>JAZGUH010000628.1:0-1326999 GCA_037893225.1 Hippasteria phrygiana
GGAATTCCTGAGATTCGGGAACACCAATGACGTAACACAAAAAGGGGGGGGTATCCCTTGGTCCCATATCTTGCTGGTTTAGTCAAATTGTTGCAGCATCTGACTCGTTTGCGGTGATACGTGGGTTCGAACACCTCTGGGGATCATGGTGCTCTGTTTTCAAATTCCCTGTTGTGAGTTTTGTTGCCCCAATCATTGTGTGAGTGGCAGTCAACGGCCGAGTCGGCCCATAGAGCTATATTAAATTAATAGAGTGCTAATTCCTTATTCTTTTGGCACAATGTTCTTTTAAAAAAAACATTAACATTTTAATATGATTTTTGCATGCACCCTACGGGGGTAGGTTTAAAAAACAAATGTCTCCTGGGTGTCTGTAAACTGGCAGAACTGTCAACAGAAAGAACGTTATTTTATTAACATACTAATAGGTAATATGAACTTGCATTTAGTTGGTGGGTTTATATTGTTCAACCTTGTGACCATTGTTGAGATCAAAATGCTGTGTTCGTGCAGTGTTCATACATGGGTCATTCCATAAATTTGGGGTCCGAAAGTGTGACATTTTTGTGTGTGATTCAACATGTACATGAAATAACCAACCTGCCAAAGTTTGAGCTCAATCCATCATCCGAGTCATGAGGAAATAGTGTGGACTTATTTGGATGGTTAATATACAAATAATGAATGTTTATGAGTGCAATGGTAAGAATAATTTCATGAGGTGACAGATTGAATGTTCCATTCCATGAGGCAAAGCCGAGTGGAATGGAACATTCCATCTGTCACCGAATGAAATTATTCTTACCATTGCACGAATGTGAAACATTCATTATTTAATTGATTGCATGCATGGATATTTTTGTGCACAACATACCGTTTTCCCTTCTCAGTCCCGCATAAAACCGCGACAAAAAGTTGTCCAGTTCCGAAACAGTTAAAGCTCAATTGTTGTTCCTGCATGTCTTGGAAAAGTCTTCTAATCGTTTAACTGCATATAATAATTTGTTTCTTTGTGGAGAACAAACGGTGATTCGCGAAGATCGTGCCCTGTTTTGTGTGAATGACAGCCGTGTTGTGGCGCCACCAATAGTGACCGAGAAATTAGGGAAGTTCTATCAAACGCGTACCGTTTGATAGAACCATGTGATAGTACTTTTTTAAGGTGCGGATTCGCGTCGTGCGATGGGACGAATAATTCAATGCACGTGATCGACGATCCACCAATCAGATGGCGGGGATTTATTCAGGCGTTGTATAAATCAAAATAACCCATGCGGCATTTTTTGACGTCTCAAAGATAATAGCATTTCAGACATAAATATTTCTCAGGAATATTAGTACTGGTGCCATCTTTATAATAAGCTTTCAGATTGGAACTAATCTATATGGTTTTTGACCATCCCCAGAGCTATATCACACCTTTAAATACACATGTAGCCTGTTTTACTATCATGATTAAACCTCAGAGTCGCAGTGTCACCAAGAAGGTTTTCACCATCGTCGAAGAGGTCTCTAACACCATCCTGACCAGTAAGGTCCCAGGCGAGCCGGACACGGTCGTCCAGGCGGGCCCTATGACCCTCGCACTACGGCAGGAGAACTTGCGGGACCCCGGGGTCAGGTTTTACCAGACGGCCGATGGCACATGGTTCAAGATATCCGGGGAGGCGATGGCGGAGATTGCGGCGATGTACAATGGGGATAGTGTCGGCACACAGGTGAGACAATTTAGCCTCGACTCCATGACACCACAAAGTAAGCAGGAAGTTGCAATATGGCATTCTGTGTTACAAGCACAAATAAAATAATTTCACTGAGAAGTTGATTTTGAGATTTTAACCTGATGTATATGGAAGATGGCCATGGCTGCGGTAAAAAAAACCCAAAAAAACATTCAATCCATTGTTTGCGTTACGGTTGCCTCACACAAGCCCGTATTGGCATATACCAGCACCCCATTAACCCCATGAGTACGGTATTTTACGGGAGACGTCGGGGTGCCGCGGCGGCTCTGGCAGCCAAGCGAAACGGCCACACTGTGTTTGTGCAGTCAAGCGTAACATATACACAATAATCCAACAATGGATTGAAACTGCACAAACAGTGGCCAATGGCGTCATCCGGCCTGGTGGCAATGTTTAATCCAACAATGGATTGAAACTGCACTGGGTTCTTTTTTGCGCAGCCGGCCAGACGGGGTTAACATTTGTACATTTGAAAAGTCTCATGGCCTCACAGCCTCTAATTTAGTTGAAAAGTTTTCCAATTTTTGTTCTCCTGTTCCTCATAGGTTTTAAGTGTATCTGAGAACCCTTACTCATGGCATCTGAGTGCATATCAAATTAAGACATCGGTCATTGGACTCAGCTTGAAAGACAACAGTGGTGAGTGTTTTTGCAAGCAATATATGGAAAACAAAATGTAGATTTTTAAAGTGCCCACATCTACCGTGATCGTAGTGGTTAACCCCTCGCTTGAACCCGGTATTTTATGGGGGTGCCATGCCGGCTTGTGCAGCCATGCGAAACGGAAACAAGAGGCTTGTGCAGCCAAGCATTAACGTACACAATACCCCAATAATGGATTGAAAATGCAGAGATTGGCATGTATAGACGTCAACCGGCCAGGTGGCAATTTTCAATCCGCACATATATGTGTCAACCGGTGGCAAGGGTACATTATCATCATCGGGCCTATTCCAGATTAAAAAACAGCTCCCTAGGGAATATACAGCCCCGGCTATGGCTAATCAAACACAGAACCATCACTGCTCTCACAGGTACCCATTTTACTCCTGGGTGGGGAGAAGCAACTTGTGACAAAGTATCTTTCTCAAGGACACAAGCACGTACCATTACTCCCGATGGTCTCGAACCCACAATCTGTAGCATAATGACGAAGATCTTGAGTCCAGTACCCTGGACCATGAGGCTACAGCCATCCCATTATTTAAAATGGGATGGGTGCTGGTGATGAACTGAGCTGAGTATTGTGGGGCCATTATCTGTCTAGCGAAGATGTGTTTGTTATAAACAGACTTTGTTTAATACAAAACTACTCCATTAAAAATCCTGTTGTGGCCTTCCGTAGCATTTAGAATCGGTCATACTAATCACCGTCAACACGCAAAACGCCGTCAACACACCGTCAACACAACGTCAACACCTCCAAAACCTCCAAAACACATTCTTAATTGACAAATGCGGTACAAAACTGTAAAGTATGGGTCAACACGAGATTTGGGCTTAAAAATGGGAGGTTAAACGTCTGAAAATGCGATTTCTTTCTTCAAGAAATTGGACCTCTACGAAATCGACAGCCGTGCCTCACTCGGCCATGTCAGCGGGCGCACAGCGCGTGCGAAGGCAAGATGGCGGCCAATGGCCGTGCTGCTTAGAGATAATTTTTTTGCCTGAAAAAATTCCATATTCATAAATGAAATGTGACTTTTAACCGACAGAAATTCAAATTTAGCCTAGGCATTACATTTCTATGCCTTTTTTGTTAATTTAGAATGTGTTTTGGAGGTGTTGACAATGTGTTGACAGTGTTTGTGCATGTTGACGGTGATTAGTATGACCCTTTAGAATAGCTGTTGTGCACTCACCAGTGCTTTTAACAATGGTCATGTTTCACAAGCAACATGTGGCTTGGTAATGGGCCATTGTAATCAGCCAGGTCACAAATAAATGTGACCCGGTCCCACGAAACAACTTTGCAATGAAAAATTGTACTTTACTGCTTGTAACTCAGAATGCCATCGTGCATGTTTCAACCCATTTCATGCTGCTGGGTCACAGTTATGTTTGGCACCCCGAGTCTGCCTTTTTGTTTTCTCATTAATAGAAAAATTCCCAAAGAAATTTTTTTTTAAAAGCAGAAAATATTTAGAATATATTATGTCTGCATAAAACAAAAACCAACAACAAAAACAGCAGGAAGCTAAACATTTTTGTTTTTAACTTGGCCTAAATGCTGACGTTGTTACAAATGATTTGGTTTAAAATGTCAGGCGATGAGCTGATCGTCACCGACCTCTCCTCCAAGGTTGAGATGCTGATTCCTCGAGGAGACGACAGGGCCCTCCGCTTTGAATCCTTCACAGCTTCCTCCGTTGAGCGCCTCTACCTTCACTTCAACATCACCGACACCCACAGCTCCCTCCACATCGATATCCGCCTGACCAACGATGCGGGACAGGACGCGCCCCTCGGGATGGGAAAAGACGCACCTCTCGAGGCTTCCCTCCGCTATGGCTTCTACCCAACCCTCGACGAGTACGATCTCCGAATCACCCTACCGATCCCCGAGGGAGAGCTGTACTCATCCACCTACAACGGAACCTGGAACGTAACCTCCAACCCTTACACCTGGTTCATCCCCGAAAACCAGCTCTACGCGGTGGGGGCCTACTATCTCAGTGTGATACCCCTGAGCGATTCAGCGAATGCCGTAGACTCAGGAGGTCTTAACGTAACAAGAGGAACACAAGTGGAGGAGGTTAAAGTTGATGTAAACGTCCAGATCTACATGGCAAGATGCATGTACTGGTCCCCTGTATATGAGCAGTGGTTCCCACATGGCTGTGAGGTAAGTGAAGCTCTTTTCCACAAAGACCTAAACTTGTAGTAACAGTGCAAGCAACCGAGATGTGGTTTCTCGAGTGTCAAATATTGAAAATACAAATGGAATTTCTCGGCCACATATTAAGGAAGGGCGGCAGTAAACAGAATATGCTATGTGGAAAAATTGATGAAAAGAGAAGCCGAGGGCATCAACGCACAACATATGTTTGAACAGTCACTAAAGCCATGTCCGCACTGGACTTTTTGTTTCTGGAAGGTTTTACCGAGACGATGGTAAAATGAAAAATGGTCAAATGTGACCACTGTCCGCACTTGGACTTTAGACACAGGAAAATGTTTACTGAGAACGTGGTAGAAGTAACCGAGCTGTCAGTATAACGACTCATGAGGGCGCTTACCGTGACCTTTTTCATTTTTTGGCCGATGTGTACACGTTGACGTCCTTCATTATCATCTGGGAATGATGCACTGGTAGCACCAATCAAACTTCCGACTTTATCAATAATAATATCTGCCATGATTGCGACCAAAAGAGGAACAACGCACTGGAATTTGGAAACTTGCCACATGCGCTGCACTGCGGTGAAATAATGCAAAGCGCATGCCGCATGCGTCGTGTCCCTGTGTAGCATGACCTCGCGCTCGGGCCGGATGTACGCTTTCCCGAGCCGCTTTTACCGACTCGCACTGTCCACACTGGACTTATCGTCTCGGGAAAAGTTACCTGGTCAGTTTTCCTGGGCAGCAGTTGCCCGGTAGAAGTAACCGCTGGACTCGGGAAAAGTAACTGAGAGGAAAACGTCCCAGGCTGTACGCACTGGACTTAAAATGGGAAAAGTTCCCATCGTCTCGGTAAGTTTTACCCCCAAAACAAAGTCCAGTGCGGACAGGGCTTAACACACATCTCACAAACAACCAACATGAGAAATCTGGAGGTCTATGGTCATCAACGTCTCAATTCCAGGTATGATTCCAAAACAAGAGTTACACAACAGTGAACAGTTTCACTTGTTGTTTTTTTACAGATAACTGGCTGAGCGGGATTTGAACATGTGAGCTCCGGAATACCGTACCAACTGAGCTATCTTGCCTGACGTCCTTACATTCTGTTTTTCCATTAGGTTGGGTCTCTCACTACGGCAGCATTCACCCACTGCCTGTGCGACCATCTCTCGTCCTTTGGTGGTAGTTTCTTTGCCCCTCCGAACCGTCAAATAGTTGTAGTTGAGGAGGAACCCGAAATCGTGGCTGTTACAAGGACCTACATCGTCTTGTACGTCCTGGGTGGTGCTGTTGGGTTGTTCCTCATTGCATTAGTGTGTGCATTCAAAGCAGACCGGAGCTTCTCTACAAAGGTGAGTGTGGTGACTAGGGCTGTTCATTTTCGAATAATTTAGCATTCGATTTTTCGAAACTGGGTTTGACCGAATATTCGATACTCGGCGAACGAGTTTTTTTTTTTTACGTGTCTCCTGCAACTGCATGCCGCGCCAGTAAAAAGTTGCACGTAAAGCACGCCAGTGTTGTATGATCAATGTGGTGATCGATAGACTGCCCGACCCGACATTTTTGCATGCGCCTGTTGTATCAAGATCATTACAAGTACATATAACATTCTGATAACAAGTAATTATTAAGTTTCAAGGGTCTTACGGATGGGAACAATAAATCTCCGTCCACAAAAAGTTAACGTCGACACAAAAATGCTGCATTTGACACTGCTAAGTGCCGTAACTTGTCTGTTGAAATAGAATCGGAGTCATATTTGTACGTGCATATATATTTTTTTCAAAATATTCAAACCAGCAAAAAGGTATTCGAATATTTGGTTGACAACCGAATATTTGAATATTCGGTATATTCTGGACAGCCCTAGTGGCGACTTCTGGGGCTTGAATTATATACACATATCTGCCTAGTCATGGCAACCTGTCTATTATGTCAGCTCAGTGATTATTGGCATTACCTGTCCATTGGCGTCACCTGTCCATTGGCGTCGCCTGTCCATTGGCGTCGCCTGTCCATTGGCGTCGCCTGTCCATTGGCGTCACCTGTCCATTGGCGTCACCTGCCCATTGGCGTCACCTGCCCATTGGCGTCACCTGCCCATTGGCGTCACCTGCCCATTGGCGTCACCTGCCCATTGGCGTCACCTGCCCATTGGCGTCACCTGCCCATTGGCGTCACCTGTCCATTGGCGTCACCTGCCCATTACCTAGTCAGTGGTGTCAATTGTCCATTAGTGTCACTCGTTTGTTGTCACCTGTTTACTTCTGTTGCCCCCCCCCCCTCTCGATTTTTATTCCCTCTTTGTATGATCAGCAATTTTCATGAAAATTTGAAATGTCCATCACACTAAAATTAAGAAACACCTAGATTGAAATAAAAATCACTACAATGAAAAAAGCTACAATGGTAAAAAGCAACCTTATCTTTAGCCCCTTGCGTACGGATGACGCCAAATGGCGCAAAAAAAAATAAAACAGTTCCACCAGGCCGGATGACGCCTACAACCGCTATTTGTGCAGTTTCAATCCATTGTTGGATTATTGTGTATGTTACGCTTGGCTGAACAAGCACATTGTGTCCGTTTCGCTTGGCTGCACCGGATAATAACCATACTCAAGGGGTTAAGAGGAAGTTATAAACAGCCCCAATAAAATAAGTTGGATATAAATAAATTATTCAGACAAGATATGAGGTTTATAAGGCAGTGGCACAGGCGCATTTCGAAACAACAGTGAGTCGAGTGGAAATAATGTAAAATTCAACATCGCATCCAGTCCAGCACCAACTCTCATGCCAAGCAAGCATTTTTTTCCCAGACTAAATATTCCGCACGACTATATTAATTCACTGGATTTTGCCAATTTTGTTTACAAAGTTATTTGGCGAGCTGCAAATGGAGAAGTCCTGTTACATCTTGACTTTCTTCACTGGGATGGATCTGAGCTCGGGAACAACGGCAAATGTAAGTCAAATTGGAAATAGTATTTCCTGCCTAGCTTTTAATAATAATAATAACAATAATACTAATAATAATAATAATAATGGACATTTTTAAAGCGCACGTATCCACCAAGACCACGGTGCTCTCGGCCCTATATTATTACCCCTGGTCATCGGGCCCATTAATCATTCCTGAAACCTTCTTAGCTCCCTGGGGAGTATACAGCCCCAGCTGCTATTTAAGCACACACAGGCTAATCAAACAACCATCACTGCCCTCACAGGTACCCATTTACTCCTGGGTGGAGAGAAGCAACTTGTGACAAAGTGCCTTGCTCAAGGACACAAGCACCATGACCCCCAGCCGGTCTCGAACCCACAATCTGCAGTATCACCAAGATTTTGAGTTCACTCAGCCACGAGGCCACAGCGCTTTAGGGGAAAAAATTTGAAGGAAAGAAGTAATTTGTAAATCATTTGATTTGGTGTTGCGCAGACGTTATTAACCCCTTGTGTCCAGGTGTTAAAATAAGGGAATAAATATGTGCTGGGCCGGTTTTAAACGTACGTTTAAAACCGCCTTGGGGCCTGGGCGCTTGATAATGACACGTTTAAAACCGGCCCAGCACATATCTATTCCCATTCATAAAATACCTTTTTGTATAATTAAGCAAAAACCACCGAAAATTATAAATTTCCAATGATTTTGTTCAATTTTGTTTTACCTTGGTTTGTAAAACACCCCTTCGGCTATTTAATGGTTCGTGCCACGCGCGAGTAGTGCTAAACATTTCCTTATATGGAAATTGAAGGCGCGCACGACGCGCTCGCCAGGTGGTGCAGAACGCAGCAGTGCCGGTGTAGTGTGAAATTATGGACTCTAAAATACGGACTCATCGGTAGTATTGCGCTTGCGTTATTAGGAGAGTGACTGGTCGCTCGAGTGTTCAACCAATAAGATGGACCAGATTTTGTAGGACTCTACATTTCGTGTGACACCGGGAAAAATGTTTAAAACCGCGCCGTGTTTAAACAACTTCCAGCCGTGACAGGCTCTCGACCAATGGGGATAGTGAAACTCGCTGAGGCATTTATGAATGGGGCATAAGCTTTCGTAGCAACAACTACTGCATCAGATGAATCTGATGAAGTAGTTGTTGCTATAAAAGCTTATGCAAAGTTTTAACCCTAGTTAGTCACTAAAGTGCTGCAAACACTGCTACCCACCACTTAATTCAGTAGAATAAGGGTGATATGCACACTCTTGTAACTTGTCTACTTGGGTAGGACTTTTCTTCATTTTGAAAAGCCATCCACGCAGATAAACCTTTTGAGATTAACCTAACCCCCTTCAGAGTTTTTTTATGTGGCCCTCTTTAAGAATTTCTAACACAACTGAAATGAGAAGCCTGCTAAGCACAGCAAAATCCAACAGGAAATTTGGTTGGATTCTGCAGTGTACCACCTACACACCAGCCTTGGCATTTTGCAGCTACCCTGCTGAATCCAACAAAATGCAACAGGTATTTGTTTGTATGAGCCCTGCCAAATCCAACAAAAATGTTACTAGAAATCTGCACCCTCCTAAACATGACCAAATCCAACAGGTATATTACGCTGCTACCCTGCTGAGTACAATATCCAACACACCATGTAGTTTGTGTTGACTGTGCTAAATGCAGCAAATTACAACAGCGTTTTACTATTGGTGGATTCTGTTGGATTTAGCAGGGTTAGGGTTTATTGTATTTATTTGCTGTCTTATTTATACAGGGTGGCCTTATCAGTTACAAACTGCTTTTTTATAAGGGCCATGATTTATATAAACATTAATTCATAAATGCCTCAGCGAGTTTCACTATCCCTATTGGTCGAGAGCCCGTCACGTGGGTGTGTTTAAACGGTTGTTTACACACGGCTGGAAGTTGTTTAAACACGGCGCGTCATAACCAGCTGTTCTCAGCCGATACGCAACAGGGAGAGCGTATAGTAGGTGCGCACAAGATGTACTGAACTTCATAATGTAAGACAACGCTATAAAACGCTGCATCTCGTGCGCGTGCGTACGCGCACGCGACAGACAGGCGCGGAGCGCCTTCACGCGCTTACAAGGCCGATACGTACGCATGTGTTTTGTATTGAGCAAATGGGAGAAAAATTGGGGTGAAAAAGCTTCGCATTTTATTCTTTTTACGGGCGGTTTTTGCATTTTTCATAAGAAGGCATTTATGAATGGGGATAAAAATGTGATGACCCGGTGTTTACCAGTCAATAATAACCTCGAAGGGTCGTGACCGCTGTTAATGGACCTCGCCTTCGGCTCGGTCCATTAACAGCGGTCACGCCCCTCCTCGGTTATTATTGACGTGGTAAACACCAGGTCATCACACTTTTATCCCCTTATTAAAACAAACAGTACAAGATATTAAATTAAAACATAGATGTCATAACATTACAAAGATTAACAATCAAATTAAACATTGCAAATGTAAAACTAAAACCCCAGAACTCCAAATTAAAACAAATCCCTTGATTGAAAGCAATTAACATATTAAACTTTTAAAAAATTGAAAGACCGAAAAAATATGGAAAAATTAAAAGAATTTCATTAAAAGTATGAACAACATGTTCAAAAATATTACAAAAATTTAACAAGGAAATTAGGACAAATTTTTTAACAGAAATGAATTTATTTAAAACTATTAAAATATAATAAATCATAAACAAATATGACCCGCTCCAGAAAAAGGTGATATAAGTGACGCTATGCATTTACGTGTAATGGCCCTTTCAATGTTGAGAGGGTGACATTTGTTGTCAAAATTCATTTTTTTTTTTTGCCTTTAATGACATCTTAAATATCTAAAGTTTCAGGTTTGGTGCGCAACAATGTTGATTTCAGTGAATAAAGTGAACAAAATAAGCCTTTTAGAGTACATTGTTCCATTGCATTGTACTAGAACAAGCTATTTCAAAGCCTGTTTTCTCTGTGCAATTTGAACTCCATAGAACTAATTAATATGCAAAAACGCGATATCTCCAGAATGGAAAGGGCTTTGGAGCTCTATCATGTACCAAATGAAAGCTTACATTGCGGGCTTCCCAAACATACATGAAACTCATTTTTCATATTTTGCGACATAATATACCGTTTTTCCAGAGCGGGTCACAAATGTGGTATCAATTATAAACATAAAGTGTATTCAATCAAGAGGGATTTAACTTGATCAGTGGCTTTGCCTATCTCTGGGCAGTGGTAAGTTCCACCCTATGTACCAAGGTATTGAAAAGTGCGTCTGGCTGCATTTGTCTTTGGGAACAGACGACAAATGTAATCAAAAGTTAAAGAACCTTTTTGTGATATTACAAATGTTCAAATGTTAATGAGAAAGTGTGGTACCAATAATACAGGCATGCAACTTTTCCGCGGATCTACGGTTTCCGCGTTTTAAAAAAAAAAGCTTGTTTTCTACCGTGCCGACTGCGGAATCGTCCACCAACATGACCAATAATATTGCTAGCGCACATCGTCTGGCTCCGTATTTTGTATACATACATTACATAGAAAGGTGCAGGACACAGACTCCGTACACATTCTGTCGCGTACATGTATAGTCTTGCCGTTGTATGAACTAGTCGCTATAGCGCCCTCAATCGACTATAGACTGATAGTCTGGTTCCGCATTTGTTTTCTCCCATCAATGAATACAATACATCGCGATAAAGACGCTATACCTACATGTACATGTTTGCACGACGTCGTAAGAGCTTCACGCTATCGCTACGCGCTCGTATTTTATTTTCCGCATTTTTGGAAATTGAAGAGTTGCATGCCTGAATAATAAGATTCTTTATTGATTCTCATACCTGTAATGTGTTTGATTCTGACAGGTGTTTCTCTGTTTGCATGGAGAGTCGGCCACCTCCGAGCCGATAGAGATGGGCAATCCAGACAATATCGCCTTTAAAGGCAGTTGCGTCGACTCCTTCCTGGTGACAACTACTGCGGATGTGGGCGCAGTGGGAAGGATCACAGTTTGGCGGGATGACAAGGGCTACAGCCCACAATGGTGAGGTTATTTTCGTTCACGCGCAGAAAATCTTGGGACGAATACAATCATGAGGCCAAAAAAAACACCACAAAAACTTAAATAGGAAAAATCTGGAGGGAGGGTCGGTCGGCCGGCCGGCCGGTCCATTATTTTTTTTTACCATCCATGAAAACAGTATGTCGGGTAACTCGGAAGTCGGGAGGCAAAAGTAAGCTTATTAGAAAGTGAGATGGCAAAATGCACAATTGTGCCGTCGTAGCTGTATTTTAAGACAATGATTTTAATAAAACTTTATTTATTTTGTGAGGGAAAAGGTGAGATTTTGAATATTTCTAACAAAAAGAAAAAAGAAAAAAATGCGACCCGACTTTTGTGACTTTTAGGGTTGGTCGCGGAGGGCAACACAGCTGATTTAGGTCTGGTGTCAAGCAGGGATGTAGTCGAGTCCATCACAAGTCCCTGCAAGTCCCTGCAATTCCCTGCAAGTCCATCACAAGTCCATCACAAGCACTCCAGTACTAATTCCAATCACAAGCTATTCAAATGAGCTTTGACAAAGGCATTCCTTTGTCATTGTTCATCCAGTTACTTGTGACTGGCTTTATGAAAGGACTTCTGACTGGACTTTCAAAAGGACTTGTGAAATGACTTGTGAAAGGACTTGCAGGGACTCGACTACAACTCTGGTATAAAGTGACAAATGTTAGCCCTGCCTTTAAACCTGATCTTGTTGTTACTAGGACCAGCAGGGGGATATTTATGGGTCATATGATTGTTTTTAAGACTTCTATTCCTGTTTTTTTAATTGGCCAGCTCAATAATGCGTATAATGTAGAACTTAAAATAAAAAAAAATAAAAACGAAGTTTCAATCTGAAAGCTTACTGTTTATAAAGATACTATTAACAGCACCAATACTCTTAAACAAATATTTCTTATTATTCGTCAATCGTTAAACAATCCACAAGGACACTGACAATTTGGGAGACCGCCAACGTAGGGCAAGATAGCTCAGTCGGTAGAGCGCCGGTACGGTATTCCGCTCCTGCCAGTTTTCTTTAATAGTTCACTTTGAAAAAATATTTCTATTTGAAATGCTGCCATTGTATCCGAAGACCTCCAAAAAACACTGAGGCTTATTTCGATATCAACAGTCGAAATGAGCCCCCATAAACATGTACAAAATCACTGATAAAATAATGGTTTTCCACAGTATTCTCGTGGCTCGGATGACGGATTGAGCAACAAAATCCACAAGTTTGGTATTTCAAGTATATGTTGAATCGCACAAAGTATGAGCACTGCCTGCAACTTCGTTGTCAGCTGTACCTATGCTATATCATACCTTTGACGTGAAAGCCACTCTCAAAGCTGTTTTAGACAATGACAGTAGTGGTCAGACTATCCATGCACGCAGCTCTTGTCAGTTTTATCAGAAATATATTCATTGGGTCCGAATCTAAATAGAGGATAATTCTTCAAAAGGTTCCTGAGAAATTATCCTAATTTTAAGACCTATGGACCCAGGCTGGGTAACTTCCTCTATCGGTGAAACTAACTCACGTCCCCCAGTTGATTAACACCAATTCAGGTTGAGAAGGTAGAGTGACTCAAAATTGCATGCAAGTGGTTATAAGTCGAAATATTAATCTAGTTCAAGTATATGTTCTCCCCTCTTTCTTATAGGCACCTTAGCCGAGTTCTAGTGCATAACTACGTAACGGGAGATAAATTCTACTTCCTGTGCAACCACGTCATGAAGTCTACTCATGAGCAAGTCACCTTCAAAGCAGCGACTGCCTCGCAGCGGGCCAAGCATCAGCACCTCTTCATGACAGCACCAAGCTACCGACCTCTCACCAAGCATCTGGCAGTTTGGAATATGGTTGTCCGGCCCACGGTTTCCCAGTTCACTCATGCCCAGCGAGTGGCCTCATTCTTCTCACCGTTGTTCCTGTCTATGGTGCTTGTGATACTACTGAAAGGCTTTGTACAACCAAACGAGGAAGTGCCAACAGAGACTACCGCCTCCTTGAGTATGGACATGAAGAGTATTTTGATTGGTGTAGGAGCGGGAGTGACGGTACTTCCAGTTTACTATATTCTCGTCTACGTTTACAATGTCATCAAACCTCGGCTAACCACCAAGAAATCAATTGATGAGGAAACAACTCCAGAATCCTCTCCTACCACATCTGCTGCGGCCGTCAAGAGAAGAGCCAAAGGCAAGCGACCGAAGCCCGTGAAAAAGACAGGATCTCTCGAAGAAATCAAAGTGGAGATTCTTGAGAAAAAGGAAGGCCGGGTTCAGAATCTTGGTGCTCCGTTAACACACAACAAGCACGGGGAAAAAGATGTCAAACAAGTCACCTCTGATCTTATTGCAGCAGTCGGCATCCCAAGGGTGCTTTCCATTTCAAGCTGGTCATCTGAGGACTTGTCAGATTACAGCGAAACGTTTGAGTCTCCGGACAAGGGTTCACCTTACAACGCCAACCAAAATGCCAACTGGCCCTGGGATGAATACCCAAAGAAGGACAAATCACCCGATAAGAATATAAATCAAAATGCTGATTCAGTGACTGAGAATAGTGAAGGAGATTCAAGTCCTAGATCCTCTGCAGGTCCTAGACCCCTGAAGCTTCCTTGTAAAACAGGGAGTGGGCATTCCAGGTGGTCTCTGTCCAGGCACAGTAAAATTGCCAGCCTGAAGGACTGTGCTCATCATGCTCTTGGTTCTCGAGATGATGTCCATAAGTTTGACAAGGGAGGCGGAAATGGCAAACACGTAACACAGAGTCTGAACCCAAATTGGAATCAAAATGCCCAGACGGATCAGGATATCTCCAGGTCAGGAAGTAGCAAACAGCATCCTGGTAGATCACCAGGAAGGTCCAAGAAGACTGGCAGGAAAAGGAGAGAGCTTCCAAAGCCGGGAAGGAAAGTCGAGGGTAAGGGCGTCAAAGAGGTCGACAGAGCTTCTCAAGGAGAAGAAGAGAAGAGTCTCGGATGGAGTAGATGCTTTGCCTGCCTGAATGGATTTGATGAGAGAAATCTTCTTCCATGGTGGACCTTGATCATCATGTGGCTAGTCAATTGTATCTTAATTGGTGGATCAGCTGCTCTGACTGCCTTTCTCACATTGGACTACACTCCTGGGAAGGCACTCAACTGGCTTGTTCCTGTCACGATTGCCAACGCCCAAAACCTACTGCTCTTGCAACCCATTCTAGCCTTCCTGAATGCAATTTCTAGATCGGTTTTTCTGAAACCGGATTGCCTTACGAGGGCCTCTATTGCATTCGAGGCCACAACCACAAGCTTCCAACATAAAGCCACTCCCAGCAAAGACGCTCCAGTGAAAACTAAAACCAAGTCCTCTCGTTTGCTAAGAAGTCATCAACTTAGAAAGCTTCAGACTTCTACGAGTCTTAAAATCAGACTACGGAAAGTCATCAAGAAGCATCTAGCAGCTTGGCTGTTCTTAGCTCTAGTTATCTATCTGGCGCACGGGAAAAGACACATCAATGAATTCTATATGACGTCAGCAACAAGGAATATGTTCGTAAATGGAGCAGAGCACAGGACTATGTCCTTTCTTCAGGTATTAAAAGGCATTTTTTTTTTTTAAATAAGAAATTCCACATCCGGGCTTGAATTTTATTCAATTATCAACTCGACTGTTGGGCTAGTACATGTAGTCTGCTTTCTTGACCAGAGTAATTTTATCAAGATCAGTGTCTGTCATAGTTCACTAAGGGTGGAGTGGTTAATCTGTGGCCAGGCCAGGCCAGGCCGTTGAAAAGCCTGGCCAAGCCCCTGGATTGCCCAGGCCTTTGGGCTTCTATAATCCCCTGATTGTACACAATAAACTGCCCATTAATTCTGGAGTCCAGTCGGCTCCAATTGTTCACCCAGACTTGACTGACAGCTGAGGCATCTTTTGATCCAGCCGTGAATAGGTACAGATTAGTGTGGGAGGGGCTACAACCAGGCCTGGCCTGGCAGAGTTGATTAGTAGATGCTCTATTGTAGGCTTTGGCGAATCCGATTCCATCTGAGAATCGCGATTCCACCCGGAATCGATTCCAAAAATAAACAAAAAGTAAACAAGCACGAAAAATGCCAATAAGGGGCTATTAATTTACTATTGGGTGTAATCCCTCTGATAGAAGGTACTTTGTCATTTAATATTCATATTGCAGTCACGTTTGGGCAGGGAACATAAAATAGAAATACAAATAATGTTCGACATTTAATTTTTTCCCCGCGGAAAACTTGCAAAATCAAAATCAGACCTTACCTTTGCGGTGCTATCAACACTGAGAAAAACAGTGAGGAGGGTACGCTTATAACCAAGCATTTCCATCGAAATAGTCGCTAAATATGTAATTTTTTGCCTTAGTTCCATTTATATATTTTGTGTGTGTAAGATCATGGAGCTCCTTTTTATAGCTCCATGGTAAGATCAACATTTTGCAACCTAATAATCGTTTCGGAATACATGTACATTGAAATTCACCATGCGCTTTCATTTTCGGAGTCCACGTAATCGCTGCTGTGATTGCTGGTAAACGAATTAACCGCTGTATTTCCAATCGCCCGCGAAGTACCAGTCAGTACACACACATGCCATTTATATAAAGAGGGTGGGCTGCTACGCATGCGCATATGAATCTGGAAACTTTTGGCGTCGACTCGACCGACTCGACGCGACGCTCGTGCGCTGCGCTACCGCTCTAAATATTTTGAACAAAATTTACAGGAATATTTTGAAAATTTTCCCGATCTTTTGCCGATCCACCTGTCTAAATAGTTTACAAGATAATATCAGTTACTTAACCAATATAATCAAACCACGCCCCTTGCCGACATGTGTGCATGCATATATGCAGTAGCCCTGTTTACGACTTTGCTGTTTTAAACCCTACATATAAAATATCACGTGAGACCAACTTGCCAATCAATGAACAAGGCATGAAATTTGAGATTAATTAGCCTTGTTTGGGGCAAACTTGCGTTCAACAAAATGAATTCGGACTGATCTGCAGTACCACTAATGATGAAAGCTTTTAGAGTCAGAAAGAGTATGCACTCTAATCGAGTTCTGTTTGTCTCTCGTGCTTTACTTGGTGCTACTTCATACACATTGGCACATGATTCGGTTACTAGTTTATTTGAGAATAGTCTATTCAGTTCTAGATCATTCTCAATTCATTCTGTTGCTACCATACTCGCTCTAAAAGCAATTTGGGTCTTTCCACACTAACGGGCACAGAAGTGTGAAGGCTGGTTTATAGTCGGTCGCGCGACGAAAATCGCCCGACGCTGATGGTCGCTTGACGCTAGGCCTTTTTTGAGCAGTTTATAGTCGCCACGCGACGTTTGTATAAACACACGCGCAGCATACGCGCAGCGCGTCTGGAATTCGAATGCGACGTGTGACGATCAACGCATCGCCACTGCTGAACGTAAAATTACTTTAGCTGCGATAATGATGAATTATCGGAGTTAGCAGCTATTTTTGATGTGCTATTAATGTCTGTCCCAGCTGTTTTAATAACAATAAATATTAAAACGCATGAATAAAATATAGGACGTTTTCGATGGTTATTGATAGTGATATTTATTTTTTATGCCGTGTGCCATATTTGCATATTCATCGTTTCTTACCAATCAGGCAATTCTATTGGCCCATTAAAAAAAGTGAGGTCAGCGACCATGTCAAAGTTCAATTGATTGAACTCTGTAGCGACGTCGCCAGCGTCTTTCAGCGACTAGTCGCTGGTGCTTCCGTGTCAAGTATAAACCCTGCGTGAGAGGATCGCGCGTCCATTTTTAGTCGCGGCGACCATCGCGCGACCAACTATAAACCAGCTTTAACATCTAGATGGAACCAATGACCGGAGTCGATACATGTTTTTTTCTTTCTCGACATCCCATATCCTTGTAAGAACATTGCCCACCAAGAAGTTTGATAAAAAATCTTAGTAATAGTATTCAAGAAATTTATTACAGAGGATCATCTTCGAGATTTAACGTTCATAACATGGACAGACATGTTCCTAAATGCAAAGCTATCCATTGAAAGATTGCCACTGGCTAATTTTAGGTTAAACCTCTAGGTATTTTTGAAACTACGGGGTGTACATCTTGGAGACTTTATGTTCATAACGGGGACAGCCATTAAGCACCAAATTTGTCCAGGTTTATAAGCCTTGATTTGTCAACGTTTAAATGGTTTTGGGATCATCGTTTTTCAAAGTAATGTCAGTATTGCAAATTCCAGTGATTCTGAAGGGATACATGTACATGTAGTACAATGTAGTTCTTTATGGAAGGAAAGGATGTTAACCCTTTGACCCCGGATTTCATAACGTGCACAATACCCCAATAATGGATTGAAAATGCAGAAATTGGCAGTGTATAGACGTCAACCGGCCAGGTGGCAATTTTCAATCTGCACACGTATTTGTGTCAACCGTACGCAAGTGGTTAATCAGACGGTTGATTTACTTTGTTTTGTAAAAACTGATGGAATATTTATTTGAACAAGAATATACCTGTATCATACTAGGGTGTCAGTCCATGTTACGAACAGTACTTTTCGTTTCATCCTAAAGATGACCCAGTAATTTCCTATCCAGTGAATTACTCTATTTTTTCAGTGCAATCACGAATGATACAGGAATGGGCAGGAAACACAAATTAGTAGTAATCCACCTTCCATGTCCTACCCGCGAAGTTGTTCATGCCAGATTGAATCATCTATGCACACTGTAACTAATGTTCCTAGGCATGACTTGAATTTCACCCAACAAGAATAATTCTACAATAACTGGTCGCCAATTCATTTTCTCCCTTCTTTTAACAACCATAAAAGAATGTAAGACATCACTGCCTCATATGAAACTAACCACTCTGAGCAGCAAGAACACTTGTACACTTAGAGGTGCTTATTCGCTTAGTCCGAATCACTAAGTCTTTTTTATCTGATTTATTGGCACTTGGCAGGTGCACAAGCCAGACCAATTCTGGCAGTGGGCTTTGGAGACCCTTCTTCCCGGCCTTGAGCCAGTAATGAATGCAGAGAACAACTACCAACATCTCAAGCTCCTTGGCACGCCCCTGTTCAGACAGCTAAGGGTGAACAAGACAGTAGCAGGTATGTCCCTCAAGCAGGGCTGTAGTCAAGTCCATCACAAGTCCATCACAAGTCCCTGCAAGTCCATCACAGGCACTCAAGTCCTAATTCCAATCGCAAGCTATTCAAATAAGCTTTGACAAAGGCATTCCTTCGTCATTGTTCATCCAGTTACTTGTGACCGGCTTTATGAAAGGACTTGTAAAAGGACTTGCAGGGACTCGACAGTGTTGTAGTCAAGACCATCACAAGACCCTGCAAGACCCTGCAAGACCAGCACAAGACCAGCACAAGACCATCAGTCTGTTACAAAAGCATTCCTTTGTCATGGTTTATGCCTGTTACTTGTGCCTGTTACAAGCTGGTCTTGTGCCTGGTCTTGAAATGGTCTCGACTACAACACTGGGACTCGGCTACAGCTCTGCCCTCAAGAAATGCGGCCGAGTCCCATTTTTAGCAAATTGAAAATTTTCTTCAGCTGGTTTTGATTTTATATTTGCCATTATAAAGTTGCCTCGTTACTGTGCTCTTTCAATTTTTTTTATTTTTCTCTACACACGAAAAAACAAGGAATATAATTAATGTCCTTTAAAAAAATGTATTTGCTTGTAGGAACTGATTTCTTGGCAGTCAGCCAATAATCTGGCATTGTAAACTGATCTTTTTGATCTGCTAAACATGGATGGATTTTTTCGTTTGATGCTCGTGCAAAAGCTAATAAATAGTAAACATCTAGGAATTCAGTTTTCAAGTTCATTTTTGGGGTGCTAATCACAAAACACAGCCATAGCAACTTTTAATATGACTTACGCAATAAAAAATCAATATGCATTGCACAAAAATTATCGCTATCATATCCTAAATTATCAGAATAATCAAAAACAAAAATTGATACTTGCTGTCTAGTGGGAAAAAATACCTAACAAAAAGTTATGAAAAGTTCGAAAATCTTGTAGAAACCATTATTATTTGCATTACATTGGTAGAATTTTGGTGACATTATTTTTGAGGAAGATTTTACCGAGACGATGTTAAAAGGAAAAATGGTTAAATGTTACCACTGTATTGAGGTTGCTTTGCATGACCTTCAACATTGACCCAATTAACCCAAAGCTATCCGCACTGGACTTAAAATAGGAAAAGTGGCCATCGTCTCTGTAAGCTTTACCTCTCCAAAAGTCCAGTGCAGACAGAGCTATAGATATTGCTTTCATTGTACGTGCAAATATCAGGAGAGCTGTTCAAATAGTTCCTTTTTTGCCCACTCACTCACAAAACTTGGTTTTCCTTTTCCATAATTAGATGCCTGTCGAGACATAATTTCTGGAGATGCCCCGCTAAGCTCCTCCACCCCATGCACCTCTGCCTACTCGCCAGTCATTGAGGACAAGAGCCAGTACCTCAACTCATGGCAACCAACCGACAGTGATGTCTCCCCTGCCCTCCAGCCGGCTGGATACCGCTTCTACACCCCAGAGGAGCTGCAGAGCGCCCCCTATGCCGGTAAGTACGCGACATACCACGGGGGTGGCTATGCTGCAGACTTGGTGGGCGGCTACCTGGGAGCGGTCCAGATCGTCAGCGCCTTGGAAGCTGGTAAGTGGATTGATGGGTACACCCGGGCCGTATTTGTGGAGTTTTTAGTCTTTAATGCCCAGCTGAATCTGACGAGCGTTGTGAGACTCGTAGCCGAGGTCCTGCCGACTGGAAATCAGGAACCGGATGTTAGCGTAGGGTTGATCAGTGTAGGGGATGATGCAGGCTGGAGTGGAATGCTGTATCTTGTTTGCCTAGCACTGCTCGGCCTGTCTGTATACAGTATGATGTTCACTGAAGCTCACTGTATGCTTAGATGGGGTAGGACGTACTTCACCTCCCTCAGGCACTTTGTAAGCTTGCTCAACTTCCTCGCTGCCTTCCTGGCCGCTGCAGTCTTAGCCTGTCAGTGGATGCTTGCTGGTGGGGCATCGGTTTCCAACCCTTCCTTTGGAGCATTTGACAATGCACGGGCGATCCTCTTTTATGCTACCACCTCGAGTGCTGTGGTGGTCCTGACAGCCATGATGAAAGTGTTGTTCCAGCTCCACTGCAACGAGCGGATGGCACTGCTTCTCCAAACCTGCGAGGCGTCATTCTTACAGGTTCTGAAGTCCCTGCCGGCATTCATAGCCATGGTGATGAGTTTTGTTTTCACAGGCTGGACTCTGTATAGCGGTCACATCAAGAGCTTCCATAGCCTTCCCAAGAGTGCTGTGGCAGTGGTCAGTTTCCTTCTAGGAGGGCTGCCAATGGAGACTGACCAACAGAAGACCCTGCCCATCTTCCTAATGATGCTGGTATCGTTTGTTGGATTCATCGCTCTGCTGACCTTCACCGTCGTCATCCTGCAGACATACAAATCGGAGCACTTCCACAAGATCCTGTCTCACTTTGTCCAAAACGGTCACCTGACGAGATACATCCGCACGCTCAAAAGCCGTCTGCTCGTCAAGAGGACCCACCGCAAAATGCAAGTGCGGAGGTACATTGCTCTTCGCCAATCTCGGTCCCTAAGGAACCGACAGCCGGTGTTCACCCCGACGCTGGCCATGGGTCGGATCGAGGAGCGTGTTGAGCGGCTGCTTCAGCAGTCCAAGGAAGACAATGAGGTCCTCTTCGCCGATCCAGAGATGCTGGTCAGGGCTGTCATGCGGGAGTACGCTCTGCTCAAGGCTCTGAGGAGAAAAAGTTCAGCAGAATAGAACACATACCGTGTCACAACCTCAAACGCTAATCAAGGACAGCATGCATTCTGCAGTCCAGTACAGTTTGTAAACAAAACACAAATCTGCCTCTGAACTATAGTTACATTGCTTTATACATGTTGTAGATAATGAAGTGGCACATGGTTATGTTACACATTCGGACTATTTTCAACTGATTTTGTCCGATCCGTTTAAATTAAAATGATTTTGGAGATCGTTTTGACTTTCCAGTTACATTACCCAAGCCAGGAACATGGCAAATAGTAAAATTATCAAGGTGAGAATATTACAATTCCTATTGATATCTTTTTTGTATTTCATGTTTTAGGCCAGACTAATTGTGTTTGAAGGTAACATGGTTTGATAAAAATCATACTGCCCTCTGCTGTTGGCTTTTATCTCGAAGTACACTGTGACCACATGCACTGTACCAGGTGACACACTTTGATTTGTGCAGGGAAGATACTTTTCCAGGTTACCACTTTCCACGTAGGGGCGACACTTTTCTCTGTAGGGGTAACACTTTCCTATGTAGGGGTAACACTTTCCTATGTAGGTTTGACACTTTTTTATGTGGGGTTGACACTTTCCAGGTAGGGGTGACACTTTCCTCAGTAGGGGTGACACTTTTCTTTTTATGGATTGCACTTTTTCTGTGGGGGTGATACTTTTCCAGGTATGGGTGACACTTTTCCAGGTATGGGTGACACTTTTCCAGGTATGGGTGACACTTTTCCAGGTATGGGTGGCACTTTTCCAGGTATGGGTGGCACTTTTCCAGGTATGGGTGGCACTTTTCCAGGTATGGGTGGCACTTTTCCAGGTATGGGTGGCACTTTTCCAGGTATGGGTGACACTTTTCCAGGTATCGGTGACACTTTCCTATGTAGGGAGGAGACACTTTGATGTAGGGGTGACACCTTTCCCATGGAGAGGTGACACTTTCCCATGTAGGGAGGAGACACTCCGATGTAGGGGTGACACTTTCCGATGTAGGGGGGACAATTTGCCATATAGGGGCGACACTTTGCCATATAGGGGCGACACTTTGCCATATAGGGGCGACACTTTGCCATATAGGGGCGACACTTCTGTGTGTAGAGGTGACATTTTTCTATGCAGGGAGGAGATACTTTTCTGTGTAGGGGTGACATTTTGTGGGCATTTATGCAACCTCGATAATTAAGAAAATAGCAGACACCGTTATAAAATAATGGAAGTTTATCATGTGAAAATGCCAATCTTGTAGTTATGTTTTGATTTGTACATTTTAATGCAATATGTTGGTTGGTAATTTAATAATTGAAAGATAGATATCGTTTGAAGATTAAAAAGACACTTTATTGTTGATGCATTTAGTTCGAACGTGTTTAGATTTTTGGTACCTAAACTTTTAAAAATGTCCAGTTTAAACAGGTTCATAACGGATTGAAAGAGGTATGAATTTTCAAATTGTGAGGTTTTTGCACAAATTGATGTTGATGATCGAAATTGTTTGTATACACATGTTCTATGTCACTGTCTTTTTTTTGAAAAAAATAATGTGTTACTTGTAATTACACTGAATACGATTCATTGTTATAAACAAAATGCTGTTAAAACTTAAAGTAATTTCTTAAGAGTTCATGTTTGAGTACAAATTTCTGTTCGTGGAACAATGTACTAGGTATGAAAATTGATGAGTTTGCAGTAAAATGTTACAAACTTTCAAAAAACCCAGTTCAGCTTTTGTATTGTCATTATTACCAAAAGAAATTTCTCCGTAGATCAGATGACTTGGGTCAGAAACAATTCATTTATACAGGCCATTCAGTATCAGGGAGATATATGCTACACTCTAAAAACTGAGGTGCTAAATTTAGCACTTAAAGATCTGAAATTGTGCACTTCTAGGTGCTTGTATAGTGACTGCACATGCCGTGCTGATTTAGCACAAGCATGCGTGCTATAATAATAGCACTCAAAAATAGTTGAAATATATGCACTTCAAGTGCTACTGTCAGTTAGGTGCTACAATATGAAACACCCACAAAGAGCTAAACTAAAGCACTTCAGGTGCTATTTTCAACAACTCATAGGATGCAAAATAAAGCACTAGAGAAAAGTGGAAAAGGTTATACATGTATATACTGAAAGTTTGGTGGACATTAATTAACTACAAATTAACGGAGACATATGAAGTAGGAACCAGACTAAACAGAAATAACTTACAATACATTTCTATGGTAGAGTACACACTTGCTACGATAACCTACGTACATACTACATACTGAATGATGTCGTGCTTTAGCTTTATATTCAGCTTGTCCCGCCATAATATAGTCATGGCTTCCCATGAACAATTTCAATATTTGAAAACGAAGGGAGATGTAATGAGATTCTTCACCTATGTTTGTGAAAAATCGAAATTCTATTGTGGAATTGTTTGAATAAAAATATGGTCAAGAAAGTGTATTTTTTGGACTTAAAACTGCAATTTAACCTGACTTTTGTAAACACAAATTTCCTCATTTCTGATTGATCATTCAATTGCTACGTAATTTTACACCTGAGATGCAGTCAAGGAAGCCTCGGTATTCAGCACTCATTTTCATCACTCGCCATGCAGCACTTCCACTTGTTGGGGTCAAATTTAACACGTGAGGTGCTAACTTGTGCACGTTAGGTGCACGCACTTGCTTAGCACTCAGTATTTAGCACTTTTGTTTTTAGAGTGTAATTAGCCAGGGCCTGGTACGTGGGTATACGGAAGCCAAGGCCTCGTCCCTCCATTCTGACTTCGATTTTGGGGATCGGTGTCATATGAAAATCAGACTTCCCTGAAAATCGGACTCCTTTTCTCTATTATTGGTTAACGGTAGTATACAACATTTGCTTTTGCTGTAATATTCAGAAATAGATGGATTTGGGGTTAGTATTTTATTAGGTTGATTATATTATTAGTTTTATTAGAATTATCAGGTCGGGGAACTAGACTATTTCCAACAATTGTCGGCCGACAATCGTTGGAAAATGATATAAATTGCCACTTTTCTCGAAAACGACAGCACACCAGGTGCCATGATTTCACAGGATGCTTGAGACTGCTATTCACTTACAATCTAGTACGGTATTTCGTAATAATTCAGTACAGGTAGTATTTTTTTATGTTTGCATTTAAATGTTGTATACTACCTTTAACAACTCTCACGTGACCGGCTACTCTTCTTAGGCATGTGCAATACTACCGATGAGTCTGTATTTCATAGTGACTGAAATTCACGCCGCACTTGTCTATAATTAGCATAAACCCGACAGGTTGATTCGGACAGGTTTATGCTAATTAGCATTTTTATTGTTATGTACTAGAAATGCATTACGCTTTTTAACCGCTGCAAAAACTTGCCAAATACGTTAAAAATAATATTTTCTATGATTCAAACTTATTTACGATGATGAAAACAAACAAACATTCAATTCATTTAAAATGGGAAATTATTACAGCGCTTGCGCACACGAGGGCCAATCAAAATTAAGCGCCATATCCGAACTTGCTGCTGTTCCAAATCCCAATATTTGGGGGCGGGAACTACCCTTATATTTGCTACACAGCAGAATATTCTATTCGCTTTCTTGATTTATGTATTGTGTTTTTCTCTGAAATTCAAATTGCTAAAATTAGACAGTTTCACCCTTGCGAGAGGAACATATTTAGGATTAAAACCCCTGACTCCTCCAATTTCAATATCATGATTTTTCACACAACCAAGGGAGTTAGGGTTAATGTTGTCTTACGTTTTACCTAAACACCCACGCCTTGTTGAAAATTCATTGATGAACTCAAAATCCACTTCTGCACGAAAAATAAAACTGAGTTTGTGAATTCAGTGTGGTAAAAATTAACAAATCAACCATTCAATCACTGACAAATTATGCTGTTTAATCAGTCAGTCGTTCAAAGTACACCAATTGACTGACAATTGAGCATTTAAGTCAATTGACCTATCGCGGTCGAATCGCGTCAACGAAGCTTGTGAATTATTGTCCAATCACATCAATTATATTTCCAAGTGGAACGCGCAAAATCTGAGACGAACCAAAATTACCACACAAAATTCCCATAGGGTTGTCTAAGGGGCGTGGTTAACTCCTAAACGGCGATAGGTGAATAGAGGAATCCCACAACGACGAGTTTAGCGCCGATCTGCGCACTTCCGCGTTTGAAAACGAGGATCTCAATGTCACAGTAAACAACTTTATGCTGATCGTGCGCCTGCGCTGCCTTTTATGGCCAGATTCATTCATGCATGAATGAATGTGCTGAAAAGCGTTGTTTTGTTTTGTTTGACACTGACATTCTCGCTTTCAACCCGGAAGTGCGCATAAGGGGCTAATGTGAAATTCCTCTATTGATATCAGCCAGTGTAATTAGTCAAACTGCCAATTAATGTGATTATGAATCACGTGAGCCACACTAGTCTGCATTCGTACCTATTTTGTCACAGAATCATAACCACTTGAGGCAATTTTAAGCGCATGACTACGACAGGCTGGCATATTACTTCCATCAAGTGAATTTATTGTAGATTCGACTTGATATTCTCGTCCTATATTTTTGGATAATCTGGATTGTGTAACATAGGGGGCATCGCTACAGTATTAATCAATAGTATTGGATAAGCCCATCACAATAGGATTTGTCTGCACTTGTTTCATCCCACACAGACCGACCCCTAGCTGTTCCAACTCGATGATTTTAGACTTGTTTGCTTGCCCCTCATGCACTGGAGCTCCAACCTCCACAGAAATGGTACGGGGCATATCAGGTTGAATATGCTATAGTACATAAATGTAATCATCGCCTGAGTTGTATGCATCACCACACCTAACTTGACCTAGGCACGTGCACTTCAGAATGGCCCATACACATGCATGAAGCGCGCACACTTTTCACAAAGTGTAGTCAATGCTGTAGATGCTTCATAATTCTGCTTGCAAAACGAATTATCTGAACACCCAAGACGATCCTTTAATGCCTTCAGCTTATTCCAACCCAACTATTCAATCCTACACTTGATCCTAATTATATCATTTGTCCTGATCAAACTCGGGTTGAGAACAAGCACTGATTGAGACATCTCTTTCAACCTGTCAGCAAAGTTCCCCTCAAGTAGCCACTCAAGTTTGGTGATCGTACCAACCTGAAAAGGTATACTCGATACCGGAGTTAAGGAGAAACAAGCAAGACATGCTTTTGATAGCCAACTCACGAGGTGAAACCTGAGTTCTGAATCGTTCCTTTGAAGCTCGTGCGCTCTTGTAATAACCGCCCGCGGTCGTTGGTCCGTACATTCATTAACGGCCAACTATCGAATATCGGTGTCTGTGACGCGGGCGTTTTACACCTCATTACACGGGCGGTGTGAGCTCTGAAGTCCCGCCTGCTAGTAAGCGTTGCCCTTCCGAAAAGAGCATTGGTAATAATGTATTGTGTGCTTGTAAATTCCGTGTAATTCAGTATCGATCTATTTACCACAGTCTTGTTATTTTTATGTGTGCGTTTATGTACTGTACACAGACAATATCTCCCTGTGGTATGTGTGTACGGGCGCGTTCAGGACATTGTCCTGAAAGCAACAATTTTTCGACTTTCACGCAAAAGAAAAAAAAGGCTTACGTAGTTTCTTTTCTGAGAACGCAATGTGATTGGATATTGAGAAGCTATTGTACACTGTTGCTTAGTTCCGATACCATTAACTGTTGCAATTTCATCTTCTAACTCGTCAAACAATCCACAATGGAAACGGACTATAGGTAAATTTGAATACATTTTCAAAGTGAACAAAGAAACTGGCAGTAACGGGATTCGAACCGGCGCTCTACCAACTGAGCTATCTTGCCCCATGTTGGCGGTCTCCCAAATTGTCAGTATCTAGCGCCCACCCGAACAAAGATACTGACAATTTGGGAGACCGCCAACATAGGGCAAGATAGCTCAGTTGGTAGAGCGCCGGTATACGGTAACCCGGAGGTCGCAGGTTGCAATATCATCTTGTTAACTTACATTTTGCAAACAGGCAGACATCTATTGATGAACTCGTTAAATAACAGAGGTGTTTTATGTTTTGTGTAAAACAGTGTTCAGATTTAAATCTGAATATTTTGAAATGTCAATTTCGACGAGACACATTTCCTGCGCTTTCAAAATGACAAATTTCTCATGGTTTGAACCACGGTTTGGACCTTATTAAAAGAAATAGTTGTATCGTTCATTGCACTGAATTGTATGAATCGGATTTAAGAGCATACTTTTTTTTAAAATGACTTCATCGCATTCACCTACCTCTGCATAAGCACGCACCTGTCGTCGTGTCGTTTGAACTGCAAGAATTTTTAAAAGTTGTGTGTATACCTATAGCCTTTGCACAAACCCCACCTGACATACACTATGGCCGTCTAACAAAAGACAAACATTGCACTAACAATTGAAATCCATGGTGTTACTTGACACTAAATCCAATAGTTCATAGTGATATAGACGTCATCCTGCAAGAGCGTCCATAGATCGGAATCAACACCCCCTCACTCGCCGGGTCGGCCCGGGATGGATTGACCCTACCGCCGGCCATCGATCACGGTAACACCCTGGGTCCCTCCACCACCCCAGACACCAACCGGGGTCTGCAATTGCATTACCTCGCTCTCAATCAGTCAACCCACAGTGACGAACTCTGTCTGCT
Organism: Hippasteria phrygiana; assembly: GCA_037893225.1. NCBI lineage: Eukaryota > Metazoa > Echinodermata > Asteroidea > Valvatida > Goniasteridae > Hippasteria > Hippasteria phrygiana. The sequence goes on from JAZGUH010000628.1 coordinate 28,194, forward strand.
CTGTTAAAGGAACCAAATCTAGTTCAATCTAGAATTCATCTTATATACAATCTTGAATTAGGCCCAAAAGCATAAACCGTTTGTTGTTTTTTGTTATGTGTTACTTTATTCTGTATTTATATTTTTTTTATTTTATATCTTGTAATTGTATATGTTTTAATGCTAATTTTTATTGTACATGTGTCTGTAATTCGGCATGTGGCCGCCAGGGGCCATTAATAAACCAATTCAATTCAATTCAATTCAATTCAATTCAATTCAATTCAATTCAATTCAATTCAATTCAATTCAATTCAATTCAATTCAATTCAATTCAATTCAATTCAATTCAATTCAATTCAATTCAATTCAATTCAATTCAATTCAATTCAATTCAATTCAATTCAATTCAATTCAATTCAATTCAATTCAATTCAATTCAATTCAATTCAATTCAATTCAATTCAATTCAATTCAATTCAATTCAATTCAATTCAAAATCTGCTTTCACTCGTATCGCCGTGTCATACATTCAGCCTGATCTAAATGCTAGTTTTCATTTGTAATTGAATGAAGGTGGTAGTTTTCAATTCTTTCCAAATCTTTCCAGTTTTCTCACGTAAGACGGCGCTTTGTGTTAAGTCATAGAAGGTACTCCTTGTTAAAAGAGCAGAATAATACTAAAAAATCATTCCTCAAAAGTAACGCACCAAAAACGTTCAGAAAAAAATTGCTAAAATGGATTCCAAACGAGCCATTTAAAATTTCCTTTTAAACGGTTATGCTGAAAGAGCGGGTATTTGGTATATTTCCTTAACTTTAATATATACTAGAAGTAAAAGCTTAACATATTACGTAATAGCTTTAGCAACAGCATGGTAACGACAAAAGAGTCTTTGTTTTGTAACCTCGCTTTTGTTCCAACATTTGTACACAATGCTCTGGAAACACCACAGCTTTACCTCTGATGACGTGCTTTGGCTGAAAATCTGCATCAACATAAAAACAAAATGTTTGCAATTTCTCCCTAAAATTGCTACAAAACAATTGGAAATTTATAGTAACAGTGAAATAACAGTCTGTTATGTGTTGTGCACGGTTCCTTTAAGATGCCATCCCGGGGCGGTGAAGTGGAGAGAAAATTGCAACCAGAACGCCCCCAGGAAATTGCAGGGTTTTGTTTACTGATTTTTTATATTTTTTATATATATATATAAAAAAATCATAAATTTTATTAGCGAAATTTCGTGAGTAGAAATTAACATTGGTTAACATTCCCATCGAGTCCTATGGGTGTCAAGTCTCACATGAGGGCCCTTGGGCCCCAGATTGACGTAAAACTGAGGCAGGCCTACATTATCTCAATTGGATTTCTGGGCTTGGAATAAAATAGGCCCACATGGCTCGGATGTGGTATTCGGTGCTATAGGCAATAATGCTGTTTGAAGGCAAGTGCAAATTGAGGTTTTTATTCTTGTGTGGGTTGGTCCGAGAATCAATCAGTCAGTTCACAATATCAGATATTTCATTCAATTGGATTGTTTCTCTTGATACGCTGAAGCTTCCAAGTGTCCATCCCCTTTGAAATATGTCGCAGTGGACACGTAGATTAGATGTCGGTCTAGAGTAGCAGCTCCGGACTGTATTACTTTATAGGAATTGCACTGGAAACAACTGACATTTTTCGCCTTGTTTCTTTTTAGGAAAAGGTCTTATTTTTAAGCAAGCAAGTGAGGGCGCTGTATCGACGCTATTTTTTTAGAGCAGAGGGGAGAGGCAGAAGTGATTCTACGGTCACTGACGTAGGTTTACGTAATTCGAAAAATAGAATGCATTCTTACAATCTATAACTAATTTTCTAATTGGGGTTAAAGTACTAAATCTGAAAACACTGACGTTGTTTAGTTTAGAATAAGCGTAGGGCCTAAACCCTGCCTTGGTTATTACGTTTCGTAATTCGGCCAGTGGATACTGACCGAAACATTAAATTGTGACTTAATGTGTTATTTTTTGTACAAAGAAAAAAATACTTAAAGGAAACATGCTTCTCAAATTGACCGGATCACATTTTTTTTCATAAATAAATTCATTTATATGTATTAAATGTGAATTAAAAGCCAAACTGGTTCAAGTGAAGTTTTAGTGTGATTATTTGCCGCTCAAAAATTGAACCCCCCTTTTTGAAATTTGTTGAGACTCAAATTGAGGGCGCTGTTCGTGACGTAGACCGAGGCACCGAAATTCATGGATCGACTCGATAGTCTGGACCCGGCCCGTATACACACACTAGGTCTACACGTGCAATTTCGTAAGTTGCAACAACAACTAACATCGAACTTACCCTGATTTTCTCCCTTTTAGCGAAGGCTCCTCGGGAATGGGCCGTTTAACTGCTTTCGCCTATATCTTACTCACATCTGGGAACTTTGTTGGGATGGCAGTGGACTTGAGCATATTTTTAATGGTCATCCCAAAGGATTTGAAAATACCAGTATCGAAACACCACGGCTCAAAGTGGTCGCTACATAACGCTGAAAAGCTGCTGGGGCCGGACCACTTTGCTCTTGTCGCCTTCACTTTCGCCGTCCAAATTCTCCGATATTTCGCATCAGTTGGAAATAAATGAAGGCTTAACTCCATCCGTCGTTGTTTTGCTGCACCCAGCAGCCACACACCTTGTCGGCATGGCCGAAAAACACTATATTTTGCTTAGATTTTGGACGAAGAATTTTCGCCGTACAATGTACACACAATGCATACCCGTGATGAATGGGTAATGTGCCTCGATCTACGTCACACACTTATGTTAATGAGGGTCCCACTCAGGGGGCGGAGTAGCTTGGACAAACATTTTCAAAAATTTTTTTCTCATATTTAATCGGTGAAATAATTGTCTCTGGACACAAAATATCATTGTCAAGATAATACTTTATTGTTTTAAGCAGGAATAATGCAATATAAATCCTAAATCATGTTTCCTTTAAATTGCTTGCAGAAACAGTTTGAAATGTAATTATAGAAAATTGTGAAAATCTTGAATTACTATATATCGAATGTGTTTATCTTGAACTAAGTCTTTCGAAGTTTTTCCCAATCATGAAATCTGTCGGCTGTCATTTTCCAGTAGGCCTATAGTAAAATTTAACATTAGTATTTAACTGAACCATGTCCTTAAAATGCGGTGTGAATGTTTACGACAAATTTTCAACCAACGATTCCCATTCCGTCGCCACAAAATAGAAAATGATAACAGGAGAATAGGCCAACAAGAGAAAAAAATGCAATGAATGTTTATTCTGGACAGCAATTGGTAGCTTTGCGCGAGTTTGTTCTATATACTTCACCAATAATAGTCAAGACCGGTTTTTAAAACGGGCTTTAAAAAGCATCGTTTTGTAACAGATTTATATTGAAACTTAAATAAAGCAACAAATCAATATCAACCAGATCTGCTTTTATCGCAGAAACCAAAACGTTCCCCAAAGAGGCACGGTGCATCAACTTGCAGCCCGCCGATGTCCTTTGCGACGTTTTTCTCCGCAAATTGCGTTTGGGGACACGGAACACCTGTTCCCCTTACCCGCAGCTGATCGGCACGTCGAGACGCCGGAGCTTTAGATTTGAGGTCCTGTCCGTTGCATTGTTTCCCGCCCCGCGCGCTCCCGCAGGAACAGCCTGCGAGAATCAAGTTCCGTCTCGTAGGATTTGTCACCAACGCACGTGCAGCGTGGAAATGGGTCATTCTGAATGCGCTGTTTTGACTAGGGGGAAACGTCTGAAGCGTCATTTGCCTTTGTGTGTTTGTGTTTTTTAAAAGAGATCTTCAGTAGTTTAGCCTTTTCTGTCCGGGTTTAACAGTCGGAAGTTTCTCCAAGGAGATTATGTGTTTATCGGTTGTCGCTTAACTTTCATTAGCAGTGCGGCATGTATAACCGCATAAAAAGAAATTGTAGTCGGCCTATCCCGTTGACAAATCTAACTTCTTGTATTACGGATGTTTTTGGACATCATGTGTTTGACTTGCAAGACTTGTGGACCGTCAACAAGAGAATACTGTTGTTCTCGCCTTTTTTCTGACTACAGCGACATCTCCCACCGGGTCTTTCTAAGAACCTTTGCTGGGCCTTATATATACAGGAATTCGCCGACGCCATTTTTACAGTGGTGCCGCGCTCGCGTGCAGGCTGCCCGCGTTCTTTAATTTGAGTCGCGTGCGCATTTTGGCAAGTTGTAAACATCCTGTTGGTCGAAGCTGCGTCGAGCGTGTGCGTCTAACACGCACGCGAGCGCCTCGCCACCGCAGTTATTGCTTCTAATTTTGGTCGCCGGATTGAGTCGATACACGGCACTGCCATGTTTTTCGCAGAATAAGAAGCCCATGGATAGACGATTAGGTTTTTATATGGAGTATTTTAAGAGGAGTCTCGGTCAATGACATTTTCGTCGGCCAGCGTTGTCACAAGCCTTAAGCTGGCTTTCCATATTTCAGTGCGTTTCGGTCCGTTTCTTGTCCGCCTTCGGTCTTCGAGTAACCCGTAGGCCTAAAACGCACTTACGGAAATCCAGCTTTAAAATTGGACTGTATATAAGCAGTAACATTGTATTTTTATTTTATTTATTGGCATATGACAACAAAATGACCAGCAGCAACAGCTAAAAGGGTCACTTCACAATGATAAAAATATACAGTTACACATAAACATAATATTACACGCAACGGCAAGTCACAAAATCTAATAAAAAGTTTAAAAAGAGGACGTCGAAGGTTCGAATCCCGCTCCTGCCAGAATATTCTTTGCTCACTTTGAAAACTAAAACAAAAACAATAAAAGGTTTAAAGGGCTTAAAACGGTTACAAAGACAACGGATGGGAAAAATTGCTGGGTAAAACGAATAACAAAATAAGACAGTTACGATACCATTCAAACGAAACAATTGAAACAAGATATATACAGCTGGTGCCATTTTGTCTAAAAGTCGTCGCTGCGGGCAGCAAACCATTTGACGTCATAGGACGAACTCCCCTTTTGTGTCTAGCTCAAGGCACAAAAGGGGAGTTCGTCCTATGACGTGGATTTGTTTGCTGCCCGCAGCGACGTCTTTTAGACAAATGGCACCAACGGGCTGTGCTGCGCTAGAGGGGACTTGATAAAAATAACTCTCAAAAGTCCTTTTTTTGTTTTGGTATTTCATGTCAGAAATAATTTGCTGTTTGATTTTACAATACGCAATCTACATACAAATTAAAAACATGACAGAGACTTCTCACAGCAATCAACATCATCTTTAAATCAAGAATCACATTGCGATGATTCGCTAATAGGCTCACCCCGAAAAGTGCATTCTCCCCGTACAACTCAATTGCCCCACGATATGATCAACCTATAGCAGACTATCCATCATAGGAGACAGGAGTACACACAAACATGCTCGCAGCCAATTCCGCGATGTTTGTTTTAAACAGTATACATGTATACACAATACTAAAACAAATGTCAGTTTTCTCAGGTTTGCTTCAACTTTGATAATGAAAATGATTGTATAGATAAGCTATGATGCATATCGCTACCGTGTTTTCTCGTGGCATGTCGTGGGTTTGTCAAAGCGCAAAGTGAGCCTGAACAAGTTGCCTTTGTCGCGGCGCTTTAATGCAGTGTGCCGTGAGCGCAGTTTGGTGTCGAAATGCACCGTTGGTCTGGAGGTCTCCAGCACAGATACAAATTCCTCGAAGATGACAACATTTCTCAGTATGATTTACACTGATATGACCTTAAACAGTAAGCTTTCCAAATGAAACTAATCAAGTTGGTTTTTGATTATTAGCAAAGCTTATATCATGCCTTTAAATACACAGATACGAAAGCACGTTCTATGAAGCCCTTATAAAAAACTATGAAATTGCTTCCGTTTACCCCGTATATTGACATGTTCCCCGTTAGTTTTGTGTTTTAAACGAGATCCCAATTGCAGGCTCAGAACACCTTCAAAAACAAATCAAGTTCTTGCACTAGCTAAACAACCAAATCTAACACGTTTACGGTACCGACACTTGGACAAAATGAAAACAAAAATATGCGTTCATTGAAGCGTCAATTCATTGCTCATGATATACCCCCGGGAACAAAACGGCGGTCGGTGATTAGCCTGCCAAGCCGATGACCCGTGGCTATTTAACCAACCACGGACACGCGGGCGAGCAGTGGTTGTCGTGGTACGCCGAGGCTTTATACTAGTGGCAGCCAATTAATTGCGAGATTCCGGCGGAGTTGATGACCGCTGGGAGGGTTTCACCCTTCCCGCGCGATTTACAGATCCGCACCCAGAAAGCTCAATGAAAAGCAGATATCTGACGTATTTTTGTTATCTGCTGACAAGCAGCTGTATAGCTACGAAAGCTTACGCCATAATTTTCATTTTAGGTAGTCTTTAAAGTGATACAATTATTATTTATCTGTATCTAGCATACTCACACGGCAGTTAACAATTTTGTATTTTTGTTAGGGAGCATTACATAATACCCAGTTGCGGTATCGATTGCGGTACCGCTATTTTTCTTCGCGGCGCCGGCGCATTCCTTATCACACACCTGGCTAATGAATGCAAAGCCGTCCTGCCGGAATAACAGAATAGAGGAACCTTGCAACAGGATGACGTAAATACATGTAAAAGAGCTTTTCTTCGTGTAACTATCAATTACCACCTTTATAGCAATAAGCCAGTTTGGTATTTCAACTGCGCATGTGCACAATGACATTTTATCCCAAATGACCCGCGTGACCTAACGCGCCCGTGTGAACGCAAAAGGTGGTCGCACAACGCGCACGTGTTAAATTCAATCAGAACGGGCGTTCGCGTAACATGGCGTGACCATTACGTCCGCAATTTTATCCCAAATAACCTTTGACCTTTGAGATACCGAACTGGTTTATTCCAAGGAGTATGTTGAACATTTTTGGGATTTTTGTTTATGAAAGTTTCCATTTTGATTAGGCAGGTCGTGATGTCGTCAAAGGTACAGCACTGTAAAAAAGTTGGTCAAAATGGGTTGATATTTTTACCAAATGTTGGGCAACAAATCAACTGCCCACAATCTTAGGCAAATTCTTCCCAATAATTGGTCCATTTTTACCTGAATTAACTAACAGTGCGGTAAATTAATACCAATGTTGGGTAAATAACAGTTGCCCAATTATGTTTCACCCAACGTGTTTTTACGGTGAGCTGTCTATCCACGTATGAATTTCCACCATTTCAACATTTGGTTTTGTTTTATTTGTTTTTTCGCTAATGAAAATGTCCATATTTTTTGTTCATTCATTCATTTATTCTTTATTATTTTTACCACATCTCATGAAAATAACATTGGAACGTAATTATATTAGGAAATTAGATATTAGATTACCGAAATATATTTATACATTCTTTTTAATTTAGAGATACATGTGGAAGGGGATCCCCAAAAAGCAGAACTTGTCGAGTAGGGATCCCCTTAAACATACATTAACCCATAAATTTGATGAAAATGAAGAATGTGTAAGTTGCATATAAGACAATAATAAACAATTAAGCCAATATATTCCTAATCAATAAAAATACAGAGTAGTAACATACAGAAAAATACAGAGTAGTAACCCAGTAAGAAGTTTAATCTAAGCTCAAGTAATTAGATAATAGACTAGTTTTAAGTTTATATTTAAATAATAAGGAATGTCCTTCAGTGAGTTATGTAAGGTATTCCAAAACTTAGGGCCTTCGTGTCTATTTGTCTTTTTAAAAACAGTTGTTCTTGCAAATGAACAGTGAAATGCTCTACGTTGTCGGGTAAAGTGGTGGTATTTATTAGTCAAGATATGATTTCATTGAAGGCATAAACAGCAGACGTGCACAACAGCTTCCTTTGTGTGAATTATAGGCAGTAAGTTCAACATTTTGGTTTTGTACTATGAAAATGTCCATATATTAATGCATGAGCAAGCTTGAGGGCAACTGCAGTGTCTACCTCTGTGTACGCTTAATATATCGAACTTTTTTTAAGTATGTTAAATATTTGACTTGATATTCATGTGAAACAGCTTGTTATAGCAGCCAATATTTCTTCGAACGTTTTGTTGTTTTGAAGCAAGTTCCTTGTATATACCAAACAAACATAGTCCCCCTTGCACAAATGGAAGGAAGTATTTGCTAGGGATTGAACAAAAACCAAACACCGGCTTCATTTCACTTTTAATGAAACATGATTTCGATCATGTTTGTATTTTTGTAAGACACGGTAATAATGTGTGAAAACAACTTGAAGTGAATATCCATTACGTTTCGTCAATTGAGACGCGCTGTAAATGCCAAGGCGACCATTATCAATTTCCATTCAAATTTAACAACCTGAGATTGAAATTGTAAAATGATCCTGCGGACGTTAAAGAGCTCATCGTCGTCGCCAAAATGTGTCATTACTGACGAAGCGTGGAACAATTAACCTCGGCAAGCGAAATTAAAAGTAAGCCACTGACCTGTAATTCTATACGGACGTTTAAAACTGAGTATTCCGTCTCCATTGGCTTTTTGGCGCCCTGATAGACGCCAATAAGCCATCTGGTTCACTAGTATTGTAATCAGTTGTTTTATTCTAAGCGCATGGTGTAAAATCACAATATGATTTCCCTCACAACGGAATTATTCAGAAGAAAACTGCACTTTTGAAAGACAATAAGAGTGCTTACACTGCGCTCTGATTGGTCTTCAATTATTATGTGCTACGCGTGAAGATTGATTTTATAAACACCTCAGAAAAAGTATCGAAACACTTGAATCAGACCCCATCATTTGAAAAAGATAACTGTGTAATAAAAATGAATGGTCCCTTTGAATTCCCAGTTTTATCCCGAGCATTTTGATGCCTCACATGTTATGATCTGACATCAATTACCGGAGTAATGATCATTTGAATGACCAAAGGCCGAATTTTCAAAAATGACACTTAATGTGGCGCTTTTGAAAGGGGGTGCGGCATTGGCTCTCCGCGAAGAATAAAGGCAGTACTCGGCTGAATAGGCTTAACTGTCACTTTGAAATTCCACCTTTGATCATTCAAATGATCATTACTCCGGTAATTGATGTCAGATCATAACATGTGAGGTGTCAAAATGCTCGGGACAAAACTGGGAATTCAAAGGGACCATTTATTGTTATTACGTAGCTATAATATTCAAACGATGGGGTCTGATTCAAGTGTTTCGATATGTTATTGTGAGGTGTTTACATTAATACTGTAAAAATAAGGAGCGTCCCGCTCCTAATTAATTCAAGATGTAAAACTTTTACTTATCGTTGGTCGATTTTGTTTATGGATCGTGTCATTGGAAAGCTCATAACTTATCTAATGGTAACAAAGTTGCAATCCAATTTGAAAATTAATTTTTTAGGGTGATCAACCCCAAACGTAGACGCACATAGCAACTTCTTGTGGACAGCTAGAGTGGTTCCGTGCATTGCTTGTTTGTCATGACGCAGTTATGCAAATACTTTTGTTCAAAACTAATGTTCGCTGAAATGAAAATAGGTTAAAATCTAAAATGGTTCAGAAGCATTGATGCATACGTAAGAAATAACAATTTTGATGATTTTTTGTGTATATTGGTAGTTTCGTATAGCGATGATTTGTTTGTAAACCCCAAAGCCTATAAATAAAACATATCTTTCTCGGGCACTGCACGAACGACCAGACAGAAGAATTACTTATGAATATTCGAAACAGACATTTTGTGCCGCACATTCACATAGCTCTCCACAAATAGATCTTGAAGAGATTTTCCTTCCGGAGCTAAAAAATGAAATCGACCAGCAGCCTTCTGATTCCAATCTTTTCAAAGGCCCCTCGAAATACGGCAAAAGAGGGGAGACGGACTGTTTAAGGTATTCTAAACGTCCGGTGGCGATTCCGCTATCGAGAGAGCGGCAATAGCTTCTTGGCGTGTCGTGTCAAAAGTTCTGGCCGACTTTTTGATGAAATGCTTGGGGCAGATAACGCTCTCCCCAATTCGAAAATATGGCCAAGTAGAACTACCCAAAGCTAGAATTTTTGATAAGTTTGGCTTTTTTTTAAAAAATATATATCATCAAACAAATCACTTTTTGTTTTGTTTTTAGAAAGGTTTTTATCCTTGTAGCTCGATTTGAATTAAGTCGTCTTGATGTTGAAAGAAAGAAGTCACCCCCCCCCCCCCCCCAAAAAAAAAAGAAACACAAACTCCCCTTACCCACCCCTTTTTGCGTTTACATTTTATGTTAGACTCATTTGGGTATACGAATTCCCTGTCAAACTTCCAGATTGACTCCCAATCGTATTCAGCCCAAGCTACTAATTTCATCCCTTTTATTTAGCCTATTAAACTACTTTCTGTTAGTGATTTCATGGCTTACTTTCCATCCCATCGATCTTTTTTGTGTTGTTTTTATTGGTTCAACGAGCCATTTGCATTTGATGTAAATTTTTGAGTGGAATTTTGTTTCGCTCGACGTGGTATTGAGCACTCTGTGCTTTCCACTGATATACTAACAGAACTGCACTAAGAACATACTCGGACAGGAGTCAACCCAGGATTCCCATAGAAATTCCATGACTTTTCCATGACTTTCCAGGAAAAGAAATGAGGGTTTTCCATGATCATTGTTTAAGCTATTTTGTTTTTACCTCTTAAAAGTCTATTTACAATACAACTGACCATCTGTATTAGTTGTGTGAAATTCCATGACTCTTGAAATGGCCTTTTTCTTGAAATATCTATTTTCCCTAACTCCTTGTAAAATAACAAGATTCCATGATAGCTTTAAAATTCCAGGATTTTCCATGACTTGGCATCCCTCGGGAATAGAAAGGCAAGTTCTTATCAAATCTCCTACAGGTATCTGGAGCAGCAATTCAATAATGTTTCGACGCAAGATGATTGTGTCTGTAGCAACCTTATTGTGTTGATGCAACAAACGACCTGGGAGAGATATAGCACATGGGTTGACTTGAGCTGGCCTATACCTCGTGACCTTTACAATCAGCGAAGAAGACGTAAAGAAAAGATGTTAATCATACATTTTCAACCGGTGGGTGGGGGGGGGGGGGGAGTTCCCCACATTGGCCTATTGTACTTTCCTTGCCCTCCACCTCTGTGACCGTGGTTCGAGTTCCGCCTAAGCCACAGATGCATTCGAGTCCATCACAAGTCCCTGTAAGTCCCTGCAAGTCCATCACAAGACCTCCAGTCCTACTCCCAATCACAAGCTATTCAAATAAGCTTTGACAAAGGCATTCCTTTGTCATTGTTCATCCAGTTACTTGTGACCGGCTTTATGAAAGGACTTCTGACTGGACTTGCGAAAGGACTTGTAAAAGGGCTTGCAGGGACTCGAGTACAACTCTGGCCCAAGCCGACATATTGATACTTTGCCTAATCGGGAATGGCAGGCGCTCTGCGATCAGGAGACGAGCTCTTAAAAGAGTTTACTTTTACCACATTACTGCAGTGTGCCGGAGTTGTGTAATTACGTTCACATTGATTTTCTGTTGCAGACTAGAGGCCACACTAGTTTGCTCGTTCAACCTCGATTTGTAATCGCAGAGCTATTTTTGAAGCAGATAGTCATCCGTCGACTTGTGGGTGGTTAGAACTAGCACTTAAAACACACTCGAAATAAAAGTATAACAGCTAAACACTTGATGCATCTCTCGAGACGACACAAATGATGAAATCTGCTCAGTTGTGTCATCGCAAATGCTTCAATTTTCAGGAAGAAAGTAACCAACATTGTAGGAGCAAATATTTGGAAGTCCACGTAAGACGGCCGGTCCCACAACCAACCCCTTTAATATATAGGAGCACCTTGGCTGACGGTAATCCGTTAAAACGGTTCATGCATGCGTTACCCCGACCAGCACGATTTGGGTAATTACTTGGAATTCCCCGCCGCGAGACGGCAAAACTGGCAAACTATTAGAAAGTCCACACAAGCCAATAATATGTGCCTATATATACACGTGAATTCTGTGTACAATTTCTTTTCAAAGTACCTCAGTCGCTTCTGTGACACAAACGCAGAACTGAAGAAGGCATTTTAATATCCTCCGCAAAGTTTTGATTTTAAAAGCAGCAGATTGACCAGTCCACACGGAAACTCTCTACCAAAAAGTCACACCAGTGGCAAATGTTGAGGCTCCGATGTGCCCGAAACCCATCAGGATAACGTCCACAATCTCAGACAACCCTTCCTTTCTCCTGTCTCAGAAGATATCCTTTTTACTGCCGTGGAATCGCACCTAATTAGAGAAATATTAACACGTTCTTTTTAGAATGTCGTTTAACGACATGGGAAAGTTACTCATGGTTTTGCAGTCATAGCCTATTTGGGACATATTGGGGAGCTGTAATGCAAGCTGTCAGTTATCAGCCCATTTTTTTTTTATTTGGCTGAATAGAAGCAACATCGTGCTTTTATAACTTTTAAAACGACAACAAATGTATAACCAGACAGTTGAAAATATAAAATTACTTTGTTTGTATATGTATTATTGTAAGAAGCTAGGCGCATGGATAAAGGGCCGCTCACACTGGCCACGATAACGAAAACGATGCGAATAAACGCTCCCTATCGGTGGATGGAACGCGCGCGTATTACACGCACGACAATTCGACCAATCAATGCCGTTTATTCTCACCGTTTTCGTTATCGTCTTCGTTATCGCGGCCAGTGTGACCGGCCCTTCACCATTTTTTAGAACCTTGCATCCCTAAATTTGCACTATCGCTTTTTTTCTGTTTTTGTTTATTCTGTCTTTGCGTTCAGTACGTTTTTGTGGTGCACACCGAGGACAGAATAAAATGACAAAAAAGATTAACTGTCCTAGATTGTTCAGCTGTCCTCGGTTGGGAATTGTGAACAGAATCAGTAAGAAGGGTTGCATAGACGTATGCGTATGTGTGTACAGGTTATACGTTCGAGGACAAGAGAAGAAAGAAAATACAAAGGAACCTTTCTTGTCCTCGCTATTCGGTCTTCTGTTGAAATCGGTCCTCGGACGTAATACGTGCTTAGTCTATAGGGTTGGGTTATATTAAAAGAACAATAGGAAACACAAAGCATTGTCCTCGGAAGTATTGGGAAAGTACGATGTGTGTGATCTTACATTAGTCTCCTTGCTGGGCACATGGAAGAAAGGGTACCGTAATAATGGGGACAATGCTACCCCGCAATTGGGTCTTTGGAAATCGACCTACCCCACAAAGTTAGGGCTATGGGTTTTGTGATTTCAATGGGAACAAAGAAGAATAAAAGAAGGAAAGTAAAGTCTACCATAGAGGTACCCCATATGGGTGCATATGTGAAGATGTGTGTACAGGTTCTGTATACGTCCGAGGACAAGAGGAGAAAGAAAATACAAAGGAACCTTTCTTGTCCTCGCAAGTCGGTCTTTTGTTGAAATCGGTCCTCGGACGTAAAATACGTGCTTAGTCTATGGGGTTGGGATATATTAATAGAACAATAGGAAACACAAAGCATTGTCCTCGGAAGTATTGGGGAAAATGTGTGAGTGGGTTAGGCTATACGAGAGAGGACTTGGGACAATGGGGGATTAGGGATAATAATGACACCGAGGACTTGGGCCGAGTCCTCGGGAGAATTTCGTGTACAAACCTTATGGGAGCTGTTCGGAAAAAAAGTTAAAGTACAAACAAAGGGAACAAAAGAAGGGTTCCATTCATGGTCCTCATAAGTATAGGAAAACGCACATATGTGCGTTTAAATTAGTCTACTTGTGGGGTACATTTGTGAAAGGGTAACAATGGGGACAATACTACCCCACAAGCTCGTCTTTGGAAATTGACCTACCCCACGAGGTTTACGCTATGAGTTTTGAGATTTCAATGGGGAAAAAGAAGAATAAAAGAAAGAAAGTAAAGTCGAACAACCCATGTACCCCATACTGAATGGCGTGTCAAGTGAGTTTGTATAGCTATTCAAACCGTGGACCTTTAACAAATAGGACAATGGGGTCCACGATTGAGTCAAGGTCTACGATTGAAAATCGTGTACCAAACATATGGGAGGCCTTCCGAAAAATGTTAGAGTATAAACAAAAGAGGGACAATGGGAGGTCCACGATTGAAGGTGTTTACACACTGTGAGAGATATACCGTACCCTGTGGAGACATGAAAACAATAGAGACAAAGGGACAGAATAGCTCTCCACTTGGCAATTCTGTGGGTTAGGTTGTCTCCACAAGGAATTTTGTGTACAAAGTCCATGGGGGTTTGCTTAAGTACAGGGACAAAGGGGAGAACAATGCCATGTCTCCACAGGGATGCAAACACGCGGATGGGTGTACGTGCACTGTATATATCTCCGAGGACAAGAGAAGAAAGGAATCACAAAGAATCCTTTCAGTCCTCGAACGTAGAGTCTTTTGTTGAAATCGGTCCTCGAACGTAAGAATACGTGCTTAGTCTACAGGGGTTGGTTATATTAAAGGAACAATAGGAAACACAAAGCATTGTCCTCGGATGTATTGGGGATATGTGTGTAGGTGTGTGTATGTCTGCAGGTTTCTTGTATGAATTTAGTCGCGGCGAGGTACGAGTTTCTCTTCTCTTGCTCTCCTTGCTCGTTCCATGTTGTTACCGATTATCTGCTTCTTGCTCAGCGATCTTGAACTAAGCTGTCTCATCCGATCACCCACGCGGAAAAGCTACAGGGCCACCGGGCCTGCCGGTCCGACTGATTGAAATCGTGAACGCAGGCTTCCCGAATTACTCGCGACTGCCTAGTCAAGCTTTAAATACCATACGCCCAAAGAACTCTGAACGGGGCGATTATACAGGAAAATGGTGTCCCTTACATTGCCAACAGGCAAAGTGAATTCATTAGCACTCCCTATAAAAATGAAATATCAGGAATTTTATCCAGTAGTTCTGAATTCTTTTAAATTGTATTTCCTAATTTTGTATCGACAATAATCTAAATTCACGCAAATCAATTGGTGCTTTTTCATTTAAGCCCCCGTCCCACTAGGAGATACGACAACTTACGACCAGGCAATCTTAGAAAAGTCGTGCCACAAGTCTTGGGTGGTCGTGGGTAGTCTTGGATATTCGCACGACCGAAAACAGTCGCAGAGAGGTTTTTGATATTGTTCAAAAACCTGGCTGCGAATGAAGTAGTCGCATCTTGTCGCAGCGTAGTCTTCAATAATTTTTGTCTCGCCGGAACGAAGTTCAGAAAGAGACTAGGCAATCACTATTTCTGTACGTAGTCCGTCCGTAGTCCGTCTGTATGTGTCATTTTGGTTAAAGTTTCGACAAATTGGTCTTATATGCAAAGTTGAAGTCCGATTGCAATCAAACTTGGGTCATGCATTCAATAGTGCCACCTTTATATGATAGTCGTGTCAAAGGTCAAGTACTGAGGTCAAAGGTCATCTGAGGTCAAGTTGTAAAATGGGCTGGAATTGTAAAATTGGTGTTATATTCAAAGTTGAAGTCCGATTGCAATCAAACGTGGGTCATACATTCAATAGTGCAACCTTTATATGATGCTTGTGTCAGTAATCTCTGTGCTTTCATCCTTTCTCGTCTCACACCCCACTCAAACTTCCATAACTTTGGACAACATTTTGCTTCCACATTGCTTTTGTCACCTACCATTGTTTTAGGCATGCTCATCGGTTCTTGCTCGTGATAACTTACCATTTCATTCTCGTTTTACACTAACCCTTGCTCCTTCAACCGTTACCAGTGCCCCTGCATTCTTCCCGGGTAATCACAAAACTAAAGCAGGCGAGACGCGTGGTTCGAGAACCACCTTGTTTGTCTTGCGACGGTCATGCGATGGTCGTGGGACAAGTCTTGGGTGGTCCTCCATTGTCGTGGCTGATCGTAGGATTCTCCTGTCGTACGACAGTCGCACGACTTTCCACGACTACTGACACGACTTGTCGTGCGAGTAGACCTGATTGCACGACTAGTTGCAAGACTAAGCAAGACTAGTCGTGCGACTCTACGACAAGTCGTACGAATAGTCGTACGATTGGTCGTAGCCAGTCGTGCGACAGGACCTTACCACTCGTACGTAGTCTTGGGTAGTCGTGATCAGGGTTGTTTGATTTAAATCATTGATTTAAATCATGATTTAAATCAATGAAAAAAATCACTAATAAAAATCATGTTTTGATTTTTGTTTTTATGTAAAAACAATGTCTGAGTATTCAAACCCGACTTTTATTATCTTTAAATCACTTTTACTCACTCTAAAGGGATGTATAAAGCCAGTTTCCTTAAAAACAGTGTACTACATTTATCTTGTGTACAATGCATATGATTTTGAAGTAATGTACGACCAACATGTACATTGTACATTGTACGATACAGTATTCATCCCTTACATACATGTATACATAGGTTTAACTTAATGCATGTAATGCGCCTATCAATTGATTCTCCCTCCCCCCTCCCCTCCCCCCCCCCCCCATCCTTGATCCTTTTGCAAGGCGTTTTTTAATCAAAACATAAATCATACATGATAGCATCAAAATTCTAATTCCCACTCTATAATGTGGGGGTTTCCCCACCCATTTAGGTAGGGATTGTCACTAGATTTTTGCCCCAGAGGTGGGGATTTTGTCACTTCAAAAGTGACAATCCCCACCTCAGAGGTGGGTTGGCACGGGGGGGGGGGGGGTGGGGGGGGGACAATTGATAGGCACATAAGCTCAATGTAATGTGGGAATATAAACATGATTATATAATTGAAAACAAGATCAGAGACGGAAGCCGATTATTAAACCTAACATTGTTTGATTTGCAATTCATTTAACCCTCCTAGGGTTATTAGGGTAATGGTTTGTACATTGTATGCAATATGTTCTGACTCTAAGAAAATAAACTTTAAAAGAAAACAAAACATACTGTACATGACAACATGGTGATATTTATGGTGGCTGCATTAAATAGTTTTATTCCACTATGGTTAGTGGGGGGGGGGGGGGTTCCTGTTATCAACTTGGATGAGAAATGTGCAGTATGATGGTGATGCTGTAACACAGATTTTAAGACAAAATATGTATTCTAGAAAAGAATATGATAAATGAAAGGGATTTCAGTACTGATTTCATGAACAATTGTGTGTGGTTATACTTGACTTTCAATGGTGTTCATTTAAATTGACTTATTTTTAATGTTTTATGCAAATGGTACAAAAAAATCGATTTAAATTTTAAAAATCCGATTTAAATATAAAAAAATCATGATTTTTATCAACCCTGGTCGTGCTACAGTCTGCGATTAGTGGTGCTATCAGTCGGCAACAAGTCTTCTACAGGTTGCACGACTCGTCTAATACAATGTGACTGCTAGGCTCAAATCGCAGGAAATATCCACAACTACCCACGACCGGCCTTGTCGCACTACTGAACTGGTCGCGGGAAATCGCAGGTCCTAGTGGGACTAGTGCGACGAGACGCTTATTAATTTGTGCGTATTTTGAAAAACGCGCGACAATATCGCACGACAAAGTCGCGTATTATGTAAATTGGCCTTTACACTAAAAAACACACCTTAAAATGGATAATAGCAATACATACAACACACACTGAGACTGTTGCACAAAGTAGCTATTAAAACAATAGCAAGAACACATGTAAGATAAAACAAAAGAGCATCAAAAAGCATTAAAATAATTAATACAAGGTAAAAGTGTCCACAAATTTAACAAAATCGTAAAATTGATTACAAAATATTATTTATACTTCTCTGTATATCAGTATCTATTGCCAGTAACCCTGAAACTTAATGACGTCACGCTTCGTTTTCTACGCATAAAGCCCGGTTCATACTTCATGCAAATGCGAATGCGAAGCGAATTTATGACGTCAACGCCGAATATTCGCGCTGCAAATTCGCAAAAGTTAAACACATTTCAATTTGTGCGAAGCTTCGCTGCGAATGTTTCATGACGTCAAGTTCGCTTCGCATTCGCATTCGCATGAAGTATGAACCGAGCTTAAGTGGGGACATGCGAGAAGATTTTTAGGTCTATCAGGCGTACGCTTTGTGTGCACTGACGAAATTTAGATTGTACGTAGATGTTTATTGTTTGGATAATTTTTGCTTCCTATTATTGGCCTTAATGAAACCGTTGGTGGCTACTTGAGTTGAAAAACGTCGTGGTTTCTCGCAAAGACCGGCACCAATGGGAGACTTTGAGACGCTGGTTGCATCAGACATAGGCCCTACAAGTCATTTGTGTTAGTTCTGAGCATGCGCGCGTCGTTCTGAGCATGCGTACGACGGTATGTCTGCTTCCGCCAGCTTCTCAAAAGTCTCCCATTGACTTGATCTCAAGTTGTATGTACTGATACTACAGCGCGTTGTTTTCTCTGGAAGCCGATGTTCTTTCTTGATGGACTTACTCTCATGTCTATAAATTATTCAGTTACGATCACATCCTTACATTAATCTCACAACCCTGTCGACAACCCCAAACCAAATTTTCCGGTCTCAGCTTAACCAATTCAACCCAACCTCCCCCTCCTCAACCCGATCCCCGGGCAACTCCCTAAATCGCACCAACGCAAACACGGGTAGAATCCTGCGCTCCTCACAAGGAGCCGGGCGACCCGAAAATTGTAAAATAAACCACACTCCCTCGTCGTATTTTTTTAATGACCGTGGCGCGGAATATAACTATCCCGCAGGGTACGGCGCGCGCCATGATAGGATAATTATGGTTATGTGATAGTGCTGTGTAGGAATTGCTATTAATTTCTCGGCTCTTTTATGAAAGAAGGAAACTTTTGAAATAAATGACGAAGGGGTATGTCACGCCCATTAGCGTTGCTGGTCAACCAAGCGAAAAAAATAGCTCCGGGCCAAACAAAACACTGGCTGATTATAATGATAGACTTACAGGACAAATATGTAGGACAAAAAAATGTAGACTTGATTGTACGTTTACCACAATGCTGGTTCTACGTTTATAGCGCACCACTGCAACAATGAACGTAACAAGATTCACTATAAATATAGACTAATGAATTAAGCCCCGCCCCTTGAGGCATTGGCCAATCACAGCCGCGCGCGCCACACGTCAATCACGTGTGTCGGACGAATTGTCGGACCATAGTCGCAACCGCGATTGGTCAATTCGCCAAAGGGCGCATTTTAATGGTCGGTGTATTACTAAATTTGAACTAATATGTCAAAATGACAAAACAGGCTGACGGCGATGTAAGTTGATGAAATAGGTGCATAGCGTGGATCTTACTTTCGTAATTTCCATTATTGCATGAGCGTCAAAAGTTATTGATTTGACTGTACTGTAAATTTAGGGTTAACGCTAACCCCCTAGGGTTCATGCAATATCATATTAAAATTGTTAGATTTAGCAGGGTTAGGGTGGACGCCGAACTTTCTGGAAGTTTGAGGTGTTTTTTTTTTGCTCGCTGATTTTGTATAAATCAAACGCTCGTCTCTCTTTAACCCAGGCTACATTGTATGTAATGTTCACTTCTTTAAAGGTATGATATAACATTGGTATAGAGCTAACAATATAGTTGCAGTCAGTGTTCATAATTTGTGGCGTCCGCAAGGGAAATCAGATATAAGTCGCATGACCTATTTTTGAGTAATAGAACATGTAAGTTGAACTCGAGAACGTACCAGAGTTTACGAGAAACCAAACTTCCGGGCACCTCGAATCAGGAGCTTCACGTGTATAAAGCGAGTAGTTTTCTGGAAATAGTTTGTTTTGACGCTGTTCTTTTTACTGAAAGGTAGATACAAACTTTTAGCAAAATATTATTTTCATTTTAATTTACAAAATGTGAACGATATATCGAATTAGGGAAAAGAACGAAAAAGTATAGTACGTCATACGTACGTCATTCGCCATTGTTCTGGTGGTTCACGCGCCAGTCTTAATAGCGTAGACCATATGCAGTATAAGGCGGTCGTCGCATGAATACGTTCACTTACGTCCGCAGCGCCAGAGGATGCAGTGCAAGGGTTTTGAGGGCCGGTGTCTTTCTCTTCCCGACAATGAGCCAATCACGTTGCAACCTGACGCCCAATAATTTAGACAGTCGTGCATGTTTTCATATATTGTAAAATAAATTTTAAATTTATCATCCATATTTATGGCCGTTTCATGGTTCAGATCGTCGTAAAAACAAAGCATTATAGAAAACAAAATCAACCACACGTAAAAGTCTTGTAGCCGGCGGCTCGGGGGTGCCCGGAAGTTCAATCGTGACCTTTATGCGCGAGGCTTACACGGTCCATTGCAATTTATTTGAAAAGCGTCAAAAATCACGATTCCTGTTTTTGTCAAAATACTGTCATTTAAAGCATATTTAATTTAAAATTGTGTTGAAACAATTAAAATGTGTAAAATTTGACATTTTAGTCTGGCGTACTTCCGCAAAAAATCGTGTCAACTACGTATTTTTTTCCATTCTCAATGCTGTATTTACGGCTCTATTTGAAAACCAAAATATCGCAATAACAGTAATTTTGTCACCATTACAAAGCTTACATTATATTTTTTATTATGGAATGGAAATCTCGATTTTCAAAATTTCCAACTTGTGTCTGATTTCGCTTGTTGGTGACATAAAATAAACTTGTGGAGGTTTGAGCTCAGTCCGCGTAGTGAAGGAAGTATAGTGAAAAACTCTTCAGTGTTATCAGTGACGGTGTGCACATTCATATGCCTATTTTGAATGTTGAAATAAGCCAATGCGTTTTTTGAGATCTTCGGATAGAATTTTCTCGAACATAATAATAATAATAATAACAACCGGCATTTAAGAACGCTCAACATAGTAAACTATATCACAGCGCTTACAATATTATTACCCCTGCTCATCGGGCCCATTAATCATTCCTGAAGCCTTCTCAACTCCTTGAGGAGTATTGCTCCGGCTGCAAGTTAAGCGCACATGGGCTTATCCAAACACATAACCATCACTGCCCTCACAGGTACCCATTTACTCCTGGGTGGAGAGAAGCAACTTGTGACAAAGTGCCTTGCTCAAGGACACAAGCACCATGACCCCAGCCGTTCTCGAACCCACAATCTGCAGTATCACTGAGATCTTGAGTTCGGTACACTAAGCAACGAGGCCACAGAACACCATTTAAGACGCATTTCAGGAAATGTTTCTCAGAAGAATAAGCCAGTTCGGTATCTCAAAGGTCAAAGGTTATTTGGGATCAAATTGCGGACGTAATGTCACGCCATGTTACGCGAACGCCCATTCTTATTGAATTTAACACGTGCGCGTTGTGCGACCACCTTTTGCGTTCACACGCGCGCGTTAGGTCACGGCGGGTCATTCGGGATAATCCCATTTCAACATCATATACTGAAAGGACAATCAAATTTACATCAAATTCAGTTTGATTCATTTACATCTGATGACCCACTCTTCAGCACATCCTAATTAATTTACACGTCTCAGGGACTGAAGAGTTCACAGAAAACGAAATCTTCAGGTCTCTGTCCTGCCCGTGAAACTCTAAACCGTGCTTACTGGAGGCGGTGTCATAACAGCACGTCGGATTTAGTCTGGTGGACCCAATATGGCACAAAATCAAAGATATCTCACTCTTTCCGTCGACGGCACCAGCGCTGGTGTTGCGTTTCTTCACCCAAAGCTAGAACACGGTAATTAATCAATTGGTTTATACTCGAAAACTTGTCTCTCTATTTTTCCCCCCATCGTGGCGAATTTCCTGTTATATCAAATGACGAAGACTTTCTTGTGTTCTGCCTCGCCCCATCTATTTTGTCCGGAGATGCAGAGGACGTATGGGGGTAAACGATTTTATCGACTCACTGGAACCCGCCTGAAGTGCGTCCTCTTACAGAAAATATTGGGGACTCGTCATTGGATACTCCGCTAATGGCTTGTTCTGTGAGCTTACGTTGATACGTGACCTTTTTTATTACCCCGCGTGATTTTAAACCATTTCCTTGAAACAGTAAAAGCCTTGCGTTGTCACACAGTATTTTTCCCGGTTGGGCTTTTAAAAATCGTGTAGAGAGCAATCGTCTGTGGAATTGGGAGACTTGTATAGGAGATGTTTTTCAAAGACGATGTTCAATACCGGAACAAATACGGCAACCAATAATGATAAATACGACGGTGCATTCTCGAAGCGAAGTCTTATTTCTTCCCGATGTTTTTGTTTTTTTATGGGTCATATCCTTGCGTTGCATTGTGTGCGTCTGTCCGTCTTGTATTTGCATTTCCTGTTTTTCATGTTCTTCTCAGGCATACAAGCCTTGATAATTGTTTGTGTTAAAAAGGAAGAATTAAGTAAGCTACCTTGCTATTTGTAAGTAGTTTAATTGCCTTTGATGATATAGGCCTACAGAAGTGGTTGAAATCGTAACCAAAATAAATTGAAGGTCCACAGGTTTTAATGTCTGTTTTATCATAGGTCATGTATTCTTCAAACTGCAACATTGCCATGAAGTAAGTCGCCTGCACGTTTGAGCCTGATCACTGTGAAACCCTTGCATGTAGTTTTGTATTCAGAATGGACACCGAGGATCAGGCAGATGTGATTTTAAGATGACTCCAAAATCACACCAACAACCCATAATCTAGCAGCTGATAAACCCATGAGTCACAATGTATTCTTTGTCAAGGTGGGACGATACATGCTTCAGATGTGATTTTGAATAGAGTAGGATGTGATTTTGGACGCCCATTGTCGAAATCACATCGTCTTAATCCCCTTGTCCACTTGGAATTTAAAAAAATCACATCACCGGGTTCACAGTGCTGTGATGTTTTCTTTCCATTAATTTGCCAAAATGTGGTTTTTCCAACTTATTCCTGGTTTTAAATGTCATAAATACCTAATTAATTCTAGCGGCACACCTGCTTGTCGGTATCAAGACTCATCTCTCAATTTCTGATAAAACTCTTCACGAGATAAATAGAATCGTATAGCTGAAGATCGCCAAAGAAATGAGATTAAAATTAACTTTAAGAAACTGCATTTTCGACTCGGTTTGCCAAACTTGCTTTTCAAAATTTGGGAATGAATATTCATCAGTCATTGGCTGACTGACCCCGCCCCGCTGCATTATAACAGCGGCTTATAACAGACCCCGAAAGATCAAGATTCTTATCACCACAACCCTGTAATGAGTCAGTCAAAATTGTGAAAGATGTCTTGCCTGAGGGATTCGGCTTTGAATGTTTTTTTACCAAAACAAATTTCACAAAAGTTTGATTCCTCTGAAAAATAATTCTGTACCTCAAATTTTGTTTTGTTTTCTTCTGGGAAAAAAAATGATAAACAAACTACTGAGTATAATTTGTTATTTTACCATTTGTTTTTTATGTGAGTTTTCACTGGTGCCTGTTAAAGATACGGGCTAAGGTGTGGGTATAGTGTACATGATTGGTCATTATTGCAACTTTCAGAAATGGGCGGATTTGGGGGTTAGTATCTTATAGGAAATATCGTTCCACTGACCTGTTCAAAGTTTTGCGTTGTTGGATGGCGAACAAAACGAGAGAAAAACGGTGCTCGTTTTCAACCGTCGGGCGGATGATGGCCTTTAGTCAAGGCGCGCGTGGCTACGCGTGACGCGCCCCGAATGCCATCATGCATGATCCGGTGCGCGCCACTCGCCCGGGTAGCCACGCGCGCCTTGACTAAAGGATACAGGGCAGTTTTCCAACGATTTCCAGCTGGAAATCGTTGGGAAAACGATATAAATCTCCACTTTTCTTGGCAACGACAGCATATAATAATAATAATTCAGTAAAAATAAATTGGAGGTTACCAATCGTGTACGCTACTTTTAAGACTCGCCACACTGACGTAAAAAAGGATGTGTGAATTTAGTGGGATTTTGAAAGAGCTGGACCTATAATACAGCGGGGCGGGGTTAGTCAGCCAATGACTGATGAATATTCATTCGCACTCATATTTTTGTCTGCTGGTGCGTTACCACCCGGTGTGCATGAATATCAGACTCCCTGAACATCCGACTTTTTTGTTATACCGCGCATGTCCAGTAGGGCCCTAAATACAAAAGAAAATGGGAAACATAATGTAAGAGTTACGGTGTGGATTAGGGTGAGGGTTAGGATGAGGTTAAATCACTGATCTCTATAAACTGGATTGGCTGCGAAACTCCGCGATTGAAGCCACCGCGCGGCCATCTTGCTATATTCAAAACAATGGCCGTTTTCCAAGCCCCCGGCTTCAGCTCCGTCTCCGAATTCAGCCCATTGCCAAACTGCATCCATGCATGCAGTTTGTGAATGGGCTGAAGCTGAAGACGGAGCTGAAGCCTGGGGCTTGGAAAACAGCCATTGTTTTGAATATAGCAAGATGGCCGCGTTGTGGCTTCAATTCACGCATAGGCAATCACTGCTGCGCTGCCAATCCAGTGTATGGAGATCAGTGGGTTAAATCTTATACCAGTGCCAAAAATTGTGTTCATGTATAAAAGCACAATAATGTGTTGTAATGCATCATGGGTAAAGATTATGATATTCATGGAGTCGGATATTCATATGACACCAGTACTACTCGTGACTCGTGAACCATTCAGTTTGTAGAAAATAGTTCAGAAAACTAGTCCTCGGACCGTCGGACGTCACACTTATAAAGGTGAGTCGAGAAGAATGCGACATGCACGACACCTTTAAGCTTCACTTGCTGGTTACACTGATTTCATGAAGAGCGTTTGTGCTTCATGGATGAACGGTAGCTTGGTGGTGAAAGAATCGTTTACACTCGGTGCATCGCTGTTTCCACTCGAAGCACGTAGACAAAAGTGCATCAATCTTACGCAGACAATTAATGCAGCTGCACCAAGTATCGGATCTCGTATAGGTCTTTACAAGAAACCTAATTGCCTGCACTTTCTGAACTTGGATTCTGGGGAATCTGGATTTTTCAGGCTTCCAACCTTGACATTAAAATGTCTGCACCGTTTCCTCTCCAAATACGCAAGCCTCCAAACGTGCGTCGTTTCTTCAAATTGACGTCAAGACCAATTCTTCTCCGGAGAAATGGAAAGAAAGAGACATAGAAGGAGAACATTTGATGAAAATATTTCCCCCTACTTTTGAGAGTGATTGTAGCATCAGGCCCGAAGAGCGTTGAACTTGTCACAATGTCAGAACGAATTAAGAGTCAACATGTATGCACAAGATCCGTTGTCGAGTCCGCGCCGACCGGGAGTTCATATTTTATTGGCCTGGTCGGGCTGGCCCGGCTAATCACGGAGGGGCTCTGCCGAGATTAATGAAATAATTGAGGCTTGCTGGGCCTTTCCTTTGCCGTCCAGACTAAATTTAGCTGCAGGGGAAAATCCTCCGAGAAATATTTGCGTTGCTATCGCCATATAGGGACTCAATCATCTTTTCATGTGTTGACAATTTATCAATGGCTCTTCTTTTTTTCAACGTTTGTTTTCTGGACCTCGTATATGAAGTCTGAATGACTGTTGGGGGTTTATTCAAACTCAAGCATGGTAACATGACTTGTCCCTATATTTAATTATACAATTTGTTTAATTGTTCCTCTATTTGTTTTGTTAGTTATAGTTTGATAAGTTTCATCATGAGCAAAAGTGAGCAATGTAATTGTTTCCTATAAAACTGTATTTAAAATTTCCTACTGATGAGTGGGAATAGTTTGTTTTCTGATCAAAACACTATGATTGATGAAGGTTTGTCGAAGTGTGGATAGATCGATTGACTAGGTGTGAATTAATTGATGATTTATATATTCATAAATTGGTTGTTTGGTCGATCGGTCGGTTGAAATAGATGGAATAAGGAATAAGGAATAAGTTACTTTTCCTTATGTGCCATTCTTACAAGGGACCAGTCGGAAGTCGCATTCCTCCGTTTTGAGCTGCAGGTAAAAATCCATTGAGAGTCGAAATTTTCGATTTTCGTTTTATTGCTAGTTTATGTAAAATAATATCATACTGTTTTCGTTTCTTTTTATTTTAGTACAATAAAATGTTTTTAAAAGAGATTTCAGTAAGGTAACTCACTGATAATCACCGGAATTTGTGTCATCTAATAAAACCCATATTGTCATTTTTTTAAATACTGCACCGATTTTAATAATTCGTTCATCATTTTAAAGCTTATGTGTTCTTTCCAATAAAAATTAATTCATGTGATGAGAGACTGTTCTCTGTTGAGAGCAGGGTTGATAAAAATCATGATTTTTTTTTTAATCAAAAAATCAGATTTTTTTTATTTAAATCGGATTTGTTTGATTTAAAACGATTTTTTTGATTTGTTTGTACTATTTGCATAAAACATTAAAAATAAGTCAATTTAAATGACCACCATTGAAAGTCATGTAATCAGTACTGAAATCCCTTTAATTTATCATATTCTTTTCTAGAATACATATTTTGTCTTAAAATCTGTTACAGCATCACCACCATACTGCACATTTCTCATCCAAGTTGATAACAGGAACCCCCCCCCCCCCCCCCCCCCACTCTACACAACCATGGTGGAATAAAACTATTTAATGCAGCCTCCATAAATATCACCATGTTGTCATGTACAGTATGTTTTGTTTTCCTTTAAAGTTTATTTTCTTAGAGTCAGAACAGATTGCATACAATGTACAAACCATTACCCTAATAACCCTAGGAGGGTTAAGACATCATTTAAAAAATGAATTGCAAATCAAACACAATGTTAGGTTTAATAATCGGCTTCCGTCTCTGATCTTGTTTTCAATTATATAATCATGTTTATGTTCCCACATTACATTAAGCTTATACGCCTATCAATTGTCCCCCCCCCCCCCCCCCCCGTGCCAACCCACCTCTGAGGTGGGGATTGTCACTTTTGAAGTGACAAAATCCCCACCTCTGGGGCAAAAATCTAGCGACAATCCCAACCTAAATGGGTGGGGACACCCCCACCTTATAGGGTGGGAATTATAATTTTGATGCTATCATGTATGATTTATGTTTTGAATAAAAAACGCCTTGCAAATGAGAGATGAATACTGTATCGTACATGTGCATGTACAGGATATATGCATTGTACACAAGATAAATGTAGTACACTGTTTCAGGAAACGGGCCTTGTACATCCTTTTAGAGTGAGTAAAAGTGATTTAAAGTCAATGAAAGTCAGTTTTGAATGAACAGACATTGTTCTTACATTAAAAATTAAAGAAATTTAAAAAAAATCAAAACGTGATTTTTATTAGTGATTTTTTGTTTTTGTTTACATTGATTTAAATCATGATTTAAATCAATGATTAATCAAACAACCCTGGTTAAGAGCGTCACGTATAGACTTAAAACTCTGAATTAAATTTACTTCTTCAATGTATGGCGTGCAGAGTGCCTAGGTATTCACCTTACATGCCGTTACATTTGTTTCTGTTCAATGCGGCCCGTCTCTTATTTACACAACAGTGGAATTGCAATCGTATTTACACAACAGTTGCATTACACGGCGTGTTTAGGTCGACGGATCAAAATTGGAGGACTAATCGGGGTCCAATTTCGCAAAGTGACCTGAAACATAATCGAAATCTATATTTGAAGGCCTGGCCAAGCCAGACATAGACTAATTGCGGTATTTCCTCTTGTATTCGGTCAGCGCAAAGCTAGCTTCGGACCGACCGGCATTAAGAGCGTGAATAAAAGCCGAAAGTATCGTATATGTTGTTTACCGGATCTCGCTCAAAGGCCAAAATTGACGGTTTTCATGTGCAGAGGACGGGGAAAGGACGCTTTTGTGTGTATCTCACTGATGTTTCTCCTTCTAGTTCACAAGGTCTTGACTTATTTTCCGTGCACATTCGTGCACATTCTTTGATTGAACTAAAATCCTCATACTCGAGCCACCTTTAGTTTTGCTATTTTTCCAATATCAGTTATAGGTAGGCCCTAATATACAACATTTGCAAACATAAAAAAAAATACCGAATTATTATGAAATGCCTGACTTGACTGTAAGTAAGTAAATAATAGTCTCAAGCATCCTGTGAAATCATGGCATCAGGTGTGCTGTAATTTTCAAGAAAAAACATGATTTTTAAAAATCAGTTAGTCTAGTTCCCCGACCTGATAATTCCCTGATTTCCAGAAATTGCTCCGTTATGTCTAAAATAGGGTCAAGAACAGCATTGCGCCCCCCCCCCCCCCCCTCCGTTTTCTCTGTTTTCCCAGCATCTATGCACACACAACTTTTAACAGGTTAGTGTTACAGTATTTGCTATAAAATACTAAACCACCAAAATCCATTCATTTCTGAAAATTACAGCAAAAGCAAATGTTGTGTGCTACCTTTAATGTATAATTTTGAAGAAAACAAATTGAATGCCGTTTCAAAGATTGCCGAGTGGCCGCCCGTTTCTCGAGAGGAAATTTGCTACATAGGTATGAATGTATTAAAGTCAAAGGGGAATTTGTGATTAAAATGTGGGAATAGTACAAAACAAAGAGGGTTTACTTTTCAGTGGAGTATAGATTAGAAATATTTTGATCATCCTAGTGAATTAATATATATTTTAATAATAAGCCATTTGCGAGTTAAATTTGAATAACATCTATGATCTGGTACACCGACTTGCTCCAAAATGCTTGGCACATTTTAACTTTGAATTCTCCAGACCAAAGACACTGTTGCTATGTCACATGATTCGAGGCAAGCTCTTGCATAGTTACGTAAGAGACGCTTAGCACCAATACATTGTTCACAATGGGTGAGAATGGCACAAAGATACCAGACCATTCCGGAGCTGGGGTTGCTGGCATAAGGCTTGCCCCGAATCACGTGATATAGTAACAGTCTCTTTAGTCTGGAGAATTCAAAGTTAAAATGTGCAAAGCATTTTTAGCACGTCAGTGTACCAGATGTTATTCAAATTTATATACCCAGCACGATATGGGGCAGAGGGATACCCCCCTTTTTGTCCCTATACCCTATACACTCTCCAGACTATTGTTACCTAACACATCCCCCCCTAGACTTCTGAAAAGAATTCCTGAGATTTTGGGAACACAGTGACCAACACAAAAGGGGGGGGGGGGGTTCGCTCTGCCCCATATCGTGCATCATGTGCAAATTTAACTCGCAAATGGCTTATTAGCCGCACATATGCACTGCAAAGACTGTGCTTGTCATTTAACACCATGTGACGTATGCGTTAAACCATTCGTTCATAGCAATCATGGAGATAGTTTCCAAACCCCAGGGTTCAATAGAGACACCACTGGCATTTTTAAAGTTTGAAGTGTACAATAAGTCCTGAAGAACTTGCGATTGGAAGGTGTGAACATTTGTACAGAACAAACGGGCTTTACATTCCAGGCAATCACAGTTAATATACATTTTAAGAATGATTAAATGTTATTTCGGACTACCATTTAGTGGCCCTTTTCCAGAGAAAAAAATAGCTTGATATAAAATGTACAATAAGTCCAAGAAGGACGTGTAAAAGGCTGGTTCTTTTGTGTACAATAATGCATTAAACTTCCAGCAAAATAGAAAGTCGTTCTGAAAAATATTTTGCGCAAATGTTGATGTTTCTTAACTGCGGAAGCGTAAAGGAATTTCTTTTTTGTGTTGAAGTAAGAATTAAGTTTTCCTTTTCATTATTTAAAATGTTCAAGCTGCTTCCTACATAATGAGGGCGCTGTTGCTATTATGGCGGTCAGGGTTCTGAATATACAATTTACAGTTGAAAACAATGGTGATATGCATGTATGGTGTGGCTTTAAAATTCCATTTTATTGGGCCTTTAAACCGCAGCGATAAAACATGCCTTTAGAGATAGACGAAGGATAGCATTTCTTGTAAAGACCTTGGCATTGAACTTGTCAAAGGATGAGCTTTGGATCTCAAATTAATTGTAGGTTGTCGATTGCCATCGCTCTGTTTTCCCTTATGCGTGTCCCTCGTCGACTAAAGTGTTACCGGAGTCCAGACCTTTAATGAGACAATTCATCCAGTGGGAGCGCTAGATTGGATAGAGTGTCTGGCTCGAATTCCCCGTTGTCTTTGTCAAGGCTCAGGTTGTTCGTGGCCTTTCAAATTCAAGTTCGTTACGAGCGTACACGGTTGCCGTTTAACTGAGGTAATTCGAAATGGTGTTGTTCTGATCTCCATGCCAGGAATCGCCTATCTCTTCCGTGTAAGGTGTTCCACTGGCGCTATAAGTTAAACGAAAATTGAGAGTCTGCTCTTCCAGAAGTGTTCTCGCATCTTACATTCTCTCATAGTCTCATCGCTTAGAAGGTCAGGTTCCGCGCGCAAGACGAATCTGCAGTCTGGTATATGTGAGATGATTCGATGATTCAGATATGAACATTTCCCTATTTTTATCATCTTAAAGCTGAAATGCCCCGTGCTCTGGCTGAATACTCCAATTCAATTGATTTCCACCTACAAACGAATAATGGAGGGAAGGGAATTGTTTAACGGGAAAAAAACACTTACTGCACTTTGCAATTGATTCGGTCTTAACGTTTGCGCAAAGACTGCGATATCCGTTAACACTTTAAGAATAGGAGAGAAACTTTGCAGAGATCCAGACGATTGACCTACATACCACATAGCAATTGGCCCACGCTCAGCAAATTTGGCATGCGCAAAACAGCTCTGTAATCTGTACATGACGCCTCACGACTAGGGGCGTCGCAGTTTTGTCGACGGAGGGTGAACGGGGAAAAGTGTGTTGGGGGGGGGGGGGGGGGGGGGTCAGCACAATTTTGCCGACGGGGTGTTAGAAGAAATAGCAAATTAAAATTTAAAAGACCCGAAATAATTTGCCGTCGGAAACATAATTTGAAAACACCTCCTTTAGTAAACGCCCATGTTCACATCGCTCCAGAAACCGGGGTATTTAATTAAACTGAAACTGATTTCTGATACGGTAATCTCATGCTCATACGCTCACGTTTTAACATTTTTAAGGCTCGAGTGATCTTCAGATCTGGAAAATTTAGCCCAGGACATTACTTCACCAAGACAATGATCTCTCCTGTCGTCTCCCGTAGTCCTTGCGAGCCTGTGTTTCTCAGTTGAAACTGTCAAGAAATTGACTTTAGGACTGTTAATGCGTTCACGTCGAAACATTATGAAAGTAGCGGTACGAAATAGAGCCAAGAACGTTACAGTAATGTAACTCAATAAAGACAGCGATCTCTCGTGTAGTCGTAAGCCTTCCAAGCCTGTTTTCCAGTTGAAACTATGATTTTTGATATGGTAATCTCGTGCTAATGCGTTTGCAAATGTTGTATATTACATTTAATACAACACCGAGCACTTTGACTGGGCAGCTGTTCCGCTTAGCAGGTTTATATACGAATCAGCCAAATGAAATCGGAACGTCAGGACAAAACTTCATCAAAGACGTGCCCGGTACGGTAGGCCTATATATAGATCTTCAAGACTGCTCACAAGCCCCCTTTTTGATTGAAAAAGCCCCCGTTTTGATTGAAATGCAAATCAATCAACCTATATAAATGAAAAGTAATTTTTGAAAAGGTAATCTCGTCCCAATGCGGCCTTCATTGTTAACAGTAATGTTTTGGCGATGTGAAATGTGTTGGTGACTGCAACTATGGTAAAAACACCTGTAGAAGATTTTGTGATCTACGAAATCAGGTTGAATGGTTCCATTGCTTTCAAGTGACAAATCTCGTAATATCTCGCGATATCTGCGAATGAAACTGGTCACCGGCCTGCAGGCCCAACGACGTGGGTTGAACAATTTGTGGGATGGAACCAACACTGCGCTAACCTCATCGTAGGTCGCGTTAAAGGGACACATTGCCTTCAAATGTCATGAAATTTTGTTGTTTGGAAATGTTCCTTATCTTTTATAAGAGTTGTTCATGCAAAAAAACACGTATAATGTGTTATAATTAGTGAGTAGTGATTACAAAACAAAAAATTTGCCTCTGACATCTGACCCGCGAAACATAGAATTATTTCCATTAGTAAATACCACCGTCTAAATGCGCAAAATACGCTGTAAGAGTCTTTAGACTGGCGCCGCCGCCAGTGGCCTTGAAAACCTATCATATGATCGCCAGATACCATTTTCTACCTCGCGACACATATCGCCAGTGCTGCGCGCCGTGCCACAGTAGGTATATATCAAAATGGATCAACAGAACTTCAACCAGCTGCGACTTGAAATACGACTGGTGAACACGGTCCGCCATTTTGTGGAGTCAAAAATTTGGTTCTACAAAATGGCGGACCGCTATTTGTCACAAAATTAAACAAAAACCACGCAATTTGAAGGGATAGTTATGTGAATCTTTATATTCTACTTTTAAAAAAGCTTCCCAACCATACCCATTTCAGTTTTATAGCCCAAATCGCAAAATCCAAAGCAATGTGTCCCTTTAACCTCCGGCTCTAAAATACGTGAGACTCTATGGACAGCGCGTGAAGCAAAACGCGCGCGTACTCCATTCGTTTGTATACACTTCCTGGTTCAAATGACGGCACGCATACAAAAATAACATACCATGCATTTTTCTACCTCTAAACACCCCCTTAAAAAAACATAAATTTCATCTCGTAGCCCCGCCTGAAACACCTTCCAAGAATTCTAGTGTTACACCCCGGTACTCACCGAAACTATTTCCTGCACAACCTGATTGATTATGCAAAGAAATTGTTGATCCTTTGCCGCCCTCGTTGCGCGTGAGTTCCAATTACCTATGTAAATGGGGGTTTTCGCGCCTCAAAATCACCCGTTCAGATTTGTGATGCACGATGCTGTCTCACAGACTTGTATCTAATGTAGTAAAGGTGCTACCTTGTTCGCAGGCTGTGGGGTAACAATTAAAATGAGCGCGAAGAATTTGTATTACAATGGTGTCAAATCACACGAATTGCTTGTGGGAAGGACTGTGATAAATCTTCTCTCAGCATAATTTGTTTTGTGGCTGCAAGTTATAATTACCTCAACAGTTGTACTTTCATTTATTTGGCATTTGGCATTTTTGTTTTTAAGAAACCATCCATTGGAATTTTTATGACGTTAAAGGACACTTGGAAATTGTTCCTTCAATTGTTCTGTTTCTTGCAATTTTCCGATCGTAAATCCTCGGCATATCAGTAAAATCTTGTTTCAGAAACCTTCTTCTACACATTATAATCATGTGGGTTTGGTTTACAGCTTTTCACAGCTTTGTGATGAATTTGGAGTTTGTAGGAATGTGGTGTATGTAATAGCCCGTTCTCACTTGAACGATTTCCTACGGGAATGCCGTGCGACTACCAAATCGCACAGGGCGTACGGGAGGCGTACGAGAGTCGCACGGCAGTCTGTTGATGATTCTCACAGGTTGTAGGGGTGTCGTGTGTAATTCGGACGGGTCGCATGCCCGTGCGAGTTTTTTCAAATGTTGAAAATGTCCATACGGCTGTCGCATGGTTCGCTTAGTTCGCATTGATCGCATGGGGGTCGCACGGCAGTCGCACGGCAGTCCGATAGGTCGCACGGGAGTCTGAAGAGA
The DNA here is from genome assembly GCA_037893225.1 of Hippasteria phrygiana. Classification (NCBI taxonomy): domain Eukaryota; kingdom Metazoa; phylum Echinodermata; class Asteroidea; order Valvatida; family Goniasteridae; genus Hippasteria; species Hippasteria phrygiana. The sequence goes on from JAZGUH010000628.1 coordinate 61,726, forward strand.
GTCGCACGGCTCGGCCGTGCCGTTCTGGCTGCTTGCCTGCTTGCCATCACCCTTCTTCGGTGGCATCGTTGTGTTGTGTTGAATACTTGTTGACTGTCGAACATCAAGTGCGGTTATGAAGATCGACGCCGAAAGGCCCTGCTTTTATGCGATTCGCGCGGATCGAACGGCGCTTGTACGGCGGTCGCGCGGCGCTCCGATTGGTTGTACGGCGGTTGTACCGCATGCGCACAAAAATCGCACGGCGCTTGCGCGGGACTCGTACAGGTTGTACGGCAGTCGCACGGAACTTGAACCGTTATCGGATGTTTCGGGAGGAAAAGTCGCACGAGAGTTGAACGGCAGTCGCACGGCAGTTGTACAAGTGAGACTGCGCGGGAAAGAAACAGGGACATTCGTACGGAAATCGCACGGCTGTACGATTTTTTTGTCGCACCGCAGTTGTACAAAAAAATCCTTCAATTGAGAACGGGCTATAAGCTGCACGTTTTCCAACAGAACACAGCATGCCAATCGAGAACCTATTGTCCTCTCATGTAATTCGTTAGTTCCCTGTCCTCGGTTTACAACCATCTGTATAGGCGCCAAATAATCTGAAGTTGTTATCAGTTCCGTAATCTAGGATTTGCGGCAACACTATCTAAAAGAATAATTTAGATGATAAGACATCCATTTTATTAGGAGATCCAATCTAGTTCCACGTTACGGTCAGTATGCTTTGACTGCGTACTCATCGACATTTAAATTTCATGTTGGGCATTTCCCAAACCTTGGCTTGAGCTCGGGCTTCGGCTTCGCGTAATTGTATGTCCCCAGATTTGGCAAGATCTGGGACGCTGTTTTTGCTACATGTACATCAAAGTCTTTTGTTTTAACCAAGAGCCAGGGCCTGTTTGTTTGTTTGTTTGTTTGTTTATTTATTTATTTACGTATTCAAGGCTTCAGATCGGCAGTGGGACTGGGGAATAGCTGGAGAGGAAGCCCAAACCCAAGCCGAAGCCAGGGTTTGACAAATGTTCTATATGACCCAGTGCCATGAATAAATGTATGCACACCGCATAACTGCATGCCACTGTCATTAAAGATATGCAGTGTACCGTCAACACGTTTCACCCCGATTTCCAAAAATTGATATTGTTCTAGCAATGCAGAAGTTATTCACTTTTAAATGAGACATCGACCGAAGAATCCACCCATTTTTATCGGGTAATTACTTTACGAATACCGAATTATTTGCGACCGACATTAGATGCGCGAAAGCAACAGAGAATAGAAACCTTTTGTTTAAGACACACAGCAGGTGGTTTTTCCTCTAACATAACATAATATTATACCAAAATATTTGGAAGGGGAAAAACAATATCAGTTTTTCAGAAGCACGGACCGTATATATTTAACATCCAGAAATAAGTGTCTAATTAAAAGAAAACCCGCATAAATGATTGTCTTTAAATAAAGTATTTTGCATTTTCAAATTGAAATGATTACGCTGTATTAGAGAAATGTTATATGTTGTTTGTGTACATGTGCGGATATCACAGGGACAGGTGGTCCCAGATTATCCCGAAGTGTGACGTCGGTTGGCACGGCAACTAGTTTTACAGACTTCTACAAAAGACTGCTGAGCGGCAAGCATTGTGAAAATGGTTTTTCTTTAATGAACAGTTCGCGATTTCCGAAAAGGGTCTTTGTTAAGACAGACATTCAAACATATTATTAAGAGACATTTTCAAAGTGAACAAAGAAACTGGCAGGAGCGGGATTCGAACCTGCGACCTCCGGGTTACCGTACCGGCGCTCTACCAACTGAGCTATCTTGCCCTATGTTGGCGGTCTCCCAAATTGTCAGTATCTTTGTTCACTTTGAAAATGTATCCAAATTTACCTAGTCAGTTTCCCTTGTGGATTGTTTGACGAATATTGTTAAGAGGATAGGTACAGTTAATCTGTTTCGAAATTTGCAGTGACGTCACTTCTGTATCATATTCCTAGTAAATGACTCTGGTCCCTATACAAACTTTCTGCTACAAACCCGGACCGGATGATATCTGTCACATGTTGGTGAACTTGCCACGGGCTCACTTGTTATTAAGAATTAAATGCATATGCCAAAACTTGCACAGTCTCTCCAAAAGAATTAAAAACCATACGCAATACTGTGAATCTGTCGTGATGTGTCCATTTTCCACTTCAGGCCAATGCCCGTTGTCTTTCGTTGCCAACGCTCCTGCTTATGTGCGCATGCGCCAGTTCGTAGCGAATAGAAAAATAGAGAAACCCAGTGGGATGTAATTATTGTTCCGAACCACTCAGTACGGACAGTGCTGTCCATTTCCACTATTGCCTTTTATTCATAATATCCATAACCACTTCACTTTTGATGAGTGAATACAATTACCCGGTAACCGTGACTACCAAATTCCTTCAAGTTTCCAGTTAAGCTAAAGAAACAATGATGAACAGCGCTAAGTTTAGCAGGCTTCCTGTGCGACAGCCCAGCATCCGGGTGTCACCCATCTTCGATTAAAAATTAATACGAATACAAAATTAATTACTTCCGCTGGGCAGTGCGAAATTAAAATATTGTTGTTTATTAAAAGGAGTACGTTTCTGGATCGGCCAGACCCTCCCCCCTCCCTCCCCCGCTATAATACAAGGGCCTGACTTCTTTATTGAGCAAAAAGCCATCCCGTGAAAACTAGGAACGCTCCGCTAGATATAAATGCTCCCCTTGATTGCGAGCAGCTTCAAATCGCTCAAGAATCGGAGACAAGATATACAGAATATCTGCTGTTAAAGCGCACCAGTGACATCGCACGATCGGTTTACGAAACTGCTTTGCACGTATAGACACTCTTTCTCTGAAGCTGTGAAGACAACGACCGTGCGTCCCCCACATCACTGTTACACAAAGCAATTCAACGTCAGGCATCTATTTCATTTCCTAGCTTCTTGGTTCTCAAGTAGGGGCAACTCTCGATAGCGTGGGACGCACCACATCTGTCTTGTCGCTCTGCCGTACGGTCACGGTTCGTCCTACCCCGTACCAGCAGAAGAAGCAGAAGACGGCTTGGGTTTTAACACATCCGGCCGTTACCAGTCGATATCGGTGCCCGCTCTCGCTCCTTCACGCCTCCCGGCTAAGGTCGATTTTTGCCCGGCACATCTCTGCTTGACAACTCGCACGTTGTGTCTCAGACCCGTTCCGCTGGCGCCCAGACAATATTGACTTGCTTGTTTACAGTAGATTTTTTTCTTCTCGTGAAGGAAAGGAGGAAAGAGACATTTTTTGGAGTTGTTTGTCCAGAATGGGGACAAACGTGTGCGTGGTTGCCTTATTGCTGACGGTGTTGGTGACTGTTGTCCACTGTACGACCGGTATGTACTTCTTTTCTTTCGTAAATAAGTTCCTGGCTCGACAATTACGAAATTTGTCCATCTTTGCATGTTATTTTGAGCAACTCCAAGAGTCTTGGACGTTCCTTTGCAGCCCCACACGTAATGAACGCGCCACGTTTTCTTCAATTACATAATCATATAAAGGACTAAATAGGGGCCTAACCTATACATTCTTGTGGGTATTCGTATTGCAGATGCCCAACATTATAATTGAAAACACAATCTAATTTGTTAAAAAGAAGTTGTATCCTCATTGAGTGATGCCTAAAATGTCGCTTTCCGGGTTGCATCGTAAAATTGGGGGTGATTCCTGGCTATACGGCATTTTGGGTTTAAAGACTTCTGACTAGCGCCCACCCGAACAAATTTGGGAGACCGCCAACATAGGGCAAGATCGCTCAGTTGGTAGAGCGCCGGTACGGTATTCCGGAGGTCGCAGGTTCGCATCCCGCTCCTGCCAGTTTTCGTTGTTCGCTTTGTAAATATATTGTTTGAAGAGGGTTAAACCCGCGAATTCCTGGACTTGCCTAGTCATTTTGTACTAGTGGTAAATACCCATGTCCTTGTTTAGCGCCAAATTGCGAGCTATATTGCAGGTTTGTCGATTCTATGCCATGATGTTTAATTCTCATTGCTCGGAAGCCTGCTATGATGTGAGCTGCAGTACATTGTGCCAACGCTAAATGCCAATTTTCTTTTTAAATTTTGACTTACAAGTTGCCGCATTCCGCTTATAGGCCTATATTTAAAGAGAAAAGAAAAGGATGAAAGCAAATTGACAGTTAATAAATGAATTACAAATTGCAGAAATGTATCTATATTGCTCCTTAATTTTAATATTTGTACAGTAAACGCGGACATATCTCTCTTCCCAACTTCCGAAAATCGCATTCTTCACCGAGTCTGCAAATAACTTTAAACCCCCTTGAGTACGGTATTTTACGGGAGACGTCGGGGTGTCGCGGCGTTTCTGGCAGCCAAGCGAACCGCTACAATGTGTTTGTGCAGTCAAGCGTATCATAAACAATAATTCAACAATGGATTGAAACTGCACAAATGGCGGCCAATGGCGTCATCCGGCCTGGTGGCACTTTTTTGTTTGCGTCCACAGACGTCATCCGTACGCAAAGGCTTAACTTATTTCGATGAAATGCTTGTTTAAATTCGTGGTGACCGGTAAACAATCGTCGCGCGATCACGTAAATGCAACTCTTTAAACATTTTCTTCGCTATTATATAATGCATGCATTCAAAACTGAAAACATTCCAAAAGAAAAGAAGAACATTCCACAATCGCAGTATAGATTCAACCTCATAATATTATGCCCACCGTACCATTTCTGTGGAAGTAGGATTTTGTTCAAGCCCACTTTCCATTCCTTTCGTGTTGGCCTATCTGTATTTTATTATATAGCTTTGATTGTACTTTTGAATATTTTATGACTAGTTATAGCCAATTAGTATTAGTCTTCCACGGTTAATATTGAGTACCGACGTGTGACTGGTTCTAATTTTCAGGTGACGCTATCACCTCAATACTCTACACTGAAAAATCATGCGGGTTAAAATTGTGGGTAAAAACTGCAACAATACCAAAAAATGTGTTAAATTCTATCTCTAGACGCAATTTGATGAGAGTTCGTTTACCAAAATGTTGGCAGTTTTCACTCACAATTGGGTCAATTTAACCCAACGCGATTAGAAACAATTTGATATTATATGTTTTCCCGGATATTTGAAAACATTTATCATTCGAATTCACCGTCTTTAATATTCGAATTCGTCCATCAGCATCGATTTAGTGCACTTCCTAGGTTTGATTTCGTCTTTTGTCATACAATTTCAATTGTTTTGTTCAATCGAATTCAATCCACGAACACCCATTTTCGGAGAGGAGTATTCAATTTCGTCTCGTCTACGCCGGACAGTTTTATTCAGAAAACAAATTCGTCTTTTGCCACACAATTTAATGATAAGTTTGTTCAATTTCGATACAATTCATTACCCACCGGTGCGACTTCTTCTGCAGAAGTTATAAAGGTCGCAGATGAGGATATTTGCCCCACTATTTTTCTGTTCTTTCCCTTTTATTCATAAATACAGGCCTATTGCTTGTTTCTTTTTAATAAATTTTCTTTAAAATATGTTTAGACTTATTATAGGTAGCCTACACAGAAATGTAACGAAGGAAAATAAGGGTCATTTTTTGCATGGTCTTCTTTTTTCGGCACCCCTCTAACAGAGGATAATGCTTTGTAGTGGGAATGTACAACTTTGACTGCAGTAAGGGTACTAGAGGGGCGCCAATCGGCACCCCTCTAACAGATGATAATGCTTTGTAGTGGGAATGTACAACTTTGACTGTAGTAAAGGTGCTAGAGGGGCGCCAATCGGCACCCCTCTAACAGATGATAATGCTTTGTAGTGGGAAAGTACAACTTTGACTGTAGTAAGGGTGCTAGAGGGGCGTCAATCGGCACCCCTCTAACAGATGATAATGCTTTGTAGTGGGAATGTACAACTTTGACTGTAGTAAAGGTGCTAGAGGGGCGCCAATCGGCACCCCTCTAACAGATGATAATGCTTTGTAGTGGGAAAGTACAACTTTGACTGTAGTAAGGGTGCTAGAGGGGCGTCAATCGGCACCCCTCTAACAGATGATAATGCTTTGTAGTGGGAATGTACAACTTTGACTGTAGTAAGGGTGCTAGAGGGGCGTCAATCGGCACCCCTCTAACAGATGATAATGCTTTGTAGTGGGAATGTACAACTTTGACTGTAGTAAAGGTGCTAGAGGGGCGCCAATCGGCACCCCTCTAACAGATGATAATGCTTTGTAGTGGGAATGTACAACTTTGACTGTAGTAAGGGTGCTAGAGGGGCGCCAATCGGCACCCCTCTAACAGATGATAATGCTTTGTAGTGGGAAAGTACAACTTTGACTGTAGTAAGGGTGCTAGAGGGGCGTCAATCGGCACCCCTCTAACAGATGATAATGCTTTGTAGTGGGAATGTACAACTTTGACTGTAGTAAGGGTGCTAGAGGGGCGTCAATCGGCACCCCTCTAACAGATGATAATGCTTTGTAGTGGGAATGTACAACTTTGACTGTAGTAAGGGTGCTAGAGGGGCGCCAATCGGCACCCCTCTAACAGATGATAATGCTTTGTAGTGGGAAAGTACAACTTTGACTGTAGTAAAGGTACTAGAGGGGCGTCAATCGGCACCCCTCTAACAGATGATAATGCTTTGTAGTGGGAAAGTACAACTTTGACTGTAGTAAGGGTGCTAGAGGGGCGCCAATCGGCACCCCTCTAACAGATGATAATGCTTTGTAGTGGGAAAGTACAACTTTGACTGTAGTAAAGGTACTAGAGGGGCGTCAATCGGCACCCCTCTAACAGATGATAATGCTTTGTAGTGGGAATGTACAACTTTGACTGTAGTAAGGGTGCTAGAGGGGCGCCAATCGGCACCCCTCTAACAGATGATAATGCTTTGTAGTGGGAATGTATACAACTTTGACTGTAGTAAGGGTGCTAGAGGGGCGCCAATCGGCACCCGTCTAACAGATGATAATGCTTTGTAGTGGGAATGTACAACTTTGACTGTAGTAAGGGTGCTAGAGGGGCGTCAATCGGCACCCCTCTAACAGATGATAATGCTTTGTAGTGGGAATGTACAACTTTGACTGTAGTAAGGGTGCTAGAGGGGCGTCAATCGGCACCCCTCTAACAGATGATAATGCTTTGTAGTGGGAATGTACAACTTTGACTGTAGTAAGGGTGCTAGAGGGGCGTCAATCGGCACCCGTCTAACAGATGATAATGCTTTGTAGTGGGAATGTACAACTTTGACTGTAGTAAGGGTGCTAGAGGGGCGTCAATCGGCACCCCTCTAACAGATGATAATGCTTTGTAGTGGGAATGTACAACTTTGACTGTAGTAAGGGTGCTAGAGGGGCGCCAATCGGCACCCCTCTAACAGATGGTTTGGCTTTGTAGAGGGAATGTACAATTTTGACTGCAGTAAGGGTACTAGAGGGGCGCCAATCGGCACCCCTCTAACAGATGATAATGCTTTGTAGTGGGAATTTACAACTTTGACTGTAGTAAGGGTGCTAGAGGGGCGCCAATCGGCACCCCTCTAACAGATGATAATGCTTTGTAGTGGGAAAGTACAACTTTGACTGTAGTAAGGGTACTAGAGGGGCGCCAATCGGCACCCCTCTAACAGATGGTAATGCTTTGTAGTGGGAATGTACAACTTTGACTGTAGTAAGGGTGCTAGAGGGGCGCCAATCGGCACCCCTCTAACAGATGGTTTGGCTTTGTAGAGGGAATGTACAATTTTGACTGCAGTAAGGGTACTAGAGGGGCGCCAATCGGCACCCCTCTAACAGATGATAATGCTTTCTAGTGGGAAAGTACAACTTTGACTGTAGTAAGGGTACTAGAGGGGCGCCAATCGGCACCCCTCTAACAGATGATAATGCTTTGTAGTGGGAATGTACAACTTTGACTGTAGTAAGGGTGCTAGAGGGGCGCCAATCGGCACCCCTCTAACAGATGTTTGGCTTTGTAGAGGGAATGTACAATTTTGACTGCAGTAAGGGTACTAGAGGGGCGCCAATCGGCACCCCTCTAACAGATGATAATGCTTTGTAGTGGGAATTTACAACTTTGACTGTAGTAAGGGTGCTAGAGGGGCGCCAATCGGCACCCCTCTAACAGATGGTTTGGCTTTGTAGAGGGAATTTACAATTTTGACTGCAGTAAGGGTACTAGAGGGGCGCCAATCGGCACCCCTCTAACAGATGATAATGCTTTGTAGTGGGAAAGTACAACTTTGACTGTAGTAAAGGTACTAGAGGGGCGCCAATCGGCACCCCTCTAACAGATGATAATGCTTTGTAGTGGGAATGTACAACTTTGACTGTAGTAAGGGTGCTAGAGGGGCGCCAATCGGCACCCCTCTAACAGATGATAATGCTTTGTAGTGGGAATGTACAACTTTGACTGCAGTAAGGGTACTATAGAGGGGCGCCAATCGGCACCCCTCTAACAGATGATAATGCTTTGTAGTGGGAATGTACAACTTTGACTGTAGTAAAGGTACTAGAGGGGCGCCAATCGGCACCCCTCTAACAGATGATAATGCTTTGTAGTGGGAATGTACAACTTTGACTGTAGTAAGGGTGCTAGAGGGGCGCCAATCGGCACCCCTCTAACAGATGGTAATGCTTTGTAGTTGGGAATGTACAACTTTGACTGCAGTAAGGGTACTATAGAGGGGCGCCAATCGGCACCCCTCTAACAGATGATAATGCTTTGTAGTGGGAATGTACAACTTTGACTGCAGTAAGGGTACTATAGAGGGGCGCCAATCGGCACCCCTCTAACAGATGATAATGCTTTGTAGTGGCAATGTACAACTTTGACTGCAGTAAGGGTACTATAGAGGGGCGCCAATCGGCACCCCTCTAACAGATGATAATGCTTTGTAGTGGGAATGTACAACTTTGACTGTAGTAAAGGTACTAGAGGGGCGCCAATCGGCACCCCTCTAACAGATGATAATGCTTTGTAGTGGGAATGTACAACTTTGACTGTAGTAAGGGTGCTAGAGGGGCGCCAATCGGCACCCCTCTAACAGATGGTAATGCTTTGTAGTGGGAATGTACAACTTTGACTGTAGTAAGGGTGCTAGAGGGGCGCCAATCGGCACCCCTCTAACAGATGGTAATGCTTTGTACTGGGAAAGTACAACTTTGACTGTAGTAAGGGTGCTAGAGGGGCGCCAATCGGCACCCCTAACATGAACATGCCAGTGTATTTGGCCTGTGTAACTTTTCTCTAATAAGGGTACATGAAGGGTACCAATCAGCACCCATCTTACAGATGTGCATGCATTTGGAAAGTGTAACTAAGATTTGTAAAAGAAAATGTTGTCCTCACTGTGATTGTTCCAAGGTGGAGATTATTAAGGGTTAATTGCATCTGTAATTAGAGTCTTTATTTAAAAATGCTGAAGAACAAACCATCGGAAGCACACATCTGTTTATTCTACTTTTTTATTAATAAAGTGGCAAATGAAGCAAAACATATCATTTGCGTGATATCTCTCTTTTTATCTTGTCAAAATGTGCCCATGTGTTGTAGATTTTTTGGAAAATTGACCAATGGACGTTTTTAATGTGATAATTTTAAAAAGTAGTATTGGGCACGACGAAAATTGAAGAGTGAGTTTTTTATGGGTTTAAACTTTCCTGAAATTTCATTGTGTTTTCCCAGAAATCACGTTTTTTGAGAGTTCGAAAATTGATCTCTAAACTCCAGCTCATTTGTTCAAGTACAAATTGACCTTCTTGTATAATTTTCTAACAAAAGCCACTTTTAAAGCTTTCTTTGTCCGAACAGTGGTTTTGTTAATGAAAAATCAGAGTTGTTAATTTCCAATAAAGTTAAAATGTTTCCAATCGCGTTACCCCGTAATTTTTAAGTGTATAGACCTTTTCACCCACGTGACCAGATGAAATGTACACAAAACCACAACGTGTGGACCGTCTTCGAGTCATCATAGTACACAATCGTATGGAGCGTGATAAATTACATGCACGCACACAGCACGCATGTGTGATTTACTTTTAATAAGCACTTTATTAGCATCACTACATCATGCGGTCTATGACGACACGTGAGAAGAGTCTATAGACACTGTGTTAAAACGTGTACACAGCGAGACACTTAGCGAGAGTAGGCCTAACCCTAACTCAAATAACAAAATACTCCCAAAATGCTTGGACCAATGGTGCAGATTGTTTCCCTCGATCTTCTTTGAACTGTTAACTCGATGTGAAAACCCGGCACAAAGCAAGGTCGCAGAAATCACCTTCTTCGCCTTTGGGGTCAAGACATCACCTGGAAATGGGACAAGTTCGTGACTTTTTATCATCGAGGCACAAATTCGGTCTTAAAAGTGATGCCTTGGTTGTGGCAGAGACCAAACCGCAGAGAGCCGTGTATCGATGACAATTAGAGCGTCCAACCTATTAGATCGCACACAACTCGCGCGCCCAGTGATGATTGGTGATCGTCATTCCCACGCACTGCTGTTTCTGCTCAATTCCCATCCACCGTGTTTACCTTGATAGTGCCCCGACATCGAGAAAAAAACACAGATTCATCACACCCTCTTCCCTATACCGTAAAAAGCCTACTCCTTAATTGTTAAAATTAATCCATCAAAATTGTCCTTCCCCCATTAAAACGAATAATTAATCACCGCCACTTGATATCCTTCCAATCGATCTTTTAAAGTTATGATATAGGCCCCTGGCATTTAGTGGAGCTGACAAAGTCACATTGTACAGTTCAAGTGAAAGCAGTGGTCATACTTTGTGGGATTCAACACATACGCGAAAATAACAAACTTGTAAAAGATTGAGCTTATTAAACCGTCATCCAAAGCCACAAGAAAATAGTGAAAAATCGTTCTGTTGAACAGTGACTTCGTACACGTTTATATACGCTTATGATTTGTCAAATCGAAGTAAGCCATGGCTTTTTTGGAGGTATGCACTGTTCTAGATGAAAGTATTTCACGTCTACCCACCCCCCAATAAAAATGACCTTGTTGTGCCTATGAACGGGGCCCGTAGTACACAGTCGCCGCAACATTAAAATAATTTCCTTCATGCTGCTGGCCCTAGTGTGCACTCACTGGAAATTATAGTGCCCCCTGTGCCCCCACTGAAAGATGTTAGTTCCCCCAGGCCCCCATTGAAAAATGTAGTACCCCCTGTGCCCTTAAAATGTTAGTTCCCCCTATAAAAAAGTGCCCTTTTTTACGTCTACCCACCCCCCAATAAAAATGACCTTGTCGTGCCTATGAACGGGGCCCGTATAAGTACACAATCGCCGCAACATTAAAATGATTTCCTTCATGCTGCTGCCCCCACTGAAAATTGTTAGTTCCCCTGTGCTCTCACTAAACATTCTGGTGCCCCCTGTGTCCCCATTAAAAATGCTGGTGCCTTCCTTGCCACAGCCAGTTGCGAATGCTGGTGTCTTGGGTCCTCACTTAAAATGCTTTTGCAATGCATGGACCCCCCACTCATAATTATTGTGTCCCCAATGAAAATCCTTGGCAACATCACTGCACAATTTCCCCTTAAATTGTTAAAAGTACGCAGCTGTACCAATATTCTAAGCTGTACAAACAATATGAATCTATGCCCTTTCCAATGCACTCCGGTCGACTTTGTGGAGGGAGCTGGATTCAAGCACTCTCGTTCAAAATAATAGAATAAATTTGCTCAGTGGGGGAGCAAGTGGCGCATTACTGAAGTAAAGCAACGTTAATTCCAGGCAGTACTTGGATGGGAAACCACACCATGTATTGCTTGCATTAGCGTGCCTGGTAACAATTGTAGGACCCTTTTGGGCAGGTTTGGGCTAGCCGATTTAGGACCCAAGTGGTCCCATCGGCCAGAACTGTATGTTGCCCCATATGGGCAACCCAATTGGGGCCCACTCAGTTGCCCATCAAAGGCCCAACAGGGCCCCACAGGGCTTGCTGGCTGGGAAATAGTGCATTGATTATTCTGGGGCATGACAGGCCCTTATTCATCTCAAAAGGGCCATGTCCTTCGGATGGGACGTTAAGCCGGAGGTCTCGTGTGCTCTCAGCATGGATATATCGGGTGCCCTTTTTCACGTTTACCCCCCCCCCCAATAAAAATGACCTTGCTACGCCTAAGGAGGATTAGTATTAACTGGTATCATCTTTAACAATATAGTAAGCTTCAAGATTGGGTATTTTTGTATCATCACCAAAGCTACACGAAACATTTAACGCGGGTTTTCCTTTACATGGGTACATTACAAGACAAAGACTCTATAAACATACATTTTAAACCAATCACAACTGACAGACGAATGGCAGCACGCGTCCAAAAGCAAACACTCGTATAAATTGGCATGTCATTTTTAGGTCTGCGCGAGGTAACCTGGTAAAAGCAATTTCCGGACGAATGCGAAAAAAACACCTTTGTGAATTATTGGTGTTGATTCGAGTCTCAAATTCGGTTGCCAGGCTGTGCCACCTTGTCCTAAAGATCTCGATTGTATAGTTTCTCCAATTACATTAGCTGCATAAGCCTTTTTTTTGGCTTGGCTGAGTGCTATTTCAACAACTACATGTATTTTGTTTTTCTCGGGAGCGGCCCCAACAGCCCTAACATAAATAAATTGTTATTATACATGTAGTTTATAACATAAACAAATTGACTGAATTTTTTTTTTTTTAAATGGAAAGAATAAAACCAATCATTTTTTGGCTGTAAAAATGGAACGAGAAAACATTGAAGAATTAAAACAGCATTTTCCGCGTCGCTTATCCATTTTATACAATAACAATTTTCGGAGATTAGGGTGGGTTTGCGACGAGGTTGATTACTCACGTTTTTCGAATTATTTTCTGTTTGGTCGCTGATGTTCGCACTTTGTCCAAATAATTTCATACATTTGCCATATACTTTTTGGTGAAAGACAATTCAATTTCGTCGTCCGCAGTTGCCCAACGTACGATAGATGAAGCAATTTCGTCATTTTGCAATCAATGTCATGTAAATTTCATTTTAATTCGTCACATGATTGTATGCTATCTTGGTTATTTTTACGTTTTCATTTCTACTTTAAACATGTTTACTTAATTTTTGGTGTGTCTGAGTAGTATTTTTCTTGTGTAACGTAGGTCCATAACTAAATAAGCATTTTCTTCATTTATTTATCGGCTCAAGTGGCTTAAGTACAACATTACAGTTTTGCCCATACACGATTGTTTTGCAAGTCCCCGGACAATTTTTCCTGGCTCATACGAAGGGCAAGGTTAATTACTAAATGACGGCATCGATTTATTTTATTGTTGTGCATAATTATATGCACAACAATAAGGTTTCTACACATGCAAATATATACTTTCGATTTCATTCAAGAAATAAGTAGGCCTGTACTTATGAAAAGAAAATGAATTCATATCTTCACATCTTTCAAAAACAGTCAATTCAGTTCTTCTTCTTGTCCTTTGGATTGGTTGTTCAACCTTCAATTTCTTGTCTTGCAATACACCGTGCCAAATACGTCTGTGCATGATTGTACCAGCGTGCGCATTTGTCTGGAGTGATGACATATATGTTCTCTTCAGCTACTTCTTGAAGATGTCTTGCTCGCCAAGCTTGAAGATTCACACCAGCTTCTCTGGCAGCAGTAACGTCACCAACTCTGACTTGTTCACAAAGCTATTTACAGCAAGACTATCCGATGAATTTGAACGAAATTTTTTTGAAATCGCTTGAACAAAGACGAATTTATTCATTACATTATGTAGATGATCATCGGGTGAGACGAATTCCATTGAAATCTGATCACTTGGAATGACCAATGACTAAATTCATTTTAACATAATCGCGTTCTAATCTTCTTGGGACGAAATTGAAGTTAACCGTTTATGAACTTTTTAAAAGTGAACAAAGAAACTGGCAGGAGCGGGATTCGAACCTGCGTTTATGAACTTGATTGAAAACAAGTTATAAAATGTGCGGGAAAACCTATACTTGAAAACTTTAAATGTTCATTGCATTTGCAAAGCAAATGTGAACATCTGGAGCAGATTGAGTAATATCTGCCAAGTATGGGGATTAACATGCCAGAATAAACAGGAATGAATGGGCTTTCCGATGATACCAAATATATATCCTTGTTCCTGATTCCGATCCGAAAATACGACGTGTAAGAAGCGGCGGCGTATATACTGCAACATGATTGGCAAAAAACGGCTTTGAAAAAAAAATCCCCTGGTGCACGCGCCGCCAACGTCACCATCAAAAAACGTCAATCTTTGCACTCGACCTGTCCCTTTTCGCCGAAAACATTCCACCAAAATACTAAAATCCCATAATTGATTCCGCCATAATTTGTATGTATACAAACGTCACACCTTGATCACTCGAAAACTGGTCTTGGGAATCATTGCTAACTATACACTCTAGGCTCACAAATTGGAATTTATACATGTATGGAAAATGCAACCAACGATGACCGAAATAATTAAGCCGTTAAATCTATTTTGAAAAGAAAAAAACGTAAACAAAAATGAGGAAATTGAGATGATTTTTTTATTTTTTTATTTTTTTATTTATTTATAATCGGGCAAACATACAAAAACATTAAAAGAAAGGCCCGTGGATTTCCCAGAAGCGAAACAAATCACTGTTTAAAGGGATCTCCGGACAACATTCAAAATACAAAAGTTACAGCAAAAAAAATGATCATACATAGTACATATATATAACAATATACACAAATAGGCGATGAAGACATTAATAAAGGACATTATCAAAACCACACAATGATTCATATAACAAGTTTCTTCATTTATTTATCGGCTCAAGTGGCTTAAGTACAACATTACAGTTTTGCCCATACACGATTGTTTTGCAAGTCCCCGGACAATTTTTCCTGGCTCATACGAAGGGCAAGGTTAATTACTAAATGACGGCATCGATTTATTTACCAGCGAGGAAATTAGTAAGGAAATTAGACGATCGGGACGGGGTTGCGGTGTTCTTTCAAAATCCTCTTGAAGTACATGTAAAATTGAATGGAAAAGCCAATATACTTTGAATAATTGGAAACCGGCTGATTATGCAATGATGCCACGCTGTTTAAGTCTTGATCACAACACATACGTCCTTTCAGTGTTTACCACATTGAATAAAAACTGAACTTTAAAGAGTTGGTAACAAAAGCAATGCCAATCAGTGCTTCCACAATCAAAATGAAAATGTCCTTATCCTGAGAGCCAAATTTCCTTATTTCCCCCCGATTTCCTTATTTTTATTTAAACCACCAGAAGCCTAATATTAGTGCTTTCCTTGTGTTCTAGAGGGTAAGCAGAGGTTAGTACAAAGCTCAAAATATCCGGTCTCTTTTACAGAAAGCAGTGGCGCGGGCGCGTATTTTACGTGCTGACGAATGAACTCCGGATAGTCTAGTTTTAAGAAACTCTGAAACTGATAGGGCATTCAATAAAACAGCTAATTTGGAGGATGTTGTAGAATTTGCCACTAATTTTGGAAGAGTATTGTAGAATTTGCGCATTATTTTAATAATTTCCTTAGGATTTCCTTAGATTTAGGGGATTTCCTCAAAATTTCCTTAGTTTTTTTCATTTCCTTAAAAATTCCTTTGAAAGGAAAGATTTCCTTAAAATAAGGAAATTTCCTTGAAAGTGGAAGCACTGATGCCAATAGCCCTTTTCCCTCATTCTGAGGAAACAGCGCCCATGGTTTGTGCACTGACGGATGTAGCCAATAAGAGACTATACAATTGTAGGCCTATACTCTCTTATTGGCTACATCCGTCAGTGCACAAACCATGGGCGTGGTTTCCTTATTGGCTCATTCTGATTTGTACACGAACCAGCGGTACCGATGGTTCGTGTACAATCAGTTAAATCTCACTTCTATCGAGAGTGTCCGACTTATGAATCAAGTCGATTACAAAGATGATTTTCATTGGATCATTTTGTGCTGTGACTGAGAGGGACCCCGGGCACAGGGGCAAACCCCTACTCTTTCGCGACAGGTGCTCTTGGCTGTGCAGTACATTGCAATTGAAAGTTAACCTGGGAATGGGAAACTCTTGACACTTTTTCACTTCCCAGAGAATTCATTTTAATTTCACCAAAATGTGAAAACAAATTCCCACAGTGGGAAAGCATTTTCACAATTTTTCACACAAGTGGGAAAATATTTTCACACATTTTCACTCAAGTGGGAAAATAATTTTCCACTTGAATTCGCGGGGGGGGGGGGATTTGTGTGGGAAATGTGAAATGTGAATAATGAATGGAATTCCTTTGACCAAATTTCCCATTCTCTTTAACAGTGTTAACTTTTCAGTTGCAATGTACCGTATATAGCACACGGGACCTCCCGGTTATTACGTCTCAGAAATGATATATTAAAGATTTCATATCCACGCCACATTGAAAACAGAAATACATTACCACCAGCGCTACATATTATTAGTCGGAACCTCCTAGAATGAAGGGAACAATTATGACGTAAACAAGGTTCAGCCCTTACAGTGTACAGGTTGATTTACTAGCGTCTCGGCATCATTTCATATCTAGCAATTAATTACAATTGTCATTCAACGCTGGACTTTTTTCTTTTTTTTTGGGGGGGGGGGGGGGTTCGATGTCACGTCTAAAATGTCATAACTTTGGCCTTCCACTGCAGAATGATCCTTTCTGCGTTTAAATTGATTCTTCAAGGTAGATTAAATTAGCGCTGGGAGTATAAATCGAAACCGTTGTTCAGTGTTGTTGATGGCGCGACTTTGCTTTTATCGGCTCGTTACATACTAAGCACGTGTCATGCAGTTTCACGAGAAAGTTGTTTGTTCAATTCTTTTTTTTCTTCAATTGTGCGCATGCGCGTTATTGAAAACTAGCTGACAAAAATTTCACCGTGGTATGACAACGGTAACCTTAGCATATATTTTGAAAATCCCCTGTATTAAATTCAGGAGGAATATCACCCTTTTTCACATCACATTTTTGGACTCTTTTCAATTTGCTTGTTCCGTTTTGCGCAAAATTGTGTGAATACTTCAAAATACCCAAGGTGGGTTACCGGTTTCCTGAATGACTTGGGCGCAAAATCGAGCCTTGTTTATATCCCAAACGTGGCTCATAGGTCCAATGTACATTCCTTACATAATACTTGAACATAACTCTGTATAATGTTTATAATCTGTTTGTCCCCCTCCCTTCCAGAGCGTCAGCGCAAAGGCTGTGACATTCGCTGTCAACTCCAGCTTTATACACATCCCGGTAAGTTTCCGGTTTTTTAATGTAGAATTCTTTAGCATCCATTGAAATCTTCATCAATAATACAGGATTTGAGACTGCGAACTTTTAAACTGAAACCCCGCCCCCCTTACTTGAATTATTCATTACAATGGATGTTACCATAAGAGAGATGATTCAAACACTAAGCATGTGCATCATATGCAGGCATGTGCATATGCACCATAACAACTCGCATAGAACGAGACCATTGCTGGCGTATGACCATGACACGAAATGGTTGGTACCTTTCAATGCACTAGTACGGTTTGATTGGCCGGTACATCTCAGAGTACCACCCATCGAAATGGTTGGTACCCTTCAGTGCACCAGTTCTAGTTGATTGTGTGGTACAACTCTGCTAATATCGTAGCACAAACTGCCATTTAGCTGGACTTTTATCAAGCTTCTGCCATCGTATTTTTCACTCTTACGAATACATGTAAATATCGAAGGTAACACTTTTAAGACTAACTTGAATTACAAATATGGCTTAAACGTAGTGTACACGATTGGTAATCCTCCAATTTTTTTTTTACTGAATTATTACGAAATACCTTACTAGACTGTAAGTTAATAGTAGTCTCAATCATCCTGTGAAATGATGGCACCAGGTGTGCTGTCGTTGTCAAGCAAAGTACAAATTTATATCGTTTTCCTAACGATTTCCAGCTGGAAATCGTTGGAAAACTGCCCTGTAGCCTTTAGTCAAGGCGCGCTTAGCTACCCGGACAAGTGGCGCGCCCCGGACATGCTGGCATTCGGGACGCGTCCAGGTAGCCACGCACGCCTTGACTAAAGGCTATCATCCGCCC
This sequence comes from Hippasteria phrygiana, assembly GCA_037893225.1. Classification (NCBI taxonomy): domain Eukaryota; kingdom Metazoa; phylum Echinodermata; class Asteroidea; order Valvatida; family Goniasteridae; genus Hippasteria; species Hippasteria phrygiana. The sequence continues at coordinate 79,857 of JAZGUH010000628.1, forward strand.
GACTGTTGAAAACGAGCCTCGTCTCGTTTTTTCGCCATCTAACAACGCAAAAACTTTGAACAGGTCAGTGGAACGATATTTCCTATAAAATACTAACCCCCAAATCCGCCCATTTCTGAAAATTGCAACAACAAAAATTACAATGACCAATCATGTATACACTACCTTTAAGCTGTAGCTACGAAAGCTTATGTCATATTTTAAATTTTACTTAGTCACCTTATCTAGCTAACACGCGTCGGCTGTAAACACCTTTCCACGAATTCATCAAACCATGCATTCTCGTGTTAAGCGTGACGTCACTGGGATCCGGAAGTACAATGCGAGGGAATAATCATGCACTCCCGCATTTTTGCTCCACGCACTCACTGTATGTAGAGCCTCGTGTATTTGGAGCCGTGTAACGCTACGTTCGTAGAAGTTATCATTTTTTAGCACAATGGTATAATGGGTTTGAAGTGTTTTTCCTAATATGCAGTTGCATTGGAGACATGATATACCACGATGCTTGACTCCCTGAAGCAGGCAATTTCCTGTAATTGCTTTAGCCAAGATGGGAGCAAGGTGGTCCCCGTTGTAATTCAGATTGCTGGCGTTGTGGTTAAACCCGATGGCCCGCGGGGAATGATATATGGGTGCACCACACTAATTCAAGCTCCATTGACAACAGTGTAAAATTAACAAAGTTTAGGGCCCAATAACCTGTACCCCAGCATCACTGGGGTCTACACAAACAAATGTCACTTATTGTCTGATCTTTTGTCTTTCCATTTCTTTTCTATTTGGGGGGGGGGGGGGGGGGGGGGTTAGCCAATTACATTCTTTATTATTGACACAAAACAAACCCACCTCCCAAAAAGTCCTATTTCCCAAGCCGATCAACAGCCATTTATAAAATGGCATCCCTCCACTTTCTCGGGCAAATAGGACCCATTTTTTAATAGTAATTTATCAATTCTGCACACAGATGGAAGCCCAGAAACCAGGGAATCGATGCTGGGCTATGTTTACACAATCCCACAATTTTTGGAGGAACAAACTCTCCTTTTTCAAAAAAAGTTGTGGGTATACATTTTATGTTGATGAGCTGGCGCATAAATTCGGACATGAATTAGTGTAGTGCACCCTATATATACCGGGCATTATGCGTTCATTTAAAATCCCTTGAACCCGGGCATACCGGGTATTTCATGGGGCCGCCAGGGCGCCAGGCCGGGTTATGCAGCCAAGCGAAACGGAAACAAGAGGCTTGTGCAGCCAAGCATAACGTACACAATACCCCAATAATGGATTGAAAATGCAGAAATTGGCGTGTATAGACGTCAACCGGCCAGGTGGCAATTTTCAATCTGCACATATTCGTGTCAACCGTACACAAGGGGTTAATTAAATCGCCATTTTGAGCATTGAAAGGTTGCACGGAGATGCATTCAAAAAAATTCTACTTCATGCGCATATTTAACTAAACTCTTCTGCTTGAGACACTTGATACGGCACAGTAAGGATATGTGCTTCTTATAATTATCTCAAGCTCCATAAATACCGGTACCAGATATATTTACTTTTCTTGCGTATGGCGTTCGACATCTTTTTGTCGAGTGTAGGCTAGGCTGGCGTCTTTCAAATTTGCTTGAATTTGCGCTTCGCAGTTTGTGTTGGCGTCTTGGTGTAATACTGATTTCAGCAGTGGGAAACTTCCCTCCCCCCCCCCCCCCCCCCGCCACATTTTGCAATTTCGTTCATAAAATTTAATGCGCCTACACAAAACCTGGATACACCACTGTTATGTAGCATTCATTACAAAACAAGGAAATGTGTTTACATTGAACGACGGAAGATGAATATTTTCTATCTGCCGATATAAATTTATAAACAAAGATTTGCCCCATTCCGGGCTTTAGTATTGTGTTTATTTTCTGTTCTCCATCAATTTGACCAAACGCGTTGATTGCTACAAGACACGCTAAGTAATGATCTACTCTCTATGCTTGGGAAAAGAGTGCCTTTAAGGACGAAAGTAATGTGTCCATCTAGAGCGTAATGAGGAATGTTCCCCAAACCAGTTTTTGAGTATTATCATCGCCTGGAGTCATACACAAAAAATGTGCAAAGGGGGCTGGGTCAATAGGTCTGAAAATTGGGATAATATCTCTGGAATCTGTTGAAGAATTATCCTCTATTTAGATTTGGGCCCAGGAAAACCGTAAGGGTGGTAAGGTTGGCACTTCAACCTCCCATTTGGCCTTGTATTGGGTAATTTCAATAAAAAAAAATTTAAAAATTTGAGATTTTTGTATTTTCGAAAGCTTTAATATCATTAAATCTGCAGGTGCAATTTTATTTTGGAGGAAAAGGCATAAAGCTCACAAATTGGCATTTTGTGATGGTGACAATAGCGGCGCCTGCCGCAGTGCGTGATTGCTTGAAAGCGATTTTTCTCTGAACATGTTTTCTGCGCGGTTCCAGTAAGGTGTCGTTTCTTTCATTATAGTTTTTTTTTCGGATTACAATCAGGTACGGGGGTAAAATGGTGTAATCGCAAAGCCCGTTAAATATATATTCATCTCAAAAAGTCCAAGTTGTGAGATATTCCTCAATATGTTACAGAGTAGTGCATACCCTTGTGTAATTGAGTGGGCTTTTCGGATAGATTCTTGCCAAACAGTTTTTTTCTACTTAGTACATCATAAAATTATCAAAAATTGTTGTTGGCAGTTTTTGGGCGGCCATCTTGAAATCTGATGTCAAAAAGCTCTATTTTGCTCAATAATTTGCTTTTCTTTTCCATATTTCTTTGTGAAAATAATTTTTTGTGTGCTCTGACAACTCTTTAATATATTAAATCAACAACTCATAACCCAAGATGGTTCCTGAATTCAAAATGGCTGCCATATCATTACCAAGATGGCTGCCAAATTCAAAATGGCGGCAAATGTTAGTAGTTTTAACATCCAAAAATCAGATTTGTCTAAATATGTTATATTTCTTTACCTCATTACTTTGTTATGATCAATGATCTCAGTCAAATATGCACATTACATTGATTAAAATATGCTTCAAGATAGCTACCAAGCTCAAAATGGCTGCCACGTGCTTTTTTATATATTTCAGCACTTGATCTTGATTTAATATAGGCTGGTTGTTCATTGTGATATATTTTCAAACTTTCTTGGGTTATGAGTTGTTGATTTAATATATTAAAGAGTTGTCAGAGCACACAAAAAATTATTTTCACAAAGAAATATGGAAAAGAAAAGCAAATTATTGAGCAGAATAGAGCTTTTTGACATCAGATTTCAAGATGGCCGCCATTATACCAAGATGGCCGCCAAACAAATGCCAACAACAATTTTTGATAATTTTATGATGTACTAAGTAGAACAAAACTGTTTGGCAAGAATCTATCCGAAAAACCCACTCAACTAGTTATTGTGACATAAGGGTATGCACTAGAGGGTCACAAATTGAAACGGGGGGTTCATTAGATCGCACTCAAAATCAGGAAATTGATAGAAGGATTAAAGGTCAACTGTTTGCCGGAAGAGCATCATCAATACAAACCCACAGACAGTACAGTGCACTTAAAACTGAAAATTGTGTTCCGGTGCAAATGATTGATTAAAACAATGTGCTGAGAGCTTAATAAACTTATTAATTAATTTCCTGAAATCTGTATTATAGAGCGAAGAGGAAAAGATGAAATGATTGCAATAATCAACGACGAGTGGAGATTAGTAAAGGGGGAAGTTGACCTCAAAATTCCGAGAGATTTTGTGAGAATGGGACTTTCAACCCCACTGCGTAGGAGCTCCGACATTAGGCGGTGTCCTATTTTATAGAACTATTTTTTTGCTGACCAGGCTGAGCTATCTAACTTCATTAACGTGGTCCTGTGATGGAAAGTATTGCAATTAGCGACATGTTGAAATATTGCAAAATGGTGACCCAATGGTTATGAAAATTTGACCTAATTTTTTCTATCAACTGAAAGAGTCCGCGGCTAGACTAGTCAGTGTTTGGTACCAAGACGCTTGCACGAAAAAGCGAGCGTAGGCCCAGAGACTTGCACACTCTGTAAAGCGAAAACAGAAAACTTCCATCAATGTCAGTGGTATGCAGACTAAAGGTTTACGGTCGCAGGGTCATGTGGGCGGTTGGAGTAGCTATCGATGAAGAGAAGAATGAGAACACGTAATATCTATCGGGGTTCCAACAGGCCCAAAATTGGCTGCGCCGACCTCGTCGCATTTTGCATGCTTTAAACATGTTTTGCTAGCTTTAAACATGTTTTGCTAAAGAACACTTTGACGGCCATGTAGCTGAGGGTTTGTAAAGATATTGTACCACATCAGGCCGGCATCGTGAACTTGTACATCTGAGAATTATGGATGAATAGACTAAGATAATTAGCTCTATTTAGGTTAAAAAGTGCATGGAGTATTTGTTTCCAAAATGGACGTCCTGCAAAATGGACACAAGTACTACTTTTAACGGTGGTCTTCTTTTGAGAGCATTATCACCAAAGGTTATGGTAATCCCCGATTAATTGACAAGTCAAATTTCATTTTGGTGTATAGTTAAATCACCTTGAACAGTCCTGAATATTTTCCCTTTTTTAAGTTGGGTATTACCACTGGTGTGTACACAGCAAAAACATATGGTGTTAAATTAACACCGTGCAGTATCAGTGTTGAACCATTCGTCCAATATAGATACTGCGTTGTGTTAATGTAAGCACACATTTTGAGTGACAGTCTCTCTATCTTCACATTCATCTTCAGCACATCCGTCTGCGCACACCCCCAAAGGACATGACCCAATCTTGCCATTAGGGCTTTTAACTGTTCCGCAGTTTCGGAAATTGACAAGTAAGGTTTTGATCCCATGAGAAATTAAGCTGCGTTTGGCATATTTTGCTTTAACACGAGAGGATCGATGCTGTTTTTGACGTCGACTCCCCAAGCAGTCATTCTGGAATCGATAAGTGGATTGCGATTCCGGTTTATGTTGAATTTAAACTGTCTCACTGTCGTCAAATACTGTGACATTAATGTTGTATAGTCATGACCAACCGCCCTTATTAATCGATCCCATTAAGTAACCGATGCTAATCAGAGTCGCCTGTTCGTGGCTTGGATTCTGAAGTTTCACTCTCGCTGTCTGATCACTCGATGAGAGCTCGACCATTTGTTGGCCCTTGGCGACACATCCACTATATAGGGACTTGACCAGCCTCACAACTTGATAAGCAGGCTGTCCAACACTTCCCCCATGGCAGATTCAGCTGCGTGTATTCATGTTATAAGAAAGTCCTGCTGCGTTTCCCCTTTAGAAATTGTGGACAAAAATCGCTTCTTCGGGCAAAAATCCTTTGGCGTATTGTCCCTGTATATCTGCACTTTCTTGATCCTACTTGATCAACCCATGTGAAGGTGCTGACAAATAATTGTTCAGCAACACAGGAGGGTGCGTTAAAAGGTTGTCTGAATCATCACATGAAAATGTGTCTGTCGAGAAGAAACTCGTGTCGTTAAATGAGAGAGGTTGGGCTATCCGTCTTTCGGAAAGGCACTTGGAGCATGAGCTGGTATCACTTGATATCAATGGAATATTTGAAGAGCACTTTCGGCCGTAACAGCTTTGGACACCTTTCTCAACAAATGCTCGAATTTTTACTCAGTCACTTTCCAGCTTAAATCCAAAAGGATTTGATGCGGGATGCGTCAGGTTAAGATTACATTACCGAGATGTAAGTCACAAGTACACGTGACTTTCATGGCAGGCGATAATCGAATCACATGGGTGTCACGTGGAATCCAATTTAATTCACATGTGAGTCACATGGGGATCCCATGCTGATCACCTGGAATGAAAACAGAGTCAGGTCACGTCGATACATTTGATACCGAGATGGCATCATTGTTGGACAATATAATATGCTTGAGTATATGTAGAACGAAAAGCTATACCAAAAGCTTTTCCCCTCTTTCTGTAACTCTGGTATTTCTTGTCTGGTGCATGTTTCTCTCCACCACACAATCTTCTCTGCTGCTAGAGGAATCTCAATTCCCATTGGCAGCTCTTTTCAGACCTTTCTTATTGTAGTCTTGTACCTTGGAGTGGGCCTTAGCCTTGTTCTGGTCGAATTTGCATTAAAAACAACTTCTGAATTAAATTTGAGGAGAAAAACCGCAAAATAACTTGATTTGACTCTGTTGCTACTGATAACGTCATGGTCATGTGAACGTGTCCCGAGACGACAACCTTACCCGGAGTAAATTCATGAGCGAGAGGCGCAGTCCTTCCGAGTCTATTTAGTCGCCGTTTTCACGAAGTGGCGAATCGCATTATGCTATCTCCGGAATGGCTTTAGCACAAGCGATTCGCCACTTCGTGAAAACGGCGACAATTTTGTTTTCACAAGAATGTCACCTAAACCGCGGTTTTACAACTTGACGCATTTATGTGCCATAAAGAAACTCGGAATTAGTGCGTCTGTTTCTCATGCATTCTTTGAAGAAGAAAAAGTCAAAAACGTTCCCAAGAATCTGTCTGTGATTGTGAACATGTCATCTGCAGGTAATGCTTCAAGCGTTCTCCAAGTGTTGTGATGAAAGACGTTTTGGGAGTTCTTGAAGCATTCTTATAAACTGTCCTGTCCGTTTTAATCACCGCAACGCTTATAGGAGGCGGCACCCGTGCGTCTAATTCTCACTTGGTGATAGGTCGACGACTGACACTGCATGAACGCACTCACATTGGTCAGGGACGGCGTCAGATAGTGCCCACAGCCAGGCCGTTCAGGAGTCACATTCTCGGGCCTCCCGCTTGGTTTCTGGTTACGGTTGCTCTGTCGTGCAGCCAAATGAAAAATCCTTCCTCTTTTCCCGCCTTTAAAGGGTCACTGAAATAGAAAACAAAACTCTGCGAAATGGAAGAATACATCGTTTAGAGTTGTAATCAATAAATATTTAATTAATCTTTTGCATTTTTATTGTAATACAAACCATTTTAAGTGCACAATTTCGAGCCGGTCGTCCCGCCCCTAAAAAATCCCACTTACACAAGTAGCCCGGATGTCAGAACCGTGACGTCAGCACTAGAACGAGTGGAAGGCCGGCCAGCCGTGCATGCGCGATGTGTATAGCGCGTGTACGACGAAACCGAGAAACATGGCAAAATCATCAGAAGTTTTTAGAAGAAAATTTGTCCCTATCTGACTCAGAAAAGAATGAACATATGGGGACGAAGTCGGTATAATTGTTCCCTACATGTATGAACCAGAAGTCCAGAAAGACGGCAGCAATAACAGAGATTGAGGACAGCACAATTCCTGGCATGCACAATGCGTATCCGGCGATCGATGGAGAAGTTCCCAATCAAAGTTCCCAGGCAGCAGCAAAGAAAAATCTTTTTGGTGGAATGACATTTTCTTTTAGCTTTAGGATTATCGAAATCCCAAACTGGGAGTAGAAATTGCCAGCAGTGAAATGATCGGAAATATCCACATGCCAGAAATGTATGCATTGTAGACGCCAGTTTGGATTACGTACACGTACAAGCATGGCGACGCGGCCCGACAGTTTGCTCGAGTTCAGCCGGACTTTTGAGGCCTAAATTTCCACAATCCCTCGTCTTTGGGAATGTACAACTTCTTTGGGTATATTACTGAAGCCTGGAACGACACACCTGGCCGACATCTTGCATTTTATGTGTCAAAATATGCCTGGAATTGTTCCAATTTCGACGGTCCAAGCTTCAGTCGGAAATATCCATTTGCCAGAAATTTCTGCAGTTCTAGGCCAGTTTGCACGACACAAATAGGGCTGTAAATGGTTCCTTTTTTAACTTATGTCTTTTTACGGTCACTATGATGACAGTAAAAGGACAAAAGTCAAAAAAGAACTATTTACAGCCTCATTTGTAGGGCTAGAACTACGTGTTTTGTGCACAAATCTACACTTTAATATGTTAATAATCATTAACAAAAACGCCAGTTTAAAAGTGTTTTAGTGTTAATCGCGTGCAACGCCTCCTATACCTTTACGTGTAAAGTATTAATATTAACGCGTTGAAGTGTTAAAAAAAGTGTTAGCCGTTGGTTTTTACAGTGTAACAATTATCACAGATATCCCTTGTTTATCCTTAGCTCGCTGAATACAAAATTCGACATGAACACGTCCATAGTTAACTTTTTATTTGAAAGCTCTTTGTGGATTTGCACGCATGTCTATTTGAGACCAAATTGGGTGCTATTTGCATGTAATTGATTCGTGCCGTTTTAAATGTTTCCTGAAATGTATCCACATCGTGGTCTTATATCTTCAAAATGGAGAGGCAACATGAAAATGGACAGTTAAAACTGAACGTACAAAACAAATTACACCCACACTTTTATGAACAAAATCTCAGTCCTTAACTCCGTCTATAGACATACCCGGTATGAAACTTAACCTCAAGGCACAATGCTTTGTGTAATGCCCCTGTGGAAGTTTTTTCTTTCTATTTATCAATTCCCTACTTTACGGTTGACTTTCTAATAGGCTTGTCATTTCATCAAATATGTTTTGTCAGAGAGATTCTGCAATATGACGGGGAATCAGCGGCCCTTTGTTTATTGCTGGCAAACGTCAGGGACATTTGTTTCTGATAGAAGTCTTGAATGACACGGGCTTGGGAATCGGCGCGCGTGGGCAAATACGACTAATGAAGCCGCTGTCGTGCAAACAGCGACATTGATCTGCTGCCTTGAATCTCCAGAGACGAACTTGATACCGTGACTTTGTGGAGCTCGATACCGAATGTTGCGTCCGTTCGTGTCCCTTGCACTGTCTGCCGTGAACTACTGGGCATGACATGGACTGAACACCTACAGCTGAAATGCACCAACCTTACAGAGCGCGCAAGTCTCCCGAATTCGTTGTCACTGTTTGACGGACGTCTAGGTGCCAAACACTGACTAGTCTAGCCTCGGACTCCTTAGTTTGTCGTTGCCCTATCGCACGTTGAAGTCAAAGTTCCCATTATCTTGGGTCATATAACATTCGAAAATTTGTGTCAGTGCACCATCTTATTGCAGTTAACCAGCTCAGCCTAGTTTGAAAATAAAATAATCCTTGAAAATACGTTCCACTGGATTTGAGGTCGACTTGCACACTACCTATTTAGCGAATGAAATAATTTGAAGGAAAAACACATTAAGCTCGTTGTTCGTCTAATATGTCTAAACTTGCATGAGAAATAAACCAGAATATAGCTCATAAAAATAAGATGGACTGACGTTTTGAACCCCGGTAGAATCTTTCTCTAAAGCTTAGTAACACAAATACAAAAACTGACAATTCCGGAAACACGCTGGTACAAATGAATGAAAGAAAAACGGATACATACTGTATGGGAGCAGAACATGGACAAAGAAATTTGGGTGTGTGTGTGTGTCAACATCGCTGTTTAATTTCTATTTCAAGTTAAAAAAAAAACACGGTTCACATTTCTAAATTTAAATGGCAATCCCTTGGATTATACACAGGTGAGCACGTACTCGTACTTCCCCAATACGTCCGAGGACAATGCTTTGTGTTTCATATTGTTCCTTTAATATAACCAACCCCCCATAGACTAAGCACGTATCCTTACGTTCGAGGACCGATTTCAATAAAGAAGACTCTACGTTCGAGGACTGAAAGGTTTCTTTGTGTTTCCTTTCTTCTCTTGTCCTCGGAGATAATATACATTGCACGTACACTTTTACACAGGTTGGCTCCTTTTCAGCTGTGTATAAATGTAATACATCCGAACAGAACAATTAGCAAGGGAACACCTGTAAGCTTGATTTGTATCATATATATCTACAGTAACAATTAAACGTTAACAAAGGAGCTGATACAAATCAGGAATGCCTGACGTTTTTTGTGCAAGCGAAATCTTTTCACAAACACAACACAGGAACTGACAAGTCTGAAAACACACTGCAGATAAAAGAGTGACAAGGTGAGACAAGGGGCATGTATTAACAGGGGAGGGACAAAGGAACTAGGGTGGGTGGGTAGTTAAACTAGGAAACAGTTGTTCATTTTTTAAGTAAAAGAACGCGGTTCACGTTTCTTTCATTATTATTCCGAGACCTACCACCAACACTCTTAAAGGGACACATTGCTTTGGATTTTGCGATTTGGGCTATAAAACTGAAATGGATATGGTTAGGAATCTTTTTTTAAAGTAGAATATAAAGATTCACATAACTATCCCTTCAAATTGCGTGGTTTTTGTTTAATTTCGTGACAAATAGCGGTCCGCCATTTTGTAGAACCAAATTTTTGACTCCACAAAATGGCGGACCGTGTTCACCAGTCGTATTTCCAGTCGCAGCTGGTTGAATTGAAGTACGTTTTCTGTTGATCCATTTTGATGTACTGTGGCACCAACCTCGTTCCCATGGCTTACTTTATTTTCAACCTCGTTTCCAATAGTAAGCCCTAGGATGGGAACTCCTTACTCGTGCCCTGATTGGATAGTGAAAATACAGCATTAGCTTATTAGCATATAGAGAAATTTAAACCGTACAGTTGGTGATTCCAATGTATTTCTTGATGAAAGTTTGCCGCGCCAAAAGTGAAACTTTTTTTGGTATTTGTTAACGTTAGTGACTTTTCTGTAGTATATATTCTCTGAAATTTCTGCAATGGTGACGCCCAGCCCCTCAAAATATACACCCGTCAAATCTGATACTTGCATCTTGAAGTTAAATTGTGTTCCAAAAGCGACAAACGTGGGACGCACATCTCGAGAGTCAGTGGACAAAACAACCGTAGCTTTCACACGAAGTGACGCAATATGCCGAAGTTAAGTTGTGGAACGAAGGTCCATAAAAGTTAAACGGTGGAGGATGCACGGGGTCAACATCGGTAAACTGGCGTGCATGTAGTAGCAGTGGTTGTAGCAAATGATTCCTCAGATCTCCTGGCCAGAGTGCTCCAGCTGCGAACGACGAATCGCGAAACGGCGGGTTTTTGGTCCTGTGTGCCAACGGCAAACGCCGCCCGCCATCCGAGGCCTGTTGCCCCGGCGAAAGCTTGTCCTTTTTTTAGGCTCTATCAAAACTGACAAAAGGAAGTCCAAAGCCTAATTTGCCTCGAGTGTGCGCCACGTACAAGGGTATGTAACTTTGTTTTTTGTCCTTTTCATTTTGAGATAAATGACGCTTCGTTGATGCTCAACCATGTCAACCATTCTGAGAACCCATGAACTGCACGTAGTTTGCCGCCTTTTTCACGATTTTACAATCAAGCTAATCAATCTAGTACCAAAGAGCCTAAGCTGTGAATTCGACGAATATGTGAAGTTTAAGAATTGCCATCAGGCTACTACGTGCCCAGAATACATCGCTCACAGGGAGCCTAATTTGCATGCGTATCCAAAAATATTGGATATTTAAATGATCCCATACCAGGGTGAGAGAGCAGCTGTGGTGTCGGTGAGGGCGCTGCTCGACACCATGGGAACGAGGTTGCTGTGGCACGGCGCGCAGCACTGGCGATATGTGTCGCGAGGTAGAGAATGGTACCTGGCGATCATCTGATAGGTTTACAAGGCCACTGGCTGCGGCGCCAGCCTAAAGACTCTTACAGCGTATTTTGCGCATTATTTAGACGGTGGTATTTACTACTGGAAATAAGTCTATGTTTCGCGGGTCAGATGTCAGGGGTCAGAGGCCAATTTTTGTTTTGTAATCACTACTCACTAATTACAACACATTATACGTGTTTTTTTACATGAACAACTCTTATAAAAGATACGGAACATTTCCAAACAGCAAAATTTCATGACATTTGAAGGCAATGTGTCCCTTTAAGAAGAAAATGGAAAATAAAATCTGTTAACTACAAAAGTAAATACAATCCTGTGCTCGAGGCAGAGATGAGTCAAATGAACACATTTCCTCAATTGTATCATGGTGGAACATTTCCTGGTAAACGTTCCACCGGCTTGTCCATGCAGCTTGGTTCCTCCAGTTAGAGCGTTTGAGTTGAAACTCGGCTTGATGTAGAACAAAAAGCCAATAAAGTTTTCCCCTTGTTCTGTATCTCTATGGAATTCTTTGCCTGATGCATCTTTCCCTTCATCTTACGATCTTTCCTGCTTCAAGAGGAATTTTAATTCCTACCTTTTGTTTTGCAGATCTGTATACCTCGAGTAACTTTTAGCCTTATTCGGGACGAACTTGTATAAATATTTTTTCAAAATGTAAAAATCTCAAGTGCCGCATACCAGATTTCAGTTCTTTTCGCATAGAATCGGTTATGTGTTTCTTTTTGTAGGCTTAAGCATGTACTTTAGCACATTCTGAATAGCGTACAAGAAGTCTGGCACTTTGGCGTTGTAAAGAATAATATCTCTTAAAATTGTTTGACACAGCAAGACCCGTCACAGGGGGCGGGTCTCGTACGTCTTGTGTTTCCGGCTCGTGTCACAGTTCTTCACACGAGCGAACACGTGTAAACACCCATCGCGCTCGGTTGCAGACGAACATCAGAAAGGAAGCCTTACTTTGGCGCGTTGAATGGAAAGGCGCGAACTCAACGAGGTTCTTCAATTTGCCTGCTGTGCTTTCCCGCCATTTTCCCCACCGTGTATATGTAAACGTCACTGAATGGCCGATTGGCGTTTGAATATTGCCCCATCGATGGTTCAGTTGAACTTTGGAGGAAATGTATTTTCCCGCCTTCAAACTCACTGGCCTAGGTTTCACGAAATGTCGCAAGTTCACGAAGACGTACTCTATCATAATTTAATTTTACTTTGATTCCCTTCAAGGTAGCGTGCTGTATTAAAACGGGCACCACGGTAGATTGAATATCGTTTAACGTTCACATGTAAATGTTGTTTAACTTACATGTATTTGCGTGAATAAATTCCCGAGTCCGAAACAAATTTCGTATTCTACTCGCAAGAGATAGCTAAATTCAGTTACTTGAAACGTAATTTTTTTTCAAGTGAGCGTATTTCCTCATTCGAATAATTTCAATTCAAGTTTAGATTGTAAGGATTTTAGGAGATTCACTTTCAAGTTTTCTTTTATTTCACTCAAACATCACTGTAGGCATGTACAATACCACTTGTCCAAGACATACGCCTTGCTTATTAGTGACGTCTTGAGTATTAGTTTTTCTTGATTATTAGTTATACTTCTTGACTAGTAGTTATACTTCTTGACTATAAGTTATACTTCTTGACCATTAGTTATACTTCTTGATTATAAGTTATGCTTCTTGATTATTAGTTATACTTCGTGATTAGTTATGCTTCTTGATGATTAGTTTATGCTTCTTGATTATTAGTTCTGCTTTTTGATTATTAGTTATGCTCCTTGATTATTAGTTATACTTCTTGACTAGTAGTTATACTTCTTGATTATAAGTTATGCTTCTTGATTATTAGTTATACTGCGTGATTAGTTATGCTTCTTGATTATTAGTTTTGCTTCTTGATTATTAGTTATACTTCGTGATTAGTTATGCTTCTTGATTATTAGTTATGCTTCTTGATTATAAGTTATGCTTCTTGATTATTAGTTATACGTCGTGATTAGTTATGCTTCTTGACCATTAGTTATACTTCTTGATTATAAGTTATGCTTCTTGATTATTAGTTACTTCTTAAATCGTTCATGAAATTGTAATTCCTTTCATCCTAAACATTCACACACCTGAGGCATTTTGAGTGATTCCAATGAGCAAATGTTTCTCATGTTATAAATCACCTCAAGATTCTCAAAGGCCTGGATTCTTACCATTGAATTTGAGAGTGTAAGGTTCTTTCATCTAACGATCCACAGCGATTTTCTCTGATGAGACCATCTGTAGTCGTAAAGTATGATCAGTTTCAAGTTTTAAATTTGAATTTATTTCACTAGGTTTGTGTGGTATTTACATGTGTTAATTGCTTTGTCAAAGCACTTGTTTTCATTTGTTGGCCGAATAAATAAATAAAGAATAAAAATAATAAGAACACACGTATACCCTTCAATTTGAAATTATAGGCCATGTATCAGCTTGTTTTGGCTTCTTTATTCATCTTTTCATCAATGATTACAATACCTCCTATCTCAGACATATTGAACACCACGGACGCAATCTGCAATCGTTAACATGAGCTGCTTTTCATTCATTCATTCATTAGTCTATTTCCTGTACTTGTTATGTATCAGGGGTTCCATAGCGCCTACATAGGCCTACTCGTCACATCCGAACAGTAACAGACAGACGTTGATAATGCAATGGAAAGACATGTTGTCTTGAATACATAATAGTGTAACATTCTGAATGTTTTGCCATCATTACAATTCCTTTACACCTTCGATATATTATTGAAACACGTAAAGCTGTTTTCCTCGTTTTGTATCTCTATGGAATTCTTTGCCTGGTGCCTGTTTCCCTTAACCTTATGATATTTTCTGCTTAAAGAGGAATCTCACTTCCGGGTTTGAAATACGTGGTGTTCGGTGCTACACGCATGCATACTCCGTTTGTTTGCATTCATCTGCGCTACACGTCCGGAGCCAAAGTGACGTCGCACTTACGAAAGGACGGTCTATGAAGTCGTCGGTTTATTGCGGACGCTATATAGTTAAATCAGGAAGGCATGCACGCATGAATGAAGTTTGAGAATCACCCAAAATATAATACGCCAATGGTGATCTAGATCTTTTTCACCCAAGTGAAATATAAACAAAATCAGCACGTGCGGACCGCCGTAGAGACCACGTAGTGCATGTATCGAATGGGCCAGGCTAAACCACGTGCAAACACGCAGCACGCTTGCACGGTTAAATTGAATACGCACTAGCGTCACTACACGACGCAGTCCATGACGACACGTGAAAATGCCTATGGGATAAGTAGTTGGATGTCATTGATGAGGCTCTCGCTCACTGGTTATTTGCGCACTGAAAAGCACTAACAAGTAAAAGTGCAATGCAGCGAAGCATAACAAAGATAGTTCACAGCCAACCCGAGTTTTATCAAACGGGCGTAAACACAAGCAGGCCGTCGATCAGATATCGTGCGGGGATATAGTTTGTGATGCTTAAGATATCAATTGGCCTGCCACACACGAACCACCATGCTAATTTCATGAGCCAAAAACGGCTTACATTTTTTGCAGGTTCGAAAAGTTTATTGCCGAGATATCTTGCAGTTTATCTGCATTTGAAATTTGAGCTGTGTCAAAATAGCATAAATATATGAAGTAGGCCTATGCTTGGTTGATTGTTTGTATATTTTCAGATACCATGGTTCAGTCAAATTGTCAAAGTTCGTGGGAAGTTAGAACTTCGCTATAACGAAATATAAGGAAATATCTGTCTATAAGAATAACAAACATCCTCTTTGGCTCCCAATTCGTTGTATTTACTACATACTATTTATTCGCTATAATGAACTACCACTATGCTTAGCATTTCTTGTGGATCACATGGTGTTGATTATAGTACCGATGTGTGGAGTGTTGATTGGAGTTTGTTGTTTAGGCTATATGCCATTTTTCATATCCATTTGGTTGAAGGTATTTCATTTTGTATCTATTTAATATGCTTTCTTTTATGATGTTGAAAACTTTTGTTGGCCTTTATGCTGATTACCGTTTTTATTTGCTCTTTGTACATCAGTTTGTGGTAATTTGAAATTGTTCTCTTTTTTGTTATGTTAAACACTTCCTTCTGTTTTTTTTTCTGGTGGACTTGCCTTATATAGAGTTATAGACCGTATCGAATACCCACTGTCGCCATAGCCACAACAATAGGCCGCCATTTTGTGGGATAGGCATATAATATGATGAAGTATTGTACGCGTGTGTCCCACGAGATGGCTGCCACGACGCCATATTTGATACAGTTTGCAGCTGCAGGGTCTATGGAGCCTAGCTAATAGCTCGCGTATATTGTACTTTCTTTTCACAAACACCTTCCACTGTTATATCTTACAAATCTTTAAATTGGTTAGAGTATATTGATCTGTCCAGAACACGAAGCTTTTAAAATTTTGGAACACGGAATTTATTTCCCCCAAAATAAACAGCAAACTGTGGCGTCACTCTCCATTTCACATCAATAGCGAGCAATTTGAAGTGATCCCTAGGCCCTTGATAATGATCTCACCCGGCGTTATTGTATTACTGAATTAATCATTTAAACCATATATACCGACAAGAACCTTTTACCCACAATGAAGCCCCTTTAATTAAAACATGATACTTTGGGCGATGACGTTTAGGAAACCGCGCGGGGGAATACGGCCAGAGTTTCGCATTTATTGATGTGTTGCCCTAAATATTGAAGTAGGGGGATCAGTGAAGATGATTGCCCGTGACTGTCCGGGGCCCGTACCTTTCGAGCATAGGGGCTGAGTGGTGATGGAATATTATACCTATAATTACTTGACACATTGTGTGGTGCGTTCGTGCTGGACACCGGTGAAATGAAAATTGAAAACAAATCGGAAATATGTTGAAACAGTAAACCGATGGCCGGCTATCTTATCGGCCCTTTTTACCCATGTGACCAAAAAGCAGTCGGGCCTAGATGTAAACATTGTACGGTCATCGTGTGTGGGCCACCTTGTAGTGTTCAAAGTACATGATTTAGTGCACATTACCTGTAGTTTTGGTCAGGTTAGCGCGCTTGGCCTGTTTATTACAATAAGGACATTTGAAGCAAGATTAAGAGACGGAGTGAAACCCCCTCTTTTGTGTTGGTCATTGTGTTCCCGGAATCTCAGGAATTCCTTTCAAATATCTGGGGGGGGGGGGGGGGGGGTGTTAGGTAACAATAGCCTGGAGGGTGTCAGGGTATAGAGTACCGAAGTGATGACGGCAATCAATGCAATGTTTGGAACCAGAATACATTATAAACTGCATGTGTTTGGAACCAGTTACCGCGGCAACTGACGTCAGACTTCGGTACTCTATAGGGACAAGTGGGGGTACCCCTTGGTCCGGCCATATGATGCTGGGCATAAAATAAGTACATTACCGTCACCACTCGAAAGGGTCTAATAATAATAATAATGTGCTGATGACGTCACAGGGTATATAGCTAGGCCATGTGGATCTTCCACATGATCATATGACCACTAAGGATTAACCCCTTGCGTACGGTTGACCCAAATAAATGTGCAGATTGAAAATTGACACCTGGCCGGTCTATATACACGCCAATGTCTGCATTTTCAATGCATTATTGGGGTATTGTGTACGTTATGCTTGGCTCCACAAGCCTCTTGTTTCCGTTTCGCTTGGCTGCATAACCAGGCCTGGCGCCCCGACGTCCCCATGAAATACCCGGTATGCCCGGGTTCAAGGGGTTTTAACTTTAAAGCTAAATTATACCCAGCACGATGTGGGGCAGAGGGGTACCCCCCTTTTGTCCCTATACCCTATCCACTCTCCAGACTATTGTTACCTAACACATCCCCCCTAGACATCTGAAAAGAATTCCAGAGATTCCGGGAACACAATGACCAACACAACAGAGGGGGGGGGGGGTTCCCTCTGCCCCATATCGTGCATCATATGAGCTAAATAGTTTACATAATTCATCATTGTCCAGCTGACCACAATTTATGCAAAGTTTATACCAGGTGTGATCCCAAACCCTCCCCTCTAGAAAAAAAACAGGGAAAAAAGGGACACAATATTCGATGCCTGAGGTATGCTTGTCTTCATCATATAATCTGCCCGTCACAAATGTTTGAGTTAATCTTTGATTCTTTTACTATTTGTTTTGTCATTCGCCTCAAGTTGTCTTCGTTTCCCTTTAACTAGAGTGGCTGTTAGCCAAGTAATGGATGAATTCCACATAGATCCACCAATTTATAAACTCGTACCACTCAAATTTGAAGTGACTTTTTACCCGTCTGCGTACAGGAAAACAATAATATAATGACAGCTGTGGAGTGTTCGACCAAACAAAAGTAAAATCGCGAATTTACTCTCATCAGAACCTTGTAGTCGATTAACTTCGACTGTCCCAATACGCATACGTGGAATGAAAGCTACTTAATCTGTCCATTCATGATTTGCGAAAACTGTTATCAAATAGTGCAACAAAATTCGTAGGTTTATCACAGACTGTCTCAGACATTGACACGACCAAGAACAGACCTTGGAACGCCCCTTTCATTAATTTAGCTTTACTCGATTCAATTAATTCAAACGTACTCGAACACCTTCATAGTAATTGGAGTACATATATATAGCATCACCTGAACGAGAACGCTTGGCATTGACACGTGTTGTGGGAAAACTCAATTCCGTCGTATACTATAATGATTTAAGGTCATGCTGGAAGGACGGGCAGCAGGCGAATCAACAGTATCGATTTTGCGGTATAAAGCAACACCATCGTATCGTGGCCCTGAAGGGACATGCTCACATCGCACATTTTTGCGCAGATTTCTGCGATGTCGCACATTTTATTGCTGATTTCTGCGCAGATTTCTGCGATGTCGTACATTTGTTTGCACATTTTTTCGCAGATTTCTGCGCAGATTTCTGCGATGTCGTACATTTTATCGCACATTTATTTGCAGATTTTGGCCGTAAATTCAGCCATGGATTTCAGCCGCAGATTAATAATCTCAAACATGAAATAAAAGGTGGTCAACAAAGTGTGCTTTTTATACAAGTTTTTGGAGGTTTAATCAACAAAATGTTTAAGGTTTTATTAAAATTGCACGTTTTTCAATAACGAATACATTCTGCATGCTCAAAATTTAGAGAAGACCAATTAGGTTAGCTTCTAATTAAAGGGCCAATGAGAACTTTCCATTCAAAAGTGCAGAAAACTGCAGAAAACTTCAATGTGGACTAACCAAATAGCTATTTTTCTACATTCGCGTACACCATATCGTCACAGTTTTCACGAACAGACGAATGTTGCCTCTTCGTGAAAACCCAAAATCCATTTTCTGGCAATTTTGCCCTTCTCGGTTATAATATACGCTATGGCTGAGAAGGGCAAAATTGCCAGAAAATGGATTTTGGGCTTTCACGAAGAGACGAATTTGAACTCCGTGTTAATACAATAGGGCTGTGAAGGGCAAAATTGCCAGAAAATGGATTTTAGGTTTTCACGAAGAGACGAATGACACTCTGTGGGGCAAAACGGGCCATTTCTCGCTTCTGAGTTTTCACGAAGAGACAAATGTATTAATCAATTAATAACTCTGTAATTAATTGACTTATCGCTCAGCTGCCAATGACTTGTGAAAGACCGAGAACTGAACTTTAACATAGTGTCAACAATGAATCAACATGTAGTATAAATGCAGGTAATATCTTCAATTTTAAAAATGAGCAGCTTAAAACCTGATTTTCTTGTAACTTTAGTTTAGTGCGGAGAGGCTAAATTCGTCTGTTCGTAAAAACTGTGACGAATTATGTACGTGCACAATGTGCGCGCTCAGTGTAGACCTGCGAAATGGCCAATTTTCTAGCTCGCTATTCCCCATACGTATGTGCACGGTCGGCGGTGTACAAAAACCGCCATATCCAGGGTCCAAACGGGATTTTCGTTATGGACCAAAAAAAAACGACCAAACCTGGACTTTTAAATGAAAAGTTATCATTAGCCCTTTAATTAGAAGCTAAGTAGTGAACGTAATCGGTCTTCTCTAAATTTTGAGCATGTAGAATATATTCGTTATTTAGACCATACTTAAAAAACGTGTAATTTTGCTAAAACCTCAAACATTTTGTTGATGGAACCCCCAAAAAGCACACTTTGTTGACCACCTTTTACTTGATGCGTTTCAGATTCTGAATCTGCGGCTGAATCCACGGCCGAAATCTGCCAAGAAATGTGCGATAAAATGTGCGACATCGCAAATATCTGCGCAGAAATCTGCGATAAAATGTGCGACATCGCAGAAATCTGCGCAGAAATCTGCAATAAAATGTACGACATCGGAGAAGTCTGCGCAGAAATGTGCGATAAAATGTGCGATAAAATGTGCGACATCGCAGAAACCTGCGCAGAAATCTGTAATAAAATGTGCGACATCGCAGAAATCTGCAATAAAATGTACGACATCACAGAAATCTGCGCAGAAATGTGCGATAAAATGTACGACATCGCAGAAACTGCGCAGAAATCTGCGAAAGAATGTGCGATAAAATGTACGACATCGCAGAAATCTGCGCAGAAATCTGCATAGTAAGCACTTATCCAGAACCACCAAAATGACATCGTCGCGCGCATCGCGCCTTGTGCCTATTCAATAAGGCCTAGTTGCATTTTCAGTAATACATGACGATGTCATTTTGGTGGTTCTGGATATAAGTGCTTACCGTGTGCATGTCCCTTCAGGGCCGCGATACCATTGTCTGTTGACTTATAACAGACCCCAGGGAAGTCAAGCGTTGAAATGGTTAACCGAATAAGGGAAATACAGACACTGAAGTGACTCTTGAAGATATGGGTTTTCTATTCGGCCGACTTGACTATTTTATGGCAGACTCAATATGGAGTCTGCCCTTTGAAGTTGTTTAGCGAAGGTCAGGCGTGAAGAAGTTGTACTTTTAATGGTTTTTCCTGCATCTGATCAAAGTGATGGGTCCCTGCCTCAATGTGTGCCTGATATTAGAGCAACCTTGGACTTTGCAAACCTTCTCTGTTTAAAGATATATACAGTCGGACGTCTGAAGCTCAATTCTTCTATGCAATCATGCACAATATATATATATTGTTTCGTTTGTCGCGGAGTATAATTGTCAGATTTTGTTCCATTTCTACCACTTTGATGGGTAAACCGTAAAAGTTCTGTGATAGTGTGATATAGGCCTATGCAGCGTACGGGCCGGGTGTACAAATTGGCTTTGCAATTGCGTGGCAGGAACGGTGCCTGCTATAGCAGCAATTCAGACTTCATTCGTCATAAACCGGCCATTATAAGCACCGTCCATTGATGTAGGCCTATTGACCAATAACAGCCGCGCGCACCACACGTCATTCACTACGTCGGAGCATAGTCGCGCCTGAGATTGGTCTATTCGTCACCAAGGGGCGGCACTTGACGAGTCGGTCTATTGATATGTTTTCTACTTGAAACTGTGAATTTTCAATATTGCTTTCTTTTAAGACAATACACAATCAAGATACTTTCAAAAGTAACTAAAATGATTACCTGCAATATGTCCCCAACTGGTTTGAAATAAGACATGCGACAAAGTACAGCTTACTTTCCAATAGAAAGGGACTGATGAGAAATAAGAGTTGAAACTGAACGTGTATAGACTTTGTAACCTAAGTGTTAATTAATGTCCGGATTGCTGCCTAAACTCATAATGCAACAGTCTCTATGTGTTTCTTTGTTGAAGAGCATTTCTGGCGTAAAATTCATTAAATTGATGTTAACCACCTACAGTGTCCCGCAAGAAAAGCTTCCCGCACGTTTACACAGCTGGACTCTCAAACCAGTCTACTTTTCATTCAATTTCTAACACGTTTCCATTTGTTTGGTCTTTTTCCCCCCAACAAACCGAAGCACCCATCGATCACTCATTAGTCCATGGTCCATTTACAGGTGGCAATAAAACACTAGAAAATGTTACCCCGTTTCGTCTAGTCACCCAGCGTGGATAATTGAAGGTCATTAATGGAGCGGACTGGACTTCATAATTATGTTAATTTTGGAAAAGGCGTTCTTCCTAAAATTTTGTTCGGTTGGAAAGAACATTAAAAAGTAGATATAATAATGTACACGACCATCCATTGAAAATGCGCCGTTTGACTTAAAAGTATTGACGAAAAACTACATGTACAATTCGATTTCCAATATTCCGACTTTTCGAACCAAACGTTCGTACCCGAGAGGTATTTTCTTCAATAATGTTCAGACAAATGGCGCATATTCTTCTTTTCTGTGATCTTTCCAACCATGTCAATATTATGAAAAATGCTTTTTGTAGTTTAATTGAAGGCCATCCAAGGCTTTGTGTCCCTTTAAATATGATATCGCTTTGGTAATGATCAAAACACGTTCATATTTAACTGTTGATTTTCATTTTTGCCTTTTTAAAGATATAAGATCAAAATGTGGCTACTTTTCCGTAAAAATGAAAAGTCTTGGCTAAAAATCGATATCAGGCAATGTAGCCTCAAATTTGGCCCCAAATAAGACATGCATGCAAAACCACGAGTAACCTAACAATAGAAAAGTATTTATGAAAAACGACAGTTAAATGTAAACGTGTTTCAAAATTAAAATGGATTAATTTCAATCTGAAAGCTTACTGCTTATAAAGACGGTACTGGTCCCAAATCCTCATGAGAAATATTTTCGTCTAAAGTGCTGTCACCTTGTGTCGGGAGATCTCCCAAAACGCCGTTGCCTAATTATTTCGATTTCAACAGTCGAAATAGCTCATTAAAACGTGTGCACAATCACTGTGAAAACAGAATGCTTTTTGATACGATTTGCCTGTGACTCGGTTGACGGATTGAGCTCAAACCTTCACAGGTTGGTTCTTTCATGCATAATGTTGAATGACACAAAGGATGAAGTATATAACTGCAAGTATATAACTGGAAATGTATTGCCAGCTCTGTACCAATGCTGTGCCATACCTTTAATGATTAATTTGAGGTTTTGCATTTTTCCTCGTCTTTTGACAGCCGGGAAGAGAAAGAAGTCAGTCGACCTCAATCAAGACGGCTACCCTTGGAAGCAGGTGAGGATATTTAATCAAGACACCATGAATACTCAAGCTTGTGTAATTGTTTTGTGTAAACATTTCTGGATTTGATACATTAGGACTGCGTCAATTAAATCATTGTCATTATTTGGTTGAGGTGCCTATATATAGCCACCATTCAATTTCACATCAACGTTATCGAAAATGACCTCATTATTTTACTAAAACGTGAAGAATTCTAAGCACGTAACCCAATATTAGTAGTACAATTGTGATGCGATCAAGCAAAATCGGTCGGAACTCGGCAATCCTTGTTTTGAGATATGGGCCAAAATATCTTCGTTACGGTGGAAAAATCAAAATTGACTTATTTTTTTTACAAAAACAGAACGAAAAAACATTCTTCTTTCACATGAAAATATGACATGTATTATAAATGTGCTAAAAATGACTAAATTAAAGTACTGTAACTTTAAACTTGATTTTCTTAGTTTCTTTCTTGTTAATGTGCCGGTGTTCAAATATTTGTAACTTTTTAACCAAAACGTCGTATTCACATGGGGTTTTCACTAATATGGAGCTTGAAGTACATTAATGAATATGTTAAAATCCCAAAATTCAGACAGATTTTGCTTGATCGCATCACAATTTTGTAATGTAATTATAAGTGAAGTCTGTGAATCGCAAATATTTACAATGATGTGTGTTTCAACTTCAGGCTTTTTCATGTAAAATGTTGGCTTAATTTTAATCCTTTTCAGGCTTTGTTTGCCTTGTATTCACACTCTGGATACGAACTTTACTTTGGATCCGTGCGTTTTGTTCGAGTGTGACTTTTCTGAGGAAGCATCTTGAAAACAAATTTCCGTCGCCATTCTCCAACCCCCAAAAAAGCAAATTTTACTGCACGCGCACTTCATTAAACGTAACTCACACCCCCCCCCCTCTAGTTTGGCAATTTCTCTATAACGTTTAATTTTGCTAATGGTTTCTTTGTTATAACTACAAATGGTGGCCTTGTCACCGAAATTACGATTCAACGCACATGAAAAAACGCAGAATTGTTTTTAAGCAGAGAAATGTCCCCATTGAGACACGTGAAGGCCTAAGTACAGTTATTATGTTATGTTAATTTCGTTTGGAGGTGGTTACAATACTGTAGCCCAAAGATTTAGGCCAATGCGTAAATGCACGCTACATGCAAAACCAAGTCATTTTCGAGATGTGTCTGCATTGACACAGTGGTTTGTTTTTTTATTGCAAATTAATAATTGTAAAGGTCACTTTATACTTCAGGCAAAGACAAAAGCGAAGCGAATGTCATGACATCTTGAGCTATTTTATCGTGACGTTCGCTGTTTAACCCCAAGAAACGCCCTTCACTTTTCAAATTCGCGTGAAGTATGAATGGTCATTTTGCAATGCTATAAGGCCCCAAATGTAATCTCAGACCTATTTCCAATGTGTGGGTAACACGTTCATATTTAACTGTTGATTTTCATTTTTGCCTTTTTAAAGATATAAGATCAAAATGTGGCTACTTTTCCGTCAAAATTTAAAGTCTTGGCTAAAAATCGATATCAGGCAATGTAGCCTCAAATTTGGCCCCAAATAAGACATGCATGCAAAACCACGAGTAACTTAACAATAGAAAATTATTTATGAAAAACGACAGTTAAATACTGTGTAATATTTACACAGTAAAAAAAAGCGAAGATTTCACATCTGGGCAAACAGACTGGCGCCGCACGTAGTACAATCTGTACGCACCCAAAGCGCTACTACACTGCAAAAACTGTGGTGTTAAATTAACACCATGTGGTGTTTATATTGAACCATTCGCCCAATATATACACCACATGGTGTTAATTTAACACCACGGTTTTTGCAGTGTACAGACCAATGGTATCACTCTGAATTTTCCAATTTTCCCTACGGTCCGACTTCCAAGAGATGGCCCAGTGCGTTATTATATTCTAGTTATATTGTAGCCTTAGGCCGTGTCCGAAATGGGCGACTAGAACTACAGCTACGGCTAAATCACGCGTAGTTGTAATGGACGAACACCTAGACAATAGCCCTAGACAAGCGATTCGGACGCAGCCTTATTTTTTATTTCGGACACGGCCTTATATTCTTCCCAACCATAGCAGTTTTAGGATGAACGCTATCTGTAGCCCAATTGGGCGCATCCGGTACAATGTGCCCCTCCTTCAGGTATTTCGCAATATACGACTGTTCAAAAAATATATATATACAAAAACAACCATGCCCCCACCCCCAGAAAAAGAAGAAATACTGTAATGTATCTCGTGGACCGCCACTGCCCTTGACGCGCTGGTTGCGTACAGGCTGTCACTATGTGCGGCGCCAGTCTGGACGCCAATGCTTCGGTTTTTCCTCAATTCTCCGTAAATATTTCGCATTATTGTGGAACTTGTTTACATTCAGACCCAACGTTAGACCGTCTGGTTGAATGGGTCAAAATATGAATAATTATTTGGAACAACGTGGAATCGGAGACTGCTCATTGTCGGCTTACTAAAAATACCAAGGCCATGTGGATTCTTTGAATAGTAAAGAAATAGTATCGCCCTAAAAGTATCCACGAAATTGAATACTCGCTTGAATAGTTCATATGAATATTATGAAAGTGAAGCGGATACATTATCGTGTTATATACTAAGTGCACTCTGTCAGTAATTTCTTTGCAATTATGTAAACGCAAGTATACCACAGTGTGTTAACCCAATGGAATATTAATTCAATCCCCTAATATCACAATCAGTAACAATGAGAATGTACTTAAAGTTTGTTCATATTAAACGCGTTTTCTTTTATCAATTTTCATTTTTGCCTTTTAAAGATGTGGCACAGTGTGGCTATACGTTTCAGCAAAAATTTAAAATCTTAGCTGAAAATAAGATTTGTATAAAAAAGTAGCTATTTTCCAACAGAAAGTAACTGGGGAAAACAACAGTTAATGGACGTGTTTCAAATCCAATTCATGGACGCCTGTAATCCCTTCAATTATATTCAGCTATCGATATACACATATCACACATTGATAATTGAAACGTTTGTACTTGTTCAATTTTACAAATTCAAGCC
This sequence comes from Hippasteria phrygiana, assembly GCA_037893225.1. NCBI lineage: Eukaryota > Metazoa > Echinodermata > Asteroidea > Valvatida > Goniasteridae > Hippasteria > Hippasteria phrygiana. The sequence continues at coordinate 105,657 of JAZGUH010000628.1, forward strand.
TAACTGTGAACTTTCACCCAAATTTTCCAAATATTTAAACTTAGGCATTTGTTAAAATTCATTCTTTAAAATGCAATTGATGTGTGGTTCAAAATTGTCAATTAACAGTGAATATTAACGACTCTTTTTGTGTTTAGGTTGACACTTTGCCAACGTTCACAGCTGACGTCATGACGGACGGTCAAAGGTCAACGTGTATTTTCGACGAGGTCTTGAAAACGCTGTCGCCCAAGTGGCAAGAGCGACTACTAGCGGTAGGTTGGATTGTGTTTGGTTTGTTTGTCTGCTTGTCCGTTCGACTGTGCTATTTGTGAGCTTTGCAGGGGAAATACATGCTACAGCAGTCAGTGTAGCTTGTAGTTTGTTGAAGATTTACACCTGTGTTCGATTTGCATATGAAGCACGATATGGGGCAAAGGGGCCCCCTCTTTTGTGTTGGCCATTGTGTTCCCGGAATCTCAGGAATTCTTTTCAGAAATCTAGGGGGGATGTGTAGTCTGGGGTGTGTATAGGGTACGGGGACAAAAGAGGGGTACTTGGTTTCTCGATTTAGGCGATTCCCAATAAAGTCCGCCACCAAGGGGTGCAATGTAGAGGCCATATAATATTCAGATAATAAACAAATAACGAACAACGATTTTTAGATGCCGATATTGATGGTGTGTAAATTACATGTGCGGTTTTAAGCCTAAACGTAATGGAAGGATTAAAATTATTTTCGTGAACTTAAAACGTTTGGTGGTCATCTCTTTTGGGGAGGTCTGTCATTCTGGCTATTCAGGAAAAGGACAGCCGGGAAGGGTTGAGAAAGTCTACTACGCTCCCCTACCTGGTTCGTTAGCCCCTCGCCTCAGAATTGCATCTTGCAGGTCATCGTGATATTGATTTTTCTCATTCTGTTCATAGAATAACATAATAATGACAACAATTGGGACTCTGGTTCATCACTGTCGTGTTGATTTACAACACAGCGCGCCACCAAGAGTTTGCAGTGGAGTGGCCATTTTCAGACAAATATATGATAACCACCTCTTTCACGCAGGGTTATTTTTTTTCAGGACTCCGATTTAGCGTTATTTGAAACGCATTCAAAAGCCTTGTAAATAGAAGCAATTTTCCCAGAGAAAATACCCGTCACCTTTAAAAAGAACGGATGTTGACCTCCCATGATACACTGCGAAAAATGACCTGTCGGGGCAAGCTATAGGGGGCGCACTGTATAGCAAATCCCCGAAATTGTTTTCCTGTCATCTAGTTGTTTTTCTTTCTTCTAAGAGTCGATCGCGTAGCTCACGTCACAATACGCTCATAACTCGCGGAAACCACACGTGGCACGTTGAAAACAATAATTGCGTGGGCAGATTGAGTTACGGACATCGTGCGTTGCTGTCTTTCTGTTCTTTTTTTTCTTTCTGGCCATCGTTTTACTTTTGTAATAATTCTTTTGCCTCAGCTGCAGCTTCGTTACAAACACAATTAGTTGACCCAGTTTTATGAAGGTCGTTTCTTGGCCTCTGCTACGAGTCGAAGGTCAGTGGTAGATTCTGTAGCTACCCTACGATAGACCCTTGGATGACTTATCATAATAGATATTAAACGAAGAAAATCGGGGGGGAAATCAGTGCGATCGTTCTCTAGCCCTATCGATCCACTTTATTGATGTAAATATCAATTTGCTCCTTATACCACTGTTGATTGCTACGTGGTATGAAGGGTTTTGTTTGTTTCTTAGTGGCTGAATGCCGCAAGCGACCCAGGGGCCGAGGGCAAGATAATGGAGCTTTCTTTCTCAATGATCCCCTCCCTGAAGACTGCCAAATCCGTCAAGAGAAATGGTGTTTTGATGGAGTGATCTTTGCCTTCGAAAGAGCTTAAAACATCATCAGTGCCGTTGCTTTGAGGGACAATGCACAGCGGGGACGGCATGGTGGCACATTGGGAGCAAGCCCCACGGGGGGGGGGAATCAAATGCCATCGTCCCCAAATTTGAAAATGGATGTCATGTATAATTGTGGAAATGGTATATAACCAGAGATGTAGTCGAGTCCATCACAAGTCCCTGCAAGTCCATCGCAAGTCCATCACAAGCCCTCGAGTCCTAATCCCAATCACAAGCTATTCAAAATGAGCTTTGACAAAGGCATTCCTTTGTCATTGTTCATCCAGTTACTTGAGACTGGCTTTATGAAAGGATTTCTGACTGGGCTTGCGAAAGTACTTGTGAAAGGACTTGCAGGGACTCGACTCCAACTCTGCTTATAACCCTTTCACAAGATTTCTTCATCAATCAAGAATGCCTCCTCGTGGAAATTTCTGTTCGCAAATGTAAGAAAATGAATGATTTAATATAGTTGTATACTCAGTTGTCAATCATATTTGTATGTTCGTGGACATCTTAAATGGATCAGTGTTATGTTGGGGAGGTACTTTGGGGCAACTAGATAATCTTATCGAGTGGGGTAGGGCGCCCCCTTTTGCTGCACCCAATGCCAGGGTCCTTTTTTTAGGTGTAACTTTTTTTTACACTTCTGTCGGTATTTTATTGGCAAAATGTTGGGTTATTGCCTTAACACGCATTTTTGGTATGTAAAGTTACTATGTCGATGCTCCTTGAAATTTCGGAATTTTTAAGCACGAATTTCAAGTAATAGAATATCCTTTTTTTAATGAAAAAAAATATTGTTTGTATTTATAGGTGTGCTACCGTAAAAAAACAAAAATGGATTTCTACATTCCGCTGGTGTTCAGAAGATCCACGTGGGGGAACTATGTTACATTAATTTATCAGTACCTGAACGTCAAGGATTGTATTCGTGCAATTCATCACTCGAATGCTAATTACTGTGGTGATGCCGGAAGTTAGCAATTACATTTTTTAAAATTCGCAAAAGAAATTTTGAAATAGATTTTTTCGGGGTGCCATACCCCGAAATCACAGACTTGGCAACTTTAAGAGAAGTTCATACGAGCAAGGAGGCTGAACAATGAATTAGTATTTGATAATTTCCCTGAGGGCTTTTTTGTTGCGAGGGGGGTACATTAGAGGAATTCCTAAACCGGCTGGAGCATTTGCGGGTTGGGCCCGATGCCCCCTACCATCCAAACCCACTCATTCAAGTGTTGGGGGTGATGTCTTTACAAAGCGCTGAGTGCGTAAAACACCGTGAGCCAGATTGAGATATTTGTAAATATAGACTTAAGCATCGCACCGCGCGAAATCCTGGTTTGCTATATGGTATATTGACAAGCTGGAGGGAGCACACTTTGCAGACGTGTCCATTACCCGGCTGGTAAAACCAGAAATTCATCCTTGGACGATATCAGCATCTTGGGAGAGGGTGTTCCTTGTATTCACATCACGTCCTCGACGCAGCGTCACAGGGTTTGAGTATCGAGAATCGGTGTTGACCTCACTTAGTCAACATTTGCAACGTAAGCACAAAAACGGAAAATGAGCACCCGAGCCAGAGAATCAGCCTTACCCATTGTCCGTTATGTTGATTTTTAGGCACGTTCATTTGTATAAAAACCACAATGTGGTTAGTACAACAGCATTGGAAATACTTTTGCAAAATTAAAAATCAGCATTGGTCTTTTGTTCGGTTGTATGACAAAATATATTATTTTTCTTAATATGACAAACATCTTGTTTGAGATCAAAGCATTAAGAAGTTACTTTTTACTGCAACAAATGCAACTCTCAAAATTTTAGCAATGATTTCTGACAGAAAAAGTTCAAATGCTGATTTTCAATTCTGCAAAAGTAATTCCAATGCTGTTCTCCTTTTCAGAAAATAGATTACCGCCAATTAAGCTTCAAATATGGACCTAATAACCTTGAGTAACATTCTAATAGAAATGGACTGATAAAACGAGTTAACAACGAATTTGTAATAACAATAATATCAATACATTTTCAAAGTGAACAAAGAAAACTGCCATGAGCGGGATTCAAACCTGCGACCTCCTGAATACCGTACCGGCGCTCTACAAACTGAGCTATCTTGCGCATGCGGTTTCCCAAATTGTCCGTTTTCTTTGTTCGGGGGCACTGGTCAGAAATCGTAAAGCCAGAATGCCTTATAGCCAGGGATCCTCACGCCCAATTTTACGATACAACCTGGGAAGCGACATTGTGGGGATCACTCAATGAGGATACGACTTTTTCACTTATAATTCGTCAAACAAACTACAAGGGAAACTGACTAGGTAAATTTGAATACATTTTCAAAGTTTATAAAGAAAACTGGCAGGAACGGTTTTCGAACCGGCGCTCTACCAACTGAACTCTCTTGCCCTATGATGGCGGTTTTATGTTGAGAGACCAACATCAATGAAAAAAACACTTAAAATGAACCTGCATTCTTGAAGTAGGCAAAGAACATCGTGTCCCTTTCTGTCCTTTTCGCTTGGAAATGTAAGGGTCTTAGTGATGAATTGCCTAAGGAGACAGGTTCGTCATCTTTTCCTTCTAAGCCCCGGTAGCCCGTGAAGTTTGATATAATGAGAAAACAGGTCTACTAATCGCCGGGATTAAATTGTTGGCGTTAAAGGCTTTCCCCGTCAATCGTTGCCGAACAATGTCTGAATTCGTTCAATAGTCCGGGCTTACGTACCATACAAATACAAAACTGCAGCGGGCTAGACAATTTTCCAGATATCAGCTACAATTTTCAATAATGAATCTCCCAGGCGATTTCATTATTAAAAAGTTATTTGAATTCATTTGAGTAAATGACTTTATTTTAGTACTCAAGCTTTTCAAAAATACAAAAATCTCAAACTTGATCTCGCCATGTTGTGTTTTATATTGTTGTTGTTGTTGTTGTTGTTGTTGTTGTTGTTGTTTTACGCGCACGTGACTTTACTCGAAAATGCTCGATTGCGCTTGGGGAATATTTCTTATTACGCTTCAGAGGGTCACATTTGTCTATTCCACTGGCCCGCTTGACTAAATCTGATTTAAAGACCCGCTTTCAAAGAAAGCGTTGACATGTCTTTTTGTCAGTGTAATTTCCGTTAATGTCAGATAACAATTAACTTAAACCCACAGCTCACTTTTGCAGATAATTTACTAGAATCACCCTCCATTAATCACTTTATGTTGACAATTTTACAGTTTTTAAAATGATAAATTCCAAGGTTAACATAAAATTACCCGTGGACAAAGTGGATTTTTTTCGCACGATTTGTTTTCACAACTTGTCCTTAAAGGTCATAGGGCCTACTTCAATAAAATGAACACAAAGGGTTGAAATACTTTTGGAAAGCATGTTTAAAATTTCTGTCAAATGTGGGTTTTTCATAAAAGCATGTTGAACCACTGCATAGAGAAAGCTTCCGTTGGGCGCGCTATACTGAACAACAATGCGGGAAATTAACCTTACCCTCCGAATGAGTCTGTGGTTCGGCTGCATGTGCGCCAACACGCCACGAGATCATTGTGTAGAGTTGATTATGCCAACATAACACACCATGCAATCAATCATTTTAATTTTTCAATATAATTGGCTATTGTGGTTGCATCTGTTCGCGATGTCTGTGTTTGGCAAGATTATACTGCCTGTGTGTATATTCATGTTTTTAATATCATTCTAAAGGTCTGCGTTAAACTTTGATTCCAATTAGTTTGTGGGTTTCAATATAAAAGGACTCGCCTTTTCGATGAACGAACACCCATTATATAGACAATACTAAGTTTAATATTTGACTTTTTTGCCGTGACACGAAGCAAAAGCTCTTCTATTTTTTACATCCTGTTTATAGGCCTATGTAATAGTACAACGTGGCTACTTTTCAGAAGAAAATAGAAACAAGATACGCATAACTATGAGTAACTTTCCCAGACAGAATTACCATAAAAACGACAGTTCAAATGAACTTGCTCAAATGTTTGTTGATATAAATTTACATATTCCTTTTTTAGTAAGGCTTTTCTCATTCATTAATTCGTTCATTTAATTATTTGTTAAAATACTTGTAACAGATATCGAGGTAACCAGTATTTTGTTACTTTGTCAGTAGAAAAGATGGGATTTTACCAAATTGTTGGCATTGGGATTGCTTAACCGTAACACGCTCATTTGTAACTGTAAACTCTCGTTTTTAGCCTTTTCTATTTTTAAAGATTCTAGCAGCACACGGTTGCCGCATCTCAGTAAACTTGGAAATCCTGGTCAAAAGTCGATTACCTGCAATATAGCACCCAATTTGACCCAAAGTAAGACATGAATGCGAAACCACGAGTCCACTAGAATGTGACTAATGAAAACCACACAATGTACGTGTAATTCTCGCTAATAATAGGACAAAAGGAATTTAGTTTGTAAAGAATGCCCGAGTCAAATGACACAAAGTGAATGAAAACCGTGTTGACACCGTATGGACCGACGTGACAAGAAACGCTTCATTACACTCGCAGGAATTCTAAAAAATTTGCGTGGCTTTTCTATTTGCTCTCGTCTGAAAATTAGCGGCATTGTGTAACGCACGCACACCGATTTTGGCGCCAAAATACGCCCTCAGACGGTACGACAATGAAAGGAAGCCCCGCCGTGAATGAATGTTCAGTGTCTGGTGTTTGCAACCACATGCTCGTTGTTCGACGGTGTGTGTTCGGGGAATAGCAAACAATACGGCTGAAAAATTAGACAAACACGGCCGTTCCTGCGTCAAACAATTTTGGCGGGAACACGCTGCCCCAGTTGTTTACAATGTTGAGTGAATACTCGAAAACATGAATGGATTCGTGCGTGTCATCTAGTCGTAGTATTAATTGGTTCGTCAATAAAGTACCGTGTAACAGATTGATTTTTCCCTCCAGTTTTCAAGAACGGTTCAATTAGGGTTCGTCCTTAGTGATATAGAGTCATCTATGTAGGATTCCAGTTGCTTAAAATTTGTAATGATTGGCGGTTGTTAACCGATGCTATAGAGGATAAAAGCCAGATTGATTAGACAATAATTAAAAATCCAATCGGTCATTTTCGCTCTGGAGAAGAAAACAAATTGTTTTGTTTAATGCGGTGCATAAAAGACTGAAACACCTTTACGTCCGACGACTACGTCACATGCCTTTGCCGGAAATAATTATGGCCAAAAAAAAATAAAGAAGTAGAATTTATCGATGAACACGACCACCCCTTGAAAATGTGCTGTATTTTAAAAAAAAATGATGAAAATATGAGAATTTCAGTAGAATCCCATTGGGAACCAGTTGGGAATAACTTTTGAAACTTTAAGGGTATGCTTGGTATTTCTGTTTAAGGTGGGTTTCTGTATGAATAATCATTTGTGATCATATTTTGTGCTTGTATTGGCAATGCCAACTACTTTAAAATCGAATCAAACTAATATTTGGGGTTCCAATGTCATGGTTTAGACGTACTTTCGTCTCTGATTCAGCATGTTTATTTTGTTTTTCAACATGAGTTTGTCAACATATAACCACAGCATATACCGTGAGAAGTAAGTGAATTCATATATTATCTACAAAAGCAAGTAAAAGCACAAGTTCAATTCTTTATCGACTTAAATAAGTTGCTGTAGTTTGTCCGTACTGTGGGACCGTATTCTCTACAATTTACACTTTGGTGTGACATTAACACCTTGCATTGCCAACATTGGACGAATAATTCAATATAATAAAATGATTCAATGTAATTCAACACCACAGTTTGGTTTTTTTGCAGTGCACTGCTGGAAATACGTCTTCAGCCTAACCACTTGTTCCTTTTCCGTAATTGCAACATACTGTGGTTTTATTTGTTAACCTAGGAAAGGGCTAGTGATCCAATTTGATTTTAATGCACACCCTTGTATTGAGACTTTCAGGAATAGGCCGTAACTCTTAGTACTGTTCAGATTCACTGCGTGACCGTGATGTAAACGAGATTCCCAACGAAGCCTAAAAACACCAATGAAATTCGACCTAGGGCAAATGCCTGACCTTTTATATCTCTTTCTCATACACCTTGTACCTCTGATCCAAACTGATTTGTACGGCCCCACAGGATTGGTTATATCGCCAGTATTTTTTGCCAACAGCAGTTTACATGATGAGAAGCCTCGGCAGGTGCGACCTTCGTTAGGTGCAGATGTCATCCCGTAAACTCGTCAAGACAAGTCCCCAAGGCATATCCTGGCGTAGCCCTATACGCAATTTTTTTATTTTTTGGCGTGGGCAAAATTACGGAGATTGAATTAACGGGTTTTTGTCTTCCAAAACAAGGACCAATTTTATGGCACTGCCGAGCACAAAAAAATGCTTAGCATGAAAGTGTTACTTGCTAAAAAGCAGGATTGCCAACCAAATTTGTATGTGATATATATTGGCTGTTGCTGTGTTAATAAGCTGTTTTTACTCAGAATGAAACTGAATACCTGAATGACAGAAGGGCCCAAGTCCACTTGAAAAGATTTTGACAAAATTTTAAAACGTCATATGATAGCCCATGGTGTTAGCAGTATTACTTGGGCCCTTCTTTCAATCCGGTATTAAATTCACACGGTCTTTTGACTAGTAACCTTCTTTTAACAAATAAGACTTTTTATGCTTATCTAAATTTGTTTTTGCGTATATAACAGCTCCATGGAATTTACCCCACTGCAGGTGTGAACGTGGACGGTTCTGTCTTTAGCGAGGCACTGGCTTGTCTATTGTGTGTACCGAGGACTTCAGATCTTTTTTTTGTTTGGACTTAAACTTTGATACACACCCTCGGATTGGTTTTGTACTATATTCCAACTGAGCACACACTGTAAAAAAAACAACGGCTAACACTTTTTTTACACTTCAACGCGGTAATATTAATATTTTACACGTAATTGGTATAAGAGGCGTTGCACGCGATCAACACTAAAACACGTTTAAATAGGCGTTGGTGTTAATGATTATTAACATTCTAAAGTGTTAATATCTACCTAAATTAACACTTCAAGCGTTGATAATCATCGAAACCAACGCCTATTTCAACGTGTTTTAGTGTTAATCGCGTGCAACGCCTCCTGTCCTATGCATTTACGTGTAAAGTATTAATATTAACGCGTTGAAGTGTTAAAAAAAGTGTTATCCGTTGATTTTTACAGTGCAGCATGGCAATCGAGGACCTTTTCCCTCTTCTGCCATTTTGTGTGCACTGTCCTCGCTACGACAACTCACGTGTGATTGCAGCTACTAAATAGTACGGGATTTACGGATGAATACCCAGTATCGGGTACAGCTTCGACCAGCGGGTGCAAGTCTCTGTAGTCAAGCGCGGATCCAGGGGGGCCAAAGGGGGCCATGCCCCCCCCCCCCCCCCCCCCGACGTCGCAAAAGGGCAGCCACTGCGTACACCCACCCACAAAACTCAGCCCCTCCAAAAACAATTGCAAAAAGAAATTGTTTGGCCCCCCAAAATTGTGTTCTGGATCCGCCCTTGTCTGTAGTTATCCTTCTTCACAAATGATTATCATTATAACATATACGTATATTTATCAAACCAAACGGGTGGTTTTGATACTGTAAAATATGACGGTGTCATCCGACTCACATGGATATCCAACTCTTTATCCATGATGCATTGCAACACAGTTGCGCTTTTATAATGATTCTTTTTTAGCAATTGCATCAAATTTAACCTAATCCAAACCTAACCCTATTTCGTATACCCAGCACGATATGGGGCAGAGGGGTACCCCCTTTTTGTCCCTATACCCTATACACTCTCCAGACTATTGTTACCTAACACATCCCCCCTAGACTTCTGAAAAGAATTCCTGAGATTCCGGGAACACAATGACCAACACAAAAGAGGGGGTCTCGACCGTGACGGGTTTTGGGCACGCGGAAGCCTAAATAGAATGTGGCCCTATTTTGTATTTGTGGAGGAGGATTTCCCTGTGTGAGTGACCAATCTGGTGGTCTGAAAAAAGAAACCCACATTATTTTGAGGAGGGTGGATTCTTAAGAGTGATCAGTGTCTGAAAAATTCAGTGTTGTCCTCCTCAAAATTAGAAATGAAATTGAAGATGAAGATACATTCTCCGGTTCATAGTTTATGTCAAAGAAGGGTGGTACCTTCAAATAGTTTAATTTTGTTTTGGCGCATTTTGCCACGGGCTTCTATGGCCTTAGTTGTCGGCATCCTTCGGTCATTAGTCACCGTTCTCACCACTCAAGCCCGGATATTATTCAACGTTAAAGCCAGAGTTATTACCCTATTTTTGAGGATAGCTGAACTGAATTTGGCGGACTTTAAAGTCCTTAAATCACTCTGAAGACTTAAGATATGTTTACCCAACTTGTTTTTCCACGTGTGGTTGAATCGCTTCTGAAAGTATCACTTGCCAAACCAGTGTTGTCCGTAGCTTGACAATATTTTGCATGGAAAAACTGTCTAGTTGTCTTTACGTATATAGTCTGGAGAAGAATACATGTGATTTCTGGATACATCCCCAAGGCAGGTTTCTGTAATAGGGCACGGGAGAAAAAAAGAGGGGTAACTCACCTACGTCAAGTCCAACGTAAACACTGACAATCTAACATGTCCCAAGTTTGAACCTACCACTCTGTCAGCGTGGCCAATCTGGTAAACATAACCCGGGGCAGAATGAATCAGTAAACTTCACACCCCCCTCCCCCAAAGAAAAAAACAAAACAACTGATTTCATTTTCTGTACCGTTAGGGCTTGGGGTGTTCTATAAATCCTTCTTTCTGGGCCAAAGAAAAAAATGGGAAATTTCTAACGCTGGGAACAATTTATACCAAATTTAGAAAGAACGAACGAGGCCAACATTTAACTATTGAATTATTTAAGTTAAATTATTTAAGTTAAATTATTTAAGTTAAATTATTTAAGTTAAATTATTTAAGTTAAATAATTTTATAATGCGGTGTAGGCAGCCTGCTTGCGATTTCCAAATGTATTGTGGAAGTGTCGTGGCCTAGTGGTTTGGCACATTGAATTCAAGGTCTGTGGGTAATTCTGCAGGTTGTGGGTTCGAGCCCGGTCCTGGGCTATAGCGCTTCTACGCTTAATATGGGTAGAGGCATTATTAATGCCTTGCAGTGAACAAGTTACCCATCCCGACCCTATTCATACTGTGCACAAAGATATTAGCTTGTCTTGTTTCAGTGTGAGGGGCTGGTTCTTCCACATATTCCTCTGTAGCTCACACCTCAAGTGCCCTAGGGCTTGTGATGGGCTATTTGCATAAACACAAAATTGGTGATAGGTTTAATGATGGCAGAGCAAGCAGAACACATTGTTCAACATTCACGGATTTGTTTCTTTTGATAATTAAAACACGTATTCGTTTTGGACAACTTCTTTTCTCCATCAGCTATTTATCGAAATTTTACGCGAAATAAAGTAGTATAGCTGTAACGCAAAACATCTGTGGTGTCACTATGCCACATATTTGATCTATCTCAAAGGTTGAAGGACACAAGAGCAGAAAAGAACAAAAAGGATGAGAATAACAAAAGGATAAAGGAGGTTAGAATAGTCCGGGGAGGGGACAAAGGTAGTGAAGAAGAGTGAATAGTCGAAACAACAACCAGAATGAACAGGAGAGAGGATTCAGAGGAACTCTGGCTTTGGGTTGTAGATATAAAGTTGTAGATTTTATGTAGATTTTTTTATGAGTAAATAATTTTACATATGAGAATAGGGATATGCACACCCTTTTAGCAAGGTGTTTTTTGGGTTTTTTCGAATGTATTTTTCTTCAAGGGTGGGAATTTATGTTTCCAGTTTCCATGGTTTCTCTCCCCATAGAAATGACCAAATAAATATTACTGCTATAGTTATTAGTAGGCCTATGTAATAGGCAAATTACGAAGAGATACCATTAATTGGTGTTGTCACTTCTAATCCAATATTCAAACCAATAAAATCCAATTAGCCTTTTAGCGGTATGGCGGACACAATAGGAGGGCGCTATTTGATTTGGGTATACCTTTTGTGCCATACAAAAGGTATACCCAAAGCAAATAGCGCCCACCTATTGTGTCCGCCATACCTCTAAAAGGTTAATGCAATCTTAATCCCTTCGTAAGCGCTCAGCACAACTTGGCCGTATGGACAGCGCGTGAAGCTACACGCATGCGTACCATTTGTTTGACGTCACACTATCCAAAGAGGATAATTCGGGGCCGCTGCCTGTGCGCGATTTCTTTTCCCAAACGACATCCGAATAGGATAAACGCTATGAGATTTCGGACTTGACTTTCCCTTTAAAAAAAATCCTCCGGACCCACGGATTAGGGATAAAAAGTGAATTCGAACGTAATAAAATTTCGGACTTTATTTCCCTTTAAAAAAATTCTCCGAAGCTGGAAATTAGAAAAAGAAAAAAAAATGGTAACGTCGAGGATTCGAACCCACAATCTCCAACCTCAAAGCCTTCCACCGTATCCACTGAGCCATCGGCTGACAACGCATTATATGCGTACGTATATTAAATGTATATAGAGGGCGCTCAACGATCGGATGACGTTTGGGAAAAATATTTCGCAGCCCGTGGACGCACCCTCCATCATTCTGAAATATTCAGAGGTCTAAACGAACGTTTGGCCCAAAGTCCCTCCTCTAGAATTCGGACACGTTACGGAAGCCCACTGTTGATACAAATCACGGGGGAGTATTTCGCGGCCCTTCCTTCATCTCTTATCCCCCCACAATCTCCCCGGGAGATTTGCTACAACACGCCCGCGGCTGCACGGCTGGCCAACACCTGCTGACCGATTCCAGTTTCCACAGTTTCTCACCCCATTGTTTACCGAAGAGAGCCTAACCGTTGCCTCTTTCGATTGGGCTGGCTGTAATGCATACTAATTTTTTGTTTAAAACCATGTGGGAATTGTGGTGGTGTACAAAGGCAAATAAAGTCTTGGATTCGCCATATGCTGTATTTCTTTTCCCCAAAATGGGCAACTTTAATTTCAACTGAAAATACATTCCACACCAACAGATAAAAGAAGCATGGGCGGCGATCCCGAGGGGGGGGGGAGACAGGGTTGACATGTCCCCCCAATATTTTTTGGGGAGGGGACGGCTATTGCAGTGTCCCCCCAATAATTTCCCCATGGTCAAAAGCATTTTATGGGTCATATGCATTTATGGGTCATTGGCTTTTACATGCACCAGAATGCACCAGAATGATCAGCACAAATTTTCAAAAATTGCCCAGGATACACAAAAGAGACTGAGTACAAAACGCTTAACAATTGTTGTTGGTTGTGCGCTTTTTCTTCCGTCCCCGAACCTTGACAAGAAATCACAGCAATCACCCCTCAAACAAATTGACAATCAAACAGTTCAACCATCAAATACTCAGTCCAACAGATATAAATATAGCCTAACAATAAATGAACAAGAAACTATCGCTGCACTATAAGGAAAAACCATGCCAATAGAAGAATTTCACATTAGCCCCTTCTGCGCACTTCCGGGTTGAAAGCGAGAATGTCAGTGGCAAACAAAACAACGCTTTTCAGCACATTCATTCATGCATGAATTAATCAGGCCATAAAAGGAAGCGCAGGCGCACGATCAGCATAAAGTTGTTTACTCTGACATTGAGATCCTCGTTTTCAAACGCGGAAGTGCGCATATCGGCGCTGAACTCGTCGTTGTGGGATTCCTCTATAGCTTTTTCCTTATTACGGTATCTCTCTAGAATTCAAAAGGAATCTTATTTCCTACCTCTTGTATCTTTGATTCTTCTTTCCCTTTTGTACTTCTGTACCCCGAGTAGCTTTTAGTCTTGTTCAAAGCAAACTTGCATAACAAAAACTACACAAACCGTGAAAATATAAACCGAAAAATTTACCAGCATGCAAATATTGAAAAGGAAAGAAGCAATTTACTTTTGGCGGGAATTCTTGGCCACTGGAAGTCAAAGGTACTTTGGTACTCTCTCTTACTCCAGACGAAAGCCGTTCAATTTCTCGGATGAGATAACTCCCTGCATGCGCACTCAGGCCATAATCATCCTGGCCTCGCGCGCTCATTTATCCAAAAAACAATGGCGGGAAAAGAAGGGGGCTGATTAGATCTTACCGGATTTCTCCATTTAATCGAATTGTTCCCGCCTAAAAATAGCAACACGTGGTCACCGCACTATAACATGTGGTGACGTTGACCCTAAAAAGTCCGGTTAAGTATATTTTTTTTTAACCTGATGTGCATTTCACTGTTTGTTATGTTCTTAATTCAGGTTTAGGTAGGATGTAGAATACACTTGGAGTTGGAGGGGGCTGTTTAAGAGTCAACAAAAGTTAAATTGTTTAGCCTTTCAGAAGGCTTTTGTTGTCGAAACGTCAGACCTTGATTCCTTTTCATTCCAGTTGGCAGGCGAATTGTAGCGCTATGTTATTGTTCCTTACGATTTTGAAAATGGACTTTAAAATGCGGTAATTGAAATAATAGGTAGGCCTACATAGGCCAAAATCTTTCCGTTTCCAGGCATTGATGTATTGCAGTTGGACGTATTTCGGTGTATACCTACATTGATTATGTTGGTCTAAACGGGCAACAGGCCAGTAATGTCGAGTGTGTTTGACTACAGAATAACACATAAACCGCAAAGTTTACAACTTTACGCATTGAATTGTCATTCTGGAGTCAAATATACTCCGAATTATTGCGTCTATATTACTCATACAGTTCGTGTGTGGAGTTACTGCGGTCATCTTTTTTGTTTGTTCCGAAATTCAATAGGTGAAATACTGAAGGAGCATTTTCAATATGATATGTTGCTCAGAATTGCGTGTTTTCATTTTTGTATTGATTATTTTTGTTGTGGCCCTCTTTTGCTTTTATCTTAAGGGAGCCATGCAATAGGATTCTCATGACTCGGATACATGTAGGGCAGCTTTTATTGACATGTTGACATTCCAGCTCTTTTGTAACAATTCTACAGGGAGAAGTTTCAACATTTTGCTTTTCACGCTAATATAAATTTTCATATTCATTAGCTGAAGCGTGATGTCATCCAAGCCACACTTTGATGTTGAAATTTGTTGAAACAGCTGTGTCTCTGTGGCTTTTTGTGCACATATTTATCAAACTTTTCTACATTTTCTGGAAGTAGGTTCACTTCTGAGTTGATTTTCATGTTAACCGGGTTGTTTGGGAATAGTAGCCAGTATTTTTAAAAACGTTGTTGGGGGGTTTCTTTTGAAGGACTCATTACTGCCCTGTATTGTCCAAAAAGCTGCACTCTTTGATAACCTGTTGAAAAAAAATGTCTAAGAATTAACAAAAGAAGAAGATCACATTCATTACACTTCCAATGAAAACAAGAACTTAGACGGGGTTTGTGTTTTTGTTACAAAATAGCAATATGCTTGAAAACAAGTTGAACTAGCTATCCTTTGCATGTTTCCTTGTTTCATTTTTGTTTTAATTTTGTTTTATTCCTTGTTTTCTTGTTTTTAATGTTTCTCTATCCTTTTTTTACTATATTTCATTGTGCATGTAGTTACATTTGTTCTTTACATTTTGTACACTATTTTTCTGTACTTCCCTATTGTGTATTTACTGGGTTTTTTTTTAATGTTATTTCTGTTTTATCTCAATTATTGTCACTTTTTATAACAGGGCCCTCAATGATAGCAATCTTAACTAATAAGACCACCCAGTTTAAATGAAACTGCAAATAGAATCCAATAAAAACGTTCCTTTAAAGCCAGCCAGCAGTACACGGGTACTACGTACACAGATTGTTGGGACTTTGTGAACATTTTTGAAAACGCTGACAAAATCGCCAGGTGGTTTCTCAGTGTGAAAACCGCTGTATCTAACACGCTGAAGTGAAAACCGCAACTATGCAGGCATACCCCGACACTCCTTTGCGGTGTCACAACGTGTTAAGCCGACCTTCTTGTCAGTTTGATCAATTCCTTTTATCACATTGTACCGATTCTGGGGAATTCATCATTCATCGTGGCAAGTACTGGGAGGAACACCTGCAAGCGGCTGGTGAGGAAGCCTAGTGACGTTCCTTCCTGTCACGTTCAATCAGACTTTTCCCGCCAGATTGCATCAATCTTTAATAGCCCTCTCCCAACCTCACACGCAAACGCCCCTCCAGCGTTATATGAATGAATATTCGATAGAACTAATGTAATTAAAGGCATTATTGATTGAAGACATGAATCTCACAGCAGAAGGGAATTATTGTTTATTGTTGTTTCCAAATACCGCCAATATTTCTTTTGTATTTTATGTATTAATTTTTTTCTATAACGGTTTATAACGGTTTATTGAAAACTTTTTTTCGCTGCCAACAGCCGAATTTAATACAGAATTGAAAAAAAAAAAATTGCCACATTTACAAATATTTTCATACCTGAAGTGGGAAATAAACACATTAATACTGTAACTGAAATGTTTGTCCATGTTAAATTTTATTTTAAATTTAAATTTATATTGTATTCATTTATTTCTAATTTAATTTTATATTTAAAAACCGCACCAATTTTGTATTTCTGCACCTTTTTATCTTATTTTGTGTCAAGACTTGCCTTTCTGTTCCAACTACTATTTTGTTTGTTTTGTTCTGTTATCTTTGTAAATGATATTTACTTGGTAGTTTATATATTCTTTGTATTCGTTTTTTACATAATATTACTTGTTTATACTTCTAATGTTTTACTCATTTTTTATATGTAATACTTAATCGCGGTAGTGGATCTCATTATGGGTTTTAAACCTTATCCACGACCCGTGACCTTGTGTCAAAGCTTTAAATAAATACATAAATAAATCAATAAATAAATAAATAAATAAATAATAAAGAAAACGGAAGGGGCTAGGGGCAGGAAAAGGGAGGAATTGGGTAAGGTTGAAGGAAGGGTATAGCCACAAGGGGAAGTGTATATAAATGAAATTTTATATTAAAACCCCTTGCATACGGATGACGCCAAATGGCTAACGGTGGCACCAGACCGGATGCCGCCATTTGCCGCTGTTTGTGCAATTTCAAACCATTGTTGGATTATTGTATATGTTACGCTTGACTGCACAAGCACATTGTGGCCGTTTCGCTTGGCTGCACAGGCCACCCCGGCGCCATACGATAACCGTACTCAAGGGGTTAATAGGGAAATGCACACTATTATATTGACATAATCAAACAATTTGTGATATATTGCATACAATGTGATATGAAGTGATTGTCCTGTTCAGAAATAATGCGTCAAGAACGGTTGTTCACGTATCTGTAAGATAGTGAACAGATTCTTTTCAAATTGTTTGTTTTCATCGGTTTCTTTTTGGAAACTTACTCATGTTTCCTTTTTTTGCGTGTCTTAGGCCTAGGCCCTATATGGTCAAAGTAGAAGCTACAACATCTGTAATGTTTTTGCTGACAAGAATCTACATTTTATCTTTGTACCTTTTAAATAACGAAAAACTGCAAATTGACAGATAAGTTGACGTGTAATGGACAACTTTCCGGTAAATTCTTCAGGCGACTGCATACACATAATATCTGTGAATTGTATTCCCACCTCATTTTAACACGTTCATATTTAACTGTTGATTTTCATGTTTGCCTTTTTAAAGATATAAGATCAAAATGTGGCTACTTTTCCGTAAAAATATAAAGTCTTGGCTAAAAATCGATATCAGGCAATGTAGCCTCAAATTTGGCCCCAAATAAGACATGCATGCAAAACCACGAGTAACCTAACAATAGAAAAGTATTTATGAAAAACGACGGTAACAGCCCAATGTTCCGACACCCCTATTTTCCGACACCCCTATGTTCCGACAACTCAACCTATGTTCCGACGTCCCTATGTTCCGACGTCCCTATGTTCCGACGTCCCTATGTTCCGACGTCCCTATGTTCCGACACCCCTATGTTCCGACACCCCTATGTTCCGACACCCCTATGTTCCGACACCCCTATGTTCCGACACCCCTATGTTCCGACACCCCTATGTTCCGACACCCCTATGTTCCGACACCCCTATGTGCGCTTTATACATCAGTTAGCAAGACATTTTTGTCAGTGCGCATGCGTGTTTCGCGTTAAAGGTTTTCGCTTAATACGAAATGGCGCTTGCCCGCGCAGAATGGTAAACGCAAGCGCAGAATTCCGCGGTTGACTCAGCCATGAAACGGGGGCAAGCTGGCCGAGGAAAGCAATGAATTTAGTGCCAGAAACGAGTAGGCCTAGTGGATCAACAAAGGTCAACGTCAGTTGTGGCCCTATGTATGACTCTTTTTATGTGCTGCACGGCTAGGGCTACCTCAGTTGTTGAGTGTTGCATAGTGGTTAGTTTTCTGTAAAACGTTCTCAGTGCAACCTAAAATAATAAAAGTGGTTAGTTTTCTGTGAAACTTTCTCAGTGCAACCTAAAATAATAAAGCAATAATCCGCAAGGGGAAACTGTCTGGAAATTTTTTTTAATCAGATTCGGGTGCAAAAAGAAGAATGGGGCTTTCTCGTGAAAAATGTAAATTGCACATCGCGCGTGTGCACTGCAAAGAATCGACGCTTACAGAAGGCTTGTAAGCGTATTTCAAAGGTTAGCAAGGAATTTTGGCTTGTGCGCGTGCGCCTTAACTTAACAAGGCATTTACACAGCTAACGCAGAATTTCGGCGCTTGCCTCTTAAGCGAAGAATGGTGATCGCAAGCACACAATTCTGCGGTAAGCAGCCATGAAAGTGAGTCCACCATGTTGGCAAAGGCATATTGCGTCATTTTGTATAAGTCTACGTTATCTGCAGGCGGGTCCCGTTATTATTTTGCAGGCCCGGTAGCCAATGCACATGGGGTGGGGGTGGTTCAGACAGCCTTGTTTTTCACTATTTTCTCCTCACTCAGACAACGGATTAAGCCCATACTTTAATTTTAATTTTTTTTAAGAGGGCCTTATAACACAGGAATAACACACTGGAAGTCAATGGCTAGCGGGGAACAAAGGATTTTTCTCACAGTATTTGGAAGAGATGACAAACAGTGGATTGGTCACTCAATTCCCATTATGGTAGGGTGAAGGAACATACGTGTATGTGTCGGAACAAAGAGGTGTCGGAACATAGGGGTGTCGGAACATAGGTTGAGTTGTCGGAACATAGGGGTGTCGGAACATAGGGGTGTCGAAACACAGGGACGTCGGAATATAGGGGTGTCGGAACATAGGTTTAGTTGTCGGAAAATAGGGGTGTCGGAACATAGGGGTGTCGGAACATAGGGGTGTAACCAAAACGACAGGTAAATATAAACGTGCTTTTTGTGGGATTTTTCCCCGGGTGTCTAATGCGATTTTCCTTCCCCTTTAAAAACATTTCTTCACTGTCTTCTTCTCAGAGGTCTTCCCTGGCTTTCGAGCCACAATCATTGTTATTACTGGTTTGTTAAAAAACACTGTCAATGGCAGCATCGAGGCTGAATTTTAAAAAAAGTATAGAAACGGCTTGAAATTTGTTTTAAAATTAGTGAAAGAAACTTATAAAAAGGAACAAACATTTCAATCTTTCGAACAGAATGCTCGGTTCGTATCCAGTCACCATATCTTCTCAGAACTTGCAAACACGCATTAAAGAGATACATTTCCACATAGGTGTTACCATATTGTCAACCGCACCGTACAGATCTTCCAAACTTACTTTAATATTTGGCCGTGTTCAATTCTGTACATATATACGTCTATCCTCTACAGTCGCGTGCATGCCACCGCACGCTAGTTTTTAATTGGACGTTTTTTTTAGCGCGTAATTGTTGACATTCCTTCAGTCATTTTGTCTCTTTTATGCAGCTTTGACATTTTCCCGCGTAGGGCCTTGCCATTTGGTCATGGATCGCCCTTGGTCAAAAGTTGCACCAACCACGCGTCCGTGGTCGTGCATAAGATGACCAATTGGCTTCAGGGCACCTGTCCATCATGACCACGTCTGCTCTCTTGAACCACTTCGACTTGACCACTTTAAGTATAAGGTTTGAAGTGATCGCCTCTACGTCTTCGTCGCTTGTGTGGTGATCGGGTTGGCAGAGTATTGGACAGTGTCAGTGAGTCATGAGGACTGTCGTCTTTAACAACGGAGTGCGTAAAACATTCCGAAAATTTGTATGATACAGTTAGCCTCCCACCAGCAGTCAAGTACCTTGAGGATGTTAAAAAGACACTTGTTGGCGGCTCAGAGTGCAGTGAGGGATAATTTTTACGCCATGTGTTTTGTTGGTTAGTTGTTGAAGAGTTTAACAAGGACTTGATGAACTGTTACCCAAACTTCTGAGTTTTACGCTGAGACTTCTCAACAGACACCACGTTGAAGTAAAGGCTTTCATGCGTAAATTTGAAGGGAGTGAATTACCTGTTATGACATTTTTTTGACGTGCCCTTTGTGTGCTTTCAGATGAAACAAAGCTTTTAATAATTATCATTTATCACATTGTTTCCCAATGTTTTTCCCTGTGTTGAGAGTCATTTAAATTTGTAAAGTTTAAATAAAAATGTTGGTAGTTGCCAATAGTACATAAAATTGCATTGGGTCACCAATCCACTTCTTTAAAAAAATAATTATTCCTTCTCTTTATTCCTTATTTTTCCATTCAATATTCGTAATAGTTGATTGTGAAAATAGTGTTGCCTTGTATCTCCTCTCTACTATTGTTACCCAGGTTTAGTTTCATCGCTACAAGCCCGTTCTCAGTTGGCCCTCAGTCCAAAAGAAAAACATTTTCAATATTTGTATTTATATATTTATTGGTTTTTTTGTGGGGGTGGGGTGCTTTTTCCTCAAAGTTTGAGAGTGGAGTGTATAAACCGATCAAACCAATCTGGAGGAATTCGAGATTTCGGTAAAATGTGTTTTGCATAGGCCTATTACTGTAAGGGTTTCTTAACTGGAAATTCGTTGGTTCATAATGCCTCTACGTACGCGGAATCTGATCTAAACGCGGCAGCCACTTACCTTTCTCCAGACGGATGACTCACCGATGTCAGCCAAGAAGCGTCTTCGTTTGTTTGACTTTCCCACTGACAAGATAACTATCTCACCCCATTTGAGATGCCCCTCGTATTTGCCCGACTATATTGAAGCCTTTCAAATGTTGCCCTTAAAGGGTACATGTAATATATACCAGACATTTGGCTCAGTGGAGGAGCACAGTACCGAAGTTAAGCAACGCTGACTGCGAGCACTATTTGGATAGGCAGCCACCATGTTTTGCTTGCGCTAACGTGCCTGGCACTAATCGGTGCGTTGGTATGAGGCATGACATTCCCTTGTGTACATTTCATCTATAAAAAAAAGGTCATGTCCTTCGGAAGGGACGTTAGGCGAAAGGCCCCGTGTGCTATATAGGATGGCTTTCCCGGTGCCTCTGGACGCCCTCAGCACAAAAAGATGATCCATTGAAAACTATGGCAACCATCTATGTAATATTCATGACATCGAAAGAGTTCTATCCATATTGCTATAATTAATGCAAAACCATGGGTGACTTTCCAATAGAAAGTGATTGATGACAGATGACAGTTCAAAATGAATGTTTTATCCGGTATGCCTCCTCGGTAATTTTTGTAATGAAATTTCTTTCTTGCTCTTTTTCTCCTTTCAGGTGTTAGAGGGCGCTCTCACGGAAAAGGAAGGTGGACCGGTTGATGACGGGTCGTTTGGGCTCTGAGGAGCAACCGTACCCTGTAACGTCACCCATTCTTTACAATGACGACACGGATTGGCCACACTGAATTGGTTCAACCGAAAACAAAGACAACCTGACGATATTTTTATGAATAATAAGCACAATGATGTCCTGCAGAGTACTAAATCAAAGTAAATTTCTGACATTTGAAAACAAAATTCTTTGAGCTAGCTATATGGAGACAGGCTGCCGAATATAAAATAGCTCAAATTTTACATAATAACAAAATTAGGAAAAGCGGAATTGTCTTGAATTCAGATTAAATGGGAGACTTTTGAGACGCTGGTGGCAGCAGACATATGCCGGCCCTTTCCATTTGTTTTTACCAGTCGTGCGCATGCTCAGAACTACGCCCGCATGCTCAAAACCAACAAAACGGTATGTCTGCTGCCACCAGCGTCTCAAAAATCTCCCAATGTTTATTAACTTTTTCAGCAGGCATTACATTTTATGCAGTCATTACATGATGTATTTTGATGTTATGTTTCTAGAAAAAAATCATCCCACAGTTTACTTAAACCACAGCCCTGGTATACAAATCTGGATACCCCCATTGGCCGTTGACCACTCGTGGAAGATATATAAATCATGTGAAGCACGATATGGGGGGAGGGACCTCCCCCCCCCCCCCCTCCCCTCTTTTGTGTTGGTCATTGTGTTCCCGGAATCTCAGGAATTCTTTTCAGAAATCTAGGCGGGATGTGTTAGGTAACAATAGTCTGGAGTGTGCTTAGGGTATAGGGACAAAGATGGGGTGACCATTTCCCCCCATATCCAAGTATCAAATAAATCATTACTGCCAATAGTCTGGCGCCTGATTACGTCTTGGCTTGTAGGGCCTACTAGTATTATACATACCGCTACGTTCGCGCATCGCGTGGAGTGGAAAGATGGCGGATGTTGTCGTCAACCTGAACAGCCAATGACTATCCAGATTTGTATACATCTATCCAGATTTTTATGATTGCCCTGCAATTAAATCTCAAAAATCACCCCCAAAGCTGCAATCCAAGTCCAAATGATTTATACATGCATGGGGAAGGACGTTGACGTATGATTTTACTGATACATCAAATTCACAATAGACAAATGGCAAGAAACAGAACGGCTTCAGAAACAATTGAAGGTACAGCAGACCTTTTGTGTCTATAGGGTTGCACACCAGTAAATCAATTTCCATAGACCCAAATGATGAATACGCCAACTTCCAAAATTCAGGGAAAATGTTTAGGACTCTCCAGTGTGTTTGAGACACACATCAAATGAAAACTTATTTTATCATTGTTCAGTTTCTGTTCAATTTTGTGGGGATCAACCAATTACTTTTGGGAGAAATTTCCACCCAAAGATGATCCCCCCCCCCCCCTAAAAGTAGTCCCGTAGCCCATCCCCAGCCCATCCCCAGCTAGAAAAAATGATGCCTACGCTCCATTGCAAAATAGAGCACTTTTAGGGCCCATTTTCATCCGAATTTCACAGTAATACAAGCTGGCAGTCCTCTGCACGGCTTCCAGCCTTCTCTTTTACAAACCCTCAAGTTCATGGCCCAAAAAATACTCTAAAAGCAGAGAATTTGAGGGGTCGCAAATCGTGATTTGGCCGGCGTTGGCAATTTTGGGCCGATTTACTGCTCTGCAACCCTAAGTGTATGTACACCTTTCGCCAAAAATGGCTGCCATTTTCTCATTTCCAAAAGCGACACGTTTAATTCTCAAGGGCGGTCAGGTTGGTGTAGTGGTTCTTTCCTCGCCTTCCACCTCTGGAGACCCCGGTTCGATTCCCGTCCAGGTGCACTATGTGGATTGGGTTTTCAGTCCCTACCGGATTGCGTGGGTTTTCCCCATGAATAACTGTTCTGGGATTTTCCTCGCACTATTAAAACTGAAATTTCCTTCGGCATCTTCTCTCAATTCAAACTGGTCCCTAAGGGACAACAGTGCATTGGCACTGATCAGGCTACCCATGATTAATAATAAATAAATAAATATATAAACAAATAAACATCCCCGTTATAAAGAAATCGATCATCATAACCCGTAGTCTACGTTAGAGGTCTATATTTAGGGAGAGGTTCAAATTTTAAGATAACAGTTGTGAAATTATTTGCAACAACGTGGGCTATGTACATATTACATGTATTACAAAAAGGCTATTTATGTAAATATTTGTTGGTTCTATATTACAAACGTAAAACACTTGCGCCTTATAGTCTGTGTTATCCTAGCCCAAGTTAATGCATCCACAAGTGTGTTGTCTTTTTAGTTTCTAGAATATCTCTGCTGCACATCTGAAATAACATTTCTTCAATTTCTAAATATTCATTCCGGAACCTTTCCTGGTTTAATCATGATTTCCCTTGCTAAATCGAGTCCGAAACGTTGAGAATTGTATCCAGCCTGATGGTGTAAGTGTGGCGTTGAAAGAGTGTAAGTTTGCACACCTTTTTTAATAATTTAAGGTGTTAACATTATGTTGGTGCAGTTGTAATTTGACGTTCGAATTTCCTAGCCCGCCAAAAGAGCTGTTTGCTCCGTGCGCAAAACGAATTAAATGTAAACTCTCTGCGATGATTTGTCACATGCTTGAATAAAATATTGCTATAAATGAGTAGCCTACGTGGCCATTTCTCAAAATTTGACTTCGGTTTTTGGCTTGGGCGTCTTCTCTAACTGTTCCTCTGCTCCATTACCAACAGACCGATCCAGTGTGCGTCCCCGATTGTATTCAGACCAATCACATTTCGTAGTTTATGTCCGACTTGTGTGCAGTAAAGTCCGACATGCGTGCACGCGCATATAATGTGCGCTGCTCTTTCATGCAGTGTGGCATTGGAAAGAAACGTGTTAATTGCCCACGTGCGCAGTGGGCGGGGCTTACTGGATCGGTCTATTTGAAGCCTTGTATTCTTGAATAAAATGAACAGGCTTTAGCTCTGGGTTCAAAAGCTCAGACTTTGATGTACATGTAGCCAAAAGTGCCCAAGATCTTGCCACATCTGGGGACCTAAAATACAGGAATCCCACAACGACGAGTTTAGCGCAGATCTGCGCACTTCCGCGTTTGATAACGAGGATCTCAATGTCAGAGTAAACAACTCGTCGTGTGCCCGGCAGAAGGGCATAAGGACGAAATATGGGTCAAAAGGTCAAATTCAGGTTTTGGGGGTAATCGAAAGAGTATTGGAATATCTTCATTTTGATATACATTTCGTATCAAGGGGCTACGTCATTCTGACGTAATTAACAAAATGAAAAGGACATAAGGGGATTTTGCATTTTTTTGTTTCCGGCAAAAGGGCATTAGCGTGTAATACCAATGTAACAATACATGCTAAAAGTGCGTTCACCTCTGCACTTCAGTGAGGCGTAAGCGCGCTTAGAGCAAATTTTGTTCCCGGCAAAAGGGCATTAGCATTTCACATGCCGCTTAAGCGCACGTTTAAGCCAGAATGACTTCCCGGCAAAAGGGCATTAGCATAAAGATGTAAATAACTTTAAAATTAAGCAATATTTTTATTAAAAAATGCACAGCATTATTGGAAATATCAATAATTTTTATCTGACAAAAAAATCAACCTTTTGCGAGTTTTAATTTAGAAATGCCAACACATAAACCTTAAAGTCGATTTTCCCGGAATGTGTAATTACGCTTCAATGCGTTCTATATGCCCTTCTGCCGGGCACACCACGAACTTTATGCTGATCGTGCGCCTGCGCTTCCTTTTATGGCCTGATTAATTCATGCATGAATGAATGTGCTGAAAAGCGTTGTTCTATTTTGCCACTGCCATTCTCGCTTTCAACCCGGAAGTGCGCAGAAGGGGCTAATGTGAAATTCCTCTATAACGATCAGCCAAAACCGAAGCCAAGGTTTGAGAAAACGTGGACCAGCTCAAACTTACATGTTGGTGTTGATCTCGTGTACTTATAGTGCAGCTTGCAAAAGACTTAAAGTTTGGTTTCTTCTCGGAATCAGCAAGGACTTCAGACATCTGACTGTTTTTAAGAAACATAATTGTTCAGCGTCATGCCTTTTCAAAAACCAAACAAAACAAAACAAAAAACAGGAAGAAGAAGGAAGCCACCTTTTCACTTGCATTTTTAGATTCTGCCAGGAAATATTTTCCAAGATGGCCGCCCCCGTATTTCAAGATGGCCTTTGCCGAAAGTGGAGTCCACCGAATCGTTAAAAAGCTATACAATAGACTGACTGGGAGGGATTTCGCCTCTTACTTTCCCATTCTGTGTGAATATTTATGGACAAAAGGGAAAACCACGCGGCCTCTAAAATTGAAGTGAGCGTAGACATTCTTCCCCTTTGTCTTGAATGATAATTATGTGGCAACGATTGAAAGAATCTGATCGAAGCTGCAGCTAACATTCTTTGTCTAATTACGTGTGGAAGTGTAAACTAACAAACTTTGAGGCACTTGGCATATTAGTAATGTGGAAATTTGCTTATCCAAGTCATCTCAAGTGCCTCATCAATTACAATTTTAGCTGCCGATTCAGAGTTTTTCAGAGTGTCGCATACACGTGCTAGACATACAGTCGTACTTTCCCAATACTTCCGAAACAATGCTTTGTGTTTCCTATTGTTCCTTTAATATAACCCAACCCCATAGACTAAGCACGTATTTTTACTTCCGAGGACCGATTTAAACAAAAGACTGACTTGCCAGGACTTAAAGGTTCCTTTGTATTTTCTTTCTCCTCTTGTCCTCGGACGTATATACAGAACCTGTACAACAGACCGATTGTGTGATGTGGGGCTGAGTTTTGTGTCAAGTGTGCTGCGTGATTAACGTTTCGAGTGGTGATGCCGCGGGCATCTTTATTGTGTATATATCGAGGACAGGGAACAAAATAATTACATGGGACAATAGGTTATCGATTGGCAGGCTGTCCTCGGTTGGAAAACGCCTGCAAAACGAATGAGAGTGGCTGCAAAAAGGGCAATTAAAACACGTCATCTGAAATGCAATGAAAGTTTTCGGTATACACCATCAGTAAGTGTAGGTGTGTTGAGTGGAATGTGATGTTAATGTTGGATAGAGTTTCAAGATGGAAAGGTGTTTTTTTCGTCGTTTTGTTCTGAGAATGCTTCCCATAAATAGCCACAGAAATATGGGACGGTGGGTTTACCCAAAAAACAACAGTGCTTGCGAGACGTAACTATTGTTGAGATTACATTGCACTAAACGTTAATTTAGTAAGTTACAGATATACCGTTATTTGTGTTACGAGTGACGTAATCGCGTAGACATGCTACACTTCGTTTCAATGTCGGAGGCCTTAGTAGTTGGACATATATATATGGACAGAAGAGTAGTGCATTAAATGCTTGGGTCTTAAATTTGTTGTGTGAGTTCAGCTTCGTTTCAGTCCTGAGTGTATTATTCATTTAGCTCTTTAAATAAAAGATGAGTACGAAAATGTTTGTGATGAGTTTGGCAAACACTGCGAGACGAAACAAAACTATACCCGTCCTTCGAAACCACAAGAAATAATGAGACGTGTTGTCAGTAAACAAAACGCATAATCGACAGACATATTCTTATTTTACGAATAATTTTTAAAGCTCTGATTTGTATGAATTCAAAATAAATATTTGAAAATATTCGTCCTTGCTTTCCAATTAATACAAATTTGTATACATTCCAATAAATACAAGTATTCCTGTATAAGAACAGAAAACATAGCTACCTTCTAAAGAGGGACTTTATGTCAAAATATCCATAATCCATTGCGTTATCAGCTGAAAAAGTAGCAAAACACGTGCATTCAACATTTATTCAGACCCATTTGCGAGAACGAAAACAGCAGCAACAATTAGAAATGATTGCGCTTGCGCAGGCAAGAGCCAATCAAAAACGCCATATCCATGCAGAGATATAATGCAGTCAGACGTGAGAAGCTCAATTCTGGCGGTTGCATCTATATTGCGCATGTGCAATAACTACCTGTATGGGGAAAAACCCACTGATTTCTATACACTGGGGGCGTGTTTGTTTCACGCAGATCCGGAGCGCGATCAGTGATCTGGAGCGTCGAAAGCTGCTCCGGATCACGTTTTTAGTGATCCTGCTCGCGAGGTGGGTTCGCAAGATCCAAGATGGCGACGTGCGAGACGGACAGAGAAAAGTGACGGTATTTTTTCGTAGATTTGAAGCATTTAACGAGCTATTGTGACAGCATTTACTCATAATTCTTTTACAGTGTATTTTTGTTATTAAAGCTATGTACGATTTATTTACTTTTCTGGAAATACTAGATAGTTTATCATAAAAATAGCCTATACAGAACCTGAAGCAGACGACATTGTCGTGTAATACAAAATTCTCCCAGCATGCAACATATAGCGAGAGGGATTCGCGATCCTGTTTGTTTTCGTTCGGCTCTGGATCACCTCCCGATCCGTGTGAAACAAACAGGCCCTCAATTGGCAGCGCAGCAGTGTTTGCCTATGCGTGAATTGAAGCCAACACGCGGCCATCTTGCTATATTCAAAACAATGGCCGTTTTCCAAGCTCCAAGCTCCAGGCTTCAGCTCCGTCTCCAACTTCAGCCTCTTCACAAACTGCATGCATGGATGCAGTTTGGCAATAGGCTGAATTCGGAGACGGAGCTGAAGCCAGAGGCTTGAAAACGGCCATTGTTTTGAATATAGCAAGATGGCCGCGCGGTGGCTTCAATCGAGGAGCTTCGCAGCCAATCCAGTTTATTGAGATCAGTGGGAAAAACGCGTTTGCCTTTTCAGCTTTAATCACGGGTTTGCATACCCGTACGCTGTATATATCACACTGTCACAGCACTTTTCCTTAACAGTTTACCCATAAAAGTGATAGAAATGGAACAAAATTTGAAAATTGTGTACCGCGACACACGAAACAAGATATATGGCGTCAGATCTCAGCTCCATGCGCATGTGCAGCGATACTCCCGTTGAAACACGCATGGTTGCATTGAAGCATTGAGCTTCACACGGGTCCCCACCACTGATCTCCA
Source organism: Hippasteria phrygiana (assembly GCA_037893225.1). Taxonomy (NCBI): domain Eukaryota; kingdom Metazoa; phylum Echinodermata; class Asteroidea; order Valvatida; family Goniasteridae; genus Hippasteria; species Hippasteria phrygiana. Next base: position 134,318 of record JAZGUH010000628.1, read on the forward strand.
TAGCTCATTAGCCATTGTACGCTGTACAAGCAACTGAAGCCAGCACCAGCCATATTACCACTCCCAATTTACCACTGATCGCTATGCTGTAGGCTAAGGAGAACGAGGAGAAATGAGACCACAGGGACAAGGTTGGAAAACCTATTGTATTGGGAGTAATAATATGGCGGGCGGTGGCTTCAACTCGAACAGCCGATGCGCTATCCAGTTTACACAGAGATCAGTGGTCCCCAGCCCCACCTTTGCCTATTTCTGATGACGTTTGTTTTTGTTTACTTCGTGGAAAGCCCATGTTAAGATAACCACACCCTTGAAGTGGAAATTCCATAGACGTTAATGACGTGACCAGCCAACTGGTTTCGGTCACACGGTTTCGGACGAAAAGTAGCAAATTGCTCCAGATTGCTCCAAGTGGGGTCCAGGATTTTATTTATCTGAAATGTCAACTTTGCCCAGTATTATCCAATCAATCTCGAAGTCCTTAGAAAGTTCTTTTCTGTAAAAATATCCGAAGCCTTACTATTTTGCTGTCTAAGCCCTTTTAAAAATGACGTGTGGGCCCTATTTAAAAAAAACTTATTCTGGCCATAGAAGCTGCAAATTCCAATGTTTGTGAATTAATTCTTTTAAATTTAAAATCAAAATAGAGGGTATACTCTTGCAATTTTTGGGCTGATTTTACACCGTGATTTTAATACTAAAAAAATCCAAGGAATATTTTCAAAAATGTATTGAAATTCATACAAAATGATAATGGTCCCTACTATTCGTAGTCAGCAATATTCGTCGGGGAAACCGATCATATCCCGCGCCACCCTTCCCTGGGCTTTCGGCATGGCTTCAAGTCTGATTGAATTGCTACATATTTCAAGACAATCGGCTTGCGCGCGTAAAATATTTCAAGACAAACGGTCCATTGTCGTCTGTAGAAGTGTGGTGAAAAAGATTGCACATTATATGCACGTAAGGGCCATTTTTAAGCGTATAAGATGTGTTTGGGGCGCTCTGGTCGTAGTATGATGATGTTCAGAATTACTGAAGGAAATTAAGGCATTAGAGGTGATTTGGTAACCTCCTTTTTACTGTTGCAATGTAAGGTACAGCTCAGCATTTTCAGTGACCTCATACATGTACCTCAAGATCTCATGAATCTGGGAGAAAGATGTGTAAGCGCAGAGGTGCAATCACTTTTAACGGTGCAGGTGAAACCAGCCATTGGACAGCCAGAACGAATCGACACAGGAGCCCAGCACCCACGAAAACCTGCGGTGTTTTTACATCAGGACTCCGGACATTATCTTCATTGCTGAGGACATTGAGTTTTTTTGGTAGGGGAACAGAAGCACAAAACTGGAATGAAAGGATATATTTTGGAGAGAATCGAACGGTCATCGTTTAACAAAATTGGACTACGCTTCTTCTTAGGCCCTATTGCATGCATGGGATCAGACTGTTCGACGAACTCCCAGACGTCTATCCCAACAACCAGCCAATTGGATTACAAGGTGCCTGACGAAATCCGATGGTTTGGGACGCAACTTCACAGATTTTTTTTCAAGTAAGTTCAAGAGTTAGATTAATTTGGTATTTCATCGTTTACTACTAGATGAATGAGAATATCGTAGTGGGTAAATGGAGCCTTTTTTAGACCGGTCCACGGTCCCCTACTTTGAATGTAGGAACATATGTAATATGTTAAGTTTTTTAAAGTTGTTTAGGCCTATGCGTTTGTACATTAGGATTTTAAGATCGCTAACCTTTCACAACATTTTTATCATGCCGTAATTTGTAGACGATTTTATCGCCATATCGGCGATACAGCGGGAAAAAATATCAACTACGAAAACAAATCAGTATCGCCAGCGGTAGGTGAGAAGCTGATTATGAAACACAAGAAGTCATCAGGGCACGTGTTAAAGTGAGGGAGACCCACAGCTGCATCACGCTGTCATGAAACTGGGTATTTTATTATTTGTTTAAATTGAATGGAAAATCAATATTTTAAGATCGAAAATTGGGGTGGGTGGGTGGGTCAAACAAATTTCGAAAGAAAACAAAATTCGAAATTTTAAAACATTGAAAATTTTGAATGGTCCCTAAAGTTAATTAACATGAACATCGATAACGTTCGTGTACATGTAGTTTTAAATACACACAACCCCGTGTCTAGGACGAATGTCCTTTATCAAGATCGCCGCCAGTGACTTCACTTCTCGCACGGCCAGTCACTGCTGCGCAGCCAATCCAGTGTATAGACCAGTGGGTATACACATGTAAAGTTAGCATAATAAGGGAGTTTCACATTCCGCGGCCATCTTGAATTTGAGGGGAACAAACCGGAGGCCATGTGCTATAACAAATACCACAAAGTTAGTGCGGCCTACAGAGGGCGCTCTACTGAAACAGGCTTATATCCGTTATAGCACATGGCTTCCGGTTTTGTTCCCCTCAAATTCAAGATGGCCGCGGAATGTGAAACACCCTTATTGCAATATTGTGGGGAAATATTTTACTTTAATACCCCCACCAAAATTGGTAAGGAACAGAAAATCTTGGAAAATAACCATCCATTTGTGTTCAGAATTGCACAACCTTTAATTTTGGGAATTTAGTTGGGAATTGTCAGTGCAATGGGGAAGAAAGTTTGTGATTTCTGTGATAGATGTCCTTGGCACCATGTACATGTATAGTCACTCAGTGTTCACATACATGTTGATTTCTGCCTCACTTTTTCCAGATTATGCTGATATAAATCTTGAAATAACAGCTTGTGCCACATGTTTGGACAGTTATCAAGGAGGGTTGGTTATTTTCCAATATTTTGTTGTTCTTGACCAATTTTGGTGGAAGTATTAAAGTAAAATTTGTCCTATTGTAGTATATGGCATACCTATATTTAATATGCCATATTGCAATACGGGTTTAGCGGCTCTTGTCTGGTTCCCTGAGCTGAAGATTCCCTGACTACTCTTGATACATTTTCGGTCAGATAGTACCCACGGTTTAAGATAGATCATGACGTACAATGTCAGTCCGGGTGACGTCATTGGCATCATTAAAAAAATACTGTTTACTGTGGGCCTGTTTGTTTCACACAGATCGGGAGGTGATCCAGAGCCGAACGAAAACAAACAGGATCGCGAATCCCTCTCGCTATATGTTGCATGCTGGGAGAATTTGTATTACACGACAATGTCGTCTGCTTCAGATTCTGTAGGGCTATTTTTATGATAAACTATCTAGTATTTCCAGAAAAGTAAATAAATCGTACATAGCTTTAATAACAAAAATACACTGTTAAAGAATTATGAGTAAATACTGTCACAATAGCTCGTTAAATGCTTCAAATCTACGAAAAAATACCGTCACGTTTCTCTGTCCGTCTCGCACGTCGCCATCTTGGATCTTGCGAACCCACCTCGCGAGCAGAATCACTAAAAACGTGATCCGGAGCAGCTTTCGACGCTCCGGATCACTGATCGCGCTCCGGATCTGCGTGAAACAAACACGCCCAGTATTGCAGTAGTATGGCATTGATTGGCGGTTTCCGTGAAACGGCTTTGAGGAATTAATTAATTCATTCATTCATTCATATTTTCTTCCACTTAATCCAAAAACAAACAAAAGATTTACAGTCATAGTAGATAAACGGATAAGATTAAGTGGTGGCTTCTCCAAAAAAGCAAGCTTGTCATACAAGTAGAAAAGCCCATTGACGTGTAGAAAAATGAAATGTTCATGGTATTTTCATAGGTTACACTGGTTCCATTAAACTACACTGAAAAATAAACTTATGTTACACGTATAAATTGACAAGGACCAGCACAAACAGGACAAACCAAGGACAAGTACGGTAAAGCAACAGAAGTTACACAGAGGATCATTTAGAGAATTTGTACACAGCTGATTAGAAAAGAAAAAAATTAAAAACAGTATTTGTCCAAAATATTAAGTTTTTTCTTAAATAAAGATCGACTAATAATACTTCTGAGAGTTTGACATAGTGAGTTGCAGAATGTCGGACCCTGATACACAATAAATTTCTTAGCTTGAGCAGTACGTATGTATGGGATATGGAAATCTTTGGACTGTCTTGTATAATATCGATGAATAACGGCATTAATCTCAAACATTCGTTCAAACGAATTAGGTAATTTATGAGCAACAAGCTGATGCATACAAATTCCTAACTGGAGGGAATATATATCATTAATATTAAGAGTATTGTGATTAAAGAACAATGGGTCAGAATGAGCTCTAAAATCTACACGGTCAATAACACGCAATGCCCTTTTCTGTAAAACCAAAATTCTATTTAAAAGACAAGAACTAGAGTTGCCCCAGGCCAGAATACCATAGGAAATATATGGCAAAATTAATGCGTTATAAATATTAAATAAAAATTTGGAAGGAAAACAATATTTCAATTTGTTAATAATACCAATATTTCTGGACATTATTTTACATACATAGTTCACATGAGATTTCCATGATAATTCTTTATCAATAAGAATACCCAAAAATTTGATACAGTTGGTTTGATTAACAGGGGAATTATTATCGAACAGAATCTCAGTGGGAAGTGCACTGGCTGTGTTGCTAAACAACATAAAAGAAGTTTTATCAATGTTGAGGGATAATTTATTGGCTTTAATCCATTTGGAAACTCCAATAAGTTCTGTATTAACGACATTAACCAGAGTGTTCAAACTGCTATGAGTATAAAATAAATTGGAGTCATCTGCAAATAAAATAAATGACAAAGTATTAGAAGATTTCTCAAAATCGTTAATATAGATGGAAAAAAGAAATGGTCCCAAAATGGATCCCTGTGGAACTCCGCAAAGCAACTCTTTAGGAGAAGACTGGTGTTCATTAAAAAGTACAAATTGTTTACGATTAGAGAGATAATTCCTGAACCACTCCAAGGCAATCCCTCTTATTCCATAAAAGGAAAGTTTAGCCTATAAAATGAAGTTCATTTTCGAAGGAATCAAACTTCTAATAATTTTGCCATTAAATGGCATCACATTTGCCTGGATAACTTTGAAAACGCCTTCATCGTCAGTTTCATTTTAAAATTGTCATGTTTTTGTTGTTGGCGGTGTTATAATCTTGAATTTGACCTCGTACTATTTGAAATCCCCCGTGTTCAGTCGGCACAGAGGGCTCGCAGCAAGTAATTCATCTCGGACAGCCATCCTTTTTCATAACTTATTATTTTAGTATAATTCCCTCTCCCGAGGTGTGGAGGCGGTATTAATATTGCAGTACACTTTCCGCTAGTAGCATTACCTAATGGATCAATGTCAACACTTTACTTGAAGAAATAAAATGCAACAAATCCTAGCCATCTTGTGATTGGCTAATATTCGCTCGTAAATATATATAGTTCCTCCAGTGGGTAGTGTAAGTATTGAATACAATAAAATAAGCCGATTTGGTCAAGCTGATTTTTCTTATTTCTTTTTTTGGGGGGAGGGGACAAATTTTCTGGTAAAAACAAATTAGTTCGTCAAACAATCCACAAGGGAAACTGACTTGGTAAATTTTGAATACATTTTCAAAGTGAACAAAGAAACTAACAGGAGCGGGATTCGAACATGCGACCCCCGGAATACCGTACCGGTGCTCTACCAACTGAGCTATCTTGCCCTATGTTGGCGGTATCTTTGTTTGGGTGGGCGCTAGTCAGAAGTCATAAACCCAGAATGCCGTGTAGCCAGGGATCACACCCAATTTACGATACAACTTAATGGGAAGCCATGACAATTGTCAGTATCTTTGTTCGAACAAAGATACTGACAATTTGGAAGACCGCCAACATATATAGGTTGTAGCGCCAATTACAGGATGTGTGATGAGGGCACCAGAGGCAGGGGCAAACCCCCTTTCACAACAAGGTGCTCTGGGTGCTTTTACGTGCACTGATCTCAGAGAGCACACGAGACCTCCGGCTTAACGTCCCGTCCGAAGGACGGGGCCCTTTTTAGATGAATAAGGGCCTGTCGTGCCCCAGAACAATTAATGCACTATTTCCCAACCAGCAAGCACTGTGGGGCCCTGTTGGGCCTTTGATTGGCAACTGAGTGGGCCCCAATTGGGTTGCCCATGGGCCCCATACAGTTTTGGCCGATGGGGCCATTTGGGTCCCAAATGGGCTAGCCCAAACCTGCCCAAAAGGGTCTTATACATGGGTCCCAGCTAGCAAGCCCAAGTGGGGCCCTGTTGGGCCTTTGATGGGCAACTGAGTGGGCCCTGTACAGTTTTGGCCGATGGGGCCACTTGAACAACGAGAGTGCTTGAATCCAGCTCCCGTCTTCTTTCACACATTCGACCGGAGTGATTGGAAAGGGCATAGATTCATATTGTTTGTACAGCTTAGAATGGCCAGCTACGTACTCTTAACAATTTAGGGGAAATTGTGCAGTGATGTTGCCAAGGAATTTCATTGGGGACACAATAATTATGAGTTGGGGGTCCATGCATGGCAACAGCATTTTAACTGAGGGCCCGGGGCACCAACATTCGCAACTGGCTGTGGCAAGGAGGGCACCAGCATTTTTAGTGGGGGCACAGGGGGCATCAGAATGTTTAGGGAGAGCACACATTTTTCAGTGGGGGGCACTGAGGGAACTAATATATTTCAGCCAGCAGCATGAAGGAAATTATTTTAATGTTGCGTCGATTATGTACTTACGGACCCCGTTCCTATAGCTTGCGACATTAAACACCAACAGGTATGTTGTAGATAGAGGGCAGGGTTTTGATTTTTTGTGGGACGGAAATTTTGGGGCACCAACAAAAAATGGCACTTTGAAAATACTGGGTGGTATACCCCCCCCCCCCCCCCCCCCACCCCCCTCCCCCGCTGGCTACGCCTGTGAAGTTCCGTCAAAGATCAATTCAATTCAGTGCGCATACTGCCGGACATATTTCAATAGAGTACCGAAGTGATGACGTCAATGCAATGTTTGGAACCAGATTACTTTTGTGGTTTTGTGTCGATGTGTTTGCAAGACTGGCTGTTAACAAAGGAACAGTCGAAATCTCCATTTGTTTGGAGCCAGTTGTCGTGCCAACTGACGTCAGACTTCGGTACTCTATAACAGTGTTGGAGGTCTCGAGACCGGCCTCGGCCTCGAGGCCGGCCTCGAGGCCGATTTTTATGGCCTCGGCCTCGGCCTTGGCCTCGGAGTGCAAGGCCTCGGCCTCGGCCTCGGCCTCGGAGCGTTCCGGACTCGAAGATCTGGTCGAGGCCGGCTCGAGGCCGCCCACTTTGACCAATTTTCCCACCAATTCAGATGTGTTTTCTGTTTTAATTAATTTAAATTGTTTACCTCATCAAACTTTCGAGAAGCTGCCACAGTGAGTTCCGTGAAACAAAATATAGTTCAAGCAGATACGCACGAATTAATGAACTGGTATTTGCATTATTGCACCATGGAGCTATAGATAGCTCTCCGATTGCACGTACTCACGTACGTACATGTATATGTATCATCTTCTTGTAGAACCAGTCTACTCCCGCTAATAGACTACATGTAGTTCCTGGTCCAGCACTTCACGCGCCCCATGAACTGCCACTATTGTGTTACACGTACTCAGGAAGCATCTAATCTTCTTTTGTTAGATAATCAGTCTACTCCCGCTATAGACTGGTTCCTGGTCCACCACTCGGCCCTGAACGAGTGAACGTTAAAGCGATAATCATAATGGCCGGCAGTGAAGTTGACCGTTACGCGTGCTTGCGCAACGCGAAGCCTGTCACATGTCTACTAATCTATGTACCCATAACTGCATGCCTTTGCAAAGACTGTCCTCTCTGTTCCAGCTAGTATTGGTTCCAAGACGTTACTATTGTACTTTTGTACTTTCGCAGTTGCAATGCACAGGCAGCGCGATAAGATTTTGGATCTGTAGTAAAGTCTTGGATGAGTTGGCATTTCGGGGGCGCGACCAGACTGTGGACTGTGATAATGATGGACGGTAATTATGCAATCAGCGACCGAGTTTGAGCACAATAGACGGATCCAGTGAGCGTCGCCCGATGGTGTTCTGACCAATCACATTCGTGGTTTATGTCGACATGCGTGCACGCGCATGTGACGCGCGCGGCTGCAGATCAATGGTCATGATGCCTCGTCATGTCCTATGTATTTGCGCGTAATGAATAATTTATGATAAGGCTCAAACTCGGTCACTGATTGGAGTCCTCGGAAAAGCGAGGGAGAATCGTCGAAAAGTAAAGAAAAAGTTAAGAATTGCCTGCCAACTTATCCAAGACCCTTGTGGCGATCCAAAATCGTGCACGTTTGACAAACACTGGCTGCGGATTCGGCTGCATTTTGTAAACTACGCATGCGTGAGGCCAGAACGCACTTACAAAGCCGGGATTTCGAGGACACAACGTTAGTGAATCTGGCGCGCGGGCGCCTCCGAAATAACAACACAAGGGTCTTGGGCCCAAGACTATGTTCCAGCCAGCAGTGCTCCAGTGGAGCGCATTTTTAGCAGAGGAGGGATTATTATGAGGACCCACCGTGCAAAGCTATCCCAACAGATGCTGGAGACCCTTATGTTCTTGAAATGCAATGAACATATCCTTTGAGTAACCTGCCATTGACTTGAAAATAAAAAGAAATCCAACAAAATCTTAAAGGTTGTGTACACGACTGGTAATCCTCTAATTTGTTTTTACTGAATTGTTACGAAATACCTTACTAGCCTGTCAGTTAATAGTAGTCTCAATCATCGTGTGAAATGATAGCACCAGGTGTGCTGTCGTTGTCAAGAAAAGAGGAAATTTATATTGTTTTCAATCGTTGTAAAACTGCCCTGTAGCCTTTAGTCAAGGCGCGCGTGGCTACCCGGACGAGTGGCGCGCCCCGGACATGCTGGCATTCGGGGCGCGTCACGTGTCCAGGTAGCCACGCGCGTCTTGACTAAAGGCTATCATCCGCCCGACGGTTGAAAACGAGCGCCGTTTTTCTCTCGTTTTTCTCGCCATCCAAGAACGCAAAACTTTGAACAGGTCAGTGGAACAATATTTCCTATAAAATACTAACCCCCAAATCCGCCCATTTCTGAAAATTGCAACAATGACCAATCATGAACACTGCCTTTAACCTTGAGTGGATTATTTGTTTATTACGTGTTTAGTAGCCGGCCTCGGCCTCGGCCTTGGCCTCGGACGTTGTGGCCTCAGCCTCGGCCTTGGCCTCGGACGTTGTGGCCTCGGCCTCGGTCTCGGCCTCGGAGGTTGTGGCCTCGGTCTTGCCCTCGGCCTCGGAGGTTGTGGCCTTGACTACAACACTGCTCTATAAACACGTGACGTCAGAGGAAACATCGTCTCTAGATGGACTCGATGCGGCCTCAAAATGTTTTTCTTTGTGCTTGGCCTTGTGGTTTGTCGAAAATTATGTGACGAGGGGAACTCTGTTGTATAGGGGTAGGTGTCAGTCGGCGGTTGTGAACTTTTTTAGTTTTTTTTTAATTGAAGAATTTATTTCCTGTGGAAGGTAATTCCTTGTTCAGTCCACTTGTTTACCAATTTCATTTTTGCTTTAGAAAGTAGGGTATAAGTTTAAATGCGCTGCAAAGTTCAGAATGTAGGCCCACTCATTTTCTGCCTGGAACGAAAAATAGACAAAGGGTATACGCTGGAACTTGGGGGCGCTGTTTAAAAGGGGTATAGACCGTATCGAACACCCACAGTCATCATTATAACAACCGGCCGCCATATTGATGGACAGGCTTATATCGGTACATATTATTCTACGGGTGTATCCCACAACATGGCTGCCAGGAAGTCGTCTTCGATTGCTTATGAAAATGTCCACAAACTATGGCAAAATAAACATGCCTTTTTAAAGCAACCACATTTTTAGCGGGGGGCCCGGGGGGGGGGGGGGGCTGGGGGGGGGGGGGGGGGCTGGGGGGGGGGGGCTGGGGGGGGGGTCTTTTCTCCAAAACTAATCCTCCCAGGCACTGTACAAAACATACTTTTTCTGCCTTAAAGCATTTCGTTACTGTTTTTTGCGTATTATTTTGCAAATATACTAATCTTTTTTTACTTTATTGAAATATCGGGGGTGGGGGCCGGGGGGGGGGGGGGGGTAATCCTATAAACCAATCACGGCCAGTAAATGTAACCCAACCCAACAAGATAACTCACAAGTCGCCATAGCTACTTCTGAGTTACAGGCCCTTGAACACGACTTATACAGTGGAAATCAATATTAACTGTCAAAATCAGGAGCCAAGTATACTCTATCCAATGCAAGTATAAAAACTAACTAGTCAACAAATTAGGTATTCTTTAAGATTGAAAAATAATACGCCCACTGCACATTTTAAAAACCATTTAGATCAATCAAGATACAATAGTCCATGTTATCATGCAAAGAAAATTATTTTAATCAAGTTAAATCGCAACAGTAGCAAACGCTTATTGATTAACAGAAATAGTACCGATCCCAACTGACACTTTATTCCTAGCATTAGAAAAGGCGACTTTCCCCAGCAAACAAAGATGATTCCAAACTTGAAGTTGAATAAAGGATTTGTATAATAGCACCGGAAATTTCCTTCAACATGGCCGTGAATGTACACTTTGTGCTGGAGGTCATCGCTATAATTGTAGATATTTCAATCTTTCGGCCAAAGTTCCCCCATCCTAAATCCGTTTTATATGACTTCAAAGCCTCGCGGCAAGAACTGTCCTCTACGCTTTGTCCTGGTAAAATCGATGATAAACTACACATTTTCTTTGCAAAGCTTTAAAGTTATTGTTCCTAATAACGTATTACTACAAGCATTGTCATTTAGTTTTATTGAACTTTATTTACAGACTTTTCAGATAGCAGCTTCTTTCCGTTGTCTTCGCCTAGCAATTGTGCGCATGCTCAAAGTCATGCAGACAGTTGAAAGCTATGCCGCTAAACCCTCAAAAACGTGTAAAATTGATACTATTTTATGTCTATGGCACTCCTTGATAATAAACCCACGTTTTAAGTCCGTTCTTGTAACTCACGAGCCAACAAATTCGATTCTGGAAATTATAATTACGACGAGAGGGTATTACTTATTCGTGCTGATAATGAACAATACATTTAACAAACCCCTAACCCTGCGAAATCAAGCAATTTTAATAACCCTCCTATACTTATAACTATCCCAGCCTATCAAAAACTCTAAACACCAACTCTCACAGTTTGTGTGTGTTTCAACCTGTCATTTGATAGGTTTTGATCTGTACAACAACTGGGTCGATTTTGGCCAGGTGCACAGGAGGGTTTTAATATGATTTTGCATGCCCCCTAAAGGGGTTTGGGTTGAAGCTAATTTTAAAATGACGCCACGCAGCATTGTTCTTGATTGAACCCTGCAATGAGCTTTGAGTGCACTTTTGTTAAAGGTCGTATGTACTATTTGCTTTTGCTGTCATTTTCAGAAATAAATGGATTTGGAGGAAATAGACGCCGAGGAAAACAGAGAAACAAATTATGTTCCAGCAGTCTGGTTCCCTGAGCCTATACTTTAGACAAATCGGAGCGATTTGTAGAGTTAGGGAATTATCAGGTCGGGGAACTAGACTATTTCCAACGATTGTCGGCCAACTGTCATACTCAAAACCTCCAACAAATTGGCAACCTGATCTGCAGACCATGGATACACGCAAAGCTACCTTTGATGAAAGTAATCCATCGCAATAAGGAGGTATGCCACTTGGTCCAAAAAAGGTCACTTGTAGTTTTGTTCACATGTATTTATAGACATTATTTTGCCAAACAGATTAATGCCTACCCCGAAAACACTTGCAAACACTTGAAAGGTAAGTCATAAAAGGTGTAATTTATTCGTTTACCGTCACCGCTGAAACAAGTAATGGTTAAGTACCGGTACATGTAGTAATGACTTCTAAAAAGAAGAACAACCACGTTTCTTTGACTCGAAGCTTCCGGAAAAATCAACTACGAAAGGTAATTACACGGAACCAACGGAAAATGTTTCTTCTGCTTAAAACAGATTCCTTTTTTTCGTGCAAGAAGCTGGAACATTTAATTTGAGGCTATTGCATGTTTTAGCCCCAACCATGAGCAAGTCCGATCAAGGAACATTGGTCAACCAGTGGTCGATTCGTGACGTACATTACACCTGCGCGATGACATCCAAGTGCGAACGATAACGAGTCGAACTAAGGTCTCACTGGTACCCACTTCACTTGTCACAGTTTAGTACGAGCAGTGCTGCTATTGGTAACCAGCGCGACCATGCCATGTGTGTTGGTTCCATCTAGTCGACTAGACGTGGTCAACTAGCCAGCGTTCGGGCAAAGTTAGTCAAACTACTGTCAACTATAGTTAACTATAGCCGTTGATCGAACTTGCTCCATGCTAAATCCATCAATATTAATATGATTTTGCATGCATCCTAGGGGGTTAGGGTTAAAATGACTTTGTCCCCTTTTTTCATCATGTTCGTTGAGTTGCATTTATTATACATTGATAATTAATTATAGGCCTATAGAACAATGATCAAATTAGTTAAGAACAAAAAAGCATAACATTGGTATTTCTTTTAAGACTGGTTAAAGCCTGATGACATTTAGGTATGATTTATTCAAACGTTACATAACGAAACGGCAACACTTTGTTTCAAAGGCATGTGGTTTTTGGTCTTACGTACGTCATCAATCATTTAAAATTTGAAATTCATCAACGATTTCAGCTCTACGTAACCACTTTATAATTGTTCTAATTAAATGTAACTTTAAACAAAACAGAGATTACTCCGTAGGCAAGAATAATCTTGTAACCAAGTGTCCTAAAAATAGAATGAATTAATATAATATATGATGATTCAATGTGTATAATGTGGTGTACCAACGGAATAGTACACATATTTTTGTCCTAAAACACCTCGAAATCTTACTTATGCTTCAAAAAAAAGAAAACGATTTCAGAATTAGCATAATTCACATTTTGTCACAGTGATATCGCGTTGATGTAAATAAAAAGATTAGTGTTTCGGAATATATCTCGGTACATTCTACAACATTTTCCAAACTGGTTTAGAACGTACCGCTTTGGATTTTCGCCGTGAAGTTCAAATAAACGGAACTGAAATTGAAAGATCTTTGTAGCTTGAGTCCGATTAAATCCGTCCGTCCATCCATCCATCCATCCATCTTAGTAGTCTGTATGTGTCACGAAGAAGTGCAAGATCTGGGAGGAAAATGTGGGGATTATGATGTTTATCGAACATCGTGTCTTGCAAAACTAAAACAAGTCTATACACACTGGATGCATAATAATGACATAACCAAAGTTTACGTAGCGTTCAGAAAATCCATGTCTCATAATAAATTTGTGGTTTGTATCTTGTATAGGCCTACTTGCAAGCAAGATTTAAAATCAGTGAAGACGGGAGCTTATTTCCCCTCGCAGTGAAATTGTGCCAATTTTTCCCCTCTCTGGATGTTAAAAGCAATTTTCCCGAAAAAAAGTGGCAGCACTTTTCCAGAATATTTTGCAATGATGTCCCTCTCAAAACAAACCCCAACCCAACCCAACCCAACCCAACCCACACAAACCAAACCAACCCACACAGTCATGTAAACGGGTGCAATCGTGGACCTCCCATTGTTCCTCTTTTGTTTATACTCTTAACTTTTTCGGAAGGCCTCCCATTGGTTTTGTACACGATTTTCAATCGTGGACGTTAGGTCAAACGTGGACCCCTTTGTCTACGCCCGAATTCTTTTGTCCTAGGTCCACGATTGCCGGCATATACAAACTCACACAAACCAACCCAACCCAACCCAACCCAACCCAACCCAACCCAACCCAACCCAACCCAAAAAGCCACTATTTAAAACCCTTTCCTTTCCCAGAAATTTAACAGCACCATTCGCTTTGCGTAGGATGCCATGCCGCAATTGAGTGTACATATAATAACCAAACAACCCGCGGTTTCCCATATCACAAAAAGTCAACAGTTATTAATGATATATAATATACATATCGCGCATTTGGCCATACAATGGAATTACAAAACAAACCCGGCACCGTGTATTCGGCATGAAGCCATCTATTTTACGTGGAAGCAGAACCTCATTCGATTATGATTGATACAGCCGTCCACGGTTCAGGTATTATCCTTAATTCTTAAAGAACTTGTTCTATTGATTCTTTTATGGCCACGACATTTTGAATGATTTGTCAAATTTAACTCTAAATGCATCATTATAATGAATAGAGGAGAAAATTTAATGGCTTAACCATCCATTAATTATTTGCAAGGTGCATGGGTCATGTTCTATTTAAAACTAGTGCAATGTTTCATTTGTTATGCTCTTGAAATGAGACCGAGGTTGAACAATTGTGACCGACAAGCCAATTCGGAATTACAGTGCGCCTTCGCAGAAATGAGAAAAATGGTTAATCAAAATTTTCGCCGTATACAAAGTGATATCCATTGGAACAAATTTGTGTCTCAAACTCGGAGGAGGAAAAAATCATCTTGTTTTAAACGGGTTTTAACAGCTCTGACACCATGTAACTTACTGATCTGGAATTTTTTTTGTTTTATTTGCGAAAATGCTTGGAAAAATGGAAAATTCGAATTTGTTTACCATTTTCCCTGTTGAATCCTGCGACAAAATTTAGCCTTTTATGTTTTAAACGGTGTTCGACTCGTGTACGATGGTGCGTGGGTTCGAACCCTGCCAAGAACATGGTGTCTGTGCCCTTGGGAAAGACACTTAAAGACCAATTAAAACGCCCAAAATGTTTGACTTTTTGGACTTATCTGATAGTTTATGCCTCCCCAAAACTAATGTAACAAGTTTCATGATTCTGAAAAAACAAAAAAAATGTTTTTGAGCCTTTTCCTTTTGAGCCACTTTGACTCGATTCAGAAAAGGCCGAGGTCAACTGCGTGCCGTATCGCGCAAGTGATGACGTATCGTGTAGAAACATATGACGTCACTGTATTATACGACAATGTTTTACGTAGAGTCTGTACGTATTTTTTGTCTAAGGCTAGTATTACTTGCTGTGCTTTTTGCACATGATTCAGGTGTAACACTACGGTAAACATATTTTAAAGTGTTGACATCTTTGTGAGACAATTTAGAATTGGTGTTGTAGGCTTGTTCTTGCTGAAAAGCTAGTTATGAGTCATACTTTCCTTTGTTTGCAGTCGGCTTTTATTTGGACCTGCGCGGTCAGTTGTGTGTGAGCTGATGCTAGACTCTAGTCTGGCGACTTTGCTAATGCAGCCCTAAGGACCCGCACCTTCTCATACACACAATTTCTGTTATAAGGTACCAGACTCAATCGCATGCAACGCATGCGGTACCGTGCGTGTACAATGCATGTTCAAGCGAGCGTGGACAGGGAGACGGCCGGGGCCGGGCTCTGGCTGCTCGAGCCGGCAACCGCAGGGAACGTCGTTGTGGTCTGGGGCGCGTGAGTCCGGGACAGGATTGGAAAGCTCGGTGCCTTTAGAGTTGGAATGGCTCCAGCCTTCAAACGGAATTGTGCCTTCAAACCCAGCTGAGTTTTCATACTAACACTATCATCAATACAGTCTTTGGCGAAATGTTCTGCACATATTTTCGACCATTTCGACAGCCGAAAATCAGATATTGTATTGTCTACAAAGCGGACCCTGCACTGTCGCCTTTGAACGCTGTTCCTCGTGCAACCCCCAACTACACAAGATCGAGACATAATGATTATCTCAGAACCATGCTCATACTGAAATAATATTAAAATTAGACAAAATAGACGGGAAAACGGAGGAGTTATGTCGACCAAAACTCTTCCAGCAGCATCAACTCCACGTACGTACATGCATAGTGTTTGGCTGTAGTATGAACCGACTCTACACGTGTACGTCACGGGGTCACGTACATACATTTACATACATAATGAGCTTTCGCGAAACAGGATAAATGGTTCAGAATAACAACCCTTCTTTTTTAAATAGAAAAATCCCTCTTGTCTGCAAACTAATCTCCATCAGTTAAAAGAGTATTTAAACTGTCAGAAAAGTCCGAAAAATCAAAATAATTGGCGTTTTAGTTGCTCTTTAACAACAATTTCCTCTCTCCACCCAGGAGTATAAATGGGTACCTGAGAGGGTCGAGGCCAATTGAGCGCTGATATCGGCTGCCGCGTGGTCCAGGGCCTGATGAACGGGGTAATAATTGTAAAGCGCTTTGAGATCGTTGATACGATGGAAAGCTATATAAGCATAACAATTATAATGACAAAAGTACCCTTAAGGAGACACTTTGTCGTCATTTTTTATACCTTAGGGAGACAAGTGGAATTAGGGAGACAATTCAGTGTCTCCCTAAGTACCCAGCCCCCTAAGGAGTGAGAATTTTATTGTCGCAAGTGAGTTATATCGATAGAGGATGGTCCAAAACGAAAATATACAAAAATTCGTGGGGATAGGACAGGGGATATTTGGGTTAGGTTACATTAAAGTTGAAAAAATTTGTGCACGCGTCTATGGCAAAGTCTCCTAAATGACCCATCGTCGGTAATTATTATAACAATTATTATTTTCCCCAAGAGGCTACTGCACATGCTCGGCCCACTGCACATGCTCGGCCCACTGCACATGCTCGGCCCACTGCACATGCTCGGCCCACTGCACATGCTCGGCCCACTGCACATGCTCGGCCCACTGCACATGCTCGGCCCACTGCACATGCTCGGCCCACTGCACATGCTCGGCCCACTGCACATGCTCGGCCCACTGCACATGCTCGGCCCACTGCACATGCTCGGCCCACTGCACATGCTCGGCCCACTGCACATGCGCCGTAAGGTTGTATTTCTAATTTCGATTTGGTATTTAACTTTTTGTTCTCCTTTTGGCAACAGAAACATATACCAAAAATGGACGATAATTTGACTTTTCTCGGATTCTTAGGGAGTTGGACTTGTTAGCAACGAGTGATATGACAGGGGAGTTTAAACAGAAACCGTATTTGCATGTACTTTTTAAATCATAACGTGCGTGTAGCTATAAGGGTATAGAGCTTAACCCTATAACAGTCCTGAATACTCCAATTTTAATATGATTTTCCACACACCCTATACAGCTTCATTTTCCGACTACATTATGCCCTCAAAAATGGATATAGGCCTATAACAATATTGGCTATAATCAATTAAAATTTACATCTGCGTTTCTATATATTTTTTTGGTTTTGTTTTACACAAAGATTCACCCTCTCTAGCCATCCCGAATCCATCAAATTCCGACCCGTGACAAAGGCAACAAAGAACGATATTATAACTCTGGGCGCGAAAGTCAAAACTTCAGAAACCATTTTTACTAAACGAAATCAAAGCGACTAGAATGAGGCACTTCAGACGCACGTGCTGCATTTTCCGCGTTTGCCAAATTTCCTTCGATTCCCTCATCCAACAAATTGAGATTTACAGCGTTGCTGAAGGACAATTGATTACCCACTTATTTACCACATGGGACGTGGGAACATAGTGCTCACTGCCTTCAAAGAGAATCTGAAAACAATCACGCTGATGCTTTTTCAATGTTTTGAGCTTAGAAGGATGAAAATGTATATGCCTTCACTTGACACATTGTGACTGATTTAAGGTCGGCTTACTATACACAGTGCTGGAGAAAAATTTGACACCCGGCTTCAAATTGAGCTATAAATTTGGACAACGCGCACCCATTCAATGAAATTGGACCTAAAAGACGTACATACAGTTTCAACATTGACACATTTAAAAGAGTGGCTCCATGTCATTTTCTCATTAATGTGGAGTTCAATCGGCAAGTCTGATGTTTCGAAATCATTTCACGCGAGGATGAGATTTCAGTTGTGGTGTAAACTGAATACAAGAAAGGATAGAATTACGCTAGAGGACAATGATGTCCTTAGTTTTGAGATTTTCCTAATTTTCAAAGGAAGTAAGAGCAGTAGAGCACAAAGAAAAGGAGAGCGGGTGCGCTGTACTTGTGATCCTCACCTCCAATAGTTCGGCCTGGCATTCCTGCGGAACCATATCGAAGACGTCCATAAGTTTGCATGTTCGGTCGTCCCGTCGATCCGCAGTCTGAAAAGAGAAAAATGCTACTAATTATTGTTCTTTGTGCTTCCCCCAAAGTGTCGCATTGTCTTAACGGTATCACCTTGTCATAAAGGGTGCCGGTTCCTCGCTCCCGCCCCTCATCTCTAAGTTGTCTCATTGCAAGTTGTCTCCTAAATACATTCGAAAGTAATGTGTCAAATACATATACAATTTCGTTTCATTCTCTCCAAAATTTCAGTACAGTCTTCTAAATTATTTCGGATGTTAAACCACTTGTATAGGCAACTCCAGCGCATCCCTTGTTGATAAAGTAACGGACGTAAGTGATGTGGCTACGTTCATATTGAAATCATTACGAGGTTTGATCGCTCAATTTCAGTTTGTGAATGTCTCGTATCTAATACTGCGGCAATAATAATAATAATATCAACAACAAACATCACAAAGAGCACAAAAACGCCTGAAAGTGTTTGATTTCAGATTAGCATGTTACACACTTAGCGAGTTACACACATTAAAATCACCCCAGTTCTTTTCAGAACCACACTTCTTCTTAGAAGAGATCTATTTCACAGGGTGTTACCCGCAATCATAGTCTCTCTCATAGCATGTTTAACTTGTAAAGCTCGCTGGCTGAGTTGCATGTGGCGTGGCATGAAAAAGCTGGTGCTTGGATGACAGAAAAACTGTCCAATCAGAGACGATTTTGTGGCCAGTGGCGGAAAGTGGACAGTAGGGCTATCGATTACTTTCCAGCGTGGACGTCTCGGGGCGTTTCATGCTCGGGTGGGCCCAATGTGTGCTTTTGATATTAAAACAAAGTGAGAGGATGTCTCTGTTTGTGGTTTTATCCCGACTTTCTCCGTCTTCTGTCAATTTACGGGATCCACACTGACAATTATGCGTGTAAGTTGACCTTAAAATCCAACGAGATTGGGCGAGATATGAGCTAGAACGTGTGCGCGGCGTCCTACTTTTTGTTTTTAAAATTACTTTACTTTCTGACTAGGCTTAGCTTGGGAAACCACAATAATTAGGTTTTTGGTGGGAAAAGAGGCATTTCAATTTACGTTTCTCAAATTGCAAATTGATGGCCAAAATAAATAAAGAAAAAAACAATGGCAACAATTCCGTTCAATCCATCATTTACATTCCTAGGAAAATAATTGTGGTATAGCTCAAACATATTCGTGTTCAGCGCTTAGACTGTTTTCAAATATCCACAGCGCCATCTATATGCACCCTTCGCCGATTTGCACATTTTGCCCCGATAGCCACGATGATTTTTGCGATCGAAAGTGTGTATACACCATAGTTCTGCAATTTCGCATTTCATTCCAGAGCTGATGATGTGTACACGAGGAAGGACCTATGAAACATGATTTTATTGATATGCCTACTGAAAATTTACAATAGAAAAGAGGAAGAAACGGAATACTGCTCCAGGAACATCAGAAGGCACAATTTTCAAGTGTATATTTGAACTTTCGAGCTCATTACTGTACATCAATCCATGTTAGCCGTTTCTAAAGTAATGATTAAAGTAAGTATTTTTTAATGTAATAAAAGTGTATACACTGGAGTTTTATGTAATGGTGCCCTCACACCATAGCGATCACCAGTTGCGCATGGTTGCGAATAAAAAATAGTGGTCATAAGTTCCGAACGCAACTAATAGGTTTTATAGGTTTGAAGTACGCAACAAGCACGCAGGTGATCGCAGACACACGCAGAGTAAGTTCAGAAATTTTGAACATGTTCAATAATTCTCTGCGAATGCCTGCGATCAATTTATACGCAACAGGGACGCAACAGGTACGCTACGCACGCAACACGATCGCAACACGATCGCAACAGGTACGCAACTCATAAGTTATGAACGCAGGTGATCGCAGGTCCAAATTTGAGGTATCTGGCCAGGTTTTGGTAGCGTACATGTTGCGAATGTGTTGCGTACCTGTTGCGATCATGTTGCGATCTTGTTGCGTGCCTGTTGCGATCCTGTTGCGTGTGTAGCGTACCCCCAACCTATTGTGCTTATTCCCAGCGTATCCCCAACCTATGCCCTGCGTATCCAACCTATTAGTTGCGTGTGAGTTGCGTGTTAGTTGCGTACTACATGCGTGTTGAGAAATGGTATAAATAGTGGGCCTTTTCTAGATCGGTGTCAGTTGTTGGTGGACCTCCGAGGTGACAACATGGAGCTATTATTGCTGTTATTGGACATCAGTTTAATCTGGTCAATTTAGCAATCAAACACATTCGCAACTAGCACGCAGGTCCAACGCAACTTGTAAGTTTTGAACGCAACTCAAACGCAACTCGTATAGTTCTGCACGCAACTCACACGCAACTCGCACGCAACTCGTACGCAGGTGATCGCAGATATTGGGGGATCATAAGTTCAGTTCGCAACCCACACGCAACCCACACGCAACCCACACGCAACCCACACGCAACCCACACGCAACCCACACGCAACCCACACGCAACCCACACGCAACCCACACGCAACCCACACGCAACTCACACGCAACCCATAGGTTGAATAGGTTAGAAATTGACAAAATTTTTGATTTGGGTTGCGTTTGGTGCGTATAACAATATTTTTTACACGCAACTCATAGGTTTCAGCATACGCTATGGTGTGAGGGCACCTTAAAACAGATAGGTGTGATTATTAAACATTGTTTTTTTGTGGATATCCATGCCCCGTTTCTGTCCCATAAATTATTGTGGGTGTATTCCTTTGAGGTGCTTAACATTAGAATTAGAAACAATGACATTTTAATTGTTTTAAGAGGTGACTGAATGTGTCATTACGTATTAACGCTAGCATGGGGGAATTCAGGCGCGGATCCGGGAGGGGGTTTGCTTGTATATAGGGGCCTACGCCTAAAGTTGCAAACCAGAAACCCTACATGTCTTATTTTGCCTATGGGTAAGAACAAAACAAAGAGGTTAAATGGCGCCACCAATGGTGAGAAGGTGTGTCAGCCCCCCCCCCCCCCCCCCCCCCCCAGCTTGTAATTTTTTTCTTCAGAAACCCCCCCCCCCTGCAACAAATCCTGGATCCGCCCCTGGAATTCTTGGACTTGCCCCAAAATAGAGTAGGACACCATGTTTGTTATTGTCATTCAAGCAAACAAAGAACTTACCATCAAAAAATCAGGACGCTGTGCCGAAGCCCTCTTTCCTGCTAACATAAGAAGAAAAAAAAAAGAAAAAAAATCACAATATCTCTACATTATGATGGAATTGGGAGTGTGACCTCGTGGCTATCCCACTGTGAACAAGTAACACTGGATTTGGTGCCAAATATCAATGGATGTTCATTGTTAGTGAGCCGTTTTTCTTTTGTTAGATATTCATAAATGCCTCAGCGAGTTTCACTATGCCTATTGGTCGAGAGCCTGTCACGTGGGTGTGTTTAAACGGTTGTTTAAACACGGCTGGAAATTGTTTAAACACGGCGCGGTTTTAAACATTTTTTCCGGTGTCACACGAAATGTAGAGTCCTACAAAATCTGGTTCATTTTATTGGTTGAACACTCGAGCGACCAGTCACTCTCCTAATAACGCAAGCGCAATACTACCGATGCGTCCGTATTTAGAGTCCATAATTTCACACTACACCGGCACTGCTGCGTTCTGCACCACCTGGCAAGCGCGTCGCGCGCGCGTCAATTTCCATATAAGGACATTTTTAGCACGACTCGCGCGTGGCACGAACCATTAAATAGCTGAAGGGGTGTTTTACAAACCAAGGTAAAATAATTGAACAAAATCATTGGAAATTAATAATTTTCGGTGGTTTTTGCTTAATTATACAAAAAGGTATTTTATGAATGGGAATATATATGTGCTGGGCCGGTTTCAAACGTACGTTTAAAACCGCCTTGGGGCCTGGGCGCTTGATAATGACCCGAGCCTTCGGCTCGCCTGGTCATTATCAAGCGCCCAGGCCCCAAGGCGGTTTTAAACGTACGTTTAAAACCGGCCCAGCACATATTTATTCCCATATTTATAGTGTCCTCTTTCAGGGCTCCCACAGTAATCTTAAATTCTTTGACTTGTCTCTGACTTTCCAGGGAAAGAAATTTCGGTTTTTCAGTGACCAATTTTAAAGCTTTTTTAATCTTAAGATTGTTTTTACAATACACTGACCATGTGTATTTGCCGCGGTGTCAAATTCCCATGAATTTTCATGGAAATTCCATGGCTTTGTTTCTTGGAATATTTATTTTCCATGACTTCATTGTGAAATAACAAAATTCCATGTCTTTTTATGCATGGGAACTTAAAATTGCAGGATTTTCCATGACTGTCGGAACCCTGTCTTTGTAAAAAGCATCAACTTCCGGATTCGAAAATCATTTTAAAAATAATTTCTCTGTGACCAATCACCGTATTTCAGTTTTAATTAAGGGTATATTTCTGTGTAAAATTACTGCACTATGACCGAGAAATATCACGCGTCCGTAGTTTTCATATTTTAACCTCAACATAGAAGGAAAGTATAAATTTACAGGACATCTTTGTCTCTATGTTTTTGTTTTGGTCTGTTTGTTTGTTTTTGGGTTTGTTTTTGGGTCTTTCGTATTTTGTTTATCGTTTTGTGGTGTTTTGGGGGTTTCTTCTGTGTTTATATTTTTCCAAAATATAATGCCAGAATAAATTACAAGTTTATGTCGAAATATTTTATTTAGTAAAAGGCTAAAATCGATGGCGTCGCCGTCTCGTTTCAGACTCATGTCGTTGCATGGTACACTGCAAAAACTTGGGTGTTAAATTCAACACTCTCGGTATTCGAAAAGGACTACACCAAGATTTTTTACCGGTGTTAAAATTATTGGTGTTATTTCAAATCAATTGGTGTCATTCTTAACACCTATGATTGTATTGTTACACCCGTGTACGTGAACGATAACACCAAATGTGTTAAAATAACACAAATTGGTGTAGTCTTCTCATAACACCGAAAAGTGTTATTTTTAACACCCTAATTTTTGCAGTGTACCTGCGATCGCGTTACCAGCTCATGCACAAACATGAGCTGCTTGTAAGGTTGAGCTGACCGTCACTTCCGGAGTGTGTTCATCTAATATAAAGCCAGAGCCTTCTTACAAAGTTTGTAGTGTAGAGTGAGTTATCGTAGCCCCGACCTATCTGGTTACTTACAGTCTACTTCCCAATTCATTACTCAAATTGAATCTAGTATAATGGCCGTAATATACAGCGGCATTTTGCAGTACTATGCTGCATGCATTTTAAATCTCTCCGTTTCGACACTCGCAGCTGTGCAGGCACTAATCTGCAAACTTTATTACAAATTTAAAACCGGGTCAGGGGTAGCCAATAAAAATGCAGAGTTTTGAGGTCGGCACAAAGACATTGGTCAATCATTTGACAGCAATTATTTACAATTACTGTCAAATGAAAAAATCAAATTGAAACACATTGAATACCTATAGGGCCTGACGTTTTTATCTTCGCAGATTTGTTTTCTCAGACTTTGTGAAGAATTCTGTTAGGATCGAAACTTCGATCCTAAATTTTATCATTTAACAAGCATTGTAGGACGCTACAAAAACACTGTACACGTGTAAAACATTTCGATTGTCGAACATTCTGGTACCGTTTGCAGTTTTTTAATTCATATTCCTGTATAAATGTCTTTGTGAAATTTATCCAGCCCACGTATCTAAGAGACTCCAATTTATTGCCAAAGAACATTTCTCTAAAAAAACAAAACCGAGAGAGAGAGAGCAGGTAAATTGTTGAAATAATTACCCATGATGTTTGACCCATCACCAGCCCCCTTGAAATAAATACAGTGTAGATTTTAACCAGCATTCCAGAAAATTATAATATAATTACTAACAATTATGAGGAGTTCCATGTAATGAAAAGCAACAGCAGCGGAAGCCGTTTGAAAGTGGTGGCGGCGGCGGCGGCGGCGGCGGCGGTGCCAGCCGGCTGCTGCTCTTTTCAATGTTTTTCTTGTGCCGAACTGCCGAAAGTTGATGACGCTGTCTGCTGTATTTTGAGTATTCTGAGTTCTTGATCTCTCTGCAAAAATGTTGGCTATTCAATCGAATTTAATGTATTCCACGTTTTGTATATTTGATAAAAATGTAATTGCACTTACCAGGTGCTGTATAAATTCTTAGGCATTCCATTGTAGTGAGGCCGCTACAGTGATCTATAAATAGACAAAATGTATCAAAATATTACCTCAAAACTGGAAAAATACCAAATTGTTATAAACCCTTTTCACCCACGTGTCCAGGTAGCTGTGGACCGCCTCTGTGTGATCACAGTGGGACAAGTTGCACCACGCAGCAGATTGACTAGTTCATTTGAATAAGCGCTTCATTGCCATCACTACACTAGGCGGTCCAATATGGACTGGTAACATCACGTGGAAAAAAGGGTCTACTCACCCACGTGACCAGATGTAAACAATGCCACCACGTGTGGTGTGATCATATAGTACATGAGGAAGAATAAACGAGCGGATCTGGTTTATTTGAATAAGCATTTCGTTATCGCTACACAAGGCGGTCCAATATGGACTGGTGACGTCACATAAAAAACATGACAAGGATCTGTAGACAAGTGTCGATGACGACATTCTTTACACCCCCGCCGATTGACAACGCGACATCAACGGTGCTGTAACACCTCTGCGCCGTTGACAGCTGCTTTCCAACGCGCGAGGGGTAAAAAATCTCGATGAATCCGCCCACGGGAAATCCATCTTTCGATCTGCAAGAATGTCATTCATGTTTTCCCAAAGGTACTACGCACCCTTGCCAAAATCGTTACAAATTACTTCATTTCAAAAAAGATGCGAAGGTGCCTGAATTTGTTTGATATTTTAGGAAACAAAATTGAATTGAGAGTGGGAAATACATGTCAATGTCTTGTGACATTTCAAGAGGAGGAACATGCAGTTGTAGTCAACAGGTATGCGTACACAATTACAACAGCCTTGCAAACGAAAAACCCGAATTCATCCCCAACCTTTTTAATTAAATTGAAATTATGCATCCACGAAAAAGGACTTTGAAACGTATCTTTTTAGAATTTATAATAGAAAAATTGCAAGAAACGGAACCGCTCCAGGAACAATTGAAAGAACAATTTATTGTTCTTCAGATAGTTTCTGTCCAAGCGATTGTGTACTTTCGAATCTGTATCGGATTCAATGCCGGGAATAGCAGATGTTTGTTACCTGAACCATCTCCACTTACTTTCTTGGATAAGGCCCATCCTATTTTTAAGGGTCGTTTTAAAGGGGGGGGGGGGGGGGGGGGGCTCGGGCAAGCAGACTTTTTTATTGCACCCACTTTCCCCATGTCGGTTATGGACATACTAATATCATATTATTATTGCAACCATTGGACAAATACCATCTACAAACACCCGACTTGTAGGTTAAATATTTCCAGGTGGAAAGCCAACCCCAAGTCAATACCACATCAATTTCACAAGTCAATTTCAGTCAAAGGTCAGTCCCAAGTCAATCACAAGTCTCATAGCAATAAAATAAATAAATAAATAAATATAATTACTATCCAAAATGTTGTTTTAGTTTTAGCATGATTTAATTTTTCTTGAAACATCTCGATAAAGACCTTTTCTGTGTAAGTCGCCTGTAAAGACTATAAACCACTCTATAGAAAGGACTACCACGGAGGTGGTAGGGTTGGCCACATAATTAGGTTGCCAGCCCGCACCACCCTTTCGGTTTTCCTGGGTCCAAATCTAAATAGAGGATAAATCTTCAATAGATACCGTACCAAAGAAATTATCT
The DNA here is from genome assembly GCA_037893225.1 of Hippasteria phrygiana. NCBI lineage: Eukaryota > Metazoa > Echinodermata > Asteroidea > Valvatida > Goniasteridae > Hippasteria > Hippasteria phrygiana. The sequence continues at coordinate 160,232 of JAZGUH010000628.1, forward strand.
CAATTTTCAGATTTATAGACCCAGGCGGTGTAACTTTTTGGTGAGACCACCGTTGAGAGGGCAACTCACCTCCCCCTTTAACTAAGTCACAGACAATTAATAACTAAATTTCACATAAGGCTCTATGAAGATAATACGTACATGTGCTTTGTTGTTCACTTTATCCTTGAAACCAGTACAGGTTGAACATCAAAGCATTTCATTCCAACTACAATAAAGCTCAACAATATGATTTTGCAAAGTGTTGAGACTATTCGAGAGAAACGTCGTATTTCAGCGTTCTTTTTTTTTTTAAACAAAAGTCAAATTAGGACATTTCTTAGTTGTTTTGGAACGTGTTCACCAAAAATCAAACTTTTTAAGTTGAACTTTTCAGAAAGATTAAGAACGAGTGTCTGGAGAAGATAATAAAATAATAAAACTAAAGATTTACTAGAAACACGGCGCGCAAAATCAAAGTGTAAGAATTAGTTGTCGCAATCGGCTTAAAAATCAAGTAATATTATTCCAGACTAACTCTGCAACATAACCAATTCATTTGCAGAATTGTGTTTTTTTTTTAGAATACTTTCCTGTCTTTCTTTCTAACACTTACCCTCTACGGAATTGGCTGTCGTTTGATAGAGCATCCCCACCAATAGAAGAACCAGCGGGATAGTTTTCACCAACATCGTCTTCGAGATGCGCGAATCGCAGGCTGGACTTCCGTAAAAAAAAAAACCACACTAGTTTGTCACTGATCGTATCCAGACGAACGCACGCTCCCAACAAAATATCAAAATCCTGAAACCGGACGAGAAAAGGAAATTGATTGAAGAAGGTTGCGATTGAAGTTGCGCAGGTGTTGCGTTGTGTCTTCCCAGTTGCGGAGATGTTTAAAAATGACTGTACGGAGCACAGTTGGTGTGCGTTATTTATAGCCGCATGAAACAGCGCTATGGTGCATTATTTTTAGAAGTGACGAGAAGTGTATGGAATAATGCGAACGTGAGGTGGTTTGGCGATAAACGGGCGGGCAACAGGCGTGAGCTAATTTCTTCCTTTAGGGCGCATGGCTCGCGTGCGCATTCGATACAACGTAATTATACATATAATACTAACCAAATATTGGTCGGGCTGCGACCAATATTATTTAACAGCTATATTAATGAGATTGGTGCTGTTGCACGCGCTTCGGTGTTTCCCCGGTTATAAGTGGATGGGAAATTTGAAGGCAATTAGGTCAAGTGATAGTGGCTTTTGAACTGAGATCAATTGGCCACCACAACAAATTTGTCTTTTTCTGGTTTGTGGGTTAGGCTGAAAATTGCCTGCGGTTTCGAATTTTTGTAACGGCGCTGTTCAGTAATACATGCTGTGTGTTACATTAACAGTGTTTGACAAGTGTACGTTGGCTTCATCACGGTCGAAGACGAATTAGCCAACACTGAAACGGGCTCTTTCAAAAACAAACCCCAAACATGTAAATTTGTAACTGACGTTTTCCCACCGAAATAACGTTCTATTTGGAAATTACTCCTTACCTTGCAGGCATGTCCTGCTAAATCGCGGGCTATATTTGAGGGCTTGCGAGTTGCATCCAACATTTTGCTGAAAAAAATAGTCATACTGTGCTTTTATAACTTTAACCCCAATTCCTAGGGTGCGTAAAAAATCAAATTAAAATTGTTGGATTTAGCAGGGTTACATTGCAAAATTGTTAAATTAACACTGTTAAATTAACATCATGTGTTGTTCATGTTGAATCATTCGTCCAATATAAACACCACATGGTGTTTAACACCAGAGTTGTCTTTTTTGCAGTGTAAGGTTAATTTTCCTCAATTGCCTAATGCGGCGACACATGATGCTGGAAAAGAGTTGGGTTTGGGCGACGCGGTCGAATAGGGCGACACATAACTGTCGCCCCATTGTGAAAGTCGCCTCTTTGGAGTGTTTTTTGGTAGGGTGCGTGGGGAAAGTGCTCTAAATGGGCGACTCGCGCGTCGCCCTTTTGGGGTTATTTCGGGCAGAGTCGCCCGTTTGCCGCATGCACAGGAATTATAAAAACAATGGCCAAAATAATAACTTAAAAATTAACATGAAATTTCGAGTCACAGCCTTAAAAGCGATGCCGCCCAATTGAAGAGACTTTTACTTGACTTGTTTACTTAAAAAAATGAAATCGAATTAGGCCTACGGTATTGATGAGGGCATGGGCGGCGATCCCGGAGGGACGGAAGGGACACGTTCCCCCTAATATTTTTTGTGGAGGGGACGGCTATGGCAGTGCCCCCCCCCCCCCAATATTTTGCCATGGGTCATTGACTTTTACAAAACACACAAACATCAGCACACATTTTCAAAGATTTCCCAGGAGACACAAGAGACACCAAATACAAAATTTCCGCTTACATGATCTCTCTAATAACAGTTGAACTGATTGTGCGTTCTTCCGAAAAAGTATTGATCAGGGATGGATATGTAATCTCCAATATTTGTTGTTTGTATTTCAAGAGGTAAGTATAAAGTTAACTTATTTTTGGCATAGTACTTCGTACGTGGTTGATAACAATAAAACAAATTAAACAAATACAATAAGGGTGACGTCATTGCACAACTAGCGCGTGAAAGTTGTTATTGGTTGTGCGCTTTTTTTTCTCCGTCCCCCCCCCCCCCCCCCCCCAACCTTGACGAGAAATCGCCGCCGCTGGATGAGGAAACTTTATGAAGTCAAATATTCATAGGGACAGATTAAGCTGATTATAAGGTCGATGTTTTTACATATTTGTTTTTTATTATGTATTTTCGACAAATAGCTAATAGGCCGACCGTCCCATAGACTTGTACACAAAATCTTGTAAACTTTAATGTAACCTAACCCAAATATTCCCTGTTCAAACCCCACGAAATTTGGTACATTTTCATTTTGGACTATCCTCTATCGATACAACTCATTTTCGACGATAACATTCTCAGTATTTAAAGAGGTTGTGCCTTAAGCCGACCGTCAAACGGTCGCCCTAATGCCACTGGTCTCGCTAAGGTCTGAAAAATAATCAAAAACGGTCGACCTAATCGCGAATTAGTATGTATATGGTTATCTTGACAAGAGTATTCCCAATGCTAAAATTGTTGATCATTAGGAAAACAGGTTAAGAATATGATTACCGATTTTACAAGTGCAAAACATGCACAGAGCGGGAATTCTGCGGGTGAGTAACCACGGGCAACGTTTTGAAGAAAACAAGTTAAGAGTGAAGGGTAACATTAATTGGTTGGAGACATGGTCGGTGCATTTGATCTGAGGAGAGATTTTATCCTCAAAGCAAGCCGTGAGCTAGGACAGGAATATTTTTAACCTCCGTCTTCGCGTGTGCTCGGCAAATCATGTTCCTGAATGCCCCAAGACTAAAGTCCTCCACTCGTTTTGTTTGTCTCGCACGAGTTGTCTCGATTTCACAGCAAAACTGAGGCGTTTGACAAATTGAGTTGGGAAATGTTAACAGGGAGGCTTTTTTCACACTATTTCAACACGCCTGTGTGGATTCGGGGAACTAAAATTCAAGGGGGAGGGGGGGGGGGGGGGGGGGGTAAACCGCCAGCGGTCCATTTTGGGCAATTTTAGGTATCAAGATAGATGCCTCACTATTCATTATAGTAGACCAAGTTGGTGGTGTTAATTTCAATTTAGCAGCATGACAAATGTGGCTTTCACACTTTCGTGAATGCTGTATTGTTCACAGTAATATTGATCTGCCCCACACTGTAAAAACCAACGGCTAACACTTTTTTAACACTTCGGCGCGTTAATATTAATACTTTACACGTAAAGGTATAGGAGGCGTTGCACGCGATTAACACTAAAACACGTTTAAATAGGCGTTGGTTTTGATGATTATCAACGCTTGAGGTGTTAATTTAGGTAGATATAAAACACTTTAGAATGTTAATAATCAATAACACCAACGCCTATTTTAAACGTGTTTAGTGTTAATCGCGTACAACGTCTCCTATGCATTTACGTGTAAAGTATTAATATTAATATTAACGCGTTGAAGTGTTCAAAAAGTGTTAGCCGTTGGTTTTTACAGTGATGCATTTTTTGCTGTCTACACTGTACTGAGTGGTAGGAGTAATGACGGTATGGGTGTGCCCGGCAGAAGGCCATAAGGACGGGAAATCGGGTTCGGGTTTTGGGGGGTAATCGATAGAGTATTGGAATATCTTAATTTTGATATAGGCCTACATTTCGTCTCAAGTGGCTACGTCATTCTGACGTAATTAACAAAATGAAAAGGACCCAAGGGGATTTTGCATTTTTTGTTCCTGGCAAAAGGGCGTTAGCGTGTAATACCAATGTAACAATACATGATAAAAGTGCGCTCACCTCTCTACTTCAGTGGGGCGTAAGCGCGCTTGGAGCAAAGTTTGTTCCCGGCAAAAGGTCCTTAGCATTTCACATGCCGCTTAAGCGCACGTTTAAGCCAGAATGACTTCCCGGCAAAAGCTTCTTAGCATAAAGATGTAAATAACTTTAAAATGAAGCAATATCTATATTTTAAAATGCACAGCATTATTGGAAATATCAATCATTTGTATGTGACAAAAATTCAACCTTTTGCGATTCTTAATTTAGAAATGCCAACACATAAACTTTAAAGTCAATTTTCTCGGAAAGTGTAATTACGCGTCAAGGCGTTCTTATGTCATTCTGCCGGGCACCCCACGGGTTGTAGATGTTGCTGTTGTCGTTTGTGTTGGTGATGGTGGTGCTGCTGTTGATGTCGTTGTCGTTTTTGCTGTTTTGGTGGTGTGGCTGCTGTTTTGCTGCTGTTTGTCATTGTTACAATGTGATGTGCTGCAATAGTCTCATGTGTATTCTGCTTGTGTACTGCTTGCTCTGTGCTGTGATTGTGGCTGCTGTGCGGCGCGGTGCCGTGCCGTGCTGCGCGGTGGTATGATGTGCTGTGCCAAGTTTTGTATGCTGTGCTATGTTTTCCATCAGTGGCAATGCTATGATATATTCTGTTCTGCTCTTCTGTTCCCAATGCTTTAAGTCTGCCATGCACTGCACTCTTAACCAGTAGCGTATCCAGCTTTTTTATGCCAGGGAGGGCAAACAATGCCCGAATTGTCTTAAAACCGTCTAAAAAAACACAATTTCCTTTTGTTTTTTATGACGCCGCAAATGCCGCTGGATAGGCCACTGCTCTTCACCCAGTTCTCTAAGCCCTCATCGTCCTTAGGATTCACTTTGCTGTGCTGTGTTTATGACTTGGGTTCCGCCGTGTAATTTTTGGCAACGTAAAGTCTCAAATTATGTCTGTGTGCTGCGGTCTATATTGGAATTTAATCATTGTAGTAGGCCTATGTTGTAAATTTGCACCCGCCATTTCTCCGCTACTGGTAGGTCATATACATCCAGAAAAACCCAAGGTAGTGTTCATTGAGTTCCGTCGGAGTCTGAAGAAAATATATCCACCAAATATACGCCTGCTGAAACGGAACTCCACGGAAGAACTCTCGGCGGGTACGGACAGGTGACGCGATGGGTCCAACTAGCCCCAGGGCGCGGGTGTGTGATTAGCTGGGTTGGACAGGTTCGCGAAGCCGTGAAATGAAGCTATCGATAGGGGTTAGAGGGTAGACGGCTCATCGCTTAAATAAACAAATAAACAAAGTCAGGAAAGCTGAAACCGAAGAAAACAAAGAAAGGATGTTTACTCGCTTTGTTTTGACATTGTACGTGGATAGAGGGTGATGTGATATGATGGTGCAGATAGCAACACGGATTGTAGGAATTTAAGGAAATCTATTGTATTATGAAAACAAATTATAATTACAATTTTATTATGGATTTGGTTAACTTGGCTATACCAAATAATATAGGCATAACATCAGTTTCTGGTCGCCTTTTCAGTTTCATATTGACACTGTTAAATATTGATGAAGATTTTTAATTTATATCCAATGCTAATTAACTTAGTTTGAACATTTAGTTTTCATTGATAAAAAACATTTACATATTAAAATATATAGGCCCTACAGCAGATTATCGATTTTCAGACAACTTGAAAACCTCTTTCTGAAAATTGTCAGGTTAGTACAATGGCCTGTGTGGGGCGAAACAAGATAAACCCTTTTGTGATGGCCTTATCTAAACATTTTGATTACTGTAGTGATGCCCGTACTTTATGCCCGCACTTTATAAAATCAACTTAACATGTAGGGGACGGGCATATCAGTTCGCATACTAAAGTGTATATATTTTTTTTATTCGAAAACCGCTCTATCTAATCTGATCGTATGGTCACAAACTGGTTTACCACAGTAATAAAAAACATGGCTGTGGGAAAAAAGAACAATTTGGAAACTAAGTTCGTGACATTTTCTTTTTAGGCTACGTCACACCAGACAGACAGTTTTTACTTTTAAGTTTTGGCGAGTGGCCAGCAGGTGAAATTCAATTGATCTCCCTGTACAAACGCAATGCACGTCGCCGCGGCAGAAATAATCCGTGCATTGGTATACTAGCTTGCAATTGTCACTAACGCCTCACGGCTGTCGATGTGTTTTCCGACTCCAAAATTCAGTTGTCTCAAAACATCTTCAACCTGGTGTAAAATATTCCAGACCAGCAATGTTCACCTTTTAAAAATAATTAATGCATCCCCACACTCCACAATGCCTTGTTTTTGTTGCCATAGTGTCAAATTAATGCTGGAAAAGGAACAGATATTTTGATGTACAATATCTGATATCGTAAGACATTTATTGAAGTTGCTGTACAACTATGTTGCCGTAGATACATTTGGGACAATCTTAACATTTTGAATTGATATGACCTATTTAGACATATTTGGCCTATTTTTTGGGCAATATTCAGCAGTTTGTGACTTTGTGAATAGTATCGCGTTGTGCATAGAAGTAAAGAGCACCAACGACGGATTGCCTCTCGCAGTGGATATATATTTTTTTAATTTACCAATGCATTTGTTTGTACACTAAAAAGCGTGGTATAAATTAAAGGGGCATGTTTTCTTGGATGTCGCCAAATTGGGCTACCAAATAACTATGGTTGGAGGGATCATTCAAAACTGTAAAATATAATAATGTACACAACCATTTCTTGAAAATGCGCCGCTTGTCTAAAAACTCACTGACGAAAATATGTCGGACCTTTGGAATTCAGAGTGGTGCCGTTGGCGCTTTGGTTGCGTACACCTTGCACTATGTGGGGCGACAGGTTGAATGTTCCGGATGCTAATGCTTCGGTTTTTTCCCCTCATTTTTCTGTAAATATAGTACACAAAAATTTACACTCAGACTTAGGAAACGGGTTAGGTCACTTTGGGGGATTTCGGGGCCATGTGTGCCTTTTAATAACATGTCTGTATTGAACGAGTGTGCAACTATAGATACCGCTTTGTGTATATTTTCGTAGTAGGCTATATACACACAATTTTGTGTGTGATTGAGCAGTACATGGTTCCAGAATGACACATAAACCTCGCAGTTCACAGCTTAATGAATCGATGTGTCTTTCAGGTGTCTATATACATTTGGAAGTATATATAAAAGCACGTCTTTTGCTCCTACAATTTTTTTCCATACTGGACTTCGACGTTTGGTTTTCGGAAGGGCGAGCTCAAAATGTCGATCGGTTTCTTTTTGCTCAAAAGGAACGTTGTTGGTGTAAAGTTTTAGACAAAAAACTTTACCCATTACACTGAAATTCCCCACCCCACCCCCAAAAAACTTAATCTCTTTGGTTACCGTACTTATCTAACCTATTTCCAAGGTCTAAGTGTATAGATTCTGCCATAATGTGTAATATTTATTGCGAAATGTGGGGGGGAAAAGAAGCTTTGCCATCCGGACATTCAGACCAAATTTCTATAAAAATACTTTACCAATGACTAGATTTACAAACGGATCGACGACGTCCATTAATTAAGAGGGGTTTGTAGAAGTCTGTACGACGACGTAAATGAAGCAACAACATTGGTGTTATTTTGTTATTTAAAGTGTAGCCGATAAGTACAGTGGAACACCGCTATACCAAGCACCGCTATACCGAACATTCGGCTATATTCCGAACACCATCCTTGGCTCCCAAATATTGTGTATACAACTTACCGAACATTGTTGTTGAACAAAAAGGCAACGGATGAAAAATAAAATGTACTGGGCATTTGGGCTGTTTGTAATTCCCAAACGGCCGCAGCTTTATGTTGAAGAGTGACAGGTGGCTATTATTTCCCCAAGGAATAGAAGGGAAAAGCCAACTGTTGCTTTAGAATTCGGTAAGCTTAGAAAGTATGAACATGTAATTTCCTAAATTAATGGCCGGCACATGTTTAAAGTCGTCCTTAAGTAACCGGCGGCCATACCAAACGATCCCTATACCGAACAAAATCTGTTGATCCCGCGATGTTCGTTATACCCTTGAAAATACACACAGAGTTAATTAACTGACATAACTTTCGGTATTTGGATTGAAATCACAGTCAATATTTTTACGTGTACTTTGTTAAATGCGTATATAATTCGTTTGTACACTTTGTTCAGGAACGTCTACGCAAAGGCTCTGACCTTTGCTGTCAAGTCAAGCTTATTCCACGTACTGGTAAGTTCCGGATTTTTAATGTAGAAGTTGTTAACAGCCAGCGCATCATTGATCAACAATGCTGGATTCGAGTATTTGGCCTTAAAATTGAAAACCACCGCCTTAACTCGAGTTACCGGTACTTTTTCATTAGATGGAATGTTACTATAAGGGGAGATGGTTGAAAGACAAGGCGAAGTGGCTGTAACGTTCCTCTGTTCTGTAGAAAATTTACCTGAATTTACCTTTCTCATAATTCCACCCTGAACATCTTATTCAGCTGCCATGTGTGCATTGATAACAACACGCACGCATAATATATGTACCGTAACAACGCACATAAAAAGACGAGACCACCGTTTCATGATCTCCATGGTGATGAGAGACAAGTAAAACTGATGTGTGTGTGTGGTTGTGCGTTCTTCATGCCTGCGAAAGCCAATAATCTTAATGGAGATCATGGATTGTCATTGCGCGTGCACCCCCCCCCCCCCCCCCACCCCATCAAAAAATAGTGGTATCCACGAAATGGCTTATATTCGGTGTCACCGATCGTTGTTAAAGTAAACCCCTTTGGCGATATGTAAATTTCTGTTCCTACAATTAAGCACCAAGGAAGACTCATCTGGCAGCAGAGTTTTCAGAAATGTTTGGCATGGTGTTAACCTTCATTCCGGAACTGGAGTCATGGGCGGCGATTCCGGGGGACGGGCGGGACACGTCCCCCCAATATTTTGTGTGGAGGGGACGGCTATGACAGTGCCCCCCCCCCCCCCCCCCCCCCCTCAATATTTTGCCACGGGTCATTGACTTTTACATGCACCAGACTCCACCAGTGTGCACCAAAACACAAACATCAGCACACATTTTAAAAAATTTTCCCAGGAGACACAAGAGACACCAAATACAAAATGTCCGATTACATGATCTCTCTAATAACAGTTGAACTGATTGTGCGTTCTTCCGAAGAAGTATTGGTCAGGGATGGATGTGTAATCTCCAATATTTGTTGTTTGTATTTCAAGAGGTAAGTATAAAGTTTACAATTTTTGAGCATCCCCATAAGTACTTCGTACGTGGTTGGTAACAATAAAACATAGTAAACAAATACAATAAGGGTGACGTCATTGCACAACTAGCGCGTAAAAGCTGTTATTGGTTGTGCGCTTTTTTCTCCGTCCCACCCCCCCCCCCCCCAACCTTGACGAGAAATCGCCGCCGCTGACTCGAGTTAATGAACGCCGAATTCCTTGCACAGAATAAACACCAAGGAAGTGTTTTACACCGAAGGTGTACTTTAAAACTGTTCTGTAGTCTTTTTTAGTGTATAATTCCACCAGTATCATGCATCTCCCCACAAGGATATTTTCCAGCCGGTTGCTGAACCCTTTCCGTAATCCAAGGCTTTTGCTCGCCTGGAACAAAATCAAAAGAATTACACTACTTCATTAGCCCGGCGACACGCGGATACTCCATCGCAGATGGACTCATTAAGGGGAGTCGAACGGCATTTCCCGCCAAAACGGGGAGACGGCAGCCGAATCGCGTGGACCGGCCCCAGGCCTGTCGGATCTCGTTTCCCGCGCTTTGTAGCGTCTGGCAGCTTACTCAATTAGGTATACGAATTGGCAGCTAAGTGCAACTGATCGACTCTTGCATGTGGTTTCGTGTTTTGGTCATTTTGAAGGAGACTAATTACACTGTGTTGTGACCGGATCAAAATGAGTCAAGGATTTTTTTGACTTGTTAGTGTTTTGCGTGCATTAGAAAGTGCAGTATTATAGCTCTTTATTTTGGTACATCATTCAGTTTGATATCCTGATGGAGATGGACATTACGTGGGTCCGAAACTCGAAAAAAAATTGTTTTAACTGATTTCAACTAGAGAGGTCATGGTCAGGAGCCTTTAACTCAAAAGTAGTTTCAGCGACTAGTCAATCATTTTGTTGGATTGAGTCACATTTGCTCCAAATCCTAAACCGACAATTTCTCTCAATGTACCGAGTATTCCATTAAAATAATTCAGTTAAAGAGCAACTAAAACGCCAATTTTTTTTTGACTTTTTGGACTTTTTCGACAGTTTAAATTCTCTTTTAACTGATGGAGATTAGTTTGCAGACGAGAGTGATTTTTTATTTTAAAAAGGGTTGTTATTCTGAACCATTTATCCTGTTTCGCGAAAGTTCATTATGTATGCTAAATGTATGTACGTGACCCCGTGACGTACACGTGTAGAGTCGGTTGATGCTACAGCCAAACACTATGCATGTACGTACGTGGAGTTGATGCTGCTGGAAGAGTTTTTGTCGACATAACTCCTCCGTTTTCCCGTCTATTTTGTTTAATTTTAATATTATTTCAGTATGAGCATGGTTCTGAGATAATCATTATGCCTCGATCGTGTGTAGTTAGGGGTTGCACGAGGAACAGCGACAAAAACCCTGACCTAACCTTACTGCGATTCCCAGTGCTGAATGGAGTTCAAAGGCGACAGTGGGTCCGCTTTGTAGACAATTACAATATCTGATTTTGAGCTGTAGAAATGGTCGAAAATATGTGCAGAACATTTCGCCAAAGACTGTATTGATGATAGTGTTACTGTTAGTATGAAAACTCAACTGGGTTTGAAGGCACAATTCCGTTTGAAGGCAGGAGCCATTCCAACTCTAAAGGCACCGAGCATTCCAATCCTGTCCCAGACTCACGCGTACCAGACCACGACGACGTTCCCTGCAGTTGCCGGCTCAAGCAGCCAGACCCCCGGCTGTCTCCCTGTCCACGCTCGCTTGACTCAACATGCATTGTACACGTATAATACCGCATGCGCTGCATGCGATTGAGTCTGGTACCCTATAACAGAAATTGTGTGTATAGTTCTGAGAAGGTGCGGGTCCTTAAGAGGGCTGCATAAGTCGCCAGACTAAAGTATAGCATCAGCTCACACACAACTCACCGCACAGGTCCCAATAAGAGCCGACTGCAAACAAAGGAAAGTATGAATCATAACTAGCTTTTCAGCAAGAACAAGCCCACAACCCCAATGCTAAATGTGTCTCACAAAGATGTGAACACTTTAAAATATGTTTACCGTAGTGTTACACCTGAATCATATGCAAAAAGCACAGCAAGTAATACTAGCCTTAGACAAAAAAATACGTACAGACTCTACGTAAAACATTGTCGTATAATACAGTGACGTCATATGATTTTACACGAATCGTCAATACTCGCACGATACGGCACGCAGTTGACCTCGGCCTTTTCTGAATCGAGTCAAAGTGGCTCAGAAGGAAAAGGCTCAAAAACATTTCTTTTTATTTTTCAGAATCATGAAACTTGTTACATTAGTTTTGGGAAGGCATAAACTATCAGATAAGTCCAAAAAGTCAAAAAAATAATTGGCGTTTTAGTTGGTCTTTAAACATCTTGGGTAGACAGAGATTTGGAATAACGGGCATGATAAAGAAAAAGTGGGTACTGTGGTTACGGAATTCGGGCGATTGTTAATAAATACTCTCCGATTTTCTACACAAGACAAATAAAATCTGGTGCTTCTGATTTTTTTTTTTTTTTTAATTAGTGAAATTATTTGGAATCACACTGCAAAAACCCTCGAAAGTGATTTTCGATTCAAAATGGACAGAATGAGGTCAGTGTGATTTTAACACCGTGGGCCCAAAAATCACACTAAGGTTTAACCTGATAAACCCTGAACTTACAATGTGCTCTTTGTCAAGGTGGGGCAACAGTAATTTTGAATAGAATAGGACGTGATTTTTGACGTCTATTCTCGCAATCACATCGGCCTATCTCCCTGTCCATTTTGAATAGAAATTGTCATTGGACGCTGTTGTTGCATGGTGTTTACATTGTCTCACGAATTATTGCCAAGTTATGCCTAAACATCCTCTGCAAAGTATTCAATTTGAATATCAGGATCCGTCATCAAAATACATGTAATAAGATTGCTTTTACTTGATAAAACCCATCTAAATTCAAGGATGCAAAGTTTTAAAGTCTAAAGAGGGATTTGAAGCAGAACATGGCAGTTCTTGGCTTATTCGGACTTAAAGTCCGATTTCTTTCAGATATTAAACCTTTTAAAGAAATCTAACTTAAACATCTGCGGTGAAATGTTGCTTTTAATGTCTTCTTGTCGTTGGTTACTCTGATCGCTATCGTAAGACATTGTGGGCGCTGTGTCGTTTGCGTTCTTAAAACCCCTTGAGTACGGGTTTAAGACGGTGGGGTGTCGCGGCAGTTCTGGCAGCCAAGCGAACCGCTACAATGAGTTTGTGCAGTCAAGCGTGGCATATAGCGTATTCCGTACGCATAAGGGTTTTAACAAGAATTTTTGTTTTGACAGTTTATGTTCTATTATAGGCGAAATGTTGACTCTTTGTGTGAGTGACGTTTGTTCTTTTGGCAGCTACTAGGATTTCGAGGAATTGTGTACTATATTTATCACACAGGGCGGAATGAAGATAGATTAAGGGATGTTGCCAACACGTTACAAATGAGTCTTTACAAACTGACAAGGCGAATTTAACAGATTATATCCACCTGCGCATGTGACGTTGCTTTTGCTTGGTGCAAAGGTCCAAGTGTGGAATGAGCACACGGAACTATTTATTTGCGGGAATGCCCATTTCTCACACCAACAAAATCGTTGGCAAGTGGATGTTCATCCTCGTTTAAAAAGCCGGGTTTTTTGCCTCTCACGTCCGTTCGGGGCAGATTCCATCCACCCCCAAAAAGTCTTGACAAAATGGTATCGAATTTTTATGAAATTTATTGGTAAATAAGGACTTCTTTCCGACGTAAAAATATTCTATTAACTGAACCGTGTTGTAGTTAGATTACATTATACACGACGCTTCTACGTACAAGGTCACTAAAACAGTCACTGCAGTTTTTATCCACCCGCGCGAGAACCGCACGTCTTTTATAAATTTGGTGTCAACATTTGCCCAAGACACCTGCGGAAAAATCATGAAGGCTCAGCAAGTGTATACTAAAAACATTGCATCGTGACACCAGGGCACCGCGAACACCCCCCCCCCCCCCCTAAAAAAAAAAAACACAAACACAAACAAAATAAAATACATTAAAAGAATATGAGTGCAGAGCCGTGGACAATTGTGACATGAGGGGCCCTAAATGTTGGACCAAACATGGCGGATTGAGCATCAGTGCACATTATACAACGCCTGAATAAATCCCCGCCAACTGATCGGTGGATTGTCGATCACGTGCATTGAATTATTTGTTCCATCGCACCCCGCGAGAAGTTACATCACACAGTAGACGTTTGATGTAACTTCGCGAATTTCACGGTCATTATAGGTGGCGCTACAACACGCCTGTCATTCATACAAAATGGCGGACGATGTTCCCGAACCGCGGCTAACAGACGACGGAATATTGGAACTCTTATAGACGATGCTGACGCTGCTAACACAAAGAGACAATCAAATATGCAGTCAAACGATTAGAGGAATTTGCAAGACACGCAGGAATAATAATTGAAGCTCTAACTAATTCGGAACTTGACAACTTTTTGTCGCGGTTTTATGCGGGACTGAGAAGGGAAAACGGCACGTTGTAGGCTACACAAAGAAATCCATGCATGCAATCCGACGAGGATTTATTCAGGTGTTGTATAAAACAAATAATGAATGTTTCACATTCGTGCAATGGTAAGAATAATTTCATTCGGTGACAGATGGAATGCCCCATTCCACCCGGCTTCGCCCTGTGGAATGGAACATTCAATCTGTCACCTCATCGCACTCATAAACATTCATTATTTGTATATGCACAATTGGGAAACGATATCCGCACGCTCTTCTGTGCGCACAATGAGCGGCCATCTTTGGACCAAATTCAGAAGTTATCGTAAGTCAGAAATTGTCGCAATTTACGGCTCTCAGAGGGTGGTGCAGATTCCGCCTCGGCTCTTTGAGGGTAACCCTTGATGATTAAAGATTCACTATACATATCACATGCAGTCCCTCAGGAAAGTGCTTATTCATAATGTTCAAGATTCTATGTTTATCCCCGGTACCCGTTGTGAAAGTAAATGTTTTGTTATTTTGCGAACGAATATTTAAGGAATGTAATATTTCTTAACGAAAAAAAAAATGCTTGTTTTTCAGGCCCTGATACCTTACAAGTAAATAAATAAATAATTTGTTAACTAAACGTGAACGGTTTTAGTTTTTTCCGTTTAAGATTTTATTAGAAAAGCAATTACTTCGGTGAGGTTATAGAAAATTAGCAATTCAATTCAAAATTCGTTTTATCGGGGAACCACCCCCCCCCCCCCTTGAAAACGGACATGGCTACTTCAAATTAAAACGACTCGCGCATTTCAAACGTGATACGCAGGTGTTGTGTGATTGTATTCGAAAATGCAGATTACACTGGAAGAAACGAATTTGTTCTTTTTAGCTTGTTAAGTTCCACTACCTTCTTGTCGACAAGAAAATCCCAAACGCAATGACATTTTTTTGGTTCCGTAAATTGTCAGGAAAACAAACAGACGTCACTTTGCATTTTTCATTTACGGTTGTTTATATCTCATTTTTCTCTCCTGATCACTGTGACATTTGGTATATTTGTTTCCTTTCAATAATTGCAGGGAAAACAGATACCAACGCACTACGCATTTTATTTATTTACATTTTATTTATGCCGGTTTTATTTCTAGTCTGATTAGCCTTTCTCCCTCGGGGCCCAAGCTTGAAACTGAGGGGCCACTAAAGGAAGGAAATTTGCATTTTAGAAGTGGGAGGAAAACCCACGCAATAGAGGAATCCCACAACGACGAGTTTAGCGCCGATCTGCGCACTTCCGCGTTTGAAAACAAGGATCTCAATGTCACAGTAAAACAATTTGATGCTGATCGTGCGCCTGCGCTTCCTTTTATGGCCTGATTAATTCATGCATGAATGAATGTGCTGAAAAGCGTTGTTTTGTTTGCCACTGCCATTCTCGCTTTCAACCCGGAAGTGCGCAGAAGGGGCTAATGTGAAATTCCTCTATAGCCCTACGTACACGTGTCGTCACACTGTTTGCCGCACCTGTCAAGTGGGGACATGTGGAAAGATTATCATGTCGCAGCGTATGGCTTCTTTGACCAAATGTACGTAGATGCTTATTTTGAGGGATATTTTTAATTCGTATTGGGGCCCAAACTATAAACCACTGTTTCCTTATGAAAAACGTAGTCTTTGTGGTTGTCGCAAAAACGGATAGAAATTGACATGATCCGAACTTGTATGTACGAAAAATGTATGCCTTGATACCACAGTGATGTGCAGTTCTGTTGTCGCATGAGTATCCGACTCCCATGATGCATTGCAACACAAATTGCGTATTTATGAGAAACACAGTTATTTTTTGTCAGTGACAAAACCTTTAATCCCACCCCAACCGTAACCCCGTCCTAAAACCCTAACCCCAATCCTAACCCTATTCCCTTCCTCACTCTACTGTTTCCCCCCATTTTGTTATCCTCGATCGTTACCCTCAGATGCTAATGATCTGGAAACATTTGAACAACCTTGTCTGAATGAATACAAATGAAATATCGTTGTCAAACATCATCAGAATCGCAAATTGTATACTCTTTCATAATTTGTTGAGACATATTTGTACCCCGGCAGCTAAACTGAAGTTAAATTGTTGCGCCGTGTCGGCACAACAATACCAACGAGTCTGGATTATTTACGATATCTTTCCGTGTAATGGACTTGGTATATTCATTTGAAAAAGGGTTGACGAGCTTAATTGTGTCTGAATAAACATGGCATTCTTGTTGTGGTGCGGGGAGCAATCTATTTTGGTTTTTCTCAGCAATCAATTTCACGGACGGGGTAAAATTTATCGAAGTCTTGGAGCTATTAAAATTTCTCATTTGACATGCAGGAAGAGATAACGAGATGAAAATCGCATCTGGAATAGAATACGGTTTTTCATTAATAAAAAGACTTTGGCAAGATAACAAGAGTGTTCCCGTTAACAGAAATAACAAAAATTGCTCCCCTATCATTTTTTTTAGGAACAGCTTAAAATAAATGATAGGGAAAAAACGTTCATTTCTGTTTAACGGAAAAGCTCTTGCTAGCTTGCCAACGTCTGGTATCGAAATTGAAATTCTTAAAATGTTCACATTGTTCACAATTATTTTTTTAATGCCATTAGTTCAACTAGATGTTATTTCGCTCCAAGTGGGTTTTTTGCACTTCTACATGACTCTAGAATCAATTTCAGGCACGTACGCTCATAAAATGTAAATTGCACCAAAATCCAGAAAAAAATTGCAAGGGTAGGAATGTGTGGGATCAACAGTGAAATTGTTATGAATGGATCAATATTTCATTTTGTTTCTCCAAATATTGCAATATTTAGAAGGATATGATTTTATCATATTCCAAATAGGTTAATGCCTTTCCTAAATGACTCTAGTATCAATTACAGAAAAAAAACGTACGATGGCAACCCTCTCCCCGAAAATAAGAATGAGTATTTCCTTATTATGTTTATGCCCATTGATCAAAAGTCATAATTCATTTCAAAGTCTTAAATACCCATTTTATTTCCAGAAAGATCTACTTATGATAAATGAAACAATTTTCCGAACTTTTCGAACCACGGAGACATTTCAGAGCATATAGTCCTCCGGGCGTAATATAACTGCAGTTTAATGGAATAAACGATGGTTGTTCACAAGCATTACGGGTTGTCTCGTGCACCTAATTAAACCGATATCCTATCCAATCCCTGCCTTGACGGCACTGCATGTAAAGTGTAATGCATTCTCAAGAGCAAAAACAAATTCATGCTTATACTCTATCTGTTCTATTAGCTCCGGTCGAAGAAGCCCAGATTGATGGAGCGTCTGAATGTGATTAAATATTGCATGAAAACATCGAAAATGTATCATAAACACGTTCTGTTTAATTGCCGTTTTCATGAGGAACTTTC
The DNA here is from genome assembly GCA_037893225.1 of Hippasteria phrygiana. Taxonomy (NCBI): domain Eukaryota; kingdom Metazoa; phylum Echinodermata; class Asteroidea; order Valvatida; family Goniasteridae; genus Hippasteria; species Hippasteria phrygiana. Next base: position 177,814 of record JAZGUH010000628.1, read on the forward strand.
TATTGGAAGTTACTCAGTTTTCCATGCATGTCTTATTGGACCCAATGCGGAAATACGCGTGCATGTCAATACATAATGGTGACTGTATGGACGGTCGCACCAGCGCGCGCCGGCCAGCTGGGTTCCCGAGATGACGTCACATCGATGTTACCACTTGATGGGCGGGGCTCACACCCCACCGACTTTAAAATATAGTTTAAAATGCTAACGCGAAATCAAAAACAATATATAAAATACCAGTTGTGTTTCAAAAACTTTATTTCATCGAAAAACACAAACAAAATTCCATTGCAGCCACCCTTTAAGGTTCCTTTAAAATCGCCTCATGTTTGTTCGGGCATACAGTTATTAACGTGTAAAATAAATATTCCTCAGTGGTGACTCGAAGAAAAATAAACCAGCGTAAACCTTGCTACAAAAACAATCTAGTTAAAACTGCACTATCGTCAAACACCTCATTTACAATCACATTAATTACAGGTGGACATTCCCGCGAGCTTTGGGGGCAAACCTTGCAAAACCCTCGTTACTCTCCCGAGCTCTCGTTAAACAAATCCCCGTGCCATCTTTAAGCACTTTGACATCTCCAAGGAGCCTGAAAACGATACAGTTACAATCTTAATGGAGAGAGGGAATATTTTTGGTTAAGCGGGGTCCGTATCACTGTTGGAAATCTACCGTGACGACCACTGGGCGTTTACGCACCCGGGGCACAGTTGGCTGATTGGCCCTCGATCGAACCGAGGCAAGCCTAATGATTTTCCCCCGGGCTTCGCGCTCTGAACTCGGCAGACAAAATCAGTGCAACCATTTCTCGTTGAAATCTATAAACCGAAAAGAAAAAGAAAGCCCCATGCGTTGACCTCCAGAGTGCGTCTGAAACAGTTTTCTTGTCGGTCAAGAAGTAATGTCAAAACAGGTGATGGAGTTTTCTGACCACACGGGGACGTGGCGCGTGTATTAAAGTTGACCATCTAACAAGATTTTGCGAGAATATACGGTACTTACGGGCGTAGAGCTTTGGAGCTACAACGTGTGTGGCGACAAATTCAGACTTTGGACCAAATATGGCAGCTCATTATGTGTACAGTGCCGCGTGCATCTATTTACCAATTGTCCACGTGCAATGATGCATATAATCAGTCATGTTTGGTCCAACATTTGGGACCCCTCATGTCATAACTCTCTATGGCTCTGTTTCCTGGCCTTCCACCTACGGTGGCCCGGGTTCGAATCCCACCTGGATCAACGTGTGGATTGGGTTTTTCAGTCCCTGCCTGATTCTATGGGTTTTCCCCAAGATGCCATTCCGTGGTTTCATTCCACCTCTACAACTAAACATTTCTTCGTCGTCTCTACAAAAACAAATATACACTAAAAAACGTACCGTTATTCGGATACGATTGTAGGCTCAACTAATTACCCAACTTTCCCCACTCTATACCCTTTTAACATATTAGGCTAAGTGTGCCATTTTGACACATGTTTAGCAGATAAGAGTCTTTATGATAATAGTCCAATCCATCAACTAATTCATTCTATCTACGACTTAGATAAACATACTAAATTGATACTGTGAATGCACCTATCATTTCACAGACGTTTCACTTTTAAAAATTTAGATTTTTCTTCAGAGCATGTCGTACCTTTGTCTTACCTGTCTTTTTACGTATAGAAAATGGGAACTAAACAGCGAAGATTACCAACATTTCAGAAGCAATTGAGAAACCCTCAAAAGCATCTTTTTCTCTCGAGCAGATTTAGTTCTGAATTGCGGAGTGGGCTCACAATTTGAAAACTCTAGGCTTGTTCATGCTTCGGAGCTTACGACGTCATCAAATTTGTGACGTCAACGGCAAATGATTCCCGTCGCACAAGTTGGACACATTTCAACTTTCGCGAGTCTTCGCACGCAGCGAAACGTTTCACGGAGTCACGCATTGACGTGAAGAATATGAGCCGGTGTCGGGTGAATATCAGACTCCCTGAACATTCGATTTCCTGGTTATACTATATCCATCAATGGGTCGGATTTTCATATGACATCGGCCTATTAAAGCCTTCGACTACCCACCCCGCAAAAATATTTCTAAATGGGTTTTTAAAGACGCGTAAATGTTAAAATGTAATTGCTAGTGGCCTTGCATTACCACAGTTAGCTTTCTAAAGATTAGTATAATAGTAATCAAGAAAATTTTAATGAGCATGCGCAGTCGTAGATTAATAAATAAAAGAACAACGCCCTGCGATCAGCGGCGGTAAAAACGAGGAAAATCGTTGGAATTGTATGTAATTATTGACATCTGTATGCCCCAGTTGACAAAATTATGAGAATATCAGTATTAGAATGAAAGCACGTATTAATCGCGAAGAAAAATAATGTGAACTTTTTAACCGAAAGCTGGAAAAGACGTTTGTTTTGTTTAATTTATATAATATATATTCATGTACAGTCTGGTGCGCTATCAGACATTGGAATTGCATGGCTTTTATTTCAGGCGCTGTATAGTAGACAACAAACTGAGTCTTTGTAGAAAACTAGATATCAATCATTTCTGTAGCATAAAAGTCACTACACTGCAAAAAACAGTGTTTAGCAAGTAAACACTTTTCTAAACACTTCCTTGCTATCAGTTTATAAACACGTTTACATACTAAACATGTTTAGCGTCTTGACGGATGGTGTTTAGCCATTGAACATTGATGTTTAGGAATTGGACACGTAATGTTTAGCTTCTAAACATGTTTACAAACTGATAGCAAGATTGTGTTTAATTGCTAAACACAGTTTTTAGAGTGTACTTATTTTGCATAAACTTCGGTTTTGCCCCAAAATGTAGTAGAACTACAAATAATTAGTTTTTGTTAAAGAAAGAAATTTGCTATGATAATTCGAAAAATATCAACTTTTCTAGCAAGCACGGATAAACCAGCTTTAAAGGATTTAGACATGGGTGTAATTACTCTCTGATCCATTTAGCACCCGGATTCCTTTTCTCAGAACAAACACTATCCACGTACATGAGACGTAACTAACACCATCACATCAACAATGTACGAATGTTTCTAATCCCAATCTACACCTGTCGGCTTGCTGAACAAAAATTGACACAGCACCTCCTAACACGCGTACAGTCGGGGAGGGGATGCTCCGCACACACTAATCCTCATTCAGTAATTGCTTTTCCCGCGAAAAGTACATTTAGGCTGAAATATTCATAATGGTCGTCCAGGGAGCAATTTTTCCACCGGTGAGCACAGAAATAGTCTATTTGTCAGTCAACTCCTCGGCAAGCCGTCATTTAAAAAAAAACTGTCTATTGTGGGTTTAATTATTCAACGGATGTGGTCGTTTAGCCTACTTTTGAAGCTTAAGTGTTGTTCGCTCGCGGAAATTGGCCGGTCGAAACAAACCACGAGGGCTTGGATGATTGATACAGTCAAACAATAATTATATGCTTGTTAATTCCATGTGTAAATCGCTGGGAAGCCCTGGACATATGAGGTCGCATCCGGCCGGATGCAACTTGCAAGTTAAAGGGACACATTGCCTTCAAATGTCATGAAATTTTGCTGTTTAGAAATGTTCCTTACCTTTAATAAGAGTTGTTCATGCAAAAAAACACGTATAATGTGTTGTAATTAGTGAGTAGTGATTACAAAACAAAAAATTGGCCGCTTACCCCTGACATCTGACCTGCGAAACATAGACTTATTTCCAGTACTAAATACCACCGTCTAAATAATGCGCAACATACGCTGTAAGAGTCTTTAGGCTGGCGCCGCAGCCAGTGGCCTTGTGAACCTATCAGATGATCGCCAGGTACAATTCTCTACCTCGCGACACATCGCCAGTGCTGCGCGCGCCGTGCCACAGTACATCAAAATGGATCAACAGAACGTACTTCAACCAGATGCGACTGGAAATACGACTGGTGAACACAGTCCGCCATTTTGTGGAGTCAAAAATTTGGTTCTACAAAATGGCGGACCGTTATTTGTCACGAAATTAAACAAAAACCACGCAATTTGAAGGGATAGTTATGTGAATCTTTATATTCTACTTTTAAAAAAGCTTCCCAACTATATCCATTTCAGTTTTATAGCCCAAATCGCAAAATCCAAAGCAATGTGTCCCTTTAAGTTCCTTTTTTCATGCTACAGAACTGTACGTAATTTCCTACAGCCTCAAAGTCCCACGGTTTTACGAATCTAATCTCCGTGTAAGAACAATTACAAGCAACCAAGCGGTTACACAGGAGAGGTAATTTTCCAACTTCTTGGTCGACAAATCGTCCGTGTCACGTCATTCATTAGGAGTTGTTTCTAGGGATTTTTCGGTTCAGAAATATTTCAAAAGCATTCCGAAGCCCTGAAAATGTAAGAAGTCGTAAACTGCGTACCCGTTTGAGTTTTTCGTTCAGTGCAAAATACCGTAGCCCGCGATATGCAGCGGGAAAAGTGCTCTCTGGGACAAACTATTGGTGGCGCGCTATATTGTGATTCGCCCGAATTCTCGCAAAACCTCCCTGGATTTTAAAGTCAATTGTGCACTTATCTTCCAGTGGGGTAGCCAGGGGGTGGGAGCAAGGTGGAGAACTGTACTTGGTACTCTTGCTCCCCCATGCCCCTTGAATGTTTTTGTATTTTTTTCAAGGGCTGATAATACGTCATCCGTGGTGTGTTGCGCTCAGTGATAAATTATGCGCTCAGTTTGAATAATAGGCCTATTATGTATATTGGTCATTCTATAAATTTGGGGTCCAAAAGTGTGACATTTTGGGAGCCCTGGTACATATTGAGGTGGGTACGATTTTGCAATTCAGGACACATTCGTTAATGCCTTTTATCTCCAAGAGTAAGAGTAAAAATATAGTGTGAAGTCAATTTTAATGATACTTGATGGGAAACTACACAGGTCAGGTGTAACAGGGACACCAAAAAAGTCACACTTTTGGACCCCAAATTAATGGAATGACCCATATGTATGTAAAGGCTTTCGAAAGCGCCGCCCATTGAAAACCCTATATGGGTGGAAAATAAATTCAAAGTCAAATAAAAACTGATAAAAAATCGATCGTGAAGCGGCGAGAATTGCATTGCTCTGTTGTGATAATATCGTACTCGGCATTGTGTTCATTTTCTATATCGGAGAAGACAAAGCTTCCCGAAACCTTCTGAACCTCTGTTGCTCTCATGACGTTTGTGTCTATGGAACACCGTGTATGTCAAAACCTGCACAACAATCCTACAACGGTATTGCAAGATTCATTATACCTCATTACCACGATAATTATAAGCCAATTCGGTATTCCAATTCCGCGTGTGCGCATCAAGATTTGAAAGTTTTTCTTTCGGGCTAAACATTTCATCGTATGCGTGCAAAGGCATAGCGGGTACCAGCAAATATGAAGAGATCGTCCTGTTCTGAAGTAACAGTTTTCCAAAAACTGTTGGACAGCAAAGTGTTTTCAGTGGTCTTGTGTGTCCAAACTTTTGTTCGAACAAAAGTTTCCATCGTCTTTTCGATTGCACGAAAAGTTGCACAGAATGCGACTTTGGTTACCACCTCCCCCATAGACTTGTGTGTATTTATCTGCCACGTTTGGTTTACCGAACTGGCTTAATTATTGCAAACCTATAGACAAAATCAAAATATACACGAATCTGTTCTTCAGAATAAAAGTACCCGGGGCTTCCAAAAGCTACGAACCGTATAAAGTCAATTGTTACTCTGACATTTTCAAGCGAGACTTGTTCAAGACGTACATGTAAGCAAGATTTCCCTGGTGTTTTCTCGCTGTTTCTCTCCCTCGTCCACCTGGTTAGAATCGATGCATACGCCACGCGTAAAAACACTCTAATGGATGCATCAGCGCTGTACAGCCATGTACAAACACCCAAGAATCTCCAACGAATTTAGAAACACAACACCTGAAACCTGCTAATCTCAAATCTCGCCGAATTGCAAGCGAACAAAAACAACAACCGAGAAAACAATTTTCGTCTAATTTCCCGAAGTGTCCCCCTCAGGGAAACCTCTCCCTGATTCTATTTTTTTTCTTTCTTCGTCTCCCCAATGTCTCTTTTTCTGTACCTGGATGATTGGACAAATTAATTTGCGAGGTTGTTGCCGAAACTTCGATAAATTTTGCGACGATTCAGCGCTGCCCGGCCTCGGGGACTAGCTAGGCCGGGTTTGTGAACCAATTTACGGGCTTGGGAATCAATGAAACAACGATGGGAGCACGGATTTCTCTAGTATAAAAAAAAACAGAATACGGACAACCGCCCGAACGATAACTTAAAATATCTAAATGTGTGAAGGAAATACAGTTTGGAGTAGAATGTTTAAAGCTGCAATGTTTGCTCTGACTGAACATTTCAATGTATTTCCACATGCATGCCAACGAATTATTGAAGAAAATTATATTTTCGACAGAAATAGAAACACCATACTGTGTACTCTCTTTTTATATGACTAAAATGTATTGCTGTATGTGTTAAAACCCCTTGTGTTAAAACCCCTTGTGCACGGTATTTTACGGGAGACGTCAGGGTGGCGCGGCAGTTCTGGCAGCCAAGCGAACCGCTCCAATGTGTTTGTGCAGTCAAGCATGACAAACAATAATCCAACAATGGATTGAAACTGCACAAACAGCGGCCAGTGGCGTCATCCGGCCTGGTGACACTGTTTTTTTGCGTCCACAGACGTCATTTGTACGCAAAGGGAGGAAACATGCTTCTCAAATTGACCAGATCACATTTTATTTCATAAATAAATTCATTTATATGTATTAAATGTGAATTAAAAGCCAAACTGGTTCAAGTGAAGTTTTAGTGTGATTATTTGCCGCTCAAAAATTTACCCCCCCGTTTTGAAATTTGTTGAGAATCAAATTGAGGGCGCTGTTCGTGACGTAGACCGAGGCACCGAAATTCATGGATCGACTCGATAGTCTGGACCCGGCCCGTATACCACACTAGGTCTACACGTGCAATTTCGTAAGTTGCAACAACAACTAACATCGAACTTACCCTGATTTTCTCCCTTTTAGCGAAGGCTCCTCGGGGAATGGGCCGTTTAACTGCATTTGCCTATATCTTTACTCACATCTGGGAACTTTGTTGGGATGGCAGTGGACTTGAGCATATTTTTAATGGTCATCCCAAAGGATTTGAAAATACCAGTATCGAAACACGACGGCTCAAAGTGGTCGCTACATAACGCTGAGAAGCTGCTGGGGCCGGACCACTACGCTCTTGTCACCTTCACTTTCGCCGTCCAAATTCTCAGATATTTCGCATCAGTTGGAAATAAATGAAGGCTTACTCCATCCGTCGTTGTTTTGCTGCACCCAGCAGCCACACACCTTGTCGGCATGGCCGAAAAACCACTATATTTTGCTTAGATTTTGGACGAAGAATTTTCGCCGTACAATGTACACACAATGCATACCCGTGATGAATGGGTAATGTGCCTCGATCTACGTCACACACTTATGTTAATGAGGGTCCCACTCAGGGGGCGGAGTAGCTTGGACAAACATTTTCAAAAATTGTTTTCTCATATTTAATCTGGGAAATAATTGTCTCTGGACACAAAATATCATTGTCAAGATAATACTTTATTGTTTTAAGCAGGAATAATGCAATATAAATCCTTAATCATGTTTCCTTTAAGCGCGATTTCTGCACCGGAATTCAAGGGTTCGAGTATCCACAAATAATGGCGTACCCATGATTTAGAGAAACAAATGGGGGGGGGGGTGGGGGTGGGGGTGGGCTGCACAGTTAGCACATGTTTAACAAAAGGAATTTTATTTTTCCCAGCAGGATTTGTTTTAATCTTAGTTCCCCTAAAATAGTTTCATATGCAGTTTCATAAGCCAGTTTTGGAGTAACCACAGAGGCCTCTGACCCGAATATAACATATAGCAGCATATAGGAGCCCGGGAAGAAGCCCGGGAAGAAGCCCGGGAAGAAGCCCGGGAAGAAGCCCGGGAAGAAGCCCGGGAAGAAGCCCGGGAAGAAGCCCGGGAAGAAGCCCGGGAAGAAGCCCGGGAAGAAGCCCGGGAAGAAGCCCGGGAAGAAGCCCGGGAAGAAGCCCGGGAAGAAGCCCGGGAAGAAGCCCGGGAAGAAGCCCGGGAAGAAGCCCGGGAAGAAGCCCGGGAAGAAGCCCGGGAAGAAGCCCGGGAAGAAGCCCGGGAAGAAGCCCGGGAAGAAGCCCGGGAAGAAGCCCGGGAAGAAGCCCGGGAAGAAGCCCGGGAAGAAGCCCGGGAAGAAGCCCGGGAAGCTAATTGGAAAGATTCCACTCCCGCCAGCTTCACAGAGTAAGAATGTTTCGAGAAAATTCCAACCATGCAACTGTTTTTTTTTCCTGCCTCCCCCCTCTGTCTAAGGCACCTTATCCATCCTTAGGAAAAATATTTTTGTACATGGATGGATAGGTTTTTTTCTACCGGTACAATTTAAGACTATCGTTAGCAAAAAATTCAACCTCCCAACAAATGTATGTGCATCAGTATGCATTCTTCTGTGTTATGATAGCTGTCAAATTTCCGGTGAATTGCTTTATGGAGAAATTTCCAATTTCGCAATAAATTTCTTGTCCGCAAACCTTATTAGTGTGTGCATTCTCCTGTGCTACTGTGATTTAAGCCTGCTCAATTGCACAGTTTCTTTTGGGGCAACACTTTCTTACATTTCGCCATGCGCGTCCTGAACTCGTCAATGGCATTGCAGAGCGTAGAGCCTGGAATGCTATGACAGCTCGGCAGACAACTCGACCTATTTCTTCTGCAAACACCTGGACGTGCTCACCTTAAAACCGGGAAATTCTCTGTTCAAACTGAGAAAATCCTATTTTATTTGATAGATCTTTTTCACGCTTTAATTTTGTTGTCCCTACTCAAACATGTGACCGTGCTCTTCTTCTGTGTTGTCGGGGGGGGGGGGGGGGGTGTGATACTGTGTCGTACGATTAAATGGCGCTTGGTATAGAATCCAGAAGTGTCTATATTTGCGGGGGGGGGGGGGGGGGGCACTCGGGCCTACTAGTGCTAGTTGGCTTAACTGTTTCGTGCTCACTGCAATCTCCAACGACATCTGAAGCAAGATATGGGGTGGGGGAACACCACCACCACCCCCGCCCCTTTTGTGTTGGCCATTCCTTTCAGATATCCGGGGGATGTGTTGGGTAATAATAGTCAGGGTACCCCTTGGTCTCATATCGTGCTGGGTATAGGCCTATCCATTGTGGGAGGGGTTAGGCCTGGGTGTCTTTTTTTTGGGGGGGGGTGGTTTTTTTTGGGGGGGGGGATTTTTGTTGTTGTTGTTATTGTTGTTGTTGTTGATGTTTTTTTTTTTTGGGGGGGGGGGGGTTCCGACGTTCCCTTAGGGGTTCCGACGTTCCCTTGGGCCTCCCTCCTCTTTTCTATACCTCCTTTTCAAGTGAGATACGTTTTGGAAGCTGTATAACTCCAAGTCTTAAGAAAATCTAACAAAACAAGGGCAGAGTTTAAACATTTTGTTTCCACTTTCTCAAAACTCCAGTGTTGTAGTCAAGACCATCCCAAGACCACACAATCCAAGTCTAAATGAACTGTAACAAAAGTATACCTTTGTCATGGCTTATGCCTGTTTATACTTGTGCCTGTTACAAGCTGGTCTTGTGAATGGTCTTGTGCATGGTCTTGTGCCTAGTCTTGAAATGGTCTCGACTACAACACTGCAAAACTCCACATGCCGAAAGTGATTTTTTTTGTTTTGTTCAGGTGGCATTATATATTAACACGATATTAATTATTTAAACATATACTCCACGAATCATGAGAATACTAGCACGGAGGATAAAATATTCAGATCATTATAGGGCTGGTCATTTTCGAATAATTTAGTATTCGATTATTCAAAACTCGGTTTGACCGAATATTCGAATATTTGATACTCGCCAATCACATTTTTCACGCGTCACATGCAATTGCATGCCGCGCCTTTAAAAAAGTTGCACGCAAAGCACGCCGGTGCCCGCCTATACTCCAGAGGTGCCCGTTTTATACATTTTTTTTTTTTCACTTTAAGGACCAAACCGGTGCCCGCATGTACTCCAGAGGTGCCCGTTTTATACTTCTTTTTTTTCACTACCCCACCGGTGCCCGCCTGTACTCAAGATTAGTGGTGCCCGTTTTATACATTTCTTTTTTCACTACCCAACCGGTGTCCGCCTGTACTCCATTTCTTTTTTCACTACCCAACCGGTGCCCGCCTATACTCCAGAGGTGCCCGTTTTATACTTCTTTTTTTTCACTACCCAACCGGTGCCCGCCTGTACTCAAATGGTGCCCGTTTTAAACTTTTGTTTTTTTCACTACCCAACCGGTGCCCGCCTGTACTCCAGAGGTGGCCGTTTGATACATTTCATTTTTTCACTACCCAACCGGTGCCCGCCTGTACTCAAATGGTGCCCGTTTTATACATTTCTTTTTTCACTACCCAACCGGTGCCCGCCTATACTCCAGAGGTGCCCGTTTTATACTTCTATTTTTTCAATACCCAACCGGTGCCCGCCTGTACTCAAATGGTGCCCGTTTTAAACTTTTGCTTTTTTCACTACCCAACCGGTGCCCGCCTGTACTCCAGAGGTGGCCGTTTGATACATTTCATTTTTTCACTACCAAACCGGTGCCCGCCTGTACTCCAGAGGTGCCCATTTTATACATTTCTTTTTTTCACTACCCAACCGGTGCCCGCATGTAATCAAATGGTGCCCGTTTTATACTTCTTTTTTTTCACCACCCAACCGGTGCCCGCCTAAACTCCAGAGGTGCCCGTTTTATACATTTCTTTTTTCACTACCCAACCGGTGCCCGCCTATACTCCAGAGGTGCCCGTTTTATACTTTTTTTTTTCACTACCAAACCGGTGCCCGCCTGTAACCCAGAGGTGCCCGTTTTATACTTCTTCTTTTGCAATACCCAACCGGTGCCCGCCCATACTCCAGAGGTGCCCGTTTTATACTTCCATTTTTTCACTACCCAACCGGTGCCCGCCTGTACTCAAATGGTGCCCGTTTTATACATTTCTTTTTTCACTACCCAACCGGTGCCCGCCTATACTCCAGAGGTGCCCGTTTTATACTTCTTTTTTTTCACTACCCAACCGGTGCCCGCCTGTACTCAAATGGTGCCCGTTTTAAACTTTTGTTTTTTTCACTACCCAACCGGTGCCCGCCTGTACTCCAGAGGTGGCCGTTTGATACATTTCATTTTTTCACTACCCAACCGGTGCCCGCATGTACTCAAATGGTGCCCGTTTCATATTTCTATATTTTTCACCACCCAACCGGTGCCCGCCTGTACTCCAGAGGTGCCCGTTTTATACATTTTCTTTTTTCACTTTAAGGACCAAACCGGTGCCCGCATGTACTCCAGAGGTGGCCGTTCTATACTTCTATTTTTTCACTACCCAACCGGTGCCCGCCTGTACTCAAGATTAGTGGTGCCCGTTTTATACATTTCATTTTTCACTACCCAACCGGTGCCCGCCTGTACTCAAATGGTGCCCGTTTTATACATTTCTTTTTTCACTACCCAACCGGTGCCCGCCTATACTCCAGAGGTGCCCGTTTTATACTTTTTTTTTTCACTACCCAACCGGTGCCCGCATGTACTCAAATGGTGCCCGTTTCATATTTCTATATTTTTCACCACCCAACCGGTGCCCGCATGTACTCCAGAGGTGGCCGTTTTATACTTTTTCTTTTTCACTACCCAACCGGTGCCCGCCTGTACTCAAGATTAGTGGTGCCTGTTTTATACTTCTTCTTTTTTTTCACTACCAAACCGGTGCCCGCCTGTACTCCAAAGGTGCCCATTTTATACATTTCTTTTTTTCACTACCCAACCGGTGCCCGCATGTAATCAAATGGTGCCCGTTTTATACTTCTTTTTTTTCACCACCCAACCGGTGCCCGCCTAAACTCCAGAGGTGCCCGTTTTATACTTTCTTTTTTTCACTACCCAAACGGTGCCCGAGTGTACTCAAATGGTGCCCGTTTTATACATTTCTTTTTTCACTACCCAACCGGTGCCCGCCTATACTCCAGAGGTGCCCGTTATATACTTCTTTTTTTTCACTACCAAACCGGTGCCCGCCTGTAACCCAGAGGTGCCCGTTTTATACTTCTTCTTTTGCAATACCCAACCGGTGCCCGCCCATACTCCAGAGGTGCCCGTTTTATACTTCTTTTTTTTCACTACCCAACCGGTGCCCGCCTGTACTCAAATGGTGCCCGTTTTAAACTTTTGTTTTTTTCACTACCCAACCGGTGCCCGCCTGTACTCCAGAGGTGGCCGTTTGATACATTTCATTTTTTCACTACCCAACCGGTGCCCGCATGTACTCAAATGGTGCCCGTTTCATATTTCTATATTTTTCACCACCCAACCGGTGCCCGCCTGTACTCCAGAGGTGCCCGTTTTATACATTTTCTTTTTTCACTTTAAGGACCAAACCGGTGCCCGCATGTACTCCAGAGGTGGCCGTTCTATACTTCTATTTTTTCACTACCCAACCGGTGCCCGCCTGTACTCAAGATTAGTGGTGCCCGTTTTATACATTTCTTTTTTCACTACCCAACCGGTGCCCGCCTGTACTCAAATGGTGCCCGTTTTATACATTTCTTTTTTCACTACCCAACCGGTGCCCGCCTATACTCCAGAGGTGCCCGCTTTATACTTCTTTTTTTTCACTACCCAACCGGTGCCCGCCTGTACTCAAATGGTGCCCGTTTTAAACTTTTGTGTTTTTCACTACTCAACCGGTTCCCGCCTGTACTCCAGAGGTGGCCGTTTGATACATTTCATTTTTTTCACTACCCAACCGGTGCCCGCCTGTACTCCAGAGGTGGCCGTTTTATACTTCTTTTTTTCACTACCCAACCGGTGCCCGCCTGTACTCCAGAGGTGCCCGTTTTATACATTTTCCTTTTTTCACTTTAAGGACCAAACCGGTGCCCGCATGTACTCCAGAGGTGGCCGTTTTATACTTTTTCTTTTTCACTACCCAACCGGTGCCCGCCTGTACTCAAGATTAGTGGTGCCCGTTTTATACTTCTTCATTTTTTCACTACCCAACCGGTGCCCGCATGCACTCAAATGGTGCCCGTTTTATACTTCTTTTTTTTCACCACCCAACCGGTGCCCGCCTGTACTCAAATGGTGCCCGTTTTATACATTTCTTTTTTCACTACCCAACCGGTGCCCGCCTATACTCCAGAGGTGCCCGTTTTATACTTTTTTTTTTCACTACCCAACCGGTGCCCGCATGCACTCAAATGGTGCCCGTTTTATACTTCTTTTTTTTCACCACCCAACCGGTGCCCGCCTGTACTCAAATGGTGCCCGTTTTATACATTTCTTTTTTCACTACCCAACCGGTGCCCGCCTATACTCCAGAGGTGCCCGTTTTATACTTTTTTTTTTCACTACCCAACCGGTGCCCGCATGTACTCAAATGGTGCCCGTTTCATATTTCTATATTTTTCACTACCCAACCGGTGCCCGCCTGTACTCAAGATTAGTGGTGCCTGTTTTATACTTCTTTTTTTTTTTCACTACCAAACCGGTGCCCGCCTGTACTCCAAAGGTGCCCATTTTATACATTTCTTTTTTTCACTACCCAACCGGTGCCCGCATGTAATCAAATGGTGCCCGTTTTATACTTCTTTTTTTTCACCACCCAACCGGTGCCCGCCTAAACTCCAGAGGTGCCCGTTTTATACTTTCTTTTTTTCACTACCCAAACGGTGCCCGAGTGTACTCAAATGGTGCCCGTTTTATACATTTCTTTTTTCACTACCCAACCAGTGCCCGCCTATACTCCAGAGGTGCCCGTTTTATACTTCTTCTTTTTCACTACCAAACCGGTGCCCGCCTGTAACCCAGAGGTGCCCGTTTTATACTTCTTCTTTTGCAATACCCAACCGGTGCCCGCCCATACTCCAGAGGTGCCCGTTTTATACTTCCTTTTTTTCACTACCCAAACGGTGCCCGCCTGTACTCAAATGGTGCCCGTTTTATACATTTCTTTTTTCACTACCCAACCGGTGCCCGCATGTACTCCAGAGGTGGCCGTTTTATACTTCTATTTTTTCACCACCCAACCGGTGCCCGCCTGTACTCCAGAGGTGCCCGTTTTATACTTCTTTTTTTTCATTACCCAACCGGTGCCCGCCTGTACTCAAGATTAGTGGTGCCCGTTTTATACATTTCTTTTTTCACTACCCAACCGGTGCCCGCCTGTACTCCAGAGGTGGCCGTTTGATACATTTCATTTTTTCACTACCCAACCGGTGGCCGCCTGTACTCAAATGGTGCCCGTTTTATACATTTTTTTTTTCACTACCCAACCGGTGCCCGCCTATACTCCAGAGGTGCCCGTTTTATACTTCTTTTTTTTCACTACCCAACCGGTGCCCGCCTGTACTCAAATGGTGCCCGTTTTAAACTTTTGTTTTTTTCACTACCCAACCGGTGCCCGCCTGTACTCAAGATTAGTGGTGCCCGTTTTATACTTCTTCATTTTTTCACTACCCAACCGGTGCCCGCATGCACTCAAATGGTGCCCGTTTTATACTTCTTTTTTTTCACCACCCAACCGGTGCCCGCCTGTACTCAAATGGTGCCCGTTTTATACATTTCTTTTTTCACTACCCAACCGGTGCCCGCCTATACTCCAGAGGTGCCCGTTTTATACTTTTTTTTTTCACTACCCAACCGGTGCCCGCATGTACTCAAATGGTGCCCGTTTCATATTTCTATATTTTTCACCACCCAACCGGTGCCCGCATGTACTCCAGAGGTGGCCGTTCTATACTTCTATTTTTTCACTACCCAACCGGTGCCCGCCTGTACTCAAGATTAGTGGTGCCCGTTTTATACATTTCTTTTTTCACTACCCAACCGGTGCCCGCCTGTACTCAAATGGTGCCCGTTTTATACATTTCTTTTTTCACTACCCAACCGGTGCCCGCCTATACTCCAGAGGTGCCCGCTTTATACTTCTTTTTTTTCACTACCCAACCGGTGCCCGCCTGTACTCAAATGGTGCCCGTTTTAAACTTTTGTGTTTTTCACTACTCAACCGGTTCCCGCCTGTACTCCAGAGGTGGCCGTTTGATACATTTCATTTTTTCACTACCCAACCGGTGCCCGCCTGTACTCCAGAGGTGGCCGTTTTATACTTCTTTTTTTCACTACCCAACCGGTGCCCGCCTGTACTCCAGAGGTGCCCGTTTTTTTTTTTTTTTTTTTTTTTTTTCGTGAAAAGTGGAGTTATACAACTCCATTTATTCTATATACTCAACACAAATACAATATTACAACACATTAGTAAATTATATATGTATATACATATGTACAAAAATAAAAATATATACAAAGTAAACACAAAGTATAAACAGTGATAGTGTCACAAAATTCGAAACCAAATCATAAATCGTGCAAAGTAAATAACATAAACAATAACATAAACAACTCAAATATATAGAAAGAGTCTTAAGTCATGAAAAATCATAGCAAAATAAATGACAAGCAATAAAGTATAAACAATAACTCAAATGATTACATTCAAAATCACTAGTCCAAAAAAGGGTCAATAAACAACAATGGGAAAAAAAAAATAAAAAATCCAAGATTTAGAAACCAAATCACAAGTCATGCAAATTCAATACATGTCAAATAATTATGTACAAACAATAAATCAAATAGTTAAAATACGAAATCTCAAGTAAACAAAATAAATAAATGACAAAACAATGTATAAACAATAAATCAAAGATTTCGAAACCAAATCACAGATCATGCAAAATATACGACAAACATTATTGAATAAACAATCCAATATTTAGAAATAAATTCTGAAGTCATGAAAAAGACAAAAAATGAAATGACACATAATCGTGTACAAAACAATAAATCAAATATTTATAAACAAAATACTAAATCATGCAAAGGACAAAACGGTAAATTATAAACAATAAATCAAATATTTAGTCATGCAAAATAATTGTCAAATAATCGTGAACAAAAACAGGAAATCAAGAAATCAAATAATCAGAAACAAAATTTTAAATTACCTTCCTCCAAATAACACAGAACGGAATTTCTGGTATAAATGAAACAAAAAACATTAACGGGTAATCTCCGTTTTTCGAAATAAATAAATTTACGTAACTTACTTTTGTACACATTTAGAATATTCAAATTACAATCATCACTCCGGTCAGTATACATACATCTCGTTTTCCAGATTATTCCATGTAATTTACCAATGAGCATTAAATATAAATCGTCATCAAGACCTACTCCCAGAGTTCTAGAAAGATCCGACAAACAGAAAGTAGCATCTTTTTTATATTTCTTTATAAGATTTTCAACAAAAAACCAAGCATGGACATGTTTACTACAATTGATAAAAAGATGCTCGATCGTTTCGACATTAGTTTTACACAGAGGGCAGAGATCGTTATCGGTTATTCCCCATCGTTTAAGTTTGTCTTTAGTAGGAAGAATCCTGTGCTTCAATTGGAACCAAATATCCTTATCATGAACGTCAAGAAGGTTAGAACAATTTTTGAGCCAAATTTTTTTCCAATCGAGATGATTTACATTAAAGAAAAGATTCCATTTGTTAACGGCACTGGGAGCAATTAAATTTCTACTAATTAAAAAATTATAGATAATCTTAACATTTGCATTAATTAATTCTATAGTATCTTTATCATTAATGGTAACATTATTCAATGGATGGTTCGGGGGACCTTCTCTGGATTCTTCTATGTAATCTATTTTGACATTTCTGTTTAAACCCGCCATGATCCGGCCCGCAGTTACAGGCAAAATATTACATAAATCGGCAACCTTCTTAAAGGAAAACAGCTGGCCTTCTTGAACAATATCTTTTAAATAAACAATTCCCTGAGGTTTTAAAATTCTTGAATCTAAAACTTTTCCTTGATTACCAGTAATAATTGTGTTATTCCACAGAGGTAAGTTACCTGTTTCATTTATACACGAAAACACGTTATTAATATTGGCACCGGATTTGTTGAAATTAACAATTAATTCTTTATAATAAGGTTGGGCCGTGGGGACAATAGCTTTGGGACAATTAAGAACGTACCAGTCTAGTTTACTACTCCCACTGGCTTGGGTTATACAATAATCAAAGAAATATTTCCATTTACCGGAACTTTCACGATACTTACGCAAAACATTAATTTTTAAAGCCTGCAATTTACATTTAATGTCGACAACTCCAGTACCTCCATTATCAAGCGGCCCACATATAGTATTTCTTTTGATTTTATCCGGTTTCCCGTTCCAATAGAAGGACCATTTAAATCTTTCCATTTTCGAAATATATTCTTCTGGACAATGAAGGACTGGGCCGAAGTAGGAGAGCCCGGATCCGATAAAACTATTGATGACTATAGATTTCCCTTTTAAGGTGAGGTTTCTCATTTTCCATCTCTTCAAAATACTCTCCATTTTACTAATTCTAGGTTTCCAATTTATATCCGAATTGTCGTCATTTCCAAAATAAATTCCGAGTATTTTAAGGTGATCACTTACCCACGAAAACCCCCCCGGTTTATCTTTTCTATCCCTCCATTTGCCCAACCAAAGCCCCTGTGACTTCCCTACATTAATTTTAGACCCAGACCCCCCACTGTAAACGGTAAAAATATTGTCTAACACATCAAAATCGCTATCCTCAGTCAAAAAAATGGTTGTGTCATCAGCATGTTGAACTAATTTCAGAGTCTGATCACTATTAGGAAGAATTATACCTTTAAGATTGCTACTTCTTCTAATGAGACAGGCTAAACCTTCAGCACATATGGTATATAGGAGAGGGGATAAGGGACATCCCTGCCTGATTCCCCTAGTCACTCTGAAGGGTTCCGTAATAAAATTATTGACTATAATGCTACTACACGGATTACTATATAAAATTTGAACCCACTTAATAATACTTTCAGGAATTCCCATCTTTTTCATAATACCAAACATATAATCCCACTCTATCCTATCAAAAGCTTTTTCTTGGTCTATACTTAATAGGGCCCCTTGTTCATCTTCATTGTTAATATAATAAATACTATCCCTAATGGTCATTAAATTATCCTGTATATTTCTTCCCGCGACTCCACAGGATTGGTCATCACCAATAATATCGGGCATGATTTTCTTTAATCTATTTGTTATTACTTTGGAAATAATTTTGTAATCAACATTCAGAAGGCTAATGGGCCTCCAATTCTTTAGGTTATTTCTCTCCCCCCTATTTTTAAAAATTAATCGAATGAGAGCAACATTCATAGAGTTGGGCAAACAATCACTTTTCATACATTCATTGACGACTTCCATAAAATCAGTTTTAATGACGGGCCAAAAAAGTTGATAAAACTCAACAGTTAAACCATCCAAACCGGGCGATTTTTCTTTTTTCATTTGATTGAGGGCTAACAAAATTTCGTTTTCATCAAGATCCTTTTCAAGGTCGTCAATAACATCATCATCAAAAAGGGTAAAATTCACATTATCAAGAACAATATTATATTTACCTTTACATATTCCTTCACTGGTATACAAGTTTTCATAAAAAGAATTCACATACTCGCACATAGAAAGGGAATCTTCATAATAGTTACCGACAGTATCAACTAGATTGGTTATCAGGTTCTCGTTATTTCTTTGTTTTTCTACACCTCGAAAAAAATGAGTTGGTTTTTCACCCTCTATTTTGTTAATATGACATTTCACTCTAGACTTTTCTAGGTCATTGAGCTCATAAGTTTTGATTTTATTTTCAATTTCCGATATAGTATTGGGATCTGAATTGGCATCGTTAAGGAGCCTGGTCAGATCTTTTTGAAGTTTATTTGTATGTTTCTTCTCCTTTTGGTATTTTTCGGAACCGAAATTTTTTATGATTTCTTTTAATTTGCATTTACCATGATCCCACCAATCCAAGGTGTTGTCGTAATTATCTTTTTGGGTTTTCCAAAAAGACCAAAACAGTTTTATACTTTGAGCACATTGATCATCCCACAGTAATTGATTGTTACAGATCCATCTACCTGTACCAAAATTAATTTCCCGTTTTTGAAATCTACAGATAACAGCAAAATGATCCGACAATCCTAAAGAACTAACACTAGCATCGGAAAGAAGGCAATAGAGAGAACGTGATGTAAAAATATAGTCTATCCTACTACTCCTTTTGAGAACCCTATGGTAAAAGGTATATCCCAAATCATCCGGGTAAAGATTCCTATAAATATCAATTAGGTCATGATTTGAAATCATATTTTTCAATTCAGAAACACTTTTATCGGCTTTGTTATTTAAATCAAGTTGACAATTAAAATCACCTGCTATAACCCAATTATCCCCTTCGTAAAGATATATATTTAGAATTTGAAAGAAGGTTTTCCTACTGAGTATCTGATTAGGGGCATAGACGTTCAAGATACTAAAGGTGATTCCTTTCAATAATATGTTACAAGTGATTAGTCTACCCTCTTCATCTGTATCAAAATGATCTAATTTAATCCCTGATTTGCGTGATGCCAGAATAGCCACTCCCCTAGAATTACTTTCCCCGTGACTAAAGGCCATTTCCCCTCCCCATTGTTTAGTCCAAAAATCTTCATCATTAATAGTGCTATGGGTTTCCTGAAGACAAATAATATCGTATTTTTCCCTGTTTAGATGATTAAATAAAATTTCCCTTTTTTGGTGATTACGGAGCCCGTTAACATTAAGAGTGGCTATTCTGAGCATCACGCAAATCAGAAGAACATAAATCATAAATCAAAAAAAGTAAGCTTACGTAGCTTTTCCCCGTCCTCTGCCCCGCTGACTCGGCTGGCCGGATGAATTGGGCGGTGCGTCTTCTTCCGATCTACGCGCCCAGGACGTTCGCTTCTTTCGGACACGTTGAACCCCTCCCTTCACGTATGTCACGTACTCTTCTCCCTGATCTTGTGTTGACTCCTTCTGGCTTTCTTTTGACTCCCCCTCCTGGTCTGATCTTTCTTCCTTCCCCATTGCTACGGCTTTGGGCTCGCTGCCTTCTCCTTTATCTTCTTCTGTTATCTTCCGCTTTCTGGTATCTGCTCTGGCGACACTCTCGTCCCAAAAGCCACGGAGCTTGCGTTGGTATCTCGGTGGTGGCGTCTGTATGACCTGGCTGAAGGTCTTTTTGCGGTCTTTCGGGCTGTCTGGTGTGCTGCTCCCCTCCTCTCGGTTGTCGGTCACCTCGTCTTGCTGATCTTGTTCCTGTTCTGGTCCAGCTGTGGCTGGAGCTTCCGTCACGGTTCGGTTGACCTCGGCATTGGTTTCTTCGTCCATTTCTGTTTGGATATCATCACCTGCTTGCTCTTCCATGTCGTCTTCACTCTCATTGGTAGGCTCTTTTTCCTGCTCGTAGTCGGGTTTGGGAATTATCAGAATCGGGGTGTGGTTATCTGCGTTGTCGTCCTCTTCTTCATTGGTGTCAGTGTCGGTGTCGGTGCCCTCGTTCTCATCTACATGCTTGTCGTGCACAGACGCCCGGTGGTTATAACTTCCACATATGAAACATCTCCCCCGCATCTGGCAGTCCCGTGCGAAGTGGCCCGGCTTACTACAAATCTTGCAGGTCTTTTCTTGGCCTCTGTACCTTACTGGCAAGGTGAATCCGCCTACTCGAACGTAGCTGGGTATGGGTTTCTGTAGATTTCGGATCAATAGGCTGCGGACTCCCGTCTCGATAGATTTTTCGAAGTCGTGGGTCTGTCGTCTGATATTGCCCACTGTTCCAAACTGCATGAGAGCATTGCAGACGACTTCGTCGGACATTTCATATGGGGCCTTGACGTATGCTACCACCGAATTCTGTAGACTGACTCTCTCACATTGGATGAGCAACTTATGCAGAATCATTCCCTGTAGTGCGATTCTCTCGCTATCTTTGCTGTTGTTGAAAGACACATTAAACCACCCGTTGTCAAGTGAAGCTATACATTTTGTTGACGCCGCGGTGCCCAACTCTTTGTTTATGGCACAAAAGACCTCGTTGGCTGTCACGTCTTGGAGGTGACTGACATTAAATCTTATTGTGTTAGGGCGCTTAAGCATGGGTCGCTGTGGTTGACGGTAGGACGACCCCATGGCTCTCAAGATGGCTGCCCCTAATATGGACAACGGCCTCGAAAATCAAAAGACGGAGAAGGCCAAAAAGGCCGATACTCTCGACAAGATATCTCCCTATTGAGCTTTAGATGTAGATACTCACATAGGAAGAAACTCAGATACCATTCAAGCACAAAAGGGCAACAAATCACTAGAAAGGTAGAACTTTTCAGGAGCGCGATGTTGAACACGTCTTGCGGTGCCCGCATGTACTCCAGAGGTGGCCGTTTGATACATTTCATTTTTTCACTACCCAACCGGTGCCCGCCTGTACTCAAATGGTGCCCGTTTTATACATTTCTTTTTTCACTACCCAACCGGTGCCCGCCTATACTCCAGAGGTGCCCGTTTTATACTTCTTTTTTTTCACTACCCAACCGGTGCCCGCCTGTACTCAAATGCTGCCCGTTTTAAACTTTTGTTTTTTTCACTACCCAACCGGTGCCCGCCTGTACTCCAGAGGTGGCCGTTTGATACATTTCATTTTTTCACTACCCAACCGGTGACCGCCTGTACTCCAGAGGTGCCCGTTTTATACTTCTTCATTTTTTCACTACCCAACCGGTGCCCGCATGTACTCAAATGGTGCCCGTTTTATACTTCTTCATTTGTTCACTACCCATCCGGTGCCCGTCTGTACTCAAGATTAGTGGTGCCCGTTTTATACTTTCTTTTTTTCACTACCAAACCGGTGCCCGCCTGTAACCCATAGGTGCCCGTTTTATACTTCTTCTTTTGCAATACCCAAACGGTGCCCGCCTGTACTCAAATGGTGCCCGTTTTATACATTTCTTTTTTCACTACCCAACCGGTGCCCGCCTGTACTCCAGAGGTGCCCGTTTTATACTTCTTTTTTTTCATTACCCAACCGGTGCCCGCCTGTACTCAAGATTAGTGGTGCCCGTTTTATACATTTCTTTTTTCACTACCCAACCGGTGCCCGTCTGTACTCCAGAGGTGGCCGTTTGATACATTTAATTTTTTCACTACCCAACCGGTGCCCGCCTGTACTCAAATGGTGCCCGTTTTAAACTTTTGTTTTTTTCACTACCCAACCGGTGCCCGCCTGTACTCCAGAGGTGGCCGTTTGATACATTTCATTTTTTCACCACCCAACCGGTGCCCGCCTGTACTCCAGAGGTGCCCGTTTTATACTTCTTTTTTTTCATTACCCAACCGGTGCCCGCCTGTACTCCAGAGGTGCCCGTATATACATTTCTTTTTTTCACTACCCAACCGGTGCCCGCCTGTACTCAAGATTAGTGGTGCCCGTTTCATATTTCTATATTTTTCACCACCCAACCGGTGCCCGCCTGTACTCCAGAGGTGCCCGTTTTATACTTTTTCTTTTTTACTACCCAACCGGTGCCCGCCTGTACTCAAGATTAGTGGTGGCCGTTTTATACTTCTTCTTTTTTTCACTACCAAACCGGTGCCCGCCTGTACTCCAGAGGTGCCCATTTTATACATTTCTATTTTTCACCACCCAACCGGTGCCCGCCTGTACTCAAATGGTGCCCGTTTCATATTTCTATATTTTTCACCACCCAACCGGTGCCCGCCTGTACTCCAGAGGTGCCCGTTTTATACATTTCCCTTTTCACTACCCAACCGGTGCCCGCCTAAACTCCAGAGGTGCCCGTTTTATACTTCCTTTTTTTCACTACCCAAACGGTGCCCGCCTGTACTCAAATGGTGCCCGTTTTATACATTTCTTTTTTCACTACCCAACCGGTGCCCGCCTATACTCCAGAGGTGCCCGTTTTATACATTTTCTTTTTTTCACTTTAAGGACCAAACCGGTGCCCGCATGTACTCCAGAGGTGCCCGTTTTATACTTCTCTTTTTTCACTACCCCACCGGTGCCCGCCTGTACTCAAGATTAGTGGTGCCCGTTTTATACATTTCCTTTTTCACTACCCAACCGGTGCCCGCCTGTACTCCAGAGGTGGCCGTTTGATACATTTCATTTTTTCACTACCCAACCGGTGCCCGCCTGTACTCAAATGGTGCCCGTTTTATACATTTCTTTTTTCACTACCCAACCGGTGCCCACCTATACTCCAGAGGTGCCCGTTTTATACTTCTTTTTTTTCACTACCCAACCGGTGCCCGCCTGTACTCAAATGGTGCCCGTTTTAAACTTTTGTTTTTTTCACTACCCAACCGGTGCCCGCCTGTACTCAAGATTAGTGGTGCCCGTTTTATACATTTCTTTTTTCACTACCCAACCGGTGCCCGCCTGTACTCCAGAGGTGGCCGTTTGATACATTTCATTTTTTCACTACCCAACCGGTGCCCGCCTGTACTCAAATGGTGCCCGTTTTATACATTTCTTTTTTCACTACCCAACCGGTGCCCGCCTATACTCCAGAGGTGCCCGTTTTATACTTCTTTTTTTTCACTACCCAACCGGTGCCCGCCTGTACTCAAATGCTGCCCGTTTTAAACTTTTGTTTTTTTCACTACCCAACCGGTGCCCGCCTGTACTCCAGAGGTGGCCGTTTGATACATTTCATTTTTTCACTACCCAACCGGTGACCGCCTGTACTCCAGAGGTGCCCGTTTTATACTTCTTCATTTTTTCACTACCCAACCGGTGCCCGCATGTACTCAAATGGTGCCCGTTTTATACTTCTTCATTTGTTCACTACCCAACCGGTGCCCGCCTGTACTCAAGATTAGTGGTGCCCGTTTTATACTTTCTTTTTTTTCACTACCAAACCGGTGCCCGCCTGTAACCCATAGGTGCCCGTTTTATACTTCTTCTTTTGCAATACCCAAACGGTGCCCGCCTGTACTCAAATGGTGCCCGTTTTATACATTTCTTTTTTCACTACCCAACCGGTGCCCGCATATACTCCAGAGGTGGCCGTTTTATACTTCTTTTTTTTCATTACCCAACCGGTGCCCGCCTGTACTCAACATTAGTGGTGCCCGTTTTATACATTTCTTTTTTCACTACCCAACCGGTGCCCATCTGTACTCCAGAGGTGGCCGTTTGATACATTTAATTTTTTCACTACCCAACCGGTGCCCGCCTGTACTCAAATGGTGCCCGTTTTAAACTTTTGTTTTTTTCACTACCCAACCGGTGCCCGCCTGTACTCCAGAGGTGGCCGTTTGATACATTTCATTTTTTCACCACCCAACCGGTGCCCGCCTGTACTCCAGAGGTGCCCGTTTTATACTTCTTTTTTTTTCATTACCCAACCGGTGCCCGCCTGTACTCCAGAGGTGCCCGTATATACATTTCTTTTTTTCACTACCCAACCGGTGCCCGCCTGTACTCAAGATTAGTGGTGCCCGTTTTATACTTTCTTTTTTTTCACTACCAAACCGGTGCCCGCCTGTACTCCAGAGGTGCCCGTTTTATACATTTCATTTTTTCACTACCCAACCGGTGCCCGCATGTACTCAAATGGTGCCCGTTTCATATTTCTATATTTTTCACCACCCAACCGGTGCCCGCCTGTACTCCAGAGGTGCCCGTTTTATACTTTTTCTTTTTTACTACCCAACCGGTGCCCGCCTGTACTCAAGATTAGTGGTGGCCGTTTTATACTTCTTCTTTTTTTCACTACCAAACCGGTGCCCGCCTGTACTCCAGAGGTGCCCATTTTATACATTTCTATTTTTCACCACCCAACCGGTGCCCGCCTGTACTCAAATGGTGCCCGTTTCATATTTCTATATTTTTCACCACCCAACCGGTGCCCGCCTGTACTCCAGAGGTGCCCGTTTTATACTTTTTCTTTTTCACTACCCAACCGGTGCCCGCCTGTACTCAAGATTAGTGGTGCCCGTTTTATACTTTCTTTTTTTTCACTACCAAACCGGTGCCCGCCTGTACTCCAGAGGTGCCCGTTTTATACATTTCATTTTTTCACTACCCAACCGGTGCCCGCATGTACTCAAATGGTGCCCGTTTCATATTTCTATATTTTTCACCACCCAACCGGTGCCCGCCTGTACTCCAGAGGTGCCCGTTTTATACTTTTTCTTTTTTACTACCCAACCGGTGCCCGCCTGTACTCAAGATTAGTGGTGGCCGTTTTATACTTCTTCTTTTTTTCACTACCAAACCGGTGCCCGCCTGTACTCCAGAGGTGCCCATTTTATACATTTCTATTTTTCACCACCCAACCGGTGCCCGCCTGTACTCAAATGGTGCCCGTTTCATATTTCTATATTTTTCACCACCCAACCGGTGCCCGCCTGTACTCCAGAGGTGCCCGTTTTATACATTTCCCTTTTCACTACCCAACCGGTTTCCGCCTAAACTCCAGAGGTGCCCGTTTTATACTTCCTTTTTTTCACTACCCAAACGGTGCCCGCCTGTACTCAAATGGTGCCCGTTTTATACATTTCTTTTTTCACTACCCAACCGGTGCCCGCCTATACTCCAGAGGTGCCCGTTTTATACATTTTCTTTTTTTCACTTTAAGGACCAAACCGGTGCCCGCATGTACTCCAGAGGTGCCCGTTTTATACTTCTCTTTTTTCACTACCCCACCGGTGCCCGCCTGTACTCAAGATTAGTGGTGCCCGTTTTATACATTTCCTTTTTCACTACCCAACCGGTGCCCGCCTGTACTCCAGAGGTGGCCGTTTGATACATTTCATTTTTTCACTACCCAACCGGTGCCCGCCTGTACTCAAATGGTGCCCGTTTTATACATTTCTTTTTTCACTACCCAACCGGTGCCCGCCTATACTCCAGAGGTGCCCGTTTTATACTTCTTTTTTTTCACTACCCAACCGGTGCCCGCCTGTACTCAAATGGTGCCCGTTTTAAACTTTTGTTTTTTTCACTACCCAACCGGTGCCCGCCTGTACTCAAGATTAGTGGTGCCCGTTTTATACATTTCTTTTTTCACTACCCAACCGGTGCCCGCCTGTACTCCAGAGGTGGCCGTTTGATACATTTCATTTTTTCACTACCCAACCGGTGCCCGCCTGTACTCAAATGGTGCCCGTTTTATACATTTCTTTTTTCACTACCCAACCGGTGCCCGCCTATACTCCAGAGGTGCCCGTTTTATACTTCTTTTTTTTCACTACCCAACCGGTGCCCGCCTGTACTCAAATGCTGCCCGTTTTAAACTTTTGTTTTTTTCACTACCCAACCGGTGCCCGCCTGTACTCGTAAGTCGTGTGTTAGTTGAGCTCCGGAGAATTTAGCTTTTTCTTCGTTATTATTGCTTAATGGTGTCAAGTTTTACACCATATTGTTTATTATTGTCCATAGAACACCATTGGCCCCCTCATTTTGTTCGTGTTTCCATATTTCTGGTGTATTTTGACGTTATTTCTTTCAGTTTTCTATCCAGATTGAGCGCTCTGGCTGGCCGTTATGGCCAGTCAAGCAAAACCGTCACAAAAGGCTGGGCCAGGGTCGACTGCACCCGGTCCCAGTGTTCCCATTGTTCCTGCTTCGAAGGCTCCCATTGTCCCTGCCGGGCTGCGTCCTGACAGGGGCAGTGGCGTGACTTTCCAGGCCGATCCCGGCGTATCTGTCGGGGCTTACATTGACGCCATGACAGATGCGCTGGATTCGGCCGACGTTCATTCAGCCTCCCGTATCTCCCATGGCCGGGTTGCAGTATATTTCGGCTCGAGGCAGGTAGCCCTTCAAGCTGTGCAGGAAGGTTTCTCCTACAGAGGCTCCTACCTCGAGCTGACGCCCCTGGTCCAGCCAACGGTTCGGTTAACCCTCAGTAACGCCTACACAGAAATCCCGGACAACGTTCTCATCCACGAAATTTCATCCTTCTGCAAGGTCGTCTCACAGGTAAAACCCATACCCCTTGGTTGTAAAAAGAAGGAAAATTCCCACATTTTGTCCTTCAGAAGACAGGTGTATGTGATTCTGCCCCAGAACGTCACTCCCCCGAGTGCCATAAATTTTACGCACTCGGGGAGAAGCCATCACGTATTCCTTTCCACTGACTCTGCCGTGAAGTGCTTCAACTGTGGCGGTCTGGGGCATGTCTCCCGCTTCTGTGAGAAGAACAGGGCCCCTGACCAAACGGACGACACCAACCCCCTTGACCCACCCCCCTTTTTTGTACACAATAAGTCAGACCCTCGGCACCCTGCCAAAAACGCGCGAAGGCACGAACCCGCTGCTAAACCCGCCACCAAACCCGCTGATAAGCCCACCGCCAAACCCGCCGCTGAGCCCGCTGTCAAGCCCGCTGCCCAACCCGCCGTCAAACCCGCTGCCAAACCCGCCGTCAAACCCGCTGTCACACCCGCTTCCAAACTCGACGCCGAACCCACCCATAAACCCACCACTGTATACCCTCCCTCACCCTCCCAACCCCCTCCCACTCCGACATCCTCAACTTCCCATCCTCCCTCTCCCTCCCGCCCTTCAACTTCCGACTGTATCTGGGGAACTCCTCCCACTGCCCCCTCTCTTTTCTCAGATATAGTTTCCAAACGCAAAATTACCCCTCCGACTCCTGTCTCACGGCAGACACCCTTCCTGGTACCGCTCAAAGCAGCCTCCCCTCCAAAAAAAATTATGAAAACCCGCGCGGCCCTGAACATGCAGGTCGACCCCACCGTCTCTCCCTCACTTTCCCCCTCTAAACCTTCCCCTCCATCCACACCCACATCCTCATCCCCACCACCCGCACCCGAATCCCCTCCCCCTCCCACTGCTTATTCCTCTCTTCTCCCCACTGTTAAATCCCCTCCTCCTCCCACCCGCAGTACAAAACCCTCCCCACCCCAGTCTGATTCCCCTAAACCCTCCACGTCACACGCTCCTCCCCCTCCAACTACCCCGACATTGAAACCCACCCCTACCCCCGTGCCCACTTCAACACCCACTAAGACCCCTTCAACGCCTATGTCGCTATCACCCTCCAATGACCCTGACACTGACTCGACTATGTGGGAGGACTCTCAGACGGTCGGCGACGAGCCGTTCTCTGAGAGTGTTCTCACAAGAAAGGGCCCGCTCTCTTACAGTCAGCTTCTTGCATTCCTGTCTTCTGTCAGGGGCAAAAAGAGACCCGTGCCGGTTGCCCGCAAATGTACCGGCGACTTGCCGGGTCTGGTGAAACAATTAAAACCCCTAATACACCACCCGGACGTTCCAAAACGTATGCAGCAGAGACTGGTGAAACTCGTAAGCACTCTACAGAAATAAACCATCATTCATCATGTATGTTTCATTAATCCTTGCGATGACTCTGTCGTTGGTCACCCTCAACACGGGAGGGTGTACGACCGCATTGAAAAATGCATCAATAAAAACATATGTTGAAAACCTTTGCGATAACCCCGATATTGTTTTTCTCCAAGAAACCTATTTTCTGAATTCCACTAACCCTGTGTGGAAAATGTGGTCGTACACCCCCCTGTGTGCCCCAAGCCTCACCCGTGGGTACCTGCTAAGGAGACGACTCTTGTTTCAAAAACCCGATAAAGGGGGCCTTGGTTTAAGTTGCCTCCGAGCACGCACCCTCCCGTACAGATTCACCCGTATACAGAGGTTTTTAAACAATTGCTCTCACCCCTCGTATTTTCTTTTCTCGCACTTCCTGCAAAATTATCAAAACTTACATTTCGATTTTCAGTTATTTTTTTTCAAAACCGACCCAGTTTCCTATGTGAGCATTCCAACTTTTTACAGTGAGGTGTTGCGTGCTTGGGCGGCCTCCGGAGCTCAAATTATAATAGCACACGACAACGTAAGCCACGTCTTAAATGTTCCCATTCACAGTTGTATTTCTAATTCTCTTACAGCTGACGATGAGCCCGACTGTGCGCGTCTCCTCGCATGCGGAATCAAACAAATTCGCCACATCCTGCATCCTGAGAGCGGGCGTTGGCTCGACGCCAGTGACGTCATCCAACCTACGTGCCGAACACGCCCGTTCTCCACACATCTCCTCCACCGTCATCTCCTTCGTCTTCGTTCCGTCGTCATCCGTCTGTTCCCCAATGTCTTCAATCACCATGGTCTCGTCAAGTCTTCTCTCCCGCCTGTTAACATCGTCTCCAAGCCAGATCCGCCCCTCGGAATCAAGATAACGACCAACGTCAACGGGATCTCCGCACCATCCAAAGCATTGTATCATCACATCAACCGCCACATCAACGAACTCCCAGGTAATGAACGAACGCACTGGCACGACGTGGGCTTCCTTGACAAGCCCAACGAGATTAACTGGAAGGAAGCATACGAACTGCCTTCCTCAAAAAAGGAGGGCGATGTACAATTCAAACTCTTCCATAACGTTCTCCCGTCGTTGCCAGTGCTTCATCACATCAACCCGAACATCAATCCAGCATGCGGATGGTGCGGAGAGAGGGGCACGATCTGGCATCTGTTCATCCTCTGTCCGTCCATCCAGCCAGCCCTCACGCTTCTACATACACTCATCAGTCGTCTCCTTCCCAATCTTCTCCTCAACTTCAACATCTACTGGTCCCTGATTCCGCATGCCGGGAGACGCGACAAACAAGCTGTGCGCATCGCCAATTATCTCATCGTCAGCTGTAAGAACGTCATTTATTATTTATATAGAACTGGTAATTTTGTCGACCCTTATGTCATATGGACACACCGTCTAAAAAACAGAATTATATTTGAATTTTATTACTACAGTCTTAACTGCAACTTAAATGATTTTGATGACAAATGGGGAATTAACAACGCCTTATTCACCACTGTGAATGGTGAACTGACGTGGCTCATATAACCGCAAAGGTACCTTTCTATATAAATTGATACTCGGTATAATTATATAACATAATATATTAATAATAAAAAATAAAAACCAACAAAAAAACCAAAAAACAAAAGAAAAACCAAAAAAAATTACATATGTTTTTAACTGTGTAGCTATTTACTGTTACTTTTGGATTAAACTAAGTACTTTTCTTCATTGTACCGTTTTTCCTTAGCCAACATTTTATGTTGATGATTTAAACAAGATTTTGTAATTGATTTATTGTTTAACGCTGTTTTGTTTTGCAATGTAATGTTTCTAAACGATATGCAATAAAGGTACAATTTGAAAAGTGTACTCCAGAGGTGGCCGTTTGATACATTTCATTTTTTCACTACCCAACCGGTGACCGCCTGTACTCCAGAGGTGCCCGTTTTATACTTCTTCATTTTTTCACTACCCAACCGGTGCCCGCATGTACTCAAATGGTGCCCGTTTTATACTTCTTCATTTGTTCACTACCCAACCGGTGCCCGCCTGTACTCCAGAGGTGCCCGTTTTATACTTCTTTTTTTTCATTACCCAACCGGTGCCCGCCTGTACTCAAGATTAGTGGTGCCCGTTTTATACATTTCTTTTTTCACTACCCAACCGGTGCCCGTCTGTACTCCAGAGGTGGCCGTTTGATACATTTAATTTTTTCACTACCCAACCGGTGCCCGCCTGTACTCAAATGGTGCCCGTTTTAAACTTTTGTTTTTTTCACTACCCAACCGGTGCCCGCCTGTACTCCAGAGGTGGCCGTTTGATACATTTCATTTTTTCACCACCCAACCGGTGCCCGCCTGTACTCCAGAGGTGCCCGTTTTATACTTCTTTTTTTTCATTACCCAACCGGTGCCCGCCTGTACTCCAGAGGTGGCCGTTTGATACATTTCATTTTTTCACTACCCAACCGGTGCCCGCCTGTACTCAAATGGTGCCCGTTTTAAACTTTTGTTTTTTCACTACCCAACCGGTGCCCGCCTGTACTCCAGAGGTGGCCGTTTGATACATTTCATTTTTTCACTACCCAACCGGTGCCCGCCTGTACTCCAGAGGTGCCCGTTTTATACTTCTTCATTTTTTCACTGCCCAACCGGTGCCCGCATGTACTCAAATGGTGCCCGTTTTATACTTCTTTTTTTTCACCACCCAACCGGTGCCCGCCTGTACTCAAATGGTGCCCGTTTTATACATTTCGTTTTTCACTACCCAACCGGTGCCCGCCTGTACTCAAATGCTGCCCGTTTTAAACTTTTGTTTTTTTCACTACCCAACCGGTGCCCGCCTGTACTCCAGAGGTGGCCGTTTGATACATTTCATTTTTTCACTACCCAACCGGTGACCGCCTGTACTCCAGAGGTGCCCGTTTTATACTTCTTCATTTTTTCACTACCCAACCGGTGCCCGCATGTACTCAAATGGTGCCCGTTTTATACTTCTTCATTTGTTCACTACCCAACCGGTGCCCGCCTGTACTCAAGATTAGTGGTGCCCGTTTTATACTTTCTTTTTTTCACTACCAAACCGGTGCCCGCCTGTAACCCATAGGTGCCCGTTTTATACTTCTTCTTTTGCAATACCCAAACGGTGCCCGCCTGTACTCAAATGGTGCCCGTTTTATACATTTCTTTTTTCACTACCCAACCGGTGCCCGCATATACTCCAGAGGTGGCCGTTTTATACTTCTATTTTTTCACCACCCAACCGGTGCCCGCCTGTACTCCAGAGGTGCCCGTTTTATACTTCTTTTTTTTCATTACCCAACCGGTGCCCGCCTGTACTCAAGATTAGTGGTGCCCGTTTTATACATTTCTTTTTTCACTACCCAACCGGTGCCCGTCTGTACTCCAGAGGTGGCCGTTTGATACATTTAATTTTTTCACTACCCAACCGGTGCCCGCCTGTACTCAAATGGTGCCCGTTTTAAACTTTTGTTTTTTTCACTACCCAACCGGTGCCCGCCTGTACTCCAGAGGTGCCCGTATATACATTTCTTTTTTTCACTACCCAACCGGTGCCCGCCTGTACTCAAGATTAGTGGTGCCCGTTTTATACTTTCTTTTTTTTCACTACCAAACCGGTGCCCGCCTGTACTCCAGAGGTGGCCGTTTGATACATTTCATTTTTTCACTACCCAACCGGTGCCCGCCTGTACTCCAGAGGTGCCCGTTTTATACTTCTTCATTTTTTCACTGCCCAACCGGTGCCCGCATGTACTCAAATGGTGCCCGTTTTATACTTCTTTTTTTTCACCACCCAACCGGTGCCCGCCTGTACTCAAATGGTGCCCGTTTTATACATTTCGTTTTTCACTACCCAACCGGTGCCCGCCTGTACTCAAATGCTGCCCGTTTTAAACTTTTGTTTTTTTCACTACCCAACCGGTGCCCGCCTGTACTCCAGAGGTGGCCGTTTGATACATTTCATTTTTTCACTACCCAACCGGTGACCGCCTGTACTCCAGAGGTGCCCGTTTTATACTTCTTCATTTTTTCACTACCCAACCGGTGCCCGCATGTACTCAAATGGTGCCCGTTTTATACTTCTTCATTTGTTCACTACCCAACCGGTGCCCGCCTGTACTCAAGATTAGTGGTGCCCGTTTTATACTTTCTTTTTTTCACTACCAAACCGGTGCCCGCCTGTAACCCATAGGTGCCCGTTTTATACTTCTTCTTTTGCAATACCCAAACGGTGCCCGCCTGTACTCAAATGGTGCCCGTTTTATACATTTCTTTTTTCACTACCCAACCGGTGCCCGCATATACTCCAGAGGTGGCCGTTTTATACTTCTATTTTTTCACCACCCAACCGGTGCCCGCCTGTACTCCAGAGGTGCCCGTTTTATACTTCTTTTTTTTCATTACCCAACCGGTGCCCGCCTGTACTCAAGATTAGTGGTGCCCGTTTTATACATTTCTTTTTTCACTACCCAACCGGTGCCCGTCTGTACTCCAGAGGTGGCCGTTTGATACATTTAATTTTTTCACTACCCAACCGGTGCCCGCCTGTACTCAAATGGTGCCCGTTTTAAACTTTTGTTTTTTTCACTACCCAACCGGTGCCCGCCTGTACTCCAGAGGTGCCCGTATATACATTTCTTTTTTTCACTACCCAACCGGTGCCCGCCTGTACTCAAGATTAGTGGTGCCCGTTTTATACTTTCTTTTTTTTCACTACCAAACCGGTGCCCGCCTGTACTCCAGAGGTGCCCGTTTTATACATTTCATTTTTTCACTACCCAACCGGTGCCCGCATGTACTCAAATGGTGCCCGTTTCATATTTCTATATTTTTCACCACCCAACCGGTGCCCGCCTGTACTCCAGAGGTGCCCGTTTTATACTTTTTCTTTTTTACTACCCAACCGGTGCCCGCCTGTACTCAAGATTAGTGGTGGCCGTTTTATACTTCTTCTTTTTTTCAATACCAAACCGGTGCCCGCCTGTACTCCAGAGGTGCCCATTTTATACATTTCTATTTTTCACCACCCAACCGGTGCCCGCCTGTACTCAAATGGTGCCCGTTTCATATTTCTATATTTTTCACCACCCAACCGGTGCCCGCCTGTACTCCAGAGGTGCCCGTTTTATACATTTCCCTTTTCACTACCCAACCGGTGCCCGCCTAAACTCCAGAGGTGCCCGTTTTATACTTCCTTTTTTTCACTACCCAAACGGTGCCCGCCTGTACTCAAATGGTGCCCGTTTTATACATTTCTTTTTTCACTACCCAACCGGTGCCCGCCTATACTCCAGAGGTGCCCGTTTTATACATTTTCTTTTTTTCACTTTAAGGACCAAACCGGTGCCCGCATGTACTCCAGAGGTGCCCGTTTTATACTTCTCTTTTTTCACTACCCCACCGGTGCCCGCCTGTACTCAAGATTAGTGGTGCCCGTTTTATACATTTCCTTTTTCACTACCCAACCGGTGCCCGCCTGTACTCCAGAGGTGGCCGTTTGATACATTTCATTTTTTCACTACCCAACCGGTGCCCGCCTGTACTCAAATGGTGCCCGTTTTATACATTTCTTTTTTCACTACCCAACCGGTGCCCGCCTATACTCCAGAGGTGCCCGTTTTATACTTCTTTTTTTTCACTACCCAACCGGTGCCCGCCTGTACTCAAATGGTGCCCGTTTTAAACTTTTGTTTTTTTCACTACCCAACCGGTGCCCGCCTGTACTCAAGATTAGTGGTGCCCGTTTTATACATTTCTTTTTTCACTACCCAACCGGTGCCCGCCTGTACTCCAGAGGTGGCCGTTTGATACATTTCATTTTTTCACTACCCAACCGGTGCCCGCCTGTACTCAAATGGTGCCCGTTTTATACATTTCTTTTTTCACTACCCAACCGGTGCCCGCCTATACTCCAGAGGTGCCCGTTTTATACTTCTTTTTTTTCACTACCCAACCGGTGCCCGCCTGTACTCAAATGCTGCCCGTTTTAAACTTTTGTTTTTTTCACTACCCAACCGGTGCCCGCCTGTACTCCAGAGGTGGCCGTTTGATACATTTCATTTTTTCACTACCCAACCGGTGACCGCCTGTACTCCAGAGGTGCCCGTTTTATACTTCTTCATTTTTTCACTACCCAACCGGTGCCCGCATGTACTCAAATGGTGCCCGTTTTATACTTCTTCATTTGTTCACTACCCAACCGGTGCCCGCCTGTACTCAAGATTAGTGGTGCCCGTTTTATACTTTCTTTTTTTTCACTACCAAACCGGTGCCCGCCTGTAACCCATAGGTGCCCGTTTTATACTTCTTCTTTTGCAATACCCAAACGGTGCCCGCCTGTACTCAAATGGTGCCCGTTTTATACATTTCTTTTTTCACTACCCAACCGGTGCCCGCATATACTCCAGAGGTGGCCGTTTTATACTTCTATTTTTTCACCACCCAACCGGTGCCCGCCTGTACTCCAGAGGTGCCCGTTTTATACTTCTTTTTTTTCATTACCCAACCGGTGCCCGCCTGTACTCAAGATTAGTGGTGCCCGTTTTATACATTTCTTTTTTCACTACCCAACCGGTGCCCGCCTGTACTCCAGAGGTGGCCGTTTGATACATTTAATTTTTTCACTACCCAACCGGTGCCCGCCTGTACTCAAATGGTGCCCGTTTTAAACTTTTGTTTTTTTCACTACCCAACCGGTGCCCGCCTGTACTCCAGAGGTGGCCGTTTGATACATTTCATTTTTTCACCACCCAACCGGTGCCCGCCTGTACTCCAGAGGTGCCCGTTTTATACTTCTTTTTTTTCATTACCCAACCGGTGCCCGCCTGTACTCCAGAGGTGGCCGTTTGATACATTTCATTTTTTCACTACCCAACCGGTGCCCGCCTGTACTCAAATGGTGCCCGTTTTAAACTTTTGTTTTTTTCACTACCCAACCGGTGCCCGCCTGTACTCCAGAGGTGGCCGTTTGATACATTTCATTTTTTCACTACCCAACCGGTGCCCGCCTGTACTCCAGAGGTGCCCGTTTTATACTTCTTCATTTTTTCACTGCCCAACCGGTGCCCGCATGTACTCAAATGGTGCCCGTTTTATACTTCTTTTTTTTCACCACCCAACCGGTGCCCGCCTGTACTCAAATGGTGCCCGTTTTATACATTTCGTTTTTCACTACCCAACCGGTGCCCGCCTCCACTCCAGAGGTGCCCGTTTTATACTTTTTTTTTTTTTCACCACCCAACCGGTGCCCGCCTGTACTCCAGAGGTGCCCGTTTTAAACATTTCATTTTTTCACTACCCAACCGGTGCCCGCCTGTACTCAAATGGTGCCGGTTTTAAACTTTTGTTTTTTTCACTACCCAACCGGTGCCCGCCTGTACTCCAGAGGTGGCTGTTTGATACATTTCATTTTTTCACCACCCAACCGGTGCCCGCCTGTACTCCAGAGGTGCCCGTTTTATACTTCTTTTTTTGCACTACCCAACCGGTGCCCGCCTATACTCCAGAGGTGCCCGTTTTATACATTTTCTTTTTTTCACTTTAAGGACCAAACCGGTGCCCGCATGTACTCCAGAGGTGCCCGTTTTATACTTCTCTTTTTTCACTACCCCACCGGTGCCCGCCTGTACTCAAGATTAGTGGTGCCCGTTTTATACATTTCTTTTTTCACTACCCAACCGGTGCCCGCCTGTACTCCAGAGGTGGCCGTTTTATACTTCTTTTTTTTCACTACCCAACCGGTGCCCGCCTGTACTCAAATGGTGCCCGTTTTAAACTTTTGTTTTTTTCACTACCCAACCGGTGCCCGCCTGTACTCCAGAGGTGGCCGTTTGATACATTTCATTTTTTCACCACCCAACCGGTGCCCGCCTGTACTCCAGAGGTGCCCGTTTTATACTTCTTTTTTTTCATTACCCAACCGGTGCCCGCCTGTACTCCAGAGGTGGCCGTTTGATACATTTCATTTTTTCACTACCCAACCGGTGCCCGCCTGTACTCAAATGGTGCCCGTTTTAAACTTTTGTTTTTTTCACTACCCAACCGGTGCCCGCCTGTACTCCAGAGGTGGCCGTTTGATACATTTCATTTTTTCACTACCCAACCGGTGCCCGCCTGTACTCCAGAGGTGCCCGTTTTATACTTCTTCATTTTTTCACTGCCCAACCGGTGCCCGCATGTACTCAAATGGTGCCCGTTTTATACTTCTTTTTTTTCACCACCCAACCGGTGCCCGCCTGTACTCAAATGGTGCCCGTTTTATACATTTCGTTTTTCACTACCCAACCGGTGCCCGCCTACACTCCAGAGGTGCCCGTTTTATACTTTTTGTTTTTTTCACCACCCAACCGGTGCCCGCCTGTACTCCAGAGGTGCCCGTTTTAAACATTTCATTTTTTCACTACCCAACCGGTGCTCGCCTGTACTCAAATGGTGCCCGTTTTAAACTTTTGTTTTTTTCACTACCCAACCGGTGCCCGCCTGTACTCCAGAGGTGGCTGTTTGATACATTTCATTTTTTCACCACCCAACCGGTGCCCGCCTGTACTCCAGAGGTGCCCGTTTTATACTTCTTTTTTTTCACTACCCAACCGGTGCCCGCCTATACTCCAGAGGTGCCCGTTTTATACATTTTCTTTTTTTCACTTTAAGGACCAAACCGGTGCCCGCATGTACTCCAGAGGTGCCCGTTTTATACTTCTCTTTTTTCACTACCCCACCGGTGCCCGCCTGTACTCAAGATTAGTGGTGCCCGTTTTATACATTTCTTTTTTCACTACCCAACCGGTGCCCGCCTGTACTCAAGATTAGTTTTGCCCGTTTTATACTTTCTTTTTTTTCACTACCAAACCGGTGCCCGCCTGTACTCCAGAGGTGCCCGTTTTATAAATTTCATTTTTTCACTACCCAACCGGTGCCCGCATGTACTCAAATGGTGCCCGTTTCATATTTCTATATTTTTCACCACCCAACCGGTGCCCGCCTGTACTCCAGAGGTGCCCGTTTTATACTTTTTCTTTTTTACTACCCAACCGGTGCCCGCCTGTACTCAAGATTAGTGGTGGCCGTTTTATACTTCTTCTTTTTTTCACTACCAAACCGGTGCCCGCCTGTACTCCAGAGGTGCCCATTTTATACATTTCTATTTTTCACCACCCAACCGGTGCCCGCCTGTACTGAAATGGTGCCCGTTTCATATTTCTATATTTTTCACCACCCAACCGGTGCCCGCCTGTACTCCAGAGGTGCCCGTTTTATACATTTCCCTTTTCACTACCCAACCGGTGCCCGCCTAAACTCCAGAGGTGCCCGTTTTATACTTCCTTTTTTTCACTACCCAAACGGTGCCCGCCTGTACTCAAATGGTGCCCGTTTTATACATTTCTTTTTTCACTACCCAACCGGTGCCCGCCTATACTCCAGAGGTGCCCGTTTTATACATTTTCTTTTTTTCACTTTAAGGACCAAACCGGTGCCCGCATGTACTCCAGAGGTGCCCGTTTTATACTTCTCTTTTTTCACTACCCCACCGGTGCCCGCCTGTACTCAAGATTAGTGGTGCCCGTTTTATACATTTCCTTTTTCACTACCCAACCGGTGCCCGCCTGTACTCCAGAGGTGGCCGTTTGATACATTTCATTTTTTCACTACCCAACCGGTGCCCGCCTGTACTCAAATGGTGCCCGTTTTATACATTTCTTTTTTCACTACCCAACCGGTGCCCGCCTATACTCCAGAGGTGCCCGTTTTATACTTCTTTTTTTGTCACTACCCAACCGGTGCCCGCATGTACTCAAATGGTGCCCGTTTCATATTTCTATATTTTTCATCACCCAAACGGTGCCCGCCTGTACTCAAATGGTGCCCGTTTTATACATTTCTTTTTTCACTACCCAACCGGTGCCCGCCTATACTCCAGAGGTGCCCGTTTTATACATTTTCTTTTTTTCACTTTAAGGACCAAACCGGTGCCCGCATGTACTCCAGAGGTGCCCGTTTTATACTTCTCTTTTTTCACTACCCCACCGGTGCCCGCCTGTACTCAAGATTAGTGGTGCCCGTTTTATACATTTCCTTTTTCACTACCCAACCGGTGCCCGCCTGTACTCCAGAGGTGGCCGTTTGATACATTTCATTTTTTCACTACCCAACCGGTGCCCGCCTGTACTCCAGAGGTGCCCGTTTTATACTTCTTCATTTTTTCACTGCCCAACCGGTGCCCGCATGTACTCAAATGGTGCCCGTTTTATACTTCTTTTTTTTCACCACCCAACCGGTGCCCGCCTGTACTCAAATGGTGCCCGTTTTATACATTTCGTTTTTCACTACCCAACCGGTGCCCGCCTCCACTCCAGAGGTGCCCGTTTTATACTTTTTTTTTTTTTCACCACCCAACCGGTGCCCGCCTGTACTCCAGAGGTGCCCGTTTTAAACATTTCATTTTTTCACTACCCAACCGGTGCCCGCCTGTACTCAAATGGTGCCGGTTTTAAACTTTTGTTTTTTTCACTACCCAACCGGTGCCCGCCTGTACTCCAGAGGTGGCTGTTTGATACATTTCATTTTTTCACCACCCAACCGGTGCCCGCCTGTACTCCAGAGGTGCCCGTTTTATACTTCTTTTTTTGCACTACCCAACCGGTGCCCGCCTATACTCCAGAGGTGCCCGTTTTATACATTTTCTTTTTTTCACTTTAAGGACCAAACCGGTGCCCGCATGTACTCCAGAGGTGCCCGTTTTATACTTCTCTTTTTTCACTACCCCACCGGTGCCCGCCTGTACTCAAGATTAGTGGTGCCCGTTTTATACATTTCTTTTTTCACTACCCAACCGGTGCCCGCCTGTACTCCAGAGGTGGCCGTTTTATACTTCTTTTTTTTCACTACCCAACCGGTGCCCGCCTGTACTCAAATGGTGCCCGTTTTAAACTTTTGTTTTTTTCACTACCCAACCGGTGCCCGCCTGTACTCCAGAGGTGGCCGTTTGATACATTTCATTTTTTCACTACCCAACCGGTGCCCGCCTGTACTCCAGAGGTGCCCGTTTTATACTTCTTCATTTTTTCACTGCCCAACCGGTGCCCGCATGTACTCAAATGGTGCCCGTTTTATACTTCTTTTTTTTCACCACCCAACCGGTGCCCGCCTGTACTCAAATGGTGCCCGTTTTATACATTTCGTTTTTCACTACCCAACCGGTGCCCGCCTACACTCCAGAGGTGCCCGTTTTATACTTTTTGTTTTTTTCACCACCCAACCGGTGCCCGCCTGTACTCCAGAGGTGCCCGTTTTAAACATTTCATTTTTTCACTACCCAACCGGTGCTCGCCTGTACTCAAATGGTGCCCGTTTTAAACTTTTGTTTTTTTCACTACCCAACCGGTGCCCGCCTGTACTCCAGAGGTGGCTGTTTGATACATTTCATTTTTTCACCACCCAACCGGTGCCCGCCTGTACTCCAGAGGTGCCCGTTTTATACTTCTTTTTTTTCACTACCCAACCGGTGCCCGCCTATACTCCAGAGGTGCCCGTTTTATACATTTTCTTTTTTTCACTTTAAGGACCAAACCGGTGCCCGCATGTACTCCAGAGGTGCCCGTTTTATACTTCTCTTTTTTCACTACCCCACCGGTGCCCGCCTGTACTCAAGATTAGTGGTGCCCGTTTTATACATTTCTTTTTTCACTACCCAACCGGTGCCCGCCTGTACTCAAGATTAGTGGTGCCCGTTTTATACTTTCTTTTTTTTCACTACCAAACCGGTGCCCGCCTGTACTCCAGAGGTGCCCGTTTTATAAATTTCATTTTTTCACTACCCAACCGGTGCCCGCATGTACTCAAATGGTGCCCGTTTCATATTTCTATATTTTTCACCACCCAACCGGTGCCCGCCTGTACTCCAGAGGTGCCCGTTTTATACTTTTTCTTTTTTACTACCCAACCGGTGCCCGCCTGTACTCAAGATTAGTGGTGGCCGTTTTATACTTCTTCTTTTTTTCACTACCAAACCGGTGCCCGCCTGTACTCCAGAGGTGCCCATTTTATACATTTCTATTTTTCACCACCCAACCGGTGCCCGCCTGTACTGAAATGGTGCCCGTTTCATATTTCTATATTTTTCACCACCCAACCGGTGCCCGCCTGTACTCCAGAGGTGCCCGTTTTATACATTTCCCTTTTCACTACCCAACCGGTGCCCGCCTAAACTCCAGAGGTGCCCGTTTTATACTTCCTTTTTTTCACTACCCAAACGGTGCCCGCCTGTACTCAAATGGTGCCCGTTTTATACATTTCTTTTTTCACTACCCAACCGGTGCCCGCCTATACTCCAGAGGTGCCCGTTTTATACATTTTCTTTTTTTCACTTTAAGGACCAAACCGGTGCCCGCATGTACTCCAGAGGTGCCCGTTTTATACTTCTCTTTTTTCACTACCCCACCGGTGCCCGCCTGTACTCAAGATTAGTGGTGCCCGTTTTATACATTTCCTT
The DNA here is from genome assembly GCA_037893225.1 of Hippasteria phrygiana. Taxonomy (NCBI): domain Eukaryota; kingdom Metazoa; phylum Echinodermata; class Asteroidea; order Valvatida; family Goniasteridae; genus Hippasteria; species Hippasteria phrygiana. Next base: position 218,747 of record JAZGUH010000628.1, read on the forward strand.
TTTCACTACCCAACCGGTGCCCGCCTGTACTCCAGAGGTGGCCGTTTGATACATTTCATTTTTTCACTACCCAACCGGTGCCCGCCTGTACTCAAATGGTGCCCGTTTTATACATTTCTTTTTTCACTACCCAACCGGTGCCCGCCTATACTCCAGAGGTGCCCGTTTTATACTTCTTTTTTTGTCACTACCCAACCGGTGCCCGCATGTACTCAAATGGTGCCCGTTTCATATTTCTATATTTTTCATCACCCAAACGGTGCCCGCCTGTACTCAAATGGTGCCCGTTTTATACATTTCTTTTTTCACTACCCAACCGGTGCCCGCCTATACTCCAGAGGTGCCCGTTTTATACATTTTCTTTTTTTCACTTTAAGGACCAAACCGGTGCCCGCATGTACTCCAGAGGTGCCCGTTTTATACTTCTCTTTTTTCACTACCCCACCGGTGCCCGCCTGTACTCAAGATTAGTGGTGCCCGTTTTATACATTTCCTTTTTCACTACCCAACCGGTGCCCGCCTGTACTCCAGAGGTGGCCGTTTGATACATTTCATTTTTTCACTACCCAACCGGTGCCCGCCTGTACTCCAGAGGTGCCCGTTTTATACTTCTTCATTTTTTCACTGCCCAACCGGTGCCCGCATGTACTCAAATGGTGCCCGTTTTATACTTCTTTTTTTTCACCACCCAACCGGTGCCCGCCTGTACTCAAATGGTGCCCGTTTTATACATTTCGTTTTTCACTACCCAACCGGTGCCCGCCTCCACTCCAGAGGTGCCCCTTTTATACTTTTTTTTTTTTTCACCACCCAACCGGTGCCCGCCTGTACTCCAGAGGTGCCCGTTTTAAACATTTCATTTTTTCACTACCCAACCGGTGCCCGCCTGTACTCAAATGGTGCCGGTTTTAAACTTTTGTTTTTTTCACTACCCAACCGGTGCCCGCCTGTACTCCAGAGGTGGCTGTTTGATACATTTCATTTTTTCACCACCCAACCGGTGCCCGCCTGTACTCCAGAGGTGCCCGTTTTATACTTCTTTTTTTGCACTACCCAACCGGTGCCCGCCTATACTCCAGAGGTGCCCGTTTTATACATTTTCTTTTTTTCACTTTAAGGACCAAACCGGTGCCCGCATGTACTCCAGAGGTGCCCGTTTTATACTTCTCTTTTTTCACTACCCCACCGGTGCCCGCCTGTACTCAAGATTAGTGGTGCCCGTTTTATACATTTCTTTTTTCACTACCCAACCGGTGCCCGCCTGTACTCCAGAGGTGGCCGTTTTATACTTCTTTTTTTTCACTACCCAACCGGTGCCCGCCTGTACTCAAATGGTGCCCGTTTTAAACTTTTGTTTTTTTCACTACCCAACCGGTGCCCGCCTGTACTCCAGAGGTGGCCGTTTGATACATTTCATTTTTTCACCACCCAACCGGTGCCCGCCTGTACTCCAGAGGTGCCCGTTTTATACTTCTTTTTTTTCATTACCCAACCGGTGCCCGCCTGTACTCCAGAGGTGGCCGTTTGATACATTTCATTTTTTCACTACCCAACCGGTGCCCGCCTGTACTCAAATGGTGCCCGTTTTAAACTTTTGTTTTTTTCACTACCCAACCGGTGCCCGCCTGTACTCCAGAGGTGGCCGTTTGATACATTTCATTTTTTCACTACCCAACCGGTGCCCGCCTGTACTCCAGAGGTGCCCGTTTTATACTTCTTCATTTTTTCACTGCCCAACCGGTGCCCGCATGTACTCAAATGGTGCCCGTTTTATACTTCTTTTTTTTCACCACCCAACCGGTGCCCGCCTGTACTCAAATGGTGCCCGTTTTATACATTTCGTTTTTCACTACCCAACCGGTGCCCGCCTACACTCCAGAGGTGCCCGTTTTATACTTTTTGTTTTTTTCACCACCCAACCGGTGCCCGCCTGTACTCCAGAGGTGCCCGTTTTAAACATTTCATTTTTTCACTACCCAACCGGTGCTCGCCTGTACTCAAATGGTGCCCGTTTTAAACTTTTGTTTTTTTCACTACCCAACCGGTGCCCGCCTGTACTCCAGAGGTGGCTGTTTGATACATTTCATTTTTTCACCACCCAACCGGTGCCCGCCTGTACTCCAGAGGTGCCCGTTTTATACTTCTTTTTTTTCACTACCCAACCGGTGCCCGCCTATACTCCAGAGGTGCCCGTTTTATACATTTTCTTTTTTTCACTTTAAGGACCAAACCGGTGCCCGCATGTACTCCAGAGGTGCCCGTTTTATACTTCTCTTTTTTCACTACCCCACCGGTGCCCGCCTGTACTCAAGATTAGTGGTGCCCGTTTTATACATTTCTTTTTTCACTACCCAACCGGTGCCCGCCTGTACTCAAGATTAGTGGTGCCCGTTTTATACTTTCTTTTTTTTCACTACCAAACCGGTGCCCGCCTGTACTCCAGAGGTGCCCGTTTTATAAATTTCATTTTTTCACTACCCAACCGGTGCCCGCATGTACTCAAATGGTGCCCGTTTCATATTTCTATATTTTTCACCACCCAACCGGTGCCCGCCTGTACTCCAGAGGTGCCCGTTTTATACTTTTTCTTTTTTACTACCCAACCGGTGCCCGCCTGTACTCAAGATTAGTGGTGGCCGTTTTATACTTCTTCTTTTTTTCACTACCAAACCGGTGCCCGCCTGTACTCCAGAGGTGCCCATTTTATACATTTCTATTTTTCACCACCCAACCGGTGCCCGCCTGTACTGAAATGGTGCCCGTTTCATATTTCTATATTTTTCACCACCCAACCGGTGCCCGCCTGTACTCCAGAGGTGCCCGTTTTATACATTTCCCTTTTCACTACCCAACCGGTGCCCGCCTAAACTCCAGAGGTGCCCGTTTTATACTTCCTTTTTTTCACTACCCAAACGGTGCCCGCCTGTACTCAAATGGTGCCCGTTTTATACATTTCTTTTTTCACTACCCAACCGGTGCCCGCCTATACTCCAGAGGTGCCCGTTTTATACATTTTCTTTTTTTCACTTTAAGGACCAAACCGGTGCCCGCATGTACTCCAGAGGTGCCCGTTTTATACTTCTCTTTTTTCACTACCCCACCGGTGCCCGCCTGTACTCAAGATTAGTGGTGCCCGTTTTATACATTTCCTTTTTCACTACCCAACCGGTGCCCGCCTGTACTCCAGAGGTGGCCGTTTGATACATTTCATTTTTTCACTACCCAACCGGTGCCCGCCTGTACTCAAATGGTGCCCGTTTTATACATTTCTTTTTTCACTACCCAACCGGTGCCCGCCTATACTCCAGAGGTGCCCGTTTTATACTTCTTTTTTTGTCACTACCCAACCGGTGCCCGCATGTACTCAAATGGTGCCCGTTTCATATTTCTATATTTTTCATCACCCAAACGGTGCCCGCCTGTACTCAAATGGTGCCCGTTTTATACATTTCTTTTTTCACTACCCAACCGGTGCCCGCCTATACTCCAGAGGTGCCCGTTTTATACATTTTCTTTTTTTCACTTTAAGGACCAAACCGGTGCCCGCATGTACTCCAGAGGTGCCCGTTTTATACTTCTCTTTTTTCACTACCCCACCGGTGCCCGCCTGTACTCAAGATTAGTGGTGCCCGTTTTATACATTTCCTTTTTCACTACCCAACCGGTGCCCGCCTGTACTCCAGAGGTGGCCGTTTGATACATTTCATTTTTTCACTACCCAACCGGTGCCCGCCTGTACTCAAATGGTGCCCGTTTTATACATTTCTTTTTTCACTACCCAACCGGTGCCCGCCTATACTCCAGAGGTGCCCGTTTTATACTTCTTTTTTTGTCACTACCCAACCGGTGCCCGCATGTACTCAAATGGTGCCCGTTTCATATTTCTATATTTTTCATCACCCAAACGGTGCCCGCCTGTACTCAAATGGTGCCCGTTTTATACATTTCTTTTTTCACTACCCAACCGGTGCCCGCATATACTCCAGAGGTGGCCGTTTTATACTTCTATTTTTTCACCACCCAACCGGTGCCCGCCTGTACTCCAGAGGTGCCCGTTTTATACTTCTTTTTTTTCATTACCCAACCGGTGCCCGCCTGTACTCAAGATTAGTGGTGCCCGTTTTATACATTTCTTTATTCACTACCCAACCGGTGCCCGCCTGTACTCCAGAGGTGGCCGTTTGATACATTTAATTTTTTCACTACCCAACCGGTGCCCGCCTGTACTCAAATGGTGCCCGTTTTAAACTTTTGTTTTTTTCACTACCCAACCGGTGCCCGCCTGTACTCCAGAGGTGGCCGTTTGATACATTTCATTTTTTCACCACCCAACCGGTGCCCGCCTGTACTCCAGAGGTGCCCGTTTTATACTTCTTCATTTTTTCACTGCCCAACCGGTGCCCGCATGTACTCAAATGGTGCCCGTTTTATACTTCTTTTTTTTCACCACCCAACCGGTGCCCGCCTGTACTCAAATGGTGCCCGTTTTATACATTTCGTTTTTCACTACCCAACCGGTGCCCGCCTACACTCCAGAGGTGCCCGTTTTATACTTTTTTTTTTTTCACCACCCAACCGGTGCCCGCCTGTACTCCAGAGGTGCCCGTTTTAAACATTTCATTTTTTCACTACCCAACCGGTGCCCGCCTGTACTCAAATGGTGCCCGTTTTAAACTTTTGTTTTTTTCACTACCCAACCGGTGCCCGCCTGTACTCCAGAGGTGGCTGTTTGATACATTTCATTTTTTCACCACCCAACCGGTGCCCGCCTGTACTCCAGAGGTGCCCGTTTTATACTTCTTTTTTTTCACTACCCAACCGGTGCCCGCCTATACTCCAGAGGTGCCCGTTTTATACATTTTCTTTTTTTCACTTTAAGGACCAAACCGGTGCCCGCATGTACTCCAGAGGTGCCCGTTTTATACTTCTCTTTTTTCACTACCCCACCGGTGCCCGCCTGTACTCAAGATTAGTGGTGCCCGTTTTATACATTTCTTTTTTCACTACCCAACCGGTGCCCGCCTGTACTCCAGAGGTGGCCGTTTTATACTTCTTTTTTTTCACTACCCAACCGGTGCCCGCCTGTACTCAAATGGTGCCCGTTTTAAACTTTTGTTTTTTTCACTACCCAACCGGTGCCCGCCTGTACTCAAATGGTGCCCGTTTTAAACTTTCGTTTTTTTCACTACCCAACCGGTGCCCGCCTGTACTCCAGAGGTGGCCGTTTGATACATTTCATTTTTTCACTACCCAACCGGTGCCCGCCTGTACTCCAGAGGTGCCCGTTTTATACTTCTTCATTTTTTCACTGCCCAACCGGTGCCCGCATGTACTCAAATGGTGCCCGTTTTATACTTCTTTTTTTTCACCACCCAACCGGTGCCCGCCTGTACTCAAATGGTGCCCGTTTTATACATTTCGTTTTTCACTACCCAACCGGTGCCCGCCTACACTCCAGAGGTGCCCGTTTTATACTTTTTTTTTTTTTCACCACCCAACCGGTGCCCGCCTGTACTCCAGAGGTGCCCGTTTTAAACATTTCATTTTTTCACTACCCAACCGGTGCCCGCCTGTACTCCAGAGGTGCCCGTTTTATACTTCTTTTTTTTCACTACCCAACCGGTGCCCGCCTATACTCCAGAGGTGCCCGTTTTATACATTTTCTTTTTTTCACTTTAAGGACCAAACCGGTGCCCGCATGTACTCCAGAGGTGCCCGTTTTATACTTCTCTTTTTTCACTACCCCACCGGTGCCCGCCTGTACTCAAGATTAGTGGTGCCCGTTTTATACATTTCTTTTTTCACTACCCAACCGGTGCCCGCCTGTACTCCAGAGGTGGCCGTTTTATACTTCTTTTTTTTCACTACCCAACCGGTGCCCGCCTGTACTCAAATGGTGCCCGTTTTAAACTTTTGTTTTTTTCACTACCCAACCGGTGCCCGCCTGTACTCAAGATTAGTGGTGCCCGTTTTATACTTCCTTTTTTTTTCACTACCAAACCGGTGCCAGCCTGTACTCCAGAGGTGCCCGTATATACATTTCTTTTTTTCACTACCCAACCGGTGCCCGCCTGTACTCAAGATTAGTGGTGCCCGTTTTATACTTTCTTTTTTTTCACTACCAAACCGGTGCCCGCCTGTACTCCAGAGGTGCCCGTTTTATAAATTTCATTTTTTCACTACCCAACCGGTGCCCGCATGTACTCAAATGGTGCCCGTTTCATATTTCTATATTTTTCATCACCCAACCGGTGCCCGCCTGTACTCCAGAGGTGCCCGTTTTATACTTTTTCTTTTTTACTACCCAACCGGTGCCCGCCTGTACTCAAGATTAGTGGTGGCCGTTTTATACTTCTTCTTTTTTTCACTACCAAACCGGTGCCCGCCTGTACTCCAGAGGTGCCCATTTTATACATTTCTATTTTTCACCACCCAACCGGTGCCCGCCTGTACTGAAATGGTGCCCGTTTCATATTTCTATATTTTTCACCACCCAACCGGTGCCCGCCTGTACTCCAGAGGTGCCCGTTTTATACATTTCCCTTTTCACTACCCAACCGGTGCCCGCCTAAACTCCAGAGGTGCCCGTTTTATACTTCCTTTTTTTCACTACCCAAACGGTGCCCGCCTGTACTCAAATGGTGCCCGTTTTATACATTTCTTTTTTCACTACCCAACCGGTGCCCGCCTATACTCCAGAGGTGCCCGTTTTATACATTTTCTTTTTTTCACTTTAAGGACCAAACCGGTGCCCGCATGTACTCCAGAGGTGCCCGTTTTATACTTCTCTTTTTTCACTACCCCACCGGTGCCCGCCTGTACTCAAGATTAGTGGTGCCCGTTTTATACATTTCCTTTTTCACTACCCAACCGGTGCCCGCCTGTACTCCAGAGGTGGCCGTTTGATACATTTCATTTTTTCACTACCCAACCGGTGCCCGCCTGTACTCAAATGGTGCCCGTTTTATACATTTCTTTTTTCACTACCCAACCGGTGCCCGCCTATACTCCAGAGGTGCCCGTTTTATACTTCTTTTTTTGTCACTACCCAACCGGTGCCCGCATGTACTCAAATGGTGCCCGTTTCATATTTCTATATTTTTCATCACCCAAACGGTGCCCGCCTGTACTCAAATGGTGCCCGTTTTATACATTTCTTTTTTCACTACCCAACCGGTGCCCGCATATACTCCAGAGGTGGCCGTTTTATACTTCTATTTTTTCACCACCCAACCGGTGCCCGCCTGTACTCCAGAGGTGCCCGTTTTATACTTCTTTTTTTTCATTACCCAACCGGTGCCCGCCTGTACTCAAGATTAGTGGTGCCCGTTTTATACATTTCTTTATTCACTACCCAACCGGTGCCCGCCTGTACTCCAGAGGTGGCCGTTTGATACATTTAATTTTTTCACTACCCAACCGGTGCCCGCCTGTACTCAAATGGTGCCCGTTTTAAACTTTTGTTTTTTTCACTACCCAACCGGTGCCCGCCTGTACTCCAGAGGTGGCCGTTTGATACATTTCATTTTTTCACCACCCAACCGGTGCCCGCCTGTACTCCAGAGGTGCCCGTTTTATACTTCTTTTTTTTCATTACCCAACCGGTGCCCGCCTGTACTCCAGAGGTGGCCGTTTGATACATTTCATTTTTTCACTACCCAACCGGTGCCCGCCTGTACTCAAATGGTGCCCGTTTTAAACTTTTGTTTTTTTCACTACCCAACCGGTGCCCGCCTGTACTCCAGAGGTGGCCGTTTGATACATTTCATTTTTTCACTACCCAACCGGTGCCCGCCTGTACTCCAGAGGTGCCCGTTTTATACTTCTTCATTTTTTCACTACCCAACCGGTGCCCGCCTGTACTCAAATGGTGCCCGTTTTAAACTTTTGTTTTTTTCACTACCCAACCGGTGCCCGCCTGTACTCCAGAGGTGGCTGTTTGATACATTTCATTTTTTCACCACCCAACCGGTGCCCGCCTGTACTCCAGAGGTGCCCGTTTTATACTTCTTTTTTTTCACTACCCAACCGGTGCCCGCCTATACTCCAGAGGTGCCCGTTTTATACATTTTCTTTTTTTCACTTTAAGGACCAAACCGGTGCCCGCATGTACTCCAGAGGTGCCCGTTTTATACTTCTCTTTTTTCACTACCCCACCGGTGCCCGCCTGTACTCAAGATTAGTGGTGCCCGTTTTATACATTTCTTTTTTCACTACCCAACCGGTGCCCGCCTGTACTCCAGAGGTGGCCGTTTTATACTTCTTTTTTTTCACTACCCAACCGGTGCCCGCCTGTACTCAAATGGTGCCCGTTTTAAACTTTTGTTTTTTTCACTACCCAACCGGTGCCCGCCTGTACTCAAATGGTGCCCGTTTTAAACTTTTGTTTTTTTCACTACCCAACCGGTGCCCGCCTGTACTCCAGAGGTGGCCGTTTGATACATTTCATTTTTTCACTACCCAACCGGTGCCCGCCTGTACTCCAGAGGTGCCCGTTTTATACTTCTTTTTTTTCATTACCCAACCGGTGCCCGCCTGTACTCCAGAGGTGGCCGTTTGATACATTTCATTTTTTCACTACCCAACCGGTGCCCGCCTGTACTCAAATGGTGCCCGTTTTAAACTTTTGTTTTTTTCACTACCCAACCGGTGCCCGCCTGTACTCCAGAGGTGGCCGTTTGATACATTTCATTTTTTCACTACCCAACCGGTGCCCGCATGTACTCAAATGGTGCCCGTTTCATATTTCTATATTTTTCACCACCCAACCGGTGCCCGCCTGTACTCCAGAGGTGCCCGTTTTATACTTTTTCTTTTTTACTACCCAACCGGTGCCCGCCTGTACTCAAGATTAGTGGTGGCCGTTTTATACTTCTTCTTTTTTTCACTACCAAACCGGTGCCCGCCTGTACTCCAGAGGTGCCCATTTTATACATTTCTATTTTTCACCACCCAACCGGTGCCCGCCTGTACTCAAATGGTGCCCGTTTCATATTTCTATATTTTTCACCACCCAACCGGTGCCCGCCTGTACTCCAGAGGTGCCCGTTTTATACATTTCCCTTTTCACTACCCAACCGGTTTCCGCCTAAACTCCAGAGGTGCCCGTTTTATACTTCCTTTTTTTCACTACCCAAACGGTGCCCGCCTGTACTCAAATGGTGCCCGTTTTATACATTTCTTTTTTCACTACCCAACCGGTGCCCGCCTATACTCCAGAGGTGCCCGTTTTATACATTTTCTTTTTTTCACTTTAAGGACCAAACCGGTGCCCGCATGTACTCCAGAGGTGCCCGTTTTATACTTCTCTTTTTTCACTACCCCACCGGTGCCCGCCTGTACTCAAGATTAGTGGTGCCCGTTTTATACATTTCCTTTTTCACTACCCAACCGGTGCCCGCCTGTACTCCAGAGGTGGCCGTTTGATACATTTCATTTTTTCACTACCCAACCGGTGCCCGCCTGTACTCAAATGGTGCCCGTTTTATACATTTCTTTTTTCACTACCCAACCGGTGCCCGCCTATACTCCAGAGGTGCCCGTTTTATACTTCTTTTTTTTCACTACCCAACCGGTGCCCGCCTGTACTCAAATGGTGCCCGTTTTAAACTTTTGTTTTTTTCACTACCCAACCGGTGCCCGCCTGTACTCAAGATTAGTGGTGCCCGTTTTATACATTTCTTTTTTCACTACCCAACCGGTGCCCGCCTGTACTCCAGAGGTGGCCGTTTGATACATTTCATTTTTTCACTACCCAACCGGTGCCCGCCTGTACTCAAATGGTGCCCGTTTTATACATTGCTTTTTTCACTACCCAACCGGTGCCCGCCTATACTCCAGAGGTGCCCGTTTTATACTTCTTTTTTTCACTACCCAACCGGTGCCCGCCTGTACTCAAATGCTGCCCGTTTTAAACTTTTGTTTTTTTCACTACCCAACCGGTGCCCGCCTGTACTCAAGATTAGTGGTGCCCGTTTTATACATTTCTTTTTTCACTACCCAACCGGTGCCCGCCTATACTCCAGAGGTGCCCGTTTTATACTTCTTTTTTTTCACTACCCAACCGGTGCCCGCCTGTACTCCAGAGGTGGCCGTTTGATACATTTCATTTTTTCACTACCCAACCGGTGACCGCCTGTACTCCAGAGGTGCCCGTTTTATACTTCTTCATTTTTTCACTACCCAACCGGTGCCCGCATGTACTCAAATGGTGCCCGTTTTATACTTCTTCATTTGTTCACTACCCAACCGGTGCCCGCCTGTACTCAAGATTAGTGGTGCCCGTTTTATACTTTCTTTTTTTTCACTACCAAACCGGTGCCCGCCTGTAACCCATAGGTGCCCGTTTTATACTTCTTCTTTTGCAATACCCAAACGGTGCCCGCCTGTACTCAAATGGTGCCCGTTTTATACATTTCTTTTTTCACTACCCAACCGGTGCCCGCATATACTCCAGAGGTGGCCGTTTTATACTTCTTTTTTTTCATTACCCAACCGGTGCCCGCCTGTACTCAACATTAGTGGTGCCCGTTTTATACATTTCTTTTTTCACTACCCAACCGGTGCCCGTCTGTACTCCAGAGGTGGCCGTTTGATACATTTAATTTTTTCACTACCCAACCGGTGCCCGCCTGTACTCAAATGGTGCCCGTTTTAAACTTTTGTTTTTTTCACTACCCAACCGGTGCCCGCCTGTACTCCAGAGGTGGCCGTTTGATACATTTCATTTTTTCACCACCCAACCGGTGCCCGCCTGTACTCCAGAGGTGCCCGTTTTATACTTCTTTTTTTTCATTACCCAACCGGTGCCCGCCTGTACTCCAGAGGTGCCCGTATATACATTTCTTTTTTTCACTACCCAACCGGTGCCCGCCTGTACTCAAGATTAGTGGTGCCCGTTTTATACTTTCTTTTTTTTCACTACCAAACCGGTGCCCGCCTGTACTCCAGAGGTGCCCGTTTTTTTTTTTTTTTTTTTTTTTTTTTCGTGAAAAGTGGAGTTATACAACTCCATTTATTCTATATACTCAACACAAATACAATATTACAACACATTAGTAAATTATATATGTATATACATATGTACAAAAATAAAAATATATACAAAGTAAACACAAAGTATAAACAGTGATAGTGTCACAAAATTCGAAACCAAATCATAAATCGTGCAAAGTAAATAACATAAACAATAACATAAACAACTCAAATATATAGAAAGAGTCTTAAGTCATGCAAAATCATAGCAAAATAAATGACAAGCAATAAAGTATAAACAATAACTCAAATGATTACATACAAAATCACTAGTCCAAAAAAGGGTCAATAAACAACAATGGGAAAAAAAAAAAAAAAAAAAATCCAAGATTTAGAAACCAAATCACAAGTCATGCAAATTCAATACATGTCAAATAATTATGTACAAACAATAAATCAAATAGTTAAAATACGAAATCTCAAGTAAACAAAATAAATAAATGACAAAACAATGTATAAACAATAAATCAAAGATTTCGAAACCAAATCACAGATCATGCAAAATATACGACAAACATTATTGAATAAACAATCCAATATTTAGAAATAAATTCTGAAGTCATGAAAAAGACAAAAAATGAAATGACACATAATCGTGTACAAAACAATAAATCAAATATTTATAAACAAAATACTAAATCATGCAAAGGACAAAACGGTAAATTATAAACAATAAATCAAATATTTAGTCATGCAAAATAAATGTCAAATAATCGTGAACAAAAACAGGAAATCAAGAAATCAAATAATCAGAAACAAAATTTTAAATTACCTTCCTCCAAATAACACAGAACGGAATTTCTGGTATAAATGAAACAAAAAACATTAACGGGTAATCTCCGTTTTTCGAAATAAATAAATTTACGTAACTTACTTTTGTACACATTTAGAATATTCAAATTACAATCATCACTCCGGTCAGTATACATACATCTCGTTTTCCAGATTATTCCATGTAATTTACCAATGAGCATTAAATATAAATCGTCATCAAGACCTACTCCCAGAGTTCTAGAAAGATCCGACAAACAGAAAGTAGCATCTTTTTTATATTTCTTTATAAGATTTTCAACAAAAAACCAAGCATGGACATGTTTACTACAATTGATAAAAAGATGCTCGATCGTTTCGACATTAGTTTTACATAGAGGGCAGAGATCGTTATCGGTTATTCCCCATCGTTTAAGTTTGTCTTTAGTAGGAAGAATCCTGTGCTTCAATTGGAACCAAATATCCTTATCATGAACGTCAAGAAGGTTAGAACAATTTTTGAGCCAAATTTTTTTCCAATCGAGATGATTTACATTAAAGAAAAGATTCCATTTGTTAACGGCACTGGGAGCAATTAAATTTCTACTAATTAAAAAATTATAGATAATCTTAACATTTGCATTAATTAATTCTATAGTATCTTTATCATTAATGGTAACATTATTCAATGGATGGTTCGGGGGACCTTCTCTGGATTCTTCTATGTAATCTATTTTGACATTTCTGTTTAAACCCGCCATGATCCGGCCCGCAGTTACAGGCAAAATATTACATAAATCGGCAACCTTCTTAAAGGAAAACAGCTGGCCTTCTTGAACAATATCTTTTAAATAAACAATTCCCTGAGGTTTTAAAATTCTTGAATCTAAAACTTTTCCTTGATTACCAGTAATAATTGTGTTATTCCACAGAGGTAAGTTACCTGTTTCATTTATACACGAAAACACGTTATTAATATTGGCACCGGATTTGTTGAAATTAACAATTAATTCTTTATAATAAGGTTGGGCCGTGGGGACAATAGCTTTGGGACAATTAAGAACGTACCAGTCTAGTTTACTACTCCCACTGGCTTGGGTTATACAATAATCAAAGAAATATTTCCATTTACCGGAACTTTCACGATACTTACGCAAAACATTAATTTTTAAAGCCTGCAATTTACATTTAATGTCGACAACTCCAGTACCTCCATTATCAAGCGGCCCACATATAGTATTTCTTTTGATTTTATCCGGTTTCCCGTTCCAATAGAAGGACCATTTAAATCTTTCCATTTTCGAAATATATTCTTCTGGACAATGAAGGACTGGGCCGAAGTAGGAGAGCCCGGATCCGATAAAACTATTGATGACTATAGATTTCCCTTTTAAGGTAAGGTTTCTCATTTTCCATTTCTTCAAAATACTCTCCATTTTACTAATTCTAGGTTTCCAATTTATATCCGAATTGTCGTCATTTCCAAAATAAATTCCGAGTATTTTAAGGTGATCACTTACCCACGAAAACCCCCCCGGTTTATCTTTTCTATCCCTCCATTTGCCCAACCAAAGCCCCTGTGACTTCCCTACATTAATTTTAGACCCAGACCCCCCACTGTAAACGGTAAAAATATTGTCTAACACATCAAAATCGCTATCCTCAGTCAAAAAAATGGTTGTGTCATCAGCATGTTGAATTAATTTCAGAGTCTGATCACTATTAGGAAGAATTATACCTTTAAGATTGCTACTTCTTCTAATGAGACAGGCTAAACCTTCAGCACATATGGTATATAGGAGAGGGGATAAGGGACATCCCTGCCTGATTCCCCTAGTCACTCTGAAGGGTTCCGTAATAAAATTATTGACTATAATGCTACTACACGGATTACTATATAAAATTTGAACCCACTTAATAATACTTTCAGGAATTCCCATCTTTTTCATAATACCAAACATATAATCCCACTCTATCCTATCAAAAGCTTTTTCTTGGTCTATACTTAATAGGGCCCCTTGTTCATCTTCATTGTTAATATAATAAATACTATCCCTAATGGTCATTAAATTATCCTGTATATTTCTTCCCGCGACTCCACAGGATTGGTCATCACCAATAATATCGGGCATGATTTTCTTTAATCTATTTGTTATTACTTTGGAAATAATTTTGTAATCAACATTCAGAAGGCTAATGGGCCTCCAATTCTTTAGGTTATTTCTCTCCCCCCTATTTTTAAAAATTAATCGAATGAGAGCAACATTCATAGAGTTGGGCAAACAATCACTTTTCATACATTCATTGACGACTTCCATAAAATCAGTTTTAATGACGGGCCAAAAAAGTTGATAAAACTCAACAGTTAAACCATCCAAACCGGGCGATTTTTCTTTTTTCATTTGATTGAGGGCTAACAAAATTTCGTTTTCATCAAGATCCTTTTCAAGGTCGTCAATAACATCATCATCAAAAAGGGTAAAATTCACATTATCAAGAACAATATTATATTTACCTTTACATATTCCTTCACTGGTATACAAGTTTTCATAAAAAGAATTCACATACTCGCACATAGAAAGGGAATCTTCATAATAGTTACCGACAGTATCAACTAGATTGGTTATCAGGTTCTCGTTATTTCTTTGTTTTTCTACACCTCGAAAAAAATGAGTTGGTTTTTCACCCTCTATTTTGTTAATATGACATTTCACTCTAGACTTTTCTAGGTCATTGAGCTCATAAGTTTTGATTTTATTTTCAATTTCCGATATAGTATTGGGATCTGAATTGGCATCGTTAAGGAGCCTGGTCAGATCTTTTTGAAGTTTATTTGTATGTTTCTTCTCCTTTTGGTATTTTTCGGAACCGAAATTTTTTATGATTTCTTTTAATTTGCATTTACCATGATCCCACCAATCCAAGGTGTTGTCGTAATTATCTTTTTGGGTTTTCCAAAAAGACCAAAACAGTTTTATACTTTGAGCACATTGATCATCCCACAGTAATTGATTGTTACAGATCCATCTACCTGTACCAAAATTAATTTCCCGTTTTTGAAATCTACAGATAACAGCAAAATGATCCGACAATCCTAAAGAACTAACACTAGCATCGGAAAGAAGGCAATAGAGAGAACGTGATGTAAAAATATAGTCTATCCTACTACTCCTTTTGAGAACCCTATGGTAAAAGGTATATCCCAAATCATCCGGGTAAAGATTCCTATAAATATCAATTAGGTCATGATTTGAAATTATATTTTTCAATTCAGAAACACTTTTATCGGCTTTGTTATTTAAATCAAGTTGACAATTAAAATCACCTGCTATAACCCAATTATCCCCTTCGTAAAGATATATATTTAGAATTTGAAAGAAGGTTTTTCTACTGAGTATCTGATTAGGGGCATAGACGTTCAAGATACTAAAGGTGATTCCTTTCAATAATATGTTACAAGTGATTAGTCTACCCTCTTCATCTGTATCAAAATGATCTAATTTAATCCCTGATTTGCGTGATGCCAGAATAGCCACTCCCCTAGAATTACTTTCCCCGTGACTAAAGGCCATTTCCCCTCCCCATTGTTTAGTCCAAAAATCTTCATCATTAATAGTGCTATGGGTTTCCTGAAGACAAATAATATCGTATTTTTCCCTGTTTAGATGATTAAATAAAATTTCCCTTTTTTGGTGATTACGGAGCCCGTTAACATTAAGAGTGGCTATTCTGAGCATCACGCAAATCAGAAGAACATAAATCATAAATCAAAAAAAGTAAGCTTACGTAGCTTTTCCCCGTCCTCTGCCCCGCTGACTCGGCTGGCCGGATGAATTGGGCGGTGCGTCTTCTTCCGATCTACGCGCCCAGGACGTTCGCTTCTTTCGGACACGTTGAACCCCTCCCTTCACGTATGTCACGTACTCTTCTCCCTGATCTTGTGTTGACTCCTTCTGGCTTTCTTTTGACTCCCCCTCCTGGTCTGATCTTTCTTCCTTCCCCATTGCTACGGCTTTGGGCTCGCTGCCTTCTCCTTTATCTTCTTCTGTTATCTTCCGCTTTCTGGTATCTGCTCTGGCGACACTCTCGTCCCAAAAGCCACGGAGCTTGCGTTGGTATCTCGGTGGTGGCGTCTGTATGACCTGGCTGAAGGTCTTTTTGCGGTCTTTCGGGCTGTCTGGTGTGCTGCTCCCCTCCTCTCGGTTGTCGGTCACCTCGTCTTGCTGATCTTGTTCCTGTTCTGGTCCAGCTGTGGCTGGAGCTTCCGTCACGGTTCGGTTGACCTCGGCATTGGTTTCTTCGTCCATTTCTGTTTGGATATCATCACCTGCTTGCTCTTCCATGTCGTCTTCACTCTCATTGGTAGGCTCTTTTTCCTGCTCGTAGTCGGGTTTGGGAATTACCAGAATCGGGGTGTGGTTATCTGCGTTGTCGTCCTCTTCTTCATTGGTGTCAGTGTCGGTGTCGGTGTCGGTGCCCTCGTTCTCATCTACATGCTTGTCGTGCACAGACGCCCGGTGGTTATAACTTCCACATATGAAACATCTCCCCCGCATCTGGCAGTCCCGTGCGAAGTGGCCCGGCTTACTACAAATCTTGCAGGTCTTTTCTTGGCCTCTGTACCTCACTGGCAAGGTGAATCCGCCTACTCGAACGTAGCTGGGTATGGGTTTCTGTAGATTTCGGATCAATAGGCTGCGGACTCCCGTCTCGATAGATTTTTCGAAGTCGTGGGTCTGTCGTCTGATATTGCCCACTGTTCCAAACTGCATGAGAGCATTGCAGACGACTTCGTCGGACATTTCATATGGGGCCTTGACGTATGCTACCACCGAATTCTGTAGACTGACTCTCTCACATTGGATGAGCAACTTATGCAGAATCATTCCCTGTAGTGCGATTCTCTCGCTATCTTTGCTGTTGTTGAAAGACACATTAAACCACCCGTTGTCAAGTGAAGCTATACATTTTGTTGACGCCGCGGTGCCCAACTCTTTGTTTATGGCACAAAAGACCTCGTTGGCTGTCACGTCTTGGAGGTGACTGACATTAAATCTTATTGTGTTAGGGCGCTTAAGCATGGGTCGCTGTGGTTGACGGTAGGACGACCCCATGGCTCTCAAGATGGCTGCCCCTAATATGGACAACGGCCTCGAAAATCAAAAGACGGAGAAGGCCAAAAAGGCCGATACTCTCGACAAGATATCTCCCTATTGAGCTTTAGATATAGATACTCACATAGGAAGAAACTCAGATACCATTCAAGCACAAAAGGGCAACAAATCACTAGAAAGGTAGAACTTTTCAGGAGCGCGATGTTGAACACGTCTTGCGGTGCCCGCATGTACTCCAGAGGTGCCCATTTTATACATTTCTATTTTTCACCACCCAACCGGTGCCCGCCTGTACTCAAATGGTGCCCGTTTCATATTTCTATATTTTTCACCACCCAACCGGTGCCCGCCTGTACTCCAGAGGTGCCCGTTTTATACATTTCCCTTTTCACTACCCAACCGGTTTCCGCCTAAACTCCAGAGGTGCCCGTTTTATACTTCCTTTTTTTCACTACCCAAACGGTGCCCGCCTGTACTCAAATGGTGCCCGTTTTATACATTTCTTTTTTCACTACCCAACCGGTGCCCGCCTATACTCCAGAGGTGCCCGTTTTATACATTTTCTTTTTTTCACTTTAAGGACCAAACCGGTGCCCGCATGTACTCCAGAGGTGCCCGTTTTATACTTCTCTTTTTTCACTACCCCACCGGTGCCCGCCTGTACTCAAGATTAGTGGTGCCCGTTTTATACATTTCCTTTTTCACTACCCAACCGGTGCCCGCCTGTACTCCAGAGGTGGCCGTTTGATACATTTCATTTTTTCACTACCCAACCGGTGCCCGCCTGTACTCAAATGGTGCCCGTTTTATACATTTCTTTTTTCACTACCCAACCGGTGCCCGCCTATACTCCAGAGGTGCCCGTTTTATACTTCTTTTTTTTCACTACCCAACCGGTGCCCGCCTGTACTCAAATGGTGCCCGTTTTAAACTTTTGTTTTTTTCACTACCCAACCGGTGCCCGCCTGTACTCAAGATTAGTGGTGCCCGTTTTATACATTTCTTTTTTCACTACCCAACCGGTGCCCGCCTGTACTCCAGAGGTGGCCGTTTGATACATTTCATTTTTTCACTACCCAACCGGTGCCCGCCTGTACTCAAATGGTGCCCGTTTTATACATTGCTTTTTTCACTACCCAACCGGTGCCCGCCTATACTCCAGAGGTGCCCGTTTTATACTTCTTTTTTTCACTACCCAACCGGTGCCCGCCTGTACTCAAATGCTGCCCGTTTTAAACTTTTGTTTTTTTCACTACCCAACCGGTGCCCGCCTGTACTCAAGATTAGTGGTGCCCGTTTTATACATTTCTTTTTTCACTACCCAACCGGTGCCCGCCTATACTCCAGAGGTGCCCGTTTTATACTTCTTTTTTTTCACTACCCAACCGGTGCCCGCCTGTACTCCAGAGGTGGCCGTTTGATACATTTCATTTTTTCACTACCCAACCGGTGACCGCCTGTACTCCAGAGGTGCCCGTTTTATACTTCTTCATTTTTTCACTACCCAACCGGTGCCCGCATGTACTCAAATGGTGCCCGTTTTATACTTCTTCATTTGTTCACTACCCAACCGGTGCCCGCCTGTACTCAAGATTAGTGGTGCCCGTTTTATACTTTCTTTTTTTTCACTACCAAACCGGTGCCCGCCTGTAACCCATAGGTGCCCGTTTTATACTTCTTCTTTTGCAATACCCAAACGGTGCCCGCCTGTACTCAAATGGTGCCCGTTTTATACATTTCTTTTTTCACTACCCAACCGGTGCCCGCATATACTCCAGAGGTGGCCGTTTTATACTTCTTTTTTTTCATTACCCAACCGGTGCCCGCCTGTACTCAACATTAGTGGTGCCCGTTTTATACATTTCTTTTTTCACTACCCAACCGGTGCCCGTCTGTACTCCAGAGGTGGCCGTTTGATACATTTAATTTTTTCACTACCCAACCGGTGCCCGCCTGTACTCAAATGGTGCCCGTTTTAAACTTTTGTTTTTTTCACTACCCAACCGGTGCCCGCCTGTACTCCAGAGGTGGCCGTTTGATACATTTCATTTTTTCACCACCCAACCGGTGCCCGCCTGTACTCCAGAGGTGCCCGTTTTATACTTCTTTTTTTTCATTACCCAACCGGTGCCCGCCTGTACTCCAGAGGTGCCCGTATATACATTTCTTTTTTTCACTACCCAACCGGTGCCCGCCTGTACTCAAGATTAGTGGTGCCCGTTTTATACTTTCTTTTTTTTCACTACCAAACCGGTGCCCGCCTGTACTCCAGAGGTGCCCGTTTTATACATTTCATTTTTTCACTACCCAACCGGTGCCCGCATGTACTCAAATGGTGCCCGTTTCATATTTCTATATTTTTCACCACCCAACCGGTGCCCGCCTGTACTCCAGAGGTGCCCGTTTTATACTTTTTCTTTTTCACTACCCAACCGGTGCCCGCCTGTACTCAAGATTAGTGGTGCCCGTTTTATACTTTCTTTTTTTTCACTACCAAACCGGTGCCCGCCTGTACTCCAGAGGTGCCCGTTTTATACATTTCATTTTTTCACTACCCAACCGGTGCCCGCATGTACTCAAATGGTGCCCGTTTCATATTTCTATATTTTTCACCACCCAACCGGTGCCCGCCTGTACTCCAGAGGTGCCCGTTTTATACTTTTTCTTTTTTACTACCCAACCGGTGCCCGCCTGTACTCAAGATTAGTGGTGGCCGTTTTATACTTCTTCTTTTTTTCACTACCAAACCGGTGCCCGCCTGTACTCCAGAGGTGCCCATTTTATACATTTCTATTTTTCACCACCCAACCGGTGCCCGCCTGTACTCAAATGGTGCCCGTTTCATATTTCTATATTTTTCACCACCCAACCGGTGCCCGCCTGTACTCCAGAGGTGCCCGTTTTATACATTTCCCTTTTCACTACCCAACCGGTTTCCGCCTAAACTCCAGAGGTGCCCGTTTTATACTTCCTTTTTTTCACTACCCAAACGGTGCCCGCCTGTACTCAAATGGTGCCCGTTTTATACATTTCTTTTTTCACTACCCAACCGGTGCCCGCCTATACTCCAGAGGTGCCCGTTTTATACATTTTCTTTTTTTCACTTTAAGGACCAAACCGGTGCCCGCATGTACTCCAGAGGTGCCCGTTTTATACTTCTCTTTTTTCACTACCCCACCGGTGCCCGCCTGTACTCAAGATTAGTGGTGCCCGTTTTATACATTTCCTTTTTCACTACCCAACCGGTGCCCGCCTGTACTCCAGAGGTGGCCGTTTGATACATTTCATTTTTTCACTACCCAACCGGTGCCCGCCTGTACTCAAATGGTGCCCGTTTTATACATTTCTTTTTTCACTACCCAACCGGTGCCCGCCTATACTCCAGAGGTGCCCGTTTTATACTTCTTTTTTTTCACTACCCAACCGGTGCCCGCCTGTACTCAAATGGTGCCCGTTTTAAACTTTTGTTTTTTTCACTACCCAACCGGTGCCCGCCTGTACTCAAGATTAGTGGTGCCCGTTTTATACATTTCTTTTTTCACTACCCAACCGGTGCCCGCCTGTACTCCAGAGGTGGCCGTTTGATACATTTCATTTTTTCACTACCCAACCGGTGCCCGCCTGTACTCAAATGGTGCCCGTTTTATACATTTCTTTTTTCACTACCCAACCGGTGCCCGCCTATACTCCAGAGGTGCCCGTTTTATACTTCTTTTTTTTCACTACCCAACCGGTGCCCGCCTGTACTCAAATGCTGCCCGTTTTAAACTTTTGTTTTTTTCACTACCCAACCGGTGCCCGCCTGTACTCCAGAGGTGGCCGTTTGATACATTTCATTTGTTCACTACCCAACCGGTGACCGCCTGTACTCCAGAGGTGCCCGTTTTATACTTCTTCATTTTTTCACTACCCAACCGGTGCCCGCATGTACTCAAATGGTGCCCGTTTTATACTTCTTCATTTGTTCACTACCCAACCGGTGCCCGCCTGTACTCCAGAGGTGCCCGTTTTATACTTCTTTTTTTTCATTACCCAACCGGTGCCCGCCTGTACTCAAGATTAGTGGTGCCCGTTTTATACATTTCTTTTTTCACTACCCAACCGGTGCCCGTCTGTACTCCAGAGGTGGCCGTTTGATACATTTAATTTTTTCACTACCCAACCGGTGCCCGCCTGTACTCAAATGGTGCCCGTTTTAAACTTTTGTTTTTTTCACTACCCAACCGGTGCCCGCCTGTACTCCAGAGGTGGCCGTTTGATACATTTCATTTTTTCACCACCCAACCGGTGCCCGCCTGTACTCCAGAGGTGCCCGTTTTATACTTCTTTTTTTTCATTACCCAACCGGTGCCCGCCTGTACTCCAGAGGTGGCCGTTTGATACATTTCATTTTTTCACTACCCAACCGGTGCCCGCCTGTACTCAAATGGTGCCCGTTTTAAACTTTTGTTTTTTTCACTACCCAACCGGTGCCCGCCTGTACTCCAGAGGTGGCCGTTTGATACATTTCATTTTTTCACTACCCAACCGGTGCCCGCCTGTACTCCAGAGGTGCCCGTTTTATACTTCTTCATTTTTTCACTGCCCAACCGGTGCCCGCATGTACTCAAATGGTGCCCGTTTTATACTTCTTTTTTTTCACCACCCAACCGGTGCCCGCCTGTACTCAAATGGTGCCCGTTTTATACATTTCGTTTTTCACTACCCAACCGGTGCCCGCCTGTACTCAAATGCTGCCCGTTTTAAACTTTTGTTTTTTTCACTACCCAACCGGTGCCCGCCTGTACTCCAGAGGTGGCCGTTTGATACATTTCATTTTTTCACTACCCAACCGGTGACCGCCTGTACTCCAGAGGTGCCCGTTTTATACTTCTTCATTTTTTCACTACCCAACCGGTGCCCGCATGTACTCAAATGGTGCCCGTTTTATACTTCTTCATTTGTTCACTACCCAACCGGTGCCCGCCTGTACTCAAGATTAGTGGTGCCCGTTTTATACTTTCTTTTTTTCACTACCAAACCGGTGCCCGCCTGTAACCCATAGGTGCCCGTTTTATACTTCTTCTTTTGCAATACCCAAACGGTGCCCGCCTGTACTCAAATGGTGCCCGTTTTATACATTTCTTTTTTCACTACCCAACCGGTGCCCGCATATACTCCAGAGGTGGCCGTTTTATACTTCTATTTTTTCACCACCCAACCGGTGCCCGCCTGTACTCCAGAGGTGCCCGTTTTATACTTCTTTTTTTTCATTACCCAACCGGTGCCCGCCTGTACTCAAGATTAGTGGTGCCCGTTTTATACATTTCTTTATTCACTACCCAACCGGTGCCCGCCTGTACTCCAGAGGTGGCCGTTTGATACATTTAATTTTTTCACTACCCAACCGGTGCCCGCCTGTACTCAAATGGTGCCCGTTTTAAACTTTTGTTTTTTTCACTACCCAACCGGTGCCCGCCTGTACTCCAGAGGTGGCCGTTTGATACATTTCATTTTTTCACCACCCAACCGGTGCCCGCCTGTACTCCAGAGGTGCCCGTTTTATACTTCTTCATTTTTTCACTGCCCAACCGGTGCCCGCATGTACTCAAATGGTGCCCGTTTTATACTTCTTTTTTTTCACCACCCAACCGGTGCCCGCCTGTACTCAAATGGTGCCCGTTTTATACATTTCGTTTTTCACTACCCAACCGGTGCCCGCCTACACTCCAGAGGTGCCCGTTTTATACTTTTTTTTTTTTCACCACCCAACCGGTGCCCGCCTGTACTCCAGAGGTGCCCGTTTTAAACATTTCATTTTTTCACTACCCAACCGGTGCCCGCCTGTACTCAAATGGTGCCCGTTTTAAACTTTTGTTTTTTTCACTACCCAACCGGTGCCCGCCTGTACTCCAGAGGTGGCTGTTTGATACATTTCATTTTTTCACCACCCAACCGGTGCCCGCCTGTACTCCAGAGGTGCCCGTTTTATACTTCTTTTTTTTCACTACCCAACCGGTGCCCGCCTATACTCCAGAGGTGCCCGTTTTATACATTTTCTTTTTTTCACTTTAAGGACCAAACCGGTGCCCGCATGTACTCCAGAGGTGCCCGTTTTATACTTCTCTTTTTTCACTACCCCACCGGTGCCCGCCTGTACTCAAGATTAGTGGTGCCCGTTTTATACATTTCTTTTTTCACTACCCAACCGGTGCCCGCCTGTACTCCAGAGGTGGCCGTTTTATACTTCTTTTTTTTCACTACCCAACCGGTGCCCGCCTGTACTCAAATGGTGCCCGTTTTAAACTTTTGTTTTTTTCACTACCCAACCGGTGCCCGCCTGTACTCAAATGGTGCCCGTTTTAAACTTTTGTTTTTTTCACTACCCAACCGGTGCCCGCCTGTACTCCAGAGGTGGCCGTTTGATACATTTCATTTTTTCACTACCCAACCGGTGCCCGCCTGTACTCCAGAGGTGCCCGTTTTATACTTCTTCATTTTTTCACTGCCCAACCGGTGCCCGCATGTACTCAAATGGTGCCCGTTTTATACTTCTTTTTTTTCACCACCCAACCGGTGCCCGCCTGTACTCAAATGGTGCCCGTTTTATACATTTCGTTTTTCACTACCCAACCGGTGCCCGCCTACACTCCAGAGGTGCCCGTTTTATACTTTTTTTTTTTTTCACCACCCAACCGGTGCCCGCCTGTACTCCAGAGGTGCCCGTTTTAAACATTTCATTTTTTCACTACCCAACCGGTGCTCGCCTGTACTCAAATGGTGCCCGTTTTAAACTTTTGTTTTTTTCACTACCCAACCGGTGCCCGCCTGTACTCCAGAGGTGGCTGTTTGATACATTTCATTTTTTCACTACCCAACCGGTGCCCGCCTGTACTCCAGAGGTGCCCGTTTTATACTTCTTTTTTTTCACTACCCAACCGGTGCCCGCCTATACTCCAGAGGTGCCCGTTTTATACATTTTCTTTTTTTCACTTTAAGGACCAAACCGGTGCCCGCATGTACTCCAGAGGTGCCCGTTTTATACTTCTCTTTTTTCACTACCCCACCGGTGCCCGCCTGTACTCAAGATTAGTGGTGCCCGTTTTATACATTTCTTTTTTCACTACCCAACCGGTGCCCGCCTGTACTCCAGAGGTGGCCGTTTTATACTTCTTTTTTTTCACTACCCAACCGGTGCCCGCCTGTACTCAAATGGTGCCCGTTTTAAACTTTTGTTTTTTTCACTACCCAACCGGTGCCCGCCTGTACTCAAGATTAGTGGTGCCCGTTTTATACTTCCTTTTTTTTTCACTACCAAACCGGTGCCAGCCTGTACTCCAGAGGTGCCCGTATATACATTTCTTTTTTTCACTACCCAACCGGTGCCCGCCTGTACTCAAGATTAGTGGTGCCCGTTTTATACTTTCTTTTTTTTCACTACCAAACCGGTGCCCGCCTGTACTCCAGAGGTGCCCGTTTTATAAATTTCATTTTTTCACTACCCAACCGGTGCCCGCATGTACTCAAATGGTGCCCGTTTCATATTTCTATATTTTTCATCACCCAACCGGTGCCCGCCTGTACTCCAGAGGTGCCCGTTTTATACTTTTTCTTTTTTACTACCCAACCGGTGCCCGCCTGTACTCAAGATTAGTGGTGGCCGTTTTATACTTCTTCTTTTTTTCACTACCAAACCGGTGCCCGCCTGTACTCCAGAGGTGCCCATTTTATACATTTCTATTTTTCACCACCCAACCGGTGCCCGCCTGTACTGAAATGGTGCCCGTTTCATATTTCTATATTTTTCACCACCCAACCGGTGCCCGCCTGTACTCCAGAGGTGCCCGTTTTATACATTTCCCTTTTCACTACCCAACCGGTGCCCGCCTAAACTCCAGAGGTGCCCGTTTTATACTTCCTTTTTTTCACTACCCAAACGGTGCCCGCCTGTACTCAAATGGTGCCCGTTTTATACATTTCTTTTTTCACTACCCAACCGGTGCCCGCCTATACTCCAGAGGTGCCCGTTTTATACATTTTCTTTTTTTCACTTTAAGGACCAAACCGGTGCCCGCATGTACTCCAGAGGTGCCCGTTTTATACTTCTCTTTTTTCACTACCCCACCGGTGCCCGCCTGTACTCAAGATTAGTGGTGCCCGTTTTATACATTTCCTTTTTCACTACCCAACCGGTGCCCGCCTGTACTCCAGAGGTGGCCGTTTGATACATTTCATTTTTTCACTACCCAACCGGTGCCCGCCTGTACTCAAATGGTGCCCGTTTTATACATTTCTTTTTTCACTACCCAACCGGTGCCCGCCTATACTCCAGAGGTGCCCGTTTTATACTTCTTTTTTTGTCACTACCCAACCGGTGCCCGCATGTACTCAAATGGTGCCCGTTTCATATTTCTATATTTTTCATCACCCAAACGGTGCCCGCCTGTACTCAAATGGTGCCCGTTTTATACATTTCTTTTTTCACTACCCAACCGGTGCCCGCCTATACTCCAGAGGTGCCCGTTTTATACATTTTCTTTTTTTCACTTTAAGGACCAAACCGGTGCCCGCATGTACTCCAGAGGTGCCCGTTTTATACTTCTCTTTTTTCACTACCCCACCGGTGCCCGCCTGTACTCAAGATTAGTGGTGCCCGTTTTATACATTTCCTTTTTCACTACCCAACCGGTGCCCGCCTGTACTCCAGAGGTGGCCGTTTGATACATTTCATTTTTTCACTACCCAACCGGTGCCCGCCTGTACTCAAATGGTGCCCGTTTTATACATTTCTTTTTTCACTACCCAACCGGTGCCCGCCTATACTCCAGAGGTGCCCGTTTTATACTTCTTTTTTTGTCACTACCCAACCGGTGCCCGCATGTACTCAAATGGTGCCCGTTTCATATTTCTATATTTTTCATCACCCAAACGGTGCCCGCCTGTACTCAAATGGTGCCCGTTTTATACATTTCTTTTTTCACTACCCAACCGGTGCCCGCATATACTCCAGAGGTGGCCGTTTTATACTTCTATTTTTTCACCACCCAACCGGTGCCCGCCTGTACTCCAGAGGTGCCCGTTTTATACTTCTTTTTTTTCATTACCCAACCGGTGCCCGCCTGTACTCAAGATTAGTGGTGCCCGTTTTATACATTTCTTTATTCACTACCCAACCGGTGCCCGCCTGTACTCCAGAGGTGGCCGTTTGATACATTTAATTTTTTCACTACCCAACCGGTGCCCGCCTGTACTCAAATGGTGCCCGTTTTAAACTTTTGTTTTTTTCACTACCCAACCGGTGCCCGCCTGTACTCCAGAGGTGGCCGTTTGATACATTTCATTTTTTCACCACCCAACCGGTGCCCGCCTGTACTCCAGAGGTGCCCGTTTTATACTTCTTCATTTTTTCACTGCCCAACCGGTGCCCGCATGTACTCAAATGGTGCCCGTTTTATACTTCTTTTTTTTCACCACCCAACCGGTGCCCGCCTGTACTCAAATGGTGCCCGTTTTATACATTTCGTTTTTCACTACCCAACCGGTGCCCGCCTACACTCCAGAGGTGCCCGTTTTATACTTTTTTTTTTTTCACCACCCAACCGGTGCCCGCCTGTACTCCAGAGGTGCCCGTTTTAAACATTTCATTTTTTCACTACCCAACCGGTGCCCGCCTGTACTCAAATGGTGCCCGTTTTAAACTTTTGTTTTTTTCACTACCCAACCGGTGCCCGCCTGTACTCCAGAGGTGGCTGTTTGATACATTTCATTTTTTCACCACCCAACCGGTGCCCGCCTGTACTCCAGAGGTGCCCGTTTTATACTTCTTTTTTTTCACTACCCAACCGGTGCCCGCCTATACTCCAGAGGTGCCCGTTTTATACATTTTCTTTTTTTCACTTTAAGGACCAAACCGGTGCCCGCATGTACTCCAGAGGTGCCCGTTTTATACTTCTCTTTTTTCACTACCCCACCGGTGCCCGCCTGTACTCAAGATTAGTGGTGCCCGTTTTATACATTTCTTTTTTCACTACCCAACCGGTGCCCGCCTGTACTCCAGAGGTGGCCGTTTTATACTTCTTTTTTTTCACTACCCAACCGGTGCCCGCCTGTACTCAAATGGTGCCCGTTTTAAACTTTTGTTTTTTTCACTACCCAACCGGTGCCCGCCTGTACTCAAGATTAGTGGTGCCCGTTTTATACTTTCTTTTTTTTCACTACCAAACCGGTGCCCGCCTGTACTCCAGAGGTGCCCGTTTTATACATTTCATTTTTTCACTACCCAACCGGTGCCCGCATGTACTCAAATGGTGCCCGTTTCATATTTCTATATTTTTCACCACCCAACCGGTGCCCGCCTGTACTCCAGAGGTGCCCGTTTGATACTTTTTCTTTTTTACTACCCAACCGGTGCCCGCCTGTACTCAAGATTAGTGGTGGCCGTTTTATACTTCTTCTTTTTTTCACTACCAAACCGGTGCCCGCCTGTACTCCAGAGGTGCCCATTTTATACATTTCTATTTTTCACCACCCAACCGGTGCCCGCCTGTACTCAAATGGTGCCCGTTTTATACATTTCGTTTTTCACTACCCAACCGGTGCCCGCCTACACTCCAGAGGTGCCCGTTTTATACTTTTTTTTTTTTTTCACCACCCAACCGGTGCCCGCCTGTACTCCAGAGGTGCCCGTTTTAAACATTTCATTTTTTCACTACCCAACCGGTGCCCGCCTGTACTCAAATGGTGCCCGTTTTAAACTTTTGTTTTTTTCACTACCCAACCGGTGCCCGCCTGTACTCCAGAGGTGGCTGTTTGATACATTTCATTTTTTCACCACCCAACCGGTGCCCGCCTGTACTCCAGAGGTGCCCGTTTTATACTTCTTTTTTTTCACTACCCAACCGGTGCCCGCCTATACTCCAGAGGTGCCCGTTTTATACATTTTCTTTTTTTCACTTTAAGGACCAAACCGGTGCCCGCATGTACTCCAGAGGTGCCCGTTTTATACTTCTCTTTTTTCACTACCCCACCGGTGCCCGCCTGTACTCAAGATTAGTGGTGCCCGTTTTATACATTTCTTTTTTCACTACCCAACCGGTGCCCGCCTGTACTCCAGAGGTGGCCGTTTTATACTTCTTTTTTTTCACTACCCAACCGGTGCCCGCCTGTACTCAAATGGTGCCCGTTTTAAACTTTTGTTTTTTTCACTACCCAACCGGTGCCCGCCTGTACTCAAGATTAGTGGTGCCCGTTTTATACTTTCTTTTTTTTCACTACCAAACCGGTGCCCGCCTGTACTCCAGAGGTGCCCGTTTTATACATTTCATTTTTTCACTACCCAACCGGTGCCCGCATGTACTCAAATGGTGCCCGTTTCATATTTCTATATTTTTCACCACCCAACCGGTGCCCGCCTGTACTCCAGAGGTGCCCGTTTGATACTTTTTCTTTTTTACTACCCAACCGGTGCCCGCCTGTACTCAAGATTAGTGGTGGCCGTTTTATACTTCTTCTTTTTTTCACTACCAAACCGGTGCCCGCCTGTACTCCAGAGGTGCCCATTTTATACATTTCTATTTTTCACCACCCAACCGGTGCCCGCCTGTACTCAAATGGTGCCCGTTTCATATTTCTATATTTTTCACTACCCCACCGGTGCCCGCCTGTACTCAAGATTAGTGGTGCCCGTTTTATACATTTCCTTTTTCACTACCCAACCGGTGCCCGCCTGTACTCCAGAGGTGGCCGTTTGATACATTTCATTTTTTCACTACCCAACCGGTGCCCGCCTGTACTCAAATGGTGCCCGTTTTATACATTTCTTTTTTCACTACCCAACCGGTGCCCGCCTATACTCCAGAGGTGCCCGTTTTATACTTCTTTTTTTTCACTACCCAACCGGTGCCCGCCTATACTCGAGAGGTGCCCGTTTTATACTTCTTTTTTTTCACTACCCAACCGGTGCCCGCCTGTACTCAAATGGTGCCCGTTTTAAACTTTTGTTTTTTTCACTACCCAACCGGTGCCCGCCTGCACTCAAGATTAGTGGTGCCCGTTTTATACATTTCTTTTTTCACTACCCAACCGGTGCCCGCCTGTACTCCAGAGGTGGCCGTTTTATACTTCTTTTTTTTCACTACCCAACCGGTGCCCGCCTATACTCCAGAGGTGCCCGTTTTATACTTCTTTTTTTTCACTACCCAACCGGTGCCCGCCTGTACTCAAATGGTGCCCGTTTTAAACTTTTGTTTTTTTCACTACCCAACCGGTGCCCGCCTGCACTCAAGATTAGTGGTGCCCGTTTTATACATTTCTTTTTTCACTACCCAACCGGTGCCCGCCTGTACTCCAGAGGTGGCCGTTTGATACATTTCATTTTTTCACTACCCAACCGGTGACCGCCTGTACTCCAGA
Organism: Hippasteria phrygiana; assembly: GCA_037893225.1. NCBI lineage: Eukaryota > Metazoa > Echinodermata > Asteroidea > Valvatida > Goniasteridae > Hippasteria > Hippasteria phrygiana. The sequence continues at coordinate 248,035 of JAZGUH010000628.1, forward strand.
GGTGCCCGTTTTATACTTCTTCATTTTTTCACTACCCAACCGGTGCCCGCCTGTACTCAAGATTAGTGGTGCCCGTTTTATACTTTCTTTTTTTTCACTACCAAACCGGTGCCCGCCTGTAACCCATAGGTGCCCGTTTTATACTTCTTCTTTTGCAATACCCAAACGGTGCCCGCCTGTACTCAAATGGTGCCCGTTTTATACATTTCTTTTTTCACTACCCAACCGGTGCCCGCATATACTCCAGAGGTGGCCGTTTTATACTTCTATTTTTTCACCACCCAACCGGTGCCCGCCTGTACTCCAGAGGTGCCCGTTTTATACTTCTTTTTTTTCATTACCCAACCGGTGCCCGCCTGTACTCAAGATTAGTGGTGCCCGTTTTATACATTTCTTTTTTCACTACCCAACCGGTGCCCGCCTATACTCCAGAGGTGCCCGTTTTATACTTCTTTTTTTTCACTACCCAACCGGTGCCCGCCTGTACTCAAATGCTGCCCGTTTTAAACTTTTGTTTTTTTCACTACCCAACCGGTGCCCGCCAGTACTCAAGATTAGTGGTGCCCGTTTTATACATTTCTTTTTTCACTACCCAACCGGTGCCCGCCTGTACTCCAGAGGTGGCCGTTTGATACATTTCATTTTTTCACTACCCAACCGGTGCCCGCCTGTACTCAAATGGTGCCCGTTTTATACATTTCTTTTTTCACTACCCAACCGGTGCCCGCCTATACTCCAGAGGTGCCCGTTTTATACATTTCATTTTTTCACTACCCAACCGGTGCCCGCATGTACTCAAATGGTGCCCGTTTCATATTTCTATATTTTTCATCACCCAACCGGTGCCCGCCTGTACTCCAGAGGTGCCCGTTTTATACTTTTTCTCTTTTACTACCCAACCGGTGCCCGCCTGTACTCAAGATTAGTGGTGCCCGTTTTATACTTTCTTTTTTTTCACTACCAAACCGGTGCCCGCCTGTAACCCAGAGGTGCCCGTTTTATACTTCCTTTTTTTCACTACCCAAACGGTGCCCGCCTGTACTCAAATGGTGCCCGTTTTATACATTTCTTTTTTCACTACCCAACCGGTGCCCGCATATACTCCAGAGGTGGCCGTTTTATACTTCTATTTTTTCACCACCCAACCGGTGCCCGCCTGTACTCCAGAGGTGCCCGTTTTATACATTTCCCTTTTCACTACCCAACCGGTGCCCGCCTAAACTCCAGAGGTGCCCGTTTTATTTTTTTTTATTTTTTTTTTTTTTCGTGAAAAGTGGAGTTATACAACTCCATTTATTCTATATACTCAACACAAATACAATATTACAACACATTAGTAAATTATATATGTATATACATATGTACAAAAATAAAAATATATACAAAGTAAACACAAAGTATAAACAGTGATAGTGTCACAAAATTCGAAACCAAATCATAAATCGTGCAAAGTAAATAACATAAACAATAACATAAACAACTCAAATATATAGAAAGAGTCTTAAGTCATGGAAAATCATAGCAAAATAAATGACAAGCAATAAAGTATAAACAATAACTCAAATGATTACATACAAAATCACTAGTCCAAAAAAGGGTCAATAAACAACAATGGGGAAAAAAAAAAAAAAAAAAAAAAAAAAAAAAAAAAAAAAAAAAAAAAAAATCCAAGATTTAGAAACCAAATCACAAGTCATGCAAATTCAATACATGTCAAATAATTATGTACAAACAATAAATCAAATAGTTAAATACGAAATCTCAAGTAAACAAAATAAATAAGTGACAAAACAATGTATAAACAATAAATCAAAGATTTCGAAACCAAATCACAGATCATGCAAAATATACGACAAACATTATTGAATAAACAATCCAATATTTAGAAATAAATTCTGAAGTCATGAAAAAGACAAAAAATGAAATGACACATAATCGTGTACAAAACAATAAATCAAATATTTATAAACAAAATACTAAATCATGCAAAGGACAAAACGGTAAATTATAAACAATAAATCAAATATTTAGTCATGCAAAATAAATGTCAAATAATCTTGAACAAAAACAGGAAATCAAGAAATCAAATAATCAGAAACAAAATTTTAAATTACCTTCCTCCAAATAACACAGAACAGAATTTCTGGTATAAATGAAACAAAAAACATTAACGGGTAATCTCCGTTTTTCGAAATAAATAAATTTACGTAACTTACTTTTGTACACATTTAGAATATTCAAATTACAATCATCACTCCGGTCAGTATACATACATCTCGTTTTCCAGATTATTCCATGTAATTTACCAATGAGCATTAAATATAAATCGTCATCAAGACCTACTCCCAGAGTTCTAGAAAGATCCGACAAACAGAAAGTAGCATCTTTTTTATATTTCTTTATAAGATTTTCAACAAAAAACCAAGCATGGACATGTTTACTACAATTGATAAAAAGATGTTCGATCGTTTCGACATTAGTTTTACATAGAGGGCAGAGATCGTTATCGGTTATTCCCCATCGTTTAAGTTTGTCTTTAGTAGGAAGAATCCTGTGCTTCAATTGGAACCAAATATCCTTATCATGAACGTCAAGAAGGTTAGAACAATTTTTGAGCCAAATTTTTTTCCAATCGAGATGATTTACATTAAAGAAAAGATTCCATTTGTTAACGGCACTGGGAGCAATTAAATTTCTACTAATTAAAAAATTATAGATAATCTTAACATTTGCATTAATTAATTCTATAGTATCTTTATCATTAATGGTAACATTATTCAATGGATGGTTCGGGGGACCTTCTCTGGATTCTTCTATGTAATCTATTTTGACATTTCTGTTTAAACCCGCCATGATCCGGCCCGCAGTTACAGGCAAAATATTACATAAATCGGCAACCTTCTTAAAGGAAAACAGCTGGCCTTCTTGAACAATATCTTTTAAATAAACAATTCCCTGAGGTTTTAAAATTCTTGAATCTAAAACTTTTCCTTGATTACCAGTAATAATTGTGTTATTCCACAGAGGTAAGTTACCTGTTTCATTTATACACGAAAACACGTTATTAATATTGGCACCGGATTTGTTGAAATTAACAATTAATTCTTTATAATAAGGTTGGGCCGTGGGGACAATAGCTTTGGGACAATTAAGAACGTACCAGTCTAGTTTACTACTCCCACTGGCTTGGGTTATACAATAATCAAAGAAATATTTCCATTTACCGGAACTTTCACGATACTTACGCAAAACATTAATTTTTAAAGCCTGCAATTTACATTTAATGTCGACAACTCCAGTACCTCCATTATCAAGCGGCCCACATATAGTATTTCTTTTGATTTTATCCGGTTTCCCGTTCCAATAGAAGGACCATTTAAATCTTTCCATTTTCGAAATATATTCTTCTGGACAATGAAGGACTGGGCCGAAGTAGGAGAGCCCGGATCCGATAAAACTATTGATGACTATAGATTTCCCTTTTAAGGTAAGGTTTCTCATTTTCCATCTCTTCAAAATACTCTCCATTTTACTAATTCTAGGTTTCCAATTTATATCCGAATTGTCGTCATTTCCAAAATAAATTCCGAGTATTTTAAGGTGATCACTTACCCACGAAAACCCCCCCGGTTTATCTTTTCTATCCCTCCATTTGCCCAACCAAAGCCCCTGTGACTTCCCTACATTAATTTTAGACCCAGACCCCCCACTGTAAACGGTAAAAATATTGTCTAACACATCAAAATCGCTATCCTCAGTCAAAAAAATGGTTGTGTCATCAGCATGTTGAACTAATTTCAGAGTCTGATCACTATTAGGAAGAATTATACCTTTAAGATTGCTACTTCTTCTAATGAGACAGGCTAAACCTTCAGCACATATGGTATATAGGAGAGGGGATAAGGGACATCCCTGCCTGATTCCCCTAGTCACTCTGAAGGGTTCCGTAATAAAATTATTGACTATAATGCTACTACACGGATTACTATATAAAATTTGAACCCACTTAATAATACTTTCAGGAATTCCCATCTTTTTCATAATACCAAACATATAATCCCACTCTATCCTATCAAAAGCTTTTTCTTGGTCTATACTTAATAGGGCCCCTTGTTCATCTTCATTGTTAATATAATAAATACTATCCCTAATGGTCATTAAATTATCCTGTATATTTCTTCCCGCGACTCCACAGGATTGGTCATCACCAATAATATCGGGCATGATTTTCTTTAATCTATTTGTTATTACTTTGGAAATAATTTTGTAATCAACATTCAGAAGGCTAATGGGCCTCCAATTCTTTAGGTTATTTCTCTCCCCCCTATTTTTAAAAATTAATCGAATGAGAGCAACATTCATAGAGTTGGGCAAACAATCACTTTTCATACATTCATTGACGACTTCCATAAAATCAGTTTTAATGACGGGCCAAAAAAGTTGATAAAACTCAACAGTTAAACCATCCAAACCGGGCGATTTTTCTTTTTTCATTTGATTGAGGGCTAACAAAATTTCGTTTTCATCAAGATCCTTTTCAAGGTCGTCAATAACATCATCATCAAAAAGGGTAAAATTCACATTATCAAGAACAATATTATATTTACCTTTACATATTCCTTCACTGGTATACAAGTTTTCATAAAAAGAATTCACATACTCGCACATAGAAAGGGAATCTTCATAATAGTTACCGACAGTATCAACTAGATTGGTTATCAGGTTCTCGTTATTTCTTTGTTTTTCTACACCTCGAAAAAAATGAGTTGGTTTTTCACCCTCTATTTTGTTAATATGACATTTCACTCTAGACTTTTCTAGGTCATTGAGCTCATAAGTTTTGATTTTATTTTCAATTTCCGATATAGTATTGGGATCTGAATTGGCATCGTTAAGGAGCCTGGTCAGATCTTTTTGAAGTTTATTTGTATGTTTCTTCTCCTTTTGGTATTTTTCGGAACCGAAATTTTTTATGATTTCTTTTAATTTGCATTTACCATGATCCCACCAATCCAAGGTGTTGTCGTAATTATCTTTTTGGGTTTTCCAAAAAGACCAAAACAGTTTTATACTTTGAGCACATTGATCATCCCACAGTAATTGATTGTTACAGATCCATCTACCTGTACCAAAATTAATTTCCCGTTTTTGAAATCTACAGATAACAGCAAAATGATCCGACAATCCTAAAGAACTAACACTAGCATCGGAAAGAAGGCAATAGAGAGAACGTGATGTAAAAATATAGTCTATCCTACTACTCCTTTTGAGAACCCTATGGTAAAAGGTATATCCCAAATCATCCGGGTAAAGATTCCTATAAATATCAATTAGGTCATGATTTGAAATTATATTTTTCAATTCAGAAACACTTTTATCGGCTTTGTTATTTAAATCAAGTTGACAATTAAAATCACCTGCTATAACCCAATTATCCCCTTCGTAAAGATATATATTTAGAATTTGAAAGAAGGTTTTCCTACTGAGTATCTGATTAGGGGCATAGACGTTCAAGATACTAAAGGTGATTCCTTTCAATAATATGTTACAAGTGATTAGTCTACCCTCTTCATCTGTATCAAAATGATCTAATTTAATCCCTGATTTGCGTGATGCCAGAATAGCCACTCCCCTAGAATTACTTTCCCCGTGACTAAAGGCCATTTCCCCTCCCCATTGTTTAGTCCAAAAATCTTCATCATTAATAGTGCTATGGGTTTCCTGAAGACAAATAATATCGTATTTTTCCCTGTTTAGATGATTAAATAAAATTTCCCTTTTTTGGTGATTACGGAGCCCGTTAACATTAAGAGTGGCTATTCTGAGCATCACGCAAATCAGAAGAACATAAATCATAAATCAAAAAAAGTAAGCTTACGTAGCTTTTCCCCGTCCTCTGCCCCGCTGACTCGGCTGGCCGGATGAATTGGGCGGTGCGTCTTCTTCCGATCTACGCGCCCAGGACGTTCGCTTCTTTCGGACACGTTGAACCCCTCCCTTCACGTATGTCACGTACTCTTCTCCCTGATCTTGTGTTGACTCCTTCTGGCTTTCTTTTGACTCCCCCTCCTGGTCTGATCTTTCTTCCTTCCCCATTGCTACGGCTTTGGGCTCGCTGCCTTCTCCTTTATCTTCTTCTGTTATCTTCCGCTTTCTGGTATCTGCTCTGGCGACACTCTCGTCCCAAAAGCCACGGAGCTTGCGTTGCTATCTCGGTGGTGGCGTCTGTATGACCTGGCTGAAGGTCTTTTTGCGGTCTTTCGGGCTGTCTGGTGTGCTGCTCCCCTCCTCTCGGTTGTCGGTCACCTTGTCTTGCTGATCTTGTTCCTGTTCTGGTCCAGCTGTGGCTGGAGCTTCCGTCACGGTTCGGTTGACCTCGGCATTGGTTTCTTCGTCCATTTCTGTTTGGATATCATCACCTGCTTGCTCTTCCATGTCGTCTTCACTCTCATTGGTAGGCTCTTTTTCCTGCTCGTAGTCGGGTTTGGGAATTACCAGAATCGGGGTGTGGTTATCTGCGTTGTCGTCCTCTTCTTCATTGGTGTCAGTGTCGGTGTCGGTGCCCTCGTTCTCATCTACATGCTTGTCGTGCACAGACGCCCGGTGGTTATAACTTCCACATATGAAACATCTCCCCCGCATCTGGCAGTCCCGTGCGAAGTGGCCCGGCTTACTACAAATCTTGCAGGTCTTTTCTTGGCCTCTGTACCTTACTGGCAAGGTGAATCCGCCTACTCGAACGTAGCTGGGTATGGGTTTCTGTAGATTTCGGATCAATAGGCTGCGGACTCCCGTCTCGATAGATTTTTCGAAGTCGTGGGTCTGTCGTCTGATATTGCCCACTGTTCCAAACTGCATGAGAGCATTGCAGACGACTTCGTCGGACATTTCATATGGGGCCTTGACGTATGCTACCACCGAATTCTGTAGACTGACTCTCTCACATTGGATGAGCAACTTATGCAGAATCATTCCCTGTAGTGCGATTCTCTCGCTATCTTTGCTGTTGTTGAAAGACACATTAAACCACCCGTTGTCAAGTGAAGCTATACATTTTGTTGACGCCGCGGTGCCCAACTCTTTGTTTATGGCACAAAAGACCTCGTTGGCTGTCACGTCTTGGAGGTGACTGACATTAAATCTTATTGTGTTAGGGCGCTTAAGCATGGGTCGCTGTGGTTGACGGTAGGACGACCCCATGGCTCTCAAGATGGCTGCCCCTAATATGGACAACGGCCTCGAAAATCAAAAGACGGAGAAGGCCAAAAAGGCCGATACTCTCGACAAGATATCTCCCTATTGAGCTTTAGATGTAGATACTCACATAGGAAGAAACTCAGATACCATTCAAGCACAAAAGGGCAACAAATCACTAGAAAGGTAGAACTTTTCAGGAGCGCGATGTTGAACACGTCTTGCGGTGCCCGCCTGTACTCCAGAGGTGCCCGTTTTATACTTCTCTTTTTCACTACCCCACCGGTGCCCGCCTGTACTCAAGATTAGTGGTGCCCGTTTTATACATTTCCTTTTTCACTACCCAACCGGTGCCCGCCTGTACTCCAGAGGTGCCCGTTTTATACATTTTCTTTTTTTCACTTTAAGGACCAAACCGGTGCCCGCATGTACTCCAGAGGTGCCCGTTTTATACTTCTCTTTTTCACTACCCCACCGGTGCCCGCCTGTACTCAAGATTAGTGGTGCCCGTTTTATACATTTCCTTTTTCACTACCCAACCGGTGCCCGCCTGTACTCCAGAGGTGGCCGTTTTATACATTTCATTTTTTCACTACCCAACCGGTGCCCGCCTGTACTCAAATGGTGCCCGTTTTATACATTTCTTTTTTCACTACCCAACCGGTGCCCGCCTATACTCCAGAGGTGCCCGTTTTATACTTCTTTTTTTTCACTACCCAACCGGTGCCCGCCTGTACTCAAATGGTGCCCGTTTTAAACTTTTGTTTTTTTCACTACCCAACCGGTGCCCGCCTGTACTCAAGATTAGTGGTGCCCGTTTTATACATTTCTTTTTTCACTACCCAACCGGTGCCCGCCTGTACTCCAGAGGTGGCCGTTTGATACATTTCATTTTTTCACTACCCAACCGGTGCCCGCCTGTACTCAAATGGTGCCCGTTTTATACATTTCTTTTTTCACTACCCAACCGGTGCCCGCCTATACTCCAGAGGTGCCCGTTTTATACTTCTTTTTTTTCACTACCCAACCGGTGCCCGCCTGTACTCAAATGCTGCCCGTTTTAAACTTTTGTTTTTTTCACTACCCAACCGGTGCCCGCCTGTACTCCAGAGGTGGCCGTTTGATACATTTCATTTTTTCACTACCCAACCGGTGACCGCCTGTACTCCAGAGGTGCCCGTTTTATACTTCTTCATTTTTTCACTACCCAACCGGTGCCCGCATGTACTCAAATGGTGCCCGTTTTATACTTCTTCATTTGTTCACTACCCAACCGGTGCCCGCCTGTACTCAAGATTAGTGGTGCCCGTTTTATACTTCTTTTTTTTCACTACCCAACCGGTGCCCGCCTGTACTCAAATGCTGCCCGTTTTAAACTTTTGTTTTTTTCACTACCCAACCGGTGCCCGCCTGTACTCAAGATTAGTGGTGCCCGTTTTATACATTTCTTTTTTCACTACCCAACCGGTGCCCGCCTGTACTCCAGAGGTGGCCGTTTGATACATTTCATTTTTTTAACTACCCAACCGGTGCCCGCCTGTACTCAAATGGTGCCCGTTTTATACATTTCTTTTTTCACTACCCAACCGGTGCCCGCCTATACTCCAGAGGTGCCCGTTTTATACTTCTTTTTTTTCACTACCCAACCGGTGCCCGCCTATACTCCAGAGGTGCCCGTTTTATACTTCTTTTTTTTCACTACCCAACCGGTGCCCGCCTATACTCCAGAGGTGGCCGTTTGATACATTTCATTTTTTCACTACCCAACCGGTGACCGCCTGTACTCCAGAGGTGCCCGTTTTATACTTCTTCATTTTTTCACTACCCAACCGGTGCCCGCATGTACTCAAATGGTGCCCGTTTTATACTTCTTCATTTGTTCACTACCCAACCGGTGCCCGCCTGTACTCAAGATTAGTGGTGCCCGTTTTATACTTTCTTTTTTTTCACTACCAAACCGGTGCCCGCCTGTAACCCATAGGTGCCCGTTTTATACTTCTTCTTTTGCAATACCCAAACGGTGCCCGCCTGTACTCAAATGGTGCCCGTTTTATACATTTCTTTTTTCACTACCCAACCGGTGCCCGCATATACTCCAGAGGTGGCCGTTTTATACTTCTATTTTTTCACCACCCAACCGGTGCCCGCCTGTACTCCAGAGGTGCCCGTTTTATACTTCTTTTTTTTCATTACCCAACCGGTGCCCGCCTGTACTCAAGATTAGTGGTGCCCGTTTTATACATTTCTTTTTTCACTACCCAACCGGTGCCCGCCTGTACTCCAGAGGTGGCCGTTTGATACATTTAATTTTTTCACTACCCAACCGGTGCCCGCCTGTACTCAAATGGTGCCCGTTTTAAACTTTTGTTTTTTTCACTACCCAACCGGTGCCCGCCTGTACTCCAGAGGTGGCCGTTTGATACATTTCATTTTTTCACCACCCAACCGGTGCCCGCCTGTACTCCAGAGGTGCCCGTTTTATACTTCTTTTTTTTCACTACCCAACCGGTGCCCGCCTGTACTCCAGAGGTGGCCGTTTGATACATTTCATTTTTTCACTACCCAACCGGTGACCGCCTGTACTCCAGAGGTGCCCGTTTTATACTTCTTCATTTTTTCACTACCCAACCGGTGCCCGCATGTACTCAAATGGTGCCCGTTTTATACTTCTTCATTTGTTCACTACCCAACCGGTGCCCGCCTGTACTCAAGATTAGTGGTGCCCGTTTTATACTTTCTTTTTTTTCACTACCAAACCGGTGCCCGCCTGTAACCCATAGGTGCCCGTTTTATACTTCTTCTTTTGCAATACCCAAACGGTGCCCGCCTGTACTCAAATGGTGCCCGTTTTATACATTTCTTTTTTCACTACCCAACCGGTGCCCGCATATACTCCAGAGGTGGCCGTTTTATACTTCTATTTTTTCACCACCCAACCGGTGCCCGCCTGTACTCCAGAGGTGCCCGTTTTATACTTCTTTTTTTTCATTACCCAACCGGTGCCCGCCTGTACTCAAGATTAGTGGTGCCCGTTTTATACATTTCTTTTTTCACTACCCAACCGGTGCCCGCCTGTACTCCAGAGGTGGCCGTTTGATACATTTAATTTTTTCACTACCCAACCGGTGCCCGCCTGTACTCAAATGGTGCCCGTTTTAAACTTTTGTTTTTTTCACTACCCAACCGGTGCCCGCCTGTACTCCAGAGGTGGCCGTTTGATACATTTCATTTTTTCACCACCCAACCGGTGCCCGCCTGTACTCCAGAGGTGCCCGTTTTATACTTCTTTTTTTTCATTACCCAACCGGTGCCCGCCTGTACTCCAGAGGTGGCCGTTTGATACATTTCATTTTTTCACTACCCAACCGGTGCCCGCCTGTACTCAAATGGTGCCCGTTTTAAACTTTTGTGTTTTTCACCACCCAACCGGTGCCCGCCTGTACTCCAGAGGTGGCCGTTTGATACATTTCATTTTTTCACTACCCAACCGGTGCCCGCCTGTACTCCAGAGGTGCCCGTTTTATACTTCTTCATTTTTACACTGCCCAACCGGTGCCCGCATGTACTCAAATGGTGCCCGTTTTATACTTCTTTTTTTTCACCACCCAACCGGTGCCCGCCTGTACTCAAATGGTGCCCGTTTTATACATTTCGTTTTTCACTACCCAACCGGTGCCCGCCTACACTCCAGAGGTGCCCGTTTTATACTTTTTTTTTTTTTCACCACCCAACCGGTGCCCGCCTGTACTCCAGAGGTGCCCGTTTTAAACATTTCATTTTTTCACTACCCAACCGGTGCCCGCCTGTACTCAAATGGTGCCCGTTTTGAACTTTTGTTTTTTTCACTACCCAACCGGTGCCCGCCTGTACTCCAGAGGTGGCTGTTTGATACATTTCATTTTTTCACCACCCAACCGGTGCCCGCCTGTACTCCAGAGGTGCCCGTTTTATACTTATTTTTTTTCACTACCCAACCGGTGCCCGCCTATACTCCAGAGGTGCCCGTTTTATACATTTTCTTTTTTTCACTTTAAGGACCAAACCGGTGCCCGCATGTACTCCAGAGGTGCCCGTTTTATACTTCTCTTTTTTCACTACCCCACCGGTGCCCGCCTGTACTCAAGATTAGTGGTGCCCGTTTTATACATTTCTTTTTTCACTACCCAACCGGTGCCCGCCTGTACTCCAGAGGTGGCCGTTTTATACTTCTTTTTTTTCACTACCCAACCGGTGCCCGCCTGTACTCAAATGGTGCCCGTTTTAAACTTTTGTTTTTTTCACTACCCAACCGGTGCCCGCCTGTACTCAAGATTAGTGGTGCCCGTTTTATACTTTCTTTTTTTTCACTACCAAACCGGTGCCCGCCTGTACTCCAGAGGTGCCCGTTTTATACATTTCATTTTTTCACTACCCAACCGGTGCCCGCATGTACTCAAATGGTGCCCGTTTCATATTTCTATATTTTTCACCACCCAACCGGTGCCCGCCTGTACTCAAGATTAGTGGTGGCCGTTTTATACTTCTTCTTTTTTTCACTACCAAACCGGTGCCCGCCTGTACTCCAGAGGTGCCCATTTTATACATTTCTATTTTTCACCACCCAACCGGTGCCCGCCTGTACTCAAATGGTGCCCGTTTCATATTTCTATATTTTTCACCACCCAACCGGTGCCCGCCTGTACTCCAGAGGTGCCCGTTTTATACATTTCATTTTTTCACTACCCAACCGGTGCCCGCCTGTACTCAAGGTTAGTGGTGGCCGTTTTATACTTCTTCTTTTTTTCACTACCAAACCGGTGCCCGCCTGTACTCCAGAGGTGCCCATTTTATACATTTCTATTTTTCACCACCCAACCGGTGCCCGCCTGTACTCAAATGGTGCCCGTTTCATATTTCTATATTTTTCACCACCCAACCGGTGCCCGCCTGTACTCCAGAGGTGCCCGTTTTATACATTTCCCTTTTCACTACCCAACCGGTGCCCGCCTAAACTCCAGAGGTGCCCGTTTTATACTTCCTTTTTTTCACTACCCAAACGGTGCCCGCCTGTACTCAAATGGTGCCCGTTTTATACATTTCTTTTTTCACTACCCAACCAGTGCCCGCCTATACTCCAGAGGTGCCCGTTTTATACATTTTCTTTTTTTCACTTTAAGGACCAAACCGGTGCCCGCATGTACTCCAGAGGTGCCCGTTTTATACTTCTCTTTTTTCACTACCCCACCGGTGCCCGCCTGTACTCAAGATTAGTGGTGCCCGTTTTATACATTTCCTTTTTCACTACCCAACCGGTGCCCGCCTGTACTCCAGAGGTGGCCGTTTGATACATTTCATTTTTTCACTACCCAACCGGTGCCCGCCTGTACTCAAATGGTGCCCGTTTTATACATTTCTTTTTTCACTACCCAACCGGTGCCCGCCTATACTCCAGAGGTGCCCGTTTTATACTTCTTTTTTTTCACTACCCAACCGGTGCCCGCCTATACTCCAGAGGTGCCCGTTTTATACTTCTTTTTTTTCACTACCCAACCGGTGCCCGCCTGTACTCAAATGGTGCCCGTTTTAAACTTTTGTTTTTTTCACTACCCAACCGGTGCCCGCCTGCACTCAAGATTAGTGGTGCCCGTTTTATACATTTCTTTTTTCACTACCCAACCGGTGCCCGCCTGTACTCCAGAGGTGGCCGTTTTATACTTCTTTTTTTCACTACCCAACCGGTGCCCGCCTATACTCCAGAGGTGCCCGTTTTATACTTCTTTTTTTTCACTACCCAACCGGTGCCCGCCTGTACTCAAATGGTGCCCGTTTTAAACTTTTGTTTTTTTCACTACCCAACCGGTGCCCGCCTGCACTCAAGATTAGTGGTGCCCGTTTTATACATTTCTTTTTTCACTACCCAACCGGTGCCCGCCTGTACTCCAGAGGTGGCCGTTTGATACATTTCATTTTTTCACTACCCAACCGGTGACCGCCTGTACTCCAGAGGTGCCCGTTTTATACTTCTTCATTTTTTCACTACCCAACCGGTGCCCGCCTGTACTCAAGATTAGTGGTGCCCGTTTTATACTTTCTTTTTTTTCACTACCAAACCGGTGCCCGCCTGTAACCCATAGGTGCCCGTTTTATACTTCTTCTTTTGCAATACCCAAACGGTGCCCGCCTGTACTCAAATGGTGCCCGTTTTATACATTTCTTTTTTCACTACCCAACCGGTGCCCGCATATACTCCAGAGGTGGCCGTTTTATACTTCTATTTTTTCACCACCCAACCGGTGCCCGCCTGTACTCCAGAGGTGCCCGTTTTATACTTCTTTTTTTTCATTACCCAACCGGTGCCCGCCTGTACTCAAGATTAGTGGTGCCCGTTTTATACATTTCTTTTTTCACTACCCAACCGGTGCCCGCCTGTACTCCAGAGGTGGCCGTTTTATACATTTCTTTTTTCACTACCCAACCGGTGCCCGCCTATACTCCAGAGGTGCCCGTTTTATACATTTTCTTTTTTTCACTTTAAGGACCAAACCGGTGCCCGCATGTACTCCAGAGGTGCCCGTTTTATACTTCTCTTTTTTCACTACCCCACCGGTGCCCGCCTGTACTCAAGATTAGTGGTGCCCGTTTTATACATTTCCTTTTTCACTACCCAACCGGTGCCCGCCTGTACTCCAGAGGTGGCCGTTTGATACATTTCATTTTTTCACTACCCAACCGGTGCCCGCCTGTACTCAAATGGTGCCCGTTTTATACATTTCTTTTTTCACTACCCAACCGGTGCCCGCCTATACTCCAGAGGTGCCCGTTTTATACTTCTTTTTTTTCACTACCCAACCGGTGCCCGCCTATACTCCAGAGGTGCCCGTTTTATACTTCTTTTTTTTCACTACCCAACCGGTGCCCGCCTGTACTCAAATGGTGCCCGTTTTAAACTTTTGTTTTTTTCACTACCCAACCGGTGCCCGCCTGCACTCAAGATTAGTGGTGCCCGTTTTATACATTTCTTTTTTCACTACCCAACCGGTGCCCGCCTGTACTCCAGAGGTGGCCGTTTTATACTTCTTTTTTTTCACTACCCAACCGGTGCCCGCCTATACTCCAGAGGTGCCCGTTTTATACTTCTTTTTTTTCACTACCCAACCGGTGCCCGCCTGTACTCAAATGGTGCCCGTTTTAAACTTTTGTTTTTTTCACTACCCAACCGGTGCCCGCCTGCACTCAAGATTAGTGGTGCCCGTTTTATACATTTCTTTTTTCACTACCCAACCGGTGCCCGCCTGTACTCCAGAGGTGGCCGTTTGATACATTTCATTTTTTCACTACCCAACCGGTGACCGCCTGTACTCCAGAGGTGCCCGTTTTATACTTCTTCATTTTTTCACTACCCAACCGGTGCCCGCCTGTACTCAAGATTAGTGGTGCCCGTTTTATACTTTCTTTTTTTTCAATACCAAACCGGTGCCCGCCTGTAACCCATAGGTGCCCGTTTTATACTTCTTCTTTTGCAATACCCAAACGGTGCCCGCCTGTACTCAAATGGTGCCCGTTTTATACATTTCTTTTTTCACTACCCAACCGGTGCCCGCATATACTCCAGAGGTGGCCGTTTTATACTTCTATTTTTTCACCACCCAACCGGTGCCCGCCTGTACTCCAGAGGTGCCCGTTTTATACTTCTTTTTTTTCATTACCCAACCGGTGCCCGCCTGTACTCAAGATTAGTCGTGCCCGTTTTATACATTTCTTTTTTCACTACCCAACCGGTGCCCGCCTGTACTCCAGAGGTGGCCGTTTGATACATTTAATTTTTTCACTACCCAACCGGTGCCCGCCTGTACTCAAATGGTGCCCGTTTTAAACTTTTGTTTTTTTCACTACCCAACCGGTGCCCGCCTGTACTCCAGAGGTGGCCGTTTGATACATTTCATTTTTTCACCACCCAACCGGTGCCCGCCTGTACTCCAGAGGTGCCCGTTTTATACTTCTTTTTTTTCATTACCCAACCGGTGCCCGCCTGTACTCCAGAGGTGGCCGTTTGATACATTTCATTTTTTCACTACCCAACCGGTGCCCGCATGTACTCAAATGGTGCCCGTTTCATATTTCTATATTTTTCACCACCCAACCGGTGCCCGCCTGTACTCAAGATTAGTGGTGGCCGTTTTATACTTCTTCTTTTTTTCACTACCAAACCGGTGCCCGCCTGTACTCCAGAGGTGCCCATTTTATACATTTCTATTTTTCACCACCCAACCGGTGCCCGCCTGTACTCAAATGGTGCCCGTTTCATATTTCTATATTTTTCACCACCCAACCGGTGCCCGCCTGTACTCCAGAGGTGCCCGTTTTATACATTTCATTTTTTCACTACCCAACCGGTGCCCGCCTGTACTCAAGGTTAGTGGTGGCCGTTTTATACTTCTTCTTTTTTTCACTACCAAACCGGTGCCCGCCTGTACTCCAGAGGTGCCCATTTTATACATTTCTATTTTTCACCACCCAACCGGTGCCCGCCTGTACTCAAATGGTGCCCGTTTCATATTTCTATATTTTTCACCACCCAACCGGTGCCCGCCTGTACTCCAGAGGTGCCCGTTTTATACATTTCCCTTTTCACTACCCAACCGGTGCCCGCCTAAACTCCAGAGGTGCCCGTTTTATACTTCCTTTTTTTCACTACCCAAACGGTGCCCGCCTGTACTCAAATGGTGCCCGTTTTATACATTTCTTTTTTCACTACCCAACCAGTGCCCGCCTATACTCCAGAGGTGCCCGTTTTATACATTTTCTTTTTTTCACTTTAAGGACCAAACCGGTGCCCGCATGTACTCCAGAGGTGCCCGTTTTATACTTCTCTTTTTTCACTACCCCACCGGTGCCCGCCTGTACTCAAGATTAGTGGTGCCCGTTTTATACATTTCCTTTTTCACTACCCAACCGGTGCCCGCCTGTACTCCAGAGGTGGCCGTTTGATACATTTCATTTTTTCACTACCCAACCGGTGCCCGCCTGTACTCAAATGGTGCCCGTTTTATACATTTCTTTTTTCACTACCCAACCGGTGCCCGCCTATACTCCAGAGGTGCCCGTTTTATACTTCTTTTTTTTCACTACCCAACCGGTGCCCGCCTATACTCCAGAGGTGCCCGTTTTATACTTCTTTTTTTTCACTACCCAACCGGTGCCCGCCTGTACTCAAATGGTGCCCGTTTTAAACTTTTGTTTTTTTCACTACCCAACCGGTGCCCGCCTGCACTCAAGATTAGTGGTGCCCGTTTTATACATTTCTTTTTTCACTACCCAACCGGTGCCCGCCTGTACTCCAGAGGTGGCCGTTTTATACTTCTTTTTTTCACTACCCAACCGGTGCCCGCCTATACTCCAGAGGTGCCCGTTTTATACTTCTTTTTTTTCACTACCCAACCGGTGCCCGCCTGTACTCAAATGGTGCCCGTTTTAAACTTTTGTTTTTTTCACTACCCAACCGGTGCCCGCCTGCACTCAAGATTAGTGGTGCCCGTTTTATACATTTCTTTTTTCACTACCCAACCGGTGCCCGCCTGTACTCCAGAGGTGGCCGTTTGATACATTTCATTTTTTCACTACCCAACCGGTGACCGCCTGTACTCCAGAGGTGCCCGTTTTATACTTCTTCATTTTTTCACTACCCAACCGGTGCCCGCCTGTACTCAAGATTAGTGGTGCCCGTTTTATACTTTCTTTTTTTTCACTACCAAACCGGTGCCCGCCTGTAACCCATAGGTGCCCGTTTTATACTTCTTCTTTTGCAATACCCAAACGGTGCCCGCCTGTACTCAAATGGTGCCCGTTTTATACATTTCTTTTTTCACTACCCAACCGGTGCCCGCATATACTCCAGAGGTGGCCGTTTTATACTTCTATTTTTTCACCACCCAACCGGTGCCCGCCTGTACTCCAGAGGTGCCCGTTTTATACTTCTTTTTTTTCATTACCCAACCGGTGCCCGCCTGTACTCAAGATTAGTGGTGCCCGTTTTATACATTTCTTTTTTCACTACCCAACCGGTGCCCGCCTGTACTCCAGAGGTGGCCGTTTTATACATTTCTTTTTTCACTACCCAACCGGTGCCCGCCTATACTCCAGAGGTGCCCGTTTTATACATTTTCTTTTTTTCACTTTAAGGACCAAACCGGTGCCCGCATGTACTCCAGAGGTGCCCGTTTTATACTTCTCTTTTTTCACTACCCCACCGGTGCCCGCCTGTACTCAAGATTAGTGGTGCCCGTTTTATACATTTCCTTTTTCACTACCCAACCGGTGCCCGCCTGTACTCCAGAGGTGGCCGTTTGATACATTTCATTTTTTCACTACCCAACCGGTGCCCGCCTGTACTCAAATGGTGCCCGTTTTATACATTTCTTTTTTCACTACCCAACCGGTGCCCGCCTATACTCCAGAGGTGCCCGTTTTATACTTCTTTTTTTTCACTACCCAACCGGTGCCCGCCTATACTCCAGAGGTGCCCGTTTTATACTTCTTTTTTTTCACTACCCAACCGGTGCCCGCCTGTACTCAAATGGTGCCCGTTTTAAACTTTTGTTTTTTTCACTACCCAACCGGTGCCCGCCTGCACTCAAGATTAGTGGTGCCCGTTTTATACATTTCTTTTTTCACTACCCAACCGGTGCCCGCCTGTACTCCAGAGGTGGCCGTTTTATACTTCTTTTTTTTCACTACCCAACCGGTGCCCGCCTATACTCCAGAGGTGCCCGTTTTATACTTCTTTTTTTTCACTACCCAACCGGTGCCCGCCTGTACTCAAATGGTGCCCGTTTTAAACTTTTGTTTTTTTCACTACCCAACCGGTGCCCGCCTGCACTCAAGATTAGTGGTGCCCGTTTTATACATTTCTTTTTTCACTACCCAACCGGTGCCCGCCTGTACTCCAGAGGTGGCCGTTTGATACATTTCATTTTTTCACTACCCAACCGGTGACCGCCTGTACTCCAGAGGTGCCCGTTTTATACTTCTTCATTTTTTCACTACCCAACCGGTGCCCGCCTGTACTCAAGATTAGTGGTGCCCGTTTTATACTTTCTTTTTTTTCAATACCAAACCGGTGCCCGCCTGTAACCCATAGGTGCCCGTTTTATACTTCTTCTTTTGCAATACCCAAACGGTGCCCGCCTGTACTCAAATGGTGCCCGTTTTATACATTTCTTTTTTCACTACCCAACCGGTGCCCGCATATACTCCAGAGGTGGCCGTTTTATACTTCTATTTTTTCACCACCCAACCGGTGCCCGCCTGTACTCCAGAGGTGCCCGTTTTATACTTCTTTTTTTTCATTACCCAACCGGTGCCCGCCTGTACTCAAGATTAGTCGTGCCCGTTTTATACATTTCTTTTTTCACTACCCAACCGGTGCCCGCCTGTACTCCAGAGGTGGCCGTTTGATACATTTAATTTTTTCACTACCCAACCGGTGCCCGCCTGTACTCAAATGGTGCCCGTTTTAAACTTTTGTTTTTTTCACTACCCAACCGGTGCCCGCCTGTACTCCAGAGGTGGCCGTTTGATACATTTCATTTTTTCACCACCCAACCGGTGCCCGCCTGTACTCCAGAGGTGCCCGTTTTATACTTCTTTTTTTTCATTACCCAACCGGTGCCCGCCTGTACTCCAGAGGTGGCCGTTTGATACATTTCATTTTTTCACTACCCAACCGGTGCCCGCCTGTACTCAAATGGTGCCCGTTTTATACATTTCTTTTTTCACTACCCAACCGGTGCCCGCCTATACTCCAGAGGTGCCCGTTTTATACTTCTTTTTTTTCACTACCCAACCGGTGCCCGCATGTACTCAAATGGTGCCCGTTTCATATTTCTATATTTTTCATCACCCAACCGGTGCCCGCCTGTACTCAAGATTAGTGGTGCCCGTTTTATACTTCCTTTTTTTTTCACTACCCAACCGGTGCCCGCCTGTACTCAAGATTAGTGGTGCCCGTTTTATACTTCCTTTTTTTTTCACTACCAAACCGGTGCCAGCCTGTACTCCAGAGGTGCCCGTATATCCATTTCTTTTTTTCACTACCCAACCGGTGCCCGCCTGTACTCAAGATTAGTGGTGCCCGTTTTATACTTTCTTTTTTTTCACTACCAAACCGGTGCCCGCCTGTACTCAAATGGTGCCCGTTTTATACATTTCTTTTTTCACTACCCAACCGGTGCCCGCCTACACTCCAGAGGTGCCCGTTTTATACTTTTTTTTTTTCACCACCCAACCGGTGCCCGCCTGTACTCCAGACGTGCCCGTTTTATACATTTCATTTTTTCACTACCCAACCGGTGCCCGCATGTACTCAAATGGTGCCCGTTTCATATTTCTATATTTTTCATCACCCAACCGGTGCCCGCCTGTACTCCAGAGGTGCCCGTTTTATACTTTTTCTCTTTTACTACCCAACCGGTGCCCGCCTGTACTCGTAAGTCGTGTGTTAGTTGAGCTCCGGAGAATTTAGCTTTTTCTTCGTTATTATTGCTTAATGGTGTCAAGTTTTACACCATATTGTTTATTATTGTCCATAGAACACCATTGGCCCCCTCATTTTGTTCGTGTTTCCATATTTCTGGTGTATTTTGACGTTATTTCTTTCAGTTTTCTATCCAGATTGAGCGCTCTGGCTGGCCGTTATGGCCAGTCAAGCAAAACCGTCACAAAAGGCTGGGCCAGGGTCGACTGCACCCGGTCCCAGTGTTCCCATTGTTCCTGCTTCGAAGGCTCCCATTGTCCCTGCCGGGCTGCGTCCTGACAGGGGCAGTGGCGTGACTTTCCAGGCCGATCCCGGCGTATCTGTCGGGGCTTACATTGACGCCATGACAGATGCGCTGGATTCGGCCGACGTTCATTCAGCCTCCCGTATCTCCCATGGCCGGGTTGCAGTATATTTCGGCTCGAGGCAGGTAGCCCTTCAAGCTGTGCAGGAAGGTTTCTCCTACAGAGGCTCCTACCTCGAGCTGACGCCCCTGGTCCAGCCAACGGTTCGGTTAACCCTCAGTAACGCCTACACAGAAATCCCGGACAACGTTCTCATCCACGAAATTTCATCCTTCTGCAAGGTCGTCTCACAGGTAAAACCCATACCCCTTGGTTGTAAAAAGAAGGAAAATTCCCACATTTTGTCCTTCAGAAGACAGGTGTATGTGATTCTGCCCCAGAACGTCACTCCCCCGAGTGCCATAAATTTTACGCACTCGGGGAGAAGCCATCACGTATTCCTTTCCACTGACTCTGCCGTGAAGTGCTTCAACTGTGGCGGTCTGGGGCATGTCTCCCGCTTCTGTGAGAAGAACAGGGCCCCTGACCAAACGGACGACACCAACCCCCTTGACCCACCCCCCTTTTTTGTACACAATAAGTCAGACCCTCGGCACCCTACCAAAAACGCGCGAAGGCACGAACCCGCTGCTAAACCCGCCACCAAACCCGCTGATAAGCCCACCGCCAAACCCGCCGCTGAGCCCGCTGTCAAGCCCGCTGCCCAACCCGCCGTCAAACCCGCTGCCAAACCCGCCGTCAAACCCGCTGTCACACCCGCTTCCAAACTCGACGCCGAACCCACCCATAAACCCACCACTGTATACCCTCCCTCACCCTCCCAACCCCCTCCCACTCCGACATCCTCAACTTCCCATCCTCCCTCCCCCTCCCGCCCTTCAACTTCCGACTGTATCTGGGGAACTCCTCCCACTGCCCCCTCTCTTTTCTCAGATATAGTTTCCAAACGCAAAATTACCCCTCCGACTCCTGTCTCACGGCAGACACCCTTCCTGGTACCGCTCAAAGCAGCCTCCCCTCCAAAAAAAATTATGAAAACCCGCGCGGCCCTGAACATGCAGGTCGACCCCACCGTCTCTCCCTCACTTTCCCCCTCTAAACCTTCCCCTCCATCCACACCCACATCCTCATCCCCACCACCCGCACCCGAATCCCCTCCCCCTCCCACTGCTTATTCCTCTCTTCTCCCCACTGTTAAATCCCCTCCTCCTCCCACCCGCAGTACAAAACCCTCCCCACCCCAGTCTGATTCCCCTAAACCCTCCACGTCACACGCTCCTCCCCCTCCAACTACCCCGACATTGAAACCCACCCCTACCCCCGTGCCCACTTCAACACCCACTAAGACCCCTTCAACGCCTATGTCGCTATCACCCTCCAATGACCCTGACACTGACTCGACTCTGTGGGAGGACTCTCAGACGGTCGGCGACGAGCCGTTCTCTGAGAGTGTTCTCACAAGAAAGGGCCCGCTCTCTTACAGTCAGCTTCTTGCATTCCTGTCTTCTGTCAGGGGCAAAAAGAGACCCGTGCCGGTTGCCCGCAAATGTACCGGCGACTTGCCGGGTCTGGTGAAACAATTAAAACCCCTAATACACCACCCGGACGTTCCAAAACGTATGCAGCAGAGACTGGTGAAACTCGTAAGCACTCTACAGAAATAAACCATCATTCATCATGTATGTTTCATTAATCCTTGCGATGACTCTGTCGTTGGTCACCCTCAACACGGGAGGGTGTACGACCGCATTGAAAAATGCATCAATAAAAACATATGTTGAAAACCTTTGCGATAACCCCGATATTGTTTTTCTCCAAGAAACCTATTTTCTGAATTCCACTAACCCTGTGTGGAAAATGTGGTCGTACACCCCCCTGTGTGCCCCAAGCCTCACCCGTGGGTACCTGCTAAGGAGACGACTCTTGTTTCAAAAACCCGATAAAGGGGGCCTTGGTTTAAGTTGCCTCCGAGCACGCACCCTCCCGTACAGATTCACCCGTATACAGAGGTTTTTAAACAATTGCTCTCACCCCTCGTATTTTCTTTTCTCGCACTTCCTGCAAAATTATCAAAACTTACATTTCGATTTTCAGTTATTTTTTTTCAAAACCGACCCAGTTTCCTATGTGAGCATTCCAACTTTTTACAGTGAGGTGTTGCGTGCTTGGGCGGCCTCCGGAGCTCAACTTATAATAGCACACGACAACGTAAGCCACGTCTTAAATGTTCCCATTCACAGTTGTATTTCTAATTCTCTTACAGCTGACGATGAGCCCGACTGTGCGCGTCTCCTCGCATGCGGAATCAAACAAATTCGCCACATCCTGCATCCTGAGAGCGGGCGTTGGCTCGACGCCAGTGACGTCATCCAACCTACGTGCCGAACACGCCCGTTCTCCACACATCTCCTCCACCGTCATCTCCTTCGTCTTCGTTCCGTCGTCATCCGTCTGTTCCCCAATGTCTTCAATCACCATGGTCTCGTCAAGTCTTCTCTCCCGCCTGTTAACATCGTCTCCAAGCCAGATCCGCCCCTCGGAATCAAGATAACGACCAACGTCAACGGGATCTCCGCACCATCCAAAGCATTGTATCATCACATCAACCGCCACATCAACGAACTCCCAGGTAATGAACGAACGCACTGGCACGACGTGGGCTTCCTTGACAAGCCCAACGAGATTAACTGGAAGGAAGCATACGAACTGCCTTCCTCAAAAAAGGAGGGCGATGTACAATTCAAACTCTTCCATAACGTTCTCCCGTCGTTGCCAGTGCTTCATCACATCAACCCGAACATCAATCCAGCATGCGGATGGTGCGGAGAGAGGGGCACGATCTGGCATCTGTTCATCCTCTGTCCGTCCATCCAGCCAGCCCTCACGCTTCTACATACACTCATCAGTCGTCTCCTTCCCAATCTTCTCCTCAACTTCAACATCTACTGGTCCCTGATTCCGCATGCCGGGAGACGCGACAAACAAGCTGTGCGCATCGCCAATTATCTCATCGTCAGCTGTAAGAACGTCATTTATTATTTATATAGAACTGGTAATTTTGTCGACCCTTATGTCATATGGACACACCGTCTAAAAAACAGAATTATATTTGAATTTTATTACTACAGTCTTAACTGCAACTTAAATGATTTTGATGACAAATGGGGAATTAACAACGCCTTATTCACCACTGTGAATGGTGAACTGACGTGGCTCATATAACCGCAAAGGTACCTTTCTATATAAATTGATACTCGGTATAATTATATAACATAATATATTAATAATAAAAAATAAAAACCAACAAAAAAACCAAAAAACAAAAGAAAAACCAAAAAAATTACATATGTTTTTAACTGTGTCGCTATTTACTGTTACTTTTGGATTAAACTAAGTACTTTTCTTCATTGTACCGTTTTTCCTTAGCCAACATTTTATGTTGATGATTTAAACAAGATTTTGTAATTGATTTATTGTTTAACGCTGTTTTGTTTTGCAATGTAATGTTTCTAAACGATATGCAATAAAGGTACAATTTGAAAAGTGTACTCAAGATTAGTGGTGGCCGTTTTATACTTTCTTTTTTTTCACTACCAAACCGGTGCCCGCCTGTACTCAAATGGTGCCCGTTTTATACATTTCTTTTTTCACTACCCAAGCGGTGCCCGCCTACACTCCAGAGGTGCCCGTTTTATACTTTTTTTTTTCACCACCCAACCGGTGCCCGCCTGTACTCCAGACGTGCCCGTTTTATACATTTCATTTTTTCACTACCCAACCGGTGCCCGCATGTACTCAAATGGTGCCCGTTTCATATTTCTATATTTTTCATCACCCAACCGGTGCCCGCCTGTACTCCAGAGGTGCCCGTTTTATACTTTTTCTCTTTTACTACCCAACCGGTGCCCGCCTGTACTCAAGATTAGTGGTGCCCGTTTTATACTTTCTTTTTTTTCACTACCAAACCGGTGCCCGCCTGTAACCCAGAGGTGCCCGTTTTATACTTCCTTTTTTTCACTACCCAAACGGTGCCCGCCTGTACTCAAATGGTGCCCGTTTTATACATTTCTTTTTTCACTACCCAACCGGTGCCCGCATATACTCCAGAGGTGGCCGTTTTATACTTCTATTTTTTCAACACCCAACCGGTGCCCGCCTGTACTCCAGAGGTGCCCGTTTTATACATTTCCCTTTTCACTACCCAACCGGTGCCCGCCTAAACTCCAGAGGTGCCCGTTTTATACTTCCTTTTTTTCACTACCCAAACGGTGCCCGCCTGTACTCAAATGGTGCCCGTTTTATACATTTCTTTTTTCACTACCCAACCGGTGCCCGCCTATACTCCAGAGGTGCCCGTTTTATACATTTTCTTTTTTTCACTTTAAGGACCAAACCGGTGCCCGCATGTACTCCAGAGGTGCCCGTTTTATACTTCTCTTTTTTCACTACCCCACCGGTGCCCGCCTGTACTCAAGATTAGTGGTGCCCGTTTTATACTTTCTTTTTTTTCACTACCAAACCGGTGCCCGCCTGTAACCCAGAGGTGCCCGTTTTATACATTTCCTTTTTCACTACCCAACCGGTGCCCGCCTGTACTCCAGAGGTGGCCGTTTGATACATTTCATTTTTTCACTACCCAACCGGTGCCCGCCTGTACTCAAATGGTGCCCGTTTTATACATTTCTTTTTTCACTACCCAACCGGTGCCCGCCTATACTCCAGAGGTGCCCGTTTTATACTTCTTTTTTTTCACTACCCAACCGGTGCCCGCCTGTACTCAAATGCTGCCCGTTTTAAACTTTTGTTTTTTTCACTACCCAACCGGTGCCAGCCTGTACTCAAGATTAGTGGTGCCCGTTTTATACATTTCTTTTTTCACTACCCAACCGGTGCCCGCCTGTACTCCAGAGGTGGCCTTTTGATACATTTCATTTTTTCACTACCCAACCGGTGCCCGCCTGTACTCAAATGGTGCCCGTTTTATACATTTCTTTTTTCACTACCCAACCGGTGCCCGCCTATACTCCAGAGGTGCCCGTTTTATACATTTCATTTTTTCATTACCCAACCGGTGCCCGCATGTACTCAAATGGTGCCCGTTTCATATTTCTATATTTTTCATCACCCAACCGGTGCCCGCCTGTACTCCAGAGGTGCCCGTTTTATACATTTCATTTTTTCATTACCCAACCGGTGCCCGCATGTACTCAAATGGGGCCCGTTTCATATTTCTATATTTTTCACCACCCAACCGGTGCCCGCCTGTACTCCAGAGGTGCCCGTTTTATACTTTTTCTCTTTTACTACCCAACCGGTGCCCGCCTGTACTCAAGATTAGTGGTGCCCGTTTTATACTTTCTTTTTTTTCACTACCAAACCGGTGCCCGCCTGTACTCAAATGGTGCCCGTTTTATACATTTCTTTTTTCACTACCCAACCGGTGCCCGCCTACACTCCAGAGGTGCCCGTTTTATACTTTTTTTTTTCACCACCCAACCGGTGCCCGCCTGTACTCCAGACGTGCCCGTTTTATACATTTCATTTTTTCACTACCCAACCGGTGCCCGCATGTACTCAAATGGTGCCCGTTTCATATTTCTATATTTTTCATCACCCAACCGGTGCCCGCCTGTACTCCAGAGGTGCCCGTTTTATACTTTTTCTCTTTTACTACCCAACCGGTGCCCGCCTGTATTCAAGATTAGTGGTGCCCGTTTTATACTTTCTTTTTTTTCACTACCAAACCGGTGCCCGCCTGTAACCCAGAGGTGCCCGTTTTATACTTCCTTTTTTTCACTACCCAAACGGTGCCCGCCTGTACTCAAATGGTGCCCGTTTTATACATTTCTTTTTTCACTACCCAACCGGTGCCCGCATATACTCCAGAGGTGGCCGTTTTATACTTCTATTTTTTCACCACCCAACCGGTGCCCGCCTGTACTCCAGAGGTGCCCGTTTTATACATTTCCCTTTTCACTACCCAACCGGTGCCCGCCTAAACTCCAGAGGTGCCCGTTTTATACTTCCTTTTTTTCACTACCCAAACGGTGCCCGCCTGTACTCAAATGGTGCCCGTTTTATACATTTCTTTTTTCACTACCCAACCGGTGCCCGCCTATACTCCAGAGGTGCCCGTTTTATACATTTTCTTTTTTTCACTTTAAGGACCAAACCGGTGCCCGCATGTACTCCAGAGGTGCCCGTTTTATACTTCTCTTTTTTCACTACCCCACCGGTGCCCGCCTGTACTCAAGATTAGTGGTGCCCGTTTTATACATTTCCTTTTTCACTACCCAACCGGTGCCCGCCTGTACTCCAGAGGTGGCCGTTTGATACATTTCATTTTTTCACTACCCAACCGGTGCCCGCCTGTACTCAAATGGTGCCCGTTTTATACATTTCTTTTTTCACTACCCAACCGGTGCCCGCCTATACTCCAGAGGTGCCCGTTTTATACTTCTTTTTTTTCACTACCCAACCGGTGCCCGCCTGTACTCAAATGGTGCCCGTTTTAAACTTTTGTTTTTTTCACTACCCAACCGGTGCCCGCCTGTACTCAAGATTAGTGGTGCCCGTTTTATACATTTCTTTTTTCACTACCCAACCGGTGCCCGCCTGTACTCCAGAGGTGGCCGTTTGATACATTTCATTTTTTCACTACCCAACCGGTGCCCGCCTGTACTCAAATGGTGCCCGTTTTATACATTTCTTTTTTCACTACCCAACCGGTGCCCGCCTATACTCCAGAGGTGCCCGTTTTATACTTCTTTTTTTTCACTACCCAACCGGTGCCCGCCTGTACTCAAATGCTGCCCGTTTTAAACTTTTGTTTTTTTCACTACCCAACCGGTGCCCGCCTGTACTCAAGATTAGTGGTGCCCGTTTTATACATTTCTTTTTTCACTACCCAACCGGTGCCCGCCTGTACTCCAGAGGTGGCCGTTTGATACATTTCATTTTTTCACTACCCAACCGGTGCCCGCCTGTACTCAAATGGTGCCCGTTTTATACATTTCTTTTTTCACTACCCAACCGGTGCCCGCCTATACTCCAGAGGTGCCCGTTTTATACTTCTTTTTTTTCACTACCCAACCGGTGCCCGCCTATACTCCAGAGGTGCCCGTTTTATACTTCTTTTTTTTCACTACCCAACCGGTGCCCGCCTGTACTCCAGAGGTGGCCGTTTGATACATTTCATTTTTTCACTACCCAACCGGTGACCGCCTGTACTCCAGAGGTGCCCGTTTTATACTTCTTCATTTTTTCACTACCCAACCGGTGCCCGCATGTACTCAAATGGTGCCCGTTTTATACTTCTTCATTTGTTCACTACCCAACCGGTGCCCGCCTGTACTCAAGATTAGTGGTGCCCGTTTTATACTTCTTTTTTTTCACTACCCAACCGGTGCCCGCCTGTACTCAAATGCTGCCCGTTTTAAACTTTTGTTTTTTTCACTACCCAACCGGTGCCCGCCTGTACTCAAGATTAGTGGTGCCCGTTTTATACATTTCTTTTTTCACTACCCAACCGGTGCCCGCCTGTACTCCAGAGGTGGCCGTTTGATACATTTCATTTTTTCACTACCCAACCGGTGCCCGCCTGTACTCAAATGGTGCCCGTTTTATACATTTCTTTTTTCACTACCCAACCGGTGCCCGCCTATACTCCAGAGGTGCCCGTTTTATACTTCTTTTTTTTCACTACCCAACCGGTGACCGCCTGTACTCCAGAGGTGCCCGTTTTATACTTCTTCATTTTTTCACTACCCAACCGGTGCCCGCATGTACTCAAATGGTGCCCGTTTTATACTTCTTCATTTGTTCACTACCCAACCGGTGCCCGCCTGTACTCAAGATTAGTGGTGCCCGTTTTATACTTTCTTTTTTTTCACTACCAAACCGGTGCCCGCCTGTAACCCATAGGTGCCCGTTTTATACTTCTTCTTTTGCAATACCCAAACGGTGCCCGCCTGTACTCAAATGGTGCCCGTTTTATACATTTCTTTTTTCACTACCCAACCGGTGCCCGCATATACTCCAGAGGTGGCCGTTTTATACTTCTATTTTTTCACCACCCAACCGGTGCCCGCCTGTACTCCAGAGGTGCCCGTTTTATACTTCTTTTTTTTCATTACCCAACCGGTGCCCGCCTGTACTCAAGATTAGTGGTGCCCGTTTTATACATTTCTTTTTTCACTACCCAACCGGTGCCCGCCTGTACTCCAGAGGTGGCCGTTTGATACATTTAATTTTTTCACTACCCAACCGGTGCCCGCCTGTACTCAAATGGTGCCCGTTTTAAACTTTTGTTTTTTTCTTTTTTTTTTTTTTTTTCGTGAAAAGTGGAGTTATACAACTCCATTTATTCTATATACTCAACACAAATACAATATTACAACACATTAGTAAATTATATATGTATATACATATGTACAAAAATAAAAAAATATACAAAGTAAACACAAAGTATAAACAGTGATAGTGTCACAAAATTCGAAACCAAATCATAAATCGTGCAAAGTAAATAACATAAACAATAACATAAACAACTCAAATATATAGAAAGAGTCTTAAGTCATGGAAAATCATAGCAAAATAAATGACAAGCAATAAAGTATAAACAATAACTCAAATGATTACATACAAAATCACTAGTCCAAAAAAGGGTCAATAAACAACAATGGGAAAAAAAAAAAAAAAAAAAAAAAAAAAAAAAAAAAAAAATCCAAGATTTAGAAACCAAATCACAAGTCATGCAAATTCAATACATGTCAAATAATTATGTACAAACAATAAATCAAATAGTTAAATACGAAATCTCAAGTAAACAAAATAAATAAATGACAAAACAATGTATAAACAATAAATCAAAGATTTCGAAACCAAATCACAGATCATGCAAAATATACGACAAACATTATTGAATAAACAATCCAATATTTAGAAATAAATTCTGAAGTCATGAAAAAGACAAAAAATGAAATGACACATAATCGTGTACAAAACAATAAATCAAATATTTATAAACAAAATACTAAATCATGCAAAGGACAAAACGGTAAATTATAAACAATAAATCAAATATTTAGTCATGCAAAATAAATGTCAAATAATCTTGAACAAAAACAGGAAATCAAGAAATCAAATAATCAGAAACAAAATTTTAAATTACCTTCCTCCAAATAACACAGAACAGAATTTCTGGTATAAATGAAACAAAAAACATTAACGGGTAATCTCCGTTTTTCGAAATAAATAAATTTACGTAACTTACTTTTGTACACATTTAGAATATTCAAATTACAATCATCACTCCGGTCAGTATACATACATCTCGTTTTCCAGATTATTCCATGTAATTTACCAATGAGCATTAAATATAAATCGTCATCAAGACCTACTCCCAGAGTTCTAGAAAGATCCGACAAACAGAAAGTAGCATCTTTTTTATATTTCTTTATAAGATTTTCAACAAAAAACCAAGCATGGACATGTTTACTACAATTGATAAAAAGATGTTCGATCGTTTCGACATTAGTTTTACATAGAGGGCAGAGATCGTTATCGGTTATTCCCCATCGTTTAAGTTTGTCTTTAGTAGGAAGAATCCTGTGCTTCAATTGGAACCAAATATCCTTATCATGAACGTCAAGAAGGTTAGAACAATTTTTGAGCCAAATTTTTTTCCAATCGAGATGATTTACATTAAAGAAAAGATTCCATTTGTTAACGGCACTGGGAGCAATTAAATTTCTACTAATTAAAAAATTATAAATAATCTTAACATTTGCATTAATTAATTCTATAGTATCTTTATCATTAATGGTAACATTATTCAATGGATGGTTCGGGGGACCTTCTCTGGATTCTTCTATGTAATCTATTTTGACATTTCTGTTTAAACCCGCCATGATCCGGCCCGCAGTTACAGGCAAAATATTACATAAATCGGCAACCTTCTTAAAGGAAAACAGCTGGCCTTCTTGAACAATATCTTTTAAATAAACAATTCCCTGAGGTTTTAAAATTCTTGAATCTAAAACTTTTCCTTGATTACCAGTAATAATTGTGTTATTCCACAGAGGTAAGTTACCTGTTTCATTTATACACGAAAACACGTTATTAATATTGGCACCGGATTTGTTGAAATTAACAATTAATTCTTTATAATAAGGTTGGGCCGTGGGGACAATAGCTTTGGGACAATTAAGAACGTACCAGTCTAGTTTACTACTCCCACTGGCTTGGGTTATACAATAATCAAAGAAATATTTCCATTTACCGGAACTTTCACGATACTTACGCAAAACATTAATTTTTAAAGCCTGCAATTTACATTTAATGTCGACAACTCCAGTACCTCCATTATCAAGCGGCCCACATATAGTATTTCTTTTGATTTTATCCGGTTTCCCGTTCCAATAGAAGGACCATTTAAATCTTTCCATTTTCGAAATATATTCTTCTGGACAATGAAGGACTGGGCCGAAGTAGGAGAGCCCGGATCCGATAAAACTATTGATGACTATAGATTTCCCTTTTAAGGTAAGGTTTCTCATTTTCCATCTCTTCAAAATACTCTCCATTTTACTAATTCTAGGTTTCCAATTTATATCCGAATTGTCGTCATTTCCAAAATAAATTCCGAGTATTTTAAGGTGATCACTTACCCACGAAAACCCCCCCGGTTTATCTTTTCTATCCCTCCATTTGCCCAACCAAAGCCCCTGTGACTTCCCTACATTAATTTTAGACCCAGACCCCCCACTGTAAACGGTAAAAATATTGTCTAACACATCAAAATCGCTATCCTCAGTCAAAAAAATGGTTGTGTCATCAGCATGTTGAACTAATTTCAGAGTCTGATCACTATTAGGAAGAATTATACCTTTAAGATTGCTACTTCTTCTAATGAGACAGGCTAAACCTTCAGCACATATGGTATATAGGAGAGGGGATAAGGGACATCCCTGCCTGATTCCCCTAGTCACTCTGAAGGGTTCCGTAATAAAATTATTGACTATAATGCTACTACACGGATTACTATATAAAATTTGAACCCACTTAATAATACTTTCAGGAATTCCCATCTTTTTCATAATACCAAACATATAATCCCACTCTATCCTATCAAAAGCTTTTTCTTGGTCTATACTTAATAGGGCCCCTTGTTCATCTTCATTGTTAATATAATAAATACTATCCCTAATGGTCATTAAATTATCCTGTATATTTCTTCCCGCGACTCCACAGGATTGGTCATCACCAATAATATCGGGCATGATTTTCTTTAATCTATTTGTTATTACTTTGGAAATAATTTTGTAATCAACATTCAGAAGGCTAATGGGCCTCCAATTCTTTAGGTTATTTCTCTCCCCCCTATTTTTAAAAATTAATCGAATGAGAGCAACATTCATAGAGTTGGGCAAACAATCACTTTTCATACATTCATTGACGACTTCCATAAAATCAGTTTTAATGACGGGCCAAAATAGTTGATAAAACTCAACAGTTAAACCATCCAAACCGGGCGATTTTTCTTTTTTCATTTGATTGAGGGCTAACAAAATTTCGTTTTCATCAAGATCCTTTTCAAGGTCGTCAATAACATCATCATCAAAAAGGGTAAAATTCACATTATCAAGAACAATATTATATTTACCTTTACATATTCCTTCACTGGTATACAAGTTTTCATAAAAAGAATTCACATACTCGCACATAGAAAGGGAATCTTCATAATAGTTACCGACAGTATCAACTAGATTGGTTATCCGGTTCTCGTTATTTCTTTGTTTTTCTACACCTCGAAAAAAATGAGTTGGTTTTTCACCCTCTATTTTGTTAATATGACATTTCACTCTAGACTTTTCTAGGTCATTGAGCTCATAAGTTTTGATTTTATTTTCAATTTCCGATATAGTATTGGGATCTGAATTGGCATCGTTAAGGAGCCTGGTCAGATCTTTTTGAAGTTTATTTGTATGTTTCTTCTCCTTTTGGTATTTTTCGGAACCGAAATTTTTTATGATTTCTTTTAATTTGCATTTACCATGATCCCACCAATCCAAGGTGTTGTCGTAATTATCTTTTTGGGTTTTCCAAAAAGACCAAAACAGTTTTATACTTTGAGCACATTGATCATCCCACAGTAATTGATTGTTACAGATCCATCTACCTGTACCAAAATTAATTTCCCGTTTTTGAAATCTACAGATAACAGCAAAATGATCCGACAATCCTAAAGAACTAACACTAGCATCGGAAAGAAGGCAATAGAGAGAACGTGATGTAAAAATATAGTCTATCCTACTACTCCTTTTGAGAACCCTATGGTAAAAGGTATATCCCAAATCATCCGGGTAAAGATTCCTATAAATATCAATTAGGTCATGATTTGAAATTATATTTTTCAATTCAGAAACACTTTTATCGGCTTTGTTATTTAAATCAAGTTGACAATTAAAATCACCTGCTATAACCCAATTATCCCCTTCGTAAAGATATATATTTAGAATTTGAAAGAAGGTTTTTCTACTGAGTATCTGATTAGGGGCATAGACGTTCAAGATACTAAAGGTGATTCCTTTCAATAATATGTTACAAGTGATTAGTCTACCCTCTTCATCTGTATCAAAATGATCTAATTTAATCCCTGATTTGCGTGATGCCAGAATAGCCACTCCCCTAGAATTACTTTCCCCGTGACTAAAGGCCATTTCCCCTCCCCATTGTTTAGTCCAAAAATCTTCATCCTTGATAGTGCTATGGGTTTCCTGAAGACAAATAATATCGTATTTTTCCCTGTTTAGATGATTAAATAAAATTTCCCTTTTTTGGTGATTACGGAGCCCGTTAACATTAAGAGTGGCTATTCTGAGCATCACGCAAATCAGAAGAACATAAATCATAAATCAAAAAAAGTAAGCTTACGTAGCTTTTCCCCGTCCTCTGCCCCGCTGACTCGGCTGGCCGGATGAATTGGGCGGTGCGTCTTCTTCCGATCTACGCGCCCAGGACGTTCGCTTCTTTCGGACACGTTGAACCCCTCCCTTCACGTATGTCACGTACTCTTCTCCCTGATCTTGTGTTGACTCCTTCTGGCTTTCTTTTGACTCCCCCTCCTGGTCTGATCTTTCTTCCTTCCCCATTGCTACGGCTTTGGGCTCGCTGCCTTCTCCTTTATCTTCTTCTGTTATCTTCCGCTTTCTGGTATCTGCTCTGGCGACACTCTCGTCCCAAAAGCCACGGAGCTTGCGTTGGTATCTCGGTGGTGGCGTCTGTATGACCTGGCTGAAGGTCTTTTTGCGGTCTTTCGGGCTGTCTGGTGTGCTGCTCCCCTCCTCTCGGTTGTCGGTCACCTCGTCTTGCTGATCTTGTTCCTGTTCTGGTCCAGCTGTGGCTGGAGCTTCCGTCACGGTTCGGTTGACCTCGGCATTGGTTTCTTCGTCCATTTCTGTTTGG
This sequence comes from Hippasteria phrygiana, assembly GCA_037893225.1. Lineage (NCBI taxonomy): Eukaryota > Metazoa > Echinodermata > Asteroidea > Valvatida > Goniasteridae > Hippasteria > Hippasteria phrygiana. The sequence continues at coordinate 281,512 of JAZGUH010000628.1, forward strand.
ATATCATCACCTGCTTGCTCTTCCATGTCGTCTTCACTCTCATTGGTAGGCTCTTTTTCCTGCTCGTAGTCGGGTTTGGGAATTACCAGAATCGGGGTGTGGTTATCTGCGTTGTCGTCCTCTTCTTCATTGGTGTCAGTGTCGGTGTCGGTGCCCTCGTTCTCATCTACATGCTTGTCGTGCACAGACGCCCGGTGGTTATAACTTCCACATATGAAACATCTCCCCCGCATCTGGCAGTCCCGTGCGAAGTGGCCCGGCTTACTACAAATCTTGCAGGTCTTTTCTTGGCCTCTGTACCTTACTGGCAAGGTGAATCCGCCTACTCGAACGTAGCTGGGTATGGGTTTCTGTAGATTTCGGATCAATAGGCTGCGGACTCCCGTCTCGATAGATTTTTCGAAGTCGTGGGTCTGTCGTCTGATATTGCCCACTGTTCCAAACTGCATGAGAGCATTGCAGACGACTTCGTCGGACATTTCATATGGGGCCTTGACGTATGCTACCACCGAATTCTGTAGACTGACTCTCTCACATTGGATGAGCAACTTATGCAGAATCATTCCCTGTAGTGCGATTCTCTCGCTATCTTTGCTGTTGTTGAAAGACACATTAAACCACCCGTTGTCAAGTGAAGCTATACATTTTGTTGACGCCGCGGTGCCCAACTCTTTGTTTATGGCACAAAAGACCTCGTTGGCTGTCACGTCTTGGAGGTGACTGACATTAAATCTTATTGTGTTAGGGCGCTTAAGCATGGGTCGCTGTGGTTGACGGTAGGACGACCCCATGGCTCTCAAGATGGCTGCCCCTAATATGGACAACGGCCTCGAAAATCAAAAGACGGAGAAGGCCAAAAAGGCCGATACTCTCGACAAGATATCTCCCTATTGAGCTTTAGATGTAGATACTCACATAGGAAGAAACTCAGATACCATTCAAGCACAAAAGGGCAACAAATCACTAGAAAGGTAGAACTTTTCAGGAGCGCGATGTTGAACACGTCTTGCGGTGCCCGCATGTACTCCAGAGGTGCCCGTTTTATACTTCTCTTTTTCACTACCCCACCGGTGCCCGCCTGTACTCAAGATTAGTGGTGCCCGTTTTATACATTTCCTTTTTCACTACCCAACCGGTGCCCGCCTGTACTCCAGAGGTGCCCGTTTTATACATTTCATTTTTTCACCACCCAACCGGTGCCCGCCTGTACTCCAGAGGTGCCCGTTTTATACTTCTTTTTTTTCACTACCCAACCGGTGCCCGCCTGTACTCCAGAGGTGGCCGTTTGATACATTTCATTTTTTCACTACCCAACCGGTGACCGCCTGTACTCCAGAGGTGCCCGTTTTATACTTTTTCCTTTTTCTCACTACCCAACCGGTGCCCGCATGTACTCAAATGGTGCCCGTTTTATACTTCTTCATTTGTTCACTACCCAACCGGTGCCCGCCTGTACTCAAGATTAGTGGTGCCCGTTTTATACTTTCTTTTTTTTCACTACCAAACCGGTGCCCGCCTGTAACCCATAGGTGCCCGTTTTATACTTCTTCTTTTGCAATACCCAAACGGTGCCCGCCTGTACTCAAATGGTGCCCGTTTTATACATTTCTTTTTTCACTACCCAACCGGTGCCCGCATATACTCCAGAGGTGGCCGTTTTATACTTCTATTTTTTCACCACCCAACCGGTGCCCGCCTGCACTCCAGAGGTGCCCGTTTTATACTTCTTTTTTTTCATTACCCAACCGGTGCCCGCCTGTACTCAAGATTAGTGGTGCCCGTTTTATACATTTCTTTTTTCACTACCCAACCGGTGCCCGCCTGTACTCCAGAGGTGGCCGTTTGATACATTTAATTTTTTCACTACCCAACCGGTGCCCGCCTGTACTCAAATGGTGCCCGTTTTAAACTTTTGTTTTTTTCACTACCCAACCGGTGCCCGCCTGTACTCCAGAGGTGGCCGTTTGATACATTTCATTTTTTCACCACCCAACCGGTGCCCGCCTGTACTCCAGAGGTGCCCGTTTTATACTTCTTTTTTTTCATTACCCAACCGGTGCCCGCCTGTACTCCAGAGGTGGCCGTTTGATACATTTCATTTTTTCACTACCCAACCGGTGCCCGCCTGTACTCAAATGGTGCCCGTTTTAAACTTTTGTGTTTTTCACCACCCAACCGGTGCCCGCCTGTACTCCAGAGGTGGCCGTTTGATACATTTCATTTTTTCACTACCCAACCGGTGCCCGCCTGTACTCCAGAGGTGCCCGTTTTATACTTCTTCATTTTTTCACTGCCCAACCGGTGCCCGCATGTACTCAAATGGTGCCCGTTTTATACTTCTTTTTTTTCACTACCCAACCGGTGCCCGCCTGTACTCAAATGGTGCCCGTTTTATACATTTCGTTTTTCACTACCCAACCGGTGCCCGCCTACACTCCAGAGGTGCCCGTTTTATACTTTTTTTTTTTTTCACCACCCAACCGGTGCCCGCCTGTACTCCAGAGGTGCCCGTTTTAAACATTTCATTTTTTCACTACCCAACCGGTGCCCGCCTGTACTCAAATGGTGCCCGTTTTAAACTTTTGTTTTTTTCACTACCCAACCGGTGCCCGCCTGTACTCAAATGGTGCCCGTTTTAAACTTTTGTTTTTTTCACTACCCAACCGGTGCCCGCCTGTACTCCAGAGGTGGCCGTTTGATACATTTCATTTTTTCACCACCCAACCGGTGCCCGCCTGTACTCCAGAGGTGCCCGTTTTATACTTCTTTTTTTTCATTACCCAACCGGTGCCCGCCTGTACTCCAGAGGTGGCCGTTTGATACATTTCATTTTTTCACTACCCAACCGGTGCCCGCCTGTACTCAAATGGTGCCCGTTTTAAACTTTTGTGTTTTTCACCACCCAACCGGTGCCCGCCTGTACTCCAGAGGTGGCCGTTTGATACATTTCATTTTTTCACTACCCAACCGGTGCCCGCCTGTACTCCAGAGGTGCCCGTTTTATACTTCTTCATTTTTTCACTGCCCAACCGGTGCCCGCATGTACTCAAATGGTGCCCGTTTTATACTTCTTTTTTTTCACCACCCAACCGGTGCCCGCCTGTACTCAAATGGTGCCCGTTTTATACATTTCGTTTTTCACTACCCAACCGGTGCCCGCCTACACTCCAGAGGTGCCCGTTTTATACTTTTTTTTTTTTCACCACCCAACCGGTGCCCGCCTGTACTCCAGAGGTGCCCGTTTTAAACATTTCATTTTTTCACTACCCAACCGGTGCCCGCCTGTACTCAAATGGTGCCCGTTTTAAACTTTTGTTTTTTTCACTACCCAACCGGTGCCCGCCTGTACTCCAGAGGTGGCTGTTTGATACATTTCATTTTTTCACCACCCAACCGGTGCCCGCCTGTACTCCAGAGGTGCCCGTTTTATACTTCTTTTTTTTCACTACCCAACCGGTGCCCGCCTATACTCCAGAGGTGCCCGTTTTATACATTTTCTTTTTTTCACTTTAAGGACCAAACCGGTGCCCGCATGTACTCCAGAGGTGCCCGTTTTATACTTCTCTTTTTTCACTACCCCACCGGTGCCCGCCTGTACTCAAGATTAGTGGTGCCCGTTTTATACATTTCTTTTTTCACTACCCAACCGGTGCCCGCCTGTACTCCAGAGGTGGCCGTTTTATACTTCTATTTTTTCACCACCCAACCGGTGCCAGCCTGTACTCCAGAGGTGCCCGTATATACATTTCTTTTTTTCACTACCCAACCGGTGCCCGCCTGTACTCAAGATTAGTGGTGCCCGTTTTATACTTTCTTTTTTTTCACTACCAAACCGGTGCCCGCCTGTACTCAAATGGTGCCCGTTTTATACATTTCTTTTTTCACTACCCAACCGGTGCCCGCCTACACTCCAGAGGTGCCCGTTTTATACTTCTTTTTTTTCATTACCCAACCGGTGCCCACCTGTACTCAAGATTAGTGGTGCCCGTTCTATACATTTCTTTTTTCACTACCCAACCGGTGCCCGCCTGTACTCCAGAGGTGGCCGGTTGATACATTTCATTTTTTCACTACCCAACCGGTGCCCGCCTGTACTCAAATGGTGCCCGTTTTATACATTTCTTTTTTCACTACCCAACCGGTGCCCGCCTATACTCCAGAGGTGCCCGTTTTATACTTCTTTTTTTTCACTACCCAACCGGTGCCCGCCTGTACTCAAATGGTGCCCGTTTTAAACTTTTGTTTTTTTCACTACCCAACCGGTGCCCGCCTGTACTCCAGAGGTGGCCGTTTGATACATTTCATTTTTTCACTACCCAACCGGTGCCCGCCTGTACTCCAGAGGTGCCCATTTTATACATTTCTATTTTTCACCACCCAACCGGTGCCCGCCTGTACTCCAGAGGTGCCCGTTTTATACATTTCCCTTTTCACTACCCAACCGGTGCCCGCCTAAACTCCAGAGGTGCCCGTTTTATACTTCTTTTTTTTTACTATCTAACCGGTGCCCGCCTGTACTCAAGATTAGTGGTGCCCGTTTTATACTTTCTTTTTTTTCAGTACCAAACCGGTGCCCGCCTGTAACCCAGAGGTGCCCGTTTTATTCTTCCTTTTTTTCACTACCCAAACGGTGCCCGCCTGTACTCAAATGGTGCCCGTTTTATACATTTCTTTTTTCACTACCCAACCGGTGCCCGCCTATACTCCAGAGGTGCCCGTTTTATACATTTTCTTTTTTTCACTTTAAGGACCAAACCGGTGCCCGCATGTACTCCAGAGGTGCCCGTTTTATACTTCTTTTTTTTCACTACCCCACCGGTGCCCGCATGTACTCAAATGGTGCCCGTTTTATACTTCTTTTTTTTCACCACCCAACCGGTGCCCGCCTGTACTCAAATGGTGCCCGTTTTATACATTTCGTTTTTCACTACCAAACCGATGCCCGCCTGTACTCCAGAGTTGCCCATTTTATACATTTCTATTTTTCACCACCCAACCGGTGCCCGCATGTACTCAAATGGTGCCCGTTTCATATTTCTATATTTTTCATCACCCAACCGGTGCCCGCCTGTACTCAAGATTAGTGGTGCCCGTTTTATACTTCTTTTTTTTCACTACCCCACCGGTGCCCGCATGTACTCAAATGGTGCCCGTTTTATACTTCTTTTTTTTCACCACCCAACCGGTGCCCGCCTGTACTCAAATGGTGCCCGTTTTATACATTTCTTTTTTCACTACCCAACCGGTGCCCGCCTACACTCCAGAGGTGCCCGTTTTATACTTCTTTTTTTTCATTACCCAACCGGTGCCCGCCTGTACTCAAGATTAGTGGTGCCCGTTCTATACATTTCTTTTTTCACTACCCAACCGGTGCCCGCCTGTACTCCAGAGGTGGCCGGTTGATACATTTCATTTTTTCACTACCCAACCGGTGCCCGCCTGTACTCAAATGGTGCCCGTTTTATACATTTCTTTTTTCACTACCCAACCGGTGCCCGCCTATACTCCAGAGGTGCCCGTTTTATACTTCTTTTTTTTCACTACCCAACCGGTGCCCGCCTGTACTCAAATGGTGCCCGTTTTAAACTTTTGTTTTTTTCACTACCCAACCGGTGCCCGCCTGTACTCCAGAGGTGGCCGTTTGATACATTTCATTTTTTCACTACCCAACCGGTGCCCGCCTGTACTCCAGAGGTGCCCATTTTATACATTTCTATTTTTCACCACCCAACCGGTGCCCGCCTGTACTCCAGAGGTGCCCGTTTTATACATTTCCCTTTTCACTACCCAACCGGTGCCCGCCTAAACTCCAGAGGTGCCCGTTTTATACTTCTTTTTTTTTACTACCAAACCGGTGCCCGCCTGTAACCCAGAGGTGCCCGTTTTATACTTCCTTTTTTTCACTACCCAAACGGTGCCCGCCTGTACTCAAATGGTGCCCGTTTTATACATTTCTTTTTTCACTACCCAACCGGTGCCCGCCTATACTCCAGAGGTGCCCGTTTTATACATTTTCTTTTTTTCACTTTAAGGACCAAACCGGTGCCCGCATGTACTCCAGAGGTGCCCGTTTTATACTTCTTTTTTTTCACTACCCCACCGGTGCCCGCCTGTACTCAAGATTAGTTGTGCCCGTTTTATACATTTCTTTTTTCACTACCCAACCGGTGCCCGCCTGTACTCAAATGGTGCCCGTTTTAAACTTTTGTTTTTTTCACCACCCAACCGGTGCCCGCCTGTACTCAAATGGTGCCCGTTTCATATTTCTATATTTTTCACCACCCAACCGGTGCCCGCCTGTACTCCAGAGGTGCCCGTTTTATACATTTCCCTTTTCACTACCCAACCGGTGCCCGCCTAAACTCCAGAGGTGCCCGTTTTATACTTCCTTTTTTTCACTACCCAAACGGTGCCCGCCTGTACTCAAATGGTGCCCGTTTTATACATTTCTTTTTTCACTACCCAACCGGTGCCCGCCTATACTCCAGAGGTGCCCGTTTTATACATTTTCTTTTTTTCACTTTAAGGACCAAACCGGTGCCCGCATGTACTCCAGAGGTGCCCGTTTTATACTTCTCTTTTTTCACTACCCCACCGGTGCCCGCCTGTACTCAAGATTAGTGGTGCCCGTTTTATACATTTCTTTTTTCACTACCCAACCGGTGCCCGCCTATACTCCAGAGGTGCCCGTTTTATACTTCTTTTTTTTCACTACCCAACCGGTGCCCGCCTGTACTCAAGATTAGTGGTGCCCGTTTTATACTTCTTTTTTTTTTCACTACCAAACCGGTGCCAGCCTGTACTCCAGAGGTGCCCGTATATACATTTCTTTTTTTCACTACCCAACCGGTGCCCGCCTGTACTCAAGATTAGTGGTGCCCGTTTTATACTTTCTTTTTTTTCACTACCAAACCGGTGCCCGCCTGTACTCAAATGGTGCCCGTTTTATACATTTCTTTTTTCACTACCCAACCGGTGCCCGCCTACACTCCAGAGGTGCCCGTTTTATACTTCTTTTTTTTCATTACCCAACCGGTGCCCGCCTGTACTCAAGATTAGTGGTGCCCGTTCTATACATTTCTTTTTTCACTACCCAACCGGTGCCCGCCTGTACTCCAGAGGTGGCCGGTTGATACATTTCATTTTTTCACTACCCAACCGGTGCCCGCCTGTACTCAAATGGTGCCCGTTTTATACATTTCTTTTTTCACTACCCAACCGGTGCCCGCCTATACTCCAGAGGTGCCCGTTTTATACTTCTTTTTTTTCACTACCCAACCGGTGCCCGCCTGTACTCAAATGGTGCCCGTTTTAAACTTTTGTTTTTTTCACTACCCAACCGGTGCCCGCCTGTACTCCAGAGGTGGCCGTTTGATACATTTCATTTTTTCACTACCCAACCGGTGCCCGCCTGTACTCCAGAGGTGCCCATTTTATACATTTCTATTTTTCACTACCCAACCGGTGCCCGCCTGTACTCAAATGGTGCCCGTTTTAAACTTTTGTTTTTTTCACTACCCAACCGGTGCCCGCCTGCACTCAAGATTAGTGGTGCCCGTTTTATACATTTCTTTTTTCACTACCCAACCGGTGCCCGCCTGTACTCCAGAGGTGGCCGTTTTATACTTCTTTTTTTTCACTACCCAACCGGTGCCCGCCTATACTCCAGAGGTGCCCGTTTTATACTTCTTTTTTTTCACTACCCAACCGGTGCCCGCCTGTACTCAAATGGTGCCCGTTTTAAACTTTTGTTTTTTTCACTACCCAACCGGTGCCCGCCTGCACTCAAGATTAGTGGTGCCCGTTTTATACATTTCTTTTTTCACTACCCAACCGGTGCCCGCCTGTACTCCAGAGGTGGCCGTTTGATACATTTCATTTTTTCACTACCCAACCGGTGACCGCCTGTACTCCAGAGGTGCCCGTTTTATACTTCTTCATTTTTTCACTACCCAACCGGTGCCCGCCTGTACTCAAGATTAGTGGTGCCCGTTTTATACTTTCTTTTTTTTCAATACCAAACCGGTGCCCGCCTGTAACCCATAGGTGCCCGTTTTATACTTCTTCTTTTGCAATACCCAAACGGTGCCCGCCTGTACTCAAATGGTGCCCGTTTTATACATTTCTTTTTTCACTACCCAACCGGTGCCCGCATATACTCCAGAGGTGGCCGTTTTATACTTCTATTTTTTCACCACCCAACCGGTGCCCGCCTGTACTCCAGAGGTGCCCGTTTTATACTTCTTTTTTTTCATTACCCAACCGGTGCCCGCCTGTACTCAAGATTAGTCGTGCCCGTTTTATACATTTCTTTTTTCACTACCCAACCGGTGCCCGCCTGTACTCCAGAGGTGGCCGTTTGATACATTTAATTTTTTCACTACCCAACCGGTGCCCGCCTGTACTCAAATGGTGCCCGTTTTAAACTTTTGTTTTTTTCACTACCCAACCGGTGCCCGCCTGTACTCCAGAGGTGGCCGTTTGATACATTTCATTTTTTCACCACCCAACCGGTGCCCGCCTGTACTCCAGAGGTGCCCGTTTTATACTTCTTTTTTTTCATTACCCAACCGGTGCCCGCCTGTACTCCAGAGGTGGCCGTTTGATACATTTCATTTTTTCACTACCCAACCGGTGCCCGCATGTACTCAAATGGTGCCCGTTTCATATTTCTATATTTTTCACCACCCAACCGGTGCCCGCCTGTACTCAAGATTAGTGGTGGCCGTTTTATACTTCTTCTTTTTTTCACTACCAAACCGGTGCCCGCCTGTACTCCAGAGGTGCCCATTTTATACATTTCTATTTTTCACCACCCAACCGGTGCCCGCCTGTACTCAAATGGTGCCCGTTTCATATTTCTATATTTTTCACCACCCAACCGGTGCCCGCCTGTACTCCAGAGGTGCCCGTTTTATACATTTCATTTTTTCACTACCCAACCGGTGCCCGCCTGTACTCAAGGTTAGTGGTGGCCGTTTTATACTTCTTCTTTTTTTCACTACCAAACCGGTGCCCGCCTGTACTCCAGAGGTGCCCATTTTATACATTTCTATTTTTCACCACCCAACCGGTGCCCGCCTGTACTCAAATGGTGCCCGTTTCATATTTCTATATTTTTCACCACCCAACCGGTGCCCGCCTGTACTCCAGAGGTGCCCGTTTTATACATTTCCCTTTTCACTACCCAACCGGTGCCCGCCTAAACTCCAGAGGTGCCCGTTTTATACTTCCTTTTTTTCACTACCCAAACGGTGCCCGCCTGTACTCAAATGGTGCCCGTTTTATACATTTCTTTTTTCACTACCCAACCAGTGCCCGCCTATACTCCAGAGGTGCCCGTTTTATACATTTTCTTTTTTTCACTTTAAGGACCAAACCGGTGCCCGCATGTACTCCAGAGGTGCCCGTTTTATACTTCTCTTTTTTCACTACCCCACCGGTGCCCGCCTGTACTCAAGATTAGTGGTGCCCGTTTTATACATTTCCTTTTTCACTACCCAACCGGTGCCCGCCTGTACTCCAGAGGTGGCCGTTTGATACATTTCATTTTTTCACTACCCAACCGGTGCCCGCCTGTACTCAAATGGTGCCCGTTTTATACATTTCTTTTTTCACTACCCAACCGGTGCCCGCCTATACTCCAGAGGTGCCCGTTTTATACTTCTTTTTTTTCACTACCCAACCGGTGCCCGCCTATACTCCAGAGGTGCCCGTTTTATACTTCTTTTTTTTCACTACCCAACCGGTGCCCGCCTGTACTCAAATGGTGCCCGTTTTAAACTTTTGTTTTTTTCACTACCCAACCGGTGCCCGCCTGCACTCAAGATTAGTGGTGCCCGTTTTATACATTTCTTTTTTCACTACCCAACCGGTGCCCGCCTGTACTCCAGAGGTGGCCGTTTTATACTTCTTTTTTTCACTACCCAACCGGTGCCCGCCTATACTCCAGAGGTGCCCGTTTTATACTTCTTTTTTTTCACTACCCAACCGGTGCCCGCCTGTACTCAAATGGTGCCCGTTTTAAACTTTTGTTTTTTTCACTACCCAACCGGTGCCCGCCTGCACTCAAGATTAGTGGTGCCCGTTTTATACATTTCTTTTTTCACTACCCAACCGGTGCCCGCCTGTACTCCAGAGGTGGCCGTTTGATACATTTCATTTTTTCACTACCCAACCGGTGACCGCCTGTACTCCAGAGGTGCCCGTTTTATACTTCTTCATTTTTTCACTACCCAACCGGTGCCCGCCTGTACTCAAGATTAGTGGTGCCCGTTTTATACTTTCTTTTTTTTCACTACCAAACCGGTGCCCGCCTGTAACCCATAGGTGCCCGTTTTATACTTCTTCTTTTGCAATACCCAAACGGTGCCCGCCTGTACTCAAATGGTGCCCGTTTTATACATTTCTTTTTTCACTACCCAACCGGTGCCCGCATATACTCCAGAGGTGGCCGTTTTATACTTCTATTTTTTCACCACCCAACCGGTGCCCGCCTGTACTCCAGAGGTGCCCGTTTTATACTTCTTTTTTTTCATTACCCAACCGGTGCCCGCCTGTACTCAAGATTAGTGGTGCCCGTTTTATACATTTCTTTTTTCACTACCCAACCGGTGCCCGCCTGTACTCCAGAGGTGGCCGTTTTATACATTTCTTTTTTCACTACCCAACCGGTGCCCGCCTATACTCCAGAGGTGCCCGTTTTATACATTTTCTTTTTTTCACTTTAAGGACCAAACCGGTGCCCGCATGTACTCCAGAGGTGCCCGTTTTATACTTCTCTTTTTTCACTACCCCACCGGTGCCCGCCTGTACTCAAGATTAGTGGTGCCCGTTTTATACATTTCCTTTTTCACTACCCAACCGGTGCCCGCCTGTACTCCAGAGGTGGCCGTTTGATACATTTCATTTTTTCACTACCCAACCGGTGCCCGCCTGTACTCAAATGGTGCCCGTTTTATACATTTCTTTTTTCACTACCCAACCGGTGCCCGCCTATACTCCAGAGGTGCCCGTTTTATACTTCTTTTTTTTCACTACCCAACCGGTGCCCGCCTATACTCCAGAGGTGCCCGTTTTATACTTCTTTTTTTTCACTACCCAACCGGTGCCCGCCTGTACTCAAATGGTGCCCGTTTTAAACTTTTGTTTTTTTCACTACCCAACCGGTGCCCGCCTGCACTCAAGATTAGTGGTGCCCGTTTTATACATTTCTTTTTTCACTACCCAACCGGTGCCCGCCTGTACTCCAGAGGTGGCCGTTTTATACTTCTTTTTTTTCACTACCCAACCGGTGCCCGCCTATACTCCAGAGGTGCCCGTTTTATACTTCTTTTTTTTCACTACCCAACCGGTGCCCGCCTGTACTCAAATGGTGCCCGTTTTAAACTTTTGTTTTTTTCACTACCCAACCGGTGCCCGCCTGCACTCAAGATTAGTGGTGCCCGTTTTATACATTTCTTTTTTCACTACCCAACCGGTGCCCGCCTGTACTCCAGAGGTGGCCGTTTGATACATTTCATTTTTTCACTACCCAACCGGTGACCGCCTGTACTCCAGAGGTGCCCGTTTTATACTTCTTCATTTTTTCACTACCCAACCGGTGCCCGCCTGTACTCAAGATTAGTGGTGCCCGTTTTATACTTTCTTTTTTTTCAATACCAAACCGGTGCCCGCCTGTAACCCATAGGTGCCCGTTTTATACTTCTTCTTTTGCAATACCCAAACGGTGCCCGCCTGTACTCAAATGGTGCCCGTTTTATACATTTCTTTTTTCACTACCCAACCGGTGCCCGCATATACTCCAGAGGTGGCCGTTTTATACTTCTATTTTTTCACCACCCAACCGGTGCCCGCCTGTACTCCAGAGGTGCCCGTTTTATACTTCTTTTTTTTCATTACCCAACCGGTGCCCGCCTGTACTCAAGATTAGTCGTGCCCGTTTTATACATTTCTTTTTTCACTACCCAACCGGTGCCCGCCTGTACTCCAGAGGTGGCCGTTTGATACATTTAATTTTTTCACTACCCAACCGGTGCCCGCCTGTACTCAAATGGTGCCCGTTTTAAACTTTTGTTTTTTTCACTACCCAACCGGTGCCCGCCTGTACTCCAGAGGTGGCCGTTTGATACATTTCATTTTTTCACCACCCAACCGGTGCCCGCCTGTACTCCAGAGGTGCCCGTTTTATACTTCTTTTTTTTCATTACCCAACCGGTGCCCGCCTGTACTCCAGAGGTGGCCGTTTGATACATTTCATTTTTTCACTACCCAACCGGTGCCCGCCTGTACTCAAATGGTGCCCGTTTTATACATTTCTTTTTTCACTACCCAACCGGTGCCCGCCTATACTCCAGAGGTGCCCGTTTTATACTTCTTTTTTTTCACTACCCAACCGGTGCCCGCATGTACTCAAATGGTGCCCGTTTCATATTTCTATATTTTTCATCACCCAACCGGTGCCCGCCTGTACTCAAGATTAGTGGTGCCCGTTTTATACTTCCTTTTTTTTTCACTACCCAACCGGTGCCCGCCTGTACTCAAGATTAGTGGTGCCCGTTTTATACTTCCTTTTTTTTTCACTACCAAACCGGTGCCAGCCTGTACTCCAGAGGTGCCCGTATATCCATTTCTTTTTTTCACTACCCAACCGGTGCCCGCCTGTACTCAAGATTAGTGGTGCCCGTTTTATACTTTCTTTTTTTTCACTACCAAACCGGTGCCCGCCTGTACTCAAATGGTGCCCGTTTTATACATTTCTTTTTTCACTACCCAACCGGTGCCCGCCTACACTCCAGAGGTGCCCGTTTTATACTTTTTTTTTTTCACCACCCAACCGGTGCCCGCCTGTACTCCAGACGTGCCCGTTTTATACATTTCATTTTTTCACTACCCAACCGGTGCCCGCATGTACTCAAATGGTGCCCGTTTCATATTTCTATATTTTTCATCACCCAACCGGTGCCCGCCTGTACTCCAGAGGTGCCCGTTTTATACTTTTTCTCTTTTACTACCCAACCGGTGCCCGCCTGTACTCAAGATTAGTGGTGGCCGTTTTATACTTTCTTTTTTTTCACTACCAAACCGGTGCCCGCCTGTACTCAAATGGTGCCCGTTTTATACATTTCTTTTTTCACTACCCAAGCGGTGCCCGCCTACACTCCAGAGGTGCCCGTTTTATACTTTTTTTTTTCACCACCCAACCGGTGCCCGCCTGTACTCCAGACGTGCCCGTTTTATACATTTCATTTTTTCACTACCCAACCGGTGCCCGCATGTACTCAAATGGTGCCCGTTTCATATTTCTATATTTTTCATCACCCAACCGGTGCCCGCCTGTACTCCAGAGGTGCCCGTTTTATACTTTTTCTCTTTTACTACCCAACCGGTGCCCGCCTGTACTCAAGATTAGTGGTGCCCGTTTTATACTTTCTTTTTTTTCACTACCAAACCGGTGCCCGCCTGTAACCCAGAGGTGCCCGTTTTATACTTCCTTTTTTTCACTACCCAAACGGTGCCCGCCTGTACTCAAATGGTGCCCGTTTTATACATTTCTTTTTTCACTACCCAACCGGTGCCCGCATATACTCCAGAGGTGGCCGTTTTATACTTCTATTTTTTCAACACCCAACCGGTGCCCGCCTGTACTCCAGAGGTGCCCGTTTTATACATTTCCCTTTTCACTACCCAACCGGTGCCCGCCTAAACTCCAGAGGTGCCCGTTTTATACTTCCTTTTTTTCACTACCCAAACGGTGCCCGCCTGTACTCAAATGGTGCCCGTTTTATACATTTCTTTTTTCACTACCCAACCGGTGCCCGCCTATACTCCAGAGGTGCCCGTTTTATACATTTTCTTTTTTTCACTTTAAGGACCAAACCGGTGCCCGCATGTACTCCAGAGGTGCCCGTTTTATACTTCTCTTTTTTCACTACCCCACCGGTGCCCGCCTGTACTCAAGATTAGTGGTGCCCGTTTTATACTTTCTTTTTTTTCACTACCAAACCGGTGCCCGCCTGTAACCCAGAGGTGCCCGTTTTATACATTTCCTTTTTCACTACCCAACCGGTGCCCGCCTGTACTCCAGAGGTGGCCGTTTGATACATTTCATTTTTTCACTACCCAACCGGTGCCCGCCTGTACTCAAATGGTGCCCGTTTTATACATTTCTTTTTTCACTACCCAACCGGTGCCCGCCTATACTCCAGAGGTGCCCGTTTTATACTTCTTTTTTTTCACTACCCAACCGGTGCCCGCCTGTACTCAAATGCTGCCCGTTTTAAACTTTTGTTTTTTTCACTACCCAACCGGTGCCAGCCTGTACTCAAGATTAGTGGTGCCCGTTTTATACATTTCTTTTTTCACTACCCAACCGGTGCCCGCCTGTACTCCAGAGGTGGCCTTTTGATACATTTCATTTTTTCACTACCCAACCGGTGCCCGCCTGTACTCAAATGGTGCCCGTTTTATACATTTCTTTTTTCACTACCCAACCGGTGCCCGCCTATACTCCAGAGGTGCCCGTTTTATACATTTCATTTTTTCATTACCCAACCGGTGCCCGCATGTACTCAAATGGTGCCCGTTTCATATTTCTATATTTTTCATCACCCAACCGGTGCCCGCCTGTACTCCAGAGGTGCCCGTTTTATACATTTCATTTTTTCATTACCCAACCGGTGCCCGCATGTACTCAAATGGGGCCCGTTTCATATTTCTATATTTTTCACCACCCAACCGGTGCCCGCCTGTACTCCAGAGGTGCCCGTTTTATACTTTTTCTCTTTTACTACCCAACCGGTGCCCGCCTGTACTCAAGATTAGTGGTGCCCGTTTTATACTTTCTTTTTTTTCACTACCAAACCGGTGCCCGCCTGTACTCAAATGGTGCCCGTTTTATACATTTCTTTTTTCACTACCCAACCGGTGCCCGCCTACACTCCAGAGGTGCCCGTTTTATACTTTTTTTTTTCACCACCCAACCGGTGCCCGCCTGTACTCCAGACGTGCCCGTTTTATACATTTCATTTTTTCACTACCCAACCGGTGCCCGCATGTACTCAAATGGTGCCCGTTTCATATTTCTATATTTTTCATCACCCAACCGGTGCCCGCCTGTACTCCAGAGGTGCCCGTTTTATACTTTTTCTCTTTTACTACCCAACCGGTGCCCGCCTGTATTCAAGATTAGTGGTGCCCGTTTTATACTTTCTTTTTTTTCACTACCAAACCGGTGCCCGCCTGTAACCCAGAGGTGCCCGTTTTATACTTCCTTTTTTTCACTACCCAAACGGTGCCCGCCTGTACTCAAATGGTGCCCGTTTTATACATTTCTTTTTTCACTACCCAACCGGTGCCCGCATATACTCCAGAGGTGGCCGTTTTATACTTCTATTTTTTCACCACCCAACCGGTGCCCGCCTGTACTCCAGAGGTGCCCGTTTTATACATTTCCCTTTTCACTACCCAACCGGTGCCCGCCTAAACTCCAGAGGTGCCCGTTTTATACTTCCTTTTTTTCACTACCCAAACGGTGCCCGCCTGTACTCAAATGGTGCCCGTTTTATACATTTCTTTTTTCACTACCCAACCGGTGCCCGCCTATACTCCAGAGGTGCCCGTTTTATACATTTTCTTTTTTTCACTTTAAGGACCAAACCGGTGCCCGCATGTACTCCAGAGGTGCCCGTTTTATACTTCTCTTTTTTCACTACCCCACCGGTGCCCGCCTGTACTCAAGATTAGTGGTGCCCGTTTTATACATTTCCTTTTTCACTACCCAACCGGTGCCCGCCTGTACTCCAGAGGTGGCCGTTTGATACATTTCATTTTTTCACTACCCAACCGGTGCCCGCCTGTACTCAAATGGTGCCCGTTTTATACATTTCTTTTTTCACTACCCAACCGGTGCCCGCCTATACTCCAGAGGTGCCCGTTTTATACTTCTTTTTTTTCACTACCCAACCGGTGCCCGCCTGTACTCAAATGGTGCCCGTTTTAAACTTTTGTTTTTTTCACTACCCAACCGGTGCCCGCCTGTACTCAAGATTAGTGGTGCCCGTTTTATACATTTCTTTTTTCACTACCCAACCGGTGCCCGCCTGTACTCCAGAGGTGGCCGTTTGATACATTTCATTTTTTCACTACCCAACCGGTGCCCGCCTGTACTCAAATGGTGCCCGTTTTATACATTTCTTTTTTCACTACCCAACCGGTGCCCGCCTATACTCCAGAGGTGCCCGTTTTATACTTCTTTTTTTTCACTACCCAACCGGTGCCCGCCTGTACTCAAATGCTGCCCGTTTTAAACTTTTGTTTTTTTCACTACCCAACCGGTGCCCGCCTGTACTCAAGATTAGTGGTGCCCGTTTTATACATTTCTTTTTTCACTACCCAACCGGTGCCCGCCTGTACTCCAGAGGTGGCCGTTTGATACATTTCATTTTTTCACTACCCAACCGGTGCCCGCCTGTACTCAAATGGTGCCCGTTTTATACATTTCTTTTTTCACTACCCAACCGGTGCCCGCCTATACTCCAGAGGTGCCCGTTTTATACTTCTTTTTTTTCACTACCCAACCGGTGCCCGCCTATACTCCAGAGGTGCCCGTTTTATACTTCTTTTTTTTCACTACCCAACCGGTGCCCGCCTGTACTCCAGAGGTGGCCGTTTGATACATTTCATTTTTTCACTACCCAACCGGTGACCGCCTGTACTCCAGAGGTGCCCGTTTTATACTTCTTCATTTTTTCACTACCCAACCGGTGCCCGCATGTACTCAAATGGTGCCCGTTTTATACTTCTTCATTTGTTCACTACCCAACCGGTGCCCGCCTGTACTCAAGATTAGTGGTGCCCGTTTTATACTTCTTTTTTTTCACTACCCAACCGGTGCCCGCCTGTACTCAAATGCTGCCCGTTTTAAACTTTTGTTTTTTTCACTACCCAACCGGTGCCCGCCTGTACTCAAGATTAGTGGTGCCCGTTTTATACATTTCTTTTTTCACTACCCAACCGGTGCCCGCCTGTACTCCAGAGGTGGCCGTTTGATACATTTCATTTTTTCACTACCCAACCGGTGCCCGCCTGTACTCAAATGGTGCCCGTTTTATACATTTCTTTTTTCACTACCCAACCGGTGCCCGCCTATACTCCAGAGGTGCCCGTTTTATACTTCTTTTTTTTCACTACCCAACCGGTGACCGCCTGTACTCCAGAGGTGCCCGTTTTATACTTCTTCATTTTTTCACTACCCAACCGGTGCCCGCATGTACTCAAATGGTGCCCGTTTTATACTTCTTCATTTGTTCACTACCCAACCGGTGCCCGCCTGTACTCAAGATTAGTGGTGCCCGTTTTATACTTTCTTTTTTTTCACTACCAAACCGGTGCCCGCCTGTAACCCATAGGTGCCCGTTTTATACTTCTTCTTTTGCAATACCCAAACGGTGCCCGCCTGTACTCAAATGGTGCCCGTTTTATACATTTCTTTTTTCACTACCCAACCGGTGCCCGCATATACTCCAGAGGTGGCCGTTTTATACTTCTATTTTTTCACCACCCAACCGGTGCCCGCCTGTACTCCAGAGGTGCCCGTTTTATACTTCTTTTTTTTCATTACCCAACCGGTGCCCGCCTGTACTCAAGATTAGTGGTGCCCGTTTTATACATTTCTTTTTTCACTACCCAACCGGTGCCCGCCTGTACTCCAGAGGTGGCCGTTTGATACATTTAATTTTTTCACTACCCAACCGGTGCCCGCCTGTACTCAAATGGTGCCCGTTTTAAACTTTTGTTTTTTTTTTTTTTTTTTTTTTTTTCGTGAAAAGTGGAGTTATACAACTCCATTTATTCTATATACTCAACACAAATACAATATTACAACACATTAGTAAATTATATATGTATATACATATGTACAAAAATAAAAAAATATACAAAGTAAACACAAAGTATAAACAGTGATAGTGTCACAAAATTCGAAACCAAATCATAAATCGTGCAAAGTAAATAACATAAACAATAACATAAACAACTCAAATATATAGAAAGAGTCTTAAGTCATGGAAAATCATAGCAAAATAAATGACAAGCAATAAAGTATAAACAATAACTCAAATGATTACATACAAAATCACTAGTCCAAAAAAGGGTCAATAAACAACAATGGGAAAAAAAAAAAAAAAAAAAAAAAAAAAAAAAAAAAAAAATCCAAGATTTAGAAACCAAATCACAAGTCATGCAAATTCAATACATGTCAAATAATTATGTACAAACAATAAATCAAATAGTTAAATACGAAATCTCAAGTAAACAAAATAAATAAATGACAAAACAATGTATAAACAATAAATCAAAGATTTCGAAACCAAATCACAGATCATGCAAAATATACGACAAACATTATTGAATAAACAATCCAATATTTAGAAATAAATTCTGAAGTCATGAAAAAGACAAAAAATGAAATGACACATAATCGTGTACAAAACAATAAATCAAATATTTATAAACAAAATACTAAATCATGCAAAGGACAAAACGGTAAATTATAAACAATAAATCAAATATTTAGTCATGCAAAATAAATGTCAAATAATCTTGAACAAAAACAGGAAATCAAGAAATCAAATAATCAGAAACAAAATTTTAAATTACCTTCCTCCAAATAACACAGAACAGAATTTCTGGTATAAATGAAACAAAAAACATTAACGGGTAATCTCCGTTTTTCGAAATAAATAAATTTACGTAACTTACTTTTGTACACATTTAGAATATTCAAATTACAATCATCACTCCGGTCAGTATACATACATCTCGTTTTCCAGATTATTCCATGTAATTTACCAATGAGCATTAAATATAAATCGTCATCAAGACCTACTCCCAGAGTTCTAGAAAGATCCGACAAACAGAAAGTAGCATCTTTTTTATATTTCTTTATAAGATTTTCAACAAAAAACCAAGCATGGACATGTTTACTACAATTGATAAAAAGATGTTCGATCGTTTCGACATTAGTTTTACATAGAGGGCAGAGATCGTTATCGGTTATTCCCCATCGTTTAAGTTTGTCTTTAGTAGGAAGAATCCTGTGCTTCAATTGGAACCAAATATCCTTATCATGAACGTCAAGAAGGTTAGAACAATTTTTGAGCCAAATTTTTTTCCAATCGAGATGATTTACATTAAAGAAAAGATTCCATTTGTTAACGGCACTGGGAGCAATTAAATTTCTACTAATTAAAAAATTATAAATAATCTTAACATTTGCATTAATTAATTCTATAGTATCTTTATCATTAATGGTAACATTATTCAATGGATGGTTCGGGGGACCTTCTCTGGATTCTTCTATGTAATCTATTTTGACATTTCTGTTTAAACCCGCCATGATCCGGCCCGCAGTTACAGGCAAAATATTACATAAATCGGCAACCTTCTTAAAGGAAAACAGCTGGCCTTCTTGAACAATATCTTTTAAATAAACAATTCCCTGAGGTTTTAAAATTCTTGAATCTAAAACTTTTCCTTGATTACCAGTAATAATTGTGTTATTCCACAGAGGTAAGTTACCTGTTTCATTTATACACGAAAACACGTTATTAATATTGGCACCGGATTTGTTGAAATTAACAATTAATTCTTTATAATAAGGTTGGGCCGTGGGGACAATAGCTTTGGGACAATTAAGAACGTACCAGTCTAGTTTACTACTCCCACTGGCTTGGGTTATACAATAATCAAAGAAATATTTCCATTTACCGGAACTTTCACGATACTTACGCAAAACATTAATTTTTAAAGCCTGCAATTTACATTTAATGTCGACAACTCCAGTACCTCCATTATCAAGCGGCCCACATATAGTATTTCTTTTGATTTTATCCGGTTTCCCGTTCCAATAGAAGGACCATTTAAATCTTTCCATTTTCGAAATATATTCTTCTGGACAATGAAGGACTGGGCCGAAGTAGGAGAGCCCGGATCCGATAAAACTATTGATGACTATAGATTTCCCTTTTAAGGTAAGGTTTCTCATTTTCCATCTCTTCAAAATACTCTCCATTTTACTAATTCTAGGTTTCCAATTTATATCCGAATTGTCGTCATTTCCAAAATAAATTCCGAGTATTTTAAGGTGATCACTTACCCACGAAAACCCCCCCGGTTTATCTTTTCTATCCCTCCATTTGCCCAACCAAAGCCCCTGTGACTTCCCTACATTAATTTTAGACCCAGACCCCCCACTGTAAACGGTAAAAATATTGTCTAACACATCAAAATCGCTATCCTCAGTCAAAAAAATGGTTGTGTCATCAGCATGTTGAACTAATTTCAGAGTCTGATCACTATTAGGAAGAATTATACCTTTAAGATTGCTACTTCTTCTAATGAGACAGGCTAAACCTTCAGCACATATGGTATATAGGAGAGGGGATAAGGGACATCCCTGCCTGATTCCCCTAGTCACTCTGAAGGGTTCCGTAATAAAATTATTGACTATAATGCTACTACACGGATTACTATATAAAATTTGAACCCACTTAATAATACTTTCAGGAATTCCCATCTTTTTCATAATACCAAACATATAATCCCACTCTATCCTATCAAAAGCTTTTTCTTGGTCTATACTTAATAGGGCCCCTTGTTCATCTTCATTGTTAATATAATAAATACTATCCCTAATGGTCATTAAATTATCCTGTATATTTCTTCCCGCGACTCCACAGGATTGGTCATCACCAATAATATCGGGCATGATTTTCTTTAATCTATTTGTTATTACTTTGGAAATAATTTTGTAATCAACATTCAGAAGGCTAATGGGCCTCCAATTCTTTAGGTTATTTCTCTCCCCCCTATTTTTAAAAATTAATCGAATGAGAGCAACATTCATAGAGTTGGGCAAACAATCACTTTTCATACATTCATTGACGACTTCCATAAAATCAGTTTTAATGACGGGCCAAAATAGTTGATAAAACTCAACAGTTAAACCATCCAAACCGGGCGATTTTTCTTTTTTCATTTGATTGAGGGCTAACAAAATTTCGTTTTCATCAAGATCCTTTTCAAGGTCGTCAATAACATCATCATCAAAAAGGGTAAAATTCACATTATCAAGAACAATATTATATTTACCTTTACATATTCCTTCACTGGTATACAAGTTTTCATAAAAAGAATTCACATACTCGCACATAGAAAGGGAATCTTCATAATAGTTACCGACAGTATCAACTAGATTGGTTATCCGGTTCTCGTTATTTCTTTGTTTTTCTACACCTCGAAAAAAATGAGTTGGTTTTTCACCCTCTATTTTGTTAATATGACATTTCACTCTAGACTTTTCTAGGTCATTGAGCTCATAAGTTTTGATTTTATTTTCAATTTCCGATATAGTATTGGGATCTGAATTGGCATCGTTAAGGAGCCTGGTCAGATCTTTTTGAAGTTTATTTGTATGTTTCTTCTCCTTTTGGTATTTTTCGGAACCGAAATTTTTTATGATTTCTTTTAATTTGCATTTACCATGATCCCACCAATCCAAGGTGTTGTCGTAATTATCTTTTTGGGTTTTCCAAAAAGACCAAAACAGTTTTATACTTTGAGCACATTGATCATCCCACAGTAATTGATTGTTACAGATCCATCTACCTGTACCAAAATTAATTTCCCGTTTTTGAAATCTACAGATAACAGCAAAATGATCCGACAATCCTAAAGAACTAACACTAGCATCGGAAAGAAGGCAATAGAGAGAACGTGATGTAAAAATATAGTCTATCCTACTACTCCTTTTGAGAACCCTATGGTAAAAGGTATATCCCAAATCATCCGGGTAAAGATTCCTATAAATATCAATTAGGTCATGATTTGAAATTATATTTTTCAATTCAGAAACACTTTTATCGGCTTTGTTATTTAAATCAAGTTGACAATTAAAATCACCTGCTATAACCCAATTATCCCCTTCGTAAAGATATATATTTAGAATTTGAAAGAAGGTTTTTCTACTGAGTATCTGATTAGGGGCATAGACGTTCAAGATACTAAAGGTGATTCCTTTCAATAATATGTTACAAGTGATTAGTCTACCCTCTTCATCTGTATCAAAATGATCTAATTTAATCCCTGATTTGCGTGATGCCAGAATAGCCACTCCCCTAGAATTACTTTCCCCGTGACTAAAGGCCATTTCCCCTCCCCATTGTTTAGTCCAAAAATCTTCATCCTTGATAGTGCTATGGGTTTCCTGAAGACAAATAATATCGTATTTTTCCCTGTTTAGATGATTAAATAAAATTTCCCTTTTTTGGTGATTACGGAGCCCGTTAACATTAAGAGTGGCTATTCTGAGCATCACGCAAATCAGAAGAACATAAATCATAAATCAAAAAAAGTAAGCTTACGTAGCTTTTCCCCGTCCTCTGCCCCGCTGACTCGGCTGGCCGGATGAATTGGGCGGTGCGTCTTCTTCCGATCTACGCGCCCAGGACGTTCGCTTCTTTCGGACACGTTGAACCCCTCCCTTCACGTATGTCACGTACTCTTCTCCCTGATCTTGTGTTGACTCCTTCTGGCTTTCTTTTGACTCCCCCTCCTGGTCTGATCTTTCTTCCTTCCCCATTGCTACGGCTTTGGGCTCGCTGCCTTCTCCTTTATCTTCTTCTGTTATCTTCCGCTTTCTGGTATCTGCTCTGGCGACACTCTCGTCCCAAAAGCCACGGAGCTTGCGTTGGTATCTCGGTGGTGGCGTCTGTATGACCTGGCTGAAGGTCTTTTTGCGGTCTTTCGGGCTGTCTGGTGTGCTGCTCCCCTCCTCTCGGTTGTCGGTCACCTCGTCTTGCTGATCTTGTTCCTGTTCTGGTCCAGCTGTGGCTGGAGCTTCCGTCACGGTTCGGTTGACCTCGGCATTGGTTTCTTCGTCCATTTCTGTTTGGATATCATCACCTGCTTGCTCTTCCATGTCGTCTTCACTCTCATTGGTAGGCTCTTTTTCCTGCTCGTAGTCGGGTTTGGGAATTACCAGAATCGGGGTGTGGTTATCTGCGTTGTCGTCCTCTTCTTCATTGGTGTCAGTGTCGGTGTCGGTGCCCTCGTTCTCATCTACATGCTTGTCGTGCACAGACGCCCGGTGGTTATAACTTCCACATATGAAACATCTCCCCCGCATCTGGCAGTCCCGTGCGAAGTGGCCCGGCTTACTACAAATCTTGCAGGTCTTTTCTTGGCCTCTGTACCTTACTGGCAAGGTGAATCCGCCTACTCGAACGTAGCTGGGTATGGGTTTCTGTAGATTTCGGATCAATAGGCTGCGGACTCCCGTCTCGATAGATTTTTCGAAGTCGTGGGTCTGTCGTCTGATATTGCCCACTGTTCCAAACTGCATGAGAGCATTGCAGACGACTTCGTCGGACATTTCATATGGGGCCTTGACGTATGCTACCACCGAATTCTGTAGACTGACTCTCTCACATTGGATGAGCAACTTATGCAGAATCATTCCCTGTAGTGCGATTCTCTCGCTATCTTTGCTGTTGTTGAAAGACACATTAAACCACCCGTTGTCAAGTGAAGCTATACATTTTGTTGACGCCGCGGTGCCCAACTCTTTGTTTATGGCACAAAAGACCTCGTTGGCTGTCACGTCTTGGAGGTGACTGACATTAAATCTTATTGTGTTAGGGCGCTTAAGCATGGGTCGCTGTGGTTGACGGTAGGACGACCCCATGGCTCTCAAGATGGCTGCCCCTAATATGGACAACGGCCTCGAAAATCAAAAGACGGAGAAGGCCAAAAAGGCCGATACTCTCGACAAGATATCTCCCTATTGAGCTTTAGATGTAGATACTCACATAGGAAGAAACTCAGATACCATTCAAGCACAAAAGGGCAACAAATCACTAGAAAGGTAGAACTTTTCAGGAGCGCGATGTTGAACACGTCTTGCGGTGCCCGCATGTACTCCAGAGGTGCCCGTTTTATACTTCTCTTTTTCACTACCCCACCGGTGCCCGCCTGTACTCAAGATTAGTGGTGCCCGTTTTATACATTTCCTTTTTCACTACCCAACCGGTGCCCGCCTGTACTCCAGAGGTGCCCGTTTTATACATTTCATTTTTTCACCACCCAACCGGTGCCCGCCTGTACTCCAGAGGTGCCCGTTTTATACTTCTTTTTTTTCACTACCCAACCGGTGCCCGCCTGTACTCCAGAGGTGGCCGTTTGATACATTTCATTTTT
Source organism: Hippasteria phrygiana (assembly GCA_037893225.1). Taxonomy (NCBI): domain Eukaryota; kingdom Metazoa; phylum Echinodermata; class Asteroidea; order Valvatida; family Goniasteridae; genus Hippasteria; species Hippasteria phrygiana. The sequence goes on from JAZGUH010000628.1 coordinate 305,767, forward strand.
TCACTACCCAACCGGTGACCGCCTGTACTCCAGAGGTGCCCGTTTTATACTTTTTCCTTTTTCTCACTACCCAACCGGTGCCCGCATGTACTCAAATGGTGCCCGTTTTATACTTCTTCATTTGTTCACTACCCAACCGGTGCCCGCCTGTACTCAAGATTAGTGGTGCCCGTTTTATACTTTCTTTTTTTTCACTACCAAACCGGTGCCCGCCTGTAACCCATAGGTGCCCGTTTTATACTTCTTCTTTTGCAATACCCAAACGGTGCCCGCCTGTACTCAAATGGTGCCCGTTTTATACATTTCTTTTTTCACTACCCAACCGGTGCCCGCATATACTCCAGAGGTGGCCGTTTTATACTTCTATTTTTTCACCACCCAACCGGTGCCCGCCTGCACTCCAGAGGTGCCCGTTTTATACTTCTTTTTTTTCATTACCCAACCGGTGCCCGCCTGTACTCAAGATTAGTGGTGCCCGTTTTATACATTTCTTTTTTCACTACCCAACCGGTGCCCGCCTGTACTCCAGAGGTGGCCGTTTGATACATTTAATTTTTTCACTACCCAACCGGTGCCCGCCTGTACTCAAATGGTGCCCGTTTTAAACTTTTGTTTTTTTCACTACCCAACCGGTGCCCGCCTGTACTCCAGAGGTGGCCGTTTGATACATTTCATTTTTTCACCACCCAACCGGTGCCCGCCTGTACTCCAGAGGTGCCCGTTTTATACTTCTTTTTTTTCATTACCCAACCGGTGCCCGCCTGTACTCCAGAGGTGGCCGTTTGATACATTTCATTTTTTCACTACCCAACCGGTGCCCGCCTGTACTCAAATGGTGCCCGTTTTAAACTTTTGTGTTTTTCACCACCCAACCGGTGCCCGCCTGTACTCCAGAGGTGGCCGTTTGATACATTTCATTTTTTCACTACCCAACCGGTGCCCGCCTGTACTCCAGAGGTGCCCGTTTTATACTTCTTCATTTTTTCACTGCCCAACCGGTGCCCGCATGTACTCAAATGGTGCCCGTTTTATACTTCTTTTTTTTCACTACCCAACCGGTGCCCGCCTGTACTCAAATGGTGCCCGTTTTATACATTTCGTTTTTCACTACCCAACCGGTGCCCGCCTACACTCCAGAGGTGCCCGTTTTATACTTTTTTTTTTTTTCACCACCCAACCGGTGCCCGCCTGTACTCCAGAGGTGCCCGTTTTAAACATTTCATTTTTTCACTACCCAACCGGTGCCCGCCTGTACTCAAATGGTGCCCGTTTTAAACTTTTGTTTTTTTCACTACCCAACCGGTGCCCGCCTGTACTCAAATGGTGCCCGTTTTAAACTTTTGTTTTTTTCACTACCCAACCGGTGCCCGCCTGTACTCCAGAGGTGGCCGTTTGATACATTTCATTTTTTCACCACCCAACCGGTGCCCGCCTGTACTCCAGAGGTGCCCGTTTTATACTTCTTTTTTTTCATTACCCAACCGGTGCCCGCCTGTACTCCAGAGGTGGCCGTTTGATACATTTCATTTTTTCACTACCCAACCGGTGCCCGCCTGTACTCAAATGGTGCCCGTTTTAAACTTTTGTGTTTTTCACCACCCAACCGGTGCCCGCCTGTACTCCAGAGGTGGCCGTTTGATACATTTCATTTTTTCACTACCCAACCGGTGCCCGCCTGTACTCCAGAGGTGCCCGTTTTATACTTCTTCATTTTTTCACTGCCCAACCGGTGCCCGCATGTACTCAAATGGTGCCCGTTTTATACTTCTTTTTTTTCACCACCCAACCGGTGCCCGCCTGTACTCAAATGGTGCCCGTTTTATACATTTCGTTTTTCACTACCCAACCGGTGCCCGCCTACACTCCAGAGGTGCCCGTTTTATACTTTTTTTTTTTTCACCACCCAACCGGTGCCCGCCTGTACTCCAGAGGTGCCCGTTTTAAACATTTCATTTTTTCACTACCCAACCGGTGCCCGCCTGTACTCAAATGGTGCCCGTTTTAAACTTTTGTTTTTTTCACTACCCAACCGGTGCCCGCCTGTACTCCAGAGGTGGCTGTTTGATACATTTCATTTTTTCACCACCCAACCGGTGCCCGCCTGTACTCCAGAGGTGCCCGTTTTATACTTCTTTTTTTTCACTACCCAACCGGTGCCCGCCTATACTCCAGAGGTGCCCGTTTTATACATTTTCTTTTTTTCACTTTAAGGACCAAACCGGTGCCCGCATGTACTCCAGAGGTGCCCGTTTTATACTTCTCTTTTTTCACTACCCCACCGGTGCCCGCCTGTACTCAAGATTAGTGGTGCCCGTTTTATACATTTCTTTTTTCACTACCCAACCGGTGCCCGCCTGTACTCCAGAGGTGGCCGTTTTATACTTCTATTTTTTCACCACCCAACCGGTGCCAGCCTGTACTCCAGAGGTGCCCGTATATACATTTCTTTTTTTCACTACCCAACCGGTGCCCGCCTGTACTCAAGATTAGTGGTGCCCGTTTTATACTTTCTTTTTTTTCACTACCAAACCGGTGCCCGCCTGTACTCAAATGGTGCCCGTTTTATACATTTCTTTTTTCACTACCCAACCGGTGCCCGCCTACACTCCAGAGGTGCCCGTTTTATACTTCTTTTTTTTCATTACCCAACCGGTGCCCACCTGTACTCAAGATTAGTGGTGCCCGTTCTATACATTTCTTTTTTCACTACCCAACCGGTGCCCGCCTGTACTCCAGAGGTGGCCGGTTGATACATTTCATTTTTTCACTACCCAACCGGTGCCCGCCTGTACTCAAATGGTGCCCGTTTTATACATTTCTTTTTTCACTACCCAACCGGTGCCCGCCTATACTCCAGAGGTGCCCGTTTTATACTTCTTTTTTTTCACTACCCAACCGGTGCCCGCCTGTACTCAAATGGTGCCCGTTTTAAACTTTTGTTTTTTTCACTACCCAACCGGTGCCCGCCTGTACTCCAGAGGTGGCCGTTTGATACATTTCATTTTTTCACTACCCAACCGGTGCCCGCCTGTACTCCAGAGGTGCCCATTTTATACATTTCTATTTTTCACCACCCAACCGGTGCCCGCCTGTACTCCAGAGGTGCCCGTTTTATACATTTCCCTTTTCACTACCCAACCGGTGCCCGCCTAAACTCCAGAGGTGCCCGTTTTATACTTCTTTTTTTTTACTATCTAACCGGTGCCCGCCTGTACTCAAGATTAGTGGTGCCCGTTTTATACTTTCTTTTTTTTCAGTACCAAACCGGTGCCCGCCTGTAACCCAGAGGTGCCCGTTTTATTCTTCCTTTTTTTCACTACCCAAACGGTGCCCGCCTGTACTCAAATGGTGCCCGTTTTATACATTTCTTTTTTCACTACCCAACCGGTGCCCGCCTATACTCCAGAGGTGCCCGTTTTATACATTTTCTTTTTTTCACTTTAAGGACCAAACCGGTGCCCGCATGTACTCCAGAGGTGCCCGTTTTATACTTCTTTTTTTTCACTACCCCACCGGTGCCCGCATGTACTCAAATGGTGCCCGTTTTATACTTCTTTTTTTTCACCACCCAACCGGTGCCCGCCTGTACTCAAATGGTGCCCGTTTTATACATTTCGTTTTTCACTACCAAACCGATGCCCGCCTGTACTCCAGAGTTGCCCATTTTATACATTTCTATTTTTCACCACCCAACCGGTGCCCGCATGTACTCAAATGGTGCCCGTTTCATATTTCTATATTTTTCATCACCCAACCGGTGCCCGCCTGTACTCAAGATTAGTGGTGCCCGTTTTATACTTCTTTTTTTTCACTACCCCACCGGTGCCCGCATGTACTCAAATGGTGCCCGTTTTATACTTCTTTTTTTTCACCACCCAACCGGTGCCCGCCTGTACTCAAATGGTGCCCGTTTTATACATTTCTTTTTTCACTACCCAACCGGTGCCCGCCTACACTCCAGAGGTGCCCGTTTTATACTTCTTTTTTTTCATTACCCAACCGGTGCCCGCCTGTACTCAAGATTAGTGGTGCCCGTTCTATACATTTCTTTTTTCACTACCCAACCGGTGCCCGCCTGTACTCCAGAGGTGGCCGGTTGATACATTTCATTTTTTCACTACCCAACCGGTGCCCGCCTGTACTCAAATGGTGCCCGTTTTATACATTTCTTTTTTCACTACCCAACCGGTGCCCGCCTATACTCCAGAGGTGCCCGTTTTATACTTCTTTTTTTTCACTACCCAACCGGTGCCCGCCTGTACTCAAATGGTGCCCGTTTTAAACTTTTGTTTTTTTCACTACCCAACCGGTGCCCGCCTGTACTCCAGAGGTGGCCGTTTGATACATTTCATTTTTTCACTACCCAACCGGTGCCCGCCTGTACTCCAGAGGTGCCCATTTTATACATTTCTATTTTTCACCACCCAACCGGTGCCCGCCTGTACTCCAGAGGTGCCCGTTTTATACATTTCCCTTTTCACTACCCAACCGGTGCCCGCCTAAACTCCAGAGGTGCCCGTTTTATACTTCTTTTTTTTTACTACCAAACCGGTGCCCGCCTGTAACCCAGAGGTGCCCGTTTTATACTTCCTTTTTTTCACTACCCAAACGGTGCCCGCCTGTACTCAAATGGTGCCCGTTTTATACATTTCTTTTTTCACTACCCAACCGGTGCCCGCCTATACTCCAGAGGTGCCCGTTTTATACATTTTCTTTTTTTCACTTTAAGGACCAAACCGGTGCCCGCATGTACTCCAGAGGTGCCCGTTTTATACTTCTTTTTTTTCACTACCCCACCGGTGCCCGCCTGTACTCAAGATTAGTTGTGCCCGTTTTATACATTTCTTTTTTCACTACCCAACCGGTGCCCGCCTGTACTCAAATGGTGCCCGTTTTAAACTTTTGTTTTTTTCACCACCCAACCGGTGCCCGCCTGTACTCAAATGGTGCCCGTTTCATATTTCTATATTTTTCACCACCCAACCGGTGCCCGCCTGTACTCCAGAGGTGCCCGTTTTATACATTTCCCTTTTCACTACCCAACCGGTGCCCGCCTAAACTCCAGAGGTGCCCGTTTTATACTTCCTTTTTTTCACTACCCAAACGGTGCCCGCCTGTACTCAAATGGTGCCCGTTTTATACATTTCTTTTTTCACTACCCAACCGGTGCCCGCCTATACTCCAGAGGTGCCCGTTTTATACATTTTCTTTTTTTCACTTTAAGGACCAAACCGGTGCCCGCATGTACTCCAGAGGTGCCCGTTTTATACTTCTCTTTTTTCACTACCCCACCGGTGCCCGCCTGTACTCAAGATTAGTGGTGCCCGTTTTATACATTTCTTTTTTCACTACCCAACCGGTGCCCGCCTATACTCCAGAGGTGCCCGTTTTATACTTCTTTTTTTTCACTACCCAACCGGTGCCCGCCTGTACTCAAGATTAGTGGTGCCCGTTTTATACTTCTTTTTTTTTTCACTACCAAACCGGTGCCAGCCTGTACTCCAGAGGTGCCCGTATATACATTTCTTTTTTTCACTACCCAACCGGTGCCCGCCTGTACTCAAGATTAGTGGTGCCCGTTTTATACTTTCTTTTTTTTCACTACCAAACCGGTGCCCGCCTGTACTCAAATGGTGCCCGTTTTATACATTTCTTTTTTCACTACCCAACCGGTGCCCGCCTACACTCCAGAGGTGCCCGTTTTATACTTCTTTTTTTTCATTACCCAACCGGTGCCCGCCTGTACTCAAGATTAGTGGTGCCCGTTCTATACATTTCTTTTTTCACTACCCAACCGGTGCCCGCCTGTACTCCAGAGGTGGCCGGTTGATACATTTCATTTTTTCACTACCCAACCGGTGCCCGCCTGTACTCAAATGGTGCCCGTTTTATACATTTCTTTTTTCACTACCCAACCGGTGCCCGCCTATACTCCAGAGGTGCCCGTTTTATACTTCTTTTTTTTCACTACCCAACCGGTGCCCGCCTGTACTCAAATGGTGCCCGTTTTAAACTTTTGTTTTTTTCACTACCCAACCGGTGCCCGCCTGTACTCCAGAGGTGGCCGTTTGATACATTTCATTTTTTCACTACCCAACCGGTGCCCGCCTGTACTCCAGAGGTGCCCATTTTATACATTTCTATTTTTCACCACCCAACCGGTGCCCGCCTGTACTCCAGAGGTGCCCGTTTTATACATTTCCCTTTTCACTACCCAACCGGTGCCCGCCTAAACTCCAGAGGTGCCCGTTTTATACTTCTTTTTTTTTACTATCTAACCGGTGCCCGCCTGTACTCAAGATTAGTGGTGCCCGTTTTATACTTTCTTTTTTTTCAGTACCAAACCGGTGCCCGCCTGTAACCCAGAGGTGCCCGTTTTATTCTTCCTTTTTTTCACTACCCAAACGGTGCCCGCCTGTACTCAAATGGTGCCCGTTTTATACATTTCTTTTTTCACTACCCAACCGGTGCCCGCCTATACTCCAGAGGTGCCCGTTTTATACATTTTCTTTTTTTCACTTTAAGGACCAAACCGGTGCCCGCATGTACTCCAGAGGTGCCCGTTTTATACTTCTTTTTTTTCACTACCCCACCGGTGCCCGCATGTACTCAAATGGTGCCCGTTTTATACTTCTTTTTTTTCACCACCCAACCGGTGCCCGCCTGTACTCAAATGGTGCCCGTTTTATACATTTCGTTTTTCACTACCAAACCGATGCCCGCCTGTACTCCAGAGTTGCCCATTTTATACATTTCTATTTTTCACCACCCAACCGGTGCCCGCATGTACTCAAATGGTGCCCGTTTCATATTTCTATATTTTTCATCACCCAACCGGTGCCCGCCTGTACTCAAGATTAGTGGTGCCCGTTTTATACTTCTTTTTTTTCACTACCCCACCGGTGCCCGCATGTACTCAAATGGTGCCCGTTTTATACTTCTTTTTTTTCACCACCCAACCGGTGCCCGCCTGTACTCAAATGGTGCCCGTTTTATACATTTCTTTTTTCACTACCCAACCGGTGCCCGCCTACACTCCAGAGGTGCCCGTTTTATACTTCTTTTTTTTCATTACCCAACCGGTGCCCGCCTGTACTCAAGATTAGTGGTGCCCGTTCTATACATTTCTTTTTTCACTACCCAACCGGTGCCCGCCTGTACTCCAGAGGTGGCCGGTTGATACATTTCATTTTTTCACTACCCAACCGGTGCCCGCCTGTACTCAAATGGTGCCCGTTTTATACATTTCTTTTTTCACTACCCAACCGGTGCCCGCCTATACTCCAGAGGTGCCCGTTTTATACTTCTTTTTTTTCACTACCCAACCGGTGCCCGCCTGTACTCAAATGGTGCCCGTTTTAAACTTTTGTTTTTTTCACTACCCAACCGGTGCCCGCCTGTACTCCAGAGGTGGCCGTTTGATACATTTCATTTTTTCACTACCCAACCGGTGCCCGCCTGTACTCCAGAGGTGCCCATTTTATACATTTCTATTTTTCACCACCCAACCGGTGCCCGCCTGTACTCCAGAGGTGCCCGTTTTATACATTTCCCTTTTCACTACCCAACCGGTGCCCGCCTAAACTCCAGAGGTGCCCGTTTTATACTTCTTTTTTTTTACTACCAAACCGGTGCCCGCCTGTAACCCAGAGGTGCCCGTTTTATACTTCCTTTTTTTCACTACCCAAACGGTGCCCGCCTGTACTCAAATGGTGCCCGTTTTATACATTTCTTTTTTCACTACCCAACCGGTGCCCGCCTATACTCCAGAGGTGCCCGTTTTATACATTTTCTTTTTTTCACTTTAAGGACCAAACCGGTGCCCGCATGTACTCCAGAGGTGCCCGTTTTATACTTCTTTTTTTTCACTACCCCACCGGTGCCCGCCTGTACTCAAGATTAGTTGTGCCCGTTTTATACATTTCTTTTTTCACTACCCAACCGGTGCCCGCCTGTACTCAAATGGTGCCCGTTTTAAACTTTTGTTTTTTTCACCACCCAACCGGTGCCCGCCTGTACTCAAATGGTGCCCGTTTCATATTTCTATATTTTTCACCACCCAACCGGTGCCCGCCTGTACTCCAGAGGTGCCCGTTTTATACATTTCCCTTTTCACTACCCAACCGGTGCCCGCCTAAACTCCAGAGGTGCCCGTTTTATACTTCCTTTTTTTCACTACCCAAACGGTGCCCGCCTGTACTCAAATGGTGCCCGTTTTATACATTTCTTTTTTCACTACCCAACCGGTGCCCGCCTATACTCCAGAGGTGCCCGTTTTATACATTTTCTTTTTTTCACTTTAAGGACCAAACCGGTGCCCGCATGTACTCCAGAGGTGCCCGTTTTATACTTCTCTTTTTTCACTACCCCACCGGTGCCCGCCTGTACTCAAGATTAGTGGTGCCCGTTTTATACATTTCTTTTTTCACTACCCAACCGGTGCCCGCCTATACTCCAGAGGTGCCCGTTTTATACTTCTTTTTTTTCACTACCCAACCGGTGCCCGCCTGTACTCAAGATTAGTGGTGCCCGTTTTATACTTCTTTTTTTTTTCACTACCAAACCGGTGCCAGCCTGTACTCCAGAGGTGCCCGTATATACATTTCTTTTTTTCACTACCCAACCGGTGCCCGCCTGTACTCAAGATTAGTGGTGCCCGTTTTATACTTTCTTTTTTTTCACTACCAAACCGGTGCCCGCCTGTACTCAAATGGTGCCCGTTTTATACATTTCTTTTTTCACTACCCAACCGGTGCCCGCCTACACTCCAGAGGTGCCCGTTTTATACTTCTTTTTTTTCATTACCCAACCGGTGCCCGCCTGTACTCAAGATTAGTGGTGCCCGTTCTATACATTTCTTTTTTCACTACCCAACCGGTGCCCGCCTGTACTCCAGAGGTGGCCGGTTGATACATTTCATTTTTTCACTACCCAACCGGTGCCCGCCTGTACTCAAATGGTGCCCGTTTTATACATTTCTTTTTTCACTACCCAACCGGTGCCCGCCTATACTCCAGAGGTGCCCGTTTTATACTTCTTTTTTTTCACTACCCAACCGGTGCCCGCCTGTACTCAAATGGTGCCCGTTTTAAACTTTTGTTTTTTTCACTACCCAACCGGTGCCCGCCTGTACTCCAGAGGTGGCCGTTTGATACATTTCATTTTTTCACTACCCAACCGGTGCCCGCCTGTACTCCAGAGGTGCCCATTTTATACATTTCTATTTTTCACCACCCAACCGGTGCCCGCCTGTACTCCAGAGGTGCCCGTTTTATACTTCTTTTTTTTTACTACCAAACCGGTGCCCGCCTGTAACCCAGAGGTGCCCGTTTTATACTTCCTTTTTTTCACTACCCAAACGGTGCCCGCCTGTACTCAAATGGTGCCCGTTTTATACATTTCTTTTTTCACTACCCAACCGGTGCCCGCCTATACTCCAGAGGTGCCCGTTTTATACATTTTCTTTTTTTCACTTTAAGGACCAAACCGGTGCCCGCATGTACTCCAGAGGTGCCCGTTTTATACTTCTTTTTTTTCACTACCCCACCGGTGCCCGCCTGTACTCAAGATTAGTTGTGCCCGTTTTATACATTTCTTTTTTCACTACCCAACCGGTGCCCGCCTGTACTCAAATGGTGCCCGTTTTAAACTTTTGTTTTTTTCACCACCCAACCGGTGCCCGCCTGTACTCAAATGGTGCCCGTTTCATATTTCTATATTTTTCACCACCCAACCGGTGCCCGCCTGTACTCCAGAGGTGCCCGTTTTATACATTTCCCTTTTCACTACCCAACCGGTGCCCGCCTAAACTCCAGAGGTGCCCGTTTTATACTTCCTTTTTTTCACTACCCAAACGGTGCCCGCCTGTACTCAAATGGTGCCCGTTTTATACATTTCTTTTTTCACTACCCAACCGGTGCCCGCCTATACTCCAGAGGTGCCCGTTTTATACATTTTCTTTTTTTCACTTTAAGGACCAAACCGGTGCCCGCATGTACTCCAGAGGTGCCCGTTTTATACTTCTCTTTTTTCACTACCCCACCGGTGCCCGCCTGTACTCAAGATTAGTGGTGCCCGTTTTATACATTTCTTTTTTCACTACCCAACCGGTGCCCGCCTATACTCCAGAGGTGCCCGTTTTATACTTCTTTTTTTTCACTACCCAACCGGTGCCCGCCTGTACTCAAGATTAGTGGTGCCCGTTTTATACTTCTTTTTTTTTTCACTACCAAACCGGTGCCAGCCTGTACTCCAGAGGTGCCCGTATATACATTTCTTTTTTTCACTACCCAACCGGTGCCCGCCTGTACTCAAGATTAGTGGTGCCCGTTTTATACTTTCTTTTTTTTCACTACCAAACCGGTGCCCGCCTGTACTCAAATGGTGCCCGTTTTATACATTTCTTTTTTCACTACCCAACCGGTGCCCGCCTACACTCCAGAGGTGCCCGTTTTATACTTCTTTTTTTTCATTACCCAACCGGTGCCCGCCTGTACTCAAGATTAGTGGTGCCCGTTCTATACATTTCTTTTTTCACTACCCAACCGGTGCCCGCCTGTACTCCAGAGGTGGCCGGTTGATACATTTCATTTTTTCACTACCCAACCGGTGCCCGCCTGTACTCAAATGGTGCCCGTTTTATACATTTCTTTTTTCACTACCCAACCGGTGCCCGCCTATACTCCAGAGGTGCCCGTTTTATACTTCTTTTTTTTCACTACCCAACCGGTGCCCGCCTGTACTCAAATGGTGCCCGTTTTAAACTTTTGTTTTTTTCACTACCCAACCGGTGCCCGCCTGTACTCCAGAGGTGGCCGTTTGATACATTTCATTTTTTCACTACCCAACCGGTGCCCGCCTGTACTCCAGAGGTGCCCATTTTATACATTTCTATTTTTCACCACCCAACCGGTGCCCGCCTGTACTCCAGAGGTGCCCGTTTTATACATTTCCCTTTTCACTACCCAACCGGTGCCCGCCTAAACTCCAGAGGTGCCCGTTTTATACTTCTTTTTTTTTACTACCAAACCGGTGCCCGCCTGTAACCCAGAGGTGCCCGTTTTATACTTCCTTTTTTTCACTACCCAAACGGTGCCCGCCTGTACTCAAATGGTGCCCGTTTTATACATTTCTTTTTTCACTACCCAACCGGTGCCCGCCTATACTCCAGAGGTGCCCGTTTTATACATTTTCTTTTTTTCACTTTAAGGACCAAACCGGTGCCCGCATGTACTCCAGAGGTGCCCGTTTTATACTTCTTTTTTTTCACTACCCAACCGGTGCCCGCCTGTACTCAAATGGTGCCCGTTTTAAACTTTTGTTTTTTTCACCACCCAACCGGTGCCCGCCTGTACTCAAATGGTGCCCGTTTCATATTTCTATATTTTTCACCACCCAACCGGTGCCCGCCTGTACTCCAGAGGTGCCCGTTTTATACATTTCCCTTTTCACTACCCAACCGGTGCCCGCCTAAACTCCAGAGGTGCCCGTTTTATACTTCTTTTTTTTTACTATCTAACCGGTGCCCGCCTGTACTCAAGATTAGTGGTGCCCGTTTTATACTTTCTTTTTTTTCACTACCAAACCGGTGCCCGCCTGTAACCCAGAGGTGCCCGTTTTATACTTCCTTTTTTTCACTACCCAAACGGTGCCCGCCTGTACTCAAATGGTGCCCGTTTTATACATTTCTTTTTTCACTACCCAACCGGTGCCCGCCTATACTCCAGAGGTGCCCGTTTTATACATTTTCTTTTTTCACTTTAAGGACCAAACCGGTGCCCTCATGTACTCCAGAGGTGCCCGTTTTATACTTCTTTTTTTTCACTACCCAACCGGTGCCCGCCTGTACTCAAATGGTGCCCGTTTCATATTTCTATATTTTTCACCACCCAACCGGTGCCCGCATGTACTCCAGAGGTGGCCGTTTTATACTTTTTCTTTTTCACTACCCAACCGGTGCCCGCCTGTACTCAAGATTAGTGGTGCCTGTTTTATACTTCTTCTTTTTTTTCACTACCAAACCGGTGCCCGCCTGTACTCCAGAGGTGCCCATTTTATACATTTCTTTTTTTCACTACCCAACCGGTGCCCGCATGTAATCAAATGGTGCCCGTTTTATACTTCTTTTTTTTCACCACCCAACCGGTGCCCGCCTAAACTCCAGAGATGCCCGTTTTATACTTTCTTTTTTTCACTACCCAAACGGTGCCCGAGTGTACTCAAATGGTGCCCGTTTTATACATTTCTTTTTCACTACCCAACCGGTGCCCGCCTATACTCCAGAGGTGCCCGTTTTATACTTCTTTTTTTCACTACCAAACCGGTGCCCGCCTGTACTCAAGATTAGTGGTGCCCGTTTTATACATTTCTTTTTTCACTACCCAACCGGTGCCCGCCTGTACTCCAGAGGTGGCCGTTTGATACATTTCATTTTTTCACTACCCAACCGGTGCCCGCCTGTACTCAAATGGTGCCCGTTTTATACATTTCTTTTTTCACTACCCAACCGGTGCCCGCATATACTCCAGAGGTGGCCGTTTTATACTTCTATTTTTTCACCACCCAACCGGTGCCCGCCTGTACTCCAGAGGTGCCCGTTTTATACTTCTTTTTTTTCATTACCCAACCGGTGCCCGCCTGTACTCAAGATTAGTGGTGCCCGTTTTATACATTTCTTTTTTCACTACCCAACCGGTGCCCGCCTGTACTCCAGAGGTGCCCGTTTTATACTTCTTTTTTTTCATTACCCAACCGGTGCCCGCCTGTACTCAAATGGTGCCCGTTTTAAACTTTTGTTTTTTTCACTACCCAATCGGTGCCCGCCTGTACTCAAGATTAGTGGTGCCCGTTTTATACTTCCTCTTTTTTTCACTACCAAACCGGTGCCAGCCTGTACTCCAGAGGTGCCCGTATATACATTTCTTTTTTTCACTACCCAACCGGTGCCCGCCTGTACTCAAGATTAGTGGTGCCCGTTTTATACTTTCTTTTTTTTCACTACCAAACCGGTGCCCGCCTACACTCCAGAGGTGCCCGTTTTATACTTTTTTTTTTTTTCACCACCCAACCGGTGCCCGCCTTTACTCCAGAGGTGCCCGTTTTATACATTTCATTTTTTCACTACCCAACCGGTGCCCGCATGTACTCAAATGGTGCCCGTTTCATATTTCTATATTTTTCATCACCCAACCGGTGCTCGCCTGTACTCCAGAGGTGCCCGTTTTATACTTCCTTTTTTTCACTACCCAAACGGTGCCCGCCTGTACTCAAATGGTGCCCGTTTTATACATTTCTTTTTTCACTACCCAACCGGTGCCCGCATATACTCCAGAGGTGGCCGTTTTATACTTCTATTTTTTCACCACCCAACCGGTGCCCGCCTGTACTCCAGAGGTGCCCGTTTTATACTTCCTTTTTTTCACTACCCAAACGGTGCCCGCCTGTACTCAAATGGTGCCCGTTTTATACATTTCTTTTTTCACTACCCAACCGGTGCCCGCATATACTCCAGAGGTGGCCGTTTTATACTTCTATTTTTTCATTACCCAACCGGTGCCCGCCTGTACTCAAGATTAGTGGTGCCCGTTTTATACTTCCTTTTTTTTTCACTACCAAACACTACCAATTACATATTTTATCATATTAATCCCGGCGCCTGATCAACATGTTTTTTTTGCTATACCCAGCACGATATGGGGCAGAGGGGTACCCCCCCCCCCCCCCCCCCATTTGTCCCTATACCCTATACACTCTCCAAACTATTGTTACCTAACACATCCCGCCTGAGATCTGAAAAGAATTCCTGAGATTCCGGGAACACAATGACCAACACAAAAGAGGGGGGGGGGGGGGGGGGGGGGTTTCCCTCTGCCCCATATCGCGCGTCATATGGATTTTTTCTCGAGTTCACGAATTGCTTGACGACCTTTGCGCGTACGCAATGGTGCAACCATCTCGTCGTAGCGCGAGAATTAACACGACGCGATTGGAACGCAGCATCTATCTCTGTGGAGTATTGCTACAGCGCCACCAATAGTCAAAACTAAAGGTCAATGAACTTCGCGTCCCTGGTTACAAATTCCAATATGGCGGATAGCTCGAGAGGGCAGGTATGATGGGAAAAGTGCAACCTCAAGTGATGATAAACAACGAAATGTTTCCTAAAGATTAAGCGATAATATATACACATTTCACGTCGCATAAAAGAAAGATAACTTTTCCAGTTTTGGAATGGATGGTTGAAAAACTTAGACGTAGTTAGGCTTGTACCTGTGGGCTGTCCAGTTTCCGGACACATGAATTGTATTGTAAATGTAAAGTCACTCATACTCATAGGTAGGCCAAGCAAGGCCTATTTATTAGTCTTGACGTAGGCCTACCAAATACTAAATAGAAGTATACAGCTCAGAAATGATATAGAATGTATATGTAGGCCTAGTCAGTAGTAGTACTACTATTTAATACTGTAACGGGATTAGCGTTACTTTACAGATTCGGATGACTATAAATGACTCAGGAGATCAAGACGATTATGTTGATTTACAAACAATTACTTACAAACAATTACGAACTGGTTTAATCACACACATGATCAACACATAGGAGCCATCTTGCCAACCAAGGCATGGCATTTCCCATCATGCACTTGTACAAAGTATGGAGTGCAAAAGGACAATAAATGAGTATGTACATTTATACCGCTACAATACTATGTAATGTTAGGACTTATAATATGCAGAACTTGTTAGCATGTTTAACTTGTTATTCTTATGCCTGTGGGCCCTGCCCTGGCCTAGCTCAGTAGCTGGATATTTAGCAATGATTTCTACCACTTTGATGGGTAAACTGTTAAGGAAACTCATAGCGTGTATGCGCTGCAGGGCACGGATATACAAACCCATGATTCCTAGGCCTATTAATTATAACATCACACTGCACATGCGCAATACAGATGCAATCAACAGAATTGAGCTTCATGTGTCTGAGTGCATATATATATATATTTTCCAAAATGTGAACATGGAGGTGGCCATCTTTCCTGTACCCCCGCCGTGTGCATTTGTTTAATAGGCATGATTGGTGGATCTGCACAATCACACGGTAGCACGTCACGATCTCCCGAAAGCATCAGTAGATTGCGCAAGTATGGGTAGATTACACAGACATTGGTCAGTTGCAAAAACATATCAGTCGACCGCGCACCCATCGGTCGACCGTGCACGAATTGGTCGACCGCGCAGGGCAGAGTTTGCACCATCTACCGATTGCTCGGGGAATTTGCATGATCAACCAGTCACACAAACCCATTCCTGCATCTGCTGATCACGCAAGTTTTGCCCTGTGCAATCGGTTTTTCGCGAGCCTGTCCTTTGCAATTGACTGTTGCCAAGCAATACCGGTAGATCATGCAAAGTCTGCACTATCCGAACGACTGATCGTGCAGATCCACTGATCGCGGCCAACAATCTTGTCGTGCTCCGAGTCCGAGATTTTAGGTCTTATATTGCTGGGTTGAATGTGTGCATTTTTAAAGTTCATTTTGTATTCTAATTTTACTGCCAATAATTTCCTGCTGCAGGCAAACGGGCCTTTGTCCTCAAGTGGCCGGAGGTCAGCAGGAGGTACAGGGGTCAATGTGGGGTCACGACCCCAGTCTAGAGTTGCACCAAGGGATCTCATGAGCCGTGAAGAAGAATATATGTGAGTAGTCGGCCCTTTTTCTGTTTGTAATGTGCCCATGTTAGGGTGGGTGACCAGTCCACATTGATGTAAGGAGCTACAATGTACAAAAGGAGAAACAATAAAAAAAACACTCTGTAGAAATTAAGTTAATTAAGGATAGGACTAAAATGTTGTTGTTTTGATAGTATTCAAAAGTAATTTTTATAAAGCCCGGAAAATGTGCAATCCTTTGTGTACAAAAACTATTTATTGCCTGTTTGACATCACCACCACACACAAAAATAATAATAGAGGTTGAAAATAGGAATTCATAAATACCTAGGACAGTTTACCCGTTCCTATTGGTTGAGAGCCCGTCACGTGGGTGGTTTTAAACGGCCGATAAAACACCAACCGGTTTTAAACACTTTTTTTCCGGTGTCGCACAAAGTTTAGACTCCTGTGAAATGTGGTTCCTTTTATTGGTTGAACACTTGCGCAACCAGTCACTCTCACAATTACGCAAGCGCAATACATGTACTACTGTTGCGTCCGTATTTAGAGTCCATAATTACACACTACACCGGCACTGATGCGTTCTGCGCCACATCACGCCACATTACGCCACTTCACGCGTGCGTCACGTGCGCGTCAATTTCCATATAAGGAATTTTTTAGCACTACTCGCAAGCGGCACAAACCATTAAATAGCTAAAGGGGTGTTTTACAAACCAAGGCAAAAAAAATTGAACAAAATCATGAGAAATTTATGATTTTCCGAGGTTTTTGCTGAATTATACAAAGAGGTATTTTATGAATGGGAATAAATATGTGCTGGGCCGGTTTTAAACAAGTACGTTTTAAACCGCCTTAGGGCCTGGATGCTGATAATGACCCTCGCCTTCAGCTCCGGGTCATTATCAAGCGCCCAGGCCCCAAGGCACTTCTAAACGTACTTGTTTAAAACCGGCCCAGCACATATTTATTCTCTTTTTGAAACTTTCCAAACTTAACATTGAAACTACTTTTTTTTTTTTACTATTTTAATCAGGCGTCTCAACGCAGAGTTAGAAGCCAAGACTGCTGGGCTGATCTATGAAGCAGAAACTGTGATGGTGAGTTGAAATAGTTTCTCGGTGCACAGTGTGAATCAAGACAGCAAATCTGACAGCCCTAGGTTCGCTGTATGATGCTTGCTGCCTTGTCTGCAGAAGTTACTTTTTTTAGTTAATAATTTCAAATGCCGCACCCGAGAGTGATTGGGTCTATTAAAGGATCATGTCACATGAGGCAATTTACAGGCATCATTTCCAGGCAGTCTTCAAGAAGGTCAAACAGTTAGATTTCAACTTTCACGTACTATTCGTAGAAATATTTATAGACTAATCCGGCGACCAAAATTAGTAATGTAAAGTAATGGTGCCAAGGCGCTACAGTCCTGAACCCGTCAAAATTCAACACAACCTGCTGTTGGAGTTTATAAGGCTCTGATGAGGAGTTGGGGTTAAGGCTTAGAGACCCTTTTCATATGGCATCACCAGTCGTTTTGGAAAGCCTATTAAAGTGTTCTGCATGGTTTAACCAACCCATAGTATGATTCATGGGCTTAGAAATGAAAGATCCTTATTGACAGAACTGTTTAAATGTCAAATTGGACAGCAAGAAAGGGCAGGGGTGTAGTAGAGTCCATCACAAGTCCATCACAAGTCCATCACAAGCCCTCCAGTCCTAATTCCAATCGCAAGCTATTCAAATGAGCTTTGACAAAGGCATTCCTTCGTCATTGTTCATCCAGTTACTTGTGACCGGCTTTATGAAAGGACTTCTGACTGGACTTGCGAAAGGACTTGTGAAAGGACTTGCAGGGAATCGACTACAACTCTCAGAAAGGGTAGAATTTAAGTATATTGCTTGAAAAAAATAATTGTAAAAATAGGGAAGTCTGATAGTTGTTCAATATTTCAAGTAAATATTTCTTTCAAGCTCCAAATCTGGCTTAAGAGCTTTTGCCAAAAATAGTGCGACTGCTGTAAGGATCTGTAAGGGGTCAAAGGATTAGGAAATGACCGGGATTGTGGGGAGTATTGAGTCACTTCCCATCCTCGAAATGTCCCATGTGGTCTGCGTCTCAAATAGCCTCTCCTAGTCAAACTCCTACTGCCGATCCCTGTTTTAAACCGATGGCAGAGGTGTGAAAGGCGAGTTTCTGGTGCCTCAAAACCAGATTGCTCCGGGCAGGTGGGGTTCGACAGCCATAGGAGGTAATTCACCTAGGAGAAGGAAAACTCTGACTTCAAACCACACGTCTTGGGAGAGGTGTTGCGACCACCCGAGTACTACTTTCGCAATTGAAAAGCCTAGGCTCGAGCTGCCGTATGGCCTCGACCTGCCGTATGGCCTCGACCTGATTGATTGTAAGGATCTTTTAGTTCTGAACCCGATAAAGTGCATTATGATCACTCCAAGACGGCCCGTCCATGGTGGCATTTCTTACATCTAGCCCTAACTCTTTTTTGTTTCTTTGTCAGCGTGAACAAGAAGAGATGCTAAGCAGATCCATGAACCGTCTTTCCTTTGGCGATGCTGCAGACCAGCGGCGGGCCGCAACATCACCCATCTTCGACGCCGAGCCACCGCTTGTCTCGGATGACATCTCAAAGGTAACCAACCGAGTTGAAAATTCTGTACAGTGGAACGCCGCGATAACGAATATCGTGGAATCCACAGATTTTGTTCCGTATAGCGATCGATCGGTATAGCGATTTTCAGCCACCGCGTGCCCATTTTTCAACATGGCGTCTGTTCTTTCAAATAGTGCCCTCTTGTGTCGTATTTGAAGTGCGCCCTCTTTTGATTGTAATTGAAGGTTTTATACAGTTGTACTACATATTTCCCCAGATTTTGTGGTTTTCACGCATTAGCGGCGCCCTCTTTTGACCATTGTCAGTGTAGTAGCATTTCTCGCACCCACGCATGGAGACACGAAACCACTGTCCATTCATCCTGGCAGAACGTCACCCTGCACGCCCTGGCGGTTACTTTAGGACGACTTTGAACATATGCCGGCCATTGAATCATGTAATTACATGTTCATACTTTCTAAGCTTACCGAATTCTTACCGAATGACTTTTGATGACTTGTTTCCAGCTCTGGTGGGCTGTTATCTTTATTTCACAATAAGAGTCTGAATTTGTTTATAATTTTAAAAAATTCGAGTGAATGAAAATAAACGAAGTAGACTTGATTCATTCAAATTGTGGAATGAGTGATTTGTTAAAAAAATGTAAGGTTATTTGAAAGAAAAAATCACCAGTGGGCTAGTTGAGTCTTCATGCAATGACGTCGCATCGATGTCATGAATGCACGGATGCCGTGCCGTGTGAAAGTGTATCCCTGTCACCAAATCGCATGGGTCCCGTGCGGTTCGTGACAGGGATCGAGACCATCTCCAAAATTTAGCAGCGCTGCGACATCCATGCAATGATCACCGAGATTGGTGGTGTGAATGTATCGATGCGATTTTCGCAAGGATACCTTGCAGTGAAACCGCCTCTACGCATGCGCAGTTTGCTGTTGCTCGACACTACAATTTAACATGGCTTTTGTAAACACACATTTCTTCAGTTCTGATTGGTGTGTTGCTGCGCAATGAAATTTGTGTAGAACAGTATATTCTCTGTAAATAAACAACACTTCATTGGTGTTGCTGTATATTTACAGCAAATGTTATATTCTGACAAAGTGGTCTTGTAAATTTAAATCCTCTTTGTATAAATTGACGTTGAAAACAAAAACTACGGACGCGTGATCTTTTCTAGGTCACAGTACCGTAATTTTACGTCCAAAATCCGTTAAAACCAAAATACGGTGATTTTTTTTTTAAGGGAAAAACCCATTATTTTACAGAATTTTTTACAGTGTGGGAAAATCACTGGGGTACCCTATAAATTTCACCGTTCAAAGAATATCGCAGTACCATCAATACACGTGGACCCACGCATGCAAACACTGCAAAACGAGGGATGTTCGCAACCGGACTGTGTTGTATCGTGAAAAGCCTGCGATGAAATCACAGGCATCCTTGGGTGTCAGACACCCGACTAGGGCTGTGCGTTCACGGGTAATTTTGGATCCGGATACCCGAACGCCACACTGGTTCGGTTCTCGGGTACCCGAAAGTGGACCGTTTATAAAAAATAAAAAAAAAAAAAAAAAAAAAAAACAACACTGTTGAGGTGGACTCACTGAACTGCGTGATTGGTCTACTATGGCTCTTCATATGGACTTATTGGTTGTTCGGCGCCGGCCAGATATCACAACGTTCGTAATAGCCTGTGATTGGGCGACTGCACAGAACGTGCCACTATCTTCTTGGTAAAAAAATGGTAAAGCCTTGTCCAAAGCAATTTTATACTGGGGCGGTTCTTCTGTCGCAGGGACGGCGCTTTCAAAAATATCCAGCACAAGAACAAAAATGGGGGGTCATGTAGTGTAACCGCCTTATAAAGGCAAAGTTACGATCTTGGCTTTGTGTTTATTACTGATTTCAATTATTTCAGGGACACCAGGACCTTTGAAGTTGAACATTAATTCTGTTAAATTTGACCTATTATAAGACATTCTCCATTGAAGACGTTTTCACAGCTGCAGTCATTACCTGTCGTCCAGTCTCTATAAAAATATCGTTTAGAAGGTTCAGATATTTAAAAAGACCTCGAGTACGGTTATTTACAGGAGGCGCCGGGGTGTCGCGCCGGCCTTTGCAGCCAAGCAAAACGGCCACAATGTGCTTGTGCAGTCAAGCGTATCATACACAATAATCCAACAATGGATTGAAATTGCACAAATAGCGGCAAATGGCGTCATCCGGCCTGGTGGTACTGTTTTTTGCGCCATTTTGGCGTCTTCCGTACGCAAGGGGTTAAATATTTAATCATCCACAGAGTACGAGTTAACCTGGGTACGAGTTGACTCGGGTACGAGTTGACAGGGCACATGTAGTCGGACACCAAAATAATCACACACCATAAAACAAATTACTCCAAGCAAAGCCTCCTCCAAGCAAAGCCTCCTCCAAGCAAAGCCTTTTATTGTTTTTGTTTTAACGTATACCCGTAGGCCTAATACGGAGAGCGCTTCCCACTCCCCCAGTGTCTGAGCAACGTTCACTCTCTCAAGATCAATATTACTCCCGCCCGCTCTTTGATCATACCGCGGAGCTAGTTTGGCCGCAGCGTAAACCGCAGTTCACATTCCATTGACAGAATATACTAAGCAACAAGATAGCTATAGATAAGATACAAACAGCGTTGGCCGACCACATTATTGATACTTTCCATTCACTGCATTTTTGTTGATGCATTGTTTTCAAAACACTGCCGGACGGTTCGGGTCTTTCGAGTCGGAACAGAGTTTGAAATGGATCGAATTCTCTGTATGTAATTATTTATTTTTGGTATGAAACCTTACATTGAATTTTTCACCGTAAGTTTCGGGTACCCGAACCGGAAAAATGGAACCGGATATTGACGCCGGCATTCGGGTATCCGGGTACCCGGATACCCGGAACAGGCCTACACCCGACACCAATCATCACAGATGTGTGTTTCCAGCGCTCGTGTGAAATGCACTTTGGAATCTACAGTCTTGTTGACTTGACTTGCTGACTTGACTTGACTTGAATCGAACTCGAGTCGCAATTTTTTTTGACTTGAGACTTGACTTGACATTGGAAAAAAAATGACTTGTGACTCGACTTGACTTGAATAAGTTTGACTTGCTGACATTAACACTTCTGTTCAAATAAACACAAACATACAGGTATCAGTTAAAAAACAAGCCTATAGATCACAGCAAGCTGGGTGTCCAGTACGTATGCAGGGCTGCAGCGCTGGCCGACTGCATGGAGAATTGTCAAAATGGCACACCAGGTTGATTTTGTACAGTGCATGCGTGCTAGCCTATGCATTGTCCTTTTGTCATTGGAATTTTTATTTACTAACAATTGACTCGAGACTTGGTACTTGACTTGAACAAAATTGACTTGGGACTTGACTTGACTTGGGAAAATTTGACTTGGGACTTGACTTGACTTGGGAAAATTTGACTTGCGACTTGACTTGACTTGACTTGGGAAAATTTGATTTGCGACTTGACTTGACCTGACTTGACTTGAGAAAAAATGACTTGTTACAACACTATTAAATACCTAGATTACTGGACTTGGTCCACCAGTCCAGTGCAAATTTTTAGTCCTGCTTTCCAGGTGTACCCAGAGTCTAATAAGCATGCTGCTTTGTAGGGTTTTTGAGAGCAAATTGAAGAGGAAAGTCTTGGAATTTGGTCAACATTTCTTTGTAGCTGAATCCCAGTTCTGATTTTTATTATTTGTATAACCTTCGAATAAATAAAATTCCATAAATTGGAGTACATTTTTTTTGGTTTTATGCACAGCCATCTTCCATCCCGTCCACAAACCTTGCGTCGGGTCGGAGACCACCCTCTAGAGGTAGACCCCCATCAGCCAACGCGCGACCCTCATCTGCCAGCACCAGACCCCAGTCATCAGCCGGCACCAGGCAGTTGCCGTTAACAGCCCGGGCCGCGACTGCAGGAGGAAGGCCGGCCGGGAAAGCAAAAACACGGTACTAGCTCATTTTACTCTTTCAGGTGCAATGAAGGAGTGGACACCCAAAATTCCAGGGATCTCGCCCTACGTTACGATACAACCCGGGAAGCGATATTGTGGGGATCACTCAATGAGGATACGACTTTTCAATTTAGAATTTGTCAAATAAACCACAAGGGAAACTGACCAGGTAAATTTCAATAAATTTTCAAAGTGAACAATGAAAACTGGCAGGAGTGGGATTCGAACCCGCGGCCTCCGAAATACCGTACCGGCGCTCTACCAACTGAGCTATCTTGCCCAATGTTGGCGGTCTCCCAAATTGTCAGCGTCTTTGTTCGGTGGGCACTAGACAGAAGTCATAAAAAACCCAGGGATAGCCAGGGATCACGCCCAACATGACGCTTTGTCCATGAACGATGCAGCGAATGTCGAAATAATCTTCGCAGCTGCACAGCTTTTATGTTGAGTGATTCTTCGGATTAATTCGGATCCAATTTGAAAAAAGATGATCCGATGTGTCCATTTGCTACAACTTCTCTTGTTCGAAAAAAGCGTTCCAGGATCCGAGCACATACGAGTGTCCTAACACTGTCAATGTTGTTCTTGTTCGTCATCCAAACCCAGACAGTAGGAAACAGTGTACGTGAACGGTGTTCGCATGTTAGTTCTCGACATTCAATATCCCCTTCTCGTTTTTAGTCAACATAAAAACAGGGTTTCAAATACGCCATATCTTGGTTCATCCCTTTGTTAACCCCAAACTTTGGATGACAGAGTGCAATCGATACTTGCAGTCATGCAGTATACAAATACTACATGGTTAGAGGGGAAATAGATCCATCTATTTTTCCCGAGGTACCCGGAGGGTGATGGGTGGTAGGCCTGTATAGCCAGTACCGAGGGAAAAATGGATGCTCTATTTCCCCCGACACAAACCATGTAGTATTTGTTTTATTGCACCTTCTAAATATCTATTCTGCTTCCGTGAATTAGCATAAAACTTGCCCAGCAATTCATCCAGTTCCGTGTCTGACAGCGCATCCGAATGTTTTAAAATACGTACATGATTGGATTTTGACTCCGGGGATGAGGTTGTATGTAGGGAAAATATATTAAAATACGCACATGATTGGATGTTGACTCTGGAGATGAGGTTGCAGGGAAAACAGTAAAAAATAATACCCCGGGAGATAGGCCTTTTTCGAAACAGCTAAATTTATTTTGGTTGCGTCATTCTTGACTGACCAATGAATTGGTACCATTAGCTCATGAATATTCAGAAGGTGTAATAATATAGCTTACTGTACAGGCGTGGAAGGCAACTTCCTTGCACGCTACCCATAAATCCTTGGTCTATAGAGTACTGAAGTGATGACGTCAATCAATGCAATGTTTGGAACCAGAATACATTCTAAACTGCATGTGTTTGGAACCATTGCCGCGGCAACTGACGTCAGACTTCGGTACTCTATAAGCATGGAAGTAATGTACATGTATTCATATCATAAAAATAGTCTTGCATCGCCCCTTCAGGTTTTAAAAGATTCTTTCATTAACAACTTGTTTTTTTATTTGAATATTCTCGACAGACCGAAGGCCAGGGTAGCTTCAGCCAGCGCCTTTGATGATGTTGCCATCCTCGACGATGGCATGGGGCTTGACGGGGCGGGGCCATCAGCAGGTGTAACCAACGACTTCTCGTTAGCTGACACCATCAATGCTATAGAGGGCAGGCTTGATGGTGGGGCTGAACCTTCCGACACGCTCGAGGATGTCCTGCCACAGGCAGCTGAAGGAATGGGCTCAGGTAGTTTTGTTAATTTGTAGTTATTTTTTATTTTTTTCAGGTGACAAATTCCTGAAAAATTAATATCGTACTCCAGCTTGCTTTACACACAAGCATCGGCTGTTTTTTTCTGCTTAACCCTAACAGTCCTGAATCCTCCAATTTTAATATGATTTTCCACACACCCTAGGGAGTTAGGGTTAAGTTGATTATGCTTGACTGAACAAAGATTGTGGTACTGGTACTAATAACGTGAATGCTTGAAGGTTTTAAAAGTCTTTAATGTCTTAAAATAAAGATGTAACAAATAACAGATACAAGGAACTCTCTTTAAAAATATATCTTTTCTTTTCACTTATTCTTAAAAGTATCAGAATTGGTGATGTGATATCTGATGCCACATATATCAAACATGCGAATTAACATGGAAACAAGAAACACAAATGCTATAAAAGAAATTAAAATTTCTCGCTGTGTGACAAGGGCTTCTTGTCAAGAAAAATTATTGTCGACCCAAATCAACCAATACTCAGTACGCAATTCAGTCGATTCACAACTCGGTGCGCCGCCAGCGGCAACTGGCGAAAGGCCAAATTATGCAGTGCATCATGGGAAAAAGGTCGACATCGCAAAACCGGAAGTGGGTATGGCCAATATGCATCGACCGTACTTCTTACACCCCTTCTCCGCTAAATCTATCAACTCCTCTCTCTTCTTACCCGCACAAGGTATTCCCCGATTAGTCAAAAATTGCTTTAACTCATCCACTCGCATTCGCGCGAAATCCATACTGCTGTACTGTCCACCATCTAATACAACGCGATAGACGCGATGTCGACCCCGAAAGTGGGAAATTGGCCTTTCCCGGCTTGCCGCTGGCGGCGCACTGAGTTGTGAATCGACCGAATTGTGAAAAAGTGCATAGACTTTGAAAAGGTTCCAAGATTTTAATGCAGCGTTCTTTTGGTACCTCAGAGGCCACCATACGCTTCCTGAAGGCCAAGCTGAGAGTCATGCAGGAAGAAGTGGACAGATTATCCCATGAATTCAACAAGAAGGTATGCAAGGACAGACCGAGAGCGGAGGGGTGTGTGGTTTGAAACACTGCCCCCCCCCCACTCCTTCGCTCTGTTCCAGAAACTCCAGAAACTAACTACTTAGAATCAGTTACATCATTATACCAGCTACAAGGGAAACAGACCAAATAGTTTTGATCAGTTTTCAAAGTGACCGCCACAAAAAAACTAGCTGATTTTTGTTGTTAACTTTTATCTCTTATGATAAACTTTTTACCTCTTGGGATTCTTAAAGAGAATATTGACAGCTCGGTTACTTCTACCACAGTCTCGGTAAAATTTTCCCGTGTCGAAAGTCCAAGTGCGGACAGTGGTCACATTTGACAATTTTTCATTTTACCACCGTCTCGGTAAAACCTTCCAAAAAAGAGAAGTCCAGTGCGGACACGGCTTTAGAATCAAGAAGTATAGACTCAATTTGTTATTCGTTTTGGGATTTAGGATGAGCAGAACTCCAAGCTGGAGAGTCGTCTGAAGGAGACGGAGGAAGAACGGGCCCGCATCCAGCGCACAAACACCACCCAGCAGACCCAGATTGACAAGTACAAGAAACTCTCGGAGGATGCCAAGAGAAAAAGCGATGGATTAGAAGGGCAGCTGGCCAGTCTCAGAAAAGTAAGGATGGATTGTTGGAGTAATGGTTAATAGCAGGGCTGTAGTCGAGTCCCTGCAAGTCCAGTCACAAGTCCTTTCATAAAGCCAGTCACAAGTAACTGGATGAACAATGACAAAGGAATGCCTTTGTCAAAGCTCATTTGAATAGCTTGTGATTGGAATTAGGACTGGAGGGTTTGTGATGGACTTGCAGGCACTTGCAGGCACTTGCGATGGACTTGTGATGGACTTGTGATGGACTTGTGATGGACTTGTGATGGACTCGACTACAGCCCTGGTCTAATAGAGTACCGAAGTGATGACGTCAATCAATGCAATGTTTGGAACCAGAATACATTCTAAACTGCATGTGTTTGGAACCAGTTGCCGCGGCAACTGACGTCAGACTTCGGTACTCTACGATAACATACAGTTTTGCCCAAAATTATTCATACCCTATGAACAATCTGGTAGTTTTGCTTTTCTCTCATACATAAAAGCTGGATTGGCGGAACTTAGGCTTTACTCAATGACTGTTAGTTGGCAAGTACAAATCTACATATATTTTGGTTTCACATCATTAGCATAAAAGTAGAAATAATAAATAAAATGATTCACAATACCCCGAATTTGGCATGGGTATGAATAATTTGGGGCATAACTATATATTTATGAAGTGTACTTAACCACCACAGATGGCGCTCAAAGTGCTACATTATTACTCCTGCTCTCAAAATGAACGGCAGGCAGTCCCAGTGTGAACAGGTGATGTTCCTATAAGCGTGTTCTAATTAGTATTTCAAGTGTTTATTTTCTGTTTTGTTTTGTTTTTAATGGAAATCACCCAATACAAGGCTAAAAGCCACTCTCGGTAAAGGGCTACAACAGAGATGGTGGGGTTGGCCACGTTCTAGGTTGCCAGCCGTACCACCCTTACGGTTTTCCTGGGTCCAGATCTAAATTGAGGATAATTCTTCAATAGATACCAGAGAAGATATATCCCAATTTTTCAGATCTAAAGACCCTTTCAATATTGTCATTTGCAAGCTTTTTGTCTTTCGTCATTGTTCTACAAGGAAATGGATTCCTTGAAACGAACCCAGAAGCAGTCGGCTACCAGCCAGGGTGCGATTGAGGTGCGGTTGAACAGGGCCCAGGAAGAAGCTGACAGGTACAAGGCCGAGCTCCAGAAAGCCAGAAACTCTTCGAGGGTGAGTGCTAAATTCTAAATGTTGTTTTAGAGTCGAAACTTCTGTAACTTGCGGACATCAAAGCCAAGACAGTCTGAATCAGAGTTATAATAATATAATAACAATAATTGGCATTTAAGAACGTTCAAAATAGTAAACTATATCACGGCGCTGACAATATTATTACCCCTGCTCATCAGGCCCATTAATCATTCCTGAAGCTTTCTCAACTCCCTAGGGAGTTTACAGCCCCGGCTGCAAGTTAATTGTACATGGGCTAATCAAACACATAACCATCACTACCCTCACAGGTACTCATTTACTTCTTTGTGGAGAGAAGCAACTTGTGACAAAGTGCCTTGCTCAAGGACACAAGCACCATGACCCCAACTGGTCTCGAACCCACAATCTACAGTATCACTGAGATCTTGAGTTCGGTACTCGAGGCCACAGCACTCCAGTTGTAATAAAGTCGTCAGAAATCAATCACAAGTCACTTCGCAAGTCTGGTCTCGAGCCAAGTCATAAGCTATTTATATTCCTTTGTCATTGTTCACCCCTGTATTGGCTTGTGATTTGACTTGTAATTTACTTGATCACAACTCTGACCTTAATTAACCAGGCGGGATCAAACTCTAGGGGCGGGATCAAACTCATAAATTCAAATCATTACAATTGCAGTTCTTGAAAGGGAGAGTTTAAGAAAGTGGAAAATTCACTACAAATCATAGGGTTTCCCATTCAGAGCATTTGGATGAAATCTCAATCCTTTCTCACTTCAAACTTTTCTCCCCCAGGAGTCTACGGACCAAGAGAGGAAGCGGGTGGAGCAGCTTCTTGCCGAGAACAGACGTCTGGAGAAGCAGAAGAACGAGCTGATGAGCGGCTTCAAGAAGCAACTCAAACTCATCGATGTCCTCAAGCGACAGAAGGTAGATATGTTGTCCATCTTAGGGAGTGCCTCAATGCACAATCTTGTTTCTTTTGAAAAGTTGCTTTCAGGTTACGAATATGTTCCTAATTTGAAAAGGTGTAGATTATGAGTGTGTATACATGCACAAAACCTTCTATTCTTGTGACCAAACAGACGTAATGAGTCTAGTTATTTTGGCAGATATATGTGAAGGAGTCTTTAATTTGATAAACTCAAATCCATGTCCTGCTGTTTCGTAGTGAAGATGTCTTAACTCGACTAGCTAGCCAGGGTAGGCTAGCTGATTCAGTCTAATTTAGCAACAGGTGTCACACAATCAAAGTATACAAGATGGAATGTGCGTCAGGAATGGCGTAAATTGAAACAAGATCTGCTACTATATCGGATTGCAGTCAGCCAGCTGACCACAGGAAACTTGGTGGTAAAAGCATGATGGGTCCTGTTTTGGCCAAGGGGTTATCTCAAATTTTGCAATGTTTTAAATCAGATGATTTACTAAAAGTTCAGCACTCGTACAAGTGTATTTTGGGGACTAAAGTGTGTGACTTGTTGAAAAATGTTTTCTTTGAAACAACACATTTTTTAGTAATGAGTGAAATGGAATTTTTGGAAGATATTCCATCTTCCGACTGATTACGCGGTACCCGCTGCTGCATTGGATTCGAATCGGCCAGCCGACCCCGGCAAGCTCGGTGGTCGAGTGGTTAAGACGTCTGCACTAGTAAGCAGGAAGTCGTGGGTTCGAATCCCGCCCGAGTAATCCTGTGGATTTTTTCACACAGGCTTTTGGAAAGCACTGAGTATACGGTGCTTCATATATTACGTCGGGACAGGGCAAAAAAAAAAAAAATGATAAAACATCTCTGTTCTATAAAGATATACTTTCTTGCAAAAACTGTCCCAGCCAGTTCCCTTCCCGAGTATGCATGCGACTTTGCTCCGACAGACTTTTGAAGAGAACATTTGGGATACATTACTAAATACTAGGGCTGTCCCGAATATACCGAATATTCGGTATTCGATCTTCAAGTGAATATTCAAATACCATTTTGCCAGTTCGAATATTCGAAAAGATATGCACGTACAGATACGACTCTGATGCTATTTTAATAGAAAAGTTACGGCGCTTAGCAGTGTCAAATGCCGCATTTTTGTCAATCGCAATTTTTTGTGGACGGAAGTTTATTGTTCCTGTCAGTAAAACCCTTGATACAACAGGGGCATGCAAACAAAATGCCGTTTGAACGGTCCATAATATCAATCACCATACGTAAAACACCAGCGTGCTTTTACGTGCAATTTTTTTTTTACCGGTGCGGCATGCACTGAAAAACTTGATCGGCGAGTATCGAATATTCGAATATTCGGTCAAACCCAGTTTCGAATATTCGAATAGTAAATTAATCGAAAATGAACAGCCCTACTAAATACTGTAGTGGGAAGAGGAAACGTTTTGACGTTTGTATTTTGCCTTGCGATTTAATTTCTTGTACTTTCTCTTCCTTTTCAGATGCACATTGAAGCAGCCAAGATGCTGTCGTTTACCGAGGAAGAGTTTGTCAAGGCTTTGGAGTGGGGAAACTGAGCTCTTTTGAAAAGAGTCTGCCTAGCTTCCTGGTTAATCTACAATCCGACAACCACTTGCTACTCCAGCAGCTCGTTCGTCAGTTAAAGACTGATTTTTGCCCGACAAATTTCCATTAGTCAAGGGGCCCGAGACTATTTGTTCATACAGTGTACGTTCCGTGTTGAAAAAAGTGGGGATGTGAGTTGCTCTTACCCCACCTGGGTTAGGTCCAAAAATTGGGATAATTTCTCCGGCATCTGTTGAACATTTGTCCTCTATTATTCTCTATTATTATCCTCTAAATTTTATTTAGTCTCTCTTAAAAAAAATCTTTGGCAAACAAACAAACAAACCAACCACAAGGGAAACTGACTAAGTAATTTAATTGAATTGACGATATAAGTTAAAAAGTCAAATCCTCATTGAGTGATCCCCACAATGTCGCTTCCCAGGTTGTATCGTAAAATTGGGTGTGATCCCTGGCTATACGACATTCTGGGTTTATGACTTCTGACTAGCGCCCACCCGAACAAAGATACTGATAATTTGGAAAACCGCCAACATAGGGCAAGATAGCTCAGTTGGTAGAGCGCCGGTACGGTAACCCGGAGGTCGCAGGTTCGAATCCCGCTCCTACCAGTTTCTTTGTTCACTTTGAATTGTTTTTATTTTGTCGGGAATTTTTAAAATTAAAACCCAACTACATTTGAAACCAGCACAGATTTCACGTTTATGACGCTCACGAAAGTTTACAATAGATGGAATTTGCCGGTCATGGTTTTTGTAGTCTGGGTATGGATATGAGCCTCGACGAGACAATTCATAGCATGCCTGATTCCATAATAAATACAACTGTGTAAAGCTTCCGGACAACTGTCTTTTGTGATCGCCGGCGCATGCACGTGCCGACACATGCAAAGGCGGAGAAGTGATAAAGTTTACTGGATAGGCATGAGATTTTTCAGACTTTTGTCTGAAATCAAACTTTTGAATCTCAGAGAAAGACATTATTATAACTATGTGTATGATGTACACCGTTTGCATTGTATAAGTCAGTGGAGAGCACCTCATAGGATATCAAAAAAGAAATAAATGAAACAAATTATGTCTTGTCCCATATGACACTTTTCATAGGATTGCCATAGAGTATTATCAAGAAGCTCATTCCAACTTGGAGACGTAAGTTTTGAATGCGAGTACAGGTTGAGTTAGAATGGGTTAAAAAGTTGTGTGTCTCGAAGGTCTTGTCTGAGCATAGAAACGGAAGAAATAGTCAAACAATGAACACGATTATTATAACCGTTATTGACACGATTCCACCCACATTATGATTTTTCAGTTGAAGTTGTTTATTAAAATTTAAATAAAACTTATTGCAGTTACGTACGGATCACATGTGCACACGCAGAGTGCTGTGGTCCAATGGTAACTGCATGTGACTCCCGTGCGATGGAATATGTGGGTTCGAACCCTGCCGGGGGAATTATGGTGCTTGTATGCTTGGGTGAGACACTTTACTGCAATTGCCTCCCTCCATCCAGGAGTATAAATGGGTAGCTCAGGGTGGAGAACGGATTGCGCTAATCTCGAACTGCTGCACAGAACTGATCTCATGGCCTGATGAACAGGGGGGTAATAATTGTAAAGCGCTTTGAGACACTTGGATAAAGCGCTGTATAAGCACCACATTAATAGTTATTATTTAGCAAAGGTTTGTAATGTGGGTCAGATTCATTGATAATATCTTATGTTTTTGTTCAGCCGCTCACGTGAATTGCATTGGCTTTTGGTCATAGCTTTGCCAGTGCAAGCTAGCATCTATTTGATTTGTTGTTAATGTGTGTGTACAATTTACTCCGCTGTCCTTTTTAAGAATAAAAATTGTATTAAATGTGCATGCAGTATTGCCATTGTCGTGTTCCTATTTTTATTTTAGTTTTCTGATGTCTTTGAGGATTATTTTAAGTTCCCTGACAGATGAAGTCTGGTTGGCATTTTGGGGTTTTCTTTAGAGGTAAACACATTTTTTTTAACCCCCCCCCCCCCACTCCTCTTGAATTCTTTTTTATTAATTTCTTTTATAATACTCTAACAAATTAGGAAGCCAGTGGCATTTAGACTCGTTTTTTTTTTTTTTATTTTGAATGATTTTTGGATCCTCCATTTGTGTGTGTGTCTGTGTGAAAGGGGATATTTTCTATCAGTGTGGAAAAGGTGTTGGAATTTCTGTTTGCAGACAAACTTTTCAGGGCTATACAGCTCAACCGTTGACCCTGACCACCCCCCCCCCCCCCCCCCCCCCTCCTTGCCCTTGGCAAGAAAGATCAAGAAGGCTGAAGGATGCAGATTTGTAGCAACTTTAATCTCCAGCTCTGCTAAAAATTGGCTTTCAAACCTGCTGGATGCATTACTCCTTTGTTGATCAAAGTGAAAACAAAATTAATTGATTGAAAAGAAGGTTGATTTTACAATTTAACATGTATGAACAAGTGCCACCATTTTCCTAGTCATAATCCATATATTGAACGTTTCCACGGATGGTTTGAATATAAAGCCTGTTAAAATTGATTTACAAATAGATATAAAAAAATTAAAAATATAATTGTGGCAAGCGAAGTTCAACAAAATACAAGCAAATCAACAGCATGGTCACACAAAAATACTGAAATGTACAAGTTCCTCTTGATGTCCATTTGTTTATAAGAAGTAAGTTAAACCTTGAATGTTTCTGCAGCTGCCGACAATAAAATTTTGCTTAATAATCATTTTTCTTGTAATGATGCCACGTTTCACTACAAACTCGGGCCCATACAGGACCACTCGGGCTAGAGGACCACAATGGAAATAAGCTGCTCGCAGCTTTTTTGTGTCATCCTCGGCAACACCTCGGATTATGTGTTTTCAGTTTGTTTTCTCTTTATATTTAATAGAATTCTGATATTTATTGTTCTGTCTTTTAATTATCCGTGCAGATTGTCAAATAGAGGAATCCCACAACGACGAGTTTAGCGCAGATCTGCGCACTTCCGCGTTTGAAAACGAGGATCTCAATGTCACAGTAAACAACTTTATGCCGATCGACCGTGCGCCTGCGCTTCCTTTTATGGCATGATAATTAATTCATGCATGAATGAATCTTCTGAAAAGTGTTGTTTTGTTTGCCACTGATACATTCTCGCTTTCAACCCGGAAGTGCGCAGAAGGGGCTAATTTGAAATTCCTCTATTGTAATTTGTACATAACATAATGCAATACACTCCTGAAAAAGAATAGCAGACGACACGTGCATGGTTCGTTAATTTATAACAGTTCCTTGAACTTTGGCCTTTTGACCCAATCAGCTGTTAGTCACGTGATCACGTTTATCAGCAACAAAAACAGAACGACAACAATTTGCGAGGAAGTCCGCGGCAGCAGTCTACGTTGACAACAACACCGGAGTGGCTGACGAAATCTTCCACCGCGACATATTGACTGCTAAAATTCCGCCAGAAAGTGTCCAGAATCGTTCCTTTGTCGTCGTAGACATGGGTTAGAAGAAGCAGGGAGATTGTGTGAGTGAGAAAATACGCCATTCGAGGCCAGGAACGGATGCGAGAAAATGAAATCCGCAGTGGGTAAGTTCCAGTTTTGTGACCGAGTTGGCTGACTGCGCTAGTCGGCTGCTGTCCCGTGTACCTCCATGGTTTTACTTAGTGTGGAATTTTGTTGGCTAGTTTTTCTCGAGTTCCGTGAACTTATTATTGTTTTATATCATGTATATCGACGAGTTGTGAATTTTAATTACACTACCATGATGGCGAAATTTCAATGCATATATTCCATGTTTTCCTCTTGTTTTTACGTAGGCTATCAAAGGGAAATTTCTTGGAACATTTCACAACCTCAACAATGATTAATCCATTTTCGGCTACTTTCAGAATGCACAGAATAGGCTAGCTCATGGTTTATATTTGGAGAAAGAACAATAATCATTGTAACTGACATGAGCAGTTTGTCAGCTTTTGTTTTAAACTAAAATGAAAGTTATTTGTTTAACACTAAAGTTACATTGTACGTACGTGTATACAATTTATTTTGTACCCAACTTAAGAATTCCTAATCCTAGGGCAAGAATGTTTAACACTAACAGATAACACGTTTTCATCTTGTATCACTTTTTGATGGTCAATCAATGCAAAAATCTTGAACTTGAAGAAAAAATGTGTAGGCCTATTTAGTATTTGGGACTTTGAAATAATTAACATTTTGTTTGAAAATCTTTTAGCCTTTAGGAGATTCTGCTATATGATCATGATGATTGAAACAGCTTGATGATTTATTTTTTAGTCCTCCTTCAAGCAAAATTAAAAAAATATTAGCAGACTTTTTTCAAGAAATTCTTTGGTTTTTGTTCATTACAGTTGGCAAGCAGTTCATAGCATTACATGTATTATTATTATTATTTCGGAAAGAGTTCCATATCCGGACATCACTTATACCTCGTGCACAAAGTCTATGGGCCAGGACAGAAAAAGTCAGTGTATTTTCAAAGAATTTTAAGTTGAAAATTGTCCCTCCTAAATTCGTGTTTCTTCATCAGATTTACACTTTTTGGTAGTTTTTAAGTCGTATTAAGGGAAAATAAGTGATGTCCGGATATGGAACTCTTACCGAAATAAAGTATTCTTTACCCATGTAATATTTACACAATGTACATTTGGATGGACCGCTTAAGCTCACCAGACTTGCTTTACTCCTTATACAATGTACAAATACCAATGCATGCAATCATGCACTTCAAACATCCAAGTAAAAATGTAGGCCTATGCGTTTTCCCCCATTTTTATATGTACATGTACATGATGTACATCATGTTTTCAGCATTCAGAAATTTTAAAAATAAAACTACATATGTACATGTAGTTAAAAGTGCATTGTAAATATTATGTTAACGTGTGTCGTTTTGATTGTAAGTTTGCATGTACGATGTACTAAAAACTACTAATGTTTTGAATCAACATGAGCAGCAAAATAGTACGGCTGGAAATGTTTGTATTACGGAAGAACATGGGATTTTCCCAAGGAAAGATTTCTTTTCTCCAAGGAAAGATTTCTTTTCTCCAAGGAAAGATTTCTTTTCTTTTCCCATGTACATTGTACATGTATCCTGTATTTGCATACAATGCATTGCAATCATACATACAATGTACATGTACATGTATGTACATGTAGTTTCAGAATCAAACCAAAATAAGCTCTCAACCCCATTAACCCTAACAGTCCTGAATCCTCCAATTTCAATACGATTTTCCACACACCCCAGGAAGTTAGGGTTAATTGGAAGACATACATGTACACGTACACTTAAAAAATACAATTTTGTTCAAATTAATTTGAATACATGCACACAAAATGAATTCTTACACAGTTGTTCATGTACATGTACCTGAATAGTTTGATTCATATAAGCCCCGCCCCCTTGATGTACAATCACAACCACTTATTGGACTTAATTTAATAAGACCGTACATGTAGTGGCTCCGGTGATTGGTCTATATGGGTACATGAAGGGGCTGCGCTTAATTAATTGGTATATTACCAAGACACTAGCTTAATAGCCTTATGTATGTATGTACAGGTTCTGTATAGGAGGACAAGTGGAGAAAGAAAATACAAAGGAACCTTTCATCAGTCCTCCCAAGTCGGTCTTTTGTTGAAATCGGTCCTCGGACGTAAAAATACATGCTCAGTCTATGGGGTTGGGTTATATTTAAGGAACAATAGGAAACACAAAGCATTGTCCTCGGAAGTATTGGGAAAGTACGACTTTGTGTACACGTACATGTATAAACGATTTTCAACAATAGGTAGTTCTTTTGATCATGGGCCCAGCACAGTTCTATTCAATCTTTTGTTAAATCAGACCAGACAGATCAGTGCCATGGGTCACATGGCCTGTGCATGATTGCACGGGATAATAAGGATGTGGCAATCATTGTGGCCAGCTGAATGAATATTGATCAGCCTGTTAATTATCATACTTGTCATACAGTACATAAAATACAGTATGGATGTACAGTGTGCATACCACCAGTTTTGTTATTTTGAAATGGATGACTGCCCATCAAAGTCCTTTCCTGTTTAATACTGGCCTATCTGTTGGTTGCAGAGGGAAAGTTGCTGCAGGAAGCACCACTCCCCGTGATTCATTGTTTGGTTGTCTGTAGTTGGTGTACCAAGCTATAGGGAGAATCTGGCCAGATCCCCCTGACCATTTAAAACCACTGATACATGTACATGTAGTACTTCCTTATGACAGTCCGAATTGGAGGCCATGGTTCGTTTCTGTAACCTCATACATGTACATGTAGGCAGTCTTGTTGACTTGACTTGCTGACTTGACTTAAATCAGACTCGAGTCGCAATTTGTTTGACTTGACTTGACTTGAAACAATGACTTGTGACTCGACTTGACTTGAATAAATTTGACTTGCTGACATTAACACTTCTGTTAAAATAAACACAAACATACATGTACATGTACACAGGTATCAGTTTAAAAAAGAAGCCTGTAGCGCATATCTAGCAAGCTGGGTGTCCAGTACGTATGCAGGGCCGCAGCGCTGGCCGAGCTGCATGGAGAATTGTCGAAATGGCACACCAGGTTGATTTTGTACAGTGCATGCGTGCTAGCCTATGCATTGTCCTTTTGTCATTGGAATTTTTATTTACTAACAATTGACTCGAGACTTGGTACCCGGTACTTGAATTAAAAAAAAATTGACTTGGGACTTGACTTGACTTAGAAAAAATTGACTTGGGACTTGACTTGACTTGAGAAAATATGACTTGGTTACAACACTGCTCATAGGACGTAAAAATTAAAAATGAAATTGATGCGAGTCTGCCCATTTTTTTCTTCAAATTCCACATTATGCATGTTACATGCATGTGCAGGGATCAAAATATCCACTGGACCGCTGGACCGAGTCCAGTGATTTGAGCGTTAGTCTAGTGAACTCTTGACCGAACTAGTCCGGTGGATTTTTTTCATACACTGCGTGAAATGCCCATCACTAAAGTCCATTTTTTTCTAAAACTGAAGAAAAAAAAAAATTCTGGAATGGCTATTTTTGGTTTTGAGGTAGGGAGTTTCAATCAAAACAGCATTTCTAACCCCTCCCCCAACAAGGTTGGCAAAGGGGGAAAAAATTGAAACAGCACACTCATTTAAAATACTGTGTTCTTATTTTTACCATTGGTCTTGTGAAATACCTTCTGGTCTTGTAACATTTTTGTGCTACTAGCCCAGCTGTCTAGTAGATTTTTACTTGAAATTTGACCCCTAAATGATGTCAGTGTTTGTGTTCCCCCTACATGTATTGCTGAATTTTGGCAAATCATTTAAGTGGAAACAAAATTAGAACTAATATTTCAATGACTGATTCAGAGCTGATGTCATACTGGTATCAAAGGAAAATCTGTATTCATTCATGGACAATTTGGACGTGTGCCAATTAAGTGTGTCTAACAAGTTTTTTTTTTTTAACATCGCATCGTGTATTGTAAAGGAAATTTAGGAACCAACATGTTTATTTTTGTCATTTAAATTCTGTAACACTGTAAGCACAAAATGTTTACCCATGCCTATCGAAGGGTAATTACAAAGACATTAGTTTTTATTTTATTTTATTTATTGATTTATTTAAATTTTGTTTGTTGACAAATTTTCACAGAAACAGGGAGGGGTACAATATCAACAACATGTACAGTGTTGTACACGTACATATTCGTGTGTACAATAACATTTTTTGTAACGCAAGGAACATGCATGTTCTTGTTCATACAAATGTATAGTGGACATGTGCATGTCATTCTGTACAAATGTGTACACTGTATATTTACGTGTCCCTGCAGTTAGGGAGGGTCCATGATGCAATGATGCAAATTATGTCTGGTGTGGAAGTGCTGTCGATGCATTCTGAACACTACACAAATATCCTCTATGGCAGCAGGTCATCAGCCCAGGGACCCTTGCTGATTGCCAGCTCATGGCCAGCTGCAGAATTCACTGTGGCTCACTCTCTGTAGCGCTGCTTAATATTCACATGATACATATCAATGCACAGGACTTTGCAGAATACATATGCTGGAACATGTACATGTGCACATGTACATTTGTACACATGTACATGTACTACGTGTACGTAAATGTAGCTTGCAGGTCAGTACAATGTTGATGCAGTTTGGCATTCAATTTTTATTCACTCGGATTTGTATTCATGGCATGTGTACACGCAAACGTGTACAGCTCTGATTTCGAGTAAGTACCCCTTCGTGTGCTTGCGTGTGCGAGGACTTTGCGTGCGGTTTGCCGGCCACACGCAAGCCGCCGCTCGAACTCGAAACCACTCGGAAACGCACGCTCGAACTCGTTTCCCCACGCAGCTGTGCAGAACGAACAAAGACCACACGAAAGCCCCTTCGAGTGCTCGACGCTCGCAGATATGCTCACTGACCCGTGAACGAACTTCTACTAACCCAAATTGCAATGCATGTATAACGGCCCGATCGCGATACGGCCGTATGACACGTGACAGCGTTCGAGATTACAAACGGGATGTTTTTTTTCTCCGTGGAATGTGGAAATATGCTGGTCTGTCCGCGTGGCGGATGTGTACGTGTCGACCCGCGATCTCTTGTACGTGCACATTTCGTCCATTTTTCTAAATAAGAAACAAAAATTCGATTGTGCAAATCGTGAGCATATTTTTCGGTTAGAAAATATCTCAAGGTTAATTGATTAAGATCGATATTTATAAATAAAGCGAATAAATTCTAGATCGGGCCGCGGAGGAAAAAAAAGGGAACACAGCGATTTTTTGACCGAACCATGAATAATCGAACATGTATGTTTGAAAAACGCAGCCTGTGAATTGTCGAGAATAGTGTTCCAAAGTCGGGTGCA
This sequence comes from Hippasteria phrygiana, assembly GCA_037893225.1. Taxonomy (NCBI): domain Eukaryota; kingdom Metazoa; phylum Echinodermata; class Asteroidea; order Valvatida; family Goniasteridae; genus Hippasteria; species Hippasteria phrygiana. The sequence continues at coordinate 344,156 of JAZGUH010000628.1, forward strand.
GTATACTCGTCCGGTAGGTTTGCGTAAGCATTTTTCAACTCTATCAGTCCAGAATCCTGCAATTTTAATATAATTTTCCACACGCCTCGGGAGTTTATCCACAGCCCAGCTTAATGCTATATTTTTTATTCATCTCGACGTCTTTTTTCAGCTGGCCCCGGACGTCAGTACTCATTTTTAATATGCACGCGTCGGGTGCCAGTTTCCAGTGTGGATTATACCACGTCCGCATTACAGTCATAATACTAGTCAGAGCAAATCGCTGTGTGGATAGTCTGCACGACGCGGCGGTGGTGAACGGAGGGAAAGTTGCAAAGCTGTGTTGTCTTCAACTGCCCAATCTACACTCGTGACATCACACACTGGTTGCGAAATACCTCAAAACATCCCAGGGGATCTCGGTCAATTGTATTTTGTTAAGCAGGCTAGAATTTACGATATTATTTGGAAATTAAACATTTTCTCCTTCGGATTTTCCATTACATATTTTAAAAGACAACTTCCTTAAAGATGTTGTTAGGGCTTGGCTACAACTACAAAAATTTAAAAATTTTAATCATTTTTTTGGTCAAATTATTTGGTTTAATTCCAATGTTAAAATCAATAATAAATGTAGTTTTTATCGTTCCTGGATGGTGGAGAGAAAAGAGGGTCAGTCGGTCGGGAATTTCGTATTTCGAATTTCGTATTCACGCTCACCCGGGCGTGTTTAGGCCTACACATTAAACGAACACCCTGGTTTAACACTTTTTGAGACTTAAAGGCTGAGTTATGTTTTATTGATATGTTTTTTAAAAAACGCCGACCCTGAATCTGTCGATTTTTACGGTCGGTCGGTTTGAGGGCGACACAACAATTTCGTTTTTTGCCTAATGACCAGAATACCATGGTGTGCACGACTACTTGCAATGGACGAATTACTTTTCCCAGCGATTTTGTACTTTTTGTAAATGTTTTGAAATTTTAAAAATATCCCCTACAGTATAAAAACAAATCTTGACCTCGAACCCAAACGCGGCTCTACTCGGTGAATCGGTGCAAAAACACAGCCAACCTAATTAATCCGACAAAAAATTCCGATTCTGAAACAAAAAAGTTGAAAATCAGTCTTAGAGTGCCTGATGCCGTTTTCCAACCATTTTGTACCATTCTAAATGTCCGGGAAAGTCACTTTATTAAACAAATGGAAATTATCAAACCCTAAATTCCAACCTAAATGCGCTCCGAATAAAACAGTGCATTCCCTCAAATTTTTTAATATTAAGACAATGTTAGAAGTGCCCCACCGTGCACTCCAAAAGTGTTTACCCGTACGTGCAGACTGGTTTCGGCCTCTATTATGCATTTGTATTTTTCATTGCATGCGGCGGAAACTAGTTCAGCACATCGCGATCAATCATAGACTAGTTCCCGGTCCCTCCATCATTTTCTAAGTTACGCAAAGTAAGCGTGAGTAGTGCGTACAAGCCAAAATAAATTACTAACCCGTGAAATACACCCCTGATACTTGCGCGAAATGTTCTGCTATAGTTAATATTTTTCGTTATTTTTTAAGCCAAAAGATAATGGGAAGGATCGGGAACAAGTCTATGAAAAGTGACTGACATCGATCATGCACGCGCAATCTGTTGAGGCTGCTGGTTCCGTTAAACTGTTGCACGGCCAGGACATGGACAGCGCGCGGTACCAGTGGCATAAAGATGGCAGCTAGCTCTGTGCGAACGAGTATTCCACTTATTTTTCTCGGAATACGAAGTCACTGAATGGCGATGATATTGAACTTTATTTGTGGGTGAATGTTTATTTTTGCTTGTACCTGCTGATCTGTGCAACTTTGTGTTCTGGTCCATGATTATTGAGTTTGATTCTCTGAAAAACATGTACAATACAGTTGGTGGTCCGGCAGGCTCTATCACGGGAAACTCCTGTTGCCCGGAGGCCTGTCGTCCGGGCCCGGGATTTGTCGAGCTCTGCACTGGCAATTCTAGCCCCTTGACCCCGGATTTCATATGAGGGGGGGGGGGGGGGGGGGGGGTCACCATGCCGGCTTGTGAGCCAAGCAAAACGGAAACAAGGGGCTTGAGAAGCCAAGCATAACGTACACAAAACCCCAATAATCAATTGAAAATGCAGAAACTTGCGTGTACAGACGTCAACCGGCCAATATTGGTGGCAATTTTCAATATGTACGTATTTGTGTCAACCGTACGCAAGGGGCCAAGGGTGATTGGCACGAGGGAAAAGCATGCTTCTTCTAATTTCTTACATCATTCCATGGTCCGAAAATTGTCTCTGTATGCAAAAAATGGTTCTTGTATTGCATTCTTCCGGGGCTTGGCAGAAAGATACTTTAGCCGACCTCCTGAAGGATGGCATTGTTGTCACATGACGTTCCGTGTGCGTTTATTTTTGGTTTCCGCCACCAGCCAGAGCCGAGGTGGTAATAGGCTTCTTTCTTATTAGAATGAAGTGCTGTCTGCGGGGTCTGCAGTACGCTGATTGTATACTTTATTTAGAACGTTTTAATTTTTTTTTCATCTTATCCCAGATTTACTGACAGCTTGTCCATTATTCTAAACTTATACTTAAAACAAAAAAAAGTTGTTTTCTCCCCTATTTATTAGTCTGCGAGTTGCTGAATCACATATTAATCACATATTTTGTAATTGAATTGGCATTTTAAAAGAATGATCCCGAACCGAAAAACAAATGTTGGCTAAAACTTCTAGAGTTTTTAACCACAAGATTTCGTCAGATAAGAAAATAAAAATAGAAGGCCACTAGTACGTTATATAATAATCGGTATGTTCGATGTGACCAGAGAATTTCCCTTGTTCCCCTTTTAAAGATGGAAAATTTTTAATATTTTTAATGAAACCTTTAGGATGACTTTTAAATACTGGTAGTCGAGCTCCACCTGGCTGGATTTGTGCAATACGTCGATCTCTCCATCACCTCGCTCATTTTGTCGCTGGTGATAATGCCCGCTGGATAAATGTACCGGTACTTCCCAGGCCAGATGCCGCGTGTGGTGGTTGGCATGGAATATTTTTTGTTTTATTTTCGCAGGCTTTGCAGTTGTCCAGGGGCGGCCTACACAAAGAACCTCTGGAGCTAAACCCATTGTATACATTCTGTTACATAGTATTACAATGTATAAATAATCGTATACCTCGCAAAAGTTGAGCTGTCAATCACTTTAAAAGTTTCAGGGCTCTTGGGGTGGAGGATATTTTATTTCAGCCCGCCCATTAGACTAGAGAATCGGCTGATTTATTTAGAGCTACATGTAATTATATTATCAGGCAGGAGGCACGAACCACGTGCGAGCAGCCCCAAGTGCAGAGAAGCATTTCTCAATGAATGTTGAAATGGATACGCCCACTAATTTGCATAGATTTAAATATAGCTGAGTGTACAAAAAACCACATTTTGAGAAGTTTTCAGGGTCAAAATATGACAATTACACCGGGGGTAACCAAAAGGGTAACAACAGTAGTTTAAGTTTTGAAAACAACTTCTTTGCAATACAATCGGAATAATTTGGTCACATTTTGGTGAAAATTATCATTTTTAAGCTGCTACCATGGATAGGAAATACACCATTTTTGTAGACTATAAATAGATCGCCTGTCTCATGTTATGTGGTGATTTCACTGCAAAGTTAAGGGCAGAGTGCCGGCGCTGCCCGCCATGTTTGGGGTTCATGGCTTAATACGTCCCCCGCAGTGCCTACCAAAAATACGGAGTTTATTAATAATGTCAAAACAAGTCAGAATTGGGCAGAAACCGGAGTACCTTCTACAGCTTTTTTTTCTTTTACAGTATTCACTCATACGTAATAAGCAATTAAATTATTAATAAATACTTTTTACAATAAAAAAAAAGTATGCCTCAACGCTTCACGTTAGCGTTTCGTTGTTCATTTTTTCCCCTCGAAAAACCCCCCAGATTGTGTTACTCGCCATCCCGACAAGCATGCAAGGTTTGCAAGTTCTGAAGGCAGTATTAACCTTCCGTGTTCATGTTTATTCATAATAAGACGTATTTTCTTGGCAAATAGCGCTCGGTCGGTTGGGCAAGCTCAAACCTGGAGTCAATAAACTCTCCATTGTAAACATTTTAAACACTCTGGAGGGCCAGGCAGCAGACTTGCCAATCTCAGTTTTCACGGATTCCACAACACCGGAAAGGCCGGGCTCGCATAGGGGTACGAGAAGAGCAGGGTTTGCCCAGTCAGGCCCCGCGACCACACCCTGGATTGCTAGAGACAGGAGGCAGGTTATAATTTTTGTTTATATTGAGGGCAAATTATTATATTAAGATCAGAAATTGGGGTAGGTGGATCAAAAAAAAATGAAAAAAAAAAAAATCTAAATTTTATTTTAAACATTGAACATTTTGAATGGCCCCTAAGGTTCAACTAAAATATTTCAACTAAAAAAGTTTTCAACAAGTAAGATTGCAAAATTTCAAATGTCTATTTTGTGTCCAAAAAATGTGCACCTTTGTGATTTCAAACAAAAGTGGCACTGATAAACAAGTAAAGTTATTTACACTATATACGTAGAACATAAAATTGTATTTTTAAAAAGTTTCAAATCCAAAACATGTTTTATCATAAATCCGCAGAATATAAACTGGCTCCTTAATGAAAAATTAGCACGTACAGCGCCAGTTAGTGCAGTGATGCGATATGAACAGGTACTATCAATGCGGACGTGTTATTAATCATTCAGAAAATTCAGCCAATGGGAGAATGAGTTGTCCAGCGCAGCCTTCAACGATTATTAGGAAGGGTTTCTTCGAAGCTTCGACGGGCATTACATATTCAGACATGTAATTCAGCCAATGGGAGAATGATTTGTCCAGCGGAGCCTGCTGCGATTCAGGGGAGGTTTTTTTTTCGACAAGTAGGCCTATTGCAATTCAGATAATTCAGCCCATATAGAATGAGTTGTCCAGCGAGGTAAGCACTTATCCAGAACCACCAAAATGACATCGTCGCGCGCATCGCGCTTTTCAGTACATGACGATGTCATTTTAGTGGTTCTGGATAAGTGCTTACCGTCCAGCGTAGCCTGCTACGATTCAAGGGGGGGAGGGGGGGGTTCGACACGCATTTTTTTGGGGGGAGGGGGGTGAATATAGATTTCCTCGGGTATAATTGTTATTTACATTTCATATTTTTTGGGGGAAAAAGAGCAACCACCGAAACATTCAAGCCCACCAGATACAAATTACGGCATTCACTTGTCCAGACGGCATAGTTTTAAGAATCTTCTAAGTGCAAAACATACGTTCGACCATCGAACATTGCCTTGCCTTTCTGATATTTTTTATCCCGCTTTCCTACATGCAAAGTTGCAACACAAACATCAACACAAACACGGACAGGGCAGTCCGGGTGTACCGTGCCGAGCTCGTCCCTAGCTGGCCCTACGTGCCCGAGAGGAAAGACCGGGCTAGCGTAAGGGGTACGAGAAGAGCAGGGTTTGCCCAGTAATCAGGCCCCGCGACCACAACCCCGGATTGCTGGAGACAGGATGCATTTTATAATTTGTGTATATATTGAATGGCAAGTTAATATATTAAGATCAGAAATTGAGGTGGGTGGGTCAAAAAATTTAAGAAAAAAAATATCAAAATTTAATTTAAATCATTGAAAAATTTGAATGGCCCCTAAGAAAGGTTCAACTAAAATATTCTCAACAAGTAAGATTGCAAAATTTTAAATGTCTATTTTGTGTCGAGAAAATTGCACCTTTGTAATTTTAAACAAAGGTGGCACTGATACACAAGTAAAGTTATTTACACGGGATACGTAGAACATAAAAATTATATTTTTAAAAAGTTTCAAATCCAAAACATGTTTTATCATAAATCCGCAGAATATAAACTGGCTCCTTCATGAAAAACAATAGCACGTACAGCGCCAGCTAGTGCAGTGCGATATGAACAGGTAGTGTCAATGCGGACGCGCTATTAATCATTCAGACAATTCAGCCAATGGGAGAATGAGTTATCCAGCGCAGCCTTCTGCGATTCGGTAAAGGGTTTTTTTAACACGATTTTTGGGGGTTGGGGCGGCGGGCGGGCCGATGAATGTAGATTTCCTCGGGTATAATTTTTTTTTTTTTACATTTTATATATTTAAAACAAAAAAGAACCGTCGAAACCTTCAAGACCACCAGGTACAAATTACGGCCGAGTTTAAAAGTGCAAAAGTTAGTTCATGTAGTGTATACGGTAATTATGTTTTAATGATTGACCACCATAAATATATCGAACATTGCCTCGCCTCTCTGATAATATTTTCACCCCTCTTTCCTAAAATGCAAAATTGCAACACAAACATCAATTTTTTAATGCTAATTTGAAAAAAATTATATGACCAACAACAGTACTCTTTTAACCCATGGAACAGCGAAGTGCTTTGGCAATTTCCTTGCTGAGTCTCTCACTCATTTCACGGAAACCACAGAAAAGTTCCGTGCGTAAACATCGATACCTGACACCTGTGGTTTCTGTCTGACTGCAGAGTTTTTGTAAACAGACCAATTCGACTCGGCCGGCTGAAATCAATCGGGCGGCACACAGTATTGCGTGGCGGTCATCGGTTACGCCTGACTGATCCTCGATAGCACACGATGCCGCGAATATGCAGCCCGTGATGAAGTCATACTCGATAGCGTTTGCGAGTGCCCGAGAGCGCTCGCGAGCGCCCGAGAGCGCTCGCGAGCGCTCGCGGGCAGGAAGAAATTTTCTCGAGTAACTCTCGAGTGATTTGCGAGCGCTCGAGCCCTCGACGGGTACTTACTTGAAAGCAGTACTGTATCAACCTCCTCCAAATGCGGACGTCCTATTGTTCCCTCTTTTGTTTGTACTTTAACTTTTTCGGAAGACTTCCATAGGTTTTGTACACGATTTCAATCGCGGACGTATTCTGGGAATCGCGGACGTATTCTGGGAATCGAGGACGATATTGTTCCCTTTGTTATACGTCCACGTTTGTTTGGGAGAACAAACGCATACATGCATGTATACACATGTACATATGCATGTACATGTACATGTACATGTATGTATAAATTTACTAAACTAATAAACTTTGTTTTAATAAAAATACATTAAGAAGTCTTCAGTAAAAGGTTTGGAATTGCTCTAAACAAAAAGCTTCAATTTATCAAGAAAGTGTGATACCAGAATTAGTAACTTCCTGTAGATGTAGGCATGAATCAGTAATAAGCCTGCCGTAGTTTGTATGCAAGTCAAATTTGGAAGAACATTGCATGCAACATGCATGACATGTGGGATTCATTCTTGTGTACACAGTGTGCCTGAAGTATTGTACATTATGTGGAGCACTATACATTGTAAAGAGAACCAGGCCTGCAGTGAGCATGGAATTTGAGTTTCATCTGGAAATGATCTCCACAGACGGTCTAGACCTGAACATAATAAACTGTACACAAAGCAAGCATAAAAAAAGGGTTAGGGATGCAGTCGGACCGTAGCCTTTGCTCTGTGTCGGACCTTTAGTGGAGTTATTAACTTTGGGGACATTTGATTCGGTTTAATCACATTTAACCCCTTGAACCCGGGCATTTCATGGGGGCGCCGGGGCACCAGGCCGGGTTATGCAGCCAAGCGAAATGGAAACAAGAGGCTTGTGCAGCCAAGCATAACGTACACAATACCCCAATAATGAATTGAAAATGCAGACATTGGCACATAAAGACGTCAACCGGCCAGGTGGCAATTTTCAATCCGCACATATTTGGGTCAACTGGTGGCAAGGGGTTAACCCTAAACTTCCCAAGTCCTCTAAAATCCTCTAAAATCCTCTTCGCCAAATGGAGGAATTTGGAGGATTGAGGGTCTGTGGAAGTTGAAGCATCAGAGGATTTTGCAGGATTAAGGGCACTAGAGGATTTTGCCTCAGGAGGAAAATGGAGGAGCCAGCTCATCAGATCATCGGGTCCAATCTGGTGCTGAATGATTTTGGAGGATTGAGGTTACTGTATAACTCACTGGAGGATTTTGCAGGATTCAGGCAGTGGTCCCCAGTAACAAACATTGGAGGATTTTGGAATCGGAGGATATTGGAGGATTCGGGTTACATATACATGTAGGAAAAAAGGATTTAGGGTTTTAAATGCACATTGGCTAACTAAAAAAAACTTCAAAGTGAACAAAGAAAACTGGCAGGAGCGGGATTCGAACCTGTGACCTCCGGAATACCATACTGGCACTACCAATCAACTGAGCTATCTTGCACTATGTTGGCAGTCTCCCAAAATTGTCAGTATCTTTGTTCGGGGGTGCTAGTCAGAAGTCATAAAAATAAAACCCATAATGTTGTGTAGCCAGAGATCAGGTCCAATTTACGATACAACCTGGGAAGCGACATTGTGGGGATCACTCAATGATATGACTTTTTAACTGATAACTTTTTGATTTATAATTTGTCAAACAAACCACAAGGGAAACCGACTACATACATAGTAGGTAAATTTGAATTCATGACTTCTGACTAGCGCCAACTGAACAAAGACACTGACAATTTGGGAGACAGCCAACACAGAGCGAGATAGTTGGTAGACCACCGGCCGGTACGGTATTCCAGGGGTCGCAGGTTCGAATCCCGCTTCTGCCAGTTTTCTTTGTTCACTTTGAAAATGTATTTAAATTTACCTACACTAGCTGATGTAGTCATGGTTTGTTTGATGAATAAATATAAACCTATACAAAACAAAATGGTCCCATCTTGCCACATCTGGGGCCAAAGCCAAAACTGAAGCCATGGTTTGAGAATTGGCCCTATTTTGTACTCTTTCTGATTGAAATTAAATGAATCATTCCTCATTGACTAATTTTTGTCTGAGTGTGCGCAGTATAGTATTTCTTGCCTGTAAAGTGCTATAGATTTATACATTGTACAATATGTGATGGGCCCCCAGCTGGCACTGTACATGTACATATAGTTGTACCTTTTAAATTGTCCAAATTAGTTAGGATATCATAGACCATGGACCCTACACGTACATTTGTACATGTATGTATGCAGATAAAGGAATTATCAGTGCATGTAAGAAAAGGGCACAGAACATTAATTCTCTGGACCGTCAGCAAATTTGTCACTGTAATGTCTTTGTGAAATATGCAAATGAGCTTGTCAATTGGGTTTTCATTGTTTTTCCGTTAGTGCCTAAAGCCCTAAATAAAATCAACCATTGATCCTCTGGGATGCTGATGACCTTGTTTAAATTCTAAGTGTTGGTTCAATAAAACAGTGTAGGGCAGTGGGATAATTATGCAGCACCATGAACATGTACAGTACAAGCATTTCTCCATGGTACAAGTATATGGAGGTTCATCACAGACTGCCATATATAGACAGATGTGTTATATAACTTAATTGCTGTATGGAATTGATTCATTGGAGGATATATATGATGCATCTCTGTTTCATGTAGCAAATTGTCACGATCTACATGATAAAAACAGTTTGGCATGCATTACAATTAATTACCGGATCTAGCTTAGAATCATGAATGTCTTCAATTTTATTTGTTGAATTTGTACCTTGCTTACCATAGGGTTAATTTATATTTTAAAGAATTCAGTAAAAAAAATAAAACAATGTTAATGTAAATTACATTTAACTGATGGGTGTTTAACTAAAATACACTTTCAGTTTTTGAGGACATGTAGACATGCACAACTTACACTTACATACTGTATACATGTAGGGCCTTTATATGTATTGTACATGTACGTGTACATGACTTCAATAAACACAATTTTTAGCACACCCCAACCAGTGAGTCACAGGTCGCCAGAGCGACATGTACTTTTGAGGTACATGTACATGTACATGTAGCTAAAAATATAAGTTGCACTGGAAATCCACAAAAAAAATCAACATTTTCTCCCATGTACTGTATACATGTGTACATGATATTTCTTAACTTTTCATCTTCCTACTATAGTGTACATGATTACATGTAATGTACCGAGTGATTGTTCATAAAACTTTGTCAATAAAGAGCCAGGTACATTTTGTACATGCACTTTTTTTAACATGCAATCAAAAGTCAAAAAGATTTTGTGGTCCTCGCATTTTAACCCTTGGGTAACTTAACTAGAAAGTATCCTGAATCCGCCAAAATCCACCTGTTTTGTCATGCACAAAAAGTTGGTTTTGGTGACTGCTCAATATATCCTGAATCCATCAAAATCCTGCAGTACCGCTAGGCTTACAATCATCAAGCCATCAAAATCTCCCAGTTTGTTCAATATGGAGGTATCCTGAATCCGCCGAAATCCTCCAAAACAGGGGTATGGATTTTGATGGATTCATCAGGTACAATGTAGGTTAGGGTTAAGCCAGATTTTTCCTTTAGGTGTACAAATAGTGTACATTGATATGTTGAATTGACAAGCTTTTAAAGCTTTATGTATTTTGAGTGTACATGTATATTGGAAATATTTGTTTACCTATAATTTGGTGCGGATTAAGTTGAAACTGTATTGATCCTGTTGTGAAATTTAATTAACGTCAGCCGAGAATTAAGCTGCGGTTTACTGCTCCAGGGCATGCCTGCAAAACTGTAAACACAGATGATATGACTGCAATACTGCATTCCGATCCAGCCCAATATATTGCATACCTGAATTTAATAGATCATTATCATGTATCCAGTCAGTCAAACCATGGAGGAAGAAAACACACCTAACAGTGCTGGCCTCTGATGCTCGGACAGCTCTACAGTATTCAAGCACGCACCACTGGTATTTGCACACCTTATATGCAGAGCTTATAGTGTTAGACTTGTTCAAATCATTGGTTGCAGGATTTCATCCCGATGACAACGTATTAAGCATAGCTTGCAGCTGAAGTTGGAGTCCGAATACGAAACCTGTATCATTGCAGGCAATATTGAACAATGTCTAATCTTATGAAATATGAATTCGGAAATGTCAAACAAAAAATTAACAAACCAAAAGGCTACTACGTACAGTACATGAAATTTCAATGGGATTTTGTCTGACAGGGGTGTGGCTATGCATTGTCCGTACATATGTAGAACTGCTTAATACACTAAGAGAGCTGACAAAAACCGTTTCAGGCAGCGCTCATGTATATATATGTACTTGAGTACAACTTCACTAACGAACACTACTAAACGGAACATTTGGCTCTAACGAACATCCTCTTTGGCTCCCAAATCATGATTGATGTTAATACAATGTATACTTTGTATTAAATACATTCGAGGCTGGTGTGCAGGTGGTACACGTACATTTGTAAAGTAGATCCAACAAAATTTGCTATTGAATTTTGTTGTATTTACTGGTATGTAGCTAATCAGCGCTAAACTTCTCATTTTAGTTTCTTTGGAAATTGGTGGATTTACCATGTACCATGTACATGTAGCAGGGCCATAAGGGGGTTAGGGTTAACCTGTTCTTGCTTAGCAAAATTGTGTACAGTACATACAAAATAAGCAGTCTCCAAAAAATGTGATAGCATTGTATGGGTAGGTCGTAGCCCATACCCCAGTTGACTAGTAAAAGGACCACTTGCAAGTCTAGTGAATATTGGACAGCTGACATATAATGACAATGACAGTTGCTGTGTGCACCTTATGGCATTGTATGGTCCTTGTTGCAGCTGATCTCTATGTAGTGTAATGCTAGTGTGTTTTGCACGGACTGTATTTCTTTGTGCATCAACCATTGAAATTGATGTATACAGTTTGACCCTTTCTGTTGGGATGAAGGTGTTCTGGATCAATACCAATAATTATTTGGAAAATAATTTTACAAAACATCATTGAAGATTTGCTGCAATTTAGATGTTTTTCAAATTAAAACTGGTTCATGCATACGTACATTTACATTGTACTGTACATGTAATATGTACTTCATGCAGATCAATTTCATGTTTCATTTTATTTGCTGATAGCCACCCGAATTTGCTTCACTCTCAAATTCGTGTGGAATACAGTGTGTGAATTTGTCTAGTGTCTAAATACATTACATACTGTACATGGAAATAAGTACAAATGCAGGTCCCGAACTTTAATAAAAAAATTGTCACAACAGGTACAGATTTGGTAAAAATCATTTGGGGATTTTTGCTGTATTCACTCTATGCGCGGCCGTTTGAGTGTTTAACTTTAAGGTGACTGTTTAATATGCCAACCAAATAGAATGCCAAGGATTCTACAAACCTGGCCTAAATTTAAACAAGTTCATGAATTTTTTTGTTTTTTTTGTTTCTCAAACAGCCGAGTATCAACAGCCACAGCCAATGATAGCGGGGGCGGGGCTTGTGAATCCGTCGGGGGCGGGGCTGATGGGCCCAATGCAGGATGACCTGGAAGCGGGTGACGATGACACAAGGCCAGAGCCCACTGACCTCTTTGTCGATCTGGGCATGCTGATTTTGGAGGGGCGAAAGGCAGAGCGGTCAGTCAAGGGACGTGTGGAGGGAGAACACTGCCCCCCTCGATATCCGAAGGAAAGCAGGCATTACTGTGCACCAGCGATGTCAGCAAGGGTAGGTACAGGTACATGTATACAGGTGGAATCAGAAAAAGTTTACTCAAAATTGAAGTCCATACATGTGCTGTATTAGATCACATATTAATAAAACTGATGAAATATCAGTTTTGAGGAATGTGCAAGTACATGTATTTGCGGACTGCACTGCTAACATGCATGTTTTATTTATTATATTTTAAAATTTATTTATTTCTTTATTTTTTCTTGAAATCACCCAATACGAGGCTCTATAAAGGGGTTACGATCAGAGGTGGTAGGGGTTGGCCACATTTTGAATTGCCAACCCTACCACCCTTATGGTTTTCCTTGGCCCAGATCTAAATAGAAGATATCTTCATCAACAGATTCCAGAGAAATTATCCCAATTTTCACAATTCAGACCAGCTCTCCTACACCCCTTTATTTACATGTATCGTGTGTTGACATAAAATAATGTGTGTACGGAAAGTTTCATTTCTGTTGATAACACATTCCAAGTCTGTAATCTTGTGACAACCCTACACAGATGATACAATGTTATAAAAACAGCGCATTGAACTCAAATCCAAAGAGTATGTATCAATGATATTAGAGTGTTGTCAGGTCTGGAACCCAAGACCATGTGCGTATAGTGCTTAGGGCCATCCTGATGCATTTTTAGCCTGCACACTTCAGATTCTCTGATGCTATTTTTATCCGACAGTGCAATCCGAACACGGATGCCTTTTTTTTGTCCACTCGCGCTACAGGCAGGAAACTTGATAATTCACCCGGTCAAGTTTAGTTTCCCAAAGTGGATTAGTTCAAGCCATTGAAAGCCCCTGCCAGCGCGACGCTGCACGTACGATGTATGCAACATGCATGATGCAGTACCTGCACTTAATGTCATGTCATCCTTTAAGTTGAAAGCAAATCATGCAATTTATCAGTTGTTTATACAGGACTTTTATGTTCGCAAATCGTTGGCCAGCTTTATACATATACGGAATGTTTGCAGTTACCGTCAACATTTTTGGGGTGAAAAGTTCAACAATGCTGATTTCTTTAAATTAAATATTTGCACCTTGGTCTAAATTTCTGTTTTAAAATTAGCTTTGCATTGGGGTAATTTGACAGCTGCACCTAAAATTAAAATAATAACAAAATTCTTTCTTTGGTTTTTTGTGTGTGGTAACTTGCTTGTCTCCCAAATCAATTCGATTATATCATGAATATTTTAATACACATGTACCCGAATTGTTTTAAATTACACTGTTATAATAGTTTCAGCCAAAGGAATTTTCAGCAATTGATGAAAGTTTTACCTATGAGTCACGACAATGTACAAAGTTGAAAAAAGAAAAATGTGGTCAGTATAAGGGAAAAAAAATGTATCGTCATATCATTTTCAAAAAAGAAAGGGCAGGCCATTTTTTTTTACTTCTATTTTCTGATCATGAATTTTTCTGAGAAGGCTTTCACTGACATTGTAGTCCCCCAACAAAACATGCAATTCGGATCGACGGGGTGGCATTGTGTCTCCTCCCATTGCATTTTTGTATAGAGGTTTTGTAGAAATGACGATAAATTTGCTTGCCTTGAAAAAGGAAGCAGGACGGAACACTCATTTTTTTTTTTTTTTTTTTTGATGACCTTCGAATACAAGTTGCATGTGTCACATTTTTTTATGTAAAGCTCAAACTTTAAATGTAGTGTACACAATTTTTTTTTACTGAATTATTACGAAATACCTTACTAGACTGTAAGTTAATAGTAGTCTCAATCATCCTGACAAGCTGGCATATCCGGGGCGCGTCACGCGTCCAAGTAGCCAGGCGCGCCTTCACTAAAGGCTATCATCCTCCCGACGGTTGAAAACGAATGCCTTTTTCTCTGTTTTTTTTTTCGCCACCCAACAATCCAAAACTTTGAACAGGTCAGTTGAATGATATTTCCTACAATATAACCCCCAAATCCGCCCATTTCTGAAAATTGCAACAATGACCAATCATATACACTACATTTAAATACATGTATGGCACGCATCTGCAGACCTTGTGTACTGGCCTTACAAGCTCGTGTTCATGTGGTCTGCATATGTACTGTATTGATTGTAGATTAGTAATTTACATATGGAGGGAATTAATAACCATAATGAATGGTTGGCCAAGCATTTCAGGTTAATTATAATCTGTTAATAAAGCGGCGATTGTGTAGTGTAGGGCCCCTCTTTAGTTTTGATCAAATTAGAGTCAAGGGTAATTTTTCTCATTCCAAAATTACTTTTTTAACCTGAAGCAGACTTCTCTTAATTCTATTGACATATTTTTGTATAATTTTGAACAGTTTATTGCGGTAGAAAATGCAATTTCCTTACGTGCATTGCGGCAGTTGCCATGCGAATCAGTGCGGTTTTGCTTGTTTAGTGTGTGTCGCAGTGATCGCCATCTTTATTTTTGCATTGCGTTCTGTCGTCTTCATCGTCGCTTTACCCCAAAATTTCCCTCAAAAATTGAAACCCTTCCCTTTATCTGCGGCATACCTGCTGGTTTGTAATGTCGCTAACTAGTTTGGCAATTCCAATAACCTAAAAGTGGATTTTTGTTCCCTTAGAGGAAACAGGGCCCTACACTACACAATCGCCAATAACGCATGATAATGAGATCCGCCATTCCAGACATGTACACTTAATGTGCTCGCTTTATGTATTTAAGGACCTTTGCCAATTACCTGCAGTTGTTTTGCCAAGGTTGTAAACTGCCACAAGGGTACATGTATGTGAAGCATACATACATGAATTTAAACAATCTTGCACCCGGCTTCTGAAAGCATCACTGCTAATTCATACATGTACATTCCGACGTGTCTGGCAATATCAGTGTGCTCTCAATCTCCTCTTGCAAGATGTGTATGTCCAGGGAGCAAATGTAAGCATACTCGAGACCAAGACAGGGCTGCAGCAGCCTGGTACATGTACATGTATGTGTGCACCTTGACATACACAACCATGAACCTTCTTGTGAATTATGCCATGTCTGAATTCTAAGACTACATACAATGTACAGGTCTGTAAACATATTAAAATGCATAATATGTACACTAATTAGTGTTATCTGGCAAATTTAAAATGACAATTTAGCTATTAAACTATATTACCTACTTAAATCCATCAAAATCCTTTCCCTGTTTTTGAGGATTTCGGCGGATTCAGGATACCTCCATATTGAAACCTGGGGGATTTTGATGGATTGAGGATTGTAAGCCTAGCGGTACTGCAGGATTTTGATAGATTCAGGATACCTCCATATTGAGCAGTCACCAAAACCAACCTTTTGTGCATGACAAAATAGGTGGATTTTGGCGGATTCAGGATACTTTCTAGTAAAGTTACCCAAGGGGTTAGGGTTAGTTGAGTTTATATGAACAAATAAACAGAAACAATATTTAATTCAGAGATTACTGTACAGTGTACAATATAATGTACGTGTACCAAAATGTACACGTACATAATTAAATATTTACTGAACTGGTGAACATGTAAGTTTTCCATCCTCCATACAAGTACATTGTACACTGTACACATCCTAGAAATATTCAAGTTCCAGTTTCATGATTATGTAATTCTATTATACATGTACTGTACTGTACCAGTACTTCTAACCAATTTATACAATAGCAATGTTATACAATAGCAAAGTTATACAATAGCAATGTTATACAATAGCAATGTTATACAATAGCAATGTTATACAATAGCAATGTTATACAATAGCAATGTTATACAATAGCAATGTTATACAATAGCAATGTTATACAATAGCAATGTTATACAATAGCAATGTTATACAATAGCAATGTTATACAATAGCAATGTTATACAATAGCAATGTTATACAATAGTAACATTTTATATGTTGGAATTTGGGAGAGATTATTACATGTGTAGTTGGCAGCACTGTCTCTTTTTTGGTGATAGTCTATCACTTTTTACATGTTAAAGGTAATTGCATCTCATTTGCACATGTACATCCAAAAACTGTCTTTGTCTGAAATACATATATATAATTGATAAAAGTAACATAGGAAAGAGTTCCATATCCGGGCATCACTTATACCTCGTGCACAAAGTCAATGGGCCATGACAGAAAAAGTTGAAGTGCGATGAGTATGACCAGTCTATTCAGTGTGGTGCCTATTGTTTGTGTTTACGCTTGGCTGCACAGCCCATTCTTGGCATACCAGCCCCCCCATTAATGACAGCGGGACACAAGGGGTTAACACCTTACACATTGAACATGTACTTTATAGCCATCTTTGTGCATAATTGTAAATGTGTAGTTATGTGTACTTCCTAATCTTTGAGTCATACGCGTACATGTTACCCCCTCAAGGCATTTAATTTCATCTCTAGTTTCAGCTTTGTTTTTCACAAGGAAATTTGACTGTACATCTGTACACACTGTGCATTGCATTCAATGCACACATTATTCATTCCCAATTGACCATCCACTGACTCACTCATGGGGGATATATATCTTTTCTGCATGGCCAAACGGAAGAGGAGCCACCATCTGTGTTGATGGTTAATTTGATTTACAAAATTGCAGGAATATTAGAAGATTTTTAACCCCTTCCGGCCAGCTGTTATTAATGGGGGTGCTTCTATGCCAATACCGGATTGCAGCCAAGCGTATAATGCAAACAATGGATTGAGTACGCACAATCATGCGCATATAAATGACAACCGGCCATTTTTAAACAGCGGCCGTGGCCATCGTACAATGTAAATATTCAATAGGTTGAGTTTCTGATCCAAAAGAAAGGCCTTTTTGGACCAGGCTTTCAAGTATTCAACATTGCGTACTTTCCCTGCTCTATCCTATTTGTTTTACCTTAATTTGCTCCAAGTTTTTTATTTAAATTCCTATATTTGTTTTCTACGTTTTCCTACTTTTTGTCCCACAATTCCGAAAAATGAAATCTCGTTGAATGTTTTTCATACACAATGTCATACATAAGGGCATGGGTGCTGGAGTTATGCAACTTCAAAGAGCTTTCAAGTACATGTACACGTACTTAAGGATGGAGCACAAGTGTTGTGAGTACAGAACCTGCCAAATGAGGCTTGTGATGCTGTGGACATGGGTGAGTATCAACAAAAACTACATTGTACATGTACTCCCATCAACACCCCAAAAGCAAGCACTTCAATAAAGACTGCTGATGACACAGTACTTGCGGAAGTGGAAGACTTCAAGTACCTAGGTTCCTTGATATGCAGCACAAGAAAAGAAGTCAACCAGCGCATTGCCCTAACATGGCAAGCATGCAACAAGATGAACCAAGTATGGAAGTCCAAAATAGGAAGGCCCTTCAGATTAACATTCTTTATGACCACCGTTGAAAGCGTACTACTCTATGGAGCAGCTACATGGCCCCTCATAAAAGAACTTGAGAAGAAGCTCGACGGGAACTATACAAGAATGCTGAGGAAATGTCTTAATGTCCACTGGGGTGACAAATTTACCAACAAAGAACTGTACGGGGACATAGACAGGCTCTCAAAAAATAAGATCCGCAAGAGCCGCCTCCAACTAGCTGGACATTACTACCGGCACACAGGAGAACCAGTGTACAGATTAATACTGTGGACACCTACACACGGAACAAAAATGAGGGAAAACCAAGAAAAACATACACAAAACTCATATGTGAAAACCTTGATGTGGAAATGAAAGACCTGATAGTCCTAATGAATGACAAGTCTTTGTGGAGGGTGCTCGCCAATGCTCCGGCCTCGGTCGACCAATGATGATGATGATGACATGTACTCCTGAAAGCCCGCAAAAGTCCTTTTATCCTGATTTTTGTCCTCCAAAGTCCTACTTTTGCTTTAAAAAAAAAATTGATCCTACTGTTCTCTTACGTTTTACCTGGGTCAGCTTGAAAGCCTTCTTTTCACACTAGAACCTCTCAACCCGGGTTAGATTAAAGTCAACCCAGGTATCAAACCCTTGGGATGCACTGGGTTGAATCACAATTTTTCAATCCCATGTGGTTTTCACACTTGTAATCCAGTTCAGCCCATGTGCGAGCATACCCACACTACTGTTTCCAACCCAGGCGAGAGTTTCAACCTAGGACGAGAAATCTAAACCCTGGTCTAGATCTGGAGCAGAGTTCAACCCGAGGTGAAACCAATCTCGGGGTTGACTTAGTTTTTGGCTTTGTTGAAAATTGCCAAGTGTGAATATGTGTAAAAGATTGCTGTGTCAGCCCAGCATCAACCCCGAGATCTTGTTAGTGTGAAAGGCCTAGAGAGTGTTGATATTAGATGTGTACATGATGAATAAGTACTGGTATTATTATTTGTAGTGTCGCGTCACATACAGGTACATAGTCAAATAATCCAATATTTTCATATATTTAGTTAGGTTGTACGTGTACATTTATTCCTACAAAAGTACCCTGAAGGAGACACTTTGTCATCATTTTGTATACGTACATAAAAAATGTACAGGCTGGTTTATAGTCGGTCGGGCGGGCGATGGTCGCGCATCTGAAAAACTGATGCGCAAACAGCCTACACACGGTTTATAGTTGTCGTTGACGCGCCAGCGACCGGTTGTTACAGAGTTCAAATAATTGAACTTTGACATGCTCGCTGACCTCATTCTTTTTCTTCAATGGGCCAATAGAATTGCCTGATCGGTAAGAAACGATGAATATGCAAATATGGCACAAGGCATAAAAACTAAATATCACTATCAATAAACAGCGACAACGTCCTATATTTTATTTATGCGGCTTAATATTTATTGTTATTAAAACAGCTGGGACAGACATTAATCGCACAAAAAGAAGCTACTAACTCCGATAAGTAACCCTCCCTCTCCCGGTGCCAAAATGGAGCCAGATATCTACACAGTTTCAAAACCTATCGAGTCACAGGTTGTAACACACAAGCTATGGGAGAGGAAGGGAGTTGGTTTTTTGATAGGTTGTGATAATTATTAACCCTCCTACTGTTATAACTATCGCAGCTAAAATAGTTTTACGTTCAGCTGTGGCGATGCATTCAAATTCCATACGCGCTGCGCGTATGCTGCACGTGTGTTTACAAAAGTCGCATGACGACTATAAAACTGCACAAAAAATGGCCAAGCGTCCAGCGACCATCAGCGTCGGACAATTTTCATCTCGCGACCGACTATAAACCTGCCTTCAGGGAGGCAAGTGGAATAAGCGAGACATTTCAATGTCTCCCTAATTCAACAGCTCCTATTTAGAGGCAAAATTTTACTGTCGTACATGTAAATAGGTTAGTATATCGATAGATATTGGTCCAAAACATAAATATACCAAAAATTGTGGGGAAGGATAAAGGAAAATGGGGTTAGGCTTATCATGAAAGTTGAAAAAATGTGTGCACGCGTCTATGGCAATGTCTCCCAAGTGACCCATTCCCGGTAATTATTATTATTACCATCATTTATTTTAATTTGATGTTTTGTTTTTGTTATTTATGCATACATGTACATGTACATGTACACGTACATGTACACATACATGTAAAATGTCTTGTGGAAAATATTGTTGAAAATTACGGAATTGTTTTTAAATTCTTTTACTCGACCTACATTTTTGTACATTTGTACACGTACACATTTGTACAAACTTCTAAAGAAGGCCTCATGCATTGCT
The DNA here is from genome assembly GCA_037893225.1 of Hippasteria phrygiana. Taxonomy (NCBI): domain Eukaryota; kingdom Metazoa; phylum Echinodermata; class Asteroidea; order Valvatida; family Goniasteridae; genus Hippasteria; species Hippasteria phrygiana. The sequence goes on from JAZGUH010000628.1 coordinate 364,394, forward strand.
TTGTACACACTAGTGGAAAAAATCCACCTGTTGGGTCACTGCACTCTACATACAGGTACAACAAAGAAAGTTATTGATGACTGCTTTTTGGGGGTCCATAACCTTGACTATTATTAATCGTACGCATTATCCAGTGAAATCTGGTCCACCTACAGGTAGATTGTACATTGTACATGTACAATGAGTGCAGCAGTTCTTTGTGTAAAAACTAATCAACAAAAATATGACCCAACCCAGGCCATACTCACATGACTAATCTAAACTGAATGTGTATTTAGTTTCTCATGCAGTTAATATTAGTGTTGACATTATCGATATCAATATGTGTCAGGCATATATCACTGCAGTTTTTCAAGGAATGTGCGTGTACATGGAGGCAGGCTTTTAGTCATGATTTGAAAAGAGGGTGTTCAAATTTGCAATAAACTGAAAAGAAAAGTTGCGTCCAAATTGTTCAGTATTCAGCATACAAAGAGCAAATACACAAATGTACATATTAGTGAATAATGGTACATGTACATGTATGTAGATGTTCCGCATCCACCGGCTTATCCAGCTTAGTTCCTCCAGTTAGGATGTTTGAGTGTGAAACTCGTCTTTCTGCCAGTTTCCACCAATATACTCTACATTCTGTAACTCTGTAGAACAAAAAGCTATGCCAATAGCTCACCCCCACCCCCCCCAGGGGGCAGGTCAGAAACAAACTTAGGAAGTGCAGCAGTGATAGAATTCTGTCTTCAGCAACCATATCCTGTCAAACTGAGTTCCCAGTTGGCTTCAACCTTTGGGTCCATTGTCCTTTGGTTTATGTTGTCTGAAATTTGCAGACTTTGGAAAAGCATGTTTGTCTAGCCCTGATTTACATGTAGTTGTGCAGGTACATTGTACAGGTCTGTAGTTGGTGTTGTCCCATGATACATTGATCTTGTTGACACAAATTCCTTGTCATGTTATTCAACGACTCAAGTCTAAGTCAATTTGTCATTTGGGTTTCCAGTGCATCAACCAAAACTTTTACGTCTTGAACCTGATTCAACTTTCCGCTTACTTATTGCATGTGTGTACATTTACATGAACACACCCACTTAGTCGTACTTTCCCAATACGTCTGAGGACAATGCTTTGTGTTTCCTATTGTTCCTTTAATATAACCAACCCCCACAGACTAAGCACGTATCCTTACGTTCGAGGACCGATTTCAACAAAAGACTCTACGTTCGAGGACTGAAAGGTTTCTTTGTGTTTCCTTTCTTCTCTTGTCCTCGGAGATATATACAGTGCACATACACGTACATGTATACATGTACACACATGTAGGAAGTGAACATGTGTACAGGTTCTGTATATACTTCCAAAGACAAGAGGAGAAAGGAAATACAAAGAAACCTTTCAGTCCTCACAAGTCAAGTCTTTTGTTGAAATCGGTCCTCGCAAGTAGAAGTACATGCTTAGTCTATGGGATGGGGTTGGGTTGTATTAAAGGAACAATAGGAAACACAAAGCATTGTCCTCAGAAATATTGGGAAAGTACGACTGTGTGTTCATACATAGAGATATCGCTGTGAATTCCTTGATGTGATTTTCTGTTCAAAATGGAGAGGGAGATTAGGAAAATGTTATTAAGAAATTTGGGCGTCCAAAATCACATCCTACTCTGTTAAAAATGACATCTGAAGCCTGTAAACTATTGTCCCACCTTGACAAAGCAGACATTGTGACTTCTGGGTTTTAACACCTTCCCATGACATTGAAAGTAATTGGATATCGCTGTTCATTATCCATCTCAGTGCAAGCAGATAGAAGCTGCCAGGTCTTACATCTGCTTCCTGTGTCTTAACAACATCCCGATGTCTGTGGAGGTGCTGCTGTACCCAGACTGTTGCCAGGGGGACCAGGAAGACATCGAGATGAGCTCCTCTGAAGAGACGATGCAGGCCCTTGACCAGCCTTCGCCTCATCTGCTTCTAGAGCAGTGGATTGTGCAGCTATTACCTAAAAGGTATGGATGATGGGACCTCAAGGGCCCACATTTTGATCCGACGCCATAAATGAAATTGATATCATTCAGAATTCCTTTTGATCAATCAAATCATCAACCTGTGTCAACAACTGAATGTTCCCAATTCTCTGTATTCAGTGCCCCATCCCATCCCGCCCCACCCTGACCCGCCCTGACCTTTGAAGATGGAAATTAGAAAAAAAATAATTGATTGGTAACGTCAAGTTCTCCAACCCACAATCTCCTACCTCAGTCTAAAACCGTATCGACTGAGCCATCGTAATGCTCGGCAGACAACGAGAATTCATTGCATTATATACCCAGCCCTATAACATATGCGTAGGTATATTAAAAGTATTATAGAGGGCGCAATGCATCCATTCGGATGTCATTTGGGAAAAAATCATTTGCTGCCTTTCTATGCCCTGCCCTTCCTCGCCCCGCCCTTCCTCTTCCCGCCCCGTCCAGCCCCGCTTTACCCGACCCTGTCCTGCCCTACCCGACCCAGTCCTGCCCTGCCCGACCCTGTCCTGCCCTGCCCGACCCTGTCCTGCCCTGCCCGACCCTGTCCTGCCCTACCCGACCCTGCCCTGCCCGACCCTGCCCTGCCCTGCCCGACCCTGCCCTGCCCTGCCCGACCCTGCCCTGCCCTGCCCGACCCTGTCCTGCCCTGCCCGACCCTGTCCTGCCCTGCCCGACCCTGTCCTGCCCTGCCCGACCCTGTCCTGCCCTGCCCGACCCTGTCCTGCCCTGCCCGACGCTGTCCTGCCCTGCCTGACCCTGTCCTGCCCTGCCCGACCCTGTCCTGCCCTGCCCGACCCTGTCCTGCCCTGCCCGACCCTGTCCTGCCCTGCCCGACCCAGTCCTGCCCTGCCCGACCCTGTCCTGCCCTGCCCGACCCTGTCCTGCCCTGCCCGACCCTGTCCTGCCCTGCCCGACCCTGTCCTGCCCTGCCCGACCCTGTCCTGCTCTGCCCGACGCTGTCCTGCCCTGCCCGACCCTGCCCTGTACATATATAGCTAACCCTTTTTAGTGTTGATTTAACCTAAAGGTTCCCTGATGGACACAGTCACAGCCACCTGCTCTTCCAGGCCGTCAGATCCTTCCTACACTTCTCCCAGATCAGTGCCTGGCTCAGCTCCACACAGGGAAGATTACCAAAGAACATCGTCTACAGGTCAGACTTCAGTGAACTTTATTACTATGAGTTCTTTTAGTTGCTTTGCAGCTGGGTGTGTGTTTTTTTCCCCACTTTTCCTTTCAAACACAAATCGTTAGCACTTAACAGGACACTAAAAAATTTAATATAGAACTTCAGAGTTACGTACATGTACATGTAGATTTTGACTCCAGCACTGGATATAATAGACAGGTATTCGTTTAATTAATCCTCACTGGAAGTGTGGACTTGCAAATTCTGAGCCCTACATATGAAACTTAGGGGGCACTGCCTAACCCATGGTCAGGCCAGACCGTTGAAAAGCCTGGCCAAGCCCGGGCCTTCTGGCTTTTTAGTCTTGCTATTGTGAGCCACAAATCACCTATAATAGAGCATCTACTACTAGTGATTGCTTTTGTTGTCATTCCATTCACGGGCCAGAGATCAAGTCTGGGTGAACAATGGGAGCTGGCTAGACTCCAGCATCAGTGGGCAGTTTGTGTACAACCAGGGATTATAGAAGCCCGAAGGCCCGGGCGTTCCTGGGGCTTGGCCAGGCTTTTTTAACGGCCTGGCCCGACCATGGGTTAGGCAGTGCTCCCTTAGGGCCCAATTTCATATGATTGGTTAATGGTTAATGGTTAGAGAAAAGTTGAGCAACTGCAGCAAAAAGCTGCTACCTTAAGCACTGTTTCACAGCCTAGTCATGCTAACACCTGTGCCTGCCTGGAGATTTCTGTTGCTGCTTCACAGTCTTAAGCAATTCTGCCTCTGAAGTTAGCGAGCTCTTTCCTATGCTTACTGCTTATGGTCTTTTTAAAATACAAAAACAACAATAATTTAGTAATAATTAGTTTTTAGCGCAAAAACCATAACAAATGCGGGTTTATTTTGACACGACCGGACTGAGGCGCGGGATTATTTATCACTAGACATCGCTGCCCGATATTTTCCTGCCTTGGTCGTTGCGTGTTTACCCGTCATCCATTCGGAATACCACAAAACCTTTGCGTGTATACACGTCATCCGACGCGAACTGGTTAAACATTCATATAAAAATTAAAGGGACACATTGCCTTCAAATGTCATGAAATTTTGCTGTTTGGAAATGTTCCTTATCTTTTATAAGAGTTGTTCATGCAAAAAGACCTGTATAATGTGTTGTAATTAGTGAGTAGTGATTACAAAACAAAAAATTGGCCTCTGACCCCTGACATCTGACCCGCGAAACATAGACTTATTTCTAGTCGTAAAACAGCATTGGGAACCAGACCTTCTTGTACCACATAATGCGTTGGCGCCAGGCTGGCCCCGCGGCGCCATCCATTTACGAGTACCGTCCGTGTCCCGCGACGAGACAGTCCCGATATCCCTACCATATATCACCCAAGACGCGGGGCAGGCTTCGCTTCACCCGGCCAGGCTACACAAGCTCCTTACAAGGCTTGCGGCTTGACCATAATGGAATAACAAAAGTATTCCAACAAACAAAGTAATTGAATATCGCTAACACATGGTTATTGTAATAATAATTGCCCAGACATACTTCAACCAGCTGCGACTGGAAATACGACTGGTGAACACGGTCCGCCATTTTGTGGAGTCAAAAATTTGGTTCTACAAAATGGCAGACCGTTATTTGTCACGAAATTAAACAAAAACCACGCAATTTGAAGGGATAGTTATGTGAATCTTTATATTCTACTTTTAAGAAAGCTTCCCAACCATATCCATTTCATTTTTATAGCCCAAATCACCAAATCCAAAGCAATGTGTACCTTTAAGAAGGCGCAACATATTTTAGAAAACACTATCATCAAGACTAATAGAACTGAATTCCATCCCAAGCTCCTTGAGTCCCGACTTAAAATCAAAGCTGATGGGCTCTGTTGTCAATTCTTCATTTGTGTTCAGGGTCTGTGCTCCCGGGGAGGCCTTTCCGACCAGCTTTACCTCAACTCCGGAGGTGCACACCTTCCCCATCCTAAACTTGTCCAAGTCCTCCAGCCTACGTGTCACGGTTGCCTCTCTACCTCGTACCCAAAACATGCCAGTTCTTCCGTGTTACAAGTCGGAGCATTTGTCCAAAGATAGAACTACCCGGCGGGATCGTCGGGATGGTCACAAGGAGGAAGAGGAGGAGGATGATAAGGAGTTCAGGTATGCCTTTGTCAACCCAAGCAGGGAGCGAGATCAGCGGAGCGGGGAGGAGCTGAAGGAGGAACGGAGGCAGAGACAGGATCAGAAGATCAAGCAATGCAGCAGAGGGGTGTTGCCTAACACTGCAGACCAAGAGGAACTGAGGAGACATAGGAACGCGACTGCAGCGCACAAGCTAAGAGTACTGCTTCCCGAACCCAAAGATGCACCGGCCTTCCATTCTGAGCCAAGATCACCAAGATTACCAAAGTTGAGAGACAACTCCCCACAGCATGCACGCCGGCTTCCCCTGAAACAGACATCATGCGATAAGCTCCCTCCAAGACCTACACCCGGGCTCGAGGATAAGCAGGTTACGGCCAAGTTGAAAAGCCAACAGCGCGAGGAAGCGGGCAAGGGGAAGCACACGCCTACCTACGAGGTCTACCACACCAGTGGCCAGCCGAGCTTCTCCACTGTGGAGTTGGAGAAGCGGATCAGAGAGTTGAAACTGCAGAAGCTTGAGAGGAGCTCGAGCGGATCACCAGAGTGTGTGACTTCGACTCCACCGCTATCTAGGGGGGAGTCAACTCCAAGACCCATCTGTGCTTGGAGAGACCGGACGCCCAGCTTAGAGGAGGATGACGGGATTTTCTTTACGGCCAAATCCTCCCTAGAAGACCGAGGTTTTGCTGTGCAGGATGTGCACAGGACGTCGCACAGATATGACAAGGATGACGAGGATGTGCCAGCCACCGAGTTCGGCACGCCTTTATCCATCGTCCCCTGGTTATCCTACCACAAGTCCACTGACGCGGACCTAGGGAACCAGGATCGTACACACTGTGAAAGTCAAGTGGAAAATGTCTACGTAGGAAATCAGCCAAAGCACGGTTTCAGCGGGACAGAAACTCCAACATCCTCCGACCAGACCCTAGCAAAGAATAGCAATTTATATCACAAAACACCTGAAAAGCAATCCCAGCACTGCCCCCTTGCAATCGCTAGTGCTGACCCTACGAGCAACAATGCTCCATCGGGTATTTACGACTCGCCGAGCCAATTGTCGACCGCACAAACCCAGTGGACAACGGATCTCGTCCAGGGAGTGTATAGCGCCATCGGTTGCCATAGCTCCTCCAATCAGAGTCCACTGAATCAAAGCCCAGCCAATCACAGCCAAGGGTCTCCTAGTGCTGTCGCAGGGAGCACCCCTTCGCCTACTTCCTCACCCCGGGACGCACGGAGGCGAGGCTTCAGTCTGGACAGCCACGATTTCCAGGCCAATATCCCTGCACCGTTTCGCAAGCCAATGCAATATGAGGGTAATGCAGAAAGTGCCAACAGCGGCTCCTCTCCATTCACCCCAGTGTTTGGAAGAAGCAAGTCCTTGTTCAGGAGTGTACTCGGGAAGGAAAATACTGCATGGAGTAAAGAGGTATGTGGTTAATTACACGAAATAGTGCTGCAGTTTTTTGGTTAATTATAAGGACCAGGAGACTGAAGGAGGGATTACATCCTTATTAAAGGCAGTGTACACGATTGGTAATCCTCAATTTTTTTTGTTTTTACAGAATTATTACAAAATACCTTACTAGACTGTAAGTTAATAGTAGTCTCAATCATCCTGTGAAATGATGGCACCAGGTGTGCTGTCGTTGTCAAGAAAAGTGGAAATTTCTATCGTTTTCCAATGATTTCCAGCTGGAAATCGTTGGAAAACTGCCCTGTAGCCTTTAGTCAAGGCGCGCGTGGCTACCCGGACGAGTGGCGCGCCCCGGACATGCTGGCATTCGGGGCGCGTCACACGTCCAGGTAGCCACGCGCGCCTTGACTAAAGGCTATCATCCGCCCGACGGTTGAAAACAAGCGCCGTTTTTCTCTCGTTTTTTTCGCCATCCAACAACGCAAAACTTTGAACAGGTCAGTGGAATGATATTTCCTATAAAATACTAAACCCCCAAATCCGCCCATTTCTGAAAAATGCAACAATGACCAATCATGTACACTACCTTTAAACAGAGTTAATGAGTTCTCTGCTTTTTGACCTCGTGTTTATTCAAATATTCAAAAATTGGGATTTCCATTCAAAACCTGATGCGAAGCACTGAATTGCAGTACCTCAGAGAAAAGAGCTGTCCCGCTAACAGTACCGTCAGTTCAATAATGATGTCCTCCCTAACCATGGTAACATTTTCCTCCTTACTGGCTCGTAACCATTCTTGTGAAATTGCCAAAAAGTAGGGATTGATTAAACATCTGTTACATAGCTCGGGTCACAGGTTCGAATCCCGCTCCTGCTAGTTTTCTTTGTTCACTTTGAAATTATTCAAATTACCCAGTTTGTTGACAAAGAAATGTTGCCTTAACCCCTGTAAGTGCAGAATCCTTAGTTACGGGACATGCATGGGCACAAGCTAATTCCTTGTTAATCCGTAAAATACACTCACCATCACTGCAGATTTTTCTGCTACGTTAAGCAGCGATTCCTCACTTACCGTAAGCACTGCCTCAAAATTGGGCCTATACGGGCGGGAATGGCAAAACTCTTATTTCAATTGCCTTAAATTTCCTTCCCTTATGCAAAATTCCGTTTTCTGACTATTTGAAACTGCCGTTCATGCTCGCCTGTACAATATGCTTTGTGGTGATTCTGTATGCAGGGTCTACCTTCTGAGAGCGTGGAGGCCAGCACTTCACCCACCCTGTCCGGCTTGAGGACTGGTCTCATGAGAAGGTCCCTGGACAGCTCTAATACCTACGTCTTCAACCCCAGCACTGGCTTGCCTATCAATTCGAGTCCAGTAAGTCAAAACTTTGGAGTTAACAGGCCTGGCATTATTTTTTTTCTTCTGGCTAGCCCCCTGGGCTAGTCAACTCTACATTTCACTAGCCCTTAAGTTTCACTAGCCCGTTGCACCATTTGACTATTTAAAAAATGTTTGATGGGGAATGCTCAAATTATGGGCCGTCAGTAGCTTCCATGGTAAAACCGAAAAATGATGGTTGAAACAACAGAGGTTTAGGAAAAGATCTGAGGACATTAAATGAAATAAATTGGAGATTTTGTCCAACTAATAATCAGCCTTTTTGCTTTATTCACTTCATATCATAGTTACATTATTGGTTAGTGGGAGATTTTTTGCTAGCCCGCCGGGCAACCTAAGAAGCAAGTTTGACTAGTCTGGAGCAGTCCTAACTAGTGTTTGTACACCAATCAAGCCCCTAATTAACCCCTCAGATGACGGATGATGCCAAATGCCGCAAACAAAAAATTGCCACCAGGCCGGATGACGTCTATAGATGCCATTTTCTGCATTTTCAATCCATTGTTGGATTATTGTGTTCATTACGCTTGGCTGCACAAGCCTCTTGTGTCCGTTTCGTTTGGCTGCAAAACCGACATGGCACCCCTGTGCCTCACTATAATAACCGTACCCAAAGTGTTAAGAAGTACTGTGAACATGCAACTAGGAGCTGTTTCTAATTAAGACTTGTCTGATATATTTACACATCTAGACTGGCATTCATGATGGGAAAATGTTCAATGTAGGGGGAAAAAAATAATTTTCTAATTTTTTTTGGCAAGTCGCTCTTTATTAACCACTTCACCCTGGCTGTTTATAATGGGCCGCCAGTATGCCATACGGGCTTGTGCAGCCAAGCGTAATGCCCACAATAACCGAACAATTGACTGAATATGCAGAAAATGCGTGTAGCTGTCAACCGGCCAGGTGGTTGTTTTTTCCAAACTGCTGCTATAGCCGGCATCCGTAATCAATGGGTTAAGAAGCTGATTGTGTTTTAAATTTGGAATGTTGTTCAAAATAAAAAAAAAATTCAGAATTTAAAAAGAAAAATTGACATTCTCAAAAATAGCTGTTACTAAAAAATATTTGCGAGAGGGTAGTCTGATGTTTTTCCCCCTCCCTTCCTGCATTGTGCCTGTAAAAAAAAGTGGTTCAATTAAGTGTATTATACTATTTGATATAGGGTCATTCTATACATTTGGGGTCGAAAAGTGTGACTTTTTTGGTGCCCCTGTTACACCTGACCTGTGTAATTTCCCATCAAGTATCATTAACCAGTTCGCGTCGGGTGACGTGTATGCACGCACTCATCGAGGCAAGGATCCAGCGGAAATATCTGTCAGCGACCGGATCGCAGTGAGCGAGGCCAGGGTGTGCTACCCGCTGATAAAGGCCAGAGCCCGTCTGGCACCCAGGCTCGTGAAAAATAATCCCGGCATGAACTGGTTAAAATCCACTTCACGCTATGTTTTACTTGTTTGGCAGGTACTTTGCTTTACATAATCTCTTGGAGATAGAAGGCATTAAAGAATGTGTCCTGGATTGCAAAATCCTATACATGTCAGATGTAACAGGGACACAAAAATTGGACCCCAAATTTATAGCATGACCCAATAGCCAAATGTTCAGGACATCAATGCAGTGAGTTACAGCCAAACCTACTTGCTCAATGTGCACAAATGTGTGTTTTTAGCAGCACATGAACGTTGTGCCTAGGTTTCACGACTGTTCAAAGTTCTGAAGATTTCTTCCATTCTTTTCAGGCGCCTTTAAGAAAAGCCAAAACAGAGCAGGACTGTGCATCTCTACTCAAGCCACGTTCTCTTCTCAAGAGGTAAATTCCTGGGAACTGCTGAATGAATGAAGACGAAATGTTGTGTGCCAGTGGACATTAATTGATTTACTTTCTTTTGTTATTTCTCCAGACTAGTCAACAAATTAAGGGCAAGCTTAGAGGTGAAGTCCGGTTCAAACAAGATCTGCACGAATTTATATGGACTCACAATGGGAGACTTTTGAGATGCTGGGGGCAGCAGACATACCGGTCCTTTTTGCTTGTTCTGAGCATGCGCGGATAGTTCTGAGCATGCGCGCGTAGTTCTGAGCATGCGCGCGTAGTTCTGAGCATGCGCGCATAGTTCTGAGCATGCGCGCATAGTTCTGAGCATGCGCGCGTAGTTCTGAGCATGCGCGCGTAGTTCTGAGCATGCGCGCTAAGTTCTGAGCATGCGCGCGTAGTTCTGAGCATGCGCGCATAGTTCTGAGCATGCGCGCATAGTTCTGAGCATGCGCGCATAGTTCTGAGCATGCGCGCATAGTTCTGAGCATGCGCGCATAGTTCTGAGCATGCGCGCATAGTTCTGAGCATGCGCGCATAGTTCTGAGCATGCGCGCATAGTTCTGAGCATGCGCGCATAGTTCTGAGCATGCGCGCGACAGCCGAGTACAATGGAAAAGGACCAGTATGTCTGCTGCCACTAGCATCTCAAAAGTCTCTCATTGACCTTTCTCCATCTGCGAGTTCTTAGACAACTTCGCACGCGTGCAGTACGTTGGTATAATGCGCAATACGTGCAATAGCATATAACAGTACACTGCATACCCACGCACTTTATAAAGCGTTTGCTTCACGTATCTGTGACTGAAGTTGTGGATTTATTCAAGATAACTTTTCCCATTGCGTTTTGGTTCCAAGACGTCCTTAGCGGTACGGTGCGATGCAGTGCGCACAGGTTTATGAATGTACAGTGCCCTGGCCACATCGCTGAGGACGTCTTGGCCCTTTAGTAGTTTTGCTCGCGAAATCACTAGCAGAATTGTGTGGTATTTGCATGCGCGTGTGACCTCCATTGCATGCGTGTGTGACCTCCATTGCATGCGTTGTATAATCGCTGACTCACTGGTCTAGTTTCCCCGCGCTATACAGCTTGAGGTATGCATGTACGTACGTCATGACTAGCTAGATAATTACTAAAACATGATTTCCTCCAGTGTGCAAGTGCCATTATTCTTTTGACCTGCCTGTGCGCAAGCGCCATTATTCTTTTGACCTGCCTGTTAAATTATGCATATACAGGTCACGCGCAGTTCCCTGCGAAAGGTCCAAGATGTCCTTAGTGATGCGGCCTTGGTGTGTGTGGGTAGAGGGCGCTAGCTGTGCGCGCTGCATCGTACCGCGCGATAAGAACGTCTTGGAACCAAGACTAATTGCCTTTTGCGTGCATGAACGTATGGAACACACCATCACATACTGTGTTTCAACCAAGGCGCAAATGAGGCAGCTTGCATGTGTTTGACATTCAACAGATGCTGGGATTGTTTAATGCTCATGATCGGCAATAGGTCAATTAGGTTTACAACACTGGTTCCTGTGAAGAAACGTAATCCTACCAAGAAACGTTCCCACAGAGAAACTGGAATCTCGCAGGATTACCCCAAGCTTCATTGTCATTTCCAGAACATCTCGCCCATTTAAACGACATACTAACTACATACAACCTATGCTATTTCTTTTTTTCAGTTCTCCTTCGTGCAATGATCTGGAGAACTCGAACAACGCCCCACTGTCTCAGGCAACAAGGGTATTCAGTACCAGTGCTCCGGCCTCGACGAGCTGTCTCTTAGGAAACTTTGAGGTTGGTACTAACTTTCCACTAATAACTATGTAGATTTAAGTATCCCATGATGACACTCAAGGAGCTTTTAGCACAAACCAAATCTAAAAATAATTAAACTAATAAAAATAGAAACCAGAAATTACAAACGTTAAATAAACGAACAATGCTAGACATGAGGGAAACATCCCACTAGAGCAAAAACAGGCAACTCCACTGCCTTTTGGTGTTGACACACCAACACCTTTGCCAGCTTCTTATCTTTGTAATCCATTAGCCAAACAATTGCTTGTAATCCTTAAGTAAACACTTCCAGGCTGGGATTTGCTGGTACTACTCACAGCGTACAAATCACCTCTCCGATTCGTTCAAGTTTATTATCGTTCTCAGCTTTGCAGCAGCCGTTTTTCACGATTCAAAGTTTTTTAAGTAGTTACACAGGATAGAAAATCTGAACTGAGGCATTTTTTACAATAAAACTAAGAATTCTTGCAGATGTTTCTGTGTTAAATATAACTCATATAGATAAGAACTTAAGTCAACAAAGGATTAACTGATAGTATCTTAAGTTTATTGACACAAGATAAACAATGTAAACAACATAAAATCTCAAAAAGGCAGTGCTCCTTTCCGAGTTAGGGCCTTCTAACTCGGAAAGCTCTAGTGGGATGGGGACAGTATGGATAAGAACAAATGAAGCTGTTCCCGAGGTGTGTTCCACTCAAGCGAACAATGCGAAAGTTGGCGTACGTCGCATAAAAATTCCCACTGCATGTGCTTAACCAGTTAAGGATTATTTTTGCCAAAAACATCAAAATATAGCAGCCAACTTCTGATATACAGCCACACGCCACAAATACTGATTCGCAAGAGTCATTTCAACTGTATTTGTATGATATTTCTTGCCGAAACCTCATATTTTTCAATGCTTGGGTGTGCCCACTGGAGCGTAAATTGTAGAACAACAGGCCGTGCACAGCGGCCAAGTTCAAGTTTAACACACGGTCCGCCTCCACAGACTTCTCGGACTTTGTGTGTGTGTGTGTGTGTACAAAACAAATGAGGGATTAGCGTGTTGAGACGTCACCCGGAGGTGAGGCGAGGCAAGCATGACGTTTTAACCCGTCAGCTGTGCCTGTGTATAAAAACAGGGTTTCCAGGGAAGATGCCAGGTCCTGTATGACCAACCAGATTTGAAGCACGCTGCTGAATTTTATCAAATAGCAAGCCGGAGCACCTGCCCAGATGTGGCTGTAGTATTCCAATTGCTCCAATTAATGTGTCTTGGGCTTTGCATGGTGGAGAGTCATTAACCCTAACCCTCCAGGGCATTTTTGCTGGAACCCTGCCAGACGCATCAGGGCCCAATTTCATAGCGCTGCTTAACACACTATTTTCTGCTAACGGAACCCTCGCCCATTTCATAGACTGTAAGCAGTAAGCACAGCGAAGAGCCCGCTAACTTCAGAAGCAGGATTTGCTTAAATTAGTGATGCAACAATAGAAATCGCGACTTGGCCATGAAGTACACTGATGCTAATAAGCAAATTCTCCTGCTATAGTTAGCACAACTTTTCTGCTTACCGTTAAGCAGCGTTATGAAATTGGGCCCTGATTTTCATAGTTTGTCACATTGACTTGTGTGCAGAGTGCAGCAAAGTGGAGCTGTCAGCACAGATGCACTGTGCTGCGTCTGGTAGGGTTAGGGTTAAGTGCACAAAGCGAATGCCCACAGTCAATTGATAGGTATTTTTTTTCTTCAGGAATCTGTATTGAATGGCAGGCTGGAACCTCTCGGAACAATTGACGGCTTCACGGCAGAGATTGGCGCCAGCGGGTCATTCTGTCCAAAGCACGTCGTTCTTCCAGTCACTACCTTCTTCTACAGCGTGTCCGATGATGACGCTCCCTCTTCGTATTTTGTAAGCCAACGAGATTTCAAGTCGTTGCAGTTTAAAAAAAAAAATCTGTTGGCTAAAAGTGCTTGTTTTGCATAATTAACCCCTTGCGGTTGGCTGTTATTGATGGAATGCTAAGGAGCCGGAGCTGAGAAAGGGTTGTGTTTGAAAAAGCTCTATCAATTCATTACACCCACATTCAGTTCATTACACTATCATTCAGTTCATTACACTCCCATTCAGTTCATTACACTCCCATTCAGTTCATTACACTCCCATTCAGTTCATTATGCTCCCATTCAGTTCATTACGCTACCATTCAGTTCATTACACTACCATTCAGTTCATTACACTCCCATTCAGTTCATTACACTCCCATTCAGTTCATTACACTCCCATTCAGTTCATGACACTCCCATTCAGTTCATGACACTCCCATTCAGTTCATGACACTCCCATTCAGTTCATGACACTCCCATTCAGTTCATGACACTCCCATTCAGTTCATGACACTCCCATTCAGTTCATGACACTCCCATTCAGTTCATGACACTCCCATTCAGTTCATGACACTCCCATTCAGTTCATGACACTCCCATTCAGTTCATGACACTACCATTCAGTTCATGACACTACCATTCAAGAACAATATAGTTGAAACATGAATGGATTGAGTATGCACAGTAATGTGGATACTCGCATCAACCAGTCCAGGTGTCTCGCCTCACACTGTGGCTATGGCCATCGTCCAGCTACAAGGGGTTAAAATGTTAATGTGTTTGATTCAGTTTGGTATTTGAAAACCGGAAAGAAGTACATTTTGTAAATGTGAACTCTGTAAGATGAGGCCTAATAACAGGTCCCATATCCTCCAATTTTAATGTGATTTTGCATGCACCCTAGGGTGTAAGGTTTAATCTTCTCTTCCAAGTACTGCTTGTGACTTGAATCGAACAGAATAAGTCACAAGTCGCCAGAGCTACTCTTGGAATTGTATATTTCCTGGCACGTTCCCAATGGGAACAGGCCCTTCTCGGGTAAGCACGCAGTGCATAGATCACTGTTCCCCTGCGGAATCACAATACATGTATGTTCCCAAGCTGTTCCTAGTGGGAACCGTGGGTGTTCACCGATTAAAACAAGCAATGTTGTCGGACGTACCAAGCAATCCTGCTTTTTAGATGCTCTCGTAGATACCCTTAAACATGGCTTATACTGTATAAATCAATAGGAACTGCCAATTAACAACTGTGGGTGTTAAAAACGTCATATCCCACATCACAGCAGTCAACAATTGTTTTGTTATATCGCCAAACCCAGTTTATTTCAGTTCAACTTGCCTTGCTCGGTGGATATTAACTCAAACAAATCACGCGATCAAAACAGCTGATCGTCTGGTAGTCCGCTGCTCCCACTACAGTTTATTATCGCAAACAGTGTAGGTAAAAATTGCGCGGGTACCAATGATACAGCTCAATAGCTAGCTGGCTGATGATGTCATTTTTATAGACCGGACACGTGATTGTTCTAGGCCAATCAAAATACAGTATCCAAGACGGAGATATAACAAAGTTTTTTATATAATGTATATATTCACATCAGGATTTAAAAACTGAGTGGTATATCAAACTGAGCCAAGTTTACTCTTTTTTTAAGTTAGAAAAAAAACAGACATAATGTCATGCTCCCAAATATTGCATTGCCCCTTGAATGCCATCTCAACATCAGTGATTTTGTTTTCCCGAAAGCCAGGATCATCTGTGATTTTCAAAGGCAGCTTCTGACGTACACATTTTTACACCCTTTGACCCTCCAGGGTTATATTAACCTTGAGCACCTCGGAAGGCGTGGCTACCACATACCCAAAACCGGAACCATTCAGGCGGTAAGTCATGTGAACTCTGGCCTATGACCTTTGGCCTAAGGGTGACATCCAATTTTTTAATTTTTTGATATTGTCAAATTCTCCAATTGACAAACATTCCAATAATGTGCAACTTAATGTGGTTTGCCATTTCCTAGGAAAGGGGAAACTAATATTTTAACCAGTAGCAAATGCTGAGCAATCACGTGAATGCTTTTTTTAATAATAAAATAAAAGCAACCTTCCCCCCCCCCCCCCCCCACAGACGTTATTTAATCCCAACAAGACCGTGGTCAAGATGTTTGTGATGCGATACAACTTGGCGGACATGCCGCCCAATTGCCAGACCTTTGCACGACAGCGTATCTTCTACATGCCCAGCAATGCACTACTGACTGACGACTGCGCGAAGGAACTCCGGTACCTCATCCACATCAGGTGAGTGATGGTTCGACGTCATTGTTATACGGTCAAAACCTGCTACGTACTCTGGCTGCCTTGATGAAATGGCCGTCTGCTTTATCTGGCCATTATTTTGTGACCGGCTCTACAAAAAGGGGTATTATGAAAACACGCACAGGCAGAAAAATCTTTACCTAAGTGATTTTTTTGGGGGGGGGGTTTGTTTGCTTCTATTATATCTATATTTTTATAATTTATTTTCAGAAACATTAATATCGATTAATAAAGATGAAAAAATACATGTTGATAAAAAATAACTTCTATCTTATTTCTTTGCACTTTTTGTGTTTAAAGGCCTATATATCTCTGAACACACTTTCGTTATAAAAATTGGAAAATAGGAGTATACAAATGTTAAGATTTCTCGAGAACACAAAATGCCACAGGGGTCAAACCTACACCTAATTAAAGCTTACGATGTGACAAATTCAACTATGTATATAACTCATTTTTCAGATTTTGCGACATAATAACCCTTTTTGCAGAGCCGGTCACATTTTTTTGGTCGCTCTCAACAAAGTCCCTCATTGACCCCCTTCAGTTATTTTCATATGGTCCTGCTAAATCCCAGCAATTTCCAACAAAACTGGCATGACAAGCCTGCTAAATACAACACAATCCGACAGCAAGTTTTGTCGGATATCTGCAGCGTACCTTCTTCACACCAGCCTTGGCATTTTGCAGCTAACCTGCTGAATCCAACAAAATACAACGGGTATTTGTTTGTGTGAGCCCTGCTAAATCCAGCGAAATCCAACTAAAATTGTACTCGCGGTCTACATCTAGACTGCTGATAACGAAATTCAACAGGCGGCTCTGCAAAAAGGGGTATTATGTTGCACTATGTGAAAGCACACACAGGGCTGTTCTATGTGAAGCGAGCAAAAAATCTTTACGTAAGTGATTTTTTTGTTTTTGGTTTGTTGGCTTCTGTTATATCTATATTTTCAGAATTTATTTTCAGAAACATTAATATCGATAAATAAAGATGAAAAAATACATGTTGATAAAAATTACTTCTATCGGATTTCTTTGCACTTTGTGTGTTTAAAGGCCTATATCTCTAAACACACTTCCGTTAAATTGGGAAAATAGGAGTATACAAATGTCAAGATATCTCAAGAACACAAAGTGCCACAGGGGTCAGACCAACACCAAATTAAAGCTTAGGATGTGACAAATTCAGCTATGTATTTAACTCATTTTTCAAATTTTGCGACATAATAGCCCTTTTTGCAGAGCGGGTATAATTGCTACCCTGCTGAATACAACAATATCCAACACACATGTACGTTGTGTTGAGTGCAAAATCCTACAAATTACAACAGTCTTTTTTTTACCATTGTTGGATTTTCTTGGATTTAGCAGGGTTAGTGTTAATACAGCTTGTCATTCCAGCCACCTGTGTACAGTGGCCACCTTGGTGTCAAGCTAACACTCTAGTAATTTAATATAGAACTGTGTACTTATACAACAAACCTGGTATCAAATTAGCCTCTGTTCAGGGAACTGTAACATCACAATCTTGATGTTCGTGTCGGGAGGTACACGTAAAATGATTATGGGGAGTCGGGTTAGCCTCGTGGTTCTTTCCTCGCCTTCCACCGCTGTGACCTGGGTTCGAATCCCACCAGGGCCGACATGTGTATTGGGTTTTTCAGTCCCTGCCTGAATATCATTCTGGGGTTTTCCTTCCGCCTCTAATACTGAACATTCTTTGGTCGTTTTCCTACAGGTTTCTTCAGGCTTTTGAGCTACAGTGCGATATGCGCTTTTGAGGATTTCTTGGTTTCAATACCAGAAAGAATTATTAAAACGAATTAAAATGATGATTTTTTAATTTTTTTTTAAGAAAATAAAGTTGTGTTACTGTCATTCCTGCAGGTTTCAGAGCTCCAAGTCGGGAAAGATCTACCTCCACACTGACATCCGCATGATTTTTGCCCGGCATAGCCCGGACTTGGAGTCTGCGCTCGGTACCTACGAGCTTCGCTCTTTCACCGAGATGCCAAGCAATCCGCGATTCTCACCCAAGAAGCGATAACGGTTTGCTTCCGACAATCTTTTTTGGGTCTTTTCAGAGAATAGATTTATTCAGCCCACATCATGAATTGTGAATGAATCCTTTGCGAATTTTGTTCGCATTGAATTTAGATCTAATGGTGTATTGAAGGCTCGTGAATTATTCATGAGTGTATTTATCGGTATGCACCCTTTTATGCATAACTTTATGCCATGATGTGTATATATTTTGTGTGTGGATAATGACCTGAGTCTGATTGTTTCCATTGAGATCAAGTTGAATGCAAAACGGGGAATATCGGAAAGAAAATTTTTTCAAGGAAATTTAAAACGAATTGTATCCTTCTTTAAGCCCACCAAACCCCTCCCTTCCTACATTAACCCTGACCTCATCGATTACTACAAAATACTACTTGTAGTAAACTGTACTATGCAGTACTCTTACTACACTATATGAGGAATTGTGTAGTATTTTGTAGTAGAGTGTACTTTACCCCAAATGTGAATGCCTAGGACGTTAGGGTTGAATGACCAATTCTAAAGCTCTTTGTATTGCAGTGATTTGAGAACGAAAATGTTCCTTGACAAAGCTTAGTTTTTAGAACATAAATGCAACGCGGCACTTCTCATGCGTCACAAATTCTAAAAAAAAATATTGCTTAGATGTCATGATAATTGAACTATCGCCGTTTGTGAGTTAGCCATGCCTCTTAGACAACTTTACACACATGCAGCACGTGGGTGCGATGCGAGAAACGCGCAGTAGCGTATTACGGGGAATCATTGCATACACGCTCTCTCTGACCGGATGCAGGAGTTGTCTCAGATTTCTGAGACAACTTTGCCCACGTGTGCATGCAGACTTTCGTGCGACCACTTATTGCAAAAAGTGGGAAAATAGCTTTTCCCAATTTCCAGCCGCTCGTTATAACGCGTATCTGAATAATGCAGACTCCCCGGACCCCACTCACATAAGTTTCACCGTCCGAGAATCGGGAAAAACTTAAGAAATATAAACAAAACAAACTACGCTAAACGGGCTTGGCCAATGTGCTGCAAACAAAATTAGTATAATGAAAACGTGATGGGCCGGTTGAGCGTTTGCGTTAAATTTGACGTGTATTCGTTTCAAGGAACAGGGCGCACATGCGGCCGAATAATGCGCGTATTTGGAATGTTTTTTGTTTGTCCAAGATTTGGAATATCATGTGATGTTCAACAGACGGTACGATTGGATAATGGCCATGAACGGCGATAGGTCAATACCCAAGCTGCCTGCTGTTTTTATTCCTTGATCTGAAACACATATCTATCAACTACTTTGCAACTTGTTCAGGAATTATTTTTGTTGATTCATCATGTATTTGTGCAACTTTTCTTATCATTATCAGAACGATAGAATTATTAATTTGTTTTTTAAATTCATTTTCTTTCCTTATATAATCGGAAATCAAGAAGATATTTAAATTTCAATTCACGGATCATTTACCTCACTGCATAATTTGTATTTCTGTTTATTTTTAATTTTCAGCGATGCTGGACTTTTTAATTAGTGTTTATTTTGACTTTCTTTTGCCATTGTTTTTCGTGAGGCTATTTTTTCCCCTCCACATTGTTCCCTTCAAATAAGCTTAGTGGCACCTTTTGTGAGGACTGTATTTGTTGATGTTTCTCGAAGAAAAAGTAGAGAGTACATCCCAGTGTTGACCCGAGTGGAAAAGTAATGGTGCGTCTTATTCCTGGCAAACGCATCCCTGTGCAATTTACATACCAATGCAAAATTTGTACTCATTGCTATACCTGCTGCCATTTGAATCGGCCAGCCGACTTTGCATCCCAGCCACTGATGTGAGATTTTTTTTTCATAGGGTGTTGGAGGGCAATAGGCATAGCATACTGTAAATGCCCTCTGCCCTACCCGCCCTGCCCCGCCCTGCTCCGCCCTGCTCCGCCTGCTCCGCCCCGCCCTGCCCTGCCCCGCCCCGCCCTGCCAAGCCCATCGCATACATTTCTTTCTGAATAAAAGAATGAAAATCCTGCGCAGACTCCCCACACGGAATAATAGTACTGGTCACTATAGAGTACCGAAGTGATGACGTCAATGCAATGTTTGGAACCAGAATACTTTGGTTATTTTGTGTCAATGTGTTTGCATGACTGGCTGTTAACAAAGGAACAGTCGAAATCTGCATTTGTTTGGAGCCAGTTGTCGTGCCAACTGACGTCAGACTTCGGTTCTCTATAACAAGGAACCTGCCCATGGAATTTTTACAAGTCTTTCTTTTTCAAAACATGATCTCGTGAATTTTATAGGTCATTAGGGCAGCCTCCTTCCCTTCTCTTTTTTCCATCTCTGATTTTTTTTTTTTATATTATATTTCTTTTGCTTCACTTTTAGTTTTGTGCAATAAACAACTTGTGTCAAACAGAACACAGAATCTGATACTCATTTTCTGGACTTTTGTGTGAAAAGTGGAATATTTGTCCCATGTAAAACCTCAAAGTTAAACTTTACTAAATAAAGTGCAACATTTTTGACAGTGCAAAGTTGGTATTTTGTGTGTTATTAACACATCATTCGTTACCAACAATCAAAGTTGTACCATCACCACCCCACTCTGCCAAAAAATGAAATAAATAAATACAATTTAAAAAAACAACTTTTTGAAATATAAAAAAAAACAAATTCACGACACTTTTTAAAACAAATTCAAAAATTTGCTTCTCAATATGTTTCATTCCAGCAAATCATGTTAGCCCCCCTCCCCCCCCTCACCAGAAACAAAATCAAATTGAGTCTAGAATTGCACTTGAAATAAAGAAAATATTAAAATGGTTGTCAGATTCTGTGTTCTCCTTGAATGGCATGATAGAGATCTATTGCATTACCATGGGGATATTGCTACATGTAGGTTGAAATAAGGAAAAACAAAGGTCATGTAGAGCAAGTTCAAGTGCTAACCGAAATTTGAGCAAGCCCAGGTCCCAATTTCATAGAGCTTCTTAAGCGCAAAAATGTGCTTAACCCCTTGCGTACGGATGACGCCATATGGCGTATAAAAAAAGTGCCACCAGGCCGGATGACGCCATTTGCTGCTGTTTGTGCAGTTTCAATCCATTGTTGGATTATTGTTTGTTACGCTTGACTGCACAAACACATTGTAGCGGTTCGCTTGGCTGCAAGAACCACCCCGACGTCTCCTGTAAAACAAAACGTACTCAAGGGGTTAAGCAGACAAAAACCCTACTTAATAAAATCAGGTTACCAGCCAAAACTCCATGTGATGTATATTGCTTGTGGCAGGTATTTAGCTGTTGTTTGCTTAGCATGACAATCACATGGAGTTTTGGCTGGTAACCTGATTTTACTGAGCAAGTTTTTTTGTGCTTAAGCAATTTTTTTTTGCTTAGGCTCTGTCAAATTGGCCACTGGTCCCAATTTAATGGACCTACATGTAATAAGCAAAACAATTATTGCTTAGGAAATTTATGTGAACAAAGAAAACTGGCTGGAAACAAAATGTCGATGCCATGAGATTGTGTGTGTATTCCTATATTTGACGACCAGTGATGCAACCCTGCCCTATAGGCTGGTACCGGATTGTTGACTAGACCAACCAAGCTATGATTTGGCACAGTTTGGGTGGGGGATGTTCTGCTTGTGTTATAAGCAGCCCATCTCGTTTGTATGTAGACTCGAACTGAGGCAACGTGGACCCAAATTAATCTGGTGCTTGTGGTGCCCTGATTACTATGAAGATGGGTGCCATTGGCTTCTGGGAACCAGTCCAAGATGGCTGCTGCAGATAATAACGTTAGCAATGTAAGTACCAAGCACCCGTTTTACTTCAGAAAAAAAAAATGAAAGTAGAGCTTGTTTTTCTCCTCGTAGTTAGAGGAAGTCTGATCTCTTGTGTTTTGACATCTTTTCAGCGGAGAATCTGTTCATTTCTCTCAACCTGTACAGTACACGTATTGCACTCGATTAACAACATTGTGGTATTATTGTTTAACTGATATTTCTATTTATTTTTCAATTATGGTCATGTGATTATTAACAAAGGCACACACTGCCCCATTGCATGTGTGCCAAGCTCTACGTACAGATGATTGAAATGAATTTTTTTGTCTTTTATTTGTATAGAGATATTAAAGTATTGACTTGTATAGATCTGTAGTCTGTTGGATCAGAGGTTTATCGGATCACGAGAGCACTAACTTTCCTATGTCCTGGTGAAGTTACCGTACTGTCAACATTGGTGGGCAAATAAACGAATGATTAATGAACAATCTAAATTAATTGACAAGGCCTTGCTAGGTTGCCTAGAAAAAAGACATCTTGAGTTGTCTTATTAAAGCATTGCGTCATTGCTCCGTTCAGATGATTGGTATGCTGGGAGTGTAATTTTCCTAAACTCTCTAGCTTGTGACCATTGTGACCACACGTGATCTTTAACAATTCTAATGAAATGTGAATAGATAGCTTCTATCCCTGTGATTTGCCTTTTCTTGTCTTTTGTAGCCCACACATTGAGTGGCCTTTTGGCCGAGAAAAAAAAATAAAATAATTAAAGAAAAGAAGATTTGGGGCCATTTTCATGCAATCTGTAGCATCAGATTCTGAACTGAATGGCCTGAGATTCTGTGCTCAGCAAGCCATCAAAGAAATTCTGAGCTAACCCTGTAAGCACAGAATTCTTATTTACGGGATGTAGTGCAAGCCACTGTGGCCAATTTCATAGAGCTGCTTAGGCCAAAAATTTGCTTAAGCACAAACAAAAAAACCTTGCTTAATAAAATCATGTTGCCAGCCAAAATTCCATGTTATATATTGACTGGTATTTAGCTGTTGTTTGCTTAGCATAAAAATTACATGGGGTTTTGGCTGCTAACCCGATTTTATTAAGCAAGTTTTGTTGTGCCTAGGCAATTTTTTTGCTTGAGCAGCTCTATGAAATTGGCCTGGGAATTCCTTGCTGACACGTGAAATGTGGTCACCTTAGTGCATAATTTTCTGCTACACTTTAGTGGCGATCTTTGCTTACCTTCACGGATTCCGTGAAATCAAGCCCTTATTTTGCAATAGGCACTCCATGCTCTTTCGACCAGCAACCCATTCGCAAGTTAATAAAATGCGTGCACAAGAATGTCAGCCATGAGGGGAGTGGGCGTGGCTCGACCTAAACAAAAAAGGGCGGTCTCCTGATTAGGCTGTAGCGTTACTAGTTTGTACATAAACATGGGTACGGCCATTGGGCTTCACTGCACACAGTAAGTTAGTGCTCTAGTAATCTAGTAATCTGTAGCTGTATGGTTGGAGTTTAGTTTAAAAGTTTAGTATAAAAGCTGAGATTAAGAGCCAAAGACACACCGTGGACGGAAAATGTGGACAATTGTACGGGGCAAGTTTTTGTCCTCTAGTTCCGGAGACAATCCGGGTGTAAAATCTTGTTGGGTAAAGCAAGTTGCAACCATTGGTCTGTATAATGAAAATCAATAGTTGCAACGTGCCAAAGGTTGTTCCATGACTTTTACACGAATATGCAAAACGTGCGGGCTGCCAGGCATTCTGCCGAAATCGGTTACCTGTTGAACTGCATGAAATGTGAAGATTTTATGGAACTTTTGGTAGCAACGCAAAAGCACAGAGCAACAAATTTACCTTTTGGGGTGATTTCATTCCAAGCATGGTTAAAATTAAAAAGTCGGTTGTATCAGTAGCATGTGCCATTTATGAACTAAATACAGCATTTATGGGAAAAGAACACAATTTCTGTCTTGACGGCCAGACTAGTCTTTCCCATGCATTTCGGTCTCTTGTTACCATAATGTGATAATATAGAGGAAGCTCGATCACCAACCAGACTTGTATAACATCACCATGAAACTTCATGGTTTCGACTCGCTGAGCAAGTTCTATCAACGACTGTTGGTCAACCAGTGGTGTATTCATGACATGCCTTGCACAAGTGTCCTGAACCCATCAAAATCCAACACTGTAGTATACCTATGGCACATACTTTGTACTTGGCCTGGGGCATCATAGCTTCATGTCAAAGTAAAGGTGCCAAGGCTGTACAGTCCTCGGGGCCAATTTCATAAAGCTGTTAAGCACAAAAATTTGCTTAGCATGCAAATGCTTCCTTGATAAAAACTGGATTACCAACCAGATTTCCATGTGTGGAATATTGCTTTTTGACTGGCATTCCGCTGTTGCTTGCTTAGCATGAAAATTACCTGGACTTTTGGCTGGTAACCTGTTTTTACTAAGCAAGACATTTTCATGCTAAGCAAATTGTTGTGCTTAACAGCTTTATGAAATTGGGCCCAGCTGAACCATCAAAATGCAATACATCATTGGGGGGGGGGGGGGGATTTTGCTTAGCATGAAAAGTGTTTCTTGGTAATTTACCAACCTAAATTTTCATGTGATTATTGCTTGTGACTGGTATTTAGGTGTTTTTGCTAACTTGTAATATGGCATGATGGGTGCAAGATACATGTAGCTCACTTGATAGAGTACCAGTACGTTATTTGTTCACTTTGAAAATTCATTCAGAATTACCTTGTCAATTTCCCTGGTGGTTTGTTTTGGTGAAAATCACATGGAGTTTTGGCTGGTAATCTGTTTTTACAAAGCAAGGCTTTTTGTGCATATCAGCTCCATGTAATTAGACAAGGTTTTGGAAAAAGTTGGCCCATCTATCATCATTTAGTCCAAGATAGAACTTGCTCTCTGCTGTACATTGTGGTAACTATACCGCGTTCGATTACATCCTCCACGCTTACTTGTGAAACGCGAGCCTGTTCGATTTAGCTCTCACGTGACTTCTCGCACTTACTTGAGCCTGGCCCTACTAACCCAGCCGCCGAGCCGCTTAATTGAGTAAGTACCCCATAAGGCCCTGCTAAAAAACATGGCTGCCATGTCTAGCGATGCGCCAGCGGTGGGAAATTCCAAAAGGCAACAAATTTGTATCAAAATTGCTCTGGACGATGGACGTAAATTGAACACATGTGTACATAGTGCGAATGAAGCGGCATGGCTTCAGTCAAGTATGTCACCTTATTTAAAACCAATCCACTTTAAAATGGAAGACGAATGTCACTAGCTGCGTTAACATCACTCGAGTGACCTGAGATCGTTCGTTTACTCTAACGTACTGCGCATGTGCAACTTTCCCCGATTTAGAGGCACGAGTAAGCCCGGGTGAGTAATCGAACACACTACTTGTAATGCAACCAAGCTGGTTCTAAATAGTCAACTTGGACTAGTCCAACCATCATCGACTAGACGGTGTAAGCATATTATTGTCCTTGATCAAACTTGTGCTGTACATTGTGTGATACAAACCAACCCTGGTAGGCTGTTACACAAACGTTGACTTGAACAAGTCCAACTATCGTTGACTAGACAAGGTTAAGTTAGTTAATGGTAGTTCTTGTGCAAACTTGCTCACAGTAGCTGAACGGAATGATAGGAATGCACTGGACTATGCTTTGTTGCTGAAAGACTGAAACTAAATAATGACTTTGAAACCACTCGCATTCAAATAACCCAGTACACACACAGGTCATACTGAATTTAATTGGGATTTTCATATGTTAAAAGGTGCATGCTATTATGTACAATGTGAAATAACAAAGTGTATTTATATTAGGATTAATTGATATCAGAGAGTTTAATTTATCTGGAAGTAAGAATAAAATATGTATTTATTCATATATAGACAGAACAAAATCCATTGAAATGATTCTTGTTTTTAATCTTAAAGGTTTTTAGTCCTTACAAGTCTGTTGCATAGGCCTACAGGTTTACCATATGATATGCTTAAAACAGACTTAACGTCTTGAATACGGACGACTTTCATGGTCGCGGTTTGAAAAAGGCCACCTGTGCATAGTCAATCCATTGTTTGCCTTATTGTTTGCGTTACAATTGGCTGCACAAGCCTGTCTTGCCAAATTGGAAAATACATAAGCCAGCCAAGTTGTAGTTCTAAAAAATGTGCAGTGTATTTTCACTATTAAAAGCTCTGCCAGCATTGACATTTTTGGGGGTAAAACTCACCGAGACGATGGTTACTTTCCCCATAACAAGTCCAGTGTGAACAGCCCACTCTTTCCCCATGGTTACTTTTCCAGCTTCCAGCGGTAACTTACTTTACTAACCAACCTCTGCTCGGTCAAACTGACAAGGCTAATTGTCCCGATGAGGTGTGTCTCGTACAGAAAATGCGAGTCCGTAACGCATTTAACTGCGGTAATCACGGATAGATGGCTCTGCTAGTGTGACTTAGCATTCCCACTGCAGTAGAAATCTTGTCGCATCCTAGGGAAGACGGCAGCAGAACACAGGTGAGTAAATTTTGTCATTAAAATGCCATTTTTAAACCTGCATGAGTGCATGTACATGTATGTGCAAACAATTGTGTAAAGCCTTTGTGTCATCAGCCCTCGACACACCCAGCCTCCAATTTTGTCTCATCTGTCTTCAAGACATCTTAATCTTTTCTTCTTTAATAGGAGCTTCAATTTCCTACCTTCTGCTTCTCTATTGTAGCCCCATACCGAACCTATCGTGGCTCTTAGCCTTCTTAGTGGCCTCTTTTAACCAGTTCACGCCGGGATTATTCTCACATTGACCGGACCCAGGCGCTAGATTATTTTTCACAAGCCTGGGTGCCAGATGTTTTCAGGCCGTCATCTGCGGGTAGCACACCCTGATATTTCCGGCCTCGCTCGTGCGTGTTTATCTGTCGTCCGTTCTGAATACCGCAAAACCTTGGCGTGTGTACGCATCATCCGACGCGAACTGGTTAAGAGGAATATCAATTCCTTCCTTCAGCTTTCCTGATTTCTTCTTCTTTGTAGCCCTTTGCCTAGAGTGGCGTCAGCCTTGCTTGGGGCGATATTTAATTAAATTAAAAAAAATAAAAAAAAATTAAAATTGCAATAAAAAAAGTTAAAAGAACCATTTTAGGGGCCAGATTTTTCCCGATTTCAGGATTTTTTGTGAGATGTCTTCCAATTTCCGGAAGATTTATTGTCTTTGAATTGATTTTTATCATTCCAAAATGACCTCTGCAACCCGAGACAGTCTTTTTCATTCTGATGACTGTAATTTTTTGGCAAATTTGAACTATCTTTTGGTAGAAAATGCAGTTTTCAGCAATGCCATACAAATCAAATGCCCCCAAATGTTTCTTGGATTGTTTTATTTGTTCTTAAAATCTTGCCCCCCTGCTCTCGTAAAATTTGGATCTTTAACCTCGGCAGCACTATTGTACTGACACGAAGCATTTTCATTTTTTTGTTTAGGTAAGAAGTCGTCGCAAGCCTGAAGCGGACCTCCTGATGAGGACCAACCAGTCGGGACTCAGTTCTGCTCAGTCGTCGGAGAAGAACTCATCATCGCTTCCACTCTCATAGACCCTGCAGGCGTAGCATTTTTTCTGGAAGGTGGTCAAAGACGGGGATCAACCAAGCTTCAGGATGTTAGAGGTATGTTGGTTTGGTACCCCAGATAAAAAAGTGTAGAGTTATAACCCTTTCCATACCAATGCCGAGTTTACTCCACAAGCCACAGACTGCTTACCAATGTCGAGTTTACTCGACAAGGAAACCACACACCAGAGTATCCAAACAACAAATATATTCACCATGTTTGAACCAACTGTAGTGCTTGTGTTTTTCACTGTTCATACATGATCCTTAAACCAACAGGAAGTTCGTTCAGATCTTTCTAATGGTGCTGTCAATATTTTGAGAAAACTGTATCTGATGTTTCAATGTACAGTTATGGGTCGTTCCCTGAATTTGGGGTTCAAAAGTGTGACAATTTTTTGGTGTCCCCGTTACACCTGACCTGTGTATTAATTTCCCATCAAGTATCATTAAAATTGACTGCACACTATTTTTTACTTGTTTGGCAGGTACTTTGCTTTACACAAACGCTCTTAGAGATAGAAGGCATTAAAAAGAATGTGTCCTGAATTTCAAAATCTTATACATGTCGCTGTGTAACAGGGACACCAAAAATGTCATACTTTTGGACCCCAAATTTATGGAATGACCCATAAGTGCATGGAGTACCATTTATTCATGTGACAAACAAGTTTACTGTTTGATGAAGCTTTCCGGAGGAGAAAACAGCCTTAACTTTTGGCTATTTTATCAGCTATGGCTTTCATGTTAACACCAGAGTAATTTTCATAGAACAAACTTCGCACACATTTTCCTTTTCAATGAACTCTTGAGGGTGAAATCCTTGGTTGAAAATACAACCATTCAGCAAGCATTCAGCAAGCAGCCGGCACATTAAAAAGAAACTGAGAAAATCAAGTTTAAAGTTACAGTACTTTAATTGAGTGATTTTTAGCACATTTCTAATACATGTCATATTTTCATGTGAAAGAAGAATGTTTTTCCCTTCTGTTTTTGTAAAAAATAAATAAATCTATTTAGATTTTTCCACTGCGAACATATTTTGGCCCATATCTCAAAACAAGGATTGCCGAGTTCCGACTGATTTCACTTGATCGCATCACACATCATCTTTAACCAAATTCTGCCTGTGAAGTTAGCCGAGCCTTTTTCTAGTGTTTAAAGCTTACGGTTTCTGCAAAATGGACAAAGGTTCTGTTAGCAGAAAATCATGTGCTGAGGAACCTTATGGTCCTGTTATTCGGTTTGAATAAAATTAGGATAGCCAGATTTTGAAAATCTCCAAATTCTCCCACCGCTAGTTATTCTCTTCTTATTTTTGAGTCAGTTTTACTTCACATCGTGTGTCCCCAAAAAATTCTCTCAATTTTTCTGCCCGATTCACAGCAATACCATTCCCTCACCTTGATGTCTCTCCAGCACTCCCAACAGTAGATGAAGTCACACCCCTTGGTGGGGCACTCTTGGAACCCCGCCCCTTCGTACTCCTCACAGATGAGACACTTCCGGCGGCCCAGCTTACAGAAAGCAAGGAAGCCACACAGGCGAGGACAGCGGGTCAGGAGGGTCCTCAAGGTTCCAATCTTGTCCTGAAAGGTATTTCATTCTACATGTTTATAGGCAATCCCACCGTCACTAACGTTACATTTTTGAGACTGTTATGTCATTTTCATCCCTCACAGCTTCAAAGCCTAGTGACCAATCTAAGGCAAAACTTCCACAACACAAAATGGTGGTGAGGTCTACCAAGAGACACAAAGAACAACTCAGAACTTTGGTTCCTGTTTTCTGAACATTCAGTTTATTGGCCGTCACTATTGACTGGTGCCATTTCTCTAAAAGTTGTCGCTGTGGGCAGCAAACAAATCTGAAGTCATGACACAAACTCCCCATTTTGTGCCTAGTGCTAGATACAAAAGTTGCAAGGTGTTGGGACGTCAGATTTGTTTGTTACCGCAGCAACGACTTTTAGACAAATGGCACCAGCGGGCTATGCTGCACTAGAGGGGACTTGATAAAAATAGCTCTCAAAAGTCACTTTTTTTTTTTATTTCATGGCTGAAATAATTGGCCGTTTTATTTTACAATACGCAATCTACATAAAACTACAAAATGACGCAGACTTCTCTCGGCCATCAACATCATCTTTAAAGCATATGCTGCACGTATCACTGACCGGAGTTGTCTAGGATAACTTTTCTCATTGTGTTTACGAGCAGAACGTACGGTCCACCTGTTTGTAGTTGAATCACATTTGCATTTTACGTGCGTTCGTGTATTGCGTTTCAATGAACAAAGATGCTTTACCGTACACATGTTTGGAAGTTTGTGTTTGCCCAAGATTTAGAATGTCATGTGATATGATTGGTTCACTCTTATGAATGGCGATATTGGAAGAAGGATCTTCTGCCTGTATTTAGATCTGGGCCGAGTAAAACCGTAGGGTATGGTAGGGTTGGCAATTCAAAATGTTGCCAGCTCAACCACCTCTGATCATAAGCCTTTACCTAAAGTGGCTTTTAGCCTTGTATTGGGTGATTTTAATATTAAAAAAAATATATAATAATAAAAAATAAATAATCCCACCAAACAATTGGCCTTTCGCAGCATAATCATGAGAATGTAGCCTGGGAAATATCCCAATTTGTCAGTATCTCTGTTGAGCGTCCCCTGAACAATGACAAATTGCCTGCAAACATATGGCACGATAGCTCAGTTGGTAGAGCGCGGTACAGTAATCTAGAGATCTCGGGCTCAAATCCTCTGCTCCCGCCAGTTTTCTTTGTTCACTTCGAAGATAGATATTGATACCTACCGCCAGCTTTTTCTCCCTGGCAAGTTGTCGCACCTTCAGCCGCATGTGCTTTAGGAAGCCCACTCGCTTCTTGAGCGTCTCGTTGTACAGGAACAAGACGCGCTGTTTCTCTTTCTGTGGTCGGATGAATGACAAATGAGATCCTTTTAAGGTCAACATTGGGCCACCGTGTGCACGAAGGTGTTATTCATAGGCTTGCGTGATTTCATGCAGGTGTCGAATCACGATACAATTTTTTGAGGAATCGATTCCCGAAAGCAGCTGAAAAGTGCTTCCTTTCAGACAATTGACCTATCGCCATTTTCGAGTTAACCACGCCCCTTAGACAACCCTACGGGAATTTTGTGTGGTAATTTTTGTCTATCTCAGATTTTGCGCGTTCCACGTGGAATTATAATTGATGTGATTGGACAATAATTCACAAGCTGCGTTGATGCGATTCGACCGCGATAGGTCAATTCCAGGCAACTGCCAAACGATTCCAAAAGTTGCCTACTCCATTAAGATTGGAGATTCTCCAAAGGACCACACACGGCACTTTGCAAACCAGCTTTTTTCACCATGAATTAAATCAATAGAATCATAGGCTGTGCCACAGATCTAAGCCCGAACCCACCGTTTTTTTTATAGGGGCTGAACTATATGAACTGCAGCTATATATGAACTGCAGCAATTCGGTCGATTCACAACTCAGTGCGCCGCCAGCGGCAAGCCGGGATAGGCCAATTTCCCACTTTCGGGGTCGACATCACGTCCAGCGCGTTGTAAAGATGGTGGACAGTACAGCAGTATGAATTTCGTGCAAATGCGAGTGGATGAGTTAAAGCAATTTTTTGACTAATCGGGGAATACCTTGTGCGGGAAAGAAGAGAGAGGAGTTGATAGATTTAACGGAGAAGGGGTGTAAGAAGTATGATTTGATCTAACCGATGTTGACTTTTCCCCATGATGCACTGCGTAATTTGGCCTCTCCCCCGGCTTGCCGCTGGCGGTGCACCGAGTTGTGAATCAACCAAATTCCTAGAGAAAACCTGGACATTGTCACACTTCATGTATGAAGTGTAGTGTCATGCTTTTGTTTTTCGCTATTCAAACATGCAGCAATAGAAAGAGGTTGTTCAGATCTTTCCAATAGCGCTATCAAATTCATGTCACCATTGTAATATTTTGAGAAAACTCTATGCAAACTTTCCCTGTACAGATATGCGTATGGAGTGCCATTTGTTCATTTAACAACAAGTTTCCTGTTTGATAAAGTGGGCTAGAAGATAAAAGCAGCCGTAACTTTGAGCTATTTTACCAGTTATGATTTTCATGTTTACACCATATGAAAGAGTAATTGTCATAGAACAAACTTTACACACATTTTCCTTTTCAATCAACTCTTGAGGGTGAAATCTTTGGTTTAAAATACACCCATTCAACAAGCAGTCAGCTGTTTTTCTGCTAAGTAGTTTGATGTGCTTGACTGAACAAAGAATGTGGTACTGGGGTAGATAAGCCAATAAACACTGGTACTCAAAGGGTTAATTGACCTATCGCCGTTCATGACCATTATCCAATCGTACCGTCTGTTGAACATCACATGATATTCCAAATCTTGGACAAACAAAAAATCATTCCAAATACGCGCATTATTCGGCCGCATGTGCGCCCTGTTCGTTGAAACGCAGTACGCGATTACACGTCAAATTTAACGCAAACGCTCAACCGGCCCATCACGTTTTCATACAATAATTTTGTTTGCAGCACATTGGCAAATTCCCGTTTAGCGTAGTTTGTTCTGTTTTTATATTTCTAATTTTTTTCCCCGATTCTTGGACGGTGAAAATCATGTGAGTGTGGTCTGCATTATTCAGATAGGCTTAGGCGTTATAACGAGCGGCTGGAAATTGGGAAAAACTATTTTCCCGCTTTTTGCAATAAGTGGTCGCACGAAAGTCTGCATGCACATATGTGGGCAAAGTTGTCTCAGAAATCTGAGGTGTACTTTAAATTACCTTTGGGTAAAAGTAAGCGCATATGACCCTTCTTAGTCGCATGCCATAGGCTTGGAGGTACAGAAGCACCCACACACCACCAAGCACACTGAAGATTATCGCAATCGTCTGACTGTCTGGCGGGGTGGGGTTCGGGAGACATTCTGGTCGGTCGAGAGGAAGGAAGGAAGGAAAGAAAGTCTTATTATCTGGTCGTTGACACCTGCCATACCTTAATTGTGGCTGTCGGACTGAACTTATGCAGTTTTTACATGGGGTATTAGAGAGGTTTAGCTGCACTTTTTTACGAACAAGAAAATTGTGTGTTCTTTCACACGGACGTCACATACGTGAAAATGCTGAGTTCATGTTGGGTCATAACGTGAGTAATTGCAAAAACATTTTTAAGCATTTGTAGACATTGCAATCAATATTCTTCTGATAAGAATTAAAGCTCATTGAAGCTTTCGTGTTGGAAACACCGTGGTTGTGCATGATACCCGTCGTGACGTGCAGCTAAACGTTTCATTGCACGTCCGAACGCCCGCGTTATTCAGTTTGACCGCCGCTCCGAAAATGTCAGACGCGCTCGCGTTGACGTTCGCGTAATACGTGCTGCTAAACCTCTCTATTGATGAATTTTTTTTAAATAGATGTAGGCCAATGCAAGACTAAAGGCCACTCTAGGTAAAGGGCTACAACAGAGGTGGTGGGGTTGGCCACATTTTAGCTTGCCAGCCCAACCACCCTTACGGTTTTCCTGGGTCCACACCTACGTGTAATTTGAAGATAAATCTTCAATAGATACCAAAGAAATTATCCCAATTTTCAGACCTATAGGCCCAGGCGGGGTAACTTCCCAAGTTGGTCAGACCAACTCACCTAGACTGTTTGGTAAATGATGTCAAAATGTTGGTTTGAATATTCGTGCGTTTCGCGTGCATGTGTAAAACTTGCCTCACGCGACAGTACGCACGTATGATGCATACATCAAGATTCAAAGGTCAGCTTATGTCATTGGGTCATGTCGTAGTTCATGCACTTGCACGCTGGATGGGACGGTAAACGCTCAGTGCCCGACCCGCTCGTGTCAGTTTAATGCTTCCAAACTGGCAAAGTATTCTTTGAAATATTCGTGTGCAGTGCGTAACTTGTGGGTATGAAACTTTCAAACGATGACGGCATGACCAGACCTGGGATACTTTAGATCCATTGGAGACGTATGTTACGGAGGTTAATGAATTTTTCAAATGAATTCTCTACAGTTGTTTTTGATGAAGTTTTGTAGGGAAAGTCGGAAGAAACATTTTATTTTTAATTCTATCGGATTCTGCAAAGTAAAGATAAATCAATTTTAGGCAGGTTTTTTTTTAACCCTGAAATATGTGCGTTTAATCTGATTTTTTTAAATTTAAATGGAACAGTATGAAGGTGCTGAAAAATCTACATTTTAATCTACATTTTAATCTACATTATCTACATTTTAATTTATACAATTCAGCTTACGTTTGTTTGTGCTCAGTTTATCCACAGTGTGCTGTTGGTCGAATGCGGAGAGCACTTTCTTGAAAAGTTGTGCCAAAATCCCGGTGCCCAGGACTCCGATTCTCAGAATATGCTCACCTGCGATGTCGAATTCCATCAATTCAAAAATTTAAACATGCATGAAAACGTCAAACGTTTTTCATCAATCTAAACTTTGGCACTTTTTAGTAACTGGTGACTTTAGTATTCTGTTGTTAGAAGTGTTTACACTCAATCCATGTTATAAAGACTCACTGATAATTGTGACTTGCCTCAAGTTAAGTCACTCAAGAAGGTCAAGTCGAGTCATGAAGTGTGTGAAGTCAACTCGAATCGAGTCACATTCTGCTTTGGGCCAGTTCAAGTGAAATTTAGATATTTTTTTTCTCACTTTGTAGTACTTTGACTTGAGTGAAGTGAAGTCTTTTTTGGGGCAGAGACTCCATGTAGTCTTTGAGCACTGGGGCTCAAATTGAGTCATTTTAATACCGGCAGTGACTCAAGTTGAGTCACCCAAAATTATGAATCGAGTCAAAATTTGAGTAAATTAGCCAATGACTCGAGTCATTACAACACTGTATCCAATGCAATCTTTGACTTTCTTTCACCTTTTTATATCTTTGCAGGTAGACTTGTTCACAGCTTGATGGAGCTAATGTTCACCAAGCCGAATGGCGGAAACTATGCTTACTTACCTGGAGCACGAAGTCGATATCTAATGACAGTTCTGTAACGCCTTGTAACGAGGCTAACCTTTGAATCTGTAGTCCACCAGACTGTGTCGCTTTATCAGGTCTAGCATGTTGTAGAAGAGACTGTCGAAGAAGACCAGGACGACGGTCACAATGACCTGCATTAGCAGTCGGATCGTACCCACGACCTGATTGAAAAACGGGTACACATATGAGGGATATAGTGTGTATCACTTGAATGGTGTTTGTAGTTTAGGACACCCTCTTTAACATTTCGAATTTGTTAGCTGTTAAATAGTTTTTCTCATTCCAAAATGATATTTTGTGACCTCGACATGCATGAGAAAATCTTTCCTTAATCCTAACAACTCTGCGGTACGGTTCCGGAGGTCGCAGGTTCAAATCCCGCTCCTGCCAGTTTCTTTGTTCACTTTGAAAATGTATTCAAATTTACCTGGTCAGTTTCCCTTGTGGATTGTTTGACGAACTCTAGTTTTAATAATAATTCTTTGAAGAAGTGCAATTTTCTTATTACCCGGTTTTGCCAAACTAATAAGCTAACAAAACTCATCTTTATTGTCATTTCAATCCATGCATAAGTCCCCTAAAAAAAACGAAAGTCCTGCCTCATTTTCACAAAAAATAATCTTTATATTTTTCAAGAGGATTTGGTCACCAGCTATTTTATTTTTTATTTTGGGGGGGGGGTATGGAGAGGGGGGTCAGGCCCGACAGATTCTGCGAAAAAAGCAGAAAATCGAACCCAAAACGGTCTCCATGTAGGCAAGGTCTGGTACTACTATCTCTGATCTTAGTAAACAAATAAATAGACAAAGAAAAATTGGCATGGGGGGAGGGATTTACCTCCAAATCCCCTCGCCCCTCTCAAATTTACTATAAAAATATATTTTAAAAAGACAAAACTGAATGAAACTGAACAGTTGTGACCATCACCATTGACTTTTTCTCCTCTCGTCTCAGTTTCCAGCGGGCCGTCTCAATGACATCATTGGACTCTCCCTTCTTCTGAGGAAGGAGGGTCCTTTTCTTCTGTAAATTTCAATAGAAGGTAAGAAAATTCACGTGAATAATTAAATTTGCATCACCCGAGATGTGCAGAAGTATCGCTCGGGAAACTTTGACATCATCATACGGGGCTTGAAATTCCCAATTGACAGTGGACCGAGTCAAAATCTTACCTTTCCCACACAAAATGAACAAGTTTTATTAAAATCCTCGTCTTTAAATACAGGTGCGATGTCACAATCGTGCATTTCGCCATATCACTTTAAAACTTCTAAATAAGCTCACTTTTTGCCTCCCGACTTCCGAGTTACACGACATGTAATATTGTTTTCATGGATGGTAAAAAAACAAAATAATTATAATTCTTATGCATGCCGCAAACGGGCCACACTACCCCAAATAACCCCAAAGGGGGGACACGGGTGTCGCCCCTCTACAGCACTTTCCCCACGCACCCTACTAAAAAAAACACTCCAAAGGGGTGACTTTTGAATAGGGCGACAGTTATGTGTCGCCCTATTCACCACGGTCGCCCTAACCCACTCTTGTACAGCATTATATGTCGCCCAATTAGGCAATTCAGTAACATTTCTTTTACTGCTATAAACGGGCGACAGTGATAATAATAACAACAATAGGGCGACACCGTATTATAGCACTTTCCCAACTTGCCTTACTAAAAAACAACACTCCATTGGGGCAACTTTTGAATGGGGCGGCAGCCCTTTTGTCGCCCTAACCGACAAAGTCGCCCTAACCCACTCTTATGTTGCAATTTGTGTCGCCCCAACCTAGCAATTGATAAAGTAGGTAAATCAACCGATCAACCCTCCCGATTTTTCCAATTTTAGGGCAACACAAGTAATTTTTTGGCCTAATCTAGGCATTGGTCCAGTAGACTCATAGACCAAACTAGGCCAGCGGGCCGGGGATTTTTCTTTTAAGCAATTTTACACACAAACTCAGACCACCTGCTTTGAATTAATAAGTTTGTTTTTGGGGGGTTCTTTTATTCAGCTGACAAATTTTCCATTATGAAGAAGTTTTGATGCCAGTTGTAAAATATACACCGTAGTTAACAACTGCGCTGATTTTCATGGAATCTGTAATGCCAATGAGAGACTTTTGAGCTGCTGTGACAACAGACAGATGTACACTGGTCTTTTTTGTTTAGTTCTGAAACTCGAGCCCTACTCACTTTCTTTCTTCGCCTGGCATCGATCTTCCTGAAGTACGCTGTCAGATAGACGTTATCGAAGCTGATGTTTGTCAAGTACTTTGAATTGTAGTTACTGGCACTGCCAACGAAACCAAGAAATTAATTCAGATACTGAATTCATGTCTTTGTAGAAATAATCAGTGCCATAATGGTTTTAAAGTGTGCTCAACAAATTTGAAAGTTTCTTGTCTGTGACTACAGCAGTGATGTAGTCGAGGCCAGGCACAAGGCCAGGCACAAGGCCAGGCACAAGGCCAGGCACAAGGCCAGGCACAAGGCCAGGCACAAGGCCAGGCACAAGGCCAGGCACAAGGCCAGGCACAAGGCCAGGCACAAGGCCAGGCACAAGGCCAGGCACAAGGCCAGGCACAAGGCCAGGCACAAGGCCAGGCACAAGGCCCAGGCACAAGGCAAAAGCACAAGGCAAAAGCACAAGGCAAAAGCACAAGGCAAAAGCACAAGGCACAAGGCAAAAGCACAAGGCAAAAGCACAAGGCAAAAGCACAAGGCACAAGGCACAAGGCACAAGGCACAAGGCACAAGGCACAAGGCACAAGGCACAAGGCACAAGGCACAAGGCACAAGGCACAAGGCACAAGGCACAAGGCACAAGGCACAAGGCACAAGGCACAAGGCACAAGGCACAAGGCACAAGGCACAAGGCACAAGGCACAAGGCACAAGGCACAAGGCACAAGGCACAAGGCACAAGGCACAAGGCACAAGGCACAAGGCACAAGGCACAAGGCACAAGGCACAAGGCACAAGGCACAATTAAGGCCAGGCTTATTTGGAAGTCCGCCAACATAGGGCAAGATAGCTCAGTTGGTCGAGCACCAGTGTGGTGTTCCGGAGGTCGCAGGTTCAAATCCCACATCTGCCAGCTTTCTTTGATTACTTTGGAAATGTAAATTGGCCGTAGATATCTTTTGAGGATAATCTTTACCTCATATTAGGGCCCTAAACCCGAACCATTGTTGCCTATGATCATGAGTTTGAAAAAAACGTAATTTTTGTGTTCGCCACAGTAGAGAGGTTTCATTAGCGCATGGTTAGTGCATACGCTGACGATTAGCTCTAAACGGTACTCGACGAAAATTGTGCGACTGCTATCCATGTAAACGAGGTGATTACGTTTAGGATAAGTGAGAAAAATGTCAAATGAGTGCAAAAACTGATGAGGTCACGGAAAACTAAACGTAGTCGTCTCTCTAACCATGCACTAATGAAACCTCTCTATAGACCTTTATCATGGTACAGCCATCTTGTTTTTCTCCTATTAAAATCAATGTAACCAAACCAAGGCTGGAAGGAAAAATAGTATGGCACCTTCATTCAATAATTGGAATCACTATTCATAATTGCCAATGCATACAGGGAACAAGACAAAGATGGTGACGGCATGATAAAGGTCTATTGGCATGATCCTAGCTTGTTGTACTGAAATGCATGTTGTGATACTACTGTTCTGTCCCCCCACCTGGCTCCACAATGACAACAGGGGCCAATTTCATAGAGCTGTTAAGCACAAAAATCTGCTTAGCATAAAAATTAAGTCTCCCTTGGTAAAAACAGGATTACCAACCAAATTTTCCTGTGATGTATATATTTCTTCTGACTGGTATTCAGCTATTGTTTACTTAGCATGAAAATTACATGGAGTTTTGGTTGGTTGGTAACCTGTTTTTAGTAAGCAATACTTTTTTGTGCTAAGCACATTTTGGTGCTTAGCAGCTACAAGAAATTGGCCCCAGGTGTGTTCTTCGACCTAACTCTTTTGTGCTCCCCTTTACCTTTTGAAAACTAGGATGAAGGTGAAAGATATGAAGAGTTTGGCCAATGTGAAGATGGCCTCGAACCATTGCTTGCGTACCCGCATCTCGTACTCCATCCTGGCACGGACTTCCGTGATGGACGTGCCATTCAGAATGTCCGGGAACTGTGTCAACTGATGAGTAAATCAGAAAAAAAGTTTTGTGGGAGTTATAATCAAACTACGAAGGAGGAGTTTATCTCCAGTATCCGTCTTTACATCTTAAGTTGGCTTGAGATGAATGGTGTTAAGTTCTCAAATCATGCCAAAATTTGTCATTCTCTAATAAGTGAACTCTTGTCTCGAGTCAATATGGCCACACAGGGCTAGTAATTAAATCTTTCTTAAAAATTTTTTTTGGGGGGGGATTAAACAAACATTTTTCTATTCCTCTCGGTTAGGATGTCAGTCCATCGCATGTTACTCCCCAACTCTCACTGGTAGCCATTTCTATACTCCTGCGTAGAAGCAATTATGATGAAGTGGCTTGCTCGAGGACACAGGTGTCAGTCTCTAAGTTGGAGGTTATTTCAATATTACACTATGTGTGACAAAGTGAATCACATACAAACAAATGTACAGGCAATCAAATTTTCTACAAAAGTGAACAAATTACGACAATGTTTTTGGGGTGTGAAGTGGATGTAAAGTGTATATTTTTTCCCCAAACCACAAAGATAGTGATTCCATTTTGAGTACAGAGGGAGGATTGGAACTAGTCTGGTTCCCAGACCAAAACATTCTGACTATTTCTGATGAATATTAGGTCCGGTAGCCGCCAATGTCACGTGACGAAAACTGGTAGAATTCTGTCAGTTTCCGAAAACGTCCGAAGTTTCCCGAACTTGTTTTCGGTAACATTCGGCTATTAACGTTGATGTTCGCAATAACAAAATGTCTGTCAGGCCCGTTAAAGATCCTGGAATTTAAATTCTCAATTATATATAAAAACTGAAAAATCCATGCCACACTGGATTTTGCAAGAATATTAAATTTGAACGATGCCACTGACGTCACTCGGACTAACACTGCACATCATGATCTATTTTAAACCGTGGTAGCTACCTGACCTAAGATTTAGACGTCTCATGGAATCTTCAGGTCAGGGAACCAGACTAGATTGGAAGATGCACTGGCAACCAATGAGAGACAAGAAACAAGGTCAGGTGATACCAGCCAAACCGTTTTAGTTTGACAGTTTCAATGAATTTCTTAGTCATAAATGTCAAGGCCTATGAACACTGTATGAAATCAAAGTTTCTGACGGCATAGCCAGGCTAGCCAGTGTCTGTCTTCATAGTTCTAGTGACCTCTATCTTCAGTGGCGTAAAATTGGGTTACCAGGCAAAACTCTGTGATTATTTTGCTAAAAGAAAACTAGCTAAATACCAGTCACAAGCAATATACATCACATGGAGTTTTGGCCGATAACCTGGGCCCAATTTCATAGCGCTGCTTAACGGTAAGCAGAAAAGTTGTGCTAACTATAGCAGAAAAATTTGCTTAAGCAATTAGCGTATTTCATGGCCAAGTCGTGCTAATGCTTGCGCATGCATGGAGATTAATATTGTTAAGCAAATCCTGCTGCTGAAGTTAGCGGGCTCTTCGCTGTGCTTACTGCTTTACAGTCTCTATGAAATGGGCGAAGGTTCGTGTGTTAGGCAGCGCTATGAAATTGGGCCCTGGTTTTTATTAAGCAAGGTTGTTTGTGCTTAAGCTAATTTTTGTGCTAAATAAGGAGTTCTATGAAACTGGCCCCAGGTTTTGGGTCCATTTTGGTAAAATTTAACTAATTTATAAAAAAGTGGCCCAAATTTGATGCCCTTAAAATATGTTTAAAAGAAATTGGGGAGGGGTATTTATTGGATATGAATTGGTGGCGGGTCCTTTTTCAAAAAAAAAAAAAAGAATTCAAATTTTCAAAATGTTGCAGGGTGGGCAGGGGGATTTAACCATCCCCCTTATTGGATACGCCAATGTCTACCTTCCTTCGTTGTGTCTTTGCCGACTTACCTTCCACTGCAGGTCAACCTTGAAGTTGAAACTCAAGGCGTGGATGCCTCCCCTGAGGGTCCGGTACATTTCACCAAACTGTGAAGGGGGGTCTGGTATGTCAGCACAGATGCCGTGGAAATCTGCGGCCAAAGGGAAGATTTCATTAGGTTGGGGTTGGGGTTTTTAATTTTAATTTTAATTTTAATTTTAATTTTAATTTTAATTTTAATTTTAATTTTAATTTTAATTTTAATTTTAATTTTAATTTTAATTTTAATTTTAATTTTAATTTTATAAAGATTTGAAAACATCTAACAAGAGTGACCAGTGCATATAATGCAGTTTCCATTGAAACGGGTATCAAGAGAGAAGATTAACTTACAGTTGAGATAATTGCACATGCTTGGGAATTTCAGTGGGAAGCAGAAAATCTTTCCCACCAAGCCTGATCTTTCTTCCAAGCATTTTGTTTCCATTTTGTGGAAATCCGTTTTGCATTTCGCTATGCCACTCCCAAACAAATCTGCAAAGAAATGTGATAGTGTAAATAGAAAAACCTTTGTTGAGTAATAGTTTATTCTGTTAAGTCTCAAGTCACTTTTATCAAGCCACCGGCCATTGTCGTCAAATGTCAAGTCACAAAATTCAAGTTTAATGGCAAAGCTTAAGTCTAATCAAAAAGCAATGGGTTTCGTTTAGGATAACAGGAACACATTAATTCACTGAAACTTTACGTCAGGTGTGATCTACTTTATGTCTTTCTAATTTCTGTCTTTCAGGGGGAAAATATATTTGTTGGAATTTGTTCAGATTTTAATCTGTGAATTTTTATTTACAATTTTGTTCCAAAATCTACAAATCATGGACCCCCCCCCCCCCCCCTCCCCACCTGTATTTTTTGCTTTTACTGGTAAACAGTTTACACGTCTGTTATGAACGTACATTCGCATCTCTCAGTATTCCTGAAGCCGTAGGACTTCTCAACCTTCTCCGGTGTTTCCACCCCTGCGAACTTTCTCCGCTTTCCCCCACTCGCATCGTCCCCTTCAACCTCGTCCTCGAAGTCTAGAAACTTGTGCTGGATACGTATGGACTCTCGTTCTATTTCGTCACTCCGGCCCTGCAGAATCGGGCAGAATTACGTATCCCAAAAATCTATCGGTGGGCGAATCCCAGCCATGTGCACCCCCCCCCCCCCCCCCTTTTCTGTGCCAAATGTGTTTTTTCGCTTACAGTAACACCACAGTCTCATACCAGAGCATTTTTGGATGTACATGTGTGAACAGGTTGTCCATTACATCTGAGGGCTTGGGACAATAGGGGATTAGTGATTACGATACTACTGAGGACCTGAGACCAAGTCCGCGGTAGTGTTCATGTACAAACCTTATGGGAGTTGTTGAGAAAAAGTTTGTCCAAAGTAGTAGTCCTCAGTAGTATAGTAAAACGCAACAAGATATGTGTCTGGGGCATGTTTATGGTGTAAATCGAGGACACACATGGGAAACGATGTTGACTAATTGAGGACAAGAGTGTCATTGAGGACGTCCTCGATTAGAAAACGTGTACTAAACCAATGGGAGCTGTTGCAAAAAATGTTAAGTACAAACAAAAGAGGAACAAAAGACATTCTTGATTTACACCATAAACATAGTTGTGTGTGTTTTCTTTTCGATAGGGCACCTTTAACAATAGAGGACAATAGGGTCCCCGGTTGAGAAAGGTCCCCAGTTGAAAATCGTGTACAAAACCAATGATGGTCCTTGCCAAAAACTAGGAGGACAATAGGAGGTCGCCGATTAAAGTGTTTACACACTTGTGTGTGTGTCAGGGCAGGGACTGAGTTCTGTGGACATTAGGACTTAAGTCGTTGTGGGGACATTTCTCTGTCGCCATAGAATTATTGGTCCCCACAACATCTATAAGCCAGTTCGGTATTTCAACTGCGCATGTGCACAATGACATTTTATCCCAAATGACCCGCGCGACGCGCGCGCGTGTGAAATTCAATCAGAATGGACGTTCGCATAACATGGCATTACGACAGCAATTTTTCCCCGAATAACCTTGACCTTTGAGATACCGAACTGGCTTATTGTACAAGCAAGGGTATGTCCCTGCAACTACGGAATAAAATTGTGTTTTATAAAAAATTATATAACTTTATAATAGTGTAACTTTATATAGTGTTAAAATTAGTCAGCAAAGTCACACTCCAGGCGCTTTACATAAAAATTAGAAAATAACAAAGTTAAAAAGTTCAAACATTAAATTAATTAATGAAAATTACAAAGGCTTCAAGAAAGATGAGAACTTAAAATACAGAAATACAATAACTTGTATACTAATCGTAATAGTAGACATCTTGATAACAAAAATTGACGATGATGACAAAATGCAAAATATAAAAAATTAACATTCTAATCCATTAAAGCTTTACAGTCTCGGTCCCATCCCGGACTTTTATGCGTAAAAACGCCCCTTTCAAATTTCATGGAGCCACGTCTGGTAGCAGCAGACGCATTTTTTGCCCGTAGGTGGGTGAAGCAATATTCATGAGTAATTAATTAATTTTGATGAGGAAGTTATGTTTATTCATTATAATAGAACGGAACGTCACAGCATTGTTATTATTTAGTCAACTAGTTACATTCAATCATTTTAAAGAACGCCTGTTGTCGAGCTGCTACAGACTAGTCTAGTGGATAGTGGGATGGGCTATGGATCAAAAGATCCCCAGTTCGAATCCACCTGTAACCAATTTCTATACTGTGATATCTTTGGGATATTTTCAATTTAAGGGGGAAAAGAGACCGAGAACCTAAAGTGCTAGCTAGCTGTGCAGTGATCAATGCAACCACTGAGTTATTCATGAAAATTGCTTCACTCGCGACCGGTGTATAGTGTGAATTTCAGTCACTATGAAATACGGGCTCATTGGTAGTATTGCGCATGCCTAAGTTAAGATAATTAGGAGAGTGGCCAGTCACGTGAGAGGGTTTAACCAATAATAGGAAAAATGAGTCCGATTTTCATGGGAGTCGGATATTCATATGACACTGCTGCTTCCATTGCTTCTTACTGGTATTCATCTGTTGTTCGCTCGGCATGAAATGCACACGTTTTGGCTGGTAACCTGTTTTTTTTGTTTTACTAAGTAATGACATTTTTGTGCTAAGTACATTTTTGTGCTAAGTACATTTTTGTGCTTAAGCAACTCTATGAAATTGGCTCTTGTATCAGCACAGTAAAGTGAGGCTGGAGGTAACCCAACTGCCTCTGGCCTCCATTCTCACTCTGCTTAAAGTTATGCCCCAAATTATTCATACCCTATGAAAAATCTGTTAGTTTGCTTTTCTCTCGTGAAGCCGGATTGGCGGAACTTAGGCTTTACTTAATGACTTTTAGTTGGCATGTACACATAATGTATATTTTGGTTTCACGTGATTCACAATACCCCGAATTTGGCATGGGTATATGAATAATTTGGGGCATAACTGTACATTGCAGTTTCGTGTGGAGGCAAAATGAGAAAGTAAGTTTAAAGATATTATACAACATTTGCAAACACCAAAAACAAAACAACTGAATTATTATGAAATACCTTACTTCAC
Source organism: Hippasteria phrygiana (assembly GCA_037893225.1). Lineage (NCBI taxonomy): Eukaryota > Metazoa > Echinodermata > Asteroidea > Valvatida > Goniasteridae > Hippasteria > Hippasteria phrygiana. Next base: position 408,484 of record JAZGUH010000628.1, read on the forward strand.
TGTAAGTAAATACTAGTCTCGACTCTCAAGCATCCTGTGAAATCATGGCACCTGGTGTGCTGTCATTTTCACGAAAAGTGGAATTTTTGTATTAATTTCGATCCAGCGATGGTCAGCTGAGCATCGTTGGAAATAGCCTTAGATCCCTGACCTGATAATTCCCCGACGTCTAAAAATTGCTCCGTTTTGTCTGAAGTAGTGTCGGGGAACGAAACTACAAAACATTTTTTTCTCTCTGTTTTCCCAGCATCTATGCACACAACTTTTGGTTATATAACTTTAAATACTAACCCCCAAATCCATTCATTTCTGGAAATTACAAGCAAAAGCAAATGTTGCATACTACGTTTTAAGTAACCATTGAATTAAAGTGTTTCAATCTTACTCTGGCATCCGTGAAGGCATCGATGAAGGGTTTGTGGAGGAGTTGGAATAACTCTTTGCTGTGGTTTAACGTGAGGGAAGCGGTGCAAGAGATAGCCCGAGCCGATTCCTTGGAATTCGTCATGATGTTGTTAACTGGACCTGCCGGTAGTCAAAACACCAGGTTTAAACATTATGAGGTACATCCCCTTACCGAAATGTGAATTTTGCGGGCCCCTTTCCCCACTTGAGCCCCCCCCCCCCCCCCCCTTCGCCACTTGAGCCCCCTTCCCCACTTGAGCCCCCCTCCCTTCCCCACTTGACCCCTGCCTGCACCCACCATGTGTTTACCATACATCTGCTGCACACCTACCTAATTACATATTTGGCCAAATTCTTGCCAAATCCACCTTTAAATATGTTGGGGTGGGGCAGATCTGAATTCCTGCGTGTACCTGATATGTATAAATTCTTATACATTTGATTAACCATGATTCATCCAAGCACAATGACCCCCATTATCACGCATCTACGTACCCCCACTCCTTACAAGCCAACTATAACCTCCCTATATTGTTTACCCTCCCACCCACATAATCCACCCATCCAACCCAATCCACCCATCCAACTCGCTCATTACCCCAAAAAAGAACAAATGACTCCTTCACAAAGACCAATCTGATAGATAACCCCATTCAATGAAACCTTCCCAAGTTCTGATTGGTCTAAAGTTTCAGCCGAGTATTGTAATTCTCTGTGATTCGTCAAATCTTTTCCACATTTTTGATAATACCATGTCTATTAAATAACCCACAGCCCCCCCCCCCCCCCCCCCACACACACACACCCAGTCATGTAAACGGGTGCAATCGTGGACCTCCCATTGTTCCTCTTTTGTTTATACTCTAACTTTTTCGGAAGGCCTCCCATTGGTTTTGTACACGATTTTCAATCGTGGACGTTAGGTCAAACGTGGACCCCTTTGTCTACGCTCGAATTCTTTTGTCCTAGGTCCACGATTGCCGGCATATACAAACTCCCACCTACGAACACAATTGTGGGGACATACACTGATCGTGCGACAGACGTCGTGGGGACCAAAATCGTTATTGGGACAGAGAAATGTCCACATAGCTCGGTCCTAATTTGCCTCACAAATAAAAATTCCCCCACAACGCGGTCGATGCCTACCCACACACACATGTTGTGGTATGGACCAGTTCTGGTTGATGTGAAATTCTGCAAATTGTCTACAGCTTTGTGATGGTCAGTTTTCCCCTTTTTGAAATGGTCATTACTATTAAATTAATGTCACCCCCCCCCCCCCCCCCCAATTTTAAAGATCATAGCAACTTTTATACAACCGGCATCAACAATAACAAATTTAAAAGTCTTCCTTGACATGGAACAGTTTCTTTACACCCATCAATTTACCAGTGAGAAGCAGGATAAAGGCGAAGGATGCGACGAAACTCCGGCCGTGACGGCCAAAGAAGTTGGGCATTACGAGTATCAAGATGCACCGTACTTGGCGGGACAGAGCGAAGCCTGCCGCTAGCACCACGGTCACCACGGCACCGAACGCCTCCCGCCCATCGGCCGGTAGGGTGGTGATGCGATTGATTACGAAGAAATAAAGGGCTGGGGAAAATTAACCAAGAGAAGTTTTTATCAATTAAGGTAATTGAAAATTTTTCATGGATTTTTCATGGAAAATTGCGACAAATCTTGAAAACTTTATAATCAAAGGGGTAATCATTACCTTTAGGACACCTCTTTTTTTTACGAGTTCTGTTAAAAACTGACGTTTGCAGATGACTTTACAGTACCAAAGTGACTTTTGCAGGCTAAAGCAGTCTTTTTTCTCCTCAGATTAACTCATGTTTGTTGTAATTTTGAAACGCACTTTCAAAGGAAATGTGAGTTTCCTACCTTTTTTTGCAGTCCGAGACGTTGCTGTTTTTCGCCATAATTTTCCCCATAAATCAAAACCCTGCCCTCTTTCCAGAAAATTGAGCTTGCTCATGTTTAACGTGATATCTTAGCTAACTATTTAGATGATTCCAAGCACACAGAGTGACTTTTCCTGCCTGTAGCATTGCAAAATATTTAGGTTAGTTCCGAAACATAAACTCTCTCTTTCGTTCTCTTATATTGAACGGGGTCCTATAAAAGGTAAGGATTACCATAAAAGGTTTCGTTCTTGAGCTGAGTTATCGGGTAATTAGGCCTATTAAGTTTAAGTAACAAAATTGTGGATCAGCAGACCGCCGATAATTCAGTTTGTGCAGGGAAGAACTTCTGCCCGAGGTCAAGGAGGTGTTTAGCGTCCTATACCATTTCAAAACGAGAAAGGCGGCCCTTTTGTGCTTCAAGTTTTGGATCATGCCAGGAAATATTTTCAAAGATGGCCGCTGAACTTTTTTTTTAAATGGCCGGCGGTTTTGGTTTTTTATTAATTAATTTTTTTAAGGGGGGGGGGGGTTATTTGTTAGTTTTTTGTTGTTGTTTGTTTTTTGGTATTTTTGCATTTTTTGTGTTTGTAATCATGATAATTAGCGAAGTTACTTTTTTTTTAGTATAGATCATCTAAACAAGCTACAACATGCAAACAAGCTTAAAGAACATTCTCTTTCCTGAAAATTCGTTCGTAAAAAATATAGAAATTTGAAAGAGAACGGATACACCAATTACTAGAAGCACCGTTTATGAACGTACCGGCTCCGAGTAGTCCTCCAAAGGCGAATCCTAGCACCGTTTTGACGACAATACACTCCCATCTCCGTCCCCATAAGATACGGTACACGCACGGACACACCCTCAGAAGGCTCTGCTTCACGGCTGATGAAGAAAGAAAAACTCACAGGTTGAACTGTGAAGCGCCGCTCCTAGTTCTGGAGCAGAGAACCTTCAGTAATGGGTTTTTTCAACTAGGACAATTTACTAGTTCCAAATAGATTTGCTTCAGTTGTCGAAAACACGTCCTGTTCGCGATTTTGTTTTTCCGTAGGCGGGTGAAGCAATTTTCACAAATAACTTGGTGGTTGCATTGATCACTGCACAGCTAGGACTTTAGGTTCTCGGTCTCTTTTCCCCCATAAATTAAAAATATCCGAAAGATATCACAGTAAAGAAAATGGGTACAGGTGGATTCGAACTATAGGGATCTTTTGATCCATAGCCCATCCCAGTAGCTCGACAAAAGCCGTTCTTTAAAATGATTGCATGTAACTCTAGTTGACTAAATAATTTTTTTGAAAGACTCATTACTTTTCAAAATTTGCAACTTACCAGGCACGCATTTGTCGAAGAAGTTTACCAGACAACTCATATTATCACAGAGGAAAGGTGGTTCGTGATCGATTTTACTTTGCAATTCTAAGTCTGCCCCAAAACAATTACTGAGTTAGAATTCCATGCCTTTGTGAATTAAACACGACTCACTTTGGATTTAAACGGGTTTAAATTTCGCGATCTATGCGCTGTACGTGCATTTAAATTCATATTGCGTCTGATTTGCGTCCGCGCGTATAATCTTGCCGGCGCGCGTACGTGCGCGCTTTAACGGTCGACGAAATCATGACCATGAGTTTTAAAATCACTTTTGACAGTGCGAAATCAAGCTTGGAATACATGACAGAAAGGAAACGACGTGGTGGTGGGGTTGGCCACAATTTAGGTTGCAAAAGCCCACCATGGACATGGCCATGTCCAGATAATCTAAATAGAGGGTCCAGATATTCTAAATAGAGGATAAATCTTCAAAAGATACCAAAGAAATTGTCCAGGGGCGGATCCAGGGTTTTTTGCAGGAGGGGGGGGGGGGGGGGGGGGGTCTGAAATTTGCCCAGAAAGGTGACTCCCAAAATGTTCCGTCTGCGAAATTTTGTTTACAAAAGGGGGGGGGGGGGCTGACACACCTTCTCACCATTGGTGGCGCCATTTAACATCTTTGTTTTGTTCTTACCCATAGTCAAAATAAGACATGTAGGGTTTCTGTTTTGCAACTTTAGGCGTAGGCCTCTACAAGTAAAACAAAAATATGGCAAACAAAAAATGGCAACGAGCAGGGGGAGGGGGGGGGGGGGGTTTCGACCCCCAACCCCCCCCCCCGGATCCGCGCCTGTTGTCCCAATTTTTAGACCCATGCTAACACCACAATTTGTATAGTGTGCCATAGCCAGCAGTAGCCTACTGTTAGTTGACATTGCTTTTAAAAATTGCTTTGTGTGATAATTCAATTTTTCAATTCAAATCTTACATTGAACACATACATGTATTTACAAATACAATCATCTAACATTTAGAATTGTGTATGGACGGAGCTCTCCAAAAAGCATGAGCATGTCGATTAGCGACCCCACTGTGAAAAATGAATAAGGAACAATTACAATTACAAAGACAATGATAGAAGTTAAATAACAACATGAAAGTTGGTACAGAGCTTGTATACGAATTAAAGCTATGATTATTAATGTTAGAGAAAGGAGATTATTCTGCCTGCAAATGTTTGTTGATTAATTGGATTTTAAATGTGAATTTAAATGATGATACATTTATGATATAGGCCTACATATATTTCTAAGAGAAGGATTTAGATAATTTCACAGACTTGGGCCCTTCATGTTTAACAGTTTTTTGAGCTAAAATGATACGATCTGATGAATGACATGATAACGCCTCGTGAAGTAAGGGTGAATATTACAAAAAAAACATGTAGGCCTTAATTAACGAACCTATAATTTGCACGCAAATAAAAACACGAAATTGCTAAAAAAAACCTGTCCACTACTGACGTCAAACCTGCCGCAATTTTCTTTAGGGAAATTTCCTGAAAACAAATATCATACTAGTGCTGAGAATGATTGTTTTGGGAGGCGGAACAATTGAAACGCCATGTTTAATATCCAGTTGAGTAGGCAACATAATTAATTTCGTCACGAAACTGTCTGCACGGGGGGCTACGTTACAGCCTTCGAACTGAAACTTCGGTACATTTTTTATCGCCTGTTTATGTTAATGACGTCATGATTAGTTTGCAGAAAAGAATACAGTAGCGGTCAAGTTCCGGTGTGGTTAACACAATGGGGTATCTATTGAATCAATCGTTCAATCGTGGAGGAATGTTCAATTCATCCACACACATCCGCGTTTTTGCATCCCCGTGTGGAGACATGGCATTGTTCTCCCCTTTGCAAACCCCCATAGACTTTGTATACAAAATTCCTTGTGGAGACAACCTAACCCATAGAATTGCCTAGTGGAGAGCTACATGTATTCATGTCCCTTTGTTCACATTGTGTTCATGTCTCCACAGGGTACAGTATATCTCTCCACAGTGTTAGTGCAGAAAAAACAAATGTGTGAATGGCATCCGGGTACTTGGAAAACGATACAACAGAATCTTGCCCTTTAGAGTCTGACGAACGTTCACAAAAAACCCCAAACAAACAATGACTTCCTCCCTCCCCCGAAAAATAAGAAAAACAAACACGCTGCGACTGAAAAACTGGAACAACCACCCCCCTTAAAATGTTTTTCCGGGAAGAAAATAAAAAAAATGATCGGGGTCACTTCGTTAACAACATTTTTAAAATTTGGTTAAGAAAAACCTAAATACGCACCCACACCTCGGGATGTAATAGTTTGTAATGCGAGCAGAAATACTTTCATGAATGACGCACGCTTTTATTTCTATTAATAATTTGTGTAATGTTTCAGTAAAAAAAAAAAAAAAAAAAAAAAACCAAGTATTTTCCCCACGGACCGCCCATAGTTTCGGTTTCGCGTATCATTGATCGCTGAGGGCGCTGTGAGAGTGGGCCGTAATAAAACTGGTACTCGTCCCCTTGTGTATATTTAACATGAAACTCACGGCGACCAGCTAAAAGCTGTATTTCCGGTACGTGTACATGTAAACTGACAGGAGCTCAAATGCTCAATTGGAAAATAACGAAAAGTTTCATCTTTACGGGAGAACATGTGAAAATCACGGATTTACGGTAGTTAGTTGGACGCTTAACTTTCTCGTTGTCAGTTGGAGCTTAAATTTAGCAGCGGGGGAAAGTGAAATGTAGCAGTTTTCGTCACACATGTGAAGTTGCGATTCGTGTTGTATGTGAATCAGTCGCTGAGTCGATAGTCGGGTACCCTCCTCCCCGTACGTACGGCCCAGCGCCCATCAAAATGGCGGATGCTGCCGCCATACCCCCGCCGGCAGCCGCCAACAAGCCGCCCAAACTGAACCTGGAACGGGAAAGAGAACGCACCATTTCGGGAAATAGTAGTAAGTATCCGCAGTCCAGAATGAAGGGATTTTAGTTTAATATATAATACTCGTGCATAATGTAAAGAAAATGAGATATTTCTGGCTCAAAATCGTCTTGACATGATGACAACATTCACAACTTTGCAAACGGGTCATACTAATCACCGTCAACACGCACAAACACCGTCAACACACCGTCAACACACCGTCAACACACCCAAAACACATTCTTAATCGACAAAAGGGGCACAGAAAAGCGATGCATAGGCTAGACAAGAATTTCGATCGGTTTAAAGTTCCATTTCATTTACGAAAATATATTTTTTTTTTCACGCGAAAATTTTTTTCTTAGCAGCACCACAGTTGGCTGCCATCTTGCCTTTTCACAGAACCTGGACCATACCATTTTTAGTATGGGTGTGCACTTAATGCACATAGACAAAAGAGGGCGCCCTGTGCATGAGAATTGGAAGGTGAGTTTATATTATAATGTTGTTTATGCATAAGTTATTTTCCAAAGTAAATTATTTACACGTAGGCCTAGGCCTAGGCCAAGGCATATGTAAATACAGCTTTTAGCATTTGGGTACTTTGGTAATTATTACATTTTTACTCAGAACCGATGCGATGGAAATAAAGTCAAGACGGCCAACCCCTGTTGGTTTATTGTACAATGTCGCCCCTTAAGGCTTAATGGTATGGTCCGCGCTGTCGTCTGATGCAACATGGCTGCCGATTTCGGAACTGTATGAAGACGTCCTTTTTTTCTTTTTTTTAACTGGTATTTTCAGACGTTTAACCTCCCGTTTTTAAACCTATATTTCGTTTTGACACATATTTTACGGTTTTATACCGCATTTGTCAACTTAGAACGTGTTTTGGAGGTGTTGACGGTGTGTTGACGGTGTGTTGACGGTGTTTATCGTGTTGACGGTGTGTTGACGGTGATTAGTACGACCGTTGCAAACAAGAGGACCGATACCCTGGTCGACCATCGTTGGGGAAAAACTGTTCCCCGACCTGATGTCTAGATAAATTGCTGTTTTGTCTGAAGTAGGGTCAGTCAGGGAAGCAGACTACAAGAACGTCAGCTTTTTTTCTGTTTTCCCCAGCGTCTGGCACAGATTAACACAAAACTTAAATGGGTCAGTGTTACAGTATTTGATATACATTTAAAATACCAACCCCCAAATCCATTCATTTCTGAAAATTACGGAAAGATTTTACTTTAATACCCCGTGCCGAAATCAGTCGGGAACGGCAAATCTTGGAACATAACTATCGATGGGTCATACTAATCACCGTCAACACGCACAAACACCGTCAACACACCGTCAACACCTAAAACACATTCTAAGTTAACAAAAGAGGCATAGAAATGTAATGCCCAGGCTAAATTTGAATTTCTGTCTGTTAAAGTCCCATTTCATTTATAAAAATTGATTTTTGTTCACGCGAAAAATTATCTCTGAGCAGCACGGCCGTTGGCCGCCATCTTGCCTTCGCACGCGCTGCGCGCCTGCGACATGGCTGAGTGAGGCACGGCTGCGGATTTCGGAGCTGCATGGAGAGGTCCGTTTTCGTGAAGAAAGAAATCGCATTTTTAGACGTTTAACCTCCCATTTTTAAGCCCAAATCTCGTGTTGATACTTAACGGTTTTGTACCGCATTTGTCAGTTAAGACACTGTAAGAATGTGTTTTGGAGGTGTTGACGGTGATTAGTATGACCGCTATCGATATGTGTTTAGAATTGACCTATCGCCGTTTACGAGTTAACCACGCCCCTTAGACAACCCTATGGGAATTTTGTGTGGTAATTTTTGTTTGTCTCAGATTTTGTGCGTTCCACGTGGAATTATAATTGATGTGATTGGACAATAATCCACAAGCTGCGTTGACGCGATTCGACCGCGATAGGTCAATTGTATAAACACTCGGCACAACCTTTACATTTGAGAATCTTGTTAGGAAATTTTCGTGAAATATAGGGGAAGAAAGTTTGTGTTTTCTGTGTCAGATGTTCTTGGCACATGCACAGTGTATGGTAACTCAGTAATCACATACATGTTGATTTCTGCCTCATTTTTTACAGATTTTGCTGACATAAATCTTGAAATAACAGGTTGCGCCACATGTTTAGACGGTTGTTATCAAGGAGGGTTGGTTATTTTGTAAGATTTTGGTGAGGGTATTAAAGTAAAATCTTTCCAAATTACAGCCAATTAAAGCAAATGTTGTATATTACTTTTTACATAAATTTGTAAGTTATACATCAAAGATGCCGAACCTTTATGTACACGTACGTGTACAAAAGTGTACAAGACCGTGACTCAAACTTGGAGGCAGGTGACACGTGAGTCAGACTTACACGTAGACTCGCTTGTCAGTTTGTTCTGTTTTGCATTTTGAATGACGGATTTTCCTTCAACCAATGGTTTATAAGCCTTCCCACATCCCTCTCTTCCTTCCAATACTCAATTACCACCTCCTGTACAATGTATTTACCCCCTCCATTTGCCACATTCCTTTGTTCCCCCTCCCATCTCAATTCGTCCCCTCTTTCATCTTCGCCCAAAGTCGACTCCCGTTATAACGAGCTCGGTCATAACGATATCCCGGATGTAACGAGCACATTCTCCCAGTCCCGATCAATTCGTGTACATTACTATGGGGATATATTTGGTTATTACGGGCACGGACATTATGAGACTCCGGCTAAAACGACGATTTTGGCCGACCCCAGGCGAGCAAAACCATTGTTCTCAACCCATTTACAACGACATCTTTTCAAAACTACGGACACTGCAGCTTGTCAACGACAAACCTTTTGTCCCGATACGGGCATCATGCTCCCGTCTTCTAATTCAGGCAACGCACCTAAGCTTCACCCATCAATGTACCTTTGTAAGGACTTCAACCCAACGTTATTTCATCTCGCCGATCTTAAATAAATTCAATGGGACGGTGATAAACAGCGCAGTGGGTCTAAGTCGCTAATCCCCCCGCTGCGGTTTCCCTTAGCATGACCAGGCTCACGACTGCGGCACCACGCCGCCAAATGTTTTTTAAAAATTATTATAAACGGTAAGATAAACGGACAATAGGGGGCGCTCGGGAGATAAGTGTTATGATTGTAAGGAATAGCCTTTAGTGCTGCCGCCCGAACATCGGGTGCGTAATTGCTCCCAATTGTTGGCTTGTGGCTATTAAAAAATGCATTAGAGCAAAATGTCACTCGGCACGATTTGTGCGAGTAACCTACTTGCCTGATTCTTCTCGGCGATTCTTCTCAGCGATGATGACTTCTTCTCCGGATTCAGGTCGTCAAATATTACACAATGTACTCTTAAAGGTATTTTATGTATTTCCTTTTATTCATCACCATCAGTTAAATATTATAATAACAGACGTACATACCAACATACGTTCATCTTTTCATGAGTTCGGACGTGCGTTACACGATTACAACACGCGCACATGTACAAATACATGTAGCATGTAACTTGTGCACAACGAATGGGAAAAACTGCGCTCCGGTTGTAGCGAGGTTCCGGCTATAACGACAGAATTGTGAAAGTCCGCCGGACCTCGTTATAACGGGAGTCGACTGCATCTCTCCCTTAGTCCGTCTCTCTTTTGTGTTTCTCCACGCACCCCCACTTGCCTGTGTTTCCCCCACATGTCTGTTTCTTGTACCACTGTCATTTGCCTTTGAAAAAAAAATTGCTTAAGTTCGAAACGTTAGGCCAGCTAAATCATTTCATTGATTTGTTAATAAATTAAGTGTACTGCAGTGTCACTTGTGGAGTGAGTACATGTAGTATGTAGTTGCCCTCCTTTCTTCCACCACTGTGACCCTCCTTTCTTCCACCACTGTGACCCATGCTACCCATACATGTACATATATAAAAAGATACAATGTATGTACATGTAACAATACAAGATAAGAATATATAATCCGGAAGACGAGACAAAACCTCACAAAGCACAAACTTGTGTAAGACATGCCTTTACAAAACACATAAAAAACAAACAAAAACAAACTTGTGGACATTTAGAGACAGTTAACCCCTTGCGTACGGATGACGGAATTTGGCGCAAAAAAAACAGTGCCACCAAGCCGGATGACTCAGACTCAATTGGCCGCTGTTTGTGCAGTTTCAATCCGTTGTTGGATTAAACAGTGCCACCAGGCCGGATGACGCCATTCACCGCTGTTTGTGCAGTTTCAATCCATTGTTGGATTATTGTATATAGGTTACGCTTGACTGCACAAACACATTGTAGCGGTTCGCTTAGCTGCCAGAGCCGCGGCGGCACCCCGACGTCTCCCGTAAAATACCGTACTCAAGGGGTTAATTGTATAATTCCTCCATGATTACATAGCCCTAACCTGCTTTGGTGTTTTTCATATGGCCTTGGTTGATTTTTCATTGGAAAGTCCATCGCATGGCTGCTACTTTGGTGACCAATAAAAATAACAGTTCACCAGTTCCGCTTGGGAATTGTTTTTCAGGGCGTTCAGATGACAGAGCTTAACAATACATGTACAATGTACTTCACTGTGTGTGTGTTTCACAGTTGTAATTGAGCACAAATTCCAAAGGCTGCTGGTAGAAGTGTTTAATATTTTGGATTGCTGATCCTTATCACGATTTGAATTGACGCTCTATGTATTTTTGGGGTCGTCTTCAGCTTGTTAATGTGCCCAAATCTGGCTGATGAAGATAATTATGTAATTGTAGGCTGTTTAACCCTCCTACTGTTTAATATCATAACTTTATCAAACAAAAAACCTAAAACCTTCCTCTCCAACAGCCTGTGTGTTTCAACCTAAAACTCTATTAGGTTTGGATATGTACAATGTACATTTGTACATGTAGTTGGCTCCATTTTGGCACAGAGATATAACTTGAGAGGGTTAACCCTAACAGTCCTGAATCCTCCAATTTCAATACGATTTTTCATATTATCTAGGGAGTTACATTGTAGGTTGTTAGGGTTAATGGACATTTCTTACAATGAAGGCCTTCATGTACACACATAAGTACATGTACAGTATGTATACATTGTACGTTTTGTACACGATGTACAGTCGAACACCTTTATAACAAGGTCTTTTGGACTTTACAGTTTACCTTGTTATAACAGGTACCTTGTATTATCAGTAATGGAAAACAAAGAAAAACAAAGTTCTAGGACCTATTTTCGTCCTTGTTATAAGCAGTTCGACTGTACACATGTGCATACAGATACTAGCTTTCCTAACCATAACATGCAGCTCACAAATGTATTACATGAACGCAATGAATGAAAAATATACACACTTTGACTTTTACATGTACATGTAATGTGTGTATTTCTGCTGGTTTAGCCAAATGCAGGATTGGCAAGCAGGATGTGTCAAACAAATGTTAACAAGAAATAAATGTTTACAATGTAGCTTTCCTCCCCTCTTCCTTTGTAGTGGCCATGTAAGCTTTTGTTTTTGGCTTTTTCTCCCCCCCCAAAAAACAAACAAATGCAAAAAGGTTGATCTGCTGTACAGTTTCATTTTCTATGCTTTGAGCCAATGTGGGGCACCAATGTCGGAGAAAGCGATCTTGAAAGAAAATGGAGAACTTTGCCATCTTGGAAGATATTGCTGAGTAAAAATGTAAAAAAAAAATAAGGGCCTTCTTGTTTGACAACCCAAAAAATGATTAAAAAAATTAAAATTAATTAATTTTTTAATTTTTTTATTTTGCACCTGGCCAAAATCGACCCGGTTTGTTGTACAGATCAAAACCTATCAAATGACAGATTGAAACACACACAAACTGTGAGAGTTGGTGTTTAGAGTTTTTGATAGGCTATGATAGTTCTAAGTATAGGAGGGTTATTAAATAACAATTTTGCCTTTATTTGTGTTGTGTATACATGTATGAAATGTACATGTACATAGGTCTATCCACACTAATGAGCCCATTTGGTGTGACGGGGGAAAGGAATTTCAGGATGTAGTTATTATAAAAAAAAATTCCATTTATTTTTGTTACAATACATCCAGTACCCATCAACAAGTATGTTTTAGCCAAAAAAATCAACATCTTACGGAATATTTAAGAAGTTAGACCTGGAATCATCTTCAAGATATTATGTTTGTAACATATCAAACGTGTACAATTTCTGGACGGACATTTGTCGCAAAATGTCTGTCCATGTTTGAACATAATTTATATCACATCCTAATTTGTTAAAATACACATGTACCTCAAAATTTGTCATAATTCCCACTGATAACAATCCTGACATTGTTAGAGATGTAAACTGACCAACCTTTTGGAATGTTACTATTAATTCCTCTTTTCTTTTTCCAGTCAATAATAAAAAAATGTCCGTCCATGTTACAAACATAATGTCTTGAAGATGATTCTCTAATTTCTTATATATTCTGAGTGCTATCCTATTTTTTATGTCAGTGTGACTGTGATCACAAACAGGTCTGGAAAGCATCAGAAAAACATTTGGGCCAAATACTTGATTTGATGTCCCTCTTCCATGTCTTACTCCCATTGCTATCTTTTGATGCTAAATGGTCCCTTTAGTGTAGACAGACCCACATACAAAATGTGCACATGCATTTGTTTATGGTGTAAATCGAGGACACGACCCTGACGCCACTTCGGTGAATTGGGGTTAGGTAGTGTAATCGAGGACGTCCTCGATTGAGAATCGTGTACAAAACCAATGAGAGCTGTCGGAAAAAGTTGAAGTACAAACAAAGGAAACCGTCCGAGAGGAACAAAAGAAATCCTTGATTTACACCATAAACAAACGTGTGTGTACGCACTGTATACAATCGTGGCGGTACCTGTACGACATGTAGAATTTTTGGACGCAGCCTGTTTTGGTACATTTTATGGGTCACTACAGCCTGAGGCATCCTGCTAGTGACACAGTAAACTTAGACATTGTAATTTGATGACTGATGTGTGTCTGTGTCTTTCACATTGGTACAAAATGTACAGTGTACTACATGTATGTATAGTAGAATGAAAATCTACATGTATGTCAGTAGCTTTCTTCCTCGTTGCCCTTGGACATGTATCCCTTCATCTTACAATTTTTCGTGCGTCTTTGATTTTTTTTTCCCTTTTTCTACCTGCAGAAAAAAAAGAAAAAAAACATTTTAGGACCCTGTATTGAGTTGGTGGGTGGTCCAGGGTAGGGCTGTCCCGAATATACCGAATATTTGATATTCGATCGTCAAGCGAATATTTGAATACCATTTTGCCAGTTCGAATATTCGAAAAAGATATATATGCACGTACAGATACGACTCTGATGCTATTTTTTTAATAGAAAAGTTACGGCGCTTAGCAGTGTCAAATGCCGCATTTTTGTCAATCGCAATTTTTTGTGGACGGAAGTTTATTGTTCCTGTCGGTAAAACCCTTGATACAACAGGGGCATGCACAAAAGAATGCTGTTTGAACGGTCCATAATATCAATCGCCATACGTAAAACACCGGCGTGCTTTTACGTGCAATGTTTTTTTTTACCGGTGTTGCATGCACTGAAAAACTTGATCGGCGAGTATACGAATATTCGGTCAAACCCAGTTTCGAATGGTAAATTATTCGAAAATGAACAGCCCTAGTCCAGGGTTCCTACAAGTAATAAGACCTGGTTTTACCTTTTTCTAAAGTCTTGCCAATTTCTAACCAGCGCACACTGCATTTCGCTGGCTTTTGTATTCTGCCAAAAAAAGCCCAAAACACACATTGCAGAAATGTATACATAACAGACCGTACATGTATAGGTACTTACTCGACATGTATGTGTACAATGTATAAAGTCATTGTGGTGCTTCCGTACACCATTAGGGTATTATCAAAATTAGCTTCTAAAGTCAAATTCTTGTGTATTGTATGTACATGTACACTGTACAGTGAGAGTAATTAAAGTCTATCATGCTTTGCGGTTTTAACATGTTTAAGGTGGAGTTGCAGGGGTCAGTGGCATGTGACATGGTTGTCAACACAAGTGGGTGTCATTTTTAGTGTTTGGTTTCTAGGTGTGACCATGGAGGAAGGAACCTTCCTCCATGGTGTGACAATCAGACCCTGAACTGTGTGTCTATTATGAATGAAAAGATACACATGTGTACATTGTGCACATGTGTTCTAGCCGGGGTGAAATTGAAGCGTAGGGGCATTTTGCTCAAGGATGGACAATGCGAGCGCGGAGTGCGAAGCCCTTGGAGCGTGGGGTCCGGTGTCCGCTTAACCAGCTCGCGTCGGATGACGTGTATACACGCACTCAGCGAGGCAAGGATCCAGCGGAAATTTATCTGTGGGTGTGCTACCCACAGATAGAGGCCTGAGCCCGTCTGGCACCCAGGCCCGTGAAAAAAAATCCCGGCGTGAACTGGTTTATAAGGGGCCCCCAAAAAGTTTGATTCTAAATTGTACATGTACATGTAGATGCTGTTGTGCAATCTGAGGCAATTCCTGGCCACTTTCCCTTGACTGTTTAGAGCAAAAGTTTTTAAGATTATATAGAAACAAATTTGTTCATTGGAAATTGTTTAGAATATACTCTTCCTCTTAAATTTATAGCATAGTAGTAGCATTCAAGCGCAGTGCTAATTCCCGAAAGCGTACATATGTAGTGGGCGCTCGTGCAACATGTATTTAATGCCTGGGTAGAACACTGTAAGGCGAAATAGAAAAACAACATGTTTCGCGTCCCCACCCGCTTCCTTTTTGGAGGCCGCCTGGATTTTAAAAATATTTTTACCACAGAAAAATTATGTATAAAAAAACAAAAATGTCAACCAGTCAATCGGAAAATAAATACTTGCCAGTCAGGAGTTTTGTTTTTTGTTTTTTTTGCTGATATGGTGCTACAAACACACTAAAAACACTTTCAATATGTTCTGTTCTCTTGTCCAACATGTCTCTTTCATTTTTAATGCGTCTTTGAACAGGGAAACACCCAACGGTTGCCAGAATTGTTTTTAAATGACGGCCATCTTGAAAATAAAAAATAAAAAATAGAAAGCCCCTCTTCCTCCTTTTTTTTTTTTTAACCTGGACGTGAAACATGTTTTTTATTTTTTTACTCGGCCTAATGTACAAGTACACATGTATGTATGTAAGTGTATGTGTATGATAATGTACGGTATATGTAGCCTTAGTAGAGCTGCTAACATATTGTACACGTACCACTGACTTGCAATAAACAACACTCATAGAGCAAGGGTTAAAGGAACAATAGGAAACACAAGGCATTGTCCTCAGTTGTATAAGAAAACATTATTGTGTGTGCACGTCTTGAATCTATTCTGTGTACAAACTTTAAGAAACCAAGTTTTTGTGTGTTTTTTTCCCCCAGTCAAAACAGGTTCGTCGAAGTACAAAGGCAGATCGGGAACTATGGATGGCAGCGTAAGTATACATACTTTTATAATTCTATTTTTAATATTTTCAACTAGTGTGCACCAGATTAACCCTAAACCCTGCCAGACGCGGCCACTTTGCACTTTCCAAGTATGCAATCTGATGCGTCTGGCGGGTTCTAGCCTGGAGGGTTCGGGTTAAGATGAATAATTCCATTCATTGGTTACCATGGAAACTACAGGTAGAGAGTGAGCGTTGACCGCGGATAATCTTTGCTTTTGGACCGGATGTATACATGAGCCTGTTTGCGATGAACATGAACATGAACACTGTTCCACGTACAACTTTGACGGGGAAATGAAGCGACTGTTCTGGTGTTTATTAATCTCCTAAACCAACTTGAAACATTGACGTACCATGTCCAGTAGTATATTTATGCAAATTGAGTACCCAGACTCGAAGTTTGAGTCCCTCTTTAGTGTGTCCCAGAGTCGTCAAAATGAAAACGTCTCTTGTGATTTCTCGTTGTGATTTCTCGTTGTGATTTGGGGTTTGTTGTTTTTTCGTCCGTCTCCTTTTCAGAGTCCCCAGGGAGAGGGGTCCGCGACTCCCAGACAGAAGAAGATTGGCCATCGACGAGTGGATACCTTGGGAGAAACGACGTACAAAAAGGTTTGTCTAAACCGGCGGGGGTGGCAGTAATCAGATTTTAAAAATCTGGTCATCCCATTGAATACAGACGACGGCTATTTTGCCGCGGTTTTAAAAAAGACCACCTGGCCGTTTGTCGGCTATATATGCACATTCCTGCACGTATAGAATCAATTGACCTATCGCCGTTTACGAGTTAGCCACGCCCCCTTTAGACAGCTATCTATGGGAATTTTTGTGTGGGGATTTTTGTTTGTCTCAGATTTTGCGCGTTCCACGTGGAATTATAATTGATGTGATTGGACAATAATTCACAAGCTGCGTTGATGCGATTCGACCGCGATAGGTCAATTGATGGCCTATTGTGTGCGTTACGTTAGCTGCCCAAACCCGTATTGTCATACCGGCACCTCATTAATAACAGACGGACAAAAGGGGTCGACCTAATTTTATTCAAACCGAATAACGGTTATAAATTTGATTCACCGTAAGTTCCCATTTACATTGTACATGTAGCTCATAGTCACGGCAACAAAAAGTGACAAGTGAGGTGGCGCAAGAAAAGGCCCTCCCAATGACTGGATAGAGTTTGCAGGATTCAGTGGCCACTGGGCCTTTACGAAAACACTACAGAGCTGTAATGTTAAAAAAAGAATGGACGGGCAGGCTGTTTGTATACCAAGAAGACCACTAGCAAGTGAACGCAGTTACAATGAGGGACCATGGAACAAATTGAATATCCGGTTTCCAAAATCAAAACCGAATAGTGGAATTCAAACCGAATGAATACGGACGATAGCTGCAGCTGCAGTTTAAAAAAGACCACCTGACCAGTTGACATCTGTCGGGCACATTCCTGCGAGTACTTGATCCATTCATGTTTCAACTACATGTACTTTGTATGTTGTTCTTGAATGGGAATGTAATAAATACATGTAGATGAAGCTTTTTCAAACAAAGCTTTCATTCACAGGAAAGGTGGGCTCCAAGTGTGATGCACAGGACCACTCTATTCAGTGTGGTGCCTATTGTTTGGATTTACGCTTGGCTGCACAGCCCCCTTCTTGGCATACCAGCATCAATAACAGCTGGAGTCAAGGGGTTCAAAAAATAAATCTGAATTTACATTAAGGATGGGAATTTACGTTAATTTGATAAAGGTTTAGCAAAACTTTCTCGTAGCGTTTAAACGTTTAGTCAACAGTTGCAAAAAGGTTGCTGCCAGTCCCGGTATAATTGTGAAGGACGTACATGTAGGAGAGGTGCCGTCCACGTCGAGCATTTATCTTGTCCCAGCGGTGTATTGGAAACATCAAACACAAACAAGTGTATACATTGTAGTACGAAAGGCGTTTGTATGTCTTTGTAAATTAAATAAATTTACAAAGATCCTGGATTCTTTGTAAATAAAACTGGAATGTAGATTACGTAAATACAAGGTCCCATTTTTAATATTCTAGTTCCGTTTAAACATTGGGGATAATTTCTAAACGGATTTTAATTTTAAAATTTTTTTTTTAACGCTTAAAACGTGTAAACGTCCCCTCCTTAATTTACATACATGTATCCCAACACTTTGCTAAACTTTTTTTTTTTTTTTTAACTGGGGTTCACTGCTAGCTCTGGATTTTGGGTTAACCCCATGTGTACGGATGACGCCAAATGGCGCAAAAAAAAGTGCCACCAGGCCGGATGACGTCTATAGACGCCATTTTCTGCATTTTCAATCCATTGTTGGATTATTGTGTCCGTTTCGCTTGGCTGCAAAGCCGACACGGCACCCCAGCGCCTCACTGTAATATAACCGTACTCAAGGGGTTAAGCTCACGGGAAAGACAGTTACATGTACTTCAACCAACTCCATAAGCAAACAGCTTGGAGATGTGCATACTAGACTTTCCTCAGCCATATAAGCTAGTTTCGTGTTTCACCCCGGAAAACAATTCTGTTGTTTGAAGTTGCACATTTTCTAGCAACAAAAGTTATTCACGTTTGAATGAGACATATAATGGCAGAATTCTGCCGTCGTTTAGTTATCAGATGATTACGTTATAAGCGTGAATCATTTGTGGCCAGTAGTAATTCAGTAATTCAGGGATGCAAAACCAACCAAAAAATAAAAGTCTTTTTTTTTGGGGGGGGGGGGGAAGGTTATTGGATGCAGTATCACGACCAGTTGAAGTAAAACTAAAGAAAATTGGAGTGTGAACATCAAAATAAATTTTACCAACTTTTGCCATCCAGTCCGCCATCTTATTGTCTGCTGTGCTGTTGCCTAAAATGTCTGAACTAAAGATAAGGATCAAGTTGTGCAATTTTGCTACATGTTTTCACAAATGATGTTAAAATTTTGCTCTAAGTTACACAACCTTTTACAAATATGCACATACATGTGCGTCAGCATTGCGAGTGCCGGAAAGCAAAAACAGAAAGTTTGATGTAATACCGAGTTGCTTCCTTATTTACGATATTTGATCTTTCATTTTCTCTCGTAATTGCTATCATCAGTTATCGATGCTATCATGGAAGGTGTTCCAGTGGCCTTTCATCATGAGTTCCCCCTGTCCAAACTTTCAGGCACTCTACTCGCCTGGCTGTCTCATCACATCCTATCACTATTCTCCTATCACTGTTGTACATCCTATCACTGTTGTACATCCTATCACTGTTGGGCAACTCTAACATTATTCAGATCGACTCCGACTGCAAGCAGGAATTGCGATTCTATACAGAATACACTCCCTACATTTTGCACGAAATGGGCATGCATGCATACTTTGAATCCCCAACCCCATGTGATTTTCACGCTCAGCAAACGACAGGTAAAATACCAGTCACAAGCAATATACATTACATGAACATTTGGTTGGTAGCCTGTAGCCTGTTGGTAACCAAGGAAGCTCCATGCATTTAGTCCCCGATTGCTTCCCCAGCCGTGGATGCATAAAAAGCAGCAAAAACAAACCTGTGTTGTCCTTCTGGGAAAAATGGGGACGGAGGGTCGGTCGGTCAATGTTTCATTTTTTTTTTTTACCGTCCATGAAAACATAAGTCAGGAGGCAAAAAGTAAGCTTTATTTATAAGTGAGTTGGCGAAATGCACGATTGTGCCGTTGTAGCTGTATTTAAAGACAATGATTTCAATCAAACTTGTTCATTTTGTGCGGGAAAAGGTGAGATTTTGAAAATTCCTTTAACCCTAACTCCCTCCTTCATGTTTCCTCCAAGTAACCTGAATCCTCTAACATCCTCTTATGGGGACCATTGCATGAATCCTCAAAAATCCTCTAGGGGTTTTCGTAAACGCCCTAGTAACCTCAATCCTCCGAAATCATCCAGCATCAGATTGGGCCTGATGACCTGGATCCTCCATTTTTCCTCCAGAGGCAAAATCCTCCGATGCTTCAACTTCCAAAGACCCTCAATCCTCCAAATTCCTCCTTTTGGCAAAGAGGATGTTGGAGGATTTGGGAAGGTTAGGGGTGAAATAAAAAAAATTAAATTTTTGTGTGTAACTTTTACGGTCAGTCGTGGACAGCAGTGCAGAGATATGATACACGACACATTTCAGTATTGAAAAAGGGGCTCTGAATTGATACATTATATATCAATTCCTGGGGGTACAATTTCACTGAAAATGGCTTAAAGTTAAAGCTTACAGCCTAA
Organism: Hippasteria phrygiana; assembly: GCA_037893225.1. Classification (NCBI taxonomy): domain Eukaryota; kingdom Metazoa; phylum Echinodermata; class Asteroidea; order Valvatida; family Goniasteridae; genus Hippasteria; species Hippasteria phrygiana. Next base: position 428,818 of record JAZGUH010000628.1, read on the forward strand.
GGAACCTAGACATACCTCATGTTGAAGCATTTTCCTGAGCCTTTTTTTTTCTTCTGAATTTAGCAGATAAAAAATTGCCCCCTGAATGAGAATGTCAGTGTTACATGCTGCACTGCTGTCTATAAAAATGGTGTTCAACCACAGACAGTAAGGATTTAAAAAAAATAATTCAGCCTCAAACCGTTTAAACTACTCGATTAAAGGTATTTATAGCAACAAAAACTGTAAACATTATATTGCTTATTTTTCTGACGAATTTAAACTTATCGATTCTGTACATAACTCTTGGTGTCCGCCTCGTTGTAATGTAGTCTCGCTCTCACCTAATATCGCATGCAAACATCTTTATCTCGCCTGCACATCTAAACTATGCACATGCGATCACTTTACAAAATATCAACGTCATAGAGGGCCTCGAATCAGTGGCGAGCTTTAATGACTGGTTTCCTATCACTTTGATTTTTCGTGTCCATGTGTTATGTACGCAATCTGTCATGCAATGCGGGCTTGCCGAAGTCAGAACACCCAATGTTGCAAATTTCTAGCAAGCTAGGGAGTTGTACTGTCATGTGGCCTGACCAAGGTTGGCCGTGATTGGTTGGGTTTTCTGAAGTGGTGCGTTGTGTCTTCGTGTCCGGTATCTGGACACAAGTTATGTACAGAATTGGGACAGGCATGGGTGAGTTTTTCGTGTCATCAGTGCCCACATTTCTTGAAATTCCGGGTTGCCAGAATGTTCAAACGTTATGCCACAAAATGGTAAATGTAATTTTTCTTACTACGATGGGAAAATTTACATGTAGTGCTTCAAAACAACAACGAGAGGCTAAAGTGTTTCGGTTTTGGGGAAGTCCAGCCAATTTTCCGCTGATTTTTGTAAACATGGCAGCATGAATTTTTCATCCGCGTTATGTTCGAATGCCGATTTTACTAGTTTTTTTGTTTCTTGAGGATAATTTTTTCTTTTTCAGTTTTCGTAATGGTAATCATCTAACTTAACTCAATTAGAAACAAGACATTTTGGAAGGAAAAAAATGTTTTTACGGGGTTTAGCCTTGATTTCTGGCGTACATAATTCGGACACCGAGATCTGGAGGTCATGCAAAATGTACATAATGCAACATGAAAATCAAATTAAAGCTCATAAATTAGTTAAATTGTACATGCATACAATTACTATTAAAACAAACATTCAACTATACAACTTTTTTCAAAGCATGGTGCCATAAACTGGTGAAGAGCAATGACAAATCTTCATATATTAACAATTTGGTGTCCATGTTTTGATGTTGTGTACAATTATTTGTCATGGTTAACCTTGCCCACTATAAGAGCTTTGGATTCCAGTACTTTTCTATCTTGTCTTTCTATGGTTATGGGTCATTGCAAAATTTTAAGACACACTATTTAGTTGTCCACTCAAATCTCAATAGTTATTTCATAAAGATTAATACCACATCTTCTGTACATAACGGTGTCCACCTAAACACAACTCATTTTTTTTTTTTGAAAATGTATTTTCAGTGTTTTGTGTATGTCATGTTGCATAGTATTAGACATACTTTAAAGAACAACTTCAATGTCCTGGGAAATTCTCTGCCCAGTATGAGAAATGTGCTCCTAAAGGACACCAAGTTATGTACAGAAGATATCTCCCTTGGCTCACTTTAAGGGCTGGTGTATCTCTTGTTTCGAGTTGTCTTGCTCCACCAGTTCATTTTTATGTTTCTATGGACTATATTAAATATCTTTACTGGGTAAATGATGGTAACATCTGTTGTTCATTTTTGGTCTGTTTTGTAACAAAAATGTGTCGTGTATCATATCCCTGCACAGCTCAACACAACTCTTTGTTTTGGCCTAATGAATACACGTACATATGTAGCTGTAACCAGATATGTGTTCCTGGGATTGGGTAGTGTTAAGATGTTTGTGAGTTTCTCAGTGGTAATGTCTTTTCAACATACACGACATACATGTACGTGTTAACTCTTCCCTGCCTCTGTCTCCCAGAGATAACCATTATTGTCATCATGGCGCAGGTACGATAATCCATCAGAGATGTCTGGGAAGTAATCGGACACTAACATGTTTGTCGTCGGGATGCTAACATCTCCGGAGTAGGAAAGACATGTACACTGTGGATGATTGGTACAAGTACGCAGTGGACAATGATATAACGATTGCATCCTTTCTTTATTATTATTATACATTTTTTTGTGGGGGGTTGGAGAGAGGAGGGGACAGTGTTGACATTTTTTCTTTCACCCATTAGCAGAGGAAGAGGAGGGGTTAGAGTCGCGTGAGAAATCATGGCATTTTCATTTTTCAATTCTTGAACCCCTTGAGTACGGTTATTTACAGGAGGCGCCGGGGTGCCGCGTCGGCTTTTGCAGCCGAGCGAAACGGACGGGATGTGATTGTGCAGTCAAGCGTAACCTACACAATAATCCAACAATGGATTGAAACTGCACAAATAGCGGCTGTAGGCGTCATCCGGCCTGGTGGCACTGTTTTTTGTTTTTTTCTCGTGCCGTTTGGCGTCATCCGTACGCAAGGGGTTAAATGGGTGACGGGAGAGGGTGTTGTTTACAATGTACATACATGCCCATGTTTTCCATCCAGGAGGCTGTACACTGTGTCACTTTGGTAAATGTACATCAGGCACTCATTCACACAGCAGTACAAAGAATTACAAACGGGTTGGAGACCACTCCAAAATCAATTGCCAGGCCCAACTGTAATCCAATTAAGAATCCAGGAACACACATGATGTTTGTCTGTGTGTGACTGATTGCCAAATACAGAAGTGTGTATCATTTCCATACATGTACATGTACCTATGTTACATTTTGTTTGTAAATCATGGAGGAAGAATCGACTGCACATGAATTGTATACTTTTTTTACAAGCATATATATGTACATGTACATGTATATTCCCTGTACAAAGTGCATGTACATTTTGTGCAATAGGCAAATTTTTTTTTTTTAATAAAACGGTGAACGTCATGCCTTTTTCACCACCCCCCCCCCCCCCCCCCTCAAAAAAAAGGAAGGACCCCCTTATCCTTTTTTGTTTTCATTTTTTAGATTCTACCAGGCAATCATTTCAAAACTGGTCGTCCCCTTTTTTGTCAAGATGGCTTCAGCCAACAGTGGATTCTACGAACATGACGAAATTGATCCAAAATACTAAATCAGCTGGGAGGAATTGACTCACTTCACTTTGCTTGTTTTATAATTTTATTACATTTTTTCTAATTTTTTAATATTTTTGTACATTTGTACAAAAAACCTAAAAATAGAAACTCTATAAAGGAAGCAGTCTGGGACTAATTTTTGGTTTTTTTTTTGGCCTAACTTTTTGTTAACCTAACTTTTGGTTAACCTTTGCCTTACAGTTACAGTACATGTAGTAAGCAAGACATAAATGTAATCATTTAATCAAAATGCAATCATCTGTATTCACTGAAGAAAATGGCAAGCAAAATGTAACGTACGTGTACTGTCGTTTTCTTTTGAATATTAAAGCTTCGGTTTTAACATGTATTGTAAATGTGTACATGCAAGTTTCAATTGCTTGTCGTACGCTGAAGGTCTTTTGCAATATTTTATGACGGTGCTACGTTTTATGGCAGACTACAATGCATACATATGTGCATTTCAATGAGGCTTCACTAGATATTGGCCAGTTCAGATTTTTTTTTTCAGAAACAAAATGGAAACCAGCAGATTAAACAGTGCTATTGGTTACAATTTTTTTCTCATCCACAACCATTTAGTATGGAGGTCAGGTCATGTCAAAGGTCATGGTACTAGGACATGTACTGTAATTTTGTATTGCAGGTTAATCAATGTGCTACATGTTAACGAATGTACTACATGTAATTCCATACGATCAAAATCACAAGTGGAGTGAACAGCCAGTGAATTTCTCTTCTTTTTTTTTCTCTCGGGGGAAAATTCAATGGCTTGTTTGCAAGATGTGATGTGAATACGGTTCATGAACTACGTACATGGGTATGATGCATGTTCAAGGCACTTTACGTGGCAAATTTTCCTTCCATTGATGAGTTGAAAAGGTCATTTTGTCGGGAGACGACATGTTTGTGTTCATTTTGCAAATCCCTGATGAAATGTGTGGAAGAGTAAATTTGAATGTGGCCAGGTGACCGACCATCTGCTTTGCCGTTTGGGGTGTTAGTTTGAAAGTCTACCCATGACGTTTCACTCATATTGGTTTTTGAAAAAATACTGAACTATGTGTGGTAGCCAATAGCTACATGTACTTGTGCATTTGGGTCAACTTTTACAAGTTACAGATGAAATTCGCTCGGACTAAAATTCTAATTAAATGGGTTCCCCTACTAACGAATATTGAAGAAAAAGACCGTATTTATTTTTTATGAAAAAAGCACTTACACGGAGTACACTCTGCAGTCTATTTGGTCTTTCTAAAAATATAGGTCATTCCATAAGAGTAGTCCGGCCAGCGAGTGAAAAAAAAAAAAGGGTCGAGCCCTGAACATGTATGTACAATTGTACATAAAAAACTAATACGTGTGAAACAAAAGTGCGAATAACTGAACAACCATCCCAAAAACCACTGATTAAAACTGGATAGCTCATTGGCCATTGCATGCTGTACAAGCAACTGAAGCTAGTAGCCGCCATATTGACACTCCCATTTTACCACTGATCTCTATGTAAACTGGATAGCTCATCGGCCATTGCATGCTGTACAAGCAACTGAAGCCACCACCCGCCATTTTACCACGGATCTCCATGTAAGGAGAACTCGGATGGAAGTAGACCCTGGGGACAAGGGTGGAAAACCTACATGTGGCGTCACCCGTACGCAAGGGGTTAATAACCCATTTAGGAGTGCTAAAAGCCACAATAAACATAATTTTGTTGGTCTTTAAGACACTTATAGGTAACGTACGTAACGTGAACAGAAATGTAGTGACAAATTTCTGTCCACGTTACGTATGTAATATTCTGTACATAATAACCTGTAACATCTGAAATATACAGCAGATTGTCTTGGTTTTTACAGATGACAATGCTGTAGGGATAAAAATGAAAAGGCACAATATTTGATTAAAGACATTTATTGTAATTGAACTTTCTATCAATATTAATTTAACCCTAACTCCCTAGGGTGTGTGGAAAATCGTATTGAAATCGGAGGATTGAGGACTGTTAGGGTTTTAACGTACTTTCTGTCCATGTTACATACGTAGCATTGTGAGCATACATATCTTGTAAAATTTGCCCGGAAAGTCTTAAATTCTTTGTGAGCACAGTCCTCAACGATGGGGTGGGGATGTACAAGTGGAAAAGAGGACAAACAACTTGATATTATTATCCTGCTTCATTTCCCAATCCCATGTCACACTTTTGTACCCGTTTCCTGTGGAAAGGCCCACATGTACTCGTTTGCACTTTATATGCTACTGTCACAAATACACAAATTTACATGTACATGTACAATCTTTCTTGCTCTATAACCACCTTCAATTCAAACCCCCCCCCTAACCACACTCCTTTGTCCATTTCCCCAGCTTCAACCTTCATCTTAATCCCTCCCCTCCTCCATCCTTACCCTAATCACACCTCTTTGTTCCTGTCTTCCTGGCTGTCCTTTCCTCTCCCTTTGATGTTTACCCACTGCCTATCTGCCATGCTCCTTTGCATCCCTCTTTTGTGTTTCTCCACCCACCCCCTCATGCATGTGTGTTCCCTACATGTTTGTTTCTTGTACTCTGTCATTCACCTTTGAGAAAGAACTTACTTAAGTTCGAAACGTCAGGCCAGCTAATTTTGTGATTTACAATCTAGTTTGCTAAATACTGTTCAAATCTCAGCACTTGGCATTATATGTAGATAATGGTTTGTATCCTTGAACTTTGTCAATAACAAACATGCATTCAGTACGCTACTGTAATTTTTTGTACAGTGTGTACATGTAAGTGTGGATTTGTACCATGCTGTGTGCTGGTTGGTTTTTCACACGTTACAGAAACCTACCTACACGTGTACATGTACAGTGTGGTAAAAAAAAACTACACTTTTTTAGAGGAAATATTTTTCGGAATTGGGGAAATATGGTTTTAACTGATTTATTAACCACACCATCTTAGTGGTACATGTATATGGTAAAAATGGCGTCGGTTTAATTAAAGAAAAATGGACCAAAGACAGATTGTCAACACGAATATCTATAGAAGTCTTGCATGCTACAATGATCGATACTCATCGGTCCACCCAGGATGGAAGTAATAAGTATTCACTAACCCGGGAAGAAACAAAAGCACAACATTTAGTAACAAACACTTCAATTCGGTCGATTCACAACAAGGGCGCCGCCAGTGGGAAGCCGGGAAAAGACCAAATTACGCAGTGCATCATGGGAAAAAGTCGACAAAACTTCTTACAAAACCGGAACTTCTTGCACCCCTTCTCTGCTAAATCTATCAACTCCTCTCTCTTCTTTCCCGCACAATGTATTCCCCGATTAGTCAAAAATAAATGTCTTTAACTCATCCACTCGCATTCGCGCGAAATCCATACTGCTGTACTGTCCACCATCTAATACAACGCGATAGACGCGATGTCGACCCCGAAAGTGGGAAATTGGCCTATCCTGGCTTGCCGCTGGCGGCGCACTGAGTTGTGAATCGACCGAATTGTTCAATTGTGTCAAATGCTATTCACTGTAAACACTTCATTGACAGAGGGGGATGACTGTGATCAATGTAGGCCTAACTACATTTATTGGACAAGGAAAACTGACTAGGTAAATTTGAATACATTTTCAAAGTGAACAAAGAAACTGGCAGGAGCGGGATTCGAACCTGCGACCTCCGGGTTACCGTACCGGCGCTCGACCAACTGAGCTATCTTGCCCTATGTTGGCGGTCTGCCAACATCGTAAAATGGGGTGTGATCCCTGGCTATTGCATTCTGGGTTGGTGACTTCTGACTAGCGTCCACCCGAACAAAGATGCTGACAATTACGAATGATTTATAAAGTACATGTAACTGTGAGAAGATGGAAATTGTGTCGGGGATGTAATTACAAGAGATTTTTAGCCGCGTCGCATCGCAGACGGGGCTCTATAAGCGCTTTAGCGTTGTTCTTCTTCTTGTGCCAAATTTGTTTTCTCGACACGGCTCAACAGAAGAGGGCGCTACAACATTTACTATGCTTTACTGATTCATACATGTAGGTGGAAGACGCGGCTCGTGCACGAATTCGTGCTTGTCCTTTCAACTTCTCACTGATTACGTGGTACCCGCGGATACAGTGGCCAGCCATTGTCTAAAGTATGTGTAGGGTCAGGGAACCAGACTACAAGAACAGCATTTTTATCTTTCTGTTTTCCCAGAATCTGTGCATACAAAACTGTAACCAGGTCAGTGTTACAGCATTTACTATAAAATACTAACCCTCAAATCCATTCATTTCTGAAAATTACAGCAAAAGCAAATGTTGCATACTACCTTTAAGAAAACAAAATCCAGCCATGATTTAATTAACTTGATCCATTATACGTGTACATGTACACGTATAATGTGGACAAATATTTACATGTAATATCAAATTTAATCCAAAATGTACATAATGTGTACGTGGACATGTACAATGTACGTTCTGGATTGATACATTTGCTGGTACATCGTCAAATGCACATTTTCCTAGTAAAGATAATTTCTTTCAGATCCCAGATTTTTCCTGTGAAACATTGTTTTCATATTTCAGCTGATTAATTGTATTGATCCGGTCCTTGGGAATCTTTGATCCTAGAAAATTCTCGTTTAATTGAATTTTAAACCCCCCCGGACTGTAGCCGGGGCTCTTCTGCTTAGTCGTGCAGACGCATTCTGCTTCACGATTGGTCGTTAATGAATGTCTGCCGTCTCTGACCTCGTAGTTGATGTCAAAAGAAAATGTGTTTATAAATCTGGTCTAGTAAAATATAATCTGACTGTTTGTAAAGATTTTATGCAGACTCAATTTGCAAATGGGTCATTCCAGCAAGTTGGAACACATTGTCCCCATAACATACAGAACCGGTTGTAGGGGTGTGCATCGGAACCGGGTACCCGAATGCCCGACCGTTCATGTCAGGAACCGGTTCCAGATTATGGAATCGAGTACCCGTACAACTTTACATTTTCGCATAGTAACTTCCCAGAAAATGAAAAAGGAAAGGTTTCGAATGTTATTTGTCAGGAATTTTCAAAATTGAAACCCGACTACATGGGTAACCAGCACATATTTCATGTTTATGACCGTGACGCTCACGAAAATTGACAATAAAGGGAATTGACCGGTTGTGGTTTTTGTAGTCTTGGGTATGGATAAAGAGCCTCGACCAGACATAATAGCATGCCTCATTCCACAATAAATACAACTGTATAAAGCTTCTGTCTTTTGTGATATGCTGGCGCATGCACATGCCGGAACATGTAATGGCGGAGAAGTGATCATGTTTACTGGACAGACATGAGATTTTTCAGACTTTTGTCTGAAATAAGACTTTTGAATCTCAGAGAAAGACATTATTGCAACTTCCGGGATTGGAAGTTTTGGGTTGGGTTTCTTTAACGGGTACCCGTAGTTTTTCAATCAGGTACCTGGTTCTTTTACCACCCTTAAATGCACACCCCTAAACTGTTGAGGCAATTTCAGTACTTCTACCTATCACTACACATATTTGCTATGCATGTTTTAAGTACAACACACAGAATGGACCCCATACAAGCTTATATCTGAAATATAAGTGAATCAGTAGCTATAAACGATATAACATTGTGTACCCTAGTGTGACATTTGCTAAGTTGATACGTTGTACATATTTTTCAACAAATCCCTTGGAATTGATCTACATGTACAATAACCTTACAAAATATGTATGGTTCCATTTGTAGTCAGTTATTAGTATGCAGAGATTGTAATAAATCTTGCAACCCGACAAAAAGATGTAAAAGAGACACAGTGTCTCTGACACATCTGGGTCCTAAATGTCCAAATGTCAAATTTCTCAGGAAACTGGTGTTCGAATGGCACAAAACGTGTTCAAATTTGTCCAACATTTCAAGACAAATATCAGGAATGAATATTCAAAACTAGAGCAGGATGTCTGTGCTTCACGAAGCACAAATATCAGCCGGTTGTCCGTAGGTCACCAGACCATAACTATTGCTGACCACTAGGTGAACTTTGCCCTCAATCTTCAAACCCCTACATATTCGGCACTCGACACGGGTTTAGCTGACCAAATGTTGCCAAAATCGATTCAAAAGATGTGGGAAAAGAACCATGTTGCATGTTTGTCAGATAATGACCCCTGCTGACCAGCAGGTGACCTTTGACATAAATCTGCAATGACCCGATCAGAAGCTTTCGACATCGGTGTAACGGCTCAACTGTGGCTGAAATCAAATGAAAATAGTGACAACAGTGCAATTTAGCATGTATTCCAGAGAATGACACCTACTGACCACTGGCTGACCTTTGACCTTAATCTGCAAAGACACCATATCTGGTGCTCTCAACAGAGGTGTAACTGAGCATGTGTGGATTAAATCAATTGAAAATGTGGGAAAAGAAGCATTTTCCATGTTTTTCATAAAAATTACCGCTGCTGACCACTAGGTGACCTTTTCCCCCAATCTGCAAAGAGTTCACACGAAACCTGCAAGAGGCCATAACTGACCGAAAGTGGCTGAAATCGATGAAAAAAGTGAGGACACAAAGCTATTTTGTCCATTTTCCAGGGAATGACCACAACTGACCACTGAGTGACCTTTAACCCAAATCTGCTATGACCCTATATAGGGCTTCAGACGAGGAAGCATTCGACCAGATACAGCTAAAATCGGCTGAAGAATGCGGCAAAAGAAGCCGCTTTTTTATTTTCATGGAGTGACCGGTAGTGACCACTAGGTGACCTTGAGCCAAATTCTGTGTACAACTTTTATGAGGCTTGGTGTAGGGATGCGACTGACCAAGTTTGGCCTTCATCGGATGAAGACACTGGGAGAAGAAGCATTTTGTAAATTTCAATAAAATGACCGCTAGGTGACCTTTGACCCCTGTCAGAGTGCACCACAAGCTTGGGTCAGCTGTCCATAGGGCCAAGTTTCGTTGAAATTGGCCAAAGGGTTTGGCAGTTATAGCAATTTATAGCTCATGGTGAGAAAGAAGAAGACGAAGATACAGAAGGACTACAATATACCAGCTGATATAATATTTGAGTCAATATATGGCATGTATCTAGACATGCAGCAAAATGTCACACTTTGTGTCCAAAACTTCATGGAACGACCCAAACCTGATCCCATTGAAGTACATGTTTGTTTGTTTGGTTTCTTACAGACGAGCTCCTCGGCTCTGATGGCAGCCATTCAGCTTGGCATTGGTCATTCCGTCGGTAGCCTGTCAGCCAAGCCCGAGAGAGACGTACTCTTGCAAGACTTTGCCGTGGTGGAGAGTGTATTTTTCCCCAGGTGAATATTACAAAAAAACTCGGTGGTGAGATTTGTCGGGATTTTTCCTGATTTTAGGGATTTTTGCCGGGTTTCCGAATTTTTTAAGAATCTCTTTTTGCAATCTGGAATTCCTGAGATGTTGTCCTAAAGGTGTTTTTACCTGTAAAAGTGGATATAGACCAATAAAAACGGATTTTTAAGGGGGGTGCCTTTAGGCAATTGATTTGGAAAAAAAGAAGTGAAAACCATTTAGGTTTAATGGTGATTCTGTGCACATTCATAATATGTTTTACGACTGTTGAAATCAAAATCAGACAGCGTCTGTGAAGGTCTTCAGATGCCATTTCTTAAAGATGACAGCATTTTAGGTGGAAATATTTTGCCATCTTTATAAGCGTTAAGCTTTCAGTTTGAAACAAATCTATTGTTTTTTATTACGAAAGCTGTATCATACATACATGAACAATTCCACCATCATGGACCTTACATTTGTACCGATCTGTGTGTTTAAAAAGTATTCTAACATACATGTACCATTAACCTAGGAAGTTAATTTTATTTACTGTACTGGTAGATAACATTCAAGTGTTTAACATGACACTAAATCTCTAGAAAAGCTCCAGTTAATTAAAAACAAGAAATGAGCTTTAGAAGTGAACGTCATGGACGTTAAACAAATGGACACACACTGTTTTTTTTACAACAGTCATCATAAAAACTCTCTGAAGTTGCAACCTCAAGTTTTGCAGAATCTAACAAAATTTGCAGTATTTGCTGTTGGATTTGTTGTATTGAACAGGCTTCTCATTTCAGTTTTGTTGGAAATTGTTGGATTTAGCAGGGCCATTATGAAAAACATTGAATGGGGGTTAGGGTTAAGTACATTATGTACGTAATGTACATTTGTCCGTTCTCTCTAGAAATATTTTCCGGCTGAAATCATTTTGACAGTTTGCTTACTTGTATGCATCTGGTGTAGCATATCTTGTTTCTCTATTATGGTGTTCCTTGAAATGCAGGCAAGCATACACAAACTCAGAAAGAAACGTGTATCGACCTCCAAACGTGGACGTCCTATTGCCCTTTTGCTTGTACGTTAACTTTTTCGGAAGACCTCCATATGTTTTGTACACAATCCCAATCGCGGATGTATGCTGGGAATCGCAGACGATATTGTTCTCTTTTGTTCTCCAACATTTTTCGTCCAGGGTTTGAATACCCCAACGCCCCCACACAAGTGTGTAAACGCCTGCAATCGGGGACTTCCTATTGTTCATACTTAAATTTGTTGGCAAGGGCCCTCATTGGTTTTGTACACGATTTTCAAACGGGGACCTTTCTCAATGGGGGACCCTATTGTCCTCCATTGTTAAAGGTCCCCTATTGTCCTCTATTGTTAAAGGTCCCCTACTCACAAACCCAATCCTGATGCTTTTGACACCTCTAAGGAAACTCAAAATGCTGTTTGCCTTGACAAAGCCCCTTTGTACTTTTGTTTTTGTTTACCCTTCCTCGCGCTACCCCTTTGCAGTGAAGGGAGCAACATAACGCCAGCACACAGCTACCCGGACTTCAGGTTCAAGACCTACGCCCCGATCGCCTTCCGTTACTTCCGAGAATTATTTGGAATCCAGCCAGACGACTTCTTGGTGAGTCAGGGATCTGTTGGCCCCGGTCTTGTCACCCCTGGTTAGTGTTTGGGGTGCCTCCTAAGAATTGTGTGCATGGACTAGTTTGGTTCAGCACGTTAAGTGAACTGGAGTAGATTAAATCTGATATGCCCGGACTACCTGGATTGTATAAAATAGGGGCGTCACAACAGTAATAATCAATAGTATCACAACAAGACTTGTCTGAGGCCCATCACAATAGGACTTGTCTGCACTTGTTTCATCCCACACAGGCCATTGTACTATTAACAACAGCTTTGTCCAGCAATTTGATTTCCCACTTGATTTGTTGAGACTTTTTTGCCCCTCGTACATTGGGGCTCCTACCTCCACGGAAATGGTACATGGGGCACACACCTGTGTACGACCTACAGTACATGTACATGTGCTGAGTGCTATGGTCTGGTGCAATGAACTCGAATGCAATGATCTGGGTGATGCTATACACGTATGTAGATTGTGGTGCTTGTGCCCTTAAGCAAGGCACTTTACTTCCCCCATTTGTGCCATTCTTACAAGGGACCAGTCGGAAGTCGCATTCCTTCGTTTTGAGCTGCAGGCAAAAATGCATTGAGGGTAGAGATTTTCCATTTTCGTTTTATTGCTAAAAATGCTATGTGAAATAAGAATCGTACCGTTTATTTCATTTTTTTTATTTTAGTACAATAACATGTTTAAAAAATAGATTTTAGTAAGGTAACTCACTGATAATCAAAGGAATTTGTGTTATTTTTTGATTTGTGTACATCGCCATTTTGAATGCAATCATAACAAACTTGGTATTAATTTAAAGCTTGTGATCTAAATTCTTCATTGATTGGCCGATCTGACCGATATTTCCACAAATATACCAATGAGAGACACTTTTAGGAGATACCAAGGCTACCCCCTAATCGTGAGCCGTTCAGCGGTGCGGAAATGAAGGACAAACTTTATCGCTTGATTTCTACAATAGTGCTGGATCATCGAATAGAACTAAAATTATCTTAACTTTTTTTAATACTGCTCCGATTTTAATAATTCTTTCATCATGTTAAAGCTCATGATGTGTTCTTTCCAATGGTATATAAGTCTACAAATTAATTTGTGTGATTAAGAGACTGTTCCATGGTATCTTCAGGTCTTTAAAAAGTCTTAAAAAGTCTGAAATTGACTTTTCTCAATTTAAGGCCTTAAAAAGCATTAAAAAGTATTAAATTGAGTTCTCCAAGGTCTTGAAAAGAATGGCCAAAGCGAGTAATGATTTTTTTATCAGCTCGTAAATAACGATCACAGAGCCTGTATAAAAAAATCAGCTATTGGAACCCATAGCAATTTTTTCGGAAAGCTGATCGCATGTGGTAGACACATTGTATTTACCGAGCGTTCCAATCCCGAGATTCAAAGTCCACCCATACACCTAGTGTCGCTCCGCGTATTTTTTGGTCTTAAATTTGGGTTAGGGCAGCATCTAAAGGGTCTTAAAAAGTCTTAAATTCAACGCTCCGAAACATGCAGATACCGTGTGGTCTCTATTGAGAGTGCCACATATTGTAAATGGGTACCTGTGATGGCTGTGGTGGATTGGATCCCATCGCGGAGAATTCTTTGTTGAAGGGGGACTACAGGCCTTGCACTATTATTTTCCCGACTAGCCTCCTGGGCTAGTCAACTGTACGTTTCACTAGCCCTTACAAAGTTTCACTAGCCTGTTGCACCATTTGACAATTTAAAAAAGAGAAGTTTCTTGAGGAATGGTCAAATTATGGGCCGCCACTAGGTTTCATGGTAAAACAGGAACAAAATGATCATTATTTTTGCTATGTTCACTTCATACATGTATCATACATGTAGTTCCATTATAGGTACTGGGGCTGTTCATTTTCAAATAATTCAGTATTCGATTACTCGAAACTGGATTTGACCGAATATTCGAATATTTGAATATTCGATACTCGCCGATCAAGTTTTTCACGTGTCGGCTGCAACTGCATGCCGCTGGTGTTTTACGTGCGGCGATCGATATTATGGACTGCTCGATCAACATTGTATCAAGATCATTACGGGTACGGAACGTTCCGATAAGAAACCAAACTTCAGCTTGCGTTTTTGCAGGAATATGTTTTTTTTTTACAAGTGTAAAAACAAGGGTTTTACAGATGGGAACAAAAACCTCTGGCCACAAAGTTATCTTTGACAAAAATGCGGCATTTCACACTGCTAAGCTCCGTTACTTTTCTACTAAAAATAGCATCAGAGTCGTATCTGTCCGTGCTTATACATGTATATTTTTTCGAATATTCGAACCGGCAAAAAGGTATTTTGAATATTCGGTTGACGATCAAATATTTGAATATTCGGGACAGCGCCCCAGTAGGTACATGTATTAGTTGGAGATTTTATGCTAACCCGCCGGGCAACCTAAGAAGCAAGTTTGACTAGCCCGGAGCAGTCCTAACTAGTGTTTGTACACCGGGCTTGTAACTAAATCGAGCCCTGGATTGGTGCAGAGTTTCTCTGCTCGCTCAGTCAGCACAGAATTTTAAGGTCATCTGCAGAATCCAGCACTGCGGAATTCATAAAAAGGAGGGCCCAACTTCAACCCCTTTTATTTTGTGGTGATGATTCATGTGACTTTGGGATTTACAAACAACCTGCCAGCTTCAATATTTCTAGACCCCCATCTCCCACCTCCACACCCTCCCCCCCAGTTGGAGAGAAAGTCAAGTGAATCACTTCAATAGTTCCGAAACCGACTCTCTCGAGAGCATGGCTCACCCGGTGTTGTTTTACAAGGCAAACACGGCCAAAGGCAACCAGCGAGTCCATGCGCTGTTTGATCTGGCTTCTGGAGTGTCGGGCCGATTTGACGGGCTTGGAGACCCGATAAGAAAATCTTAATCCGAGATTTTCCCCACAGCTACATGTACATGTAGTCGCTCTGTGTAACTTGAGTATAAGGGGGAAAACCGAATTGTTTTTCCCATGCTGTACATTTCGCTCCATATGCTTTTCACCTTTTTCGAACGTAGGATTCCTATTGAGGTCTCTGGCTAATCCATCTCCGCGGAGAATGGGGAATTAGTGTTCCAAGCCAGAGCTCTTAGACATTCATTGCAGCAAGACCTCCACTTAATAGGGTTCTTTGTCCGCGGTCTGACCGCTGCAAACTGGAAATCTTTGACAAGCCGACTGGGCTTTAATGAGCTCCAAGCTCCAGTTTTGACCTTATGATTATTCAGTTATTTAAGCGCATGACTTCCCCATTCATCAGCTAGGTTTGAGGTGCAGAATGCTACGCTGTAAAGAAAAACAGCCAGGGCTCGAAATTCCCCCCCAAAAACGTACTTGCGCTTTGCGCAAGTTGGCATTTGAAACAACTTGCGCTAACAGAATTTAACTTGCACTAATTTTTGTAATTCAGTGTATGTATGAAATATGAAATAAATACCCTTTGCCATGCTTGTAGTGTGTGTTTGTACTGGGTCTAATCAAAGCGGCTGCGGATTGAGTTTCGGATGCCGGCCGCTTACTTCTGAAGAAAAAGAGCAGACTTTTCTGCTTCGGTGGTGAACGTTTCATGATAATC
The DNA here is from genome assembly GCA_037893225.1 of Hippasteria phrygiana. Lineage (NCBI taxonomy): Eukaryota > Metazoa > Echinodermata > Asteroidea > Valvatida > Goniasteridae > Hippasteria > Hippasteria phrygiana. Next base: position 444,561 of record JAZGUH010000628.1, read on the forward strand.
GAAAACCCCAAAATGCAAGGGGAAAAAAAGTCACAAAATATCTCACTTCTCCGTCATTAAAAAGCCGATCAGTGCGCGAAACGATGTCAACGACGTTTACGTGTAAAATCCCCGCTCCACGCAACGCACGCTCGCACCTGGCCGGCGGTTTCGGTTACATTCAACGACTGACTTGTATGAATGGGAGCGAGGTTACACATCGCCCAGCAGCATGTCTGGTCCCCAACGCAAGACATGCATAAAAAGGCAACGATGTACATGTGCTATACATGTACATTAACATTGCACGGATTTCGTTCCGATCTGCATGCAGGGATTGTGCGAGCGCTTGAGTACATGTAGCTGCTGGGCCGGGACACCGAGGACAGACAGACAGAAAAGCTACAGTAAAACACGTTTGTTAAACTTATTGTTTTAATCAAATCATACAGGTTATCCTTGTGAAATATCAGTAGACAAAAACCGGTACTTTTCCAACTTGCGCAAAACGCCAGCTTGAGTCGAGGATAACTTGCGTTCGGTTATTTTTCACTTGCGTTGCGCAAGCACTACAATGGTAATTTCGAGCCCTGACGGCGGTACCACAATCGAAGCCACGAAATGCTCCCTTGTCAACACATTTACACCTCCTCGCGAGGAGAGAAAGAGGTGTTACTCTGAGGTGATAAAACAACTACTTGTGTACCTTTACGTGAATGTTTCAGCCTTCCTCCGTGAGCCAAAGCTTTTTGCACGGCCACATCGCACCATTCAAGTACCGCCGACCTCAATCAAATGAATTAATAATGCATGAAACGCTGACATGATTTTGGTGTCGCCTACACACTCTTCTTTGTAACCTTTTGTACGTGGGCTGTAAGGCTCCGGTGCTATTAACGTTCCTTATTAGCCACGCTCGACTGCATGCATTTATAAATAATTTACATGTGCCAGGGATAAAGTTGTGAGATTTTTGCTGTACTGTATAAGCAGCAAATATTAATTCCAGATTAGCATTTCGTATTTGAAATTTAATTTTTGTTTGTTTTAATGACCTTGGCAGTAATGCAGATTTGTACAAAATGAAGATATGCAATATATACGTAATGTCCCTAATGCTGTTGAATCCATCAATATTTCCACACACCCTAGGGAGTTAGTGTTGTACATTAGGGGTGAGATTTGTCAGGATTTGTCCTCATTTCAGGATTTTTTTTATCGGGATTTCAGAAGTTTTTAAAGAATCTCTTTTGCAATCTGGAATTCCCGAGGTGTTTGTCCGAAAGGTGTTTTTATCTGCAAAAGTGGATTTAGACCAATAAAAATTGATATTTTAAAGGGTTAAATTTTAATATTTTCACTGGGGGAAAATACAAATTATACATGTAGACTCGACTGTTGATCTGGGGTCATCATGGATTTTTCGTGGATTTTGTGGAATTCTTTTTGGCAATCTCACCCCTGGTATATGTACATGTACATGTACTGCACATCATGTACATGTACATACATGTGTAGATTGTACTATTCATTGTACGTTTGCATATAAATTAAAAGAATATGCACGTATACATTTGTAAAGAAATGATTTCCGATTTTCTAAAAACCTAAAATTACAACATTTGTAATTTGTAAACTTGTCATATTTGAATTACATGTAGCTATTTTTATGGTAAATGTTCCACCGGCTTGTCCAGCTGAGTTTCTGCTTGAGTGTGTGAAACTCGGCTCACTGTCTGTTCCCACCAATACTCTAGCTGTCTCGATGTCGAACAAAAAGCTATGCCAATAGCTTTTTCCCCTCGTTCTGTATCTCTATGGAATTCTTTGCCTGGTGCATGTTTCCCTTCATCTTACGATCTTTCCTGCTTCAAGAGGAATATTAATTCCTACTACCTCTTGTATCTTTGATTCTTTTGCTATTTTGTGCCTCCGTACCTTAAGTGGCTTTTAGCCCTGCTTGATTCGAACTTTCATTCACAAAAATAAATACAAATAGATCATTTTTAAAAATTGTTTTTGAACGGGTGAACTTAGTGAATTTTGTGGCTGTGGTTCTACATGTGTGTGTAGCACTAGGCATGAAAGGGGAGTGCACCTTGTGATGTCAGATTTGCGTGCTGCCCAGGCAATGACTTAAAGGTAGTGTATACGATTAGTAATCCTCCATGTTTTTTTTACTGAATTATTTCGAAATACCTTACTAAACTGTAAGCCAATAGTAGTCTCAAATTATAGCACCAGGTGTGCTGTCGTTGTCAAGAAAAAACGAAATATATATCGTTTTCCAATGATTTCCAGCTGGAAATCGTTGGAAAACTGCCCTGTAGCCTTTAGTCAAGGCGCGCGTGGCTACCCGGACTAGTGGCGCGCTCCAGACATGCTGGCATTCGGGGCGCGTCATGCGCCCATATAGCCACGCGCGCCTTGACTAAAGGCTATCATCCGCCCAACGGTTAAAAACGAGCGCTGTTTTTCTCGTTTTTTTTTCGCCACCCAACAATGCAAAACTTTGAACAGGTCAGTGGAACGATATTTCCTATAAAATACTAACCCCCAAATCCGCCCATTTCTGAAAACTGCAACAATGACCAATCATGTACACTGCCTTTAAAACAAATGGCAGCAGCAGGCTTTATGTTGGTGAGGCTTGATAAAAACGGCTCTCAAAAGCATTTTTTTTATTATTATTTAATGGCAGAAATAATTGCCTGTTTTATTGTAATATACATTGCCTTACTCTACATGAAACTACAAAATGACGCAGATTTCTCTCCACAATCGGAAATTTGTTAGAGTGACTTTATTATGAAACACATGCTGATGTGTATTACATAATGTATGTGTAATCCTGATGTGTATTACATAATGTATGTGTAATCCTTCAAATCTGTCAATTGCCTGCACGTGAACAATACATGTACGGTAGATGCTTCCTCAAAGAAAATGTTCCCGTTTACATTTCACATTTCCCACACAACTTCCCTCCCCCCTGTGAATTCCAATGGGAAATTAATTTTCCCACCTGTGTGAAAAGGCATGGAAATGTGTTCCCCATTGTGGGATTTTTTTTTTTTTTTAATATTTTGTGAAATGAAAATGAGAAAAAGTGTTCCCAGGTTAACTTCCCATTACAATGTACTGTACGTTTTGTAAATTAGAACAGAGTTTTTCTCTTTTGCCCTTTCCCGACGTAATATATGAAGCACTGTATGCTCAGTACATGTACATGTATATACTGTATGTTTGTATGTATACAGGTTATTCCATAAATTAGGGTGCCAACTTGTGACATTTTGACCCAAAATGGAGAAATTGATTGACAGGGGATTTATTCATAATTTTCAGTATAACTTAAAGATATTGACATTCCTCATTAATTGTAGCCAAAATCAGACATTATTTACTCCAGAAATGCCAAAATATCATGTCAAAACCCATTCACGGTTTCACGTGTAAAGGGGACACCAAATTAGTTTTCTGCTATTTTTGTGATAATTCATGCTCAATGTGGTGTGCTTATTTTAGAATGTATTTTTTGTCATACATGTACCCAGGATAAAAACATCAAGGTTTAATTGTGAAAATAACTTGATTAGACTAAAAATAACAATTCGGTGCATGATTGCGTATTGGGGACACCATTTTGTGTCCCATTTACACGTGAAACCTAGTAAATGGCCCAAAATTTAAGATGTCCAAGCATGCAATCTTTGTTATGATTTCACACTTATCAAGTGGGACACCAAAAGTCATTGGCCCCAACAAGTACATACATCATGTACAGATTCAGATACTGAATTGTTTAGAACAGTGAATCCTGTACACCTGCAATGTACATGTACAGTATTTTTGGAATTCACCAATTTGCACTATCCCCCCACAGCATTTTCATCACCACAGACAGCAAACTCTCCCCACGCCCTACCCCAGGCAGCACGTACTCATTAAGGACCAAGGAAATGATATTTGGAAACCAACGGCCTGATGACATGCACGAATGTCCTATGTCTGCCGGGGCATATTGCGTTTTCCCTGAAAAGAGATAGAGAGAGACAGCAGAGAAATTATTTTATTCTTGATGACATGTACATGTACATGGCCAATTGACAATAGTGTATGGTGTGTTGCAGGTGTTCAGGTAATTAAGGTCGAGTCCTCTCCCCCCCCCCCCCCCCCCCCCCACACCAAACCCAGATGTAGATTACTGAAACATAGACTGGCACTGCTGTCCCTCATGAATAGTGTGACAGTGAACCGCCCACCATTGGATAACTATAAACAGGTACATGTGTATGCAACTTTTCCTCGGATCAGCTGATTTCCTCGTTTTTCACTTCACGCTTATAAGTGCCATTGAAAATTGAAAAACACTGTACAAAGTCTTGTAACGATTGGAATTTTCTTCGTTTTTAATTTTTTAATTTAAGTTGTATGCCTGTATAAAGTAGGGTGTGCATTTACGGGTTGTACGGGAATCAGGTACCCGATTGAAAAGAAAACGGCATGGGACCTGTTAAAGAAAGCCAAATGCAAAAATTTAATCTCGGAAATTGCCATTCATATTGTTCGTAAAAGTGCGCACGTAAATTTTATACCAGCACATATTGTGTACGTGCATCAATGCAGCAAGATGCAAGTGTGTACAGTAAGCTCTATAGCTTTTTGGGGTGTAAGTTGCATTTTCACAAGCTTCATAAATGTTAATGTTTGGTTTTGTCCATGTACCCTGGTTTTCATGTTGAATATTCCCCACAAATGACATTTGAAAACTTTCTTTTTCATTGTCTGTGAAATTACTAAGTATTACATGTATGTTAATTTGGTTCCATGATCTGGAACCGGTTCCTGGCATTAGTGGTCGCCAGCTTGAGTACCCGGTTTGGATGCACAGCCCTCCTACAAAAAAGCCCCCTACAAGCCAATCATAAGTGCCCAAATATAAACATATTTTTAAACATTTTACCCATCCTGACCCTATTCACACTGCATGTACTGTGAAGAGATCAGATTATCTTGTCTTGTTTCAGTGTGAGGGGCTGGTTCTTCCACACTTTCCTCTGTAGCCCACACCTCGAGTAGCCTTTGGCCTTGTGATGGGCGACTTGCCTGTCCACCCCCCCCCCCCCCCCCCCCTAAAAAAAAAAAAAAAAAAAGAAGACGGACGTTTCTACCCAGACAAACATCAAATTGTGCTAAATTCTTCTTCAAGACATGCATTACCTACAGGCACATGATGTTGTATACAATGTACGTCAGTGTCTGTCCTGAGAAGGTCAGTGCTCTTTGCATACATCCTAAACCGCATCCATCTATTTTGTCTGGGGAGGCTGGTACATGTGTACATGCCAATTACTGTAAATTAATCAGACAGATTTACATGTGTATGCGGACTCTTGCCCCGGCAGCGAGGGTATGCGTGCCCGTTAGAGTGGAACCGATTTTAATGCATTCAGCACACAAAGTGTACACGAACATGTGAAAGACGATGCTGCATAGACGGGATTTACACCACAAAAATGTACATAAACATGTACATTTTGTGGATGTCGTGTGGTATTCATGTACATTTTGTACCGTGCGTACATGCAGATCGTCCACTGTCATTGGAACTAGGTTAATGTGGTCGGGAACGATGAGAATTTTTTTCCCCCACTGACATGAGTAATCTTGGTTGTACATGAGTCTATGTGCCTGTGGCATTTGTGTAGGAAATGTATATTTTGTCAGGTACATGTACACGTGTACATGTATACATTGACATTTAAATGTAGTACATGTCATGTACTTCATATCTCGTATGTGTATCTCGTATGCTTATTCACACTGTCAAAAATGGTTTTCTTATTTTGAGGGGGAACAACTTTTTAGGGAGTACATGTATAGCAGGAAAATGTTTCTAATATCCATTGTTTCTCATATTCCCTTGTGGATTGTTTGATGAATTATATGTTAAAAAGTGGTATCCTCATTGAGTGATCCCCACAATGTCGCTTCCCAGGTTGTATCGTAAAATTGGGTGTGATCCCTGGCTATACGGCATTCTGGGTTTATGACTTCTGACTAGCGCCCACCCGAACAAAGATACTGACAATTTGGGAGACCGCCAGCATACATGTAGGGCAAGATAGCTCCGTTGGTAGAGTGCCGGTACGGTAACCCTGAGGTCGCAGGTTCGAATCCCGCTCCTGCCAGTTTCTTTGTTCACTTTGAAAATGTATTCAAATTTACCTAGTCAGTTTCCCTTGTGGATTGTTTGATGAATCCATTTGTTGATTTCAGAAACACTAATAAAGGTGGTATACACCATTCGCTTTTGCTGTAATTTTCAGAAATAAATGGATTTGGGGGTTAGTATTTTATAGCGTGCTATACAGGAATTCGCCGACGCCATTTTTACAGTGGTGCTGCGCTCGCGTGCAGGTTGCGCGCGTTCTTTAATTTCAGTCACGCGCGCATTTTGGAAAGTTGTAAACACCCTGTTGGTCGAAGCTAGCTGCATCGAGCGCGTGCATAAAATACGCACGCGAGCGTGATGCCACCGCAGTAAATGATTCTAATTTTGGTCGCCGGATTCGTCTATAGAAAATACTGTAACACTGACCTGTTTAAAGTTTTGTGCACATAGATGCTGAGAAAACAGAGAGAAAAAATTATGTTCTAGAAGTCTGGTTCCCTGACCATACCTTAGGAAAAAAAGAGCAATTTATAGACGTCGGGGAATTACAAAACATGTATCAGGTCGAGGAACTAGACTATTGGCAACGATTGTCGAACCCCTGACCCTCTGATCGTGAGTCACAAGTCCTAACCACTAGACCACAGCACTCCTAAAATAAGAAAATATTCTTGAATTGAGAAAACGATTGTGGAAAAATGTTAGGCGAAGAAAAATGTTATCAAAGTGTTACATGTGGATATTCAAAATTTCTCAGTTTAATAATTTCTTTAACCAAGAAAATATTTCTTATTTCAAGAACAGTTTTCTTGTATCAGAAAATTATTTTAGGCAGTGCAGTTGTGTGGGATTTAATATTTTCAATGACTCTATATGTATGTGCATACATGTACAAGTGGAATATTTGACCAATTTGTATTTTTTGGTATCTGATTACAAATGTGACACCCAATGCCTAAACCAGGCACTTCGTGCTAAAAAAAAAAAAAGAAAAAAAAAAGGGCCAGCCATTTAAAGGATTTAAGTGCTTTAAAATGAGCCCTCATCTACATGGTCTATAGCTGAAGCATTTGTTTAGTTATGGGATGTTTATAGTGTACATGATTGGTCATTGCTGCAATTTTCAGAAATGGGCGGATTTGGGGGTTAGTATTCTATAGGAAATATTGTTTCACTGACCTGTTAAAAGTTTTGCGTTCTTGGATGGCGAAAAAAACGAGAGAAAAACGGCATTCGTTTTCAACCGTCGGGCGGCAGTTAACTGGATTCCTTATAGCGCCCTCTTGTAAAATAAGCCCAATTTTTGTAAATGGGATCGTTTTCAATTGGTCACATAACCACGCGAGCCGACTGGTTACAAGCTGTCGCTTCGGTACACTACGCGACACAATTGTACTATAATTGCAACCTTGCACCCGTTTTCGGATTAACCCATTTTAGACGCAACGTGGACTAACTACATTCGGTCAATTGAGGGCAGAATTTTGAAAATCCGTAATTTTTTCCAACGATTGTTACGCGGAAAAATTGTTGGAAAACGATATAAACTTCAATTTTTCTTGAAAACGACAGCACACCAGGTGCCATCATTTCACAGGATGATTGAGATTGCTATTAACTTTAATAGCCTGGTATACATAATAATTCAGTAAAAAAAGAATTTGGAGCATTACTAATCGTGTACACTACCTTTAAGACGGGGAAGGGAGAAATACATTTGTACATACATGTACAGTGCCACTTTTTATTATTTTAATTACATTTAATGCCATTTGTTAAATGCGTGAACAGCCTGGCTTTTTGGCGTGGGCTGTCACAATTACAGTTGATACATATGTACCTGTGCTTAAAAAAACACCAAACATACATGTACATGTACTATCATGACTACATGTATGAAGTCCGTACATGAAAACAGACCAGTGTGAGCAATAAAACTATCAAAACTGAAACTTGAACCACAATTTACCAAAGGACAATTCTAACAAAAGGAAACAAAAATTCCCAATTTACAAAATTGTCCCTTACAATGTATCTGTAGTTTAGAGCTACATTGTACAATGTACATTAGCTTTATTTTTGTTGTAACCATTGCCATAAACTCAGTCTTTAGTGTTTTACCTGATTTGATTGACTCTTCAGAACTGATATTAAAGGTTGTGTACATGATTGGTCATTGTTGCAATTTTCAGAAATGGGCGGATTTGTGGGGTTAGTATTTTATAGAAAATATCATTCCACTGACCTGTTCAAAGTTTTGCATTGTTGGATGGCGAAAAAAAGGAGAGAAAAATGGCGCTCGTTTTCAACCGTCGGGCGGATGATAGCCCTTTTGTTTTTGCGCCACTCGTCCGGGTAGCCACGCGTGCCTTGAGTAAAGGCTGCAGGGCAGTTTTCCAACGATTTCCAGCTGGAAATCATTGGAAAACAATATATTTCACTTTTCTTGACAACGACAGCACACCTGGTGCCATAATTTCACAGGATGATTGAGACTACTATTAACTTTCACTTACAGTCTAGTAAAGGTACATGTATTTCATAATAATTCAGTGAAAACATTTTTGGAGGATAACCAATCGTGTACACTACCTTTAAACTCGGGTTTTCATAGCATCGTACTTGTGCCTGTATTGGGGGCTGTTCATTTTTAAATAATTTAGTATTTGATTATTCGAAACTGGCTTTGACCGAATATTCGAATATACGATACTTGCCGATCAAGTTTTTCACGCGTCTGCTGCAACTGCATGCCGCGCTGGTAGAAAGTTGGGCCCCAAAAGCACGCCGGTGTTTTATGTGCGGCCATCGATATTATGGACCTCTCGATCGACATTTTTTGCATGCGCCTGTTGTATCAAGATCATTATGGGTACGTAAAACGTTCTGATAACAAGAAACCAAACTCCAGCCTGCATTTTTGCAGTCATTATTTTATAAGTGTCAAGGGTTTTACGGATTGGAACAATAAACCTCCGTCCACAAAAAGTTACCGTCGACAGAGTGCGGCGTTTGACACTGCTGAGCGCCGTAAGTTTTCTAATAGAATAGCATATATATTTTTTTCGAATATTTGAACTGACAAAAAGGTATTCAAATATTCGGTGTATTCGGGACATCCCTACCTGTATTATGTTTTAAAAATACAAACACAGGGAGTTTAATGCTGCAATATGCATGTACGTGCACTGTATATATCTCCGAGGACAAGAGGAGAAAGGAAATACAAAGAAACCTTTCAGTCCTCGCACGTCAAGTCTTTTGTTGAAATAGGTCCTCGCACATAGAAGTACGTGCTTAGTCTATGGGGTTGGGTTATATTAAAGGAACAATAGGAAACACAAAGCATTGTCCTCGCACGTATTGGGGAAGTACGACTGTGTGCTCTGGCCGAGTGTCAATTTAATGGATTTCTTTCAACTGCGTCTTAAAAAAACATTTCCTGCTCTCTTTTTTTAATAACTTTAAAATTACTGCATGAAAATTATGGCGCTTCGAGTATGATGTAAAAGAGACCTGTATTATTTGGTGGTGCAAATATGGTTACATAATCTTCATTGGTTATGATGTAATAGGGTGTTTAATTGGAGGTTATTTTTTACCGAGGTGAATGGCATTACTCAGGGTTTTTCTCCTGACTTTATGACTGTTTGATTTGAATATCCACAGTCTGAAGTCTGGGCACAAATTTGAAACTGGATACTGACATTTACCCTCAGAATCTTCCATTTGCCACCTGTCTTTCCACCAATTATGCAACGCTGGAGCCGTTGACGAAAGCTGCGGACAGTTTCTGCAGAAAGACAGGGTCGCCGACGGAGCTCGTCGCAAACTTCTTCGATTGTCCGTGCTTCCAGCGCGTTTCGTCACCGGCTCCAGCACTGCATGGATATCATTCTATCTGTTGGATTCTGTTGGTTTTTAGCAAGCCCTCGGTTCAGACTTTTCTGTCAGTGGATTCTGTTGGATTCAGCAGTGTGCCTAGATAAAATCCGAAGGGAGTGAGGGGTAAAATGGAAAAGATTAAATGTTTAATAAATGGAAGGTGGTCAACTTGGACATTCAATAACATAAAGGCTCTAGTTCTCCTTTAGTGTTAAGCCATTGAATCCGGATGACGGTTTAGCCGCATTTTGAAAAAGACCACCTGGCTGGTTTTCATCTGTACACGCATTCCTGCGCATACTTAACCCATTGTTTGCCTATTGTCGGCATTACGCTTTGCTTCATAAGCCTGTATTGGCCTACCAGCACCCCATTAACCCGTTGCATACGGTTGACCCAAATATGTGCAGATTGAAAATTGCCACCTGGCCGGTTGACGTCTATACACGCCAATTTCTGCATTTTCAATCCATTATTGGGGTATTGTGTACATTATGGCTTGGCTGCACAAGCCTCTTGTTTCCGTTTCGCTTGGCAGCATAACCCGGCTTGGCGCCCCGATGCCCCTATGAAATACCCGGTATGCCCGGGTTCAAGGGGTTAAAAACAGACGGACAGAATGGGTTAAGAGAGAGACTAGGATTGCGGGTAACACCATGTGAAATGAATCTCTTCTAGGAAGAAGTGTGGTTCTGAAAAGAACCGGGATGAGTATGATTGTAGTATAGTTCTTTTCAGAACCACACTTCTTTCTAGAAGAGATTTATTTCACATGGTGTTACCCGCAATCCCAGTCTCTCTCATATCGCACCCACCATGCAAAGCTTCAAATCGTATCTAGAATGGGTTAAGATCATTCAAGTAGTTCGATTTTTTTTTTTCGTGTCCTAAAATGTCCAGATCTCCCTGGTAGACCAGCCGTTGCGGGAGCTGTCAAACCCAGGAGCCAGTGGTAGTGTCTTCTACCTCACAGACGATGATGAGTTTATCATCAAGACAGTACAACACAAGGAGGCTGACTTCCTACAGAAGCTTCTTCCGGGATATTATATGGTAAGACCTAGTGACTTGCGATCAAAGGGTCTAGGGTTCGAATCCAGGTTCATTCAGTACAGAACAAGGAGGCTCTAGGAAATCATCCAGGACATCACATGGTGAGACCTAGTGACCTGCGATCAAGGGGTCAAGGGTTCGAATCCAGGTTCATTCAGTACGAAGCAAGGAGACCGACTTCCTATACAAAAGCTTCTTCCAGGAAGACCTAGTGACTTGCGATCAAAGGGTCTAGGGTTCGAATCCAGGTTCATTCAGTACAGAACAAGGAGGCTCTAGGAAATCATCCAAGACATCACATGGTGAGACCTAGTGACCTGCGATCAAGGGGTCAAGGGTTCGAATCCAGGTTTATTCAGTACGAAGCAAGGAGACCGACTTCCTATACAAAAGCTTCTTCCAGGAAGACCTAGTGACTTGCGATCAAAGGGTCTAGGGTTCGAATTCAGGTTCATTCATTATGAAACAAGGAGGCCGACTTCCTACAGAAACTTCAAGGATGGATGTACATTTTGTAGTGACCTGCAATCAAAGGGTCAAGGGTTCGACTCTGGGCTCATTCAGTACAGAACAAGGAGGCTCTAGGAAATCACCCAGGACATCACATGGTGAGACCTGGTGACAAGGGGTCAAGGGTTCGAATCCAGGTTCATTCAGTACAAAGCAAGGAGGCCGACTTCCTACACAGAAGCTTCTACCGGAATATTATACGGTAAGACCTAGTGACTTGCGAGCAATGGGTCAAGGGTTCGAATCCATATTAATACAGCTTAACTCTACAAGGGTTGACTTTTCCTTCTTTTAGGATATTAAGTGGATAAATCTAGAATAATATGCGGGTGCATTGGCCCAGGAAATGGCCTGAGTGACTTGTGATCCGGGCCCAATGTCATGGAATTGACCTATCGCCGTTCATGACCATTATCCAATCGTAGCATCTGTTGAACATCACATGATATTCCAAATCTTGGACGAAAAAAAAACATTACAAATATGTGCATTATTTGGCCGCATGTGCGCCCTGTTCGTTGAAACACAGTACGCGAATACTAGTCAAATTTAACGCAAACGCTCAACCGAGCCATCACGTTTTTGTTATACTAATTTTGTTTGCAGCACATTGGCCAAGCCTGTTTAGCGTAGTTTGTTCTGTTTATATTTCTTAAGTTTTTCCAATTCTCGGACGGTGAAAATTATGTGAGTGGGGTCCAGAGAGTCTGCATTATTCAAATACGCGTTATAACGAGCGGCTGGAAATTGGGAAAAGCTATTTTCCCACGTTTTGCAATAAGTGGTCGCACGAAAGTCTGCATGCACATGTGGACAAAGTTGTCTCAGAAATCTGAGACAACTCCTGCATCCGGTGTAAAGTTGTCTAAGGAGCGTGGCTAACTCACAAACGGCGATAGGTCAATTGCCACAAAAGCAGAAGATTCTGTGCCAACGGTCACTGAATTTCATTGGTCAGAAAGGAAGTTGGCTTGTGCGCGTGTCCATGGATTCCATAAAAGGTTCTGTACTTAATAGGTTCACGCAGAATTTCTTCACTACAGTACGTTGCAATTGAAACTTAACTCTGCGAATTGGCATGGGAAAATTTGCAAAAGGAATTCGCATTTGCATTCGCATTTTGCACGCAACTTTTCGCACCGCGATTTTGCAGCGAATCGGGTGCGAAAATCTTGTGAAAACTGTGCGAAAATTTTGCGAAAATTTTTCGAACGCGATGCGAAATTTTTTCGCAAAAGTGAGAAAAGAGGAAGGGCCAATGCAAATTATTTTCCCATTTTGTGAAAAGAGTGTGAAAATTGTTCACACTTTTGTGAAAAGAGTGTGAAAATATTTCCCCATTTTGTGAAAAGGGTGTGAAAATATTTCCCCATTTTGTGAAAAGAGTGAGAAAATGTTTCTCACTTTTGTGAAAAGAGCGTGAAAATATTTTCCCATTTTGTGAAAAGAGTGTGAAATTTTTTTCACACTTTTGGGAAAAATCTTCACATTTTGTGAAATGAAAATGAATTTCCCGAGATGAGAAAAAAATGTGAAAAGATTTTCCCATTTTGAGGTTAACTTTCAATTGCAATGTACTGTACATTGTGTAGCTTGGTTAGCATTCATGTACTTTCAGGTCGTTACAACTGTACCTTACAATCTGGCTTTAAAGATTACATAACATTGGCCCCAATGTGTATAGAATGATACAAATATTTGTGATGAAAAGGACTTCAATATTTGTCTTGACACTTGTATTCCTGAGCGTGTCGAATTCGAACCCCCTCACTGTGCTACTTCCCCCAGAATTTGAACCAAAACCCGAGGACATTATTGCCCAAGTTCTACGGCCTCTACACCTACCAGAGCGGAGGGCGCAACATCCGGCTAGTGGTCATGAACAACCTGATGCCATCGGACGTGACCATGCACCAGAAGTTTGACCTGAAGGGGTCGACGTACAAGCGCAAGGCCTCCAAGGCCGAGCGTCAGAAGAAGCTCTCCACGCTGAAGGACTTGGACTTCGTGGTGGAACACCCGGAGGGTTTGTTGCTTGACACGGTGACGTGCAACGCGCTGGTCAAGACGCTACACAGGGATTGTAGGGTGAGTCTTTTGGGGGCCTTCTGCCCCAGGGGTGAGATTTGTCAGGATTTTTTCCTGGTTTCAGGATTTTGTTGTCGGGATTTCAGAATTTTTAAAGAATTCTTTTTGCAATTTGGAATTCCTGAGGTGTTGTCCTAAAGGTGTCTTTACCTGTAAAAGTGGATATAGACCAATAAAAACGGATATTTTAAGGGGGCAGGGGGTGCTTTTAGGCAAATACAATCCATATGTTGATCAGAGGTCCTTATTGATTTTTCGTGGATTTCGTGGATTTTTCATTTTTGGCCAATCTCAACCCTGCAACCCCCCCCCCCCCCCCTCTCTCATAAAAAGGGAAGTAAGCACCTTTTTCATGTTCAGCTCCAGATTTTTTTTGCAGGTTGGGCTATTTTTTACCCTGTGAAGCAAACATCACAGAAGATTCACAAATGGCACTGGTCCGAGACTAGGGTGAATCTTCCCCTTCCCATCCCTTCCCACCCCTTCCCCTTCCCACCCCTTCCCCTTCCCACCCCTTCCCCTTCCCATCCCTTCCCCTTCTCACCCCTTCCCCTTCCCACCCCTTCCCCTTCCCATCCCTTCCCCTTCCCATCCCTTCCCCTTCCCACCCCTTCCCCTTCCCACCCCTTCCCCTTCCCACCCCTTCCCCTTCCCACCCCTTCCCCTTCCCACCCCTTCCCCTTCCCATCCCTTCCCCTTCCCACCCCTTCCCCTTCCCATCCCTTCCCCTTCCTACCCCTTCCCCTTCCCATCCCTTCCCCTTCCCACCCCTTCCCCTTCCCACCCCTTCCCCTTCCCACCCCTTCCCCTTCCCACCCCTTCCCCTTCCCACCCCTTCCCCTTCCCATCCCTACCCCTTCCCACCCCTTCCCCTTCCCACCCCTTCCCCTTCCCATCCCTTCCCCTTCCCACCCCTTCCCCTTCCCATCCCTTCCCCTTCCCACCCCTTCCCCTTCCCACCCCTTCCCCTTCCCATCCCTTCCCCTTCCCACCCCTTCCCCTTCCCACCCCTTCCCCTTCCCATCCCTACCCCTTCCCACCCCTTCCCCTTCCCACCCCTTCCCCTTCCCATCCCTTCCCCTTCCCACCCCTTCCCCTTCCCACCCCTTCCCCTTTCCACCCCTTCCCCTTCCCACCCCTTCCCCTTCCCACCCCACCACTTCTCCCGTTCCCCTCTTGGTCATGTAAATTTGCAATGTGCAAATTGCCGTGAGTTAGTTTAAACGCTTTAAAAATAATGGATTGAAATGTTTAGAAAATAGCCGGAAAGTCGCAGGCCTAATTAGGCTAAATAGATGACCATTTTTGAAGTCTTGAAAATGTCAGAGCATCGAGTGTCTTTTCTGTCGAAAGGGTTTCCCGGCCAAAACAAATGTTTTGTGTGATGCAGTGTTTGAGATTGTTGTCTTCTGTCTTTTGAATTTAGGTGCTAGAAAGTTTCAAGATTATGGACTACAGCTTACTGGTCTCAATTCACAATGTGGAGCAAGTGGAGAGAGATAGGGTAAGACGCAGCTTGCATGGTTGCGTTGTTTTAAACACAAGGGAGCCAGTTCACACTGGGTGCGATGACGGAAACGAAGCTAATTCTGTGAAGTCAACAATAGTCGTTTCATTGTGACGTCCGCCATTACCCTAACAAATTTGCCTCGTTCTTAAATTTTCATGTGAAATGTATGAAACAGGCTTCAGGGAGGACATCTTTTTTAAATACAGACGATGGCCGTAGCCGCTGAAGATCCCCTGGCCCGCTGTTGTCTATACGCGCATTCCTGCACGCACTCAATCCACGTACTCGTGTTTCAACTGTTTTGTTCTTGAATGGGAGTGTAATGAATAGATGGAGTTTTTTTCAAACAAAGCTTTCATTTACACAAAAGGGGGGGCTCCGAGTGAGATGAGTAGGACCACTCTATTCAGTGTGGTGCCTATTGTTTGTTTATGCTTGGCTGCACAGCCCGTACTTGGGATACCCCCCCCCCCCCCCCCCATCAATAATTATCCCGAACCCAGCTAACTCATACATGTAGTGTTACAATCTTGTTAGATTCACCAGACAACGGAAAAATATGCCACGATTGGATTCTGTTGGATTTAGCAGGGAAGTCATTTTTGATGACGTGTTGGGACTGCGTTGGATTGAGCAGGAAACCCATATGAGTCACCGTTGGACTCTGTTGGATTTAGCAGGGTAGTCCTGGCGAACCATTAGGGGTTTAGGGTTATGAGCCGGACACAAGGGGTTATAACTGGTGGTATTTTTAGTGGTACCACTGTTTTCACTGAAGTACCGCATTTGTCAGTCGTAAAGTGACGACAAACCTCCACCAGGATCACCGCTTGTAGCGCATGGCATTATGAACCCACAGACTTGACAAAGCTGGTAAAAGTGAGTTAAATTTTTTAATTCAAACCAACTGCTTTATTTGTTGCTTTTTCTAGCTCAATGAAAATAACAGTACAGAAGGCAACGCCGACTCGCGGACATCGGATGTCCAACAGCAGCAGCCGGAGATCATAGGCCGGCCCACCATGCTCCGAAGCCTGTCGGACTCGGGCTCCGCAGAGGAACACCAAGGCGAGAAGACGCCCCATAAGTTGGAGCGGTCCAAGTCCTACCTGAATAAATCCAAACGGCCGCAGTTCTCCACGACGAGAGAGGCCATCCAGGGTCACGCCAAGCAGACCCTGATGCCGGAAGATGACGAAGAACCGTAAGATTACAATATAAACACCGGGAAAGAACCATGTAATAGGATTTGTATTATAGGACGTTCTTTTATTTTTTTATATGTTTAGGCTGGTGCATGCTTAGCACGAATTTGAGAGCGAAGTGCAACCGCCGATCGGAGTGCGCGCGCGTGCAGAGCACCCAAACACTGTAGTCGTTAATTCAGCAACGAACAAACAAATAACCTCTGACCTGCGGCATTGCGAATGCACGCGCACCATACATGTATGTAACACGCGTTCATTTCAATTGTGCATGCTACTTTCACGAGATTCTTTTTACTCCGATATATCCGAGAAAATGGGCCCCAAATCAGACAAAAGACCGACATGGAGTGAGGAGGAGGTGAATGCTATGTTGGCTATTTGGGCTGACAGCTCCTTCCAAAGCCAGCTCGACGGAACGACCAGAATGCAGTATGGGGGATTTTCCGATTTGACCCGTGTTGAACGGCCGGCCGTGTGTGTAGTGTGAAACGATCGCACAATACACGGGTCGAAACATTACACGTGTAGCAAAAATGCTGGCGCTGCGTTGAGTAGTGTGAAAAGGCAGCGTAATTGACCCGTGTTTGGAATTTTAAGAAGTCTACACGGGTCGGACCCCGTGTAGATTTCAACACGGGTCGAACGTACATAGTGTGAAAAGGCCTTACGGTTGAAAATACAACCATTCAACAAGCAGTCAGCTGCTTTTTCTACATAAGTGGTTTTATGCTTGACTGAACAAAGAATGTGGTACTGGGGGAAGATAAGCCAATAAACAATGTGGTAAGGAAAGGGTTAAGAGTTCATGGTTGACGTGATTTTTATGTAAAACAGCTTGTTTGTACTTCGTTAGTAGCCAATGTTTCTTCAAAACGTTGTTGGTGTCTCCATCCACCCCCACATGCCTGTGTCCCCCACATGCCTGTGTCCCCCACATGTTTGTTTCTTGTACCACTGTCATTTATGCCGGTTTCACACTATGCTCTTACCCGGGTAATTGCCGGGTTAACGAAAAATTTAACCCGGCAATTACCCGGGTAATGTGGAGCGTTCACACTACAATTCGCTGGGTTAGAAATTCTCCGGGTTAACTGCCCAAAAACGCCACTTACCCGGGTAATTTCTAACCCTGCTCGCGAGGTGGGTTAACCCACCAATCTCGGGGTTAACGACGACCTTGAGACGATTCTCCGGGTTACCATCAGTAGTGTGAATGCTCGCCGGGTTTTCTTCTACCCGGGTAGGTACATGGGTGGGTGCGTGCGCTTTGTCGTGTTTTATCGGCCAACTTTGCGAAGGTGACGTAATTTATTAGTACGGCCTCCGTGGCCTTAAGTTTATTTTTACGTATACTTAATGAAAGGCACCAGTCTTCCGTAGATGATGCCTCGTCTTAATAAGTACATTTTACATACACTTAATGCAAGGCACCAGTCTAGACCGCACAGTTGCAGGATGACTAGACTTGAAATTTAGTCGGCATTAGTCCGACTGCACCACCCCGCGTATTATAATACTTATTTCGCACTTTGCAGGGGTTACGTGTAGCGAGCGGTATAATAACATGTGGGAACGTTCGTGCAACCTTGGCCCCAAGATGCGTGTGTGTCGACTGTCCAATTACTGACTGGTATGAAGGAAAGAAGACCTGTCGGAACTTCACGAAAGGCGGGCATATTATTGCGTACCGCGCTGGTAAATGCGGCGCCTGCAGACAAAACACGACTGTCTAAACGACTTGTCTAAAGTCTAAAGGATGACGCGTGCACGCTACATGTACCAATGCTGATCTGATTTTTTAAAAATTTGCATTGCATGCTCTCGCGCCGCTCTCACTTCGCTCTTTTACGCCGACGAAACAATGGCTAGGGCAGAGATCAAGCAATGCACATTCTCCGGGTTACCATTCGCATAGTGTGAATGCGGCTACAAGTTACCCGGGTGCGCGCTGAAGCGGGTAAGCAGAATTGCAGGGTTAATTTTGTAGTGTGAAACCGATTCTCCGGGTTAGTTTCTACCCGGGTAATTACAACTACCCGGGTAATAAATTACCCGGGTAAGTTCAGTGTAGTGTGAAACCGGTATTAGATTTGAGAAAGAACTTGCTTAAGTTTGAAACGTTAGGCCAGCTAATTTTGTTGATTTGTATATTTCAGGTCAATTCAGTCAGTCAGCAGTTTGCGGCAGTTTAATTCATTTTCGAGTTTATTATTATTTATTATTTTATTTCGCTCCACATAATAGATACAATATCGTTATAAAACTCAATATAAAAAATTTTCATAAAAATCAACATAAACAAAGAAAAATGTGGAGAAGGCAAGACTGTGGAGGAAAACAATTCCTATGACCCAAATGTACAGTTTGCCCAATTAAAATGTGAAATAGACAAAATATAACGTACTAAAACACGAACGTTAACACACACACACACACTTACATTTAGAATGAGAATAAAAAAGAGTAAAATTTACCCCCAACTGCTGTCCTTACTGAACCATTACTCAAGGAAAAAACTGTTTACAGCTTTTTTGAATGAGGAAAGTGAAGAGGAACAACGAATTTCAATGGGTAATGAGTTCCACAAAGCAGGCAGGCGATGAAAAAAAAGAATTCTTAAGAGTGTTACATCTAGAGAACAGAATTACACAGATTGGGAAATCTCTACGATGGTTAACTTGAAAGAGTGAATTATCAATACCAGTATGATTGTAAAAAAAAATCGTAACAGAAACAGAGACTCAACTGTTTCCCCCTTGATTCAAGCGAAAGAAGTTTTAGTACAGACAGACGCTGGGAGTAATCCAAATAGTCAGCTGTGTCGTGGTTAATTATTGCATGTTGCCTTTGGGATTAATAAATGTGGGTTATTCCATAAATTAGGGTACCAACTTGCGACATTTTGACCCAAAATGGAAAAATTAAGTGAGAGGGGATTCATTAATATTTTTCACTATAACTTAAAGATATTGACATTCCTCATTAGTTGTAGCCAAAATCAGACATTTTTTACTCCAGATATGCCAAAATATCATGTCAAAACCCATTCACGGTTTCACGTGTAAAGGGGACACCAAATTAGTTTTCTGCTTATTTTTGTGATAATTCATGCTCAATGTGGTGTGTTTATTTTCAAACATTA
Organism: Hippasteria phrygiana; assembly: GCA_037893225.1. Taxonomy (NCBI): domain Eukaryota; kingdom Metazoa; phylum Echinodermata; class Asteroidea; order Valvatida; family Goniasteridae; genus Hippasteria; species Hippasteria phrygiana. The sequence continues at coordinate 464,114 of JAZGUH010000628.1, forward strand.
TTTAAAAACATCAAGGTTTATTGTGAAAATAACTTGATTAGACTAAAAATAACAATTCGGTGCATGATTGCATATTGGGGACACCATTTGGTGTCCCATTTACACGTTAAACCTAGTGAATGGCCCAAAATAAAAAATGTCTAAGCATGCAATCTTTGTTATGATTTTACACTTATCAAGTGGGACATGTAATTAATGGTGATAGATTTGGATTTGCAAAATTTCACGTGTAAAAGGGACACAAAAAAAGGGGGTCTTGTTTACACGCGAAACATTTGGGCTAACACACTGTCAATCTCGTTCAACTAGTTATTAAATCATTTAAATATTGTGCCATTCTTAAGCAGTATTAACATGCTTTAACATAATGAAGGGCAATTTTTCATACACATATGTGCACATGGTAGTATTTGAGAACCAAACAATGCATTTCAACAGCAGTTTTTAAAATGTCGCAGCTTTGGTGTCCCTTTTACACGTGAAACCGTGAACTATTTAGGACACCATACTGTCAGGAAATTAGTCAGATGTTTCATCCTTTGCTACCAGATATTTAGGTACAAGTACTATAATTTGAGCAATTAAAATCATTTGTATATATATTTCACTGTTGGTAATACAAGGGAAACAAATATCACAATGTAAAGAGGGACACCAAAAGTCATTGGCCCCCACATTTATGGAATCACCCATATTGTAGATTGATGGGTTTTGTGGAGGATTGAAGAAGTTGCTAGTTATTATACCAGGGCTGTTAGGGTTAATACTAATTTTTGTTCTTTTTTGTATGTGTTTGACTGTACAGGAGTGGTGGTATTCCAGCAAAGAATGCGAAGGGAGAACGTCTAGATCTGTTCATAGGAATTATTGATATTTTGCAATGTTTCAAGTGAGTGTTTATTCAGCCTGTTTCGTTGTCAATGAAATGTTTGATTGAGTAGGCATTGGTACGGTTCAGACATAATCCTTATACCAACAGAAAGAGCTTGTTCAGATCTTTCCAGTGGCGCTGTTAAATTCGTGTCGCCATTATAATATTTTGAGAAAACTCTCCAAACTTTACAGTTGTGTGCATGGAGTGTCATCTGTTCATGTTACAAACACGTTTCCGGTATGATACAGGGGTGAGATTTGTCAGGATTTTTTCTGATTTCCGTATTTTATGTCAGGATTTCAGAATTTTTAAAAAATCTCTTTTGCAATATTGAATTCCTGAGGTGTTTTCAAAAAGGTGTTTTTACCTGTGGAAGTGGATATAGACCAATCAAATCGGATATTTTGTTGGGGGGGGGGGGTGCCTTTAGGCAAATACAAACTAAATTGATCTGGGGTCCTCATGGATTTTTTGTGGATTTTTTGTGGATTTCGTGGAATTTTCATTTTTTGCCAATCTCACCCCAAATGATAAAGTGTGTCTTTGTTTCGTCTCCGCGTTTGATCCGCAGACTGGTTAAGAAGTTGGAGCACACGTGGAAGAAGATGGTGCACGACGGCGACACCGTGTCCGTCCACAGACCCAGCTTTTACGCCTCGCGCTTTCAAGAGTTCATGTCCAAATCAGTCTTCAGGAGATTGCCACGTAAGTGCCGCAAAACAAGAAAGGGATCTGCGACAGAACCATTAACCCTAACCCACCTCAATCCTCCAAAATCCTCCTTGCAGTTTTGGAGGATTTTGGAGGATTGAGGGTGAATGGTGTTAAAAGCGAGGAGGATTTTGGAGGATTGAGGATGAATGGTGTTTAACCAGTTCACGCCGGGATTATTTTGACATTGACCGAGCCCAGGCGCGGGATTATTTTTCACAAGCCTGGGTGCCAGACGGGTTCAGGCCGTCATCTGCGGGTAGCACACCCTGATATTTCCGGCCTCGCTCGCTGCGAGCGGGTCGCTGACAGATATTTCAGGCCTCGCTCGAGTGCATGTTTATCTGTCATCCGTTCCGAATACCGCAAAACCTTTGCGTGTATTCACGTCATCCGTCGCGAACTGGTTAAAGCGGGGAGGATTTTGGAGGATTGGGGATGAATGGTGTTTGAGAAACAGGAGGATTTTTGATTTTGAGAATTGAGGGAGAATGGTGTTTGAGAAACAGGAGGATTTTGGGTACCTTTCATTTTAAGCATAAATGCACAAATTTTGAGGATTTTGGAGGATTGAGGATGAATGCATTTTTTGGGGCAGGGCAATCGGACAATTTTGGAGGATTGAGGATGGTTCATTTTAAAAAGGGTCTAGGGGGTTAGGGTTAAAACCTTGGATTTTCTAAACATTAAGACCTTCATTTCTGAAAAATATACTCTCTATGCTCTTCACGTTTCGTCCCGAAAAGCAGAACTTTTTAAAGTCGCTATTTTTATCTAAGAAGTACAAAAATTACACACTTTGGAATAAGACACTGAACAAAAAATCCGGCCACATTTATTTATCAAATAATTTGTTTTCGAATTATTCATGGCCAGAAAATTCAGTTCTTGAACGGCAGATTTGGGCCTCAAGAGGCTTCAAAGCAATCTAGAATATAAGCCTTTTTCAGAGAGTTGCATAAACCCAAAATAGAAAAAAAAAGTAGTTTTGTGTTTGTGTTAGGTGTGTGAAAGCACAAAAGAATATATATTTTTCTGGAGGCTTGCAGATATCTGAAATAGAAAAAAAAAAGGAGTTTTTTGGTCAAATAAATAATCGAAAAAAAAAAGAAAAAAAAAATGTTTTATGAAGAGCACGACAGTATATTTAACATGGTAAGTGTGTCACTTGCTCTACCAATGAGCTATAAATTGCCAGTTGGGTTTAAAAAACAAAACGTTCATCCCAAAATAGCTATGGGTGAAAAGATCATTCAAAAGTACAATATAATAATGTGTGTACGACCATCTCTTGAAAATGTGCCGTTTGTCCGAAAAGCATTGACAAAAAAACATTTTGGGGACACCAGTTTGGTTTGGAAAAGCTGGACTTGCAAAAGTCAGAGTGGTGCCCTTTGTCTGAAGCAATTTGGCTGTGTACAGGCTGTATTGTGTGCGGCACCAGTCTGAAGTTCAGAACTCAATGCGTTGGTTTTTTTTTCTTCACATTTCTTTCCAAATATTACACATTATGGTAGAATTCTTACTCGGACCTTGGAAATAGAATAGGTAACGAACCAAAGAGATAAAATGGGTATTTCAGGGCAATGCGTGCCTTTAATGCACAAACATGCTGTGGTCCATGATTGAAGCGTACTAGTCAAGTTTTGATTTTTAACGATGAAAGGGTACAAGTTGATTGATTTGAAGTGATTAATTTGTTTGTTTGCCACCTGTGAACTCCATAAATTTAGCATGCTTTTTTTGGGCAACTAACGAAGTCTGTGGTACATGTATTTGGAGGACCGATTGTTGCTTTTAAGGTGTTGTCAACTTTGATTTTTGATTTTTTTTTAAGATTTGTTTTTCTTAGTCTAAGATCAACATGAGGCTCAACCGAAATAAACTTTTCACGGAACCCTTTTTGGTTGCCTCATACATTGTTCTTCAATAGTCTGGTTACCAAATCTGACTATTCTCGAAAATGTGTAGGTCCGGTAGCCGCCAATGTCGTGTGATCCAAAAAAGGAAAGAAAAAAAATTCTGAAAATGTCTGAAGTTTTCCCAAACTCCTTTTCCTCGGCATTTGGTTGTTATCGTTAATGATCGCCGAACAAAATTTCTGTCGGGGCCTGTGCTAAAAAAATCAATACCATACTCTTGCATTATTTTGCGAATCAAATTTTGCAAGAATATTGTTTAAATTTTAGCGCAGAATTTTCTGCTTCCGTTAGCTACGAATCCTCGCTTGATACAAGAAGCTGAGGAGTGAAATTTCAACTTGAACTGAAACTTTGGTTGGGCCTGTTGCTCATTTGTTTAGAGTTTATCTCACATTTCATTTTGTGTGCTTTTGTTTTGGTTTTTTTCCCCTCCCTCGATGCTACTGAGCTGTTTTGCATGAGTGATGAGTGGTCCAATAACGATTGTTATACATGGTAAAAATCTCCAAGCAAGCTGTACCATTCTTTTTTATCCTAATTTCTTCGTTTTTTTGTATATATCAGCATCACTGGTTTTGGTTCTTTATGTATAATGTAGAGTTAAGATGGCAAAGTAGATGTAAGTCACATTCACACCCTCAAAAAACGATTCCCCCCCCCCCCCTCCCAAAATGACATTTATCAGAAATGCTGTCCTCTATGTGAGGATTTTTTTTTAGCATTGCGAGGTTACCCATGGCATTTTAAAATTCCATCTTTTTAACAGATTTGTTTGTGTAGAAATTTTTTAATTGCGTGGCTTGCAATCCCTGTGCACATAAAGCGTTGGGTTAACCATGTTGAATCCAACAAAATCCATCAGTGGGTAATTTCCAGTGTTGTAACCAAGTCATTTTTTCTCAAGTCAAGTCAAGTTGCAATTTAAATTTTCCCAAGTCAAGTCAAGTCAAGTCAAGTCCCAAGTCAAATTTTCCCAAGTCAAGTCAAGTCCCAAGTCAAGTCAAGTCCCAAGTCAATTTTGTTCAAGTAAAGTACCAAGTCTCGAGTCAATTGTTAGTAAATAAATATTCCAATGACAAAATGACAATGCATAGGCTAGCACGCATGCACTGTACAAAATCAACCTGGTGTGCCATTTCGACAATTCTCCATGCAGCTCGGCCAGCGCTGCGGCCCTGCATACGTACTGAACACCCAGCTTGCTATATATGCGCTATAGGCTTGTTTTTTAACTGATACCTGTATGTTGTGTTTATATTAACAGAAGTGTTAATGTCAGCAAGTCAAATTTATTTAAGTCAAGTCGAGTCACAAGTCATTCTTTTTCAATTCAAGTCAAGTCTCAAGTCAAAAAAATTGCGACTCAAGTCAGATTCAAGTCAAGTCAAGTCAGCAAGTCAAGTCAACAAGACTGGTAATTTCATTGGATTTTGTTAAACTGCGCACAGTGCGCAGTGAACAAAAGACCTTTTGTTCTGTTGGATTCTGTCAGATTCAGCGGGCTTCACACTTTGCTGTTGTTGGATTCTGTTGGATTCTGTTAGATTCTGTTGGATTCAGCAGGGTGTTTGGAGAAAACCGGGTTAGGGTTGAAAATATTTTTTTCTTTATTTTAAAGGGACATACAGTTGAACACCACTGTAACGAACATCATGGGAATCCACACAAAAATGTTCACTGTCGTGGTCGTTGTTTCAGTGAATAATGTACTGAATACATCAATTTTGGAGCCAAAGATGATGTTAAAGTTTCGAAAGGTTTGCGGTATCACTATGTGAAATTGATCTCTTTTGAATTGTGTGGTTCTGAGAAGAACCGGTTGTTTTTAACTCTCGTTTTGAAGAGTATGCTCTGTTCGTCATCAGGAGACTCAGATGATGTTCAATATTAGCCAGATGTTCGGTATATTGGTGTTCGTTATAGCAAAGTTCAACTGTGCATGTATATCTGCTTTGGCACCTAAACCCTTCATACCATTTCACAAGTTTTGACAATTGATGGATTTTTCTCCGGTTGGTTGTAGGGGGAATGCTCAAGGTGAAGGTTATAATCGGTGATTTTGTTATTTTAAAAAATAATTTGTTGTCTAGGTGTTGGTGATGGTTAGGTTAATTGGATTTATATTACATATAATGTACATGTAGGAGTACATACTTGTACATGTAGGTAGGGTTTTTGAGTTGTCCATTTCGCTTGGTGTCTGGCTGAGATATGGGTATGTTCAATAACCCCTTGCGTACAGATGACGCCATATGGCGCAAAAAAACAGTGCCCCCAGGCCGGATGATGCCATTGGCCGCTGTTTGTGCAGTTTCAAAACCATTGTTGGATTAAACAGTGCCACCAGGCCGGATGACGCCATTGGCCGCTGTTTGTGCAGTTTCAATCCATTGTTGGATTAAACAGTGCCACCAGGCCGGATGATGCCATTGGCCGCTGTTTGTGCAGTTTCAATCCATTGTTGGATTATTGTGTATAGGTTACGCTTGACTGCACAAACACATTGTAGCGGTTCGCTTGGCTGCCAGAGCCACCGCGGCACCCCGATGTCTCCCGTAAAATACCGTACTCATGGGGTTAATCAATTCAGCATGGTTTGGGAGCCAGCCAGAAACTCAAAACTCGGCTTGCGTCCGTACAGTGGTGGTAACTCCAGTATCAGGGCCACAGCAGGGTGAGAAGGGCAGTGAATTCATTATGTCACGGGTCAACAGATTTGAAGCATGACTGAATGGGATAGCACCATTATTTATGGGATGTATCAAATGGAGGCTAAGTCAGCTGTGTCTAAACGATCAAAGCAGGTGGTGCAGGGTCGGAGAAGAATCCCCACTGGGTATAAAAGTCGACCTTACATGTATCACCACAACATTTTTTTAGGCTAGTCCTTGACCCACGGCCAGCCCCGATAGGGGCTAAGTTGCACTCCAACAACAGCTTTTGTCATTAGGTCTGGCCTCATTTAGAATTAGCACCAACGTTAGCCCCTCATCTGAATTTAGCCTGTGCGGGTTGGGGGTTAAGATATGCATGCAGGAATAGTTTTTGATGTTCGACTTTTGAGATGCGACGTGGCAGCAGACCTACCGGTCCTTTTCCCATTGTTCTCACCACTTGTGCACATGCTCAGAACTATGCGTGCGCTCAGAACTGTGCGCTCATGCTCAGAACTGTGCGCGCATGCTCAGTACTACGCGTGCATGCTCAGAACTACGTCCGCATGCTCAGTATTATGCGCGCATGCTCAGAACTATGTCCGCATGCTCAGAACTACGCGTGCATGCTCAGAACTACGCGTGCATGCTCAGAACTACGCGTGCATGCTCAGAACTACGCGCGCATGCTCGGAACTACGCACACAAACTCGGTACTACACGCGCATTCTCGAACTACGCGCGCATGCTCGGACTACGCGCACATGCTCGGAACTACGCGCACATGCTCGGAACTACGTGCGCATGTTCAGAACTATGCGCACATGCTCAGAACTACACGCATGCTCGGAACTAGCAAAAATGACCGGTATGTCTGCTGCCACTAGCGTCTGAAAATTCTCCCATTACTGGAAATTAATCAACATTTGCATGATGTATGTATTTAAAAGCACTCAAAATGTTGCATATATATGTACAATGTACATGTTTATTCCTGATACAAATTGATACATATTTGCACCTGACCCTTGCAACATTATTCCAGCTTCCCCCCCCCCCCCAAACATTTTTCTCCTCAATAATTTGATGGGGTAAGTGTTGGCTACAATTTAGCCTGTCCAATGTGACTCTGGATTTGGCAAATCCCTGTATCACCGTGTGCGTCAGAGGACATGTTTGGAAATAAGCCAAATTTACATACATGTATGTGTACATTGTATGTACATGTATAATATTCATCAGTAGTATTTGTAAAAAATTCTCGAAAGTAAGCACAACTTTAATTTGACCACTGTTTGTAATAATACATGTACTTGCGTGTCACATTTAACGTATGACACTTGTAGTCACTCTGAAAGGACACCGACTGAAAATGAATTATACCTAACCCTGCCAGATGCAGCACAGTGCATCTGTGGTGACAGCTTCACTTTGCTGCACTCTGCACACAAGTCAATGTGACAAAGTATGCAATCTGATGCGTCTGGCAGGGTTTCTAGCCAAAATACCCTGGAGGGTTAGGGTTATCATGAACATTCAGATCATGTGCACATTAATAAGAGAAGAATGGAGAATAACCCATGTTCTTATTTGTCAGAAATAACCGGCACTATAAGTCAACACACCACATATACATGTGGATTATATAAATATTATGATCCCTTTCTTATTTATTTCTCGGCTTTTGTTTGTTGATCATATACTTGATCTGATTTTGTTTTGGTCTAAATTTTGTTCTTTTCTTTCTTAAATTCTGACATGTTATTTTGTTTTTGTTCAAATTTTGTTTGTAATTCTTGTTCCAGTTTTTCTTTTGTTCTTTTGTATTTTAATACATTTTGCACATTTACACTGGTATTACAATTTAAACAATTATACAAATACATGTATGCAGTAGCATGTTTCACGGTGGATAGTTGATATTACTATACCTCATGCATATTCATGAGCGAGACCTGAATTCCAACTGGTCAATTCACCGTCATGTGCCAGTGAATGTTTTTACTAACGACCTGTCCATACACGGTGATGATGGACAGTACACCGGCACATGGATAACCCGTGTATTAGCTTCCTGCTCATGAGTGTTAGGGGCGGGGACAGGAAACTAGCCCATGGGCGGGGCCACACTTGAAGCTTCGCGTTGAGCTTACGCACGCAAGCATTGCGGTGCAGGCATCATTTCTTGCCACGGGACGGCCAACGAAATGACCACTGGTCTTGGCGAATTTATATTTTGAAGAAAAAAAAAGACGGCTGAATTTGTATGAGGTACATTGTATAGTAAAACAAATATAATATGGTTTGTAACACCTCACCAAGAGATTCTGCGTCTTGATTAGCCGAGAGCGAGTCGCATGACATTCGCTATTTTGACTATTTTCCTGTGCACGACCAAAAGTAGTATATCGTAGCAACCAAAGTACGATACCGTAGCAACCAAAGTACTATACGCATAACACCATTATTGTGTGGAAATACATACGGGTGTGCGCGTAGGGCATTGTGCGTATTGTTCCCAAGTGCGAGCGCTACAGGGTTGGGCCCAAACATTTCCTGAAGGGGTGGTTTAGAAAAGAGCAAGTAAATTTTCCACAAACTTCATATTGTACCTTTTAACTATATTTAGATTCAATTAATAAGTTATCTTAAAATTAAGCAGAATCTGTTGGTGAGGTGTTTAATAAAACAAATATTGACAGCTTTATCTCGTGTAGTAAAACTAGCCTTCCCTGGTGATCCATGGAGCATTCTAAGGAGGCTAGTTTTACAACACCATTCGAAGCGGTCAATATTTGTATATTATTTCATATGGACAGTCTATATTTGCCCCTCTCTGTACAGACGTTATCGGAAATACCACCCGGCCGAGTCCGCACAATGGTCACAAGGGATTGTGGGAAGGAAAAAGAGGCAATGTTTGCTCCTTTTTCCTTCCCACAATTGCCTGTGACCATTGTGTGGACTCAGCTAAGTGGGTTTTACGATAAGGTCTATTGGAAACTAACAAACTACATGTATACATGTAGATTCCACTTCACCTCAGGAAGGAGTCAACTTCAACTACCTCGGGGAGCTAAAGACTTAAATGTTATATTTGTTTTACTCTACCTCACACATATTCGGCTGCTATCATTTATTGTCCACAAATTCTGCAAGTTCAGAATCGGTTAGCTCATGGCGAAATACTGCTGGCGTGGACATGTGTGTGTGTGCCTGCCAAGTTTGAAGCGTGACCCCGTATGATAATTCTGCGACGCCATATGATAGTTCAGTAAAATGGATCTGGAAACAACTATTGCATGGATTGTCATGCAGTAGTTGTGTGTGCACGCGTTTTTGCCCTGCGTATGGTGTGACATTCCTGTTCATGCGCTGGTACCGTACATCAACATGATGGAAAACATCAGCTGGCATGTGATAGTGAATAGACCAATTCATTAAGCCCCACCCCTGTTTTACCAATCACCACGACTACACGTGCATGCATACATGTGGTACAGGCATTGTTACCCACATGCTTGGTGGGTGGGGCTTAATTGATTAGTCTTTTGTTCAGTTGAAATTGGGCTGTTGTCATGAATATGCATGAGTATGGTAATTATAACTTTGCATAATGCCTGCCATGTGTTATTCCAGGAACATAATTGAATGGCCTAACATGACCGGTGATATCTGCATAACATTATTTGTTTAATGCATTGAGTTGCAACTCGTATTTTACTTTGACTTTTCCTCCGTTTCTTCAACAGCTTCGAAACATTCTCCCTCTAAACGAAGAGGTTTTAATTACACTCCATCAGTAGGGGGCAGCAGACCCAGAGCGCGCACCGTCCCGGCAGAGCTGACGGACCATCAGCGGGTTCATGGCGGCAGTATGTCAGGGACGCTAGAGGCGGGAGCGTCACTATCAAACGTGGGCCAGGGTGAGTGACACAATGTATAGAGCCTATGCGTCCGATTCAACAAAACGCAGCATAACTTGTGTGTCGAAGGGTTGCAACGCATCTGATCTCTGCTCATCGTAAGCGTGAGGAATCACAAGTGCTTTTTTGCTTTTCACGTACAAACAGTCGTGTGGTTACCAGCAAAGAGTCATATTTTTATTTTATTTTCAAATCATAAAATAAAATAAAAACGTGTTTTGTCTGGAAACTAACAGGCTTGCAACAAACAGAATCTGATTTACTGCCGAAAATGGTTTTCTTAAAATGAGAAGGAAATTGTCTTATTTCAAGAACAGTTTTCTCGTCTCACTCCCTAGAAAAGTTTTCTCGGGAGTGAGACAAGAACATTTTTCTTGAAATAAACAAATATTTTCTGATATTAAGAAATGTAAGAAGTGTTAGAATTATCTGATGCATTGAACACATTTTAATTGTAAAATTCTTCTTTTGACATATTGTAAGTTTCAATGTATTATTCATTGCAACTTGTGTTACGATGTGGAAAATTTGAAAAAAATATTATAGCATTTCCTGAAAGTACAGGTTATAAGATTTAATTTGATGTTTAGTGTGTTGCTGTAGATCATTCCTAGCCCACGGTATAACTTTTTTAATTTGTTACTCAGGACTACTTGTTTTGAGAAAATGAAGTTTAGAGTCGGTGAACTGTATGAATTATATACATGCATGTACAGTATATGTAACCAGCTCTGCAAAAAGGGCTATTATGTCGCAAAATTTGAAGATGAGTTATATACATAGTTGAATTTGTCACATCCTAAGCTTTAACTTGGTGTAGGTTTGACCCCTGTGGCATTTTGTGTTCTCGAGATATCTTGACATTTGTGTACTCCTATTTTCCAATTTAACCGAAGTGCGTTTAGAGATATAGGCCTTTAAATATCAAAAGTGCAAAGAAATAAGATAGAAGTAATTTTTACTAACATTTATTTTTTCATCTTTATTTATCAATATCAATGTTTCTAAAAATAAATTCTGAAAATATAGATATAACAGAAGCAAACAAACCCAAAACAAAAAATCACGTATGTGAAGATTTTTTCATCCGCTTCACATAGAACAGCCCTGTGTGTGTTTTCACATACTGCGACATGATACCCTCTTTTGTAGAGTGGGTCACATACGTGTACATGGGTCATTCTATAAATTTGGGGTCCAAAAGTGACATTTGTTGGTGTCCCTGTTACACCTGACCTGTGTAATTTCCTATCAAGTGTCATTAAGATTGACTTTGTACTATTTTGTTATTTGTTTGGCAGGTACATTGTACTTTGCTTTACATAATCACTCTTGGAGATTGAAGGCATTTAAGAATGTGTCCTGAATTGCAATATCTTATACTTGTCACTGTGTAACACGGACACCAAAAATGTCACAGTTTTGGACCCCCAAATTTATGGAATGGAATACGTTATTCATCGTAGTCAACAAATGATAGCAAATACTTATGTCCTGTCTCATGATGTAGTCAATGATGCAGACCATAGCATTTTGACTGCACACTGCTAGTCTTCATCAGCCGATGGTGTAAACCCGTCGGTGTAAACCCGTCGGTAGGGCGTGACATCTGACCGCACAGATCTTTTTTTGTATCAATTTCCAGCGATGGTTGGCTAAACATCATTGGAAAAAACAACCTTTTTTTCAAACACTGCCCCCAGTTGACCAACTTTAGTTAGTCCACATTTTGTTTGGCAACCGGTTACACATTCTTGAGTTGGTGCAAGCCAGCTAGTCTAGTTCCCCGACCTGATAATTCCCCGTATGTCTATTAGGGTCAAGGAACCAACTTCTGATATACAGCCAAACGCCACAAATACTGATTTGCAAGAGTCATTTCAACAGTATTTGTACAATATTTCTTGCCGAAACCTCATATATTTTTATACTCCGGGTGCGCCCACCGAAGCGTAAATTGTAGAACAACAGGCCGTGCACAGCGGCCAAGTTCAAGGTTAACACACGGTCCGCCTCCACAGACTTCTCGGACTTTGTGTGTGTGTACAAAACAAATGAAGGATTAGCGTGTTGAGACGTCACCCGGAGGTGAGTCCGAGGCCAGCTTGACGTTTTAACCTGTCAGCTGTGCCCGTGTATATAAACAGCCAGATCGTGTTAACATGTCCTCCGACGCGAACTGGTTTTAACCCCCTAGACATTTTTACTAGGAGGCTTCCTCAACCTGTCAAAATCCAACACTGTGTAGTATACCTATGGCACATTCTTTGGACTTTATAGACAAATTGGGGCATCATTGCTCCATGTCAAGAAATGGTGCCAAGGCCCTACAGTACTGAACCCATCAAAACTTGACAAAACCTGCTGTTGGAGTTTGCAAGGCTTGGGGTAGTTAGGGTTAAAAGAACCAGAGATGTAAGCCCAGTTTCAGTCAGTGTGCTCCGACTGTCAGTATGAGACAGTTGTTTAATGGGGAATTTCTCTCCAAACTCCTCCAGGCGGCGCCAAGCCCAAGCTGACCCGGCCAGACCTGGTGCCGAGCACGCCGCCCAACTACGGCGAGGCCCTGCAGATCAGCGGCTCCCCGCCCCGCAAGCTGAGCTCGGGCAGCGGCAAACGGCAGGAGGCCAGCGTCACGTTCGAGAGTCCCACTCGGAGCTCCGATGGTGGTACCGTGGCTGTGGACATCGAAGACATCACGATACGAACCGAGACTAAGGAGGAGCCGTTCGCCAGGGAGGAGCTCCAGCAGAAGCTGAGGGAGATGGACGGCCAACTAGACTACAACCAGAGGTAAGGATGATGCTTAGCACCGATTACGGATGAGCTATTGAAGTATATGTGACCCGCTCCAGAAAAAGGTGATATAAGTCGCGCTATGCATTTACGTGTAATGGCCCTTTCAATGTTGAGAGGGTGAAATTTTTCGTCAAAATTCATTTTTTGATTTTTGTCTTTAATGACATCTAAATATCTAAAGTTTCAGGTTTGGTGCACAACAATGTTGATTTCAGTGAATAAAGTGAAAAAAAAAACCTTTTAGAGTGCATTGTTCCATTGCATTGTATTAGAACTAGCTATTTCAAAGCCTGTTTTCTCTGTTGTGCAATTTGAACTCCATAGAACTAAATAATATGCAAAAACGCGATATCTCCAGAACGGAAAGGGCTTTGGAGCTCTATCATGTACCAAATGAAAGCTTACATTGCGGGCTTTCCAAACATACATAAAACTCATTTTTCATATTTTGCGACATAATATACCTTTTTCCAGAGCGGGTCACATATATGCTTAGGGCAAAAAAAAAAATAGTTCTGCTTCCGGTTACCCTACCTACCCTATTTGAACGGCCTCAACTCTAATGTTTTTCAGTCCTGACAAATCCCGAATGCATTCCAAAGTTGCAAACTAGATCCAAACGAGGAAGGACTTGCGAGATAACATTTGATTGATTTACTGAGAATTTACAATAGAAAAATTGCAAAAGTTTGTATATTCAAGAACGTTTCACTGGCTGATCATTTAGATCTCTTTTGCATTACAAACCAAAGATTTCCATTTTCAACCAGATCATCACACGGCTATTGTTTGTGACAGCGTTGTCCGATATTACGGGTAAACCCATTTGTCAAAACATGACTCGTATCCCATACTCATTGTTGGACATAATACGCTGTTTGTATGTCATTGGTCATGTGTTGAGCATTGCGCATACAGAAACGAAATTTTCTGCGGCCGATTTTACAAAACCTCGTGTCATTCCACTCGATCAGCTATTCCTCTGCTTTCTCTGCACATACACAATTTTTTTTTCTGTCTGCTTGCGTGTCCAAGTTTGTCAACTTCCCGTGCGCTGTTTTACAGTCATTTAAAACAATATACATGAGATCCACATATATGTACGATGTTCCCTGTTAGGCGCTGAATTAGCGTTAGAACCGGCAGACGCAAAACGCTTCCATAGTGTTCAGTGCAATCAGGAGCATGCTTGAAATTCCTATGCTTGTAGATAGGTAGACAGTTGCGCATCTAGTGCATGTGTACTGCCTTGTGATGTTTTGTGTATTTGTGCTGAGGAATTCGTCAAGGGTTATTAGTATTTAGCACTTAGCATGTAAGTTTTGGCATAATCGAACCCAACTTTCTTCCTTGTTAAATTTAGGGGTGTGCATTTATGAGGTAGTAGGAATCGGGTGCCCGATTAGGGGGGAAAAAAAAGAACTGGTAAACGTTAACCCTAACTCCTTGGGTAACTTTACTAGAAAGTATCCTGAATCTGCCAAAATCCACCTATTTTGTCATGCACAAAAAGTTGGTTTTGGTGACTGCTCAATATGGAGGTATCCTGAATCCATCAAAATTCCTGCAGTACCGCTAGGCTTGCAATCCTCAATCCATCAAAATCCCCCAGGTTTCAATATGGAGGTATCCTGAATCTGCCGAAATCCTCCAAAACAGGAGGACGATTTTGATGGATTTATGTACGTTAGGGTTAAAAAAAAAGCCAATCCCAAAAATTAAATATCGGAAATTGCTGTTCATATACATGTACTACCACATCGGTGCATCAATGCAGCAAGATGCAAGTGTGTACAGAGAGCTCTATAGCTTTACGGTATAAATTGCATTTTCGCAAGTGTCCTAAACGTTTGTTTTTCCATGTACCCTGGTTTTCATTTTGAAAATTCCGCACAAATGGCATTTAATAAATGTCTTTTTCATTGTCTGATAAGTAATATGTTATTTCGGTTACGGGTACTCGATTCCATAATCTGGAATCGGTTCCCGATAATAGCGGTCGGGTACCCGGTTCGGATGCACCACCCCAGTTGTTAGAAGTTGTAAACGCAAGTCCGTGGTTTAAGGTTTTGTCACAACACTGTGAAATGGATGCGATGGTTTTATCTACCTACTGTACATGTTAATGGTTCATGTTAGAAAAACTTGGGCGTTTGTAATTCTTGTTTCATTGTTGACAACTTGTTTGTGTGCTTTGGAAAGTACTTGGATAAGAGTGTAACCTTGAACTCTAGTCTCCCAGATTGCTAAAAATCCAGTGGTTTTTGCAGGGTCACTGTGACTTTACTCGGGCCTTGATGTCTCTAGATTTATGCACAAAAATCTGTCACAGGGTTCAGTGTTCTTGCCAGGGTGAAATTAAAGCGTAGGGGCATTCAGCTCAAGGATGGACATTGCGAGCGCATATCGTGAAGCCCTTACGGCGTGGGGTCTGCTTAAGGGGCCCGACATTTTTTGGATTCTAGATGCTCTGTGGTGCAATCCGAGGTGATTCCTGGCCGCTCTCCCTTGACTGTTTTGAGCAAAAGTTTTAAAGATTATATTGGCGAAACTTAGTTCGTTTGAAATTGTTTAGAATATACTCTTGCTCTTAAATTTACAGCGTAGTGGTAGCGTAGGGGCAGGATTCAAGCGTAGTGCTAATTCCCGAAAGCGTAGTGGGTGCTAGCGCTATTTAATGCCTAACTAGAACACTGACAGGGTTACTGTTTTTGAGGACGTAGGACGTGGTCTAGGCAAATGTAGTGGAGCTATGGCTTATCAACTAAAACTCAACTGCAGTTGGGCATAGTTGCAGAAGCATCAGCTTGTCATCCACTAACCAGCTAACTCATCAAACTAACATCCTTTCAGTTGGGTTGATACCAGCGGGCATTATTCAGTTTGGTCAGCAAGTACCTTTTGAGGGTTTGAATCCACACTTTGAAATTGACTTTAATTTTCTTGTTAGAACAATTGAAGCTTTAAAAATATCGGGGGAGGCGAGTTTGTCTGGGTCTGTACATGTACATGTAGGTCTGTACAATGTAGTTCTGAAAATGGGGACAATTTCTTTGGTATCTATTGAAGATTTATCCTCTATTTAGATCTGGACCCAGGAAAACCGTAAAGGTGGTGGGGCTGGCAACTTAAAATGTGGCCAACCCCACCACCTCTGTTGTAGCCCTTTACCTGGAGTGGCTTTTAGCCTTGTATTGGGCGACTTCCATAAAAACTAGAAACAGAACCAAAAAAGTTTAAAAAGAGAGATATGCCATCAACTACTACGATATGGAAAGTGTGGCTGCGCCCCATTGAATTATGCAGTGTGTGGAGGTCATGTTAAAAGTTTCACAGAAATAAATTGTGCTAAAACAATGATGTACAAAAGAAATTTGATGATTTTGTTGTGTTTTTAGTAAATTATTCAGACTTAAGGACAAACAATGTCATGGAGCCTGCCCTCACCGACAAAAGATACCTTTTTCCCCGACTGTGACGTCGTCAGTGGTAAAGCTTTGCTTGCCACATCCCTGACATCAACGACCGTGTTTAGAAATAATAGTGAATGTGTGTACATGTATTGTATTACTACTGAGGATATAGTAAAACACGACTGGGTGTACAGTTTCTGTATATCTTCCGAGGACAAGAGGAGAAAGGAAATACAAAGAAACCTTTCAGTCCTCGCACGTCAAGTTTTGTGTTGAAATCGTAGAAGTATGGGCTTAGTCTATGGGGTCGGGTTATATTAAAGGAACAATAGGAAACACAAAGCATTGTCCTCGCACGTATTGGGAAAGTACGACTGTGTTCGGGAAGTGGTACAAATGTAAGTAGTGTTTTTACTGCCACTGACGTCAGAGTCGGAATGATTTTTTTTTTTTTGTGGCAGAGTCGTGCTCCGTGGTTTTTTTGTTTTCCTTCGAGTCTCGATAAAATACCAGAACACAAAACTACATCCAAATATTTCAGTCCTGTGTATCATTTCAGAACCGTTAATAGTATTTGTCTATTTTTGTGAAGCTTTGAAGGCCTGATAATTAAAGACGACTAGCTTTGGCTGCTTTTGGTCCATCATTCACAAGTTCACTCATGATGTACTAGAGGAATGCATATGGCCAGAGAGCGTAGCCTCACTGATCACATACTAACCATTCATACTAATCAGTGATGTAGTCGAGACCATCACAAGACCAGCCACAAGACCATTCACAAGACCAGCTTGCTACAGGCATAAGTAACAGGCATAAACTATGACAGAGGAATGCTTTTGTTACAGTTCATTTGAATAGCTTGAGACTTGAATTAAGACTGAAGGTCTTGTGATGGTCTTGCAGGGTCTTGTGATGGTCTCGACTACATCACTGATACTAATGCTCATTGCTCGCTGCTTACCTCTCACACCCCTCCACGCTTCCTCTCTCTCTCTCTCTCTCTTGCTACATATTACAGGCCCACACTGACAACCATGTTCCCCACCACCCCTACCACGACCCCTACAACCTCCCCCACAATGACACCCCCTTCCCTGTCCACCCCTCGCACCTACAGCGGTAGCAGTACCATCGATACACAGAGCGAGTCCTCGCCCCGCAAGACGGCCGAGCTGTCGGGCGAGTCGGCCGAGCGGCTACAGGAGCTACCCAGCCCAGCCAGAGATGAAGACGTAGCTCTGGGGCTACTCGGAAAGGAGGAGGGGGCGGAGCTTGAGGAGGGGGCGGGGCTTGAGGACGACGCAGATGGGGAGGAACAGTGCTGGTTGTGAGAGAGGGACTTGCCACTTATTACGCTCTAATGCTTGTCATGTTCTATTAATAATAGCTGGGGAGTTTCATGGAGTCTAAGCCAAGCACAAAGTTTGTGCTTGATAGCAGAAATGTCTAGCCAAATTCTTGTGTGATGTACATGTACATGTATGCTGCTTGTGAATGGTTCTTGGTTGAAATATTACTGAGCAGAACCATACTACGTGTAAGTTACTCCATGAAATTTGACCCAAAGCTCCACAGGACCTGGATTCATGCTTGGAGTTGCTAAAGGGGAAATACATGTTATTAAGCAAATGTTTGTGGTAAGTGTAAAGAGAACCAGTTACATGTACAGGAGAGGGCACATCACACAGTGTTGTTGGCTGGTATTAAACCCGTTCTTGCTTTTCTGTGTTTTAATGCCGGCTCCGTGAAATGGCCCCCTTGCTTTTCACAACAGCCAAAAACCCTCACAGAGAAACCATTGAGTGCCAAGTTCAAGATTACCAACTGATGGAAAATTTGAGCTAAAATTTACTTGTGAGCGGGCCAAATTTCATACAACTGTTTCTTGATGGTTAGCAGAAAAGTTGTGCACAAATTGACGTATATCACAGTTAAGCGTGCTCTTTCGTATTACTGCTTGAACCCGGGCATACCGGGTATTTCGTGGTGGCGCCGGGGCGCCAGGCCGGGTTATGCAGCCAAGTGAAACGGAAACAACAGGCTTGTGCAGCCAAGCATAACGTACACAATACCCCAATAATGGATTGAAAATGCAGAAATTGACGTGTACAGACGTCAACCGGCCAGGTGGCAATTTTCAATCTGCACGTATTTGTGTCAACCGTACGCAAGGGGTTAATACACTTTATGAAATGGAGAAAGGTTCCGTTGGCAAAAAATAATTGTCTGGTAATAGCAGCCTTGTTGAAGGAGTGGAGATGCAGTGTGAATGGGACAACCTCCGACGTGGATCAAAAGGCATTGGTGTGAAAAGGTCTAAAAATGAGTCGGATAAAGCCAAAGCCTGGTTTGATTGAAGGGCTGTCTGATACAAAACAGACCTTCAAAATTGCCATTGTGGATTATGGGGCTGCACAAGATGTCATGTTCATGTTGCGGTAAAATGCACTAACAATTTGCAGGTAATGGCATGTACAGAGGTTTAACAATTTGGTAAGCCATTTAAAAAAAAAAAAATTTGGTTACGGATCATCTCCGAAAAAAAAAAATGGATTAAAAAAGTAAAGTAAAGTAATCACCGGTGGAATGTATTTTTATTATAGAAAACAAAATAAAATTCTTGTATTTTTTTTCTTCCTGCCATCCACCCAGCATTGTGACCTTAAAATTCTGTAATCCAAATTATTTTAAAAACTGGTGTGATAGTTGCAATGTACATTGTACATGTAAACAAAAACGTGTGATAAAAGTTGCGATGTCAACAAATTACGCGACTGCATTTTTACAAGGTTTCTTCACAATGCACAAAGCTTTTCTTCGTAACCCTTTCAGCTCCCATACACAGTTGACATTCAAATCCCACATATGTAGTGGACATGTGCATATCCCAAAGCTGTGAATCAAATCAAATGATTATACATGTATGAGGAAGGACTTGTGAAACCTAATTTTAACGATAAACAGAGAATTTATGATAGGAAAAGTGCAAAAAAACGGAACACCTCAAGGTACAATAGACCTTTATCATGGTACAGCCATCTTGTTTTTCTCCAATTAAAATCAATGTAACCAAACGGAGGCTGGAAGGACAAATAGTCTGGCACCTTCATTCAATAATTGGAATCACTATTCAAAATTGCTAATGCATACAGGGAACAAGACAAAGATGGTGACAGCATGATCAAGGTCTATTGAAGGCACAATTTCCTCGTGGACGTACAATTTTGACTGTCTCTCCAGAGGATCCTAGATATGGTATTGAACGGGTTAAATCCGTTTGAATAAGGTAAAGGTTTGCGGTATTAACAACATGTGAAATTGTCTCTCGTGTTTCACAAAAGCGAAACCATTTTGAAGAACTGTTGAATGTGGCAAAATGTGTGTATACATGTAGGTAGTTGCAATGCATGTTGTTGTGCACAAACACACACCCCCCTTCGCAAATATACCCTTTTCACCCATGTGACCAGATAGCGTGAAATGTAAACAAAGCCACCATGCGTGGACCTCCTTGGTGTGATCATCGTACATGTATTGTATGAGGCAGGTTAAACCATGTCTGTGCATGCAGCACGCTTGACTGGTTTACAAATGTACCTGAATGAGCACTTCATTAGCACCACTACACTACGTTGGTGCAACAGTTGCGATTTGTGATTTCATGTTTTGCTTGTTTTGAACCAAATATGTCTGACATTGTAGCTGTTTACCACATAATCCCAAGGTCTAAGCATGTTTCCGGTATGGACTGTCTGTCTTTGGTTTGAGCATGCTTTTTTATCCCATCTGCTTTTTTAAAAATAAACAAAACCAAAATCCGAGATTAGAGTTTCTGTCCAAACTGATTGGGTTCGAGAGCTCACGCAGCAGAAAACAAGAACAAGACTTTACAGATCTCTGGTTCATGGTTTGCTTAGGGCAGTTGCAAGACTTGATTCAGACGCCACCCTTGCAAAAACGGGGAATAAATTGGCATTTGTTCTGAATTTGACACCCTCGGCAATTTATTAATGGATCTGCAAAAGAAAGGTGCTGAGCTCAGAAAGAAAAACAGGTTACCGCCCAAAATGTCCACGTGATGCCATTTGCCCTTTGACTGGTAACTGGTTGCCTTCTGACTGGTACCCATTCGCCCTCTGACTGGTACCCATTCGCCCTCTGACTGGTACCCAGTTGCCCCCTGACTGGTACCCAGTTGCCCCCTGACTGGTACCCAGTTGCCCCTTGACTGGTACCCAGTTGCCCCCTGACTGGTACCCAGTTGCCCCCTGACTGGTACCCAGCTGATTGTCGCTTATTAGCGAGTAATTATGCTAAGCGAAAGATATTGCATTGCGTCTGCATGGAGTGTATCGATATTCACGAGGCCAACTTACGGGCATAAGTTGGCCTCATGAATAAAGATACATTGTACATGTATGTCAGTCTGTTGGTTTATAGTGTCTGCCTGTATGTGGCAAAAATGAGCACGTCAAGTTCGTTATTTTCTTTGAGCAACGGTATTTTTTTGTTTCTGGAAATGTTTTGCGGAGATTCTAACCAATATGACACAATATCACGACTATCTTTATTCATTTTGCTGGGTTTTTTTTTGTTAATGAGATCAGCAAATTTGTGAGTACGACTTTTATCTTGTGGCAAACTTGAATTCTCAATCCAACAACAGTTCAATATTTATACAAATATAACACGGTTTGAAGGTAGATAGTCCATATTAGCTCCCTGAGGTATTGAAAGTTGACAAACTAGTTCCTGAGGCGAGCCGACGGAACTTGTTTGTCAACTTCCAATACCGAGGTGAGCTAATATTGACTATCCATCCGAAATAAACCATGTTATATTTGTTTTACTACATGTACATGTACATGTATACCTCATATATATTCTCTAGTTGGGCATCATTGAGCTCGGGAAAATACGTGTGCCGCCATCTTTTCATGTGTATGTAGCTAGGGTGATGTTCCCGCGTGCGTACTACAATCGTGCGACATCCGTGCGACAGTTCCACGATTGCTTCGTAAAGCGCAAGCGTAGTAGACTGTCGCACGGGTAACCCATGTGTTAGTCTACTACGCATGCATATTTACCCTGGCACGTGATGGTGTATGGACCAGTGAGAATTCGGCTCTCGATCATGAATATGTATGAGGTATAGTAATGTCCCATGTACCACAGTCCCTATTCAAGTCTGCATTGTACAAATGTATGTGTTTATTACCAGTATAAAAAGCATGCTTTTCAGTCGTCAAGCATGTACTACATGTAAAGTGGCAGAGAAAATAATCATTCCATTCATTTTGTTTCTAACGGTTATCATAGTGAGGCCTGTGCAGCCAAGCGAAACGGCCACAATGTGCTTGTGCAGTCAAGCGTAACACACAATAATCCAACAATGGATTGAAACTGCACAAATAGCGGCAAATGGTGTCAGCCGACCTGGTGCCACTGTTTTGTTTGCGCCATTTGGCGTCATCCGTACGCAAGGGGTTAAACACAGAAAACTACAATGTGGGTGATCTTTTGTTGACAAAGATGGGCATTTGAGAGCTTCGTTTTGAATTATTTAGATTCAAAGTGGTGTGATACAACTGCTTTCGGAATAACGTGAATTTTGATCAGTGGTGTGAATTGAGATCTCGAAACATCAAATGAACCAAATTAAAAAATTTAATTTAACTCTTTAACCGTCAATCGTACAAATTTGTACAATATGAATATTAGGGAACCTGCATAGATAACAAACCCCACTTAGAAAATACGTCAATAGAGGGCGCCCTGATCATCTTCGAGACCACTGCGATGTAAATAAATAGCATTGCAGCCATTTCCGCACGTTGATGTATCCGTAAACCTTTGCGATTTCCGTAGTTCCACTTGCAAATCTTTTTGGATGTGATTTTGATGAGTTTTCTTGAGGTGATGGACCCCATGAAATTGATTGCTTTTCTGCATAAATGTTCCTTGGGCTCTTTAGAATGATTCCAGCTGTGTTCTGGATTTTATTTTTACATGCTTGAAGCGCCTAGACATCAACAATTTTGGGGGAAATCCTGGATTCATGCTTTGTAGGTTATGACCTTCTATCAACCCCTCTCATATCTTTATTATATTGGCACCAATTAAGAGAGAATTTTTCCCCAAAATGTATACTTTTATCTCAAAAGAATAAGCCGTACTGAGCTGAAAAACATTAAAAGTAATAAAACGTGTGCGGCCTTCAAAAAACAATTGACGGCTAAAAGGGTTTTAATCAAGTTTGTTGGAAGATAATTCAATGTACGATCACGTTACTGAAACATGGGGGAAAAACGTCAGTGTGTCTACGTCCGGCAGAAAGCTATATACCCCGTAAGATGGGGGTAACTTTGGTCAACTGGGTAACTTTGGTCAGTAGCCACTTTGGGTTTTAAAATGTTTTTATTTGCTTAAATATACCGCAGATTAGGACGCATTTGGTATCATTTTATTCAGAAATAATCAATCTAATAGACAACATTTAAAATTTAATTTTCATAATTTCAAACATGTCTGAAAATGGGCCTTAAAAAACAACTTTTGGGCAAAAATTATTTTTAAATTCAAAATAATATTATATGTTTGTGAGAGAGCCTGACTGGCCAGATGGTGTATACAGGGGTCTAATGTCACGAATGAGCTGCTTTTTAGTGTCTACAATATATTAATACCGAGTTCGTGAACACTACTATTTTTTGCCATATAAAAACAATGGTGACCAATGTTACCCCAACCCTAGGGTAACTCTGGTCACACCTTTTTTTTAAGCCCCAGACAACCCTTAAAATGAAAAATTAAATTTTGTTCCAAATAAAGGTGTTGATGAGTATCATAATGTTCTAAATTTTACAGAAATAAACATCAGTTGTGTTTGGTTGAGATGAAATGTCATCCTAAGTGTATAAATTGCCTAAAGTTACCTCAGTCAGCAATCCGTTTCACAAATCCTGGAAATGTTCTCTTTTTATCTATAGTTGTCTCGTTTTCTTTTTCTTGGACCCTCAACTGTCAGCGTAATTATTTACGGAAAAATGAGTTACCAAATTTATATATCATACTTTTTGGGTTATACGTATCATTTTGGCAACATTAATTAAAATCGTTATTTTTTTATATTTTTTTTTTGGGGGGGGAGTTGTGCATGGAATTAAATTAAGATCTTTGATGGTAATCGTTACCTTTAGGGCACCTCTATTTTTTACGAGTTCCGTTCAAAACTGACTTTTGCAGATGACTTTACAGTACCAAAGTGACTTTTGCAGACTAAAGCAGTCTTTTTTTCTTCAGATTAACTCATGTTTGTTGTAATTTTGAAACGCAGTCAGAGACGTTGCCGTTTTACCCTATAATTTCCCTCATAAATCAAAACCCTGCCCTCTTTCCACAAAATTGAGCTTGCTCTGTAAGTTGCTCATATTCAACATGATATCTTAGCGAACTATTTAGATGATTCCAAGCACACAGAGTGACATTTCCTGCCTGTATCATCGCAAAATATTGAGGTAAGTTCCGAAACATAAACTGTCTCCTTCGTTCTCGTATGGAACGGGGTCCTAAAGGCAACGATTACCCCTTTGATGTTGAGCGTTGTGTAATAATGTGTCTGGTTCATGGGTACAAGCTCACTCTGATACCACTGTTGACTGTACATATAAGTGATGGCACAAGTGCATTTTGTTTCAGAGCCTGAAGGAAACAAGTTTTTAATTTTATTAAAACCAGTCATTTCCACAGATTAAAGGGACAATGCGATAGGTTTATGACATGAGGCCATGTAAAGTTACCAAACGAAAATAGAGCCCTCTTGCAGAACTAAATTGGAAAAATGTTGGAACGATTTGAAAACCAACCTTTTTACTTCAAATGAAAACTAGTGTTGAGATCATTCCCGTATTGTTGTAAAGCATGGTTGTATGGGTAAAATATATGCCTTTAAACCTTTTGAGATCTGTCAAAAAGCAGTAATTAGAGAAAACAACTTGTGGTCCATTCCGAATCTCTGGCAACACCGCGTATATCTCCATTTTTAGTAGTTTTTTTACTGGACAGTTTTGGGAGTTGATTTCAAGTTGCCAAAAATTACTAGCCAGATTTCCAGCTGAAAATTCAAATTCTTGGAGAATTTAAAAAAAAATACTTGCCAGAAAGCTCATCAAAAATAGTTTCTGTTCAAAGTGTTTTTTTTTTTTTTTTTTTTGGGGGGGGGGGGGGGATTTTCTTCTTAAAAATGACTAGAAATTGATATCTGATTGATATTGTGCATTTTTCTCAAAAATTGAGCACACCTTGGGCAGAATTATTTTGCAGTATGTAAGTGATATCACGACAAATGTTGTATATGTACGCGTCCTGTTTAATACATAAATTTTGGGCATCATTTTTGTCATTACTACTAGTTGGTGGCAAAGAGATGTGAGGTTTTTTTTGATAATTTTTATTTGGATAATGTAATTGTAATATGAATGCCTTTTTTGCGTTTGTTTAAAAAAATACAAATGTCAATTATTCTGGGTCAATCATGCCATCGGCAGTTCTCGTGTTTTGGCAACCTAATTTCTATTGACAGCCAGTAAAAAATAGTTTGTACCAAAATTAAAGGGAGTTCTCGGGTTTTTAGTGTTCAAATTTCACTCATCAATTTTCACTAACTCTGGAAAAAAATACATTGGCTTGATAAACTAAAAAAGTCACTTTTCTGAGTTTTGACACAGATTTCTGGTTTGAGTAAATTTTCATGATTGAAATTGAAACTCGGTATCTTTTGTAATGGAATTTTGGGAATAATTCATTTTCCACCTGTGAAAAAGTTATTGAGTTTTCATTGAGAGGACATTATCCCTGTATTCTTATTGTCTAAACAGCCGTGCCCCGTTTTCTAGAAGCCGGTGATAAATAGTGAAATTTGTTATTCATTTGAAAATTCACATTGGTATCCAATGGTTTTATACAAAAAATGTGATTTTATAATAAATGTTGATATTACAGCTGGATGTGGGCAACTGAATCTGCCTTTATTTGTAAAGCATTAAGACATGAGAGTTGATGTATATTTCTTGTTGCATGCACATCTAACTGCTTTTTTGTGTTTTGGTACCTGACACCTTTATTGGTTGGAGTTAAAACAAAAGCTTAATAACATGCTCGCTGTAGTAATAAAAAAGAGATGTTAACAGTAAGAAAGTTGTATATATAATATTTATCATACGTGGCTTGTCGACGCAGGCAATATCTGATATTAGTTTGTTTCATTCAATAAACTGAAAACAAAGATGGCACAAAAATGATGTTTCGTGAGCCTTGTATAGCTTTTTTTTTTTACCCTTTGGTTTTTGTGATTATGAATTTTCTTTTGTTCCCTTTCGATTCGTCTCTTTCTTTCATTTGTGCAGTGATAGGGAACAGGAGGCGGAGCTAACAGAATCATCCTGAGAAGAACCAATCAGCTTGTTGCAGAGGATGATTGACAGCAAGTGCCGGCCAGTCACAGTGCATGTACAGTACAGCTTGCCTTTCAGCATTTGCCAATTAAACGGGGTGTACTATTTTCAGATAGGTTTGTGTGACTCCAAGAGGACATTGTCACATGAATATCCGACTCCATGAAATTCGGACTTGTTGGTTATACTACGCATGCTCAGTAGGCCCCCCCAAACACCAAAACAATGAGAAACAATAGGGCGAGATATAGGGTTGGCGTGAGGTCAGAGGTTAGAGGTTATGCCATTTTCAAAAAGTGCAAGTGTGTTGCAATACAAGTTTTCTTATTCTATTTTACACCCATTATACACTGTTGGTTTTTCGGATGAAATTCATCACTTCATAAATTTACCTTCTAGTATTCACAGGAACTGACGTTGGAGCCCTCGGGTTAATTCAAAACATGCAATTTATAGCCTGGGAGACATTTTCCTCTCATTACTTGGCATTTCCTTATTTATTAATTAAAACAAAACAAAACGAGAGAGGCCTGGAAAAAGCAACCGGGTTTGAATGCCAGTCTTACATGTAAAGCATTTTTGGGGTAAATTTATCCTCAGAGAAAATGAAAATTGGAATTATGCAAAGTTATTCATTCAAGTGGCGAACATGTACCTCAGGTAAAATAATTCAATTCTCACGATTGCCACGATTGCCCTGACAATTGCTTCTCACATAAACTTTGTTACATTTAAAAGACTTTTTTGGGGGTGGAAGGGAGGGGGAACTATTGATAGTGTATGGGGTTTTACATCTCAAAGTACACATTTTAAAAATGTAAAATAAATTCTGGTTTAGCACGTGGTCTTTTCTTGATACTTCAGTTAGAATGTTGTATCTGTAATTACCTGTAAAAACCAGGAGTAAGATTTGTCGGGATTTTTCCTCATTTCAGGACCTTTTGTCGGAATTTCAGATTTGTTTTAAAGAATCTCTTTTGCAATCTGGAATTCCTGAGGTGTTGTCCTCAAGGTGTTTTTACCTGTAAAAGTGGATATAGACCAATACAAATTGATATTTTAAGGGGGTGCCTTTAGGCAAATACAAACTATATGTTGATCTGGGGTCCTCATGGATTTTTTTTCGTGGATTTTTCATTTTTCGCCAATCTCACACCTGAAAAACAAAATTACGAAATGAGCATTAGGCCTAATCTTATGTATACGTATAAGTGCTAACTCTTCAGAGTTTATATACATTATTAAGTTTTTATATACAATGTACAAATCAAGTGGCATTAATGGGTGAAATGAAGGGTGGTGTTATTTTTCTAACTAGACACAGATGTTTTCTGGATGTCAAACAAGAAACTTGTTTTCTGTTGAAATGTTGCAGAGTTGTAATCAAGTCAATCACAAGTCAATCACAAGTCATTTCACAATTCTAGTCTCAAGCCATGTAACAAGCTATTCAAACGCACTATATAGCAAAAGCATTCCTTTGTCATTGTTCATCCCATGTAGCTTGTGAGCTGACTTGTGATTGACTTGTGATCTGTCTTTTGATTTGACTTGTGATTGACTTGATTACAACTCTGAAATGTTGATCTTTGAATTTGTAGATAAGACGGTACAGATGTGTGGAATACGTTCATGATGTACATGTACATACTTTTTGTGAACAATTTGTGGTGTTTAAACAAACAAAAAAACACAAAATGAGTATGTGTATAATGAAGCACAAAGAATAATTACCTGAATGTTGGATGAGATATTTCCCTTTTGGGGAGTGGCTTAAAGAAGGTCGTCCCCCTCCCTCAACAATACAGTTCTTTTTAGTGATGTTAATGAAACCCCCCCAAAAGTTCCAGAATTAATTTAAACCCCCGTTCCCATTTTGTTGTCTAGAACCACTGTTAGTATATACATACAGGAACTGAAAGTTTTTCATGTCGGTCAAAATTTGTGGTAAATTTAAGTCATTTGGGCTCAAATTTCGTAACGGGGGAAAAACATTTCCTTTTTGAGGTTCTATATTAAAGCCTGAGTTATAGCCCCTCGAATAGATGATTGGAGATTGAATCGAATACATGTATATATCTGTGTCTACAAAGTGGAATGCATAACTTTTATTCAGTATTTTTCTTTAAAATTTGTGTTATTTATGTTTAGTTTCGTACTGTATCAATTTCATAATGGCAGTGTTTATGTAGCATTCTTTCATATAGGTTAATTCAGTAGGCCTGTAAAGAAATGACGTCACACCGTTTACTATGTTTGTGAAGTGCAGGGATATGCAGGAAGATGACCACGTTGTAGTACGTACATGTATATACAGCGGAAGCGCTTTCTCGTCAAGGTTGGGGGACGGAGGAAAAAGCACACAAGCGTTTTGTACTTGGTGTCTCTTGTGTACATGTACCTGGGAAATTTAAAAAAATGTGTGGTGATCGTTGTGTATTTTGGTGCATACTGGTGCATGTAAAAGCCAATGACCCATAACATGTATTGACAAGGGGAGTTATTGGGGTTGACGCTGCCATAGCCAACCCCTCCCACCAAAACATTGGAGGGGTGTCCCCTCCGGGATCGCCGCGTGTACATGACTTCCCTGACATAATGTAAGATGATTGTTTTCAGGATTTTTATTTGTTAAAATGTATTGGATCTTATTTATTACATGTAGATGTTTACTTGGGAGTTTATTATTACTTCATATTAGGGGGTAAACCAAACCGTTGTTACCTTACGAGTTAAAAAAAAAAAAAAAATGCAGTCTCAGTCCCCCAAAAAGGCAGAAATTGGCATGATCCAAAGTTGTATATACTGTTCCATGCCCACTTGGCAGCATGAATGTAACAAGGTAAACACGATGTGACGTCATCTTCTTGGCTGTATTTATTCGAGCAGACTGCTCCATTTTTGTTTTTTAATGCTCTGTATTATTTTCCTCAAGACTGACTTCGTTTTGTAAATGAACGAACTATTGATAGTAACTGCGGCGAGAATTCTAAACTTATTTTCTCAGCAGACGTAAGTTGATGAACAGAAGAAAACTTCTAATTAAGTTTTGGGATGTGGGCTCATTAAACAAAAAAGAAAAGTTGAAAGGTAAGTTGGAATGAACGTCATTTAAACTGTGACTTTCTGCATGACGGCAACTTTTATTTTTCCGTAGGCTAAAAACTTTAAAATCAGTCCAAATGGTAAGGCTTTTGCCTTGTTTTGTCATTTCTGGGTGAAAAACGTTCAAAAACCACAATTACTCAAAAACTTCAAAAACTTCAAAATGGTAAGGCTATAGCCTTGTGTTAAATCATTTTTGGGTGAAAAACGTTCAAAAACAACAAATACTCAAAAACTTCAAAATCAGTCCAAATGGTAAGGCTATAGCCTTGTGTTTCATAATTTTTGGGTGAAAAACGTTCAAAAACAACAATTACTCAACTTCAAAATCAGTCCAAATGGTAAGGCTATAGCCTTGTTTCATCATTTTTGGGTGCAAAACGTTCAAAAACAACAATTACTCAAAAACTTCAAAATGGTAAGGCTATAGCCTTGTGTTTCATCATTTTTGGGTGAAAAACGTTCAAAAACAACAATTACTCAAAAACTTTAAAATCAGTCCAAATGGTAAGGCTATAGCCTTGTTTCATCATTTTGGGGTGAAAAACGTTCAAAAACAACAATTACTCAAAAACTTTAAAATCAGTCCAAATGGTAAGGCTATAGCCTTGTTTTATCATTTTTGGGTGAAAAACGTTCAAAAACCACAATTACTCAAAAACTTTAAAATCAGTCCAAATGGTAAGGCTATAGCCTTGTTTTATCATTTTTGGGTGCAAAACGTTCAAAAACCACAATTACTCAAAAACTTCAAAATGGTAAGGCTATAGCCTTGTGTTTCATCATTTTTGGGTGAAAAACGTTCAAAAACCACAATTACTCAAAAACTTCAAAATGGTAAGGCTATAGCCTTGTGTTTCATCATTTTTGGGTGAAAAACGTTCAAAAACAACAATTACTCAAAAACTTTAAAATCAGTCCAAATGGTAAGGCTATAGCCTTGTTTCATCATTTTGGGGTAAAAAACGTTCAAAAACCACAATTACTCAAAAACTTTAAAATCAGTCCAAATAGTAAGGCTATAGCCTTGTGTTTCATCATTTTTGGGTGAAAAACGTTCAAAAACAACAATTACTCAAAAACTTTAAAATCAGTCCAAATGGTAAGGCTATAGCCTTGTTTCATCATTTTGGGGTGAAAAACGTTCCAAAACCACAATTACTCAAAAACTTCAAAATCGGTCCAAATGGTAAGGCTATAGCCTTGTGTTTCATCATTTTTGGGTGAAAAACGTTCAAAAACCACAATTACTCAAAAACTTCAAAATCAGTCCAAATGGTAAGGCTATAGCCTTGTGTTTCATCATTTTTGGGTGAAAAACGTTCAAAAACAACAATTACTCAACTTCAAAATCAGTCCAAATGGTAAGGCTATAGCCTTGTGTTTCATAATTTTTGGGTGAAAAACGTTCAAAAACAACAAATACTCAAAAACTTCAAAATCACTCCAAATGGTAAGGCTATAGCCTTGTTTCATCATTTTTGGGTGCAAAACGTTCAAAAACAACAATTACTCAAAAACTTCAAAATGGTAAGGCTATAGCCTTGTGTTTCCTCATTTTTGGGTGAAAAACGTTCAAAAACCACAATTACTCAAAAACTTTAAAATCAGTCCAAATGGTAAGGCTATAGCCTTGTTTTATCATTTTTGGGTGCAAAACGTTCAAAAACCACAATTACTCAAAAACTTCAAAATGGTAAGGCTATAGCCTTGTGTTTCATCATTTTGGGGTGAAAAACGTTCAAAAACAACAATTACTCAAAAACTTTAAAATCAGTCCAAATGGTAAGGCTATAGTCTTGTTTCATCATTTTGGGGTGAAAAACGTTCAAAAACAACAATTACTCAAAAACTTTAAAATCAGTCCAAATGGTAAGGCTATAGCCTTGTTTTATCATTTTTGGGTGCAAAACGTTCAAAAACAACAATTACTCAAAAACTTCAAAATGGTAAGGCTATAGCCTTGTGTTTCCTCATTTTTGGGTGAAAAACGTTCAAAAACCACAATTACTCAAAAACTTCAAAATGGTAAGGCTATAGCCTTGTGTTTCATCATTTTTGGGTGAAAAACGTTCAAAAACAACAATTACTCAAAAACTTTAAAATCAGTCCAAATGGTAAGGCTATAGCCTTGTTTCATCATTTTGGGGTGAAAAACGTTCAAAAACAACAATTACTCAAAAACTTCAAAATGGTAAGGCTATAGCCTTGTGTTTCCTCATTTTTGGGTGAAAAACGTTCAAAAACCACAATTACTCAAAAACTTTAAAATCAGTCCAAATGGTAAGGCTATAGCCTTGTTTTATCATTTTTGGGTGCAAAACGTTCAAAAACAACAATTACTCAAAAACTTCAAAATGGTAAGGCTATAGCCTTGTGTTTCATCATTTTTGGGTGAAAAACGTTCAAAAACCACAATTACTCAAAAACTTCAAAATGGTAAGGCTATAGCCTTGTGTTTCATCATTTTTGGGTGAAAAACGTTCAAAAACAACAATTACTCAAAAACTTTAAAATCAGTCCAAATGGTAAGGCTATAGCCTTGTTTCATCATTTTGGGGTGAAAAACGTTCAAAAACAACAATTACTCAAAAACTTCAAAATGGTAAGGCTATAGCCTTGTGTTTCATCATTTTGGGGTGAAAAACGTTCAAAAACAACAATTACTCAAAAACTTTAAAATCAGTCCAAATGGTAAGGCTATAGTCTTGTTTCATCATTTTGGGGTGAAAAACGTTCAAAAACAACAATTACTCAAAAACTTTAAAATCAGTCCAAATGGTAAGGCTATAGCCTTGTTTTATCATTTTTGGGTGCAAAACGTTCAAAAACCACAATTACTCAAAAACTTCAAAATGGTAAGGCTATATAGCCTTGTGTTTCATCATTTTTGGGTGAAAAACGTTCAAAAACCACAATTACTCAAAAACTTCAAAATGGTAAGGCTATAGCCTTGTGTTTCATCATTTTGGGGTGAAAAACGTTCAAAAACAACAATTACTCAAAAACTTTAAAATCAGTCCAAATGGTAAGGCTATAGTCTTGTTTCATCATTTTGGGGTGAAAAACGTTCAAAAACAACAATTACTCAAAAACTTTAAAATCAGTCCAAATGGTAAGGCTATAGCCTTGTTTTATCATTTTTGGGTGCAAAACGTTCAAAAACCACAATTACTCAAAAACTTCAAAATGGTAAGGCTATAGCCTTGTGTTTCATAATTTTTGGGTGAAAAACGTTCAAAAACAACAATTACTCAAAACATTTTGGGGTGAAAAACGTTCAAAAACCACAATTACTCAAAAACTTTAAAATGGTAAGGCTATAGCCTTGTGTTTCATAATTTTTGGGTGAAAAACGTTCAAAAACAACAATTACTCAACTTCAAAATCAGTCAAAATGGTAAGGCTATAGCCTTGTGTTTCCTCATTTTGGGGTGAATATCGTTCAAAAACAACAATTACTCAAAAACTTTAAAATCAGTCCAAATAGTAAGGCTATAGCCTTGTGTTTCATCATTTTTGGGTGAAAAACGTTCAAAAACAACAATTACTCAAAAACTTTAAAATCAGTCAAAATGGTAAGGCTATAGTCTTGTTTCATCATTTTGGGGTGAAAAACGTTCAAAAACAACAATTACTCAAAAACTTTAAAATCAGTCCAAATAGTAAGGCTATAGCCTTGTGTTTCATCATTTTTGGGTGAAAATCGTTCAAAAACAACAATTACTCAAAAACTTTAAAATCAGTCCAAATGGTAAGGCTATAGCCTTGTGTTTCATAATTTTTGGGTGAAAAACGTTCAAAAACAACAATTACTCAACTTCAAAATCAGTCAAAATGGTAAGGCTATAGCCTTGTGTTTCCTCATTTTGGGGTGAAAATCGTTCAAAAACAACAATTACTCAAAAACTTTAAAATCAGTCCAAATAGTAAGGCTATAGCCTTGTGTTTCATCATTTTTGGGTGAAAAACGTTCAAAAACAACAATTACTCAAAAACTTTAAAATCAGTCAAAATGGTAAGGCTATAGTCTTGTTTCATCATTTTGGGGTGAAAAACGTTCAAAAACAACAATTACTCAAAAACTTTAAAATCAGTCCAAATGGTAAGGCTATAGCCTTGTGTTTCCTCATTTTGGGGTGAAAAACGTTCAAAAACAACAATTACTCAAAAACTTTAAAATCAGTCCAAATGGTAAGGCTATAGCCTTGTGTTTCATCATTTTTGGGTGAAAAACGTTCAAAAACAACAATTACTCAAAAACTTTAAAATCAGTCCAAATGGTAAGGCTATAGCCTTGTTTCATCATTTTGGGGTGAAAAACGTTCCAAAACCACAATTACTCAAAAACTTTAAAATCAGTCCAAATAGTAAGGCTATAGCCTTGTGTTTCATCATTTTTGGGTGAAAAACGTTCAAAAACAACAATTACTCAAAAACCTTAAAATCAGTCCAAATGGTAAGGCTATAGCCTTGTGTTTCATCATTTTTGGGTGAAAAACGTTCAAAAACAACAATTACTCAAAAACTTCAAAATCAGTCCAAATGGTAAGGCTATAGCCTTGTGTTTCATCATTTTTGGGTGAAAAACGTTCAAAAACCACAATTACTCAAAAACTTCAAAATCAGTCCAAATAGTAAGGCTATAGTCTTGTTTCATCATTTTGGGGTGAAAAACGTTCAAAAACAACAATTACTCAAAAACTTTAAAATCAGTCCAAATGGTAAGGCTATAGCCTTGTTTTATCATTTTTGGGTGCAAAACGTTCAAAAACCACAATTACTCAAAAACTTCAAAATGGTAAGGCTATAGCCTTGTGTTTCATCATTTTGGGGTGAAAAACGTTCAAAAACAACAATTACTCAAAAACTTTAAAATCAGTCCAAATGGTAAGGCTATAGTCTTGTTTCATCATTTTGGGGTGAAAAACGTTCAAAAACAACAATTACTCAAAAACTTTAAAATCAGTCCAAATGGTAAGGCTATAGCCTTGTTTTATCATTTTTGGGTGCAAAACGTTCAAAAACCACAATTACTCAAAAACTTCAAAATGGTAAGGCTATATAGCCTTGTGTTTCATCATTTTTGGGTGAAAAACGTTCAAAAACCACAATTACTCAAAAACTTCAAAATGGTAAGGCTATAGCCTTGTGTTTCATCATTTTGGGGTGAAAAACGTTCAAAAACAACAATTACTCAAAAACTTTAAAATCAGTCCAAATGGTAAGGCTATAGCCTTGTTTTATCATTTTTGGGTGCAAAACGTTCAAAAACCACAATTACTCAAAAACTTCAAAATGGTAAGGCTATATAGCCTTGTGTTTCATAATTTTTGGGTGAAAAACGTTCAAAAACAACAATTACTCAAAACATTTTGGGGTGAAAAACGTTCAAAAACCACAATTACTCAAAAACTTTAAAATGGTAAGGCTATAGCCTTGTTTCATAATTTTTGGGTGAAAAACGTTCAAAAACCACAATTACTCAAAAACTTTAAAATCAGTCCAAATGGTAAGGCTATAGCCTTGTGTTTCATCATTTTTGGGTGAAAAACGTTCCAAAACAACAATTACTCAAAAACTTCAAAATGGTAAGGCTATAGCCTTGTGTTTCATAATTTTTGGGTGAAAAACGTTCAAAAACAACAATTACTCAAAACATTTTGGGGTGAAAAACGTTCAAAAACCACAATTACTCAAAAACTTTAAAATGGTAAGGCTATAGCCTTGTGTTTCATAATTTTTGGGTGAAAAACGTTCAAAAACAACAATTACTCAACTTCAAAATCAGTCAAAATGGTAAGGCTATAGCCTTGTGTTTCCTCATTTTGGGGTGAAAATCGTTCAAAAACAACAATTACTCAAAAACTTTAAAATCAGTCCAAATAGTAAGGCTATAGCCTTGTGTTTCATCATTTTTGGGTGAAAAACGTTCAAAAACAACAATTACTCAAAAACTTTAAAATCAGTCAAAATGGTAAGGCTATAGTCTTGTTTCATCATTTTGGGGTGAAAAACGTTCAAAAACAACAATTACTCAAAAACTTTAAAATCAGTCCAAATAGTAAGGCTATAGCCTTGTGTTTCATCATTTTTGGGTGAAAATCGTTCAAAAACAACAATTACTCAAAAACTTTAAAATCAGTCCAAATGGTAAGGCTATAGCCTTGTGTTTCATCATTTTTGGGTGAAAAACGTTCCAAAACAACAATTACTCAAAAACTTTAAAATGGTAAGGCTATAGCCTTGTGTTTCATAATTTTTGGGTGAAAAACGTTCAAAAACAACAATTACTCAACTTCAAAATCAGTCAAAATGGTAAGGCTATAGCCTTGTGTTTCCTCATTTTGGGGTGAAAATCGTTCAAAAACAACAATTACTCAAAAACTTTAAAATCAGTCCAAATAGTAAGGCTATAGCCTTGTGTTTCATCATTTTTGGGTGAAAAACGTTCAAAAACAACAATTACTCAAAAACTTTAAAATCAGTCAAAATGGTAAGGCTATAGTCTTGTTTCATCATTTTGGGGTGAAAAACGTTCAAAAACAACAATTACTCAAAAACTTTAAAATCAGTCCAAATGGTAAGGCTATAGCCTTGTGTTTCATCATTTTTGGGTGAAAAACGTTCAAAAACAACAATTACTCAAAAACTTTAAAATGGTAAGGCTATAGCCTTGTGTTAAATCATTTTTGGGTGAAAAACGTTCAAAAACAACAATTACTCAAAAACTTTAAAATCAGTCAAAATGGTAAGGCTATAGCCTTGTGTTTCATCATTTTTGGGTGAAAAACGTTCCAAAACAACAATTACTCAAAAACTTTAAAATGGTAAGGCTATAGCCTTGTTTCATCATTTTGGGGTGAAAAACGTTCAAAAACCACAATTACTCAAAAACTTTAAAATCAGTCCAAATAGTAAGGCTATAGCCTTGTGTTTCATCATTTTTGGGTGAAAAACGTTCAAAAACAACAATTACTCAAAAACTTTAAAATGGTAAGGCTATAGCCTCGTGTTAAATCATTTTTGGGTGAAAAACGTTCAAAAACAACAATTACTCAAAAACTTTAAAATCAGTCAAAATGGTAAGGCTATAGCCTTGTGTTTCATCATTTTTGGGTGAAAAACGTTCCAAAACAACAATTACTCAAAAACTTTAAAATCAGTCCAAATGGTAAGGCTATAGCCTTGTTTCATCATTTTGGGGTGAAAAACGTTCCAAAACCACAATTACTCAAAAACTTTAAAATCAGTCCAAATGGTAAGGCTATAGTCTTGTTTCATCATTTTTGGGTGAAAAACGTTCAAAAACAACAATTACTCAAAAACTTTAAAATCAGTCCAAATGGTAAGGCTATAGCCTTGTGTTTCCTCATTTTGGGGTGAAAAACGTTCAAAAACAACAATTACTCAAAAACTTTAAAATCAGTCCAAATGGTAAGGCTATAGCCTTGTGTTTCATCATTTTTGGGTGAAAAACGTTCAAAAACAACAATTACTCAAAAACTTTAAAATCAGTCCAAATGGTAAGGCTATAGCCTTGTTTCATCATTTTTGGGTGAAAAACGTTCAAAAACAACAATTACTCAAAAACTTTAAAATCAGTCCAAATAGTAAGGCTATAGCCTTGTGTTTCATCATTTTTGGGTGAAAAACGTTCAAAAACAACAATTACTCAAAAACTTTAAAATCAGTCCAAATGGTAAGGCTATAGCCTTGTTTCATCATTTTTGGGTGAAAAACGTTCAAAAACAACAATTACTCAAAAACTTTAAAATGCTAAGGCTATAGCCTTGTGTTTCATCATTTTTGGGTGAAAAACGTTCAAAAACAACAATTACTCAAAAACTTTAAAATCAGTCCAAATGGTAAGGCTATAGCCTTGTGTTTCATCATTTTTGGGTGAAAAACGTTCCAAAACCACAATTACTCAAAAACTTTAAAATCAGTCCAAATGGTAAGGCTATAGTCTTGTTTCATCATTTTGGGGTGAAAAACGTTCAAAAACAACAATTACTCAAAAACTTTAAAATCAGTCCAAATAGTAAGGCTATAGCCTTGTGTTTCATCATTTTTGGGTGAAAATCGTTTAAAAACAACAATTACTCAAAAACTTTAAAATCAGTCCAAATGGTAAGGCTATAGCCTTGTGTTTCATCATTTTTGGGTGAAAAACGTTCCAAAACAACAATTACTCAAAAACTTTAAAATCAGTCCAAATGGTAAGGCTATAGCCTTGTTTCATCATTTTGGGGTGAAAAACGTTCCAAAACCACAATTACTCAAAAACTTTAAAATCAGTCCAAATGGTAAGGCTATAGTCTTGTTTCATCATTTTTGGGTGAAAAACGTTCAAAAACAACAATTACTCAAAAACTTTAAAATCAGTCCAAATGGTAAGGCTATAGCCTTGTGTTTCCTCATTTTGGGGTGAAAAACGTTCAAAAACAACAATTACTCAAAAACTTTAAAATCAGTCCAAATGGTAAGGCTATAGCCTTGTGTTTCATCATTTTTGGGTGAAAAACGTTCAAAAACAACAATTACTCAAAAACTTTAAAATCAGTCCAAATGGTAAGGCTATAGCCTTGTTTCATCATTTTTGGGTGAAAAACGTTCAAAAACAACAATTACTCAAAAACTTTAAAATCAGTCCAAATAGTAAGGCTATAGCCTTGTGTTTCATCATTTTTGGGTGAAAAACGTTCAAAAACAACAATTACTCAAAAACTTTAAAATCAGTCCAAATGGTAAGGCTATAGCCTTGTTTCATCATTTTGGGGTGAAAAACGTTCCAAAACCACAATTACTCAAAAACTTTAAAATCAGTCCAAATGGTAAGGCTATAGCCTTGTGTTTCATCATTTTTGGGTGAAAAACGTTCAAAAACAACAATTACTCAAAAACTTTAAAATCAGTCAAAATGGTAAGGCTATAGTCTTGTTTCATCATTTTGGGGTGAAAAACGTTCAAAAACAACAATTACTCAAAAACTTTAAAATCAGTCCAAATAGTAAGGCTATAGCCTTGTGTTTCATCATTTTTGGGTGAAAATCGTTCAAAAACAACAATTACTCAAAAACTTTAAAATCAGTCCAAATGGTAAGGCTATAGCCTTGTGTTTCATAATTTTTGGGTGAAAAACGTTCAAAAACAACAATTACTCAACTTCAAAATCAGTCAAAATGGTAAGGCTATAGCCTTGTGTTTCATCATTTTTGGGTGAAAAACGTTCAAAAACAACAATTACTCAAAAACTTTAAAATGGTAAGGCTATAGCCTTGTTTCATCATTTTGGGGTGAAAAACGTTCAAAAACCACAATTACTCAAAAACTTTAAAATCAGTCCAAATAGTAAGGCTATAGCCTTGTGTTTCATCATTTTTGGGTGAAAAACGTTCAAAAACAACAATTACTCAAAAACTTTAAAATGGTAAGGCTATAGCCTTGTGTTAAATCATTTTTGGGTGAAAAACGTTCAAAAACAACAATTACTCAAAAACTTTAAAATCAGTCAAAATGGTAAGGCTATAGCCTTGTTTCATCATTTTGGGGTAAAAAACGTTCAAAAACAACAATTACTCAAAAACTTTAAAATCAGTCCAAATGGTAAGGCTATAGCCTTGTGTTTCATCATTTTTGGGTGAAAAACGTTCCAAAACAACAATTACTCAAAAACTTTAAAATGGTAAGGCTATAGCCTTGTTTCATCATTTTGGGGTGAAAAACGTTCAAAAACCACAATTACTCAAAAACTTTAAAATCAGTCCAAATAGTAAGGCTATAGCCTTGTGTTTCATCATTTTTGGGTGAAAAACGTTCAAAAACAACAATTACTCAAAAACTTTAAAATGGTAAGGCTATAGCCTTGTGTTAAATCATTTTTGGGTGAAAAACGTTCAAAAACAACAATTACTCAAAAACTTTAAAATCAGTCAAAATGGTAAGGCTATAGCCTTGTTTCATCATTTTGGGGTGAAAAACGTTCAAAAACAACAATTACTCAAAAACTTTAAAATCAGTCCAAATGGTAAGGCTATAGCCTTGTGTTTCCTCATTTTGGGGTGAAAAACGTTCAAAAACAACAATTACTCAAAAACTTTAAAATCAGTCCAAATGGTAAGGCTATAGCCTTGTGTTTCATCATTTTTGGGTGAAAAACGTTCAAAAACAACAATTACTCAAAAACTTTAAAATCAGTCCAAATGGTAAGGCTATAGCCTTGTTTCATCATTTTTGGGTGAAAAACGTTCAAAAACAACAATTACTCAAAAACTTTAAAATCAGTCCAAATAGTAAGGCTATAGCCTTGTGTTTCATCATTTTTGGGTGAAAAACGTTCAAAAACAACAATTACTCAAAAACTTTAAAATCAGTCTAAATGGTAAGGCTATAGCCTTGTTTCATCATTTTTGGGTGAAAAACGTTCAAAAACAACAATTACTCAAAAACTTTAAAATCAGTCCAAATGGTAAGGCTATAGCCTTGTTTCATCATTTTGGGGTGAAAAACGTTCAAAAACAACAATTACTCAAAAACTTTAAAATCAGTCCAAATAGTAAGGCTATAGCCTTGTGTTTCATCATTTTTGGGTGAAAAACGTTCAAAAACAACAATTACTCAAAAACTTTAAAATCAGTCCAAATGGTAAGGCTATAGCCTTGTTTCATCATTTTTGGGTGAAAAACGTTCAAAAACAACAATTACTCAAAAACTTTAAAATGCTAAGGCTATAGCCTTGTGTTTCATCATTTTTGGGTGAAAAACGTTCAAAAACAACAATTACTCAAAAACTTTAAAATCAGTCCAAATGGTAAGGCTATAGCCTTGTGTTTCATCATTTTTGGGTGAAAAACGTTCCAAAACCACAATTACTCAAAAACTTTAAAATCAGTCCAAATGGTAAGGCTATAGTCTTGTTTCATCATTTTGGGGTGAAAAACGTTCAAAAACAACAATTACTCAAAAACTTTAAAATCAGTCCAAATAGTAAGGCTATAGCCTTGTGTTTCATCATTTTTGGGTGAAAATCGTTTAAAAACAACAATTACTCAAAAACTTTAAAATCAGTCCAAATGGTAAGGCTATAGCCTTGTGTTTCATCATTTTTGGGTGAAAAACGTTCCAAAACAACAATTACTCAAAAACTTTAAAATCAGTCCAAATGGTAAGGCTATAGCCTTGTTTCATCATTTTGGGGTGAAAAACGTTCCAAAACCACAATTACTCAAAAACTTTAAAATCAGTCCAAATGGTAAGGCTATAGTCTTGTTTCATCATTTTTGGGTGAAAAACGTTCAAAAACAACAATTACTCAAAAACTTTAAAATCAGTCCAAATGGTAAGGCTATAGCCTTGTGTTTCCTCATTTTGGGGTGAAAAACGTTCAAAAAACAACAATTACTCAAAAACTTTAAAATCAGTCCAAATGGTAAGGCTATAGCCTTGTGTTTCATCATTTTTGGGTGAAAAACGTTCAAAAACAACAATTACTCAAAAACTTTAAAATCAGTCCAAATGGTAAGGCTATAGCCTTGTTTCATCATTTTTGGGTGAAAAACGTTCAAAAACAACAATTACTCAAAAACTTTAAAATCAGTCCAAATAGTAAGGCTATAGCCTTGTGTTTCATCATTTTTGGGTGAAAAACGTTCAAAAACAACAATTACTCAAAAACTTTAAAATCAGTCCAAATGGTAAGGCTATAGCCTTGTTTCATCATTTTGGGGTGAAAAACGTTCCAAAACCACAATTACTCAAAAACTTTAAAATCAGTCCAAATGGTAAGGCTATAGCCTTGTGTTTCATCATTTTTGGGTGAAAAACGTTCAAAAACAACAATTACTCAAAAACTTTAAAATCAGTCAAAATGGTAAGGCTATAGTCTTGTTTCATCATTTTGGGGTGAAAAACGTTCAAAAACAACAATTACTCAAAAACTTTAAAATCAGTCCAAATAGTAAGGCTATAGCCTTGTGTTTCATCATTTTTGGGTGAAAATCGTTCAAAAACAACAATTACTCAAAAACTTTAAAATCAGTCCAAATGGTAAGGCTATAGCCTTGTGTTTCATAATTTTTGGGTGAAAAACGTTCAAAAACAACAATTACTCAACTTCAAAATCAGTCAAAATGGTAAGGCTATAGCCTTGTGTTTCATCATTTTTGGGTGAAAAACGTTCAAAAACAACAATTACTCAAAAACTTTAAAATGGTAAGGCTATAGCCTTGTTTCATCATTTTGGGGTGAAAAACGTTCAAAAACCACAATTACTCAAAAACTTTAAAATCAGTCCAAATAGTAAGGCTATAGCCTTGTGTTTCATCATTTTTGGGTGAAAAACGTTCAAAAACAACAATTACTCAAAAACTTTAAAATGGTAAGGCTATAGCCTTGTGTTAAATCATTTTTGGGTGAAAAACGTTCAAAAACAACAATTACTCAAAAACTTTAAAATCAGTCAAAATGGTAAGGCTATAGCCTTGTTTCATCATTTTGGGGTAAAAAACGTTCAAAAACAACAATTACTCAAAAACTTTAAAATCAGTCCAAATGGTAAGGCTATAGCCTTGTGTTTCATCATTTTTGGGTGAAAAACGTTCCAAAACAACAATTACTCAAAAACTTTAAAATGGTAAGGCTATAGCCTTGTTTCATCATTTTGGGGTGAAAAACGTTCAAAAACCACAATTACTCAAAAACTTTAAAATCAGTCCAAATAGTAAGGCTATAGCCTTGTGTTTCATCATTTTTGGGTGAAAAACGTTCAAAAACAACAATTACTCAAAAACTTTAAAATGGTAAGGCTATAGCCTTGTGTTAAATCATTTTTGGGTGAAAAACGTTCAAAAACAACAATTACTCAAAAACTTTAAAATCAGTCAAAATGGTAAGGCTATAGCCTTGTTTCATCATTTTGGGGTGAAAAACGTTCAAAAACAACAATTACTCAAAAACTTTAAAATCAGTCCAAATGGTAAGGCTATAGCCTTGTGTTTCCTCATTTTGGGGTGAAAAACGTTCAAAAACAACAATTACTCAAAAACTTTAAAATCAGTCCAAATGGTAAGGCTATAGCCTTGTGTTTCATCATTTTTGGGTGAAAAACGTTCAAAAACAACAATTACTCAAAAACTTTAAAATCAGTCCAAATGGTAAGGCTATAGCCTTGTTTCATCATTTTTGGGTGAAAAACGTTCAAAAACAACAATTACTCAAAAACTTTAAAATCAGTCCAAATAGTAAGGCTATAGCCTTGTGTTTCATCATTTTTGGGTGAAAAACGTTCAAAAACAACAATTACTCAAAAACTTTAAAATCAGTCTAAATGGTAAGGCTATAGCCTTGTTTCATCATTTTTGGGTGAAAAACGTTCAAAAACAACAATTACTCAAAAACTTTAAAATCAGTCCAAATGGTAAGGCTATAGCCTTGTTTCATCATTTTGGGGTGAAAAACGTTCCAAAACCACAATTACTCAAAAACTTTAAAATCAGTCCAAATGGTAAGGCTATAGCCTTGTGTTTCATCATTTTTGGGTGAAAAACGTTCAAAAACCACAATTACTCAAAAACTTTAAAATCAGTCCAAATGGTAAGGCTATAGCCTTGTGTTTCATCATTTTTGGGTGAAAAACGTTCAAAAACCACAATTACTCAAAAACTTCAAAATCAGTCCAAATGGTAAGGCTATAGCCTTGTGTTTCATCATTTTTGGGTGAAAAACGTTCAAAAACAACCATTACTCAAAAACTTTAAAATCAGTCCAAATGGTAAGGCTATAGCCTTGTTTCATCATTGTGTTTCCTCATTTTTGGGTGAAAAACGTTCAAAAACAACAATTACTCAAAAACTTCAAAATGGTAAGGCTATAGCCTTGTGTTTCATAATTTTTGGGTGAAAAACGTTCAAAAACAACAATTACTCAAAAAATTTTGGGGTGAAAAACGTTCAAAAACCACAATTACTCAAAAACTTTAAAATGCTAAGGCTATAGCCTTGTGTTTCATCATTTTTGGGTGAAAAACGTTCAAAAACAACAATTACTCAAAAACTTTAAAATCAGTCCAAATGGTAAGGCTATAGCCTTGTGTTTCATCATTTTTGGGTGAAAAACGTTCCAAAACCACAATTACTCAAAAACTTTAAAATCAGTCCAAATGGTAAGGCTATAGTCTTGTTTCATCATTTTGGGGTGAAAAACGTTCAAAAACAACAATTACTCAAAAACTTTAAAATCAGTCCAAATAGTAAGGCTATAGCCTTGTGTTTCATCATTTTTGGGTGAAAATCGTTTAAAAACAACAATTACTCAAAAACTTTAAAATCAGTCCAAATGGTAAGGCTATAGCCTTGTGTTTCATCATTTTTGGGTGAAAAACGTTCCAAAACAACAATTACTCAAAAACTTTAAAATCAGTCCAAATGGTAAGGCTATAGCCTTGTTTCATCATTTTGGGGTGAAAAACGTTCCAAAACCACAATTACTCAAAAACTTTAAAATCAGTCCAAATGGTAAGGCTATAGTCTTGTTTCATCATTTTTGGGTGAAAAACGTTCAAAAACAACAATTACTCAAAAACTTTAAAATCAGTCCAAATGGTAAGGCTATAGCCTTGTGTTTCCTCATTTTGGGGTGAAAAACGTTCAAAAACAACAATTACTCAAAAACTTTAAAATCAGTCCAAATGGTAAGGCTATAGCCTTGTGTTTCATCATTTTTGGGTGAAAAACGTTCAAAAACAACAATTACTCAAAAACTTTAAAATCAGTCCAAATGGTAAGGCTATAGCCTTGTTTCATCATTTTTGGGTGAAAAACGTTCAAAAACAACAATTACTCAAAAACTTTAAAATCAGTCCAAATAGTAAGGCTATAGCCTTGTGTTTCATCATTTTTGGGTGAAAAACGTTCAAAAACAACAATTACTCAAAAACTTTAAAATCAGTCCAAATGGTAAGGCTATAGCCTTGTTTCATCATTTTGGGGTGAAAAACGTTCCAAAACCACAATTACTCAAAAACTTTAAAATCAGTCCAAATGGTAAGGCTATAGCCTTGTGTTTCATCATTTTTGGGTGAAAAACGTTCAAAAACAACAATTACTCAAAAACTTTAAAATCAGTCAAAATGGTAAGGCTATAGTCTTGTTTCATCATTTTGGGGTGAAAAACGTTCAAAAACAACAATTACTCAAAAACTTTAAAATCAGTCCAAATAGTAAGGCTATAGCCTTGTGTTTCATCATTTTTGGGTGAAAATCGTTCAAAAACAACAATTACTCAAAAACTTTAAAATCAGTCCAAATGGTAAGGCTATAGCCTTGTGTTTCATAATTTTTGGGTGAAAAACGTTCAAAAACAACAATTACTCAACTTCAAAATCAGTCAAAATGGTAAGGCTATAGCCTTGTGTTTCATCATTTTTGGGTG
The DNA here is from genome assembly GCA_037893225.1 of Hippasteria phrygiana. Taxonomy (NCBI): domain Eukaryota; kingdom Metazoa; phylum Echinodermata; class Asteroidea; order Valvatida; family Goniasteridae; genus Hippasteria; species Hippasteria phrygiana. Next base: position 508,402 of record JAZGUH010000628.1, read on the forward strand.
AAAAACGTTCAAAAACAACAATTACTCAAAAACTTTAAAATGGTAAGGCTATAGCCTTGTTTCATCATTTTGGGGTGAAAAACGTTCAAAAACCACAATTACTCAAAAACTTTAAAATCAGTCCAAATAGTAAGGCTATAGCCTTGTGTTTCATCATTTTTGGGTGAAAAACGTTCAAAAACAACAATTACTCAAAAACTTTAAAATGGTAAGGCTATAGCCTTGTGTTAAATCATTTTTGGGTGAAAAACGTTCAAAAACAACAATTACTCAAAAACTTTAAAATCAGTCAAAATGGTAAGGCTATAGCCTTGTTTCATCATTTTGGGGTAAAAAACGTTCAAAAACAACAATTACTCAAAAACTTTAAAATCAGTCCAAATGGTAAGGCTATAGCCTTGTGTTTCATCATTTTTGGGTGAAAAACGTTCCAAAACAACAATTACTCAAAAACTTTAAAATGGTAAGGCTATAGCCTTGTTTCATCATTTTGGGGTGAAAAACGTTCAAAAACCACAATTACTCAAAAACTTTAAAATCAGTCCAAATAGTAAGGCTATAGCCTTGTGTTTCATCATTTTTGGGTGAAAAACGTTCAAAAACAACAATTACTCAAAAACTTTAAAATGGTAAGGCTATAGCCTTGTGTTAAATCATTTTTGGGTGAAAAACGTTCAAAAACAACAATTACTCAAAAACTTTAAAATCAGTCAAAATGGTAAGGCTATAGCCTTGTTTCATCATTTTGGGGTGAAAAACGTTCAAAAACAACAATTACTCAAAAACTTTAAAATCAGTCCAAATGGTAAGGCTATAGCCTTGTGTTTCCTCATTTTGGGGTGAAAAACGTTCAAAAACAACAATTACTCAAAAACTTTAAAATCAGTCCAAATGGTAAGGCTATAGCCTTGTGTTTCATCATTTTTGGGTGAAAAACGTTCAAAAACAACAATTACTCAAAAACTTTAAAATCAGTCCAAATGGTAAGGCTATAGCCTTGTTTCATCATTTTTGGGTGAAAAACGTTCAAAAACAACAATTACTCAAAAACTTTAAAATCAGTCCAAATAGTAAGGCTATAGCCTTGTGTTTCATCATTTTTGGGTGAAAAACGTTCAAAAACAACAATTACTCAAAAACTTTAAAATCAGTCTAAATGGTAAGGCTATAGCCTTGTTTCATCATTTTTGGGTGAAAAACGTTCAAAAACAACAATTACTCAAAAACTTTAAAATCAGTCCAAATGGTAAGGCTATAGCCTTGTGTTTCATCATTTTTGGGTGAAAAACGTTCAAAAACAACAATTACTCAAAAACTTTAAAATCAGTCCAAATGGTAAGGCTATAGCCTTGTTTCATCATTTTTGGGTGAAAAACGTTCAAAAACAACAATTACTCAAAAACTTTAAAATCAGTCCAAATAGTAAGGCTATAGCCTTGTGTTTCATCATTTTTGGGTGAAAAACGTTCAAAAACAACAATTACTCAAAAACTTTAAAATCAGTCTAAATGGTAAGGCTATAGCCTTGTTTCATCATTTTTGGGTGAAAAACGTTCAAAAACAACAATTACTCAAAAACTTTAAAATCAGTCCAAATGGTAAGGCTATAGCCTTGTTTCATCATTTTGGGGTGAAAAACGTTCCAAAACCACAATTACTCAAAAACTTTAAAATCAGTCCAAATGGTAAGGCTATAGCCTTGTGTTTCATCATTTTTGGGTGAAAAACGTTCAAAAACCACAATTACTCAAAAACTTTAAAATCAGTCCAAATGGTAAGGCTATAGCCTTGTGTTTCATCATTTTTGGGTGAAAAACGTTCAAAAACCACAATTACTCAAAAACTTCAAAATCAGTCCAAATGGTAAGGCTATAGCCTTGTGTTTCATCATTTTTGGGTGAAAAACGTTCAAAAACAACCATTACTCAAAAACTTTAAAATCAGTCCAAATGGTAAGGCTATAGCCTTGTTTCATCATTGTGTTTCCTCATTTTTGGGTGAAAAACGTTCAAAAACAACAATTACTCAAAAACTTCAAAATGGTAAGGCTATAGCCTTGTGTTTCATAATTTTTGGGTGAAAAACGTTCAAAAACAACAATTACTCAAAAAATTTTGGGGTGAAAAACGTTCAAAAACCACAATTACTCAAAAACTTTAAAATGGTAAGGCTATAGCCTTGTGTTTCATCATTTTTGGGTGAAAAACGTTCAAAAACAACAATTACTCAAAAACTTTAAAATCAGTCCAAATAGTAAGGCTATAGCCTTGTGTTTCATAATTTTTGGGTGAAAAACGTTCAAAAACAACAATTACTCAACTTCAAAATCAGTCAAAATGGTAAGGCTATAGCCTTGTGTTTCCTCATTTTGGGGTGAAAATCGTTCAAAAACAACAATTACTCAAAAACTTTAAAATCAGTCCAAATAGTAAGGCTATAGCCTTGTGTTTCATCATTTTTGGGTGAAAAACGTTCAAAAACAACAATTACTCAAAAACTTTAAAATCAGTCAAAATGGTAAGGCTATAGTCTTGTTTCATCATTTTGGGGTGAAAAACGTTCAAAAACAACAATTACTCAAAAACTTTAAAATCAGTCCAAATGGTAAGGCTATAGCCTTGTTTCATCATTTTGGGGTGAAAAACGTTCAAAAACCACAATTACTCAAAAACTTTAAAATCAGTCCAAATGGTAAGGCTATAGCCTTGTTTCATCATTTTGGGGTGAACAACGTTCAAAAACAACAATTACTCAAAAACTTTAAAATCAGTCCAAATGGTAAGGCTATAGCCTTGTTTTATCATTTTTGGGTGCAAAACGTTCAAAAACAACAATTACTCAAAAACTTTAAAATCAGTCCAAATAGTAAGGCTATAGCCTTGTGTTTCATCATTTTTGGGTGCAAAACGTTCAAAAACAACAATTACTCAAAAAACTTTAAAATCAGTCCAAATAGTAAGGCTATAGCCTTGTGTTTCATCATTTTTGGGTGAAAAACGTTCCAAAACAACAATTACTCAAAAACTTCAAAATGGTAAGGCTATAGCCTTGTGTTTCATAATTTTTGGGTGAAAAACGTTCAAAAACAACAATTACTCAAAACATTTTGGGGTGAAAAACGTTCAAAAACCACAATTACTCAAAAACTTTAAAATGGTAAGGCTATAGCCTTGTGTTTCATAATTTTTGGGTGAAAAACGTTCAAAAACCACAATTACTCAAAAACTTTAAAATCAGTCCAAATAGTAAGGCTATAGCCTTGTGTTTCATCATTTTTGGGTGAAAATCGTTCAAAAACAACAATTACTCAAAAACTTTAAAATCAGTCCAAATGGTAAGGCTATAGCCTTGTGTTTCATCATTTTTGGGTGAAAAACGTTCCAAAACAACAATTACTCAAAACATTTTGGGGTGAAAAACGTTCAAAAACCACAATTACTCAAAAACTTTAAAATGGTAAGGCTATAGCCTTGTGTTTCATAATTTTTGGGTGAAAAACGTTCAAAAACAACAATTACTCAACTTCAAAATCAGTCAAAATGGTTAGGCTATAGCCTTGTGTTTCCTCATTTTGGGGTGAAAATCGTTCAAAAACAACAATTACTCAAAAACTTTAAAATCAGTCCAAATAGTAAGGCTATAGCCTTGTGTTTCATCATTTTTGGGTGAAAAACGTTCAAAAACAACAATTACTCAAAAACTTTAAAATCAGTCCAAATGGTAAGGCTATAGCCTTGTTTCATCATTTTTGGGTGAAAAACGTTCAAAAACAACAATTACTCAAAAACTTTAAAATCAGTCCAAATAGTAAGGCTATAGCCTTGTGTTTCATCATTTTTGGGTGAAAAACGTTCAAAAACAACAATTACTCAAAAACTTTAAAATCAGTCAAAATGGTAAGGCTATAGTCTTGTTTCATCATTTTGGGGTGAAAAACGTTCAAAAACAACAATTACTCAAAAACTTTAAAATCAGTCCAAATGGTAAGGCTATAGCCTTGTTTCATCATTTTTGGGTGAAAAACGTTCAAAAACAACAATTACTCAAAAACTTTAAAATCAGTCCAAATGGTAAGGCTATAGCCTTGTTTCATCATTTTGGGGTGAAAAACGTTCAAAAACCACAATTACTCAAAAACTTTAAAATCAGTCCAAATGGTAAGGCTATAGCCTTGTGTTTCATCATTTTTGGGTGAAAAACGTTCAAAAACAACAATTACTCAAAAACTTTAAAATGGTAAGGCTATAGCCTTGTGTTAAATCATTTTTGGGTGAAAAACGTTCAAAAACAACAATTACTCAAAAACTTTAAAATCAGTCAAAATGGTAAGGCTATAGCCTTGTTTCCTCATTTTGGGGTGAAAATCGTTCAAAAACAACAATTACTCAAAAACTTTAAAATCAGTCCAAATAGTAAGGCTATAGCCTTGTGTTTCATCATTTTTGGGTGAAAAACGTTCAAAAACAACAATTACTCAAAAACTTTAAAATCAGTCCAAATGGTAAGGCTATAGCCTTGTTTCATCATTTTTGGGTGAAAAACGTTCAAAAACAACAATTACTCAAAAACTTTAAAATCAGTCCAAATAGTAAGGCTATAGCCTTGTGTTTCATCATTTTTGGGTGAAAAACGTTCAAAAACAACAATTACTCAAAAACTTTAAAATCAGTCAAAATGGTAAGGCTATAGCCTTGTTTCATATTTTGGGGTGAAAAACGTTCAAAAACCACAATTACTCAAAAACTTTAAAATCAGTCCAAATAGTAAGGCTATAGCCTTGTGTTTCATCATTTTTGGGTGAAAAACGTTCAAAAACAACAATTACTCAAAAACTTTAAAATGCTAAGGCTATAGCCTTGTGTTTCATCATTTTTGGGTGAAAAACGTTCCAAAACAACAATTACTCAAAAACTTTAAAATCAGTCCAAATGGTAAGGCTATAGCCTTGTTTCATCATTTTGGGGTGAAAAACGTTCCAAAACAACAATTACTCAAAAACTTTAAAATCAGTCCAAATGGTAAGGCTATAGCCTTGTGTTTCATCATTTTTGGGTGAAAAACGTTCAAAAACAACAATTACTCAAAAACTTTAAAATCAGTCCAAATGGTAAGGCTATAGCCTTGTTTCATCATTTTGGGGTGAAAAACGTTCAAAAACAACAATTACTCAAAAACTTTAAAATCAGTCCAAATGGTAAGGCTATAGCCTTGTGTTTCATCATTTTTGGGTGAAAAACGTTCAAAAACCACAATTACTCAAAAACTTCAAAATCAGTCCAAATAGTAAGGCTATAGCCTTGTGTTTCATCATTTTGGGGTGAAAAACGTTCAAAAACAACAATTACTCAAAAACTTTAAAATCAGTCCAAATGGTAAGGCTATAGCCTTGTTTCATCATTTTTGGGTGAAAAACGTTCAAAAACAACAATTACTCAAAAACTTTAAAATCAGTCCAAATGGTAAGGCTATAGCCTTGTTTCATCATTTTTGGGTGAAAAACGTTCAAAAACCACAATTACTCAAAAACTTTAAAATCAGTCCAAATGGTAAGGCTATAGCCTTGTTTCATCATTGTGTTTCCTCATTTTTGGGTGAAAAACGTTCAAAAACAACAATTACTCAAAAACTTCAAAATGGTAAGGCTATAGCCTTGTGTTTCATAATTTTTGGGTGAAAAACGTTCAAAAACAATTACTCAAACAATTTTGGGGTGAAAAACGTTCAAAAACCACAATTACTCAAAAACTTTAAAATGGTAAGGCTATAGCCTTGTGTTTCCTCATTTTTGGGTGAAAAACGTTCAAAAACAACAAATACTCAAAAACTTTAAAATCAGTCAAAATGGTAAGGCTATAGCCTTGTTTCATCATTTTGGGGTGAAAAACGTTCAAAAACCACAATTACTCAAAAACTTTAAAATCAGTCCAAATGGTAAGGCTATAGCCTTGTTTCATCATTGTGTTTCCTCATTTTTGGGTGAAAAACGTTCAAAAACAACAATTACTCAAAAACTTCAAAATGGTAAGGCTATAGCCTTGTGTTTCATAATTTTTGGGTGAAAAACGTTCAAAAACAACAATTACTCAAAAACTTTAAAATCAGTCCAAATGGTAAGGCTATATATAGCCTTGTGTTGCAAAAGGGGAGTTTGTTCTATGACGCCAGATTTGTTTACTGCCCGCAGTGACGACTTTTAGACAAATAGCACCAGCGGGCTATGCTGCGCTAGAGGGGACTTGATAAAACATAGCTCCCAAAAGTCACTTTTTGATTATTTCATGGCAGAAATAATTGGCCGTTCTATTTTACAATATGCAATCTAAAAAAGAACTCAAAAATCACGCAGAATTCTCAGAAATCAACAACATCTTTAACCTCAAAATGGGAATTTCTCTTCACAATTTTTCTCTTCCCGGGGAATTCATTTTCGTTTCACAAAATGTGATTTTCTTTTTCCAAAGTGGGAAAAAAAAATCACACCTTTTCACACAAGTGGAACATTTTTTCACACATTTGCTCTCACTTGTGTGAAAATGTGTGAACAAAATTCATGCCTTTTCACAAAAGTGGCAAAATATTTTCACACCTTTTCTCTAAGTAGGAAAATAATTTCCTACATGAATTCGCAAGGGGGGGAGGGGAATTTAAGTGCAAAATATGAAATGTGAATGTGAATGGGAATTCTTTTTACAAAATTTCCCATTTCCATTCACAGTGTTAACTTTCAATTGGAACTAGATTCGATTTCAGGCACTTGTACAAAATGCCATTTTTCATCCAAAACTGACAGGGGGTGTAGCTTGTCGTTTTTTTTTCGGCTGGAAAAAGGATTGTTGTCATTAAAATTACACAAAACACAGTTTAGTGTAATTCTGGAGAGTTTTTATTCATAATCAGTTGAAGCTCACAAAATTTGAAAAACGAGTAAGCCTACTACAGTGTGTCCCACAAAAAAGGAAACTCATCTTATCGGGTAAATTACTGATTAATCAAATTGTTTCTTCAAAAGTGTATACCTTATTAGAAAGTTCATTCTATCCTCTTTCATGTGACACATGGACGACCGAGCAGAGGCAATCCAAATTCATAGTGTCAGAGTTCCGTTTGCTCAGAACGGGTGGTTGGTAGTTACAATGGGAGGGAATCTGTTATGTAACAAGCAGACCTCCTTATTCCTTGAGTCATGATGTGTACATAAATGCCCCACTTATCCCGAACAAAACCAAATCTGGAATAGCAACTTCAAATTCTCTCTGATCAGTCATGCATGATGCTACCATTATAATTTCATATCATATGAAAGAAGACAAGATGATCTTTTATGGGGAATAAAATATTTGGTCGTTAGGTAACTTACCTGAAAAGATGGTTTCCTTTTTTGTGGGACACCTTGCAAGAATAAATTCCTGAATATTTTAACAAATTAATTTTTTCCTTCACTATGGTAAACAATTTTTTAAAATATGCGCACGTGTATGCCCTGTACAATAACTAAAGTGGTTTTTGAGCTTTTTCCTAACAATTTTTGATCAATTGAGAAACAGAATTGTTGCTCAGAGTCGCCCAGTTCATGATCCATTCATTGAATACACAGAAAATATAGCACTTTAACCCTAACCTTCCCAAATCCTTCAAAATCGTCTGCCAAATAGAGGAATTTGGAGGATTGAGGGCATAAGAGGATTTTGCCTCTGGAGGAAAGGTCATCAGGCCTAATCTGATGCTGGATGATTTTGGAGGATTGAGATTACTGGGGCATTAATATTCAACACCCACTGGATGATTTTGCAGGATTCAGGCAGTGGTCCCCAGTAACAAACATTGGAGGAATTTGGAATCGGGGGATATTGGAGGATTCAGGCTACATGTACGAAAATGATGTAGGGAGTTAGGGTTAATGACAAACTTTGCACAAGCTTTCGTAGCAACAACTTCATTTCATCTGATGAAGTAGTTGCTACGAACGCTTACAAATGCAAAGTTTTTACCCTAATTAGTCAGTAAAGTGCTATATAATTTTCCGATATTGGTATTATTGCCCGAATAACACTGCTACCAACCAGATAATTCATTAAATACAATAATTTCACAGAATAAAATACACAGATTTAGAAAACATTAAATTGACACTAAAAGGTTAAACTATAACAAGGAGATTTTCTCTGCAGCAAAATATTTTACATGTTCATGTACCTACATGAATTACAATAGTCTATCATATACATTTTATGTACATCCAAGTTTTGAAAAATCGTTATTGAATACCTGAATCGATTTTACAGAATCATTTTGTTCCTTTTTCCCCAAAGCACAAGTCATGGTCTCTCTCCAATGCATCAAAACCAGAATTACGAATACAATATTTATTTAAATTTTGAAAGAAATAATCAATTGTCATTCTCTTTTTAGCTCTTTAACAAAACAAAACAAAGATGAATAAGTGCATAATTTTCAATGGAATTTCATGTTTTTGACAAATAGATCTTTAGCAAACAAAACACCCAATGATAGACTGATTGTTTATAATGAAGTTCTTATCTAACAAAATGTACAAATATGGCTGAATGCATGTGGATTAGTGGCCGCAGGAAAAATATTTTTTATGGAGGATTTCAAACACCAAAATTGGAACATTTGTCAAAAGAAAAAACAACTAAATTTGTTAAATTCAGTGACAGTAACTTTAGCAACCCCTCTTTAAGGTAATCCATCTTTTGTTTGCTAATTGTTAACTCGTTTTTGTGTGTGTGTGTGTACGTGCACTGTATATATCTCCGAGGACAAGAGAAGAAAGGAAACACAAAGAAACCTTTCAGTCCTCGAACGTAGAGTCTTTTGTTGAAATCAGTCCTCGAACGTAAGGATACGTGCTTAGTCTATGGGGGTTGGTTATATTAAAGGAACAATAGGAAACACAAAGCATTGTCCTCAGACGTATTGGGGAAGTACGACTGAATGTGCGTGGGCGCGTTGGTGTATTCAAACCGCGGACGAAAAATGCCAGAGAACAAAAGAGAACAATATCGTCCGCGATTCCCAGCATACGTCCGCGATTGGAAGTGTGTACAAAACCTATGGAGGCCTTCCGAAAAAGTTAGAGTATAAACAAAAGAGGAACAATGGGACGTCCGCGTTTGGAGGTCGGTACACGACTGTGTGTGTGTGAGTTTGTATATGCCGGCAATCGTGGACCTAGGACAAAAGAATTCGAGCGTAGACAAAGGGTCCACGTTTGACCTAACGTCCACGATTGAAAATCGTATAAACAAAAGAGGAACAATGGGAGGTCCACGATTGCACCCGTTTACATGACTGTGTGTGTGTGTGTGTGTGGGCGCGTTGGCGTATTCAAACTGCGGACGTAAAATGCCAGAGAACAAAAGAGAACAATATCGTCCGCGATTCCCAGCATACGTCCGCGATTGGAAGTGTGTACAAAGTATAGACTATAAAAGTTAGAGTATAAACAAAAGAGGAACAATGGGACGTCCGCGTTTGGAGGTCGGTACACGACTGTGTGTGTGTGTGTGTGCAAAATCAGTCCAAATGGCAAGGCTGTAGTTTCAGCATTTTTGGGCGAAAAACTTTTGTTTTTCTCATAATGGGGTAAAAAAAAACCTGACTTCATAAAAACACTTAAATTTCAAAATCAGTCCACATGGCCTTGTGTTTTATCATTTTGGGGTGAAAAACCGTTACTTGATAAAAAACACTCAAAACGATTGATAAAAACAATCATACGGCATGAACATTTCTTAAATGAAATTTGTTGAACACTGAGAGAGAACCTTTCGCAGGGCCCCTCCTCTCTTTTACGCTCTGAGGTAATTAATTAATTCATTCATTCATTCATTCATGTTAATAATTGCTTAATTGTTTGGTCCAAAAATGCACACTTGAACTTTGACATAATTTAAATCTCTGGAATCAACTTAAAAGGGAAAACATTACTTTGTAGCAAAAGTTCTGCGACTCTAACATGCATACAAAAAAATGTTACAAAGTTCAGCACCTGGAATATGTGCTGTTCTACATTTTTGCATGACCTGACACTGAAATTTGGGAAGACAATAATACAAACATTGGTCAAGAAATTGTGTCGAAAAACTAGATGCAGCATGGAGAGAATGATCCACAAATACTATAACTTGATATTTTTAAGGACTGGAAAGTGGAATGTTGCAAAAATATATGTTTAAATGCATTTTCACAAACTGATTGGAATTTTACTTACATACTGAATTTTACACGTGTGCAGATCTGTGTCTCAAACTTAACTCTAGAGTTTCTGGCCGACTCTACAATGTACTATGGGCAAATTTCATGCAGCCACTATAAGCACACTATTTTTTTACGAAGAGAAAAGTATGGTGACCAGCCATAATAGAGAGGTTTTGCACGTTAACATTTACGGATGCATGCCCTTACAAAAATCTCCCATGCAAAACCCCATGGGAATTGCATGGTGAATTGGACACCATGGGAGGTTTATGTATTGGCACGTACAGATATGATTACCATAATGCATAAAGTTCATATTCGTGACGCTGCGAAACCTCACTTTTGTCATGTGATGTGTACTGCCCGGGACTGTTCATTAGCTGATTTTTACTTACATGCAGCAATATTTAACCATGAAGCAGCTCTAAATTGGGCCTCGATCATACCGTCGAGGGGTGTGCATTTACGGGTAGTAAAAGAACCGGGTACCCGATTGAAAAAAAATACGGGTACCCGTTAAAGACACCCAACCCAAAACTTCCAATCCCGGAAGTTGTAATAATGTCTTTCTCCGAAACATGCATGCGTCGGCATATCACAAAAGACGGTTGTCCGGAAGCTTTATATAGTTGTATTTATTGTGGAATGAAGCATGCTACATGTATTATGTCTCGTCAAGGCTCTTTATCCATACCAAGACTACAAAAACCACGACCGGTAAATTCCCTTTATTGTCAACTTTAGTGAGCATCATAAACATGAAATATGTGCTGGTTTCCCATGTGGTCGGGTTTCAATTTTGAAAATTCCCGACAAATAACATTCAAAACCTTTCCTTTTTCATTGTCATGCGACAATGTAAAGTTGTACGGGTACTCGATTCCATAATCTGGAACCGGTTCCTGACATGAACGGTCGGGTACTCGGGTACCCGGTTCCAATACACACCACTAGATGATACATAAATGTCGTCACCAGCTCCGACCAAGTTTGTCAATAATCAGTTTTATAATATCTATATGCAAAGTACCATGCAATGTAAAAAATCAGGGTCGATTTCACACTACTCACTGCACTTACGTGTTGAAGGGTTGCCTCTCAGCCCAGTGATGTGCCCAGTTCTACGCATCGGCACCAAGACCACATTTGATGAAAGCAAATCAGGAATTTCTCTCAGTCCTTGGCATGGTTTCCTTGGCCCCGCCTTTATTTGGCTCCGCCTACATGTGTACCGCGTTCCGTTTCACACTCTTCCGCCCTTCAAAGTTCTTCTCCAGGTTCATGGAGACCTCCCGCTGTAGGTTGGGCAGGCTGTCCTTGACTGTCCCCCCACCGCTGACCACCCACGGATGGGCCAGGACCTGTTTGGCCGTATAGCGCTGCCGCTTGCTGACCACCAGCAGATGGTCAATCAAATCTTTGGCATCTGTTTTGGGGTTATAAAAAATTGTAACTCTATGCAGGAGTATAGACCCGTTTCATGTGATGTCACCAGTCCATATGGAATTCGTTCGTTTTGGACGGTTTGTCATGACGGTCGTCGTCCTGTCCAATGACATGTTTCGCTGAAACTAAGAGAAGTGATGAATGGATCTTGGCCAATCAACTGGCACCTCTGTAGGGTAACCTTTCTCAAATACCCCTAACCCTCCAGGGCATTTTGGCTAGATGGATCAGATTGCATACATGTACATGTACTTGTGTGGAGAGTGCAGCAAAGTGGAGCTGTCAGCACTACTCGCATGTGACAGAGAGGCTGACAGAGAGGCTGATAGAGAGGCTGACAGAGAGGCTGACAGAGAGGCTGATAGAGAGGCTGACAGAGAGGCTGACAGAGAGGCTGACAGAGAGGCTGACAGAGAGGCTGACAGAGAGGCTGACAGAGAGGCTGACAGAGAGGCTGACAGAGAGGCTGACAGAGAGGCTGACAGAGAGGCTGACAGAGAGGCTGATAGAGAGGCTGACAGAGAGGCTGACAGAGAGGCTGACAGAGAGGCTGATAGAGAGGCTGATAGAGGCTGACAGAGAGGCTGATAGAGAGGCTGACAGAGAGGCTGACAGAGAGGCTGATAGAGAGGCTGATAGAGAGGCTGATAGAGAGGCTGACAGAGAGGCTGACAGAGAGGCTGATAGAGAGGCTGACAGAGAGGCTGACAGAGAGGCTGATAGAGAGGCCAGTAGGTTGGTCAGGATCCAATAATCACTCCCCTTCATCTCAGCGAGGCATGTGACTGGACGGACGACCGTCATGACAAATGTCATGACGAATCGTCAAATATGAAATAATGCTCATTGGACCTCTGAATGTTCCCGGTTTCCATAATCTTTGCAGGTTGAAAAACATGTTATATCGTTTTCCAATGATTGTCGACAATCATTGGAAATAGTCTAGTTCCCCGACCTGATAATTCCCTGACGTCAATAAATTGCTCCCTTTTGTCTAAAGTACATGGTCAGGGAACCGACTACTAGAACAGAATTGTCTTTTTTCTTGTTTTCCCAGCATCTATGCATACAAAACTTTAAACAGATCAGTGTTACAGTATTTGCCAGCAAGCTATAAAAATACTAACCCCCAAATCCATCTATTTCTGAAAATTACAGCAAAAGCAAATGGTGTATACTACATTGAGTTTATAATTATAAACTCAAGAAAGAAAAGTGCGGTTCTTTGAAGAACCAGAGGTATAAACTCAACATTTCCATCAGTTACTTTGACCGTCATCAGGACAATGCGTTAAAATCCTTTTGAAGGATTTTGAAGGGATCTGTGAGTAAACTTTGGCAAATCAAACATTTAGGAGTTAACCAGGAATCGCAATTCACAAAGCCTTCCCTAATACAAAAATCTCCCATGCAAAACCCCATGGGAATTGCATGGTGAATTGAACTTCAACGTGCCGGCTTCTCAGGGAATTGGCAAGCTTTAAATCCTTTTTCAGAGTTGCCGAGTTTCAGAATCGTCAGGCGATGTCTGAAATCTACTCCAAGGAAGCACGAATTGGCTACTTCCAGGAGTGAACTACTAAAAAACATGGTTGACATGGTTCGTGGACAACAATCTTATCTTACCATCCGAGATGTTATCCCAGTAAGGGGAGAGGTAAACAAACTCGCCGGCCTGGATGAGCTCAAACAGTTCTTCTTGGTCGCGATCCAGGCTTCTGAAGGGTGGAAAGCCGCAAAGTAAGATATAGCAGATGACGCCAGTTGCCCACAGGTCGACCTCAAGGCCATAACCTTAAAGGAAAAGAAAAAAAAAACCAAGATTCATTCATTCTTATTCATTATAAATTGAGATTTGTTTTTTGCCTCACAGGCTTATACTCGGGTGGGACTCGAACCCATAACCTCCTGCTTACTAGTGCAGACATCGAGTTGGTTGGCTGATTCGAATCCAATGTAGTGATAAGATGGAATTTGCGCCGAGGATGTTGTAAATTTACATCATCCCCGGCGTAAATTCCATCTTCTTACTTATTCATTACTTAACAGATTTGTAGGACTCATTAATCAGACTCCTGTCAACTCCAGTCACATTATTGGAGCCTCGGATCCAGACTTGATTTATGATGCTATTTATGATCCATCAAAATAACAACATTCACCTATTTACCCCTTGACCCGGGGTTTTAGATGGGAGGCGCCGGGGCACCAGGTCGGGTTATGCAGCCAAGCAAAACGGAAACAAGGGGCTTGTGCAGCCAAGCATAACGTACACAATACCCCAATAATGGATTGAAAGTGCAGAAATTGACACATATTTAATTTTCAACCTGCACGTATTTGTGTCAACCGTACGCAAGGGGTTAAATGTAGTACACAACATTTGCAAACATAAAAATCAAAACTACTGAATTATTAAGAAATACCATACTAGACTAAGTAAATGGCAGCCTGAAGCATCCTGTGAAATCATGGCACCTGGTGTGCTGTTGTTTTGCAACGATTGTCAGCCGACAATCATTGGAAATAGTCTAGTTCCCCGGCCTGATAATTCCCTTACTCTAAAAATTGCTGCGATTTTTCTCGGGTCAGGGAACCAGACAACTAGAACACATTCGATTTTTCTCTCTTTATTTCCCAACATCTATGCACAGGCTTTGCCACATGTTTAGACACTTGTTATCAAGGGGGGTTGATTTACGTGTATTTTCCAAGATGTTGCTGTTCCCGACTGATTTTGGTGGGAGGTATTAAAGTAAAATCTTTCCTTCTCTATTATAACGGTGACACATGAATTTGATAGAATTTTGAAACATGGTGGATATAGTCAGAAGATGGAATGTTTGCGTCGGGGGATGATGTAAATTAGAACAGAGATATTTTCTCTTTTGCCCTGTCCCGACGTAATATATGAAGCACTGTATACTCGGTGCTTTCCGAGAGCCTGTGTGAAAAAATTCACAGGCTTACTCGAGCGGGATTCGAACCTATGACTTCCTGCTTACTAGTGCAGACGTCTTAACCACTCGACCACCGAGCTTGCCGGGGTCGGCTGGCCGATTCGAATCCAATGCAGCAGCGGGTACAGTGCTATACAGTGCTTCATATATTACGTCGGGACAGGGCAAAAGAGAAAACATCTCTGTTCTAATTTACATTGGGGATATATTTCTTGATTGGATGCTCTCTGGTGTGTGGTTTTCTTTGTCGAGTAAACTTGACATTGGCAAGAAGCAGGGGTGCTGTGGCCTGCGGAGTAAACTCGACATTGGTAAGGAAAGGGTTAAAATAATGATTTTTTTACAACCACACCCCCCCCCCAAAAAAATGCTTTGCTCTAAACACTTGCCAGTCAGTTGAGTTTATTAACCCTCCTCTATACTTATAATCACAGCCTATCAAAAACTCTAAACACCAACTCTCACAGTTTGTGTGTGTTTCAACCTGTCATTTGATAGGTTTTGATCTGTACAACAACTCAGTCGATTTTGGCCAGGTGCACAGGAGGGTCAAGTTCTAGTTTCAAGAAATTCTTCCCCATGTCCTACCTGTTTCTGCAAGTATTTCTGGGGCGACGTAAGTGGGCGTGCCGCACACGGTGTAGATGGGCGCTTTAACCTCCATGGCCAGGCCAAAATCAGCTAGCTTCAGCGCGATGTCACCAGAGGACGACTTGCTGACCTGATGCCGGAAAAGAAGAGGGAGGAGAAATGAAATATTTCAGACCAATTTTGTTGTTTCATTTTTATATTCTGCATTTGATCCAAGGGTTATTAGCAAAGCAAACAATGATAATTGGCAAAACCCTGTTGAGAGAAAACTACTTTCTTTTTTTAAAGATTGCTTCAAGAACCTTGTACACACTGTACAATGTAGAAACCATGCGTCCACAGAGCACATGTACATGTATCATAACTACAAAATCCTGTTGATTAATTAGAAAAAAATTCCACAGGTGTAAGTATCATACATGTAGGTATCCTCATTTGCATACTTAACTTCATACAAATCTGTAACTGTTTCGGGGGGGGGGGGGGGGGGGGGGCAGAAATGCCAAGTTGTAAGTGGCCCCCAAAAAACAGCTCTTTGAGTGTTAAGTCAAAATTGAAGAAAAAAATAGAATGTTTGTTAAAATGGGTCTTTAAAATTAGGTTCAGACAAGCGGGCGTAACAGGCTTCGTGAACAAAAAATTGATTGTTCACACACTGCATGTATCTTTAAGCGACCATTGCAGAAAAACAAAATTCAAAAGCAGTAATTTCTTTCACCACTTTCATCATACATGCATGCATAAGAAAACTTTAACAACTTTTGTTTTGACAAAACCAGGAGTGAGATTGGCCAACAAATTAAAATAATTCAAAGAAATCCACAAAAAATCCACAAGGACTACAGATCAATGTATAGCTTGTATTTGCCTAAAGGCACCCCCTTAAAATATCCGTTTTTATTGGTCTATATCCACTTTTACAGGTAAAAAAAAACCTTTTAGGACAACACCTCAGGAATTCCAGATTGAAAAAGAGATTCTTTACAAATTCTGAAATCCCGACAAAAATCCTAAAATCAGGAAAAATCCTGACAAATATCTCACCCCTGCAAAACAGTGGGTTTCCTTAAATTTGAACCACCTTAGTAGAGATCAAGGTACATATATGTACAAGGTACATGTACCCCCGTTGTGGGTTAATTGTTTTATTTACATTTGGGCAATTCCATGTCAATGTTCCCCCGTAACTAAAAGTTTTAATTCATGTTATTGCAATAAAAGAGAAAATAAAACATGTAGTTGATGAACAGACATAAATAAAAACTGCTTGGAGCTGCAGCGAGCCCATGACTGGGTTATCAACGCCTCAAGCAAGTAAAAGTTGAAAATTCAAATGTGTAACGTCCATGACGTGCCTACAAATGTAACATCCATGACGCTCATCTGGAGGTGTTTCCATAATATAGCATTCAAATTCAAATTCAGATAAAGTGTTACCATGTTTGTAATATTAAATAGGAATTACAAAACTTGAGGTTGCAACTTCAAAGAGTTTTTGTGATGAATGTTGTTAACAAAAAAAGTGTCCATTTGTTTAATGTCCATGACGTTCACTTCTCAGCTCATATCTTGTAGGGCTGTCCCGAATATACCGAATATTCGATATTCGATCGTTAAGCGAATATTCGAATACCATTTTGCCAGTTCGAATATTCGAAAAGATATATATGCACGTACAGATACGAATCTGATGCTATTTTAATAGAAAAGTTACGGCGCTTAGTGTCAAATGCCGCATTTTTGTCAATCACAATTTTTTGTGGACGGAAGTTTATTGTTCCTGTCAGTAAAACCCTTGATACAACAGGGGCATGCAAAAAAAAATGCTGTTTGAATGGTCCATAATATCAATCGCCATACATGTACGTAAAACACCGGCGTGCTTTTACGTGCAATGTAAAAAAAAAACTTGATCGGCGAGTATCGAATATTCGAATATTCGAATATTCGAATATTTGAATATTCGGTCAAACCCAGTTTCGAATATTCGAATAGTAAATTATTCGAAAATGAACAGCCCTAATATCTTGTTAATTAAATGGAGCTTTTCTAGAGATTTAGTGTCATGTTCAGTACCACAAATAAGATTAACTTCCTAATATAATCTGACTGGTATGTTTGAATACTTTTTAACCCCTTGAGCACGGTATTTTACGGGAGACGCCTGGGTGTCGCGGCGGTTCTGGCAGCCAAATCAAACCGCTACAATGTGCAGTCAATCGTATCATAAACAATAATGGATTGAAACTGCACAAACGGCGGCCAATGGCGTCATCCGGCCTGGTGGCACTTTTTTTGTTTGCGTCCACAAACGTCATCCGTACGCAAAGGGTTAAACAAACAGAGATTGTTACAAATGTAACATCCATGACGGTAGAATTGCCCACTTCTAAATTCGACTATAATGAAATACATGCCTGCTGCAGAGGAACAATTATAAGACATGCACTCAATATGACAACAGATGAAAGATCTCTATATCACAGTACATGCATAGATCTGTATTGTCATAAAACAAAGGCCAATTTCAAACGTGATTCAATTGTTCACTCCTGCAGAACACACATATGCAAATATACATGTAAACATCTGTTGTTTCCAATCAATGACATGCATTGTGTGACCACATGGTGCTGTTGCTTTCTCTACAGATATTTGCATGTTTAAAAAACTACATTAATGCTATCCATGCACAGCCAGGAATGAATATGTTTGGATTGCTTTGAATTAGTGGTGGGATATAAATCCAGATTTTTTTTAAACACTATTCGGCTTCGATTTTGGAAACAGGATATTCGAAGACAACTTTAAAAAAAAATTAAGCCTTCCATTTTTTGTGACACAAACTAAAGAAACTCGAAACATCCTCCAATTTGCTCCATGGTCTCTGATTGTAACTACATTCACTCGCTAGTGGTCTTCTTGATATATGAATAGCCTGCCCATCCATATTTTTTTTCTCAACATTACAGCTCTGGAGTGTTTTTGTAAAGGCCTAGTGGTCACTGAATCCTGCCAATTGGGAGGGATTTTTCATGTGGCACCTCGCTCGTCACTTTTTGTTGGCATGACTATGAGCCAGATGGGAACTTCTGGTGAAATCAGATAACCGTTATTCGGTTTGAATAAAATTAGGTAACCGGATTTTGAAATTTCGGATTTTTCCCACTGCTGCATGTAGTTTGAACAAGTCTGCTGTACAATGTATATCATTTGATTTGTCCAGCCAAAAAAATTCAAAATATCAGAAAATCTTCAAATTTTCATCTCCCATAAGAGAAAGCCAAAGGCCATGCAATTAAATGAAAGGCTTAGAACAGGGAATTTATTTTCATTTCACAAAATGTGACAACATTTTCCCACAGTAGGAAAAACCTACAATGCCTTTTCACACAAAAGCTTGTGGGAATACATTTCCATGCCTTTTCACACAAGTGGGAAAACATTTCCACGCCTTTTCGCAAAAGTGTGAAAATAATTTCCCACTTTAATTCGCGGGGGGGAAAACTTGCGTGCAAAATGCGTAATGTGAACTTGAATTCTTTTCACAAAATTTCCCAATTCCCATTCACAGTGTTAACTTTCAATTGCAATGTACTGTACGTGTAGACAGTGAGAGAATTGCACAGCACCATAACTTGTCATCATTTCAATTCACATCACCCAGAATCTCCAAAACTTCAAGAAATTGAAATTCTCAGACTCTACCCATTCACACTTGTTTTCACATCTCTCACTCGGTGTAAAGTGCTGTTACATGCTTTATACATCAGGACAACAGTGTGCAAGGGACAAGCAGATGATGAAAAAATACTGTAAAGAAAGACTGAGATTGCGGGTAACACCATGTGAAATTAATCTCTTTTAGATGTGTGGTTCTGAAAAGAACCACTCATCCCGGTTCTTTTCAGAACCCCACATCTTCCTAGAAGAGATTCATTTCACATGGCGTTACCCGCAATCACAGTCTTTCTTTAAACGACTTAACTCTTATACGTGGAACTTACCGGACGACTGACAAACTATTTAGGGAGCGAAAGGAAAAAACAAAAAATGAAAATGGAATTGAAGGAATGACGATATGTGTACATGTAATCTATCCGAAACGGAAATCAACATGATCAACAGTGATGTGGTATTAAAAATCAACCAAAGCAATGAGTTGCGTAAATATAACAATTGAATTCTATAACCCATTTTGGTTTTAGGAGTAGTCACGGAAATATCTCTGCATTTACAACAAATAACTCTGACTTACATGTCAATTGTAAGAAATGTTTCATAAATCAGTCAGAAATTGTTAGTTTGAAGCTAAAATTTGGTAGGTGAATAGGCAAGACCACATTTTTCGAGCGTAAAAGATGCAGCATGAATTGGCATGTGTACATGGTAAGTTTATCAGCCAAGAACCCCTTTTCCCAGTCGTCATGCTTGGCATTTTAGATTAAGTTGTTGATTTCAGAGATTTGTACTCTGATGTTGGGCATCTGCAAGGAGCTCGAATACCCACAAGAATATGTTTGATATTGAAAAATCATGATACTTTTTAAAAACATTGAAATCACCCAATGCAACTACATGTACATGTACAAGGTGGTATAGAAGGGTTGGCCACATTCTGAATTGCCGACCCTATGGTTTTCCTGTGCCCAGATCTAAATAGAGGATAAATTTAATCTTCCACAGACACCAAAGAAATTATCCCAATTTTCAGACCTACATGTACGGGGTTGCTGGTATGCCAAGAACGGGCTGTGCCGCTGAGCGTAAACACAAACAATAGGCACCACACTGAATACATGTAGAGTGGTCCATTTTCTGCAATATGGAGCCCACCCCTTTCAGAATGAAGCTTTGTTTGAAAAAGCTAGTCTGGTTCCCTGACCTGAAGATTCCCTGCCGTCTATATCTTAGGTCAGGTAGCTACCACGGTAGTGTACGTCAGTGGCATCATTCAAATTTAATATTCTTGCAAAATCCAGGATCTGTAACGGGCCTGACAGACATTTTGTTATTGCGAACATCAACGTTATAACAGCCGAACGTTACCAAAAACAAGTTCGGAAACGGGCAGGATTCTGCCCATTTTCGTCATGTGACATTGGCGGCTACCGGACCTAATCTTCATCAGAAATAGTCAGAATATTTTGGTCTGGGAACCAGACTATAAAAAAGCTAGCTCCATCCACAGTATTGATTACACTCCCATTAAAGAACAATATAGTTGAAACATGAATGGATTGAGTATGCACAGGAATGCACGTATAGACGACAACCGGTCAAGTGGTCTTTTTCAAACCGCGGCTATGGCCTTCATCCGTATTTAATAAGTTAATACCTCTAGTTCTAAGAACCATGCTTCTCTTTACTGTTACTTTACATGGTACTTGTATATATCTGCAAAAACTTCTCTTACAGGTAACTTACCAGCAAGTTTTCTGGTTTGAGGTCGCGATGGACTACGTTGAGACTGTGCAGGTAGGCGAGGGCACTAGCCATGTCACTTATAATGACCGCCGCGTCAGCCTCCGTGAACTTGACACTCTCTGTGATCGCGTCAAACAAGTCCCCGCCCCGGACGTACTCCATCACCAGGTAGATGTTCTCCCTCGTCTCATGTTCCTCGAAGAGCTTGACGATATTGGGGTGGTTGATGTTCTTCATGATCCCGATCTCACTCTCGATCATGTGCTCCTTGCCCTGCAGCTTGGATTTATCCACGATCTTCATTGCGAAGACCTGCTCTGTGTTCTTCAGCGTTGCCTCGTGGACGTCGGCGAAGTTGCCATCGCCGATCTTCGGGCCAATCGTGTACCTCCCAAGGATCGAGTCCTTCTCGACAATCTCACGAGGATCCGACTTGAAGTCCGGTTTCTTGATCTGCTTGCTCACAGTATCACCTTGGTCTTCTGGTGAAGTAAGATCGTGGTTATCACTCATGCCTTCAGGTGAATCTAAATCCTGTGCATCAGAACGCCTCATTTCATCTTCTGGTGTCTGTAGTTCTTCCACCGATCCTAACCTTTGTTTCTCTTCTTCCCCTTCTAAACGCCTCCTTTCTTCTTCCTCCCTCCTCCTTCGTTCCTCCTCTTCTTTCTGTTTAAGTTCCTCCTCTTTTGCTTTGAGCTCCGCCTCCTTCTTGGCAATAGCTTCCAACCTCTCCTTCTCCGATTTCTTTCTTTTTTCTTCCAAAAACTGCTTCTTGAGTTCCTCTTCTCTCTTCTTAAGTTCCTCTTCCTTCAACCTTAACTCTTCCTCTTTCTTCCGATTTGCCTCTTCTCTCTCTAGCTCCCCCTGCCTTTTTCTGAATTCCTCATCCTTAAGTCTCATCTCTTCTTTGGTATCAGCATCTCCATCCTCTTTGGGCATTTTCTCCGCATCCTTATACCTCTTTCCGACTTTCTTTGATTGTACCACCGGCAAACCCCTGTCATCGTCTTCTAAACCACTATCACTCTTACTATCCCGGCCTTTTGTCCGTCTCCGGTTGCTCTTTGCATAGGGGTTGTTGGGAAAGTTCTCCGAATAAATGTCTACAATCTCTTCCTGAGTCAAGGGGTGCTTGGAAGCTGATGCGATGAAGACGTCATCAGGGTTCCGGAAGAAATCTGCCACCCCCTTCACCTCCTTCCCTCGGACGGTTAACAGCTTCCGGATCCTGTGGTTCTTGTACTTGGGAAGTCCAAACGCGTCTGAGATGTCCTGCACGAGCATCTCGTAGGACTGGACGCTCCGCTTGTTCAGCAAGAGTGACACCGTCTGACGCGGCTGGGATCCGGCTTTGACGATCTTGCAGAGCTTTGGCTTGGAGGGGCTGAGGTCTGGATGGAATGCCCCCATAGACTTGGACACAGGCTCCTTGTCTCGGTGAGACAAAGGTGGTCTCCCGACTCCAGGGAAGGACAAGGAGACCGGCCCACTACCACCTTTCTTGAGAGACTCCGAACCCCCTGCCGGGCTGCTAGCGTAGGCTGCTGCATATTTGCCAGTGCTTGGGTAGGAGTAACTGAAACGGCCGTACAGGTCGCTCTGTAACTGGATGTGTTTGCCTGGGGGAAAAGTAACCAAACAGTATACATTAGCGATTTCACAACTCAAGTTCAACGCATGTACCAATGTACGTCTTTACATCTTCAACTTCAGCACTTGTTCAAGAACGTGGCCCTGTTTTATACAGTTGCTATCACACAGAATATCAGAGCTGTTCATTTTCGAATAATTTAGTATTCGATTATTCAAAACTGGGTTTGACCGAATATTCGAAACTCGCCAATCACGTTTTTCACGCGTCAGCTGCAACCGCATGCCACATCAGTAAAAAGTTGCACGCAAAGCACACCGGTGTTTTACGTGTGCCGATTGATATTATAAACCGCTTGATCGACATTCTTTTGCATATGTGCCTGTTGTATCAAGATCATTACGAATACGAGTACATTCTGATAAACAAGAAACCAAAATCCAGTCTGCGTTTTTGCAGTAATTATTTAAATACACACACAATGTAGGTGTCAAGGGATTTACGGACGGGAGAAATAAACATCCATCCAAAAATGTTGCAGTTGACAAAAATGTGGCATTTGACACTGCTAAGCGCTGTAATATTTCTTGTTCAAGTGTTTCTATGTTGTAATAACCCACCCCCTGATTGCATGTGTACCCCCCCACATGTTTGTTTCTTGTACTCTTTCATTTGCCTTTGAGAATGAACTTGCTTGAGTTCGAAACGTCAGGCCAGCTTATTTTTGGATTTGTATATTTCTATTAAAATAGCATCAGAGTCCCATCTGTAGGGGTGTGCATTGGAACCGGGTACCCGAGTGCCCGACCGTTCATGTCAGGAATCGGTTCCAGATTATGGAATCGAGTACCCGTACAACTTTACATTATCTCTTAGTAACTTCCCAGAAAATGAAAAAGAAAAAGTTTCGAATGTTATTTGTCGGGAATTTTCAAAATTAAAACCCGACTACATGGACTACATGGGAAACCAGCACAGATTTCATGTTTATGACCGTGACGCTCACGAAAATTGACAATAAAGGGAATTTACCGGTTGTGGTTTTTTGTAGTCTGGGTATGGATAAAGAGCCTCGACCAGACATAAAAGCATGCCTCATTCCACAATAAATACAACTGTATAAAGCTTCTGTCTTTTGAGATATGCCGGCGCATGCACGTACCGGAACATGTAATGGCGGAGAAGTGATCATGTTTACTGGACAGGCATGATATTTTTCAGACTTTTGTCGGAAATCAGACTTTTGAATCTCCGAGAAAGACATTATTGCAACTTCCAGGATTGGAAGTTTTGGGTTAGGTTTCTTCAACGGGTACCCGGGTACCCGTATTTTTTTCAATCGGGTACCCGGTTCTTTTACTACCTGTAAATGCACACCCCTACCCATCTGTACATGTATGTGCATTTTGTTCAAATATTCGGTATATTCAGGACAGCCCTACAGAATATTCACCCATTTCACGGGGAAGTAGTAAAAGAAGATTGAAAAGCTCACTACATGTTACTTCACAGGCAAAATGTGATTAAACCTGCAACTCGACACTGGAAATCTTTATGAACTTATAATTCGTCAAAAATGTACACCTCTGTTTTTTGTTTTAGGTGTATCATCCATAATAAACTTCCAAATAAAATTGCTAATTTGTCCACACTCGATTAAAGTTAGGAGCATTCCAATGAGACTGACTGTCGATCAGTAACTTTGCAATAAGTGGAACACTCCTGCTGTAACCTCTACACTGTTATGTATAAATCGTCATGCACTGCGGCAAAAAATATATATATTTTACGAAGACCAAATGTGCCATTCTTACAAGGCCGGACCAGTCGGAAGTCACATTCATCCGTTCTGAGCTACAGGCAAAAATCCATTGACAAAATCCAACTACAAAATTACGTAGACTTCTCTCAGCAATTGACATCTTTAACAACTTTTTTTGAATCGCCAATTGCTTGGAAAGGAGTCTTCAACATTTAAACATTACTTTACACGTTTTTTTTAACATGCCTGCCTTTCAAATCCTGAAATTTAAAACTTTTGACACATTTGTAAAAGTTGAACAATCATGCCAGTCAAACACGGTTCAGTATTCCACACCGCTTTTTGTATTCAAACGATTTCCCCATAAAATTGCAATTTCTCCTTCTCCATGTGAATTTATTCAAACTACAATGTGGTGCATCTTCAGAGGCAGGGCTCAAAATTCACACTGGACTAGTGGAATGAGTTAAAAGTAGTACATAACATTTGCAAACATACAAACAAATATAAAAAAAATACTGAATTATTACGGAATACCGTACTACAAAATGTAGACTAAGTAAATAGCAGTCTCAAGTATCCTGTGAAATAATGGCACCTGGTGGGCTGTCGTTTTCCAAGAAAAGTAAAAATTTACATCGTTTTCCAACGATTGTCGGCCGACAATCGTTGAAAATAGTCTAGTTCCCCGACCTGATAATTCCCCGACTGTATAAGTTGCTCCGTTTTGTCTAAAGTACAGGGTCAGGCAACCAGACTACTAGAACAAATATTTTTTGTTCTCTGTTTTTCCCAGCATCTATGCACACAAAACTTTAAACAGGTCAGTGTTACAGTATCTGCAAGCATGCTATCAAATACTAACCCCCAAATCCATTTATTTCTGAAAAGCAAATGATGTAGTATACATCATTTGCTTTTCAGAAATAAATGGATTTGGGGGGTTAGTATTTTGTACGTCCAGGTACATTTTATTGGTCCACGGATTTTATTGATATGAACATACAAGGTACATACGTGTAGTCTGCTTTGCTTTTGCCGGTTTTGTACATGTATTTCTTTATCATACCTTTGGATGAACCCTGGTCTTGGACAAATTACACCCTGCATGTACATGTACATGTACATGTACATGTACTACCAGTCTGAAGTTCTAGCGGACATCTGTATGATATTCAAGCCCTGTAATGGAGTTAATTTTGTACGGAGCGCTGTGGCCTCGTGGTCTAGCGTGCCGCACTCAAGATCTTGGTGATACTACAGATTGTGGGTTCGAGTTCAGCAGGGGTCATGGTGCCTGTGTCCTTGAGCAAGACACTTGGTCACAAGTTGCTTCTCTCCATCACCCAGGAGTAAATGGGTACCTGTGGGGGCAGTGGTGGTTATGTGTTTGATTAGCCCGTGTGCGCTTAACTTGCAGCCGGGACTGTATACTCCGCAGGGGAGCCGAGGGTTTCAGGAATGAATAATAGGCCTGACGAGCAGGGGTAATAACGTAGCGCCTTAAGCACTACGATCGTGGTGGATGGGTGCGCTTACCTGTGCATTGACAGCAACACCTCTGTGGTCTCCCCCAAACATACTTCCTGAAATACAGCGGTAGTAAAGGCTCTTCCTCCTCGCTATAACTTCCGACCTCCCCTCGCATGATGAAGCAAGAATATCATTCAAATCTCAACGAAAAATTCAAAATCAATCATTACCAGTTCCTCCGAGAATTCCGCTCACAGAAAATGTTTCCACAAGAAAACGGCTCCCAACTTGATCCAGTGTCTAAGATGCCGGTACACATTGAAGAAGTATTTAGTGGACGTTCCACGTCCCTATATAGATGGAGTACCAAAATTATGACGTCAATGCAATGTTTGGAACCAGAATACTTTTGTTATTTTGTGTCAATGTGTAAACTTGCATGACTGGCTGTTAACAAAGGAACCGTCGAAATCTCGATTTGTTTGGAGCCAGTTGTCGTGCCAGCCGACATCACACTTCGGTACTCTATAGGGCCATGTAAGACAGGGCTGTGCATCCTAACCAGGTACCCAAGTACATGTACATGTAACCGACTGCTAATGTCACAAACCGGTTCCGAATTATGGAATTGAGTACATCCATAACCGAATTAACATATTACTTAGTAATTTCTCAGACAATGATAAAGAAAGTTTTTGTGGTAGTATTAACGTGCGGACCTTTACAAACAATATGAACAGCAATCTCTTGAGATTTAATTTTTGGGACTGGCTTTCTTCAACGGGTACCCACGTACAGTGTACATGTACATTATTTTATTATTTATGTAAATTATTTTCAATCGCGTACTTGATTTCCGTACTACCCGTTGAGGCACACTCCTACATGTACACGCTCAATGAAAACACTCCAATAACTAAAATTAACACAGTCTTGCGATTAGGTACGGTTGTTGACATGGAATGACTCAGAATGCCGTTTGTGGATTTTAGCCCGCAAATACAAGCATTTATATTTAACAACCATCGCAGAAATCTCAACACGAAAACTTGCAACCTGATGCCCATATTTTACAGCTAATCAGTCCATCATCATCCAGCATCACTCCATACGATGACCAGAGCCAATTACACAATACTGCTCCACACGAGAAATTTTAATTCCACTGCAGTGAAGAACCAACAATCTAAATTAAGTAGAGATTATTTGTCTGCTGAGACTTCGTCAAACTGAAGGACGCTCATTTCCGGCGTGTAATTTTCTGTCAACGATCTGCAGACCAGCATTTCAACATATACATAAGCAGAGATGCAATGATCTATGAGCTCTCAGCCCGGTTCAACTCTCCTCAGACAAAGTAAACGGATGCCTCAATCATGTCAATATTTGACTAGTCAGGATCAAGTCTGATTGGCTCAGAGCCTGGGGCCAATTTCATAGAGCTGGTTAAGCACAAAATTTGTTTAAGCACGAAAAAACCTTGCTTTGTAAAATTGGGTTACCAGGAAAAAACCTCATGTCCGATACATGTACACGTACATAGTATACATACATGTACATATTTTGATAGATTCAGGACTGTAGAGCCATGGGGTTGTACATGTATGATGTCCCAATTTGTCGAAGTACAAAACAAATGTTCCAATGATTTTCTGTACAGAATTGGATTTTTCAAAGTGAACAAAGAAAACTGGCAGGAGCGGGATTCGAACCTGCGACCTCCGGAATACCGTACCGGCGCTCTACCAACTGAGCTATCTTGCCCTATGTTGGCGGTCTCCCAAATTGTCAGTATCTTTGTTCGGGTGGGAGCTCGTCAGAAGTCATAAACCCAGAATGCCGTATAGCCAGGGATCACGCCCAATTTTACGATACAACCTGGGAAGCGATATTGTGGGGATCACTCAATGAGGATACAACTTTTTAACATTTGTAATATCGTCAAACAAACCACAAACTGTCTAGTTGACTTGAATGAATTTTGAAAGCGAACAAAGTGTTGGATTTTGGTGGACTCCGGATAGTTCCTATAATACAGCTGGGGGGGGGGGGGGGGGGGGGGGGGGGGGGGGGCGGTTTTTAATTGTTTTTCCATGTATAGGGTTTTAACCCCTGTACAAATAAAGACTATCAAGGTATGTACATCTGTACAAGTAAAGAATATCAATCATTTTGAAATCACACTAAGTCACTAAATCACGAACGAACATTTTACCATTTCAGATGCCTTCAGAAAAAAGCTGAAAATATTGGTTACAAAACTCCCTGTTCAACTAAAAACCACGAAGGCTCAAATAATTCCAGGTATAATTTTTTTAGACCGGAAGGTATGAACAGCGAATTACGAAAAACAGTCAGCTCTCACCGCTCGGTTTTGAAGATCTCTGCCATCGGCCTTTTCCATTCACATTCATGACAGTGATAACGCACAATCACCATGGCAACCACTGGCACATTGTAAGAATGTGAACTGGTAACCGGAGGATTGTCAAAACAACAGTTTGCCTCGGCACAATACTGTCATAGTACTTTCCACAAAACTAAACAAATTGTGACAGTCAGGTGACCATACACCTGATTCTGCAATTTCAACACTCGGACATTCTTTGTGGGTGGATTTTTATTGCCGTGGCGGGGGAACTATTAACGCTTCCGAACTTTGCACCCAAACTGCTCGAAAATGACAAAAATCAACATCGGAAAATCAACAGCGTGTTTGCAGGACGTCGTTGACCCTTCGCGTCTTTGTGTCGTCAAGGTTCTGCCTCACAAATAGCTTTTTAATAAGTCGGATTGTTTGAAATACATGGCTATTGATCAAAATCCTTGCCAGAGTTTTTGGAGTGGCAGTGCCAGTTGCCATGGTGATGTCTCCATGGCAACATGATACAATTCTTTTTCTTTTAGAAAAAAATAGCACTTAAACAATGTACATGTAGCTGGCAGAACACCTTTTTATTTGAACTGGCAATTTTGTTTGGCAATTGCTTTGGTATACGTTGACTCTGGAAGTTTTTCTAATGTTTTAGGCAAAATTCTCGATTATCACTTTTCATAATGATACATACATTTGTACATTGTATTTGTTACTTTGGTGAATCAACATGTTTGACCATAGACAGTCGGTGATCCATCTTTGACAAATTGACTGAAAAACATACAGAGTTGCCAACATTTTCAAACTCATTTCAGTATTTAGAAAGCATAAAAATCAGTATTGAAAGTTAACACTGTGAATGGGAATGGGACATTTTGTGAAAAGAATTCCCATTCACATTTCACATTTTTTCTCACACAACTTTTTCCACCTCTGAATTCAAGTGGGAAATGATTTTCCCACTTTGAGAAAAGATGTGAAAATATTTTCTCACTTGTGTGAACAGGCGTGATAATGTTTTTCCACTTGTGTGAAATGACGGGAAAATGTTTTCCCACTTGTGTGAAATGACGGGAAAATGTTTTCCAACTTGTGTGAAAAGACGTGAAAATGTTTTCTCACTTTGGGAAACATTTTTCACATTTTGTGAAATGAAAATGAATTCCCTGGGAAGAGAAAAAGAGGTTAACTTTCAATTGCAAGGTACTGTATGTTGCTCAGAAAATCTTAATTTTCATGAAATTTAAACTTAACCGGAAAGTCTAATTTTCTTTTTTTTTGGGGGGGGGGGGGGGGGGCAGCATACATTTGTACATATGTAGTCCACACCATTGTAGCAATGATTCATAGTAGTGACAATGAAATTCGGCATACAGTGTATTTACATGGATTTACATTTGGATCTCGTCAAAAATGGGACACGCCGCGTGCCTGGTGAGTTTAACAAATCCACACACCGGATGGACCATCTCCTTATTTTTTTCTTTTTCAAATCAATCAATTAATCAGCTGATTCAACACTTAAAACTATGAATGGTAACACACTTCAACTAGTCACTGATTTCAAATACCTAGGAGCCTGGATTGCAACCACCAAACAAGACATTTATGTAAGAAAAGGCCAGACATGGCATGCCATCAACAAACTGCACAAGATCTGGAAATCAAAACTCTCTGATCAAACAAAGATCAAAGTTTTTCAGACAATGGTCAAGCCAATTTTACTCTACGGCTCCGAGACATGGACATGGATACCAAACAGTTGGAAAAAAGCTTGGATGGCTGTTATACCAGACTCCTCAGAGCTGTCTTCGACATAAGCTGGACGCAGAAGATAACTAACCAACAACTTTACGGTGATATTCCTAAGATATCCACAAAAGTCAGACAGCGCAGACTACGCGCAGCAGGCCACTACCATCGCCATCAAGACAAGGCAGCTAACAAATTCATACTCTGGGAACCAAAGCACGGTACCACTGGCTCATGGCAACAAACCTATCTGCAAGTCTTACTAGAAGATACAGAAATTGAAAACGTCTCCGAGTTAAAAACCATCATGAATGACAGGATTGTCTGGAGAACCTACTACCAGGAAGTAATACCACCAGCTGTCTCTATCACCGAGGAGGATGGTCAATCGAGATCGAAATGATGATGATATTTTCAAAGCTAAAGTTGCATTAGTTCGGTTGGGATTACAAAAACTTGCCACTGTACATGTACATGTATTATACATGTAATAGCAAATATGCATGACAAAACATTATTATGGTCGGATTTCACAAAATTTCTCATCAATGGACCACGTTGGCTTAATGACAACCGACGCTGCATACATGTACCGGGGTGAAAATAAACTAATGTGAAGGCAACATGACATGGGCCATTTCTCTGAAAATCTTACCGACAATGAAGGCACACGGAACAGATTTGGTAGTCAAAGCTTACAACAAATCACTCTTTAACAAATAATTTAAGCATAGAGAAAACATTTCCAAATAAGTTCCCAAAAGACTGTAACCAATGCTGTAGCACACAGAACTTCCAACAACCCTTAGCCTGCCACCTCATTTTGCAAAAATGTAACCTGGCAATATAAAGTTGCAGAAACAACAATTTTCCACTGAAAAGTCAATTATGGGATTTTAACGACGGTATATTTTGAAAAGCCCTATTCTATCATATCCCAAAACTTGTATCCATTCTGCAGCTTCCCCGCTGAATCCAACAAAATACAACAGGTATCTGTTGGTATTTTTGTTTGGATTTTGTTGGAATAGCTGAAACAAACATAAAAAAAAAACTGACTCAGGAAAAGTAAAAAATCCTTCAATTTTTATGTCCACAAATCTGCTGTGATACATAGCTTCCCCATTTTCTGACATCACTGCTGTGCTCATGAATATGTAAATTCACATTCACATTCAAATCCACAAGAGTGCTAAAATGCCTCCAGAACGTCAAACTAAAGGTATAAATTGATAGTATTGATTAGTATTCGATTATTCGAAACTGTGTCTGACCGAATATTCAAATATTCGATACTCGCCGATCAAGTTTTTCATGCGTCGGCTGCAACTGCATGCCGCGCCGGTAAAAGGTTGCACGCAAAGCACGGTGGTGTTTTACGTGCGGCGATCGATATTATGGACTGCCCAATTGACTTTTGCCTGGGCCTGTTGTCTCAAGATCATTACGGGTACATATAACGTTCTGATAACAAGAAACCAAACTAAAGCCTGCCTTTTGCAGTCATTATATTATAAGTGTCAAGAGTTTTACGGACGGAAACAATAAACCTCTCTCCACAAAAAGTTACCGTCGACATAAAGTGGCATTTGACACTGCTAAGTGCCTTAACTTTTCTATTAAAATAGCATCAGAGTCGTATATGCATTTTTTCGAATATTCGAACCGGTAAAAAGGTATTCGAATATTTGGTTGACGATCAAATATTTGGTATATTCGGGACAGCCCCCACATGGTACGGATTTAAGCATTTAAAAATTCCATTTCATTTGACCTTTAACCTCATGAATATAAACAACAGCCATGGCTGCTACTTGAAAAAGACCACCTGGCCGGTTGTCGCCTATACACGCATTCCTGCACGTACTCAATCCATTGTTTGCCTATTGTTTGCATTACGCTTGGCTACACAAACCGTCTTGGCATGCCAGCACGCCATCCTAACAGTACTCAACCCGTCAAAACCCAACAGCATGTTTGGTTGGAATCTGTTAGGATGAGTACTGGACCCCCAAACTGATCGTCCTTTACACTGAGTTTGGCATACCACCAGAATCAGAGTCCAACAATTTGTGTGTACAGTTTACCATATGGTGTTGGAATTTGCAAGGATGGGTATGGTTCCTAGTAAATTATACTAGGGAGTTAGGGTTTAAAACCCCTTGAGTACGGTTATTTACAGGAGGCGCCGGGGTGTCGTGCCGGCCTTTGCAGCCAAGCAAAACGGCCGCAATGTGCTTGTGCAGTCAAGCGTAACATACACAATAATCCAACAATGGATTGAAACTGCACAAATAGCGGCAAATGGCGTCATCCGGCCTGGTGCCACTTTTTTTTTGTGCGCCATTTGGCGTCATCGGCACGCAAGGGGTTATCGACAGCCCGTCAGAAGTGGTTAATCACAAGTGGTCGTTATTTTATACTTACTTGCATGCCCAGTGCTCCAATCCGGCGTGCTGTGGTTCGTTCCATACTGGAGTTTCTGAAACTTCTCAAAGGAAGCACAGACGTAGGATTCCCCATCGATCAAGTGCTCAATGTCCCTGATGGACTTCCCGGATTCCGAATTATAGATCTTGCGGACCCCGTAAGGTAGGGACATGTGCTTGGTCAACTCGCTGAGGAGGGTATCGAAGGTCTGGAAGCGGTTGGGCGTGATTCGAAGCCGCTTGCCCCGGAAGTAGCGGTCGCCGTTGCGGAAGAAAAGCAGCTTGCGTGGCCGGCGCAGGTCCTTGTACCTGGTGTTTGCAAAGGAGTGGAACATCTTCAGGAATTTGCCTTTTTTTTTTTTGCAAAATCGATTCCACTTGTGGACGGTGTCATACAGAAATGAAAGTGGTGTTCTTACATTAAAAATACATACAAAGATTTCCAAATACCAAACTATTTTTCTGTGTACGGTACATTTTCCAGGCAAGCATCAATTAAATACAGTCAGTTGATATATTTTGATTGATACTATAACTCCTCATATAAGTGATTTTATAATGTCAATGTATTTTTTGTGGCTACTAAACAGAAACAATAGCCAATCTGCATATTTAAAAAGAAAATTGTTTTCATCAAATCCCTATCACTACTAACCAAACGTCCAAACATTCCACATATTCCCAGATATTCCAGTTACATTGTAATTCCCAAAGTTCTCAATAGCCAACCCAACTTTCAAGTCATTTGACACCGACAAATTCCACAATAAATTCCAACTTTTTAAAGTGATAAATTTGTCACTTACTTCCAGAATCGTCTCCACACGACGCTGACGATCACAAACAAGGAGTCATACCTTGTCCGCAGGTCTTGCACGTTCATCAACAACAGAGGGAGCAATTTACAAGTGGTCACCGCGCGCACCGTGCATGATGACCACCTGTAAATTGCGCCCTCTGTTGATGAACGTTCAAGATGTGACAAGGTATTGCTCATCTTGTTTGTGAAGTCAGCGTCGCGTGGAGACGATTTTAAGCCGGAAATATCTCCTTTTCTTGACATTTTTGGAGGAATATTTCTACCCTTTGGGAAAGATGGGCTGTTGAACTGTTGGTAGAGATGATGCCAAGAATATTTTCGCAGGTAAACTGATTTTTTTAACCTCAATTTCAAGCATAGACCTGCTGTGCAGTTTCATGCGTTAGGACGCCATATCATGGCGTCTTTCTAGGGCTTGGGCTCCTGCAAAAATGTTCTTCCACAGCAGTTTATATGCGTCTCTCTGTAAGGTTTGTGAAAACCTTACAATTCTAGAAGTATTTGTCATCTGAAAAATTCCCGGACATTTTGTAAAACTAACTCGTACCTGTCCTCGGTGATGTCCTTGTGTTGCTGTGAGACTGTGAAAATGGACGGAGCGTCCGATGTCCGGCTGGCCACTTGCAGCATGGCGGCCTGGGGCTTAGGCCGGGACCGTGCCGGGGACGCCTCTGAGTTGTTGTAGGGGTAGGCAAGAAGTGTGTCATTGGCGTCGGCATTCATGCGTTCCGGTGAGGTCATACGTTGCGGTGAGGTCTTACGCAGCCGTCCCATTACAATATTATATCCCCATCGTTACACACTGGGGTCGTCGCATTTGCATCGTTAAAATGGTCTCACAAATTCTAAAAAGAATAACCAAAATCAATCAACACATACATTGTCTTAAGTCACAAATTTTAAATTTTCAAAACAATGCCTTAATTTCAAAATGCACTCGTGTCTAGCAACGCGTGTTCTGTTTGCCCTGCGAATAAGATGTGGCATACTACCGTGAAACTATGACAGCGAAAACATTTACGTTAACAATGGGGGGGGGGGGGGACATTCATTTTTTTTCCCCCCAAAATACAGTGATATCAAATTGTTAAAAAAATCCGGTTGTATTTTGTTGTTTGTGTAGTTTAGGACACCTCTTCACAAATATTTGCAACCTTGAGCAATCGTTCCAGTTTGATTAATTTCGATAATATTTTCGTAAACAAAATAATTCAGTTTTCTTCGGAAAGATTTTACTTTAATACCCCCAATCAAAATTGGTCAGGAACAGCAAATCTAGGAAAATAACCATCCATCTGTGTTCAGAATTGTATAAACACTTGGCACAACTTCTCAATTTGAGAATTTAGTTGGGAAAGTTTTGTGCAATATTAAGGGGAAGAATGTTTGTGTTTTCTGTTCTTGGCACAGTGTATGGTCACTCAGTGTTCACCGTTTCATTTTTACAGATTCTGCCGACATAAATCTTGAAATAACAGGTTGTGTCACATAATTAGAGAATTATTAAGTTTTCAAGATTTTGATGTTCCTGACCGCTGGGGGGGGGGGGGGGGGGAATATTAAAGTAAAATTTTCCCATAACTTTCCTCAAAAATCAAAGCCCTCCCCTACTTCCACAAAAATATTTTTGATGATTGATATTCAACAGGATCATCACTAGCTATGTAATTTTCGGTCATGCTATTTAGCGTCAACAAAGTGTCAACAAACACAATCAGAGTCAACAAAGCGTCAACAAATTACAGGTATACATTTCAGCTGCCAAATCTATGTCACACAATTTCTATGACTAGTCTCGGGGAACTTGTTTTGTAAGAAAATGAAGGAATTTCACCTTCGAAACACCATACGAAATCAAAAAAAAATTGCAATCCCCTCAAACTTTTGCAACTCCCATATAAAAAAAATGGAGTGGTCCAGCACAAATAAGATGGAAGCCAGTGAGGCTGTACAAAATACCGCCGCCGCGTGTTAAGTTTTTGCGTATTATTTCACACACTGACAAGGTTTTCAATTTTGTTAATATACTTAATATGATTGTTTGGAAATAAATGACATAATTGTGAAAAATTTGTTTATGCTTAAACCTTCGTATTTAATTTGTTGATGCTTTGTTGACTCCAAAATTGCATGACCCGTAATTTTAGGTGAACTCTTAAAAAACGTTAAACATAATTGATAAAATTTAACTCTAAAAACGTAAAACATGATGAATTAAAAGTGGATTTTCGTTCAAATATTATAAAAATATAGGAAATGTTTCCTAAACTACACAATCACTTTTATTTTTTCTATAAAGGCTTTTTTTGGGGTAATCGTTACCTTTAGGACCCCATTCCATATAAGAGAACGAAGGAGACAGTTTATGTTTCGGAACTTACCTCAATATTTTGCGATGATACAGGCAGGAAAAGCCACTCTGTGTGCTTGAAATCATCTAACTAGTTCGCTAAGATATCATGTTGAATATGAGCAAGCTTAATTTTGTGGAAAGATGGCAGGGTTTTTATTTATGAGGGCAACGTCTCTGACTGCAAACAAAGGTAGGAAAGTCACATTTTCTTTGAAAGTGCATTTCAAAATTACAACAAACATGAGAAGAAAAAAAAGACTGCTTTAGCCTGCAAAAGTCACTTTGGTACTGTAAAGTCATCTGCAAAAGAACGGAACTCGTAAAAAAATAGAGGTGTCCTAAAGGCAACGATTACCTTTTTTTTTCAAAATAAATCTCAGCAAGTTGTTCCGAGTGTAAAAAACTGTTACAGCTCCGGCATTTCCGACAGTTTAAAACGAAGACTTCTTGCTACTTTTACGGATTTAGAACAAAGTGACTACGTCAGAAAAAAAACCGGGAATTTACCTCATTCTCCTGACAAATGAATCTCGAACTTTTCCTCGACGTCAGGGAGGTTTATTGATGAATTCCACTGCCATTTTAGTAACATTTCATTACGAGCGAAGCAGTGCAGCCAGAAATTAATACGCCATCTCGATTACTTTATATTGCACGTCTGGTAACCATTCATCTTATTGATAATTCAGGAGCACTGTAATCACGGAGCCCGACGAGATTGACTCTGTCAATCAATTATGACGTCATTGATGTGGGTGGTGCTTCACTTGTTACCTGGAGACACAAAGTGGTGTCATCAACAATGCCGTCAAACCACAGGGAAACATCTAAAGGTGCACTTAATTTATAGATTTGAAGAAACCTTTTACCACGGGTCAATGTCACAAGCCCAAAAACAATGCATCGCATGAAAGTCTTCCTTGGTAAAAACAGAATTACTAACCACATTTTTTATGCGATGTATATTGCTTGTGGCCGGTATTTTCAGCTGTTTAATTAGATTAAAAGTAATGGAGCTTTGTCCGTTAACCTGTTTTCGCTAACTTCCAACAATATTTTGTGTGTAGGCCTAAGCAATTTTTTGTGCCAAGCAGCCCCATGTAATTGGCCCCAGGAATTGGGCAAAATCGCTTTCTAATGTTGCATTGGGAATTTTGTGAAAGAAAAAGAAAATCGACATATCGACAACGTTGACAAGCAACACGTTTTCCGAAACAAAATTGTCAATACCAGCCGCCGTCGCTGTTCGCATGGAAAGGATAGGGGGCGGATCCCAACTCAGCGGCGGCGATTTCTCGTCAAGGTTGGGAGGGGGCGGAGAAAAAAAAGCACACGACCAACAATAATTGTTAAGCGTTTTGTATTATTGTACTTGGCGTCTCTTGTGTATCCTGGAAAATTTCTGTGTGCTGATCTTTGTGTATTCTGCGCATGTAAAAGTCAATGAATGTATGACAAGGGGTGAATTATTGGGGGGGGGGGGGGGGGCACTGCCAAAGCTGTTTTTTAAAACATTGGGGGGGGGGGGGGGACGTGTCTCCCCGCCCCTCCCGCGAGGATCGCCACAGTATAAAAAGGATGGGGAGACGGAGGGAAAACTTAGCGCGCGCGCACACACACACAACCAAGGGTGTTGGTAAAAGTCGGAGGTGGTCGGAGCTAGCCGGAGCTAGCCGGAGGTAGCTTTATACACGATTTATACGACGTTTTCAAGTCTAAGAAATGGTTACCTGTTAATAATATTATACTTCCGTACTTTCTACCCCCAACAAAATAAAAATGACTATTTATCTGCCATTTCAAAGTTGTCATTCCTCGACCTCCGGGTTTCACCGATTTAATGGTTATATCGTACACATACAATATACGTACGTACGGCACTGCTTCACGCGCGCATGCACGGCCGATGTTCGGTATAGTAGTGCGCCCTCGCATGACTAGTTTTGGCTATTCTATTTACTACGGAGGGGCTTATATGACATCACAAAGCTAATGAAACCAGTTTGTGTATACACCTCTGGTTTTATGCCGCTCATAAAATGCTACCGTGGAACGACTGTTATTATAGGAAACAATTATTGTGAAACGTATTTTACTTGGAACAATGGCAATCACAATTTTGAAGAAGAAAAAGTTACCGGTACACTGGTGCATCATAAAATTGTGAGAAAAAGTACAACTGACGCTCCATTTGGTGAGACGGAGGTTGATATAAAATATTTGTTACAACTCTAAAAACCATATAAACCTGGGAAATGATACTTTGTACATGTGGGAATATTGCGTTCTGGTCAAGATTATTGTTCACAGTTCTGTGTTCAGAGGAAATCAGGCGCCAATAGTGCCCGCAGAAAAGTATAAAGAGTACATCTGACGCTCCGTTTTGCATTATTTTCGCGTCCAAATAGTGAGCCGGAGGTTGATGTAAAATATTTGTTACAGCTCTGAAAACCATATAAACCTGGAAAATGATACTTTGTACATGTGGGAACATTGCGTTCTGGTCAAAATTATTGTTCACACTTCTGTGTTAAGAGGCACGTGCTATATATTGCCGGCCGAAAAGTACAACTGGCGCTCCGTTTTTCAATATTTTCGCGTCCAAATAGTGAGCCGGAGGTTGATATAAAATATTTGTTACAGCTCTGAAAACCATATAAACCTGGGAAATCATACTTTGTACATGTGGGAACATTGCGTTCTGGTCAAAATGATTGTTCAAAGTTCAGTGTTAAGAGGATGACGTCAGGCGCCATATTGCCCGCAGAAAAGTACAAAAAGTACATCTGACGCTCCGTTTTGCATTATTTTCGCGTCCAAATAGTGAGCCGGAGGTTGATATAAAATATTTGTTACAACTCTAAAAATCATATAAACCTGGGAAATCATACTTTGTACATGTGGGAATATTGCGTTCTGGTCAAAATGATTGTTCACAGTTCAGTGTTAAGAGGATGACGTCAGGCGCCATATTGCCCGCAGAAAAGTACAAAAAGTACATCTGACGCTCCGTTTTGCATTATTTTCGCGTCCAAATAGTGAGCCGGAGGTTGATATAAAATATTTGTTACAACTCTAAAAATCATATAAACCTGGGAAATGATACTTTGTACATGTGGGAATATTGCGTTCTGGTCAAAATGATTGTTCACAGTTCTGTGTTAAAAGGAAATTATGCGCTTATATTACCCGCAGAAAAGTACAACTGACGCTTCGTTTTGCATAATGTTCGCGTCCAAATACTGAGCCGGAGGTTTAAGCTCCCCCAATCGGCTCTTGAATATATCGGCAGTGGCGTAACTACGGGGGGGGGGGGGGGGGGGGGGGGGGGCACATTCCCCCCACCATTTGAAATTTCGAATTGCACACAAACAATACATCTGTTGCCATTCGGTGCCCCCCTTAAAATATTGGTGCACCCCCAGGTGCCCCCCCCCCCCCCCTAGAAATGCAACCCTAATTGCGCCGCTGTATATCGGCCCGTTTCACACAGATCTGGTTCGCTCCATCTAATATAGTCCAGTAAGAATTGACATGAAAAATGCCCAACCCTGGCATTTTTCTTCACGGAATTTCTACTCATAAACCGTTATAATGGTTGCCCCGAACACACACAGAAATTTCAACCAATTTGGTACTTGGGGAAATGTGATTTTAAGCTCTTAAAAATGCCGATTTCTACATACGAATGTGATATTAACCAATTCCTGATACCCAAATTGTAACAATGATTAGCCAATAGAGCGTGTAAGTCTCGCGCATAAAGGTCACGATTGAACTTATGGGCACCTCTGAGCCGCCGGCTATAGGACTTTAACGTGTGGTTGATTTTGTTTTCTATAATTATTATACTTTGTTTTAACAAAGACCTGAACCATGAAACGGCCATAAATATGGATGATGAATTCAAAATTAATTTTACAATATATAAAAACATGCACGACTGGCTAAATTATTGAAGAAAAGTAGAAACAAATGTTTGACCTGAGCGTCAGGTTGCAACGTGATTGGCTCGTTGTCGGAAAGAGAGAGCCCGGCCCGGCCCCCAAAACCCCTGTACTGTCCACGCTGCGGACGTAAGTGAACGTACAAACATAATGCAACGACCGCCTATAATATACTTTGGCGCGTGAACCACCAGAACAATGGGGAATGACGTACGTTTGATGTACAATACTTTTTCGTTCTCCTTTTCCCTAATTTGATATATCGTTCACATTTTGTAAATTGAAATGAAATTTTTTTTTTTTTTTAAAGTTTGTATCTACCTTTCAGTAAAAAGAACAGCTTCAAAACAAATTATTTCAAGAAAACTACTCGCTTTACACGTTGAAGCTCCTATTCGAGGTGCCCTGAAGTTCGGTTTTTCGTATAAACTCTCGTATACGTTCTCGGGGTCAACTTACACGCTTTATACAGGCTCATCATAAAGCATTTCACGTAAAACCGTTGTAGCCAAGTTGTTACTTTTATTTAATCGATCACAGACTCAGTTAGCCTATAGCCATATTTTAACCGAACTGATGTTATTAACCGGATTGATATTATTTTGCAGCCAGATAAAATAACTTGCCGACAAAATTTGTCCTTAGTTGATGTCTAATTTTAGGGTTTTTGTGCGATTTTTTTGGAAAAGTTCACATTTCTGTGAAAAGGAATTACCCTCAATACGGCTAATTCCATAAAGTTTCACCCGATTCTTTGCTGCAATTAATACGTGTTAACAATAACAAATGTATTTCTTTCTCCCAAAGTTATAATGATAATGGGGTAGGATGGGGAGCACAAGTGGTGGAGGCCTCAATGGCGGAGGGGGCGTGTTACAATGCCCTCGTACCCATTACACCACTCTAAAACGGTATTAGGATGAGTAATTAAAATATTTGTTTCAATAGGGCCATCTCTTCCAGAAAATCTCGAAGTATTTTAAGGGCAGAAGCCGTTTGGTACTTATGATGATGACAATGATTTTGCGATGACAACGAAGACGTCCTTAAAATACTCTTTTCTCATGCTAATTTTGATCAAAATCTTCATTAAGTTTTCTCATTTGCCATTTTGTATTAATTTAGGTTAAACATTTGCAATGACCCTTTCCCAATCTTTAAAAGGGTATGATTTAGCTTAGGTGTCAGAAATACATGCCTTTCAATATAAATTGTGCATCCCTTTGGTTTTCAATTAATTAACATATTTCCCCAAGGTTGATTTTGGTTGAATTTTTATGGAAGGTAGCTATAGAGTCCCAATAAATACTTTGCCACTAAAATGTTCCTGTAACCAAAATGTCAGGGTCCTCGTCAATTCTTACTGGACTAATAGGCGGGAGTCTGGTGTTTCAACCAACGATAAGTCACTGATCGAGATCCCGATCTGTGTGAAACAAACAGGACCTACACCTGTATACGCCGGTTCACACTTTACGCGAATGCGAATTGAATTGGAACAAGAAACATTTTTAGCGAAATTCGCCGGCCTTGAAATGTGTTCAATTACCGCAGCGAGAGTTCTTGTCATGACGTCTAAAATCTATTTGCATTCGCGCTGAGTATGAACCGGTTATATCATCTCTGTCGAAATATACTTCTATGCCATCAAATTAACCCTTTCACAAAAATCTCCAGAAAACAAATTATCATAATTACTCTGGATGTCTCAAATGAAGTATGCTTATTTCTTGAAACTCGTTTAATTTCAGAAACATTCCAGGAACAACAATAGGTCAGTTCTGCAAAAAAGCTGTTTTAAAAAGGCACTTTTCCGGTGCAAGCTAATTTTGTTCACAAACCCAAAATAGCAGACAAACTTTACTGTTTAATTGTATAACATAAAAATTGGAATTCACTTTGCACTGTAAAGTCTCAACAAGGTAAACTACTTTCACGGTTTGAAAACGAATGCGTTGTTCACAGTATCACGGCTGTTCCTTTAGGATGCATTTCTGGCACACTCAGTGACTATCATCCAACGACTGTATGCACACTCCACTCTTTGAAATGCCTTGAATATGCAGCCAGTCTAACGCCTACAGAACGCTGTGGCATTGTATAGGCATAGGGTAGACCATGTCGCCTCTATCAAACTGCTTTAATTAGTGACATTCATCATGTACGAAATTATGTTGCAGCCGCTCTTTGGAGGTTGTCGAGGTACATTGGAGGAGGACACATTTGTTGATGT
Source organism: Hippasteria phrygiana (assembly GCA_037893225.1). NCBI lineage: Eukaryota > Metazoa > Echinodermata > Asteroidea > Valvatida > Goniasteridae > Hippasteria > Hippasteria phrygiana. The sequence goes on from JAZGUH010000628.1 coordinate 549,787, forward strand.
TAAACCCCTGTAATTTTTTTGAGGATTACGTGTATCTTTTTCAGCAACTTTCTTTAGCACTAACGGGCATGTTCGCATATATGTGGACAGGTGGGCTGTTTTATGTGAGAGATCTTGAGCAACTGCTTCTTCGTTTTCGAGCTATACTGAATTAATACCAGCGTATATTCAGACTACACCCAAGCTGCATGCCGAATAACTGCACCGCGCTTTTGGGGACATAGTGGTATATATTTGTTCGCACGCGGGGATGCTCTTTATTCGGATATAGTCTCACTCCATCCCCCGTGCTTCTACTTTGGCACACCTCCAGTCATCCTTTGCATTTGGGTTATTTGCCCATGCCGGTAAAAATGTACACATCGCCACCCTTTAGTTTAACTGGTGGTTCTATATACCACCTTTGCCATATCGTGACATGTATAAAACGGCCATGGCGAAGATTCAAACTGCATGAAGATCCGCTAATTGTGGTGTACTATAGACGACACACCGCGTCGCCTCTTCCATACGCGACGCGACGGCACGACGCGACGGCTCCGTTGCATCGTGCCGTCGCGTCGTGCCGTCGCTTCTTTGTCAATACTTTTGTACACATTCTGGCGTCGCGTCGTAAGTCGCTTCGTGCCGTCGCCCATCGCGTCGTGCCGTCGCGTCGTTTTTTCAACTTGCAGGGTTTTTCACCTAAGCGTCGCCCCTTCCGTCTCCCATCGCGTCGCACCGTCGTGCATCTCGTCGTGTGCCGCGTCGTCTTTCATCGTCATGCATCGCGCCGCACCATCGTGCGTCGCGTCGTGCTTCGCTTCGTGCTTCGCGTCGTGTTTCGCGTCGAATTAGCCATGAGCAAGTTCGATCAAGGACCAATGGTTAACTAGTGGTTGGTTCGTGACGTACGTAGCGCATGAGCACTGAAGTTGAAGTGCGAACGACTCTAGTCGAACTATTGTCATGTCAACGCGACCATGACAAAATGGCGGTGGCTATTTTTTTACGTTTTTGGACAAGTTCATAGATGAAAGCAAGACCGACGATATTTGCTAAGTATATCAACAATGTCACAAGTGGTAACGTGTGCATTATTTCAACATGTTCAAAGAAAGACAAAGTAACAAAAAACGATCGTTCACTGCTGCTGAATATTTACGTTTTTTCCGCCATTTTTCTGATAACTGGTCCTCTCTGCACTATGCTATTAAAACGGCTATTGGTAACCAGCGATGCGACCAACCTCGGTAGGCTGGTCGCGAATCGTCGACTAGACTAGTCCAACCATCGTCGACTAGCGTGCGTTCGATCAGAGTTAGTCGAACTATGGTTAACTATAGTCCTTGATCGAACTTGCTCAATGCCATTGTGAAAATGTGCAGTTGAAATACCGAACTTGTTCATGGACTAATCCGCTAATAAATTCAAATTAATGCGCGCATGCTCATAAGCGTGCGGTGAAACAAAAAGCCTGAACGCTGCATTTGAAATGTGTAAAAAGACGATTTTGCTAGATGTTTTCTTAATTCTGTTTGCGATTTTCCAGCATGCAGGCCCGTCACAAGGAGGGGGGGGGGGGGGGGGGGGGGGGGGGGGGGATCAAATTAGCATCACGTGTTACGAGAACGTCAACGCGAGCGCACAAGACATTTTGGCGTGGCCGGTATGTATATGGGCCGGTCAAACAGAAATTACGCGTTGACGTTCGCAGGAAACGTGCTGCTAAACCTATTATCATTTTTTGTGAGCCTGAGAATTTTGTTTGTACAGCTACCGGTAATGATTCCTTGCGATTTCGCATATGTTTGGCGTTTTTTGTTGTTTTGCCAGACACTGAAATTATTAGGTCACTCAAGTGAACTGTATTGAATGGCGAAATAAAGCATATAGGAAGACAAAAAAATCACCGGCCGTCGAAAATCGAAGGGGGGGGGGGGGGGGGGGGGGGGGGGGGTGGACATCATTTGACGCATGAGGGTGCTGTTCAAAACATTAAGATACGTATATTTAGGCCTACATTTGGCCATGCTATAGGTTTTTTCCCGAGGATTTCCAGTTTTAAATAAGCAGTCACAGTGCAATAAAACTTTTGCTATGAGTCTGTTCCTTTATTTGGTACTTTTCTATTAATTAATTTGGTACTTTTTTCTCTCCCGCTGGATTTTCTTGGGGGGGGGGGAGGGGGGAACTGGGGGGGGGGGGGGCAAGGCCGACGATTGGAGGGGGGAAAATTGCCCCCCCCCCTATCCCCCCTCCCCCAGCGCCGCCACTGTATATGGCCTAACTATAGATTTGGTGTTCTTTTCAACATTAAAGGTGATAAGTAGAGAGAATAAGTAGCGTGTGATAACATGTGGAACTTTGTGTTTATTTCTTGTGATGTGGCCTCCCCCCCCCCCCCCCCCCCCCCATCAAGCACTGTGGCCCCCTTATGCCTGGAGCTGGTGACGGGCCTGCCAGCATGAACAACGGTACCGCGCTACAGTGGTGTTTGGCGGGACAAAATACAAGAGTTAAAAGAGAGTGAACTACCTCCCTCGCTGGTTTTGTAGAAGTAAAAAAAAAAAGGCAATTGAAATTGATCAGAGAAAGAATAGTGACAGGATAAAGTAAAATACATGTACATGGGAAATCTAGCCTTTTCAGAGGAAAAAAATAACAAATAAAACAAGGATGCGGCTTAAAAAAGGAACTGGTTTTTTTACTTGGCACTAGGCCTATTAAGTTTCATGATGTGTAACATAGAGATGTTACACAATGTCTAACAGTGTCCCCCCAATAATTTCGGTCTTGTAATATACATTTAAGGGTCATTGGCTTTAACATACACCAGTACTATGCATACCGTAGAGACACCGAGTGCAAATTTTCCGATAAGACGTCTGCCCTAGTAAGCAGGAAGTCGTGGGTTCGAGTCCCGCCCGAGTAAGCCTGTGATTTTTTTTCACACAGGCTCTCGGAAAGCACCGAGTATACAGCGCTTCATACATTACGTCGGGACAGAGCAAAAAGAGAAAATCTATGTTTTAATTTACAATACAGCTGTAGAAACTAAAGTTGTGTTTCAAGTTCGATTTGTAATCTGGATGCCTCCATTTGGTCAGCAGTTACAATCTGGCAATCTTTGCCAGCAGGATGAAGAATCTGTCGTAGTCCTCTCGGCCAAGGGTCTCGTATTATATATTATAGACTCAGTCGGTGCTAATTTTTTATATAGCCTTATGTAAAGGTTTATATACTTGCTATGTTGAAACAAAGACTTGAAATAGAAGTTGCCGTGTGCACGGGTTACATAAACGGTGTAAAACAAAGTTACAATAAAACTGCAACCCTGGAGGACGTTATAAAACCAAGCGGATTTCTCGTCAAGGTTGGGGGGGGGGGGGGGGGGAAGCACACAGTCAATTAACAAACAATAGTTGTTTGAACAAGGCCCATCACCATAATTCATTTATTTCTATTTCAACCAGATATTGCAATGGGGATGCTCAAAATGGGTCAACTTACCGATATATACTATATAGTTCTTGGATTGAATAATCTTGTTAAAGGGGGGGGGGGGGGGGGGGGGGTTCGCCCATTATTAGTTTTGTCCGCCAAAACTATATAGAGGGTGGGAACATAATCTCCCGTTCCCAAGATTGCAGGCCACTCATTCAACACTAACGAAAAATGTTGGAGATTGCACTATTCGGACGAATGCACTATTAATTCAACCTTTAATAAGAGTTTAATACATGTTACGGGAAAATTTGCACTCGGTGTCTTTACGGTATACAAAGTACTGGTGCATGTGAAAGCCAATGGTTTTCCGAGCTCAAACAAATAACAACCTCCGGCTCACTATTCGGACGCGAAAATAATGCAAAACGGAGCGTCAAAAAACTGATGTACTTTCTGTACTTTTCTGCGGGAAATATTAGCGCCTGACGTCCTCTTAACACAGAACTTTGAACAATAATTGTGACCAGAACGCAATATTCCCACATGTACAAAGTATTATTTCCCAGGTTTATATGGTTTTTAGAGTTGTAACAAATATTTTATATCAACCTCCGGCTCACTATTTGGACGCGAAAATAATGGAAAACGGAGCGTCAAAAAACTGATGTACTTTTTGTACTTTTCTGCGGGAAATATTAGCGCCTGACGTCCTCTTAACACAGAACTGTGAACAATAATTTTGACCAGACCGCAATGTTCACATATGTACAAAGTATCATTTCCCAGGTATATATGGTTTTTAGAGCTGTAACAAATATTTTGCATCCACCTCCGGCTCACTATGTGGACGCGAAAATAATGGAAAACGGAGCGTCAGATGTACTTTTTGTACTTTTCTGCGGGCAATTATTAGCGCGTGATTTCCTCTTAACACAGAACTGTGAACAATAATCTTGACCAGAACGCAATATTCCCACATGTACAAAGTATCATTTCCCAGGTTTATATGGTTTTTAGAGTTCTAACAAATATTTTATATCAACCTCCGGCTCACTATTTGGACGCGAAAATATTGGAAAACGGAGCGTCAGATGTACTTTTTGTACTTTTCTGCGGGCACTATTGGCGCCTGACGTCCTCTTAACACAGAACTTTGAACAATAATTTTGACCAGAACGCAATATTCCCACATGTACAAAGTATCATTTCCCAGGTTTATATGGTTTTTAGAGCTGTAACAAATATTTTACATCAACCTCCGGCTCACTATTTGGACGCGAAAATAATGGAAAACGGAGCGTCAGATGTACTCTTTATACTTTTCGGCGGGCACTATTGGCGCCTGATTTCCTCCTAACACAGAACTGTGAACAATAATTTTGACCAGAACGCAATGTTCACATATGTACAAAGTATCATTTCCCAGGTTTATATGGTTTTTAGAGTTGTAACAAATATTTTATATCAACCTCCGGCTCACTATTTGGACGCGAAAATATTGGAAAACGGAGCGTCAGATGTACTTTTTGTACTTTTCTGCGGGCACTATTGGCGCCTGACGTCCTCTTAACACAGAACTTTGAACAATAATTGTGACCAGAACGCAATGTTCCCACATGTACAAAGTATGATTTCCTAGGTTTATATGGTTTTTAGAGCTGTAACAAATATTTTATATCAACCTCCGGCTCACTATTTGGACGCGAAAATAATGCAAAACGGAGCGTCAAAAAACTGATGCAATTTTTGTACTTTTCTGCGGGCAATATTAGCGCCTGATTTCCTCCTAACACAGAACTGTGAACAATAATTTTGACCAGAACGCAATGTTCCCATATGTACAATGTATCATTTCCCAGGTTTATATGGTTTTCAGAGCTGTAACAAATATTTTATATCAACCTCCGGCTCACTATTTGGACGCGAAAATATTGAAAAACGGAGCGCCAGTTGTACTTTTCGGCCGGCAATATATAGCACGTGCCTCTTAACACAGAAGTGTGAACAATAATTTTGACCAGAACGCAATGTTCCCACATGTACAAAGTATCATTTTCCAGGTTTATATGGTTTTCAGAGCTGTAACAAATATTTTACATCAACCTCCGGCTCACTATTTGGACGCGAAAATAATGCAAAACGGAGCGTCAGATGTACTCTTTATACTTTTCTGCGGGCACTATTGGCGCCTGATTTCCTCTGAACACAGAACTGTGAACAATAATCTTGACCAGAACGCAATATTCCCACATGTACAAAGTATCATTTCCCAGGTTTATATGGTTTTTAGAGTTGTAACAAATATTTTATATCAACCTCCGTCTCACCAAATGGAGCGTCAGTTGTACTTTTTCTCACAATTTTATGATGCACCAGTGTACCGGTAACTTTTTCTTCTTCAAAATTGTGATTGCCATTGTTCCAAGTAAAATACGTTTCACAATAATTGTTTCCTATAATAACGGTCGTTCCACGGTAGCATTTTATGAGCGGCATAAAACCAGAGGTGTATACACAAACTGGTTTCATTAGCTTTGTGATGTCATATAAGCCCCTCCGTAGTAAATAGAATAGCCAAAACTAGTCATGCGAGGGCGCACTACTATACCGAACATCGGCCGTGCATGCGCGCGTGAAGCAGTGCCGTACGTACGTATATTGTACGTACGATATAACCATTAAATCGGTGAAACCCGGAGGTCGAGGAATGACAACTTTGAAATGGCAGATAAATAGTCATTTTTATTTTTTTGGGGGTAGAAAGTACGGAAGTATAATATTATTAACAGGTAACCATTTCTAAGACTTGAAAACGTCGTATAAATCGTGTATAAAGCTACCTCCGGCTAGCTCCGGCTAGCTCCGACCACCTCCGACTTTTACCAACACCCCACAACCAACAATAAGCGTTTTGTACTCTGTGTTCTCTTGCGTACCCCCCCCCCCCCCCCCCCCCCCCCCCCCCCGATCGTCGCCGTGCCAAATGATGTACCGGTACCTTCGGGGTTTGTGAAGGAGAGTGCGATGAAAACGATGAAAGCTACAGAACACGCGCCGGCCAAGATCCATTCCTGCCCACGTTGTGATTTGAAGACATTCAAGACACTGCAAAAGAGCATCTCAAGAATACTGAAGATGTAGAATCAGAGAGACCACAGATATGAGCTGTTGGGAAAACAGTACACGAGAGAAAGGGATCAACAAGAACCCAGGGTCATTCATCTTTCATTATTAACATGTGGAATTTTAGGCTTTCCATACAAACCCACTACCCCCATTGTTTTGTGCGGTAAAGAAGAGTCGTGTTAATTACAACCCAGCTCATTGTTTATCAACTAATATACATACAGAAAAGGAAAAAATACCTACTTTTCTGGATGTATTACCCCGAACAATAAATTGAATTGAATTGCTAATTTCTTTTTTCATTAGATAAGTTATGAGCTTTCGACTGAGGCACTCCACCCAAAAAGTTACACATTTTACGTTTCAAAATTTGAATTAGGAGCGGGTAATTGTATACATCTTTGCACGTAGCACATAATAAAAATGATGCATTTTAGGACAGAGTGCACGTGCACAGTGTAGTATTTTACTTTTTGTCCAAATAAGTTTTCGCCCATAATTCTTTAGTGGTGGAAAATCAATTAAGTTAAAAAAATTCAGTCATGCACGGGCAGACAGCTTTAACTTTCTCTAGCCCGTAAACCCTGCTTTCCCCAATACATTACACGTACCACTTATGATCATCCATGGCGCAACCTGAAATTCGCGTAGTGGGGGATAGATCATGCAGAACAGTCCGCTCCCAAGTCCGGCAACGATGCCCAAAACTGCCAACACACACGGCAGACAAGAGCCTCTCTACGGTCGCCCGACCGCCTGTGGATATCCCCTCTGCCCGGCAAATCATTCTGACTCATCCCGGAGTCAAAGCTAGTAGCTAAAATAGCTTCGTGTCTCAGGCAGTACAGGGACTTTATTTGCCAAAGTCGCACTTGTACATCAGGCGTAAAGAGTGTTCAATTTTTTTTCCATGGGTCAACCATGAATATTTGTGAAAAAATAATCGGTTTGGTCTTTTGGGTACACCGTCAGGTATCAAAGCGCTATAGTGAATAGGCTCTTTTGAAACTTTTCGTGGAGGCGCCTGATCAATGGTCGAGTAACTTTGAATGCGGAGCAAAGTTACCATAAGGAATTCGTGTTTTGTGAGAGACTGGTATTTCCAGTTGGAGGGTCAACCGAGTGAAGTAATAATGCAGGACGTTTCCCCGTCCCTCATTAACCATTCAGACTTCTGAATATCTGGTCGCGTCCGAATCTTGTGTCCAGAGCCAGGTCCAGGTACCACGTGTCAAAAAAACCAAAGAAACGTGTCCTACTTTTGATCCTAAATAACTTGTTTACCAATGGAATCAAACCGAATTTTCAGATCATGTAAATAAGGCATGACAAATTTTATGGAGCGAATTTCATCAGCTTTGTGCAGGAGAGTGAGATTTAAACGCCATACGAAAAAAATACTTTCAGAATCTGCCACTCTGCAGCTAAAAGCTTCTCAAGGAATGCAGGATCACCCCTGATGTCATTGCACACCTCCTCGATCGTTTGGCGCAACACATCAAGAGTTGCAAAGGGACGTCTGACATCTATAGACCAATATTCCTTGAGATAGCACCATAAAGAAGTCACACCGTCTCCAGAGCTGTATCGACATTGGACGACGCCAAGTCGAAAGTGGCAGATTCTGAAAGTGAGTATTTTTTCGTATGGCATTTAAATCTCACCCATTTTGACAAACCTGATGAAATTCACTCCATAAAATTTGTCATGCCTTGTTTACATGATCTTAAATTTTGGTATAATTCCATTGGTTAATAACGGAGTTATTTAGGATCAAAAGTAGGGCATGGCTTTTTGACGCGTAGTACTATACCCACAATGCACTGCAAATGTTCCTAATCGCTGCAAAAAAAATCAAAAACACACACGCTTTGAACAAAATAAATTTCTCCACGATTCAAACTCATTAACGAGAATAAGCGGCCCCAATCTCTTTTAAAAAGGGAAATTATTACAGAGCTTGCGCACGCGGGGCCAATCTAACAATAGACAGCGAAGTCCGTGACATTATGTACATTCTACATTTAGGCCCCAGAATTAACTGCGCACGTCCGGAAAAAAAGTTTTATTTTCAGGGGTGTACACAATTCCATGCTAATTAGGTACAGGAAGAAAGACGTTTTGTCTTCTCAAACAAAACAAAACAACACAGCCCTTGTCAAATAGCACAGTTGGAAAGCATTGTCTACGTTTTTATTTGCATATAAGTTCTTGTCCATAGAGTACCGAAGTGATGACGTCAATGCAATGCAATGTTTGGAGCCAGAATACTTTTGTTATTTTGTGTCAATGTGTTTGCATGACTGGCTGTTAAAGTAACAGTCGAAATCTCCATTTGCTTGGAGCCAGTTGTGCCAACTGACGTCAGACTTCGGTACTCTATATAATTTTATATTGAAGATATATAGAATATGAACCGCATATAAACTATCATTAAAGTAGCTTTATATTCCATTAATATTCGAACAGAAAATAGTTGAAAAGCTAGAGAAAATACACTTTATAGTTAAAGTTTCTTGCACAATAGTATGACTGGAACAGTCAAGAAAGAGTTTTGGTTAACCAGAAAGACCAACCAAACATAATTATACTTATCAATTGTTTCCCCACCCCCAAGGGCCGTCCCCACCCCAGACGTTGGGATTGCTTTTTTGTTTTTTACATGCCCGAGGGTGGGGGGATTTGGTCACTTCCGAAATGACAATCTCCACAATGGGGGCGGAGCAGCCAGGGGGGGGGACTGACAAGTGCATAACATTCAAATAACACAGAATAGTTCAATGTTCTTTGTAAATGATTATCATGAATCTATAATAATAGAGTAATTAATTGAAAATTCAAATTTTTAGCGGCTTAGTTTTGTTCGTTTGGCAGCATCCACATTTAAACAACATAAGCAATTACGATTTAAACATCCAATTTGCAAATTTTACACAGAAAACCTTAAAGGGACACATTGCTTTGGATTTGGCGATTTGGGCTATAAAAATTAAATGGATATGGTTGGAAAGCTTTTTAAAAAGTAGAATATAAAGATTCACATAACTATCCCTTCAAATTGCGTGTTTTTTGGTTAATTTTGTGACAAATAACAATCCGCCATTTTGTAGAACCAAATTGTTGACTCCACAAAATGACGGACCGTGTTCACCAGTCGTATTTCCAGTCGCAGCTGGTTGAAGTACGTCTGGGCAATTATTATTGATCCATTTTGATGTACTATAGCACGGCGCGCAGCACTAGTGATATGTGTCGCGAGGTAGAAAATGGTACCTGGCGATCATCTGATAGGTTTACAAGGCCACTGGCTGCGGCGCCAGCCTAAAGACTCTTACAGCGTATTTTGTGCATTATTTAGACGGTAGTATTTACTACTGGAAATAAGTATCGCGGGTCAGATGTCAGGGATCAGAGGCCAATTTTTTGTTTTGTAATCACTACTCACTAATTACAACACATTATACGTGTTTGTTTGCATGAACAACCCTTATAAAAGACAAGGAACATTTCCAAACAGCAACATTTCATGACATTTGAAGGCAATGTGTCCCTTTAACACAAATAAAGTTCACTTCCGTTGTGGTTGGACAAAAATAATTCTTTAAGCACATCCCTGGATAGAAAGTGTAAATTTGATTTGCGCTCTGATTTCAGAAAAAAAGAATCAAAATCCAGTAAATTACTAGAAGCCTACCTCACATTAATTCTAACATAAAGCGACTTTGTCCTGTGACAATGTCGTGCATTTTTCTAAACGCACAAAAGTCAATGTATGTCATGTTGCAACTTGGGGTGTATTTGGAAAATTTCACAAAGTCACGTACATGCCGGCATGTGTTTAACAAATACTTTATATTGTTATGTTAGTGTAAGCATACATGGGGTATCTAAGGCAACCTACAAAATGGCTATTTCTAGAAAAATTTAATTGTAATAGAATTGTTATAAATCTGAACAAAAGCCGATTTATTTCAGCTGCAATGGATGAAACAATTGCATCAATAGATACAAAAAAACACAAATGTTTACCAACAAAGTTTAAAGTGCATTTTTGTGCGACAGAACAATGTTCAGAACACGATATTATTGCAACACAACTTTGTATTATAATGTAGTGCAGGCCAAAATTTATGAAACAGTTACTTAAAAATAATAGAAAAATGATCTGATCTTTCATGAAGGTAGAAATTTTGGAAGTTTTTGAAAGCTATATTTAGTCCACTATAAAGATCAAGGTGCAAAGACATAAAAAAATTATTGCTGTTGTAGAGACTGTAAAAACAGCATTTCGAAAGTCCTTGTGTACAAAAAGAAAATTGCACTTAAAAAAAAAGGCAGATTTCTGTTGAAATGAATTGTGACCGACTCTACAAAAATGGGTAATATGTCGCAAAATTTGAAAAATGAGTTATATAAATAGTTGAATTTGTCACAACCTAAGCTTTAATTTGGTGTAGGTTTGACCCCTGTGGCATTTTGTGTTCTCGAGATATCTTGACATTTGTATTCTTATATTTTCCAATTTAACGGAAGTGCGTTTAAAGATATCACCCTTTAAACACAAAACTGCAAAGAAATTAGATGTAAATAATTTCTATCAACATTTTTTGTTCATCTTTATTCATCGATATTAATGTTGATAAAAATAAATTCTAAAAATATAGATATAATAGAAGCCAACAAACCAACAAAAAAAAAATATAAAAAAATCACTTTGAAGATCTGTTCGCCCGCTTCACATAGAACAGCCCTGTGTGTGTTTCTCACAGGTTACAGGTAAGAAGTTCCAAAGAGAGGCAGTACGAGGGAAAACAACTTTGAGTATCTCACAGTACTAGCCTTTGGAACAACAGTGAAAGGATGTGATGAGACAGCCAGGCGAGTAGAGTGCATGAAAGTTTGGACGGGGAACTAATGACTAAACGAACACTGGCCACTAAAGGCCACTGGCCACTAAAGGCCACTAAAGGTCACTAAAGGCCACCGGAACTAAAGGCCACTAAAGGCCACTAAAGGCCACCGGAACTAAAGGCCACCGGAACTAAAGGCCACTGGAACACCTTTCATGATGGTATCGATAAACAGTGATTTAGTCGAGACCATCACGAGACCACACAAGACCCTGCAAGACCAGCACAAGACCAGTGCAAGATCAGCAGTCTCAATTCAAGTCTTAAGCTATTCAAATGAACTGTAATAAAAGCATTCCTTTGTCATGGTTTATGCCTGTTACTTGTGCCTGTAACAAGCTGGTCTTGTGATGGTCTCGACTACATCACCATCGATAAAAAGAGGCTCAATGAAGCAACAGAGCGTCGGACATGAAGGTGTTCCAGGGAAGGTGCCAGGTCCTGACCAACCGTTTTTTGGCTACACAAAAAAGTGGAGGAAGGGGAAAAAAAACAAAAACAAAAAAACGATTCTGCAGAACAAAATTAAGATTTCTCTTGCAGTAGAGCATCGTAAGCTAAACGAAAGTATGCTTCAGGCGTCAAGGTTGCACTATATTTATACACAACCTACATTTACTGCAGAGGGTTTTTCTGTTGAAACGCTTACTGCATATATTCCCCGAGTTTCTCCAACGCCGTCTTGGTGGCGCGTATGTTTGGGTGGTCCCGCTCCAGGAACAATTCGGATATACGCAGCGCCTCGTCGAACTGGTACTTGGCACGCTGATACATGTTAGACGCCATGAAATACAATCCAAGATTGAATCTGAAATTCACAAGACACAATTTATTTGACATTCCAAGGCAGAACATAATATTTTAGAGCCATAATCGGGGATGAGATTGTCAATGAAGAAAAAAAGATGAAAATTGATGAAATGTCTGAAAAATACATATCTTTCTATTATAATAATGTTTTTCTCCGAGAGTAAAAAGTCTGAATTCAGATAAAAGTCTGAAAAAACTCAAGCCAGCATAATACACAGGATTTTATTTTTTTGAAAACCATCGTGCTGTTTCCCAACAAGATATCTAACTTTTTGACGATTTGTGACCCATTCTTATGAAATAGGACACATTTTGGACTTGTCAGAGTTCTTCTTTTTTTTATATGCAAATTTGCCCCACTTGAGGTACAGAGCTACAAAAATAGAAAGAATCAAAGATACAAGAGGTAGAAATTAATATTCCTCTTGAAGCAGGAAAGATCGTACGATTACTGAGGAAAACATGCACCAGGCAAAGAATTCCACAGAGATACAGAACGAGAGAAAAAGCTATTTGGCATAGCTTTTCGTTCAACATCTAGGTACAGCTAGAGTATATCGGTGGGAACAGGTGGAAAGCCGAGTTTCACACTCAAACACCCTAACTGGAGGAATCAAGCTGATTAAGCTGGTGGAACATTTACCATAAAAACCTTGCCTTAAAGAGCATCCATGACTCCTTATTTTTTTATATACAGTGGAACGCTGCTGTACCGAACACCGCTATACCGAACACCATCCTTGGCTCCCAAATTTTGTGTACAAAACTTTATACCGAACATTGTTGAAAAAAGGCAACGGATTAAAAAATGTACTGGGCATTTAGGCTGTTTGTAATTCCCAAACAGCCGCAGCTTTATGTTGAAGAGTGACAGGTGGCTATTATTTCCCCAAGGTATAGAAGGGAAAAGCCAACTGTTGCTTTAGAATTCGGTAAGCTTAGAAAGTATGAACATGTAATTGTCCTTAAGTTACCGGCAGCTGAAAATCGCTATACCGAACGATCGCTATACCGAACAAAATCTGTGGATCCCGCGATGTTTGTTATAGCGGCGTTCCACTGTATCACTGAATTTGATATCCTGATGAATATATGGACATTATGTGGGTAAACACCTTGACTTAAATTTCTGCAGTGCAAGTCAAGTTTTAAGGATGTGTAACTTAAAAGTAGCTCCGGCGACTTGTGACTCATTTTTCGGGGGTTGGGACTCAATTTTAAAAATTTTGGGCACGTTTGAGACATTCGGTTGAGGAGAAACAATAAGAAAGTGGAACATTCTTTGATTTGTTAAAAGCGTCCTCGCCCATTCGAATCAAAGAATGTCCACCTTTTGAGTCCTTTCTCCGACTTAAACTATGTCCCTTTCACACCCTTCATCAAGATTTGTCAAAGGAACAAAAAGTGTCTATTCTTACTGATGCTTTGAGGTATGAGATGAATTAGCTGCAAAACAAATTATAAATAAATCAATACAAAAAAAAAATATAAAAAAATAAATAATAAATAAAATAAATTTTTAAAAATCTGCACTTTTCTGAATAGAGTGACGTCACAATTTGAGTAGTTTAATGAAAAAAATCAAATGAAAAGTCAATTAGGTTTTTAGTTGGTTTTTTGCTTGGTGTTTGTTTGACTTGATTGATTTTCTTAAGTTGGTTGTTATGGTTGGTTTTGGGGGAGGGGATTTGAGTGGGGGAGGGGCTTATCGAAAATGGGGTTAAACCCAATAGCGCCAGGTGAGAACAGTCGTAGCCTTTATCTAGGACGTACCTGATAGTCGCGACGTCCACGTGATCCTTCCCATAAGCCCCTATGAGGATTCCCAAGACGGCCTGGAACACCGTGCCGGACATCTTGTCGTTCATATCGTCCAGCACCAGGCCACAGTTGTTGAGGATGGCAGCGACGCGGGGATGGTTCAAGCCAACATCGCTCTGGGTCAACTTCAGGTCCCACAGATGCAGCAGCATGGCATTGTCAAGCTTGCTCTGACTGTAATAAAGCTGTCCGATCTGAAGACAAGGTTCATACCGGTTGTTACAATTCATGGATTTTGTTGGTTTTTCCTTTTTGCATCAGCATGACGCAAATTCGTGACCCACTCTACAAAAATGAGTCTGATGTGTTAAACATAAGCTTTACAGTTGGTCTGAAAAAGAATGAAATAAGCTTTCGTTTGGTATATGGCACAACTGTGTAGTGTAATGCATTGTTTTTTACAATGTTTTTAAATGTGCGATTTCTTATAGTTATATTAAAAAGTCCGAGACATTAAACCACCCCATGCGTGAAAGTGTAATGCACGACATCCGACTTATTTTTGCAGAGCGAGTCACAAATTTTCAATATATATATTTTTGTGTACCCTTCATTGATGTAAACAAATTCCATCGTGTGAATAGTTTGGTTGCGGTACACGTTGCTATTGAATTCAAACCAACCAGCCGACTCCGACAAGCATGGTTGTTTAAAATTTTGGACGAAAATGCGACTGGTCGAGAAACCCAGGCCAAGGTTTTTTTTGGTCCTACCCACTTTTCTGGTGCACACCCAACGGCAAAAACTGCTTGCAAAGTTGGCCACAGTGGTCGCTCCATACAGTACCCATCGCGCACATGAAAACTGTATAAACAGACGGTCGAGTTGTCTCAAAGGCAAAGTTGACTTGTCTCAATGGTGACTGGGTTAACAGTTGAGTTGTTTTCTTTAATGCAAATCGCCCATCAAAACCAAAGGCCACTCGAGGTGTGGGCTACAGAGGAAAGTGTGGAATAACCAGCCCCTCACACTGAAACAAGACAAGATAATCTGATCTCTTCACAGTATGAATAGGGTCGGGATGGGTAACTAGTCCACTGCAAGGCATTAATAATGCCTCTACCCATATTAGGCGTAGAAGTGCTATGGCCCAGGACTGGGCGCGAACCCACAACCTGCAGAATTACCCGCAGACTACGAATTCAATGCTCCAAACCACCACGCCACGGCACTTACACAGTTGACTCATGCTTGAGTCATCTCAATGGCCGAGTTGTCGAAAGTCGAGTTGGTCAACAGTCGAGTTGTCTGACATGCGGTTAAAGTGCCCTATCACAAACACATTATCAGCAGCCGATTTCACGAAACCTTGCGCAATTTAATAGCTCTACTTACGCCACAATGTATTGAATAATATGCGCAACATCTATTAAAAATCAATTTCACGAAAAGGTACCTAGTGCGTAAATCGCCGACTTGCGCCACAAATTATGGCGTAACTTACGCACTTGTTTTAGGTGGCTTAAGTTGTCCAAATAAACACCGAAATGATGACTTAGCTAGCCGAGCGTGAGCATAGTAGAACCATTAGTTGCTCAAATCATTTAAGAAATTCACTAGATTATTTCAGAGAGTAATGAAATGATCATCTGCTGCAAGTTACTTGTGAGATATTTCCCGAAAGTTGCCACCAATTTTTTGTTCGGAGCGAAGTTTCAAAAGTGAAAAGTTTCAAAATGGCGCCCCACAGTTCAATTTCACGACTGTTCTATGTATTTTTATTGTTGTACTAAAACAGTCGTCGTAAAAGTGGCATTCAGCCTCGTCCGCGATGTATAAAACAAATAAAACATTGCGCAGCTACGCGCTGCGTAAGGATGTAGTAAGGATGGATCGTAAGGATGTAGCGCAGCTGCGCAACACTTTTTATAGTGCAAGTCATACGCCATGGCGTAAGTTGCACACTGTTTCGTGAAATCGGCTGCTGGACTGGTTGTGAACCTCTGACCAGCTTATCTTTTTCTCTTTTTTTGTTATAAAAATCACCCAATACAAGGCTAAAAGCCACTCCAGGCAAAGGGTTACGATCAGAGGTGGTAGGGTCGGCGACATTTGGAATTGCCAACCCTACCACCCTTTACGGTTTCCCTGGACCAAGATATAAACAGAGGATAAATCAACAGATTCCAGAGAAATTATCCCGATTTTCAGACCTGCGGGTAACTTCCAGCGTCCGTGCGACCAACTCACCTCCCCGTTACACGAGTCAGGAATGCCAATCCGCTGGACTACATAAACTCACAACAGTGCGAGTGATAATCACAACTGTGGGTACGAAAGCGGTATAGCAAGTTAGTCCGGTTTACAGTACCTGTCCATTAATAGCGGCAACGTAATGATGCTTGGGTCCGAGCACGTCAGTCGCCAACTCCTCAGCACGTCGTAGGAACCGGATTGCCCAGTCGGCTTTGCGTTGCAAGCTCAGCACCGACCTATATACAGAGACAGTGAAATCATTGACGTGGGTTTTGCTTCATATCTCTGATAAAAAAAATCACTCTGCCACCGGAGATCTGTAAACAGTTATAGTCTGTTCTACTGATAATTTTATAGTAAATGTTCAGACACAGGTGAAAAAGTAGAAGAATTGTAGGATCAATATTTTCAAAAAACAGGATGAAGTCGGACTCGAGGACAAAATCAGGATAAAACAGACTTTTACATGCTTTCAGGAGTAGCTTTCGTTGATACTCACTCATGTCACGAGCCTTATTTGCACAGGTGAGATTGAACAAAAATAAAAAAAATCCTCGAAATCCACAAACAAAATCAACGAAAAATCCACGAGGACCCCAGATCAACATAATAATAATAAGAATATTACAACATTTATATAGGGCAATATGAAACAAAAATTCCTCAAAGCGCTTAACAATAAAAATGAAAAACGCTATAAATAATCCCAGTTAAAAAACCAAGCTTCAATTTTACATGAAACACCACAATCACACAGTTATTTGCATGAGCAAACAAGTTAAAAAGTTAAAATTGCAAACTACTAAATTACAGGTTAAAAGATGGGTCTTCGGCAATTTCTTAAAATCATATAGTCTGTATTTGCCTAAAGGCACCCCCTTAAAATATCCGTTTTTATTGGTCTATATCCACTTTTACAGGTAAAAACACCTTTAGGACAACACCTCGGAAATTCCAGATTGCAAAAGAGATTCTTCAAAAAATCCTGAAATCAGGAAAAATCCCGACAAATCTCGCCCCTGTTAATTGGCATATGTTCTGCATGTACTCACAACACCTCCGTGCTCCATCCTCAACTAAGCTCTTGGAAGTAAAGTTGCAGTACTCCTGCACCCAAGCCCTTCATTGTGTGATTTTCATACGACAGCGTGCAACAATGAGGTTCAATTTTTCGGAGTTGTGGGGCAAACAATTAGGAAAAAGTTGGGGGGGGGGAAAAAATAGGAAAAGTAGGAGGAAGGTAAACAAAAAAAAACGAAGGAAAAATTAGGAAAAGTGGAATACTCGAAAGCCTGTACGCCACTCACCCCATGCCCAGCAGGGCTTTGACTAGCTGTAGTTTCTGTTCAGGAGTCTCGATCTTATTCTGTCTCTGCAAGGCCTCGTGGAAATGTCCACGGGCTCCGTCCAGGTCACCCAGCTTGATGGAAACTGTTCCCAAGGAGATCAACACCTGGCGATGACCGACAATGAACAACATTCAAACTTCGACAGTTTTTTTGATATAACATAAAAATACAACTGCACGGTTCCATACAGAAAAAAAATAATCGGGGAGCTAAAATAACATTTTCGAAAAATAAATTTTAAGACCCCCGACTTTGAAAATTTCAGAAAATATTAAGAAATTATTTAGGTTTTTTTATTTAAAAAAAATATATTTCAGATATTTTAAAAACAATTTAAAGATTATTGTGCTCTTTTCGATTTTCACCTAGAAAAAAATAATGTTTTTTTTTATTTCTATTTTTATAGCATCGAACCAAAAAAAACCGCACCCATGTTTAGTTATTAAATAATTACTCCACAAACTTTGAATTACTTGCAGCCTGACAATAATTCTGGCCGAAAACTTGAGAAAATCTGACAAATTATTTTTAGAAAAATTTACAAAACTTCGGGTTTGGAATTTTTCTTTAGCAGACTAACCTCCAGTACGTCAGGGTGTATGCATCTGGTCTGGTACTGGTACTTGGCGTGATGGTAAACGATAGTAGCATGGCTTCCGATATATCGGGCCTCTAACTCAGACAGCAGACGCTCGTTCAGTTGTCTGGATTTATGCAATAATATCCAATTTGTTAAAACATGTTTTTTTTTTATCCAAAAACAAGAAAATAAAATAGGATTATATTACAAAAATACATGAAATGCCAGTATGAAATGCAGTTGGGGGTCTATAGGTCTGAAAATTGGGATAAATTCTTTGGTATCTATTGAAGATTTATACTCTATAGATCTGGACCCAGGAAAACCGTGAGGGTGGTAGCGCTTGCAACCCATTAAAATGTGACCGGCTCTACAAAAATGGGTATTACATTGTATGTCGCAAAACTTGAAAAATTCGTTATATACACAGTTGAATTTGTCACATCCTGAGCTTGAATTTGGTGTAGGTTTGACCCCTGTGGCATTTTGTGTTCTCGAGATATCTTGACATTTGTATACTCCTATTTTCCAATTTAACGGATGTGCGTTTAGAGATATAGCCCTTTAAACATAAGTCCAAAGAAATGAGATGGAAGTAATTTCTATCAACATTTATTTTTTCGTCTATTCCTCAATATTAATGTTTCAGTAAATAAATTCTAAAAATATAGATAATAGAAGCCCCCCCCCCCCCCAAAAAAAATCTTTCATATGAAGAATTGTTCGCCCTCTTCACATAGAACAGCCCTGTGTGTGTTTTCAGTTTTCACATGCAACATAATGCCCTTTTTTGTAGACAATTAAAAAACAAAAACGAGGAAATTCCAATCTTTACAAGATTTTGTACAGCGTTTTTCAATTTTCAATGGCAAAAGTAGTCAAGAGGGGTCAGGATCAGGAGATCTTGGGGGCCACTCCACCGGTTGATTTCAAGGCAATGACCAGTTGGCGCAACTCGGATTTTACCCGACCCCCTTAATTGTCTCCTGTGCAGTCATGCATGGAAACTAATCCAGTAAAAATGTCACCAAAAGAAGCAAGAAGAGTTACTCTAAAAGTACATATGAAAATATCTTATCTATATTGCTACAGAATAAAACTATGGCCAATTTTAAAAGTGTATATTTTTTTTTGGACTCACTGTATATATCATGCCACATATAGATCAATACGCTAACATACAGAACATACTATGAATATTGGCATGGAAATCTTTAAAATGAACTGAGATCCAACAACTGCTTGTATAATGATCTAAACAACACAAAAAGTAAGTCCCCCCTAAATGACCCCTCACAGTTTCTTAAGTAAGTTTAACTTTTCAAAGATCACATCTACTGAAAAATATTTATGTGGGTGTCCTTTTATTCATGGTTGACTGAGCACAAATTGAAGACAAAATGACCCATTTTCAAAATTCACAAAAGTGACTTTATTACTGCGGATGACTGAGAAGCAGATTAACATTAACGTTCAATAACGTGTGTATCCACCACGCTTGGCAATGACCTCCAGACATCATCTTCTCATGGTGTTGACGAGTCTGGTCACCCGCTGCCGAGGGATTAGCCATCAATTCTTCCTGCAGTAATCGCGACAAGTCCTCCAGAGTGCTTGGATATGGGCATACACATCGTTTCAGCAGGTCCCAAAGATGCTCGATGAGTTTGAGGTCTGGTGAATTTGCCGGCCAAACCATTTTCTGGATCCCCTCATGAGCCAAGAAGGCGTTCACCTCTCTCCCTCTGTGAGGACGGGCGTTATCGTCCATGAAGACGAATCCATCACCATGGGCTGCGGCATACGGTGCAACGTATGGACGCAGGATATCGTCAACATATCGTTGCGCTTTCAAATTGCCATTGATCTGCTGAACAAGTGGTGTTTTGTTGACAAGACTTATCACTAGATGTGATCTTTGAAAAGTTCTTACTTAAGAAACCGAGGGGTCATTTTTTTTGGGGGGGACTTACTTTTTGTGTTGTGTTTATAAAGATCAGGGTGGGCGGGGATTAAGAGAGGGTGGGCGGGGATTAAGAGGGGATGGGGAGGGGGGGGGGGCGCGCTACTGACCTCGCTCCTTTGAGTAGCCCGAGCTGCATGAAGAAGCCGGCCATAGCTCGGATCAGACTGTCTCTGGGTCTGGACACGTCCCACTCCTCAGACCGAGCCAGGACCCCGAGATACAGTTCCTCTACCTCCTCGTAGCCGCCGAGCTAATGAAATGGCAGACGACGATCAGGTAAAATACAAACAGAAGCCGATTTCACAAAATTGTGCAGAGCTTTAAAAAAAAAACACTTTGCCTTGAAAAAAACGCCAAATTTAATCTCTTTGGGTTTACATGTACCTAAACTATTTTGAAGATCTGAGTGTTAAAATTCTACTGTAATTTGTAATATTTAAGGAGAAATGAGGAAAAAAAAACCGATACATTGACATCCAGACATTTAGACTGGCGCCACACAGAGCAGCCTGCACGCAATCAAAAAGCCAAGGGCACCATCTTTTCTGAACCAAACCGGTGTCCCCCCGCAAATTATTTTCGTCAATGATTTTGAGACAAACAGTGCATTTTCAAGGGATGGTCGGGTACATCTGCTTAGTGATTATTACTTGAAGTAATCAGAATTGATACTGAATATTTCACAGTGCAAACGACTCCAGGCTTGAATTTTGTTTACAAAATCAACATTAAAGGTAATGTACACGATTGGTAATCCTAATTTTTTATACTGAATTATTACAAAAATACCTGACTAGACTAAGTTAATAGCAATCTCAATCATCCTGTGAAATGATGGCACATAGTGTGCTGTCGTTTTCAAAAAAAGTTGAAATTTATATCATTTTCCAACGATTGTTCCGCGTAACAATCGTTAGAAAACTGCCCTCTATTGACCGAATGTAGTTAATTTGTGTTGTGTCTAAAAATGGGTTAACAATCCGAAAATGGGTGCACGCGCAGTGTACCGAAGCGACGCGTTGTAACCAGTGCATGCAGTGGATCTTGGACGTTCCGCTCAGCCCTCGGCCTCTGTACATGTTATGTGACCCATTGAAAACGATCCCATTTACACAAATTGGGCTTACTTTACAAGAGGGCGCTATAACAAATGCCGCCTGAAGGTTGAAAACGAATGCTGTTTTCTCAGGTTTTTTTTCGCCATCCAAGAACGCGAAACTTTGAACAGGTTAGTGGAACGATATTTCCTATAAAATACTAACCCCCAAATCCAATGACCAATCATGTACACTACCTTTCATAACAAACTAAAAAGCTCTGACATTACCTGCAAAATGACGGCCTAATCATCTTTTGTGGACTGCTGTCAGCTGTCTTGGGAGAATTAGCGCAAACCCGATCCATTTTGGACCAGAATCAACCTATAAACTCCAAGGTAACCAAATATATACTTGCAGCCAGAAAGAGACAATCGCAGTCAAGTGCCTTGCTCAAGGACACAAGCTCTGACCAAAATCGAAAAAGGTAGCCTGCAATATAGCTTACCAGTTGCCAGGACTTGATGAGTTGGAACTTTCCCTCCTCGGTGCTCATGAGACGTTCGAAGACAGCGACGTTGAGGATGGTAGCTCGCAGGCGAGTGAACTCCTTAGCCTGGGCCAGACAGTGGGGCACTTCTTCCACCTGTGATTGGGTAAACCCGGGATACCTTGATATTTGGGGGATTACGTACTATACAGCAATGTTAAATTACAAGAAGATTTTTCTTGAAATAAGAAATATTTTCATATATTAAGAAATTAAGAAAATCATTTTTGGCAGTGTATATTATTACCCCTGCTCATCAAGCCTATTAATCATTCCTGAAACCTCAGCTCCCTGGGGAGTATACAGCCCCGGCTGCAAGTTAAGCGCACATGGACTAATCAAACACATAACCATCACTGCCCTCACAGGTACCCATTTACTCCTGGGCGGAGAGAAGCAACTTGCGACAAAGTGTCTTGCTCAAAGACACAAACACTGTGACCCTTGCTTTACTCGAACTCGCAATCTGTAGTATTACCAAGATCTTGAGTCGGGTGCACTAGGCCACAGCAGTGCGCTCATCTATCAACATCCAGACTATCCCGTGAAAGTGTCATTTTATTTGCGTACTTCGATAACAAACAGGCATTCAGCCGACATGGAACCTTGCCCAGCCTTGTATGACCATCGCCGAGATATATTTTCACCTCTAACACATTTAAAAACAGTCAAACAATCCACAAGGGAAACTGACTAGGTAAATTTGAATACATTTTCAAAGTGAACAAAGAAACTGGCAGGAGCGGGATTCGAACCTGCGACCTCCGGAACACCGTACCGGCGCTCTACCAACTGAGCTATCTTGCCCTATGTTGGCAAAAATCAGTACAATTGCAAATATGCAAATTAAAAAAAACTCACGTATCTGTCGTCAATGTCCTGAGTGTTGAACCAATTGGCGAGTTTCAGGAACGCTTGGCACTTGAGCTCGGGCGTGGAGAGGTACTTGCGCTCCACCGCCTGGCGAAGGTGATCGTGGAAGAAGTTCAAGATGCCGTTACGGTTGATGAGATTCTCTTCAAGGGACAAGTAGAAGGGGGACCAGACTCTGCCGGGTACCTGCGCAGGAAGACGTCAAAACCAGGAATGTCATTTGTTGGGTTGTTTAGTCACTAAAGTATGAGAGTTTTCACCTTGTCATCAGGAATGTTTTTTACTGAATTCAGCACTCGGTTGGTTTCAGCCGTTTCCAATACAAATATTATTATGGATAGCGAGGACATTACATGACCATTTGAACCCGTTCTGGTCTGCTATTTATGGGGTGGTATGCCAATATCGTCACCGACACCACGAACTGACACTCTCTAGCGCGTGAGTGCCAGGGCGCGCACGTATTTTACAGTGAAACCGAAATTTACTCAGCACGCGGTTTCACGAACTGACACCCAGGTGCGCGCGAGTGTCAGTTCGTGAAAACGGTGACGATATGTCCACGTATTGCAGATTGAAGCGTGCCCGAAAAGAAGTCAAACACGCTCACGTTGACACTCACATGTGCATACAGTCGTACTTTCCCAATACTTCCGAGGACAATGCTTTGTGTTTCCTATTGTCCCTTTAAAAATCGACCCCAGCACGTACTTCTACGTGCGAGGACCGATTTCAACAAAAGACTTGACGTGCGAGGACTGAAAGGTTTCTTTGTATTTCCTTTCTCCTCTTGTCCTCGGAAGTATATACAGAACCTGTACAACTATTAAAACCTCCCTACAATATACTGTGTAAACTTCACATCTCATATACCGAAATGTAATTAGTTCCTAGGAAGGCCAAAAGATGATTATTAAAATAAAAAAAATGTTTTTGTGGAATGTATTTCCGCCCACCTTCAGAAATTGAAGAAGTTCTTGTTCGCTCAAACCACGGTGGGAACACCAGAGGGCGGAAGTCGCATCTCGGACCAGACCAGGCCTGTGCAATTCAACAACAAATTTGAAAAAATCTCAGTGTCCGACTGACTTTATAGTGTTTATGCCAATTCATACTGATACAGACCCGTGTGGTCGACCTTAAACCACCGTGATCACAATTCACCAGCGGCCATTTTGTGGAAAGTTTTCATAAACTCGAAAGAAAATGGTAATAATTTCTCGGAAAATTTATTATATATTGAACACAATACCAATCTAACAACATCCAACAATGGTAAAAAGTTGTGATTTGTTGGACTTTTTTTTAGCAGTCAACACAAACTATATGTGAATATTGTATTCAGCAAGGTACCGGTAGCAGCTAAATACACTTGTTGGATTTTGTCAAAGTTATCGGGTGAAAGGTATACCTGTTGGATTTTCTTGTATTAAGGAGGGTGAAGGCAGATGTCTAATAAAACTTTAATTCGTCAAACAATCCACAAGTCTAGTAAACTTTTTGTTGGATGTGCGATTTCCTATACTTATAAGGACCATGAATGGAACCCTTCTTTTGTTCCCTCTGTTTGTACTTTAACTTTTTCCGAACAGCTCCCAGAATTTTGTGTACAAACCTTTGTACACAAAATTCTCTCGAGGACTCGGCCCAAGTCCTCGGTGTCATTGTTATCCCTAATCCCCCATTGTCCCAAGTCCTCTCTCGTATAACCTAACCCACTCACACCTGCTGTACTTTGTTGGATTTCAGCAGGGTATCTACAAAAATGCCTGGTGTGTAGGCGATACACTGCAAAACCCATGAAAATTTCCTGTTGGATTTTGTTGCATCAGTTTTGTTGGATTTTGCAGGGCCACATGTAAAACACTGAAGGCGGTTTTAGGGTCAAGGCAAAACGAGACTACGTCTTGTAACAAAATGTGTCCGATATCAGACGGGAAAAAAAAAAACAATTTGGCGAACCTCTCATATGTGATTTTTTGCTCGAAGTCCTCCTGCATCCGATCCAGGATCTTGACGAAGAGCTCGCCCGGGTTGCTGGCCCCCAAGTATTCTTTGATGGCAGCCGTCAATTGGAAGAAACTACCGTATATACGCACCTGACCAAACATCAAGACAAACAATTCATCAGGTGCGGGATCATGACCATGTTGGAAAAATTACTGAAAAAATAAAATCATGCAAGCAACATTTCGGAAGGAATTTCCTTGATGAATTTCAAGTGAGCATCACGACTCGGTAATAGTCTTAACTACACCATACTAAATGTTGAAACGAAAAAAAATGCAAATCCGTTCAGAAATTTTCTTAAACGTTTAAATGGAACTCAAATTTTAAAATGGGACCTTGTATTTACGCACTCTACCTTCAAGTTGTATTTCCAAAGAATCTACGATCTTTCTAAATTTATTTAATTTACAAAGCCTTTTAGTATTTGATCACATTCCAAGAAGTTTAATTGATACATCTCTCAATGACCAGCAACTATCTACTGTGTCAATGATACATAGTGTATACAATTGTTGATGTTTTCAATACGCCACTGGGCCAAGATTAATGCTCGGCGCGGACGGCACCTCTCCTACGTCTTAGTGTTAGTCTGATTAAAATAATGTGTTAAATTTGGTCTAGCATAAAATCCGGGCTATTAATACCTGGCCTTTTTTTTCAATCCGGTTTTAACCTTTACTACGAAAAAAAGATGATATATTTAACAAATTATTTGGACTTGGCAATATCCCCCGAATCGTTTATCCATGTGCATACACAAAACAGGAGAAATTCCATGTTTATTTCACGTGACCTCAGTTACCGCACAAACGCTGGGACGGGCAGTAGCCTTTTTGCAAGTGTTGACTAAACGTTTAAATGTTTAAACGCTACTGGAAAGTTTTGCTAAACGTTTATCAAATTAAGGGAGGAGTGGTTAATCTGTGGTCGGGCCAGGCCTTTAAAAAGCCCAGCCATGCCCAGGCCTTCAGGCTTTTACTCTTGCTATTGTGAGCCACAAATCACCTAACAATAGAGCGTCAACTAATCAATAAAGCCTGGCCTCTACCAGGCCAGGCCTGGTTGTAGCCCCACCCACACTAATCTGTAGCCATTCACGGCTTAATCAAAAGATGCCTCAGCTGTCAGTCAAGTCTGGGTGAACAATGGGAGCCGGCTGGACCCCAGAATTAATGGGCAGTTTATTGTGTACAATCAGGGGATTATAGAAGCCCAAAGGCCTGGGCGTTCCAGGGGCTTGGCCAGGCTTTTCAACAGCCTGGCCTGACCACAGATTAACCACTCCACCCTAAACATAAATTCCCATCCTTACACCATACCTCATCCAGCAGAGCCTTCAGATACAGTGGGTTGTTGGTCTGCTTAGCATCGATGATCATCGATCGTTGCTCCTCATTCAGCGTCTTGCCATACAGTTTCAAGTAGCCGGTGACGATCTCTGATTTCTCGTTAACGTTAAGAGGATGGACTCTAATCGTGGGCCAACCAGCGGCAGTGACTGCATCCATGGCCTTGATGAGAAGGGAATATATCAATCACTCGCTTGCCACTTGGTGTAATTTAGATAATTCCATTTCATAAATTGAAATTATGATTTATTATTGTTTATTCTTTTATTATGCAATCAAGGAAAATTGTTTTGTCCACAGCTCATTAAATAAATTTATTTAACTTTACCCAGTTTCCATTGTGGTTTGACGAATTACTAGGTAAAAAGTCGTGTCCTCATTGAGTGATCCCCACAAAGTCGCTTCCCAGGTTGTATCGTAAAATTGGGTGTGATCCCGTGCTACACGGCATTATGGGTTTATGACTTCTGACTAGCGCCCACCCAAACAAAGATACTGACAATTTGGGAGACCGCCAACATAGGGCAAGATAGCTCAGTTGGTAGAGCAACGGTACGGTCGCAGGTTCGAATCCCGCTCCTTTTAGTTTTCCTTGTTCACTTTAGAAATTCATAAAACCAAAATTGCTAACGATAATAAACCAACATACAACGTCCTGTTCACAATGAACTAAAAACAGGGTTCATACACCCTTGTGAACAAACAATTCCAGGACTTTTCCAGGATTTTCCAGGTCAAGATTTTGATTTTTCCAGGACTTAAATTCAGCTATGCCGACGCTGCGCGGGATCACGGACTCGTTTGCTGTAAGTTTTGATCGCAACTTATTGGACCGTTTTGTCTTATTTTGAAACTAATATTTATTTGACTACAATTTCCAGGAATTTCTTGGACTTCTTCTAAAAATTAAGCATTTTTCCAATACTTTCTAGGATGGGTACAAAATTCCAGGATTTTCCAGGTTTTCCAGGAGGCGTGCGAACCCTGTAAAAAACACAACCCATCTTGAATGAAACATTTACCTAGGATTTTGACTTACCCTTCCTGGCAGCGTGGAGAGAATCATGCAGACGTTCCCGGGCAAGGCTCTTGGAACCCATTTCATGTCCTGCTCGTCACCTGGAAAAATTAAATAAATTGTTTAAAAAAATAATGCAATTTTTATTCTTCGTCAAACAAACCACAAGGGAAACTGACTAGGTAAATTTGAATAAAGAGTGAACCGGGGTAAAATTGGACAAAAATGAAAAATCTACAACAAATCCATGAGGACCCCAAATCAACATAGTTTGTATTTGCCTAAAAGGCACCCCCTTAAAATATCCGTTTTTATTGGTCTATATCCACTTTTACAGGTAAAAACACCTTCAGGACAACACCTCAGGAATTCCAGATTGCAAAAGAGATTCTTTCAAATTTCTGAAATCCTGACAAAAATCCTGACAAATCTCACTCCTGGTGAACAAAGAAGAAAACTGGCAGGAGTGGGATTCGAACCTGCGACCTCCGGAATACCACACCGTACCGGTACTCCGGAGGTCGCAGGTTCGAATCCTGCAAATTTTCTTTGTTCACATTGAACATTTTTTTTCTCACCAATTTCATTCGTTTTGTAGAGAATTTTTTTTTAAAGACCAGTTCATACATATGTGACGTGGTATCACAAAATGTACAGCATTTTTACACTGAAAATTCAATTTGGGAATTTTAGCAATTTTTGCATGTATATTTTTCCCTTTCCCAAAGTTTTAAAACTGAATTCAATCTCGAAATATTTGTTGGGAGTGCTTTCTTTTTTGAAAATGCACACGGGTCACAACATTTGACATTAACATTTTTACATGAGAAAAAAAAACCTGTCTCAATAATGTACAGCTTTTTATAATAAAAAAGAAAAGTGGTTTCTGCGGGGATATATTCATTGTCCTGTCTGTACAGTATATATTCACCGTCTTCAAACCTCATTCTCAAAACAAGTGGTCATGATTCTTAAACTTCAAAATGTTATAGCTTGGTCGAGCGATAAGTTACAGCAACACATGACATCAAATTGAAGTGAATAGCTATACTCTCGGGAAAGATGAAAATCCCAATTTGAAAATACTTTCTACCCATTTGTTTGTGCTGGATCAGAAATATCATTAACCCTAACCCACCTCAATCATCCAAAATCCTCCTTGCAGTTTTGGAGGATTTTGGAGGATAGAAGATGAATGGTTTTGAAATTTTTGTTTATGCAAGTCGCCCATCACAAGGCCAAGGGCCACTCGAGGTGTGGGCTACAGAGGAAAGTGCGGAAGAACCAGCCCCTCACACTGAAACAAGACAAGATAATCTGATCTCTTCACAGTATGAATAGGGTCGGGATGGGTAACTAGTCCACTGCAAGGCATTAATAATGCCTCTACCCATATTAGGCGTGGAAATGCTATAGCCCAGGACTGATATGTGTCGAACCCACAACTTGCAGAATTACCCGCAGACTACGAATTCAATGCTCCAAACCACTAGGCTATGGCACTTCAAGAAAAAGAGGATTTCAGAGGATTGAGAAAGAAATGGCGTTTTAAGCGAGGAGGATTTTGGAGGATTGAGGATGAATGGCATTTCAAGAAAAAAGAGGATTTTGGAGGATTGAGAATGAACAGTGTTTCAAGCGGAGGATTTTGGAGGATTGAGGATGAATGGTGTTTCAAGCGGAGGATTTTGGAGGATTGAGGATGTTCCTAGCAAAAAGGGTCTGGGGGGTAGGGTTAAAGTCTCCCAAAATGTGTCGCCCCCCCCCCCCCCCCCCCCCCCCTTCCCCCCCAGTATCATGTATGACCGTACCTGCACCGGTACCCGTGTCTAGCTGGTTCAAGGCATCCAGCACCAGCACTACTTTGGTCTGTTTGGCCGCCATCTGAAGCCAAGTGGACAACTCCAGGACCAGGTTACGATGGGAGGAAGGGACCATCATCTCGAAGCCGAAGAACTGCTTGAGCTCCTCGTATAACCTGAGGATGATTAAAGATACCGGCAAGTTTAGCAAAACTCTGAACTTTTTGGCCCACTGCCACTGAGGAACAACTGAAGAAAAAAAATTTCCGTCAAGCAAAATGACTTTTTAAAACTGGCTATCTTGGTAAAATCTATAAAACCTAACCTTTCCCAATCCTCCAAAATTATCTTTGCCAAATGGAGGAATTTGCAGGATTGGGGGACTTTGGAAGTTGAAGCATTAAAGAATTTTGCAGGATTGGGGCATTATAGAGGATTTTGCCTCTGGAGGAAAATGGAGGATTTAGGTCATCAAGCCCAATCTGATGCTGGGGATGATTTCGGAGGATTGAGGTTACTGGGGCGTTTATCCAAAACCCACTGGAGGATTTTGCAGGATTCAGGCAGTGGTCCCCAGTATAAACAAACATTGGAGGATTTTGGAATCGGAGGATATTGGAGGATTCAGGTTAAAAATGTAGGGCATTAGGGTCAATGATGAATAATTTTGGAGTTTATATTCAGTCCATAATTATGGAAACTAGCAAAAGAATTGTAAAAATATATAAAATAATCATGAGGGATGTTTGGAAATAATTCAAGACCAAACTGAAAAGAATCATTTAGGGCTGTCCCGAATATACCAAATATTCGATCGTCAACCGAACATTCTAATACTTTTTGCCGGTTCGAATATTCGAAAAAAGATATATGCCAGTACAGATACGACTGATGCTATTTTAGTAGAAAAGTTACGGAGCTTAGCAGTGTGAAATGCCGCATTTTTGTCGAAAGGTAACTTTTTGTGGGACAGAGGTTTTTGCTGCCGTCCGTAAAACCCTTGACACTTGTAAAAAAAATAATAATTCCTGCAAAAATGCAAGCTGGAGTTTAGTTTCTTGAAAAACTTGATCGGCGAGGATCGAATATTCGGTTTTGAATAATTGAATAATAAATTATTCGAAAATGAACAGCCCTATCATGAAGTAAAAGAAGATCGAAGGAAATCACGGTCAAAATTTCACATCCAGAAAGTGCCGACAGTGTGAATAGCAACATTTTCGAATGCGGTTTTTGTTCAGAGCAGCGGTACAATATTCCTTCCGTCGCAGGTTCAAATCCTGCTGCTGCCAGATTTCGTTGTTCACTTAAAAAAGAAAAAAATGATTTAGACTGAAATGACATCAGTACCTTCGCAACAGGTTTAGATGCGAAGCACTCTCGGAGGAACTCCCGATGAAGTGCATGAACAGGAACACATCGGGATTCTCTTCCTGGAACTGGTAGGTCCAGTTTGCGATCAGCGCCGACTTCCCGGACCCAGACTCCCCGAGGATGACGAGGGGAGTGTTGGCCGGGCCCTCCCCACCGTCACCGTGGAAGACTCGCTGGGTGAACTCGGTGATCTGCTTGATGTACTCCGTGCCGCCGATGTAGATCCGTCTGCGGGGCTCGGCAAAGGCCAGGTGGGCCTCGTGCTCGCGCTGCAACGCGGTCAGCTCCGTGCCGGGAGGGAAGTCTTGGTCTATGCACCAGATGAGGTCCTGATGAGAAATTCAAAGATGCTTCAAATACAACCTTGCTAAGCTATAGACCCTTTTCATGTGACATCACAGGTCTACGCTCAAATTACCTTGGGAGGTGTTGTCATATTGAAATCTTAAAACGTGAAGTTTACAAACTATTCGTCAGATGGAGTTTGCGTTGGTGTGTAAATTCAATATAATGGGGTCTTACCCGTCACCGACGTATTTTATAAACACTGTATACTCAGTGTTGTCCCAAGAGATTTAGAAGAAAAAAAATAACTCTGGTGGGACTCGAACCCACGACCTCCTGCTTTCTAGTCCAGACGTCTTGCCACTCGGCTACTATTTACAGTTTACAACTGGAACGCAAGCAGAAAACCTATATGATCTTTGGAAATGAAGCTTTGTTTTGCTGGGAGCTGCCTTAAGAATCTATATCCAGACATAGCAGTTACAAGTGCACAAGCCGAGAATCAGTACGGAGAACGTCCTCCAACTATACTGGAAGTGTGATATGCATGGAGAACTCCAGTCAGATACACATTCACCACTTGTAGAAATAGTTTCGGAAATAACGTACACGTGTCAAAACCTCTAAAAAAAACAATGCCTTTGGGATTATAATCAATTTAGACAAAAACCTGTCTCTCTCGCCACCTTGCAGGTGTTGAACAACGGGGAAAAGAGGTTGAAAATGGAACCATTCAGCAAGCAGTCAGATGTTCTGCTCGAGTTGTTCGTGCTTGACTGAACAAAGTGTGGTACTGGGGGAAGATAAGGCAATGAACATGTGGTGCTGAAAGGGTTTATTTGATGTAGTATATTGTGTTGTCGCTCAATGATCATTCCCGGCTCCACTATAATCTTTTGAAGTTGTTCGAGTTTTGACCCCTTGTTTAGCCCCCTTGGGCACGGTATTTTACGGGAGACGTCGGGGTGTCGCGGCGGTTCTGGCAGCCAAATCGAACCGCTACAATGTGTTTGTGCAGTCAAGCGTATCATAAACAATAATCCAACAATGGATTGAAACTGCACAAACGGCGGCCAATGGCGTCATCCGGCCTGGTGGCACTTTGTTTTTTGCGTCCACAGACGTCATCCGTACGGAAAGGGTTGGAGAAATGAAGCCCAAATTTTATGGCTAATGCACGCCCTAACGCGAGTTCAAAAAAGAAACCACCCCCATACAATATTTGGGGAGATTGAATTCAGTTTTAAAGCTTTGAGATTTGATAGAATTAGAACTTTTCAAATGTAAAAATCCCAAAACCGACTTTTCAGTGAAATTTTTTTTTTCCGCTTGTAACTTTGATAGTTCCCACTCATTTTGTGCCGCCAGGTCAGACGTGACCCACGCGGGGGAAAAAATGAGTCGGATGTCTCGCATTAACACTTTCACGTACGGGGCGGTCGAATGTCTCAGACTTTAATATATTTTCAAAGTGAACAGAGAAACTGGCAGGAGCGGGATTCGAACCTGCGACCTCCGGGTTACCGTACCGGCGCTCTACCAACTGAGCTATCTTGCCCTATATGTTGGCGGTCTCCCAAAGATACTGAATATTTGGGAGACCGCCAACATAGGGCAAGATAGCTCAGTTGGTCGAGCGCCGGTATGGTAACCCGGAGGTCGCAGGTTCGAATCCCGCTCCTGCCAGTTTCTTTGTTCACTTTGAAAATGTATTCAAGTTTACCTAGTCAGTTTCCCTTGTGGATTGTTAGACTTTTTATTATAACTATAAGAAATCACACAAATCGTACCCAAAAAATGAAAAATGAAAAATATTTTATGCTCTTTTAGACCAACCGTAAAGCTTAAAAAAATGTATTTTTAACACATATTTGTCTCAAAACAGCCGCATGGTAAACTGACCTTCTGGATGAGCTCACATCCCTCAGCGGGAGTGGAGAATTGACGGACAGGCATCCCGGAAGTCTCGACGGCTTTCCTCAGAAGATTCTGCCGATCAAAATGCCACTGGCTCTCTTGATACTTCTTCTTCTTCTCTTTCTGGCCGTACAGAGAGAAACACAAATTAAAAATCTCTAAAGCCACAATGAACATTCTGATTAAATGAGGATGTTGATTGCCGAGTGACTTTTGAGAGCTAATTTTGATCATGTCCCCTCTCTAGCGCAGCAAACAAATCTGTTGTCTTAAACACCTTGCACCTTTTGTGTTTAGCACTAAGCACAAAAAAGGTGCAAGGTGTTTTGACGTCAGATTGGTTGGCTGCCCGCAGCGACAACTTTTCGACAAATGGCACCAGCGGGCTAGAGGGGACTTGATACAAAATTCTCTCTCAAAAGTCACCTTTTTGTTATTTCATGGCAGAAATATTTGCCGTTTAAATTTCAGAGATGTAGTCGAGTCCATCACAAGTCCCTGCAAGTCTATCACAAGCCCTCCAGTCCTAATCCCAATCACAAGCTATTCAAATGAGCTTTGACAAAGGCATTCCTTTGTCATTGTTCATCCAGTTACTTGTGACCGGCTTTATGAAAGCACTTCTGACTGGGTTTGTGAAAGTGCTTGTGAAAGTACTTGCAGGGACTCGACTCCAACTCTGCTAAATTTTACAACACGCAAAAAATACACTACAAAATGACGCAGACTTCTCTCAGCAATCAACGTCCTCGTAAATATCATTCTGCTTCTATAAGGAGCAGATCACGGAAGTTTTGCATGGGCGTGGTGAGGCCCTACAATTTCCACCCGTAAAAAGCAAAATAAAATTTAACAAAAACAATTATAAAAAATCTAACTTTGCTGTGGGAGAGAATTTGGTCGATTCACAACTCAGCGCGTCGCCAGCGGCAAGCCGGGAAATGCCAATTTCCCACATTCGGGGTCGACATCCCATCTATCGCGTTGTAAAGATGGTGGACAGTACAGCAGTATGGATTTCGCGAGAATGAGAGTGGATGAGTTAAGCAATTTTTTGACTGATCGGGAAATACCTTGTGCGGGAAAAAAGAGAGGAGTTGATAGATTTAGCGGAGAAGGGGTGTAAGAAGTACGGTCGATGCATTGGCGATACCCACTTCCGGTTTGGCAATGTAGACTTTTTCCCATGATGCACTGCGTAATTTGGAGTCTTCCGGCTTGCCGCTGGCGGCGTACCGAGTTGTGAATCGACCGAATTGGCGAGTGCAGGGGATCACAATGTGAAGAACCAACCGTCAGACTTGGTGTCAGTGAGTTATAGTGCTAGTCGAGATGGAGCTAAAGCGAAGTTAGTCTAACTGGTAGCTCTTGTGTGAACTTGATCCTTGTGTCAAGACAACTTGTTCAAGAGCGTGGGTACTTCTCTCACATTAAAACGAGGGGGAAACAGGTGCCCAGGAAATTGGGGATATCAATATCAATCACCATGGCAACTTACATCTTCCTCATCAGGTTCGAGCTCGTCCCTCTGGATGCGATGCTCACGGAGATAGAAGAAGGTTCGTCCTTTATTGGCAGCGGACTCTACATCGTTCAGAGAGCTGTGAAGGATCTCCAACTAATCGCAAGCAACAAATCGGACATTAAGACATGCTGTGATTCCGTTTTAAATCAAATGCCCCAAATATAAGCTTTGCAGTTGGGTTTTCACATGAAATGCAGAGATGTCAACCTGTTATATGGTGCGACAGAGAGGTGAACCATCATGACCACCCTGTCGGGGAGGTTTGAGCAAATTTGTCATTTTGCCAAATTTGTGGTAAAAATATATACTACATGCTAAATAATGCATGAGGCCAAGTAAATTTTAAAAACATGTTGAGCGTCCGGTTTTTTTTTTTAAAGGAAGGAGGTGCTTTTTATGATGTTTTTTGTCAAGATGGCCACCATTCTCTTTTAAATTTCCGACAACCGTAGGTTTTTCAACTGTTCGAGATACAAAAAAAAGGAAGAGACATGCTGGACAAGAGAATTGAACATGTTTACAGTGGTTTTAATAGTTTTAGTAAGCTTGTATGTTATTTTCCGGTGGATCGGTTGAAAAACAGGGTCCGGCCGGGGTAAAGCAAAAAATATTTCTCCCGGAGGCGTCGGCAAGGCATTGTTAAGAAATTAAAAATGAAGTATTTGAAACTCTGCAAGCAATTTGTTTTTGTTTGTTCTATTTTTAAACCACCCCCCCAATCCGTCACTGGTGTTACTATGAAATGTGGCCCAAGTTGACCTACTTTAGTGACGCTGGTCTTGTAGCGGTACTGGGAAATCCACTCCAGCCGTTTGAAGTTTTCTATGGCGTAATTGTAGCTCTTGTTCAAGAGCTCATCCGGTTGATTCTCTCTCTGGCTCCATCCATAGCGATCGCCCAACATGCAGATGAAGTACGGCGCACACTTCTCAACCTAAATCACGAAAGGAAAAGCAAAGAAGTTACAAATGATGGCAACTATTTATCAAAAGGTCACTGTTACTTATC
Organism: Hippasteria phrygiana; assembly: GCA_037893225.1. Taxonomy (NCBI): domain Eukaryota; kingdom Metazoa; phylum Echinodermata; class Asteroidea; order Valvatida; family Goniasteridae; genus Hippasteria; species Hippasteria phrygiana. Next base: position 584,722 of record JAZGUH010000628.1, read on the forward strand.
CGGAAAGCGTCAAAATGTTTCCGAGTGAAAGCCGATTGATATACAGGAGAGCCCTTTTGTCTGTCCCACGAGTGCATGTAGCGTAGCACATTTGTGACCCACTCTGCAAAAAAGGCACTTATGTTACAAAATTTGAAAATAGTGTTTTATATATATAGCTGGAAAGGCCATTTTATAAGCTTTCGTATGGTATATCTCTAGCATTTTGCAATCACAAGATATTTAGAAATTTGCATGTTTGTTTTCAGGAATTTCCTGAAAAAAAAACAAAAAGCAAAGCAATAGATGGAAGCACTCGACACAAACACATTCTTTTCCCAACTTTATTCACTGAAATCAAAGATTTTGGTTATAATATAGAATAATATCAAAGATACAAAAAATTCCCTCCCTTCAAAATCACTTGTTTGAAGAATTTTTCACCCGCTTCACATAGAACGGGCCATTACGCGTAAAAGCATACAGCGACTTATGTGCCCTTTTTGCAGAGCGGGTCACATTTGTGACTCGCTCTACAAAAAGGAGTATTATGTCGCACTGTGTGAAAACACACACACAGGGCTGTTCTATGTGAAGCGGGCGAAACAATCTTCACATAAGTGATTCTTTTGTTTTGGGTTTGTTTGCTTCTGTTATATCTATATTTTCATAATTTATGTTCAGAAACATAAATATTGATGAATAAAGATTAAAAAAAAAAAAATTACTTCTATCTTATTTCTTTGCACTTTTTGTGTTTAAAGGCCTATATCTCTAAACGCACTTCCGTTAAATTGGAAAATAGGAGTATACAAATGTCAAGATATCTCGAGAACACAAAATGCCACAGGGGTCAAACCTACACCAAAGTAAAGCTTAGGATGTGACAAATTCAACTATGTATATAACTCATTTATCTTCCACCAAAGATTTACTAATATTTTAAATTCACTTCATGGATATTTGCAGATCTGCCAACTTTCTAACTACTGAACGAACTTCAATTTATGCTGAAACCAACCTATCACCGTTTCCAAGCTTTAGACAACTTTGCACATGTTTGGAAGATTTAGAATTTCATGTGATATTGAACAGACACTATGGCTAATGGTTATGGATGGCGTTAGGTCAGTTGGAATAAACAAGTGAAGCTTTGAAAGTCAACATCTGTCAATAACAAGGTGATCCGTGGATCACACGTGTCGCCTTTTTTTGGTCACTGCATCGCATTTGCAAATTTTCAAATGAGAGCAATTTTACATTTTAAGCCTATTTTACCACTTGACCTCCAGTGACCTTTATGTGACCTTTAACATCAACATCATATAAATGTTCCCATGTTGCACCTAAGGCTCAAGTTTGATTGCAATTGGACTTCAACTTTTCAAATGGGGCCAATTTTACATGTTCAAACCCATTTTACAACTTGACCTCAGATGACCTTTGACCTTGGTAAGTGACATTTGATCTCATTAACATATGAAGGTTCCCATGTTACATGCATAACCCACATTTGGTTCCAATTGAACCTCCACTTTTCAAATGACACCAAATGATCGAGAGCAAAAACTTAACCTAAAACTTTAACATACGGTCACACGGGCCACACGAACAGAATTCACGACTGGCGAGTGCCCCCCAAAACATTCGTTTAGGCGACACAAAAATCAGTTCGCTTGTATATTCCACTAGCACATGCTGGGTAATATAAGGGCAAAGAATAATTCAATGTCTTTGTGCATTTGTACGTGGACGCTTTGTGAATAAAAAAATATTAAAATTGGAGGATAATACACCTACATTTTAAAACCAAATCAAATAATGGGAAAAAAATTGATGTAATGTAGACTATTTAATAAAGCATGGACTAAACATGGAAAGTTAAAGAGACGATGCACAAAGTCAATCTTTATCATTTGAATTCCTTTTTCTTTGGGGGGGGGGGGGGGGGAAGCCCATATCTGTCAATTGAAGACTGAAAAAATGCCAAACCTCTCGCAAGCAAATGGAGATTGTTTCTCCATCGTTGGTCTGTCCCTCTGTGATGCCCCAACGCAGGTCCACGTAGGTAAAGAACACACCACGGTCCAGGCAGATCCGGTTCAACTCGCGAAACGCCTTCTTAATGAGTATCTACGAACAGAGAAAAAACAGGTCAATTTTACTCGGTCAACAAGGCAAAGTAGAAAAAACAAATTTAGTGTCGCGCCTTTCTCATAAAAGAAAGGTCGAGGACCCATTTATCTACATCTAGGTCGTGGACCTCGGACAGTATTTTCCAAGATATATGACTTTTAACCAGTTCAGGTCGGATGACGTGCAAAGGTTTTGCGGTATTCAGAATGGATGACTGGTAAACACGCACTCGATCGAGGCCGGTAATATCTGTCAGCGACCCGCTCGCAGCGAGTGAGGCCAGCAATATCAGGTTGTGCTACCCGCAGATTACGGCCCGATTCCACCTGAACCCGGCTGGCATCAAGGTTCGTGAAAAATAATCCCGCGCCTGGATCCGGTGAATGTCAAAATAATCCCGGCGTGAACTGGTTAAGATGGCTTTCTCCAACAGTAAGGTCATGCAATTGATACAAAAACACAATAAATAAAAATGGGAAATTTCCTTTATTCTGATCGTTTAACTCTGCGACTTGCCACGGCACTTCTACAAAATGCAAAGGAATACCCATGTCATGAATGGTTTGCAGCTTGACTTAATTGTGACCGGAGTTGCAATGCGACTTGTGAAATTTATGACCGACTTGATTATGACCGACAATAACTGGACTTTTCTCTTCCTTCCCCCAGTCTATCGAAGGATGATTGACTTTACCTCTCTCTCCTCCGAGAAATCCCGGAAGGTGCTGGAGACGAAGACACGGATCTCTCGTTTCTTGTGCTTGATACGCTGGGTGGGCTTGGCGCGTGGTTTGGCCTGGGCGGATGTCTTATCTGCACCCAGCTGTACACCACGCTGGACCTCTGTCTCCTCTGATGGGGATAGGGGTTGGAAGGGATGGGGGGGAAAAATGTTTATTTTCGGAATTCCAATTTTCCAGACACTTAATTTAGGTGCCATAAGTCCAAACGTGATTTCAATGAAATTAAAAAGATTTGTTAAGTGTTGGGCCAAGAGTATATTCCGCTCATCGGGCTGACCGTCTCCTGTTTCTCAGACAATTTACACATTACTGTAAATATCTTATACTCTCCCAACTTTTCTTCTTCGTGGCACTCATGCCCATTCCCTCTACATATAAATATGTGTGACATTTTTTTTATATAGAGGTAAACTAATTTTTTGGAGGTAGGAGCGAGGCTATCAGTGGAGGTCTTGCAATGAACATTTATTAAAGATGATGTTGTTGATTGCTGAGAGTCTGAAGTCTGCGTCATTTTTCATGGGGGACTTGATAAAAATGGCTCTCACTTTTTGCGGTATTTCATGGCAGAAATAATTTGAATTTACAATACGCAATCTACATAAAAATGAAAAATGATGCAGACTTCTCTCACCACTGAACTTCTTTAAGAGCTCTGGCTTGGAACTAGGAGATTAGTGATGCCACAATTGGAGTCTCAGTAAAGCATTTGCCGCGAGAGGATCACATACAGCCATTTGGGCGTTAATACAGATTCTGTAAAAATACCACTTTTAGACAATATGAAATGATCCCTTAAACGACGAACTAACGTCAAACTGCTAACGTCAAACTGCTAACGTCAAACTGCTAACGTCAAACTGCTAACGTCAAACTGCTAACGTCAAACTGCTAACGTCAAACTGCTAACGTCAAACTGCTAACGTCAAACTGCTAACGTCAAACTGCTAACGTCAAACTAACGTCAAACTGCTAACCGTCAAACTAACGTCAAACTGCTAACGTCAAACTGCTAACGTCAAACTAACGTCAAACTGCTAACGTCAAACTAACGTCAAACTAACGTCAAACGCTGATTTCTTTTACTAATAAAGGGCTCCTCACTTGCATTTTGTAATTGAAAAACCGAGTGATTAACCTCTGGAGTATGGATGACAGCTATAGCCACTGTGCATACTCAATCCATTGTTTGCCTATTGCTTGCCTTACGCTTGGCTGCACAAGCCCGTCTTGGCATACCAGGACCCCATCACAAACAGCCGGACAGACCTTGATATTATTACCCAGTGTATTTTGTAGCTCTGCCAGTTCGTCCTTGTGCCGGTCGTAAAGGCCACGCACCATGGTGTCCAGCTCTTTGGCAAAGTTGGCGCCGGCGTTGTGGGGGATGTCGCTGTAACCGTCGCCCAAAGCCGCAGTCACTTCGCTCTTGACCCGGATGCAGGCGGCCGAGACGTAGGGTCCAAAGTGCCCCGCCCATGTCTTCCAATCCTTGGCTGCGGATGGCAATGTTCAGTTGGTTTGTTTGTCAATTTGTCCGTTTGTTTTTGGTTGGTTTCTCCAAGATTTTTAGCTTTGCTTATCTCACAGGTCCAAGAATTTTTGGAGGGAGGGGGAAGGGGGAGTTGGGCAGTTACTTAAGGACGACTTTGAACATGCGATGAATTACATGTTCATACTTTCTAAGCTTACCGAATTCTAAAGCAACAGTTGGCTTTTCCCTTCTATTCTTTGGGGAAATAATAGCCACCTGTCACTCTTCAACATAAATAAAGCTGCGGCCGTTTGGGAATTACAAACAGCCCAAATACCCGGTAGATTTTTAAAAAAAATCTGTTGCTTTTTTTTTTTTTTAACAACAATGTTCGGTAAGTTTTGTACACAAAATTTGGGAGCCAAGGATCGTGTTCGGTATAGCCGAATGTTCGGTATAGCCGAATGTTCCACTTTATGTACCAAACCTGTGAGAGTTTGAGCTCAATCTGTCATCTGAGTCGCATGAAAATACTGAAAAACCGTTCCGTTTTAACAGTGATTTTGTGCACGTTATTTATAGGCCTATATATGTGCTTTATATTCAGTTCGTTGAAATTGAAATACGCCACAGTATGTTTAGAGGTCTTCAGATCAGGGTTGTTTGATTTAAATCACTCTATTTAAATCATTGATTTAAATCATGATTTAAATCACTCGGGAAAAAAATACAAAAAATCACTAATAAAAATCACGTTTTGATTTTTTTTTTTATTTCTGTTATTTTTTTTAATGTAAAAACAATTTATGTTATTCAAACCTGACTGTCATTAACTTTAAAAAGAAAAGAAAACCCACGCAGTCCTTTGTTACAAAGGACTGCGTGGGTTTTCTTTTGTTAGATGTTCATAGGTTATACTCACTCTAAAGGGATGTATAAGGCCAGTTTCCATTTATCTTGTGTACAATGCATATGATTCTGAAGTACATTGTGTGTACCCGATACAGTATTCCTCTTACACATACATGTATGTACACAGGTTTAAATAACTCAATGCATGTAATACGCCTATCAATTGATGCCCCCCGACCTGATCTGACCCCCCCCGACCCCCGACCCGACCCCCACCCCCGCCCCGACCCCGACCCCGACCCACCCCCCCCCCCCCCCCTGCCCAACTCCCCCTTCCCCCTCCCTCCTCCAAAAATTCTTGGACCTGTGAGATTTTTATCCAGTTCATCAGGCATTAAGACTTTCTGCTGAGTTGTATAAAAATGACAATTAAAAAATGTCGTGTTGGGACTTTTAATGATTTTAAATAAATATTTACATTTTCAAAAATTGTAAATTTTGCCTAAACCGTCTATATTTTAACATAGGCCTAAATCTTTAATGGTGCTCTGTCCATTGAAAGTTACATTGTCTGGTTCCCATTCTACAGCTGCAAATGCAAAATGACGCCAAAGGACGATATTTCCACCGCAAAAATCTTATAACTTTTACGGGATCAAAATAAGGACAGTGCGTTAAAAAAATATGGTGGCTGCATTAAATAGTTTTATTCCACCATGGTTGTGTGTAGAGAGGAGGGGGGTTCCTGTTATCAACTTGGATGAGAAATGTGCAGTATGGTGGTGATGCTGTAAGACAAACTTTGTATTCTAGAAAAGAATATGATCAATGAAAGGGATTTCAGTACTGATTTCATGAACAATTGTGTGTGGTTATACTTGACTTTCAATGATGGTCATTTAAATTGACTTATTTGAAACAAATGTTTTATGCCAATGGTACGATGGTAAAAAAAATTATAAAAAAAATCGATTTAAATCAAAAAAATCAGATTTTTTTTATTTTTAAAAGAAAATCATGATTTTTATCAACCCTGCTTCAGATACAATTTTCTCGAAGATGACAGCATTTGAGATGGAAATTACTCACAGGAGGATCGGTCCTGGTATCATCTTTACAAACAGTAAGCTTTCACATTGAAAAATAAATCAATTTTGTTTCTGATCATAACCAAAAGCTATATCCTACCTTTTAACCCCTTTTATGCCCAAATAATTTTTCTTACACTGAATTTTACATTTTTAGGCTGGGGAATTTGAAGTCCCGTCGGGTGCGAATGTTTTAAAAGGATATTATATTCTTTGAAAAATTGTAACAGAAAATAATTTTTTTTAAAAAGAATACAGCCGTGGCAACTTTAAAAATACTTGGGGGAAAATTAAAATGTAATGAGCAACAAAGTTTGAGTATTAAATTCCATACCTTTGGTCTCTATGCCGACACTGCGAACTCCAGGGCCGTAGTTCTCGAATGTGAAGCAGACTGGTATCCAACCTCCCGCCCTGGTGTTAAAAGTGTCCTGCTTGCCGGTGGCCTGTTTCTCCATCACTTCACCTTCCTGGTTCAGCAAGGTAGCCGTCAACCAGTAGAATCCGCCTTGATCAGAACCCTCACGAAAGGATTCCGACACCTAGAATGGGTAACGTGAGGCGCAGGTTAATCTTGTTCCACAAGCATATGTGACCCGCTCCAGAAAAAGGTGATATAAGTCGCGCTATGCATTTACGTGTAATGGCCCTTTCAACGTTGAGAGGGTGACATTTTTCGTCAAAATTCATTTATTGTTTTTTGTCTTCAATGACATCTTAATTATCTAAAGTTTCAGGTTTGGTGCACAACAATGTTGATTTCAGTGAATAAAGTGAAAAAACAACCTTTTTAGAGTGCATTGTTCCATTGCATTGTATTAGAACTAGCTATTTCAAAGCCTGTTTTTTCTGTTGTGCAATTTGAACTCCATAGAACTAATTAATATGCAAAAACGCGATATCTCCAGAACGGAAAGGGCTTTGGAGCTCTATCATGTACCAAATGAAAGCCTACATTGTGGGCTATCCAAACATAAATAAAACTCATTTTTTATATTTTGCGACATAATATACCTTTTTCCGGAGCGGGTCACATATTAGGCTATTGGAAAGCTGCAACACATATGCACTAGTATTTAGTAAGCAGGAGTTTGTGGGTTAATTCCTGTGCTATAATAGTTCAGTAAGAATAATTGACATGAAAAATGCCCAACCCTGACATTTTAGTTAACCAAATTTCTGTTTAGAAACCTGGTCATGTATATGGTTGTGCCCTGAACACACACAAAAAATTCAACCTATTTTTTACTTGGGGAAATGTGATTTTTTAAGCTGTTAAAAATGGCGATTTCTACATGCGAATGTGCTATTACCCAATTACTGATGCCCAAATTGGAACAATGATTAACCAATACAGGCTCATCTTAAGTTGGTCAGAATCCAATATGGGCCAATAAAGCATGTCATGTAAAACCGATGTAGCTAAGTTGTTACTTCTTTTATTTTTTTTTATCGATCACAGACTCAGTTATTGCCATATTTTAACCGAACTGATGTTATTAACCGGATGGATATTATTTTGCAGCCAGATAAAAATAACAAAATGTTTCCTGAGTTGATGTCTGATTTTAGGGTTTTATGCGATTTTTTTGAAAAGTTTACATTTCTGTAAACATTTTGTTTTATCAAATTACCCTCAAGACGGGATTCGAACCCGGGTCACAACGGTGGAAGGCGAGGAAAGTACCACTATAGGCCAAGCTGATTTCCCTCACGATGGCATAAAGTCCGCAGACTTCAAATGAAACCTAGTAATGAGGCAGTATGACGGAGGACCCAAATCATACCTGTATTTCGGGGCTCGAGTCCAGGTGTTTCTCGGAAAAATGCTGCAAGAGATCGACTTCTTGGTACTTCATGCACTCCATGTATGAACCCACAAACACTGGCCACAGAAAAAAAAGAAAAGAGAAATTGGGTTTGTTATTGCAGGGCTTGGATTGTAAACCTGTTAAAACCTGCTTCCCTTCCTCCTATAATCTTTCACAATTCAAACAAAACGTGAATAGAAACCTTCTATCCCTGTGATTTCTGTCTTTTCTTGTCTTTTGTAGCCCACACCTTGAGTGGCCTTTTGGCCTTGTGTTGGGCGATACCCATACAAACAAAAAATAATAAAAAATAAAAGCATTATTTACTTGTTTCTGTGTGGTCGCCGCCTTGGCAATTTTTCCAATCGCCAGCGTAGTTCCAGCTGCTCATATCTCCATTCTACATGAAAATGAGATAAACAAAGTTAAACTATTTAAACTTGTACAAGTTGCTCTTCCTTTTAAAAAGTATACAAATGTATAACAAGGTTTATATAGATGAACGGGATGTAGTCGAGTCCATCACAAGCCCTCCAGTCCCAATTCCAATCGCAAGCTATTCAAATGAGATTTGACAAAGGCATTCCTTTCATCCAGTTACTGTGACCGACTTTATGAAAGGACTTCTGACTGGGCTTGCTAAGGGACTTGTGAACGGACTTGCAGGGACTCGACTACAACTCTGGAGGTGAAGCATAGGGAACTAGTCTGTCGACTTCTAATACCAGGCTAGGGGAGCCAGTATCGATGACTACATGTATATCTCATGCATATTCATGAGCAAGGCATAAATTCCAACTGGTCAATTCACTTTCTTCTGGTATCATGCCTTGTTGCAGACGTTGATGCCAGTTCTCTGTTGTGAGTTGCTTGAATGAACTGGTTGTTTGTGAGCCTGTTTTGGCTCTAGTGGCATGTTTCCCTCATGTGTTTTTTGTCTTGCTCGACCTCATCTCACACTCACCCGGGCATGTTCAGGCCTAGTCTAGACTTTGGACGAACCCCTAGTGGTTTCATTTTTTACATGAAAATACGCATAAAGTAAGGAAGGCATGTTAAATACAAACACTTTTCGAGACAGAGAGGCTGAGATATGTTTCTATTGATATAAAAAAAAAAAAATAAAAAAAAAAAAAAAAAAAACGTTTTTTGGGGGGCCTTATACATGGGCATGTTCATAAGCTTTGCGCAGAGTGTATATGTGCACTAACATCACCCCGACGACGGGTTAATTGCTTAAATTAATTTAAGCACCACCATACCCCAACATTCTGGCATCGTCTTACCTCTCCGGATGGGTTGACCAGGAGGTTGGAGGACCAGCCCGCAATCTTCATCTGTTTGATGTTAAACGAACGATCCAACGCCACCAGGGTATCAGCCAGCTAGTGCGAAAGGAGAAGCCAGAATTTAGCAATCAGTTGATTTTTGTTTAACATGAATGACGTCCGCAGTAGTTTTATATACTATTAAGGGGTGAAGTTGGTCTCGCTAATAACAGTGGAAGTTACCCCACCTGGGTCTATAGGTCTGAACATTGGGATAATTTCCCTGGTATCTCTATGAAGATTTATCTTTATAGATCTGGACCCAGGAAAACTAAGGCTGGCACCTAAAATGTGGCCAACCCCACCACATCTGTTGTAGCACTTTGGTGGGGGGTGGGGGTGGGGGTGGGGGGTGGGAGAGTGGTGAGGTGGGAGAGTGGTGGGGTGGGGGGAATAATCAATACATTGATCAATAAATATCTATAATAAATGAACAGAAAAAAAACCCAGAATAAACAGAATAACTTAATACCTGAAACAAAAGATGACAAAACGACGATAACACTACTGGGGAGACGTGAAATGTAAAAGTTAATACATTCAAATGCTGCCCAGAAAAGAAAAAAAATACATGTACAGGAGTAACTTTCTCTTCATCTTGAGCAATCTTACCTTCTGCTTGACTTTCATCTCATCGGCCTTCTCTTCCTGGTTCAGCATGGGTTCCTTGTACGTGTCGTCATGAATCATAATGGCTGTCGCTAGGCATTTGCTTTCAGCTACAATATCAACCATATAAATTTGAAATTATGGTAAAAATATGACGGAACTTAGGCCTTAACACGGACTAAAACACACTAAAAGCAATGCATATATCTCTGTTAGTGTGACAGTTTAAATGAGTGCAAAACAAATGTAGTACGTAAGCGTGTCGCTACAATCGCCCTCCACTGAACCCCGCGTATTTTGACCCGGAAATTTACAATACTTAGGGAGCACTGCCTAACCCATGGTCGGGCCAGGCCGTTGAAAAGCCTGGCCAAGCCCCGTGAATGCCCAGGCCTTCGACAATCCCCTGGTTGTACACAATAAACTGCCCACTAATGCCGGAGTCCAGCCAGCTCCCATTGTTCACCCAAACTTGTATACCAAGCACGTTATGTGACAGAGGGAACCCCCCCCCCCCGCCCCACCTTAGTTCCCCATACCTATACACACTCTATACTATTGTTACCTACTAGACCCCCCTAAAAACCTAAAAAGAATTCCTAAGATTCCGCAAACGCAATTACAACAAAAGAGGGGGGTTCACTCCGTCACATATCGTGCTTCATATGCAGACTTCATCTCTGGCCAACGAATGGAATGACAACAAAAGCAATCACTACAGATTAGTGTGGGAGGGGCCACAGCCCGGCCTATAGCCTGGCAGAGGCTGGGCTTTATCGATTAGTACATGCTCTACTGTTAGGTGATTTGTGGCTCACAATAGCAAGACTAAAAGCCAGATGGCCTGGGCGTGGCCAGGCTTTTCAACGGCCTGGCCCGACAATAAGTTAGGCAGTGCTCCCTTACATAGCAGGCTTGGCTGACTCCCAACATTTTTAGAGTCGATTTCGACTGAGCAGGAATGGCGATTCCATTCAGAATCGACTGCATATATCATGCCAAATGTGCAAGTTTCAAGCAGACCCAAATTAGAAAGTAGAATAGTGGAATAAAAATATTTTTAAAAAGAAGACAAAAGTAGGACTTTGGAGGACAAAATCAGGATAAAAGTAGGTTTTCATTGATACTCAGCCGTGTCCACAGCATCACAAGCCTCATTTGACATGTTCTCATCAACACTTGTGCTCCATCCTCAACGAAGCTCTTGGAAGTAAAGTTGCAGTACTCAAGTTGCAATACCAAAAGCCCTTCATTGTGGGATTTTCACATGACAGTGTGTAACACTTATGAAAAATATTCAATGAGATTTCATTTTTCAGAGTTGTGGGACAAAAAGTAGGAAAAGTAGAAAAAAATAGGAATTTCAAGAAGAAAAAAAGTCGGAAAAGTGGGAATACTTCAAAGCCTAAAAGCGGGTGTCAGCGGCGCTTTCTTTTAAATCCTAGCAGCGTCGTTATTGACTTCATGGACGAAACAGCTACCTCTGTGAAGTGCTGCATGCAATCTTTTCAGGGAATTATCTGCGATCTTTAAATCTTGTTTCAGTTGGCGAGTTTCAGAATCGTCAGTGCCTGGGTTTTTTTTACTCCAAGGAAGCACAAATTGGTTACTTCAATGAGTCGATTCCTTAAAAAAAAAAATGGAATCGAGATTCCAATTCCAATGTTGGAATCAAGCCTATAAACAGAGTATAATCACACCAGCATAATCAATTTGAGATGTATTCAATAAACAAAACTATGTTTTCAAACTGCAGAGAAATTACACTTAGGTTTTCCCGATGTATGCTTACAATTCTCAAAGTCGAGAGTAACCTCATCCCCCGAGCTACTGAACGGGATGGACACTACCTTAGCAGTCAATCTCGGGACAACCTCAGGAATAAGCTTCATCTGCCGAGTCACCTACGGATAGAAAGATTCACACGAATCAGTTCATTAAAAGTTCACAGAAATAAAAATTGGGGAAAAAAAATAATATAAAGGGTTCTGAACCACGGAGACTGAATTGACCGATCACCGCCGCCACTTATAATATCCCCAAAACGGTTTGCAAGTGCTAGGTTTCCCAACTCCTTGGTTGAGGCTAAGCATTGCTCCGACTTCAACTTTATTTGACACGATCTTTGAAATTTGATATTCATTTTACAAAACATCTCAAATATGCCTGGTGCATCTTTCCCTTCATCTTACGATCTTTCCTGTTTCAAGAGGAATATTAATTCCTACCGCTTGCATCTTTGATTCTTTTTCTTTTTCTAGCACCGTACCTCGAGTGGCATTTAGCCTTGTTCGGGGAAAACTTACATTCAAAAAAATAGGTAAACAAAAAACTAACCTCTGCTGACACGTCGAATTCCTTGTTTATTTTGATGTGCTGATTGTACAGATAGTCACTCACACTGTGCAGCTTCAAAGTCAAATTTCCGGATTTTCCAACAGGCATCTTACGAGAAATAAACAAAATGACATCTTTGATCATCATTGCACAGTTATATCTACAGCCAATGGTTTGCGCACCCAATGTGGGGGGGCGGGGCAAGGGGGCATATTGGGGGGAGGGATTGGGGGGTTGAGGCTGTCATTTTTTTCCTTTTTTGACAGATGCAGTATCAAAAATGAAATGATGTCACCAGAAGGAGTCCAACCACCACACCCCACCTCCCTTGTGGCGGCAACTTTGTTTTTCGTAGTTGTAAAGTCTGGTAAAAAAAACATTTGTTACACATGCTATGCCACCCAGCCAAACCGAACAAAAATAAGTGTGATGCCATGCTGGTCAAAGTTTGTGGAGGTGCTACGTAGAAAAAAAGAATATATGTGACCCGCTCCAGAAAAAGGTGATATAAGTCGCGCTATGCATTTACGTGTGATGGCCCTTTCAACGTTGAGAGGGTAAAAATTTTCGTCAAAATATATTTTTTGTTTTTGTCTTTAATGACATCTTAAATATCTAAAGTTTCAGGTTTGGTGCACAACAATGTTGATTTCAGTGAATAAAGTGAAAAAAATTTCCTTTTTAGAGTGCATTGTTCCATTTGCATTGTATTAGAACTAGCTATTTCAAAGCCTGTTTTCTCTGTTGTGTCATTTGAACTCCATAGAACTAATTAATATGCAAAAACGCGATATCTCCAGAACGGAAAGGGCTTTGGAGCTCTGTCATGTACCAAATGAAAGCTTACATTGCGGGCTTTCTAAACATGCATGGAACTAATTTTTCATATTTTGTGACATAATATACCTTTTTCCAGAGCGGGTCACATATGTGCTACGGGGACAAAAAACAAAATCAGCTGCAGGCCAGTCAAAGGGTCTACAGGTCTGAAAATTAGGATAATTTCTTTGGTAACTATTGAAGATTTATCCTCTAATTTAGATCTTGACCCGGGAAAACCATCAGGATGTAGGGCTGGCAACCTAAAATGTGGACATGACAAGTGATACAAATCCCAACAAATGACTTACGTCGTACGACATCCTGTCCGCAAATTGTGGGTGGGACTCGTTGACAGTGCTGAACAGAAATCCGTCCTTGGTGTTGCTCATCATGCTGTACATGTTGTCTGTAGGACTTACGAGGTGGCTAAACTTTCTTAGACACTGCAACCCTGCCATCAGAGAAACACAGTCAGCTGGAAAGTAGGTTGTGGGTACTCCGTGGGAAGCTATCTCTTTTGTGACGAAGTTGTTGGCTCTGGAAAGAGTGTGCTGAAGATGAACAGAGCGCAATCTCGTGCCGACGACGAACAGAGCACACTGTTCGAAACATCGAGACCTTATCTCATCATCGGCTTTTTTCAGGGCCAACACTTCCTCACAGAAGAGATATCATTCCATGGTGTACACGCAACCTACTTTCCCAGCTAATGACTCCACCATGTAACTCTTTAACCAGTTCACCTCAGAGGACGGGTTCACACGATCTGGCTGTTTTTATACACGGGCACGGCTGATGGGTAAAAACGTCAAGCTTGCCTCGACTTACCTCCGGGTGACGTCTCAACATGCTAATCCCTCATTTGTTTTGTACACACACACACAAAGTCCGAGAAGTCTGTGGAGGCGGACCGTGTGTTGAACTTGAACTTGGCTGCTGTGCACGGCCTGTTCTACAATTTACGCTCCGGTTGGTGCACCCGGAGTATTGAAATATATGAGGTTTCGGCAAGAAATATTGTACAAATACTGTTGAAATGACTCTTGCAAATCCGTATTTGTGGCGTTTGGCTGTATATCATAAGTCAGCTGCTATATTTTGCCTTTTTTGAAAATAAACATTTTCGGCAAAAATAATCCCGGCGCGAACTGGTTAAACAATACCCAACAACAAAGTCATCAAAATACAGAACAGGTGAAATTATGGTTGAACATCATACATGTTTTTTTACCATTTGAAGTATTTGAACAAAATATGGCTTGTGGCAACGGTTTTTGCATTGTGGCTTTGCCCTAATTATGGCAGATCAACAGCTGATAACGGCAGAGCACTTTTTTGTGTCTAATTTTACCATCTGAAGGGGATCATAACAGTACTTGTGTTTGTGGGCAAGACACTTTAGAATAATTGTGACCCGCTCTGCAAAAAGGGCACATAAGTCGCTGTATGCCTTTATGCGTAATGGGCTGTTCTACATTTGTGAAGAGGGCGAACAATTCTTCAAACAAGTGATTTCTAAGGGAGGAAATATTTTGCATCTTTGATATCTATATTATTCTAGTTCATAACCAAAAGCTTTGATTTCAGTGAATAAAGTTGGAAAAAGAATGTGTTTTTGTCGAGTGCTTCAATCTATTGCTTTGCTTTTTTTTTTTTTTTTAATGGCTTTGTTTCTCCTCAAGTCATTTCAAGAAATTCCTGAACACAAACATGCAAATTTCCAATATCTCACGAATGCAAAATGCTACAGGCCTCAGACATATACCATACGAAAGCTTATAAAATGGCCTTTCCAGCTATATATAAAACACTATTTTCAAATTTTGCACCGTAATTGCCCTTTTTGCAGCGTGGGTCACAATTGCCTTTCTCCGCCCAGGAGTACAAATGGGTACCCCTGTGATGAGAGTAGAGAATGGATAACACTGATCTTGAACTACTACAACAATGGATCTAAATGGCCCTCTATGATTAGGGGTAATACATAAGCCACTTCATCCTCAAGACACTTGTAGTAAAATGAGCACCACATTATCCAACTACAAAGAAATTACATAGTAACCAAGCACTTTTTGTGTCCAATTTCTCCCTCTGAAAATATGTGCCAACCTCTCAAGAAATCTTTAAAGAAAATTCCTACGTTTGCAGTGTTCTCCACGGCCATACATTTTAGCAGGGCGGCAGACAAAATGCGAGCGCGGAGCGCGAAGCCCTTACGGCGTGGGGTCCGGTGCCCGCTGAAGGGCCCCGGGAAATTTTGGATTTTAGATGCTCCGTGGTGCAATCTGAGGCATTTCCTGGCCACTTTCTTCCGACTCTTTGAATCAAATTTGCTCGTGTTTACAACTTGAAATGAAGGCAAGATTTTTAGGGGGAGGGGGTTTGGTCATCAAAAGTTGATTTTTTTCGGGGGCAATTTTTTTACTGAGTGGAACTCGTCACCGAGCGGGGGGTTCAGAGTTAAGCCGGCCGGTGAGCAAAACATGCACGTGGGCACAGCGCGCGTGGATAAGGTATTTTCCGAGAGAAAAAGACGCCCTCAAGTGTTACGGAACATTGTAATTTAGGTAAACTGGTTCTCGACGCGACAAAGTGAAAATGATATTACCAGGGAGATTGGAACCAGTCCAGAATAATATTACGTGTATAGTTTTATGATGTGACGTGAATGCATAATATGTTGCATACGTTGCGTCCAGATCTGTTCAATTACTATAAACGCTACTGCAATACTGCTGAATGTTAATGCTCGAAAACTCTTCATGTTCGTTCCACAGAGTGCGGTAAACTTCTTCGTACTTAGATAAACTGTGAAGACGGTGGAGAATGGAGAAAAATCCAATGAAAAAAAAATAGCAGGGCGGTGAAAATGTTAGCGGGGCGGTAAAACTTTAGCGGGGCTGCATACAATTTTGGCAGGGCGGCCTGCCCTGCTAAAACCCCTTGTGGAGAACACTGCGTTTGCATTGTATATGGAGTTCTAACTATAAGTAAATGGTTTTAGAGTAAACAAACTCAACAAGGAAAACTGATGGAACCTCTTGGTTAACATACAGCCATTCTGCCAATTAACTGAGCTGCATTTTTACTTCACTCTGTTGGCTGCCTTCCAATTTGCAGGACGACCTCTTATAAATGATGTCATTTCAGGACGGGAAGTTAGGCTTGTATGCGAGCAAGGCTAACAAGTCAGTTTAAGACCCTTGCACATGTACGAGGTTGGACCCTCGAAGTGCAGTGAACTTTGACCCCCTCAACTTACCATCAGTTTTCTTAAATGTTATCTCCGTTCCCGAGAAGACAACTTTGTTGAGCGCTTCGTACATGGGCCCTCCGAGATTGACGGCATAGCGGACACCTTGGGGTTGGTTCACGATGCGACAGGGGGAGCCTTCCAACTCCACAGTGACTGGTTCGTTATCTACAACCGATCAAAAATGTGAAATTTCTTCAAATTTACTTTTTCCAAACTTTGTAGAATATCCGAGTTGGGTCTGCGGTGGGATGGTGCTGGTTAAAACCACTCCTATGTCAATTTTCTTTTTCATTAACGCTAACAGTTTCAGACCAGCAACACCACCCCCCCTTTTTCTATTTATTTATTTATTTATTTATTTATTTATTTATTTATTTATTTATTTATTTATTTATTTGCTTGTAAAACAGTCTAAGACCAGACCCCATGAATTAAAACCCTCCTATACTTATAACTATCACAGCCTATCAAAAACTCTACAAACCAACTCTCACAGTTTGTGTGTGTTTCAACCTGTCACTTGATAGCAGAGATGTAGTCGAGTCCATCACAAGTCCCTGCAAGTCCCTGCAAGTCCCTGCACTGCCAAACATGATTTTCTTTATTTCTTAATATAAGAAAATATTTCTTATTTCAAGAAAAATCTTCTTGTCTCACTCCCTAGAAAACTTTTCTTGGGAGTGAGACAAGAAAAGTTGTCTTGAAATAAGAAAATTTTCTCATTTTAAGAAAACCATTTTTGGCAGTGTGCAAGTCCCTGCAAGACCCTGCAAGTCCCTCACAAGTCCATCGCAAGTCCATCGCAAGACCTCCAGTCCTAATCCCAATCACAAGCTATTCAAATGAGCTTTGACAAAGGCATTCCTTTGTTTATCCAGTTACTTGTGACCGGCTTTATGAAAGGACTTCTGACTGGGCTTGCGAAAGTACTTGTGAAAGGACTTGCAGGGACTCGACTCCAACTCTGCTTGATAGATTTTGATATATATAGTGTAGCTGGCTCTATTTTGGCCTTGAGAACAGGAGGGGTGTTAAGGACTTTATTTTTATTATATATTTTTTTTA
Source organism: Hippasteria phrygiana (assembly GCA_037893225.1). Lineage (NCBI taxonomy): Eukaryota > Metazoa > Echinodermata > Asteroidea > Valvatida > Goniasteridae > Hippasteria > Hippasteria phrygiana. The sequence continues at coordinate 602,222 of JAZGUH010000628.1, forward strand.
TTGAAATGATCCAATACAAGGCTAAAAGCCACTCTAGGTAAAGGGTTATGATCAGAGGATACAATTTTCAACAGATTTCAAAGAAATTATCCCAATTTTCAGACGTGTGAGGTACGGGAACACTCACCTCCCCCTACTTATATAGAAAACAAAATTATCTCTAAGGTCCGACCACATGCTACAAAAATTCCTTGCTCCGCCCATGCATGTAATTATGACAATTAAGTGAGAAATTAATGACGTAAAGTACTTAAATGTATTAAGGCACACCAGAAAGGTCACAGGCTGTGGTATGATGCTTTGAACAAGAAAAAATCAAATAATTTGAGAGAAAAAATAAAATCTTGAAGTACATGTATATGCGGTTTTGAAAGGTTAAACTTCGCCCAGTTTTGAGTTTGGCATTACCGGTATATATAATAAGCTGATAAGGCTGATAAAGGCTGATAAAGGCTGATAAAGGCTGATAAAGGCTGATAAAGGCTGATAAAGGCTGATAAAGGCTGATAAAGGCTGATAAGGCACAACAGTATTTGTTTAGCCAAAGTGTACCCGGCCAAAACAATGTACACAACATTTGCAAACATAAAACAAACAAAACGTTTTCAAGAAAAGTGGAAATTTATATCATTTTTCCCAATGACTGTCGGCCGACAATAGTTTACCTTCCCCGTCCCGATAATTTCCTGACTCTATAAATTGCTCCGATTTTTCTAGGCTCAGAAAACCAGACTACTAGAACATAATTTTTTAATTTCCCAGCATCTGTGCACACAAAACTTTAAACGGGTCAGTATTTCAGTATTTGCTATAAATTACTAACCCGCAAATCCATTTATTTCTAATAACTACAGCAAAAGCAAATGTTGTATACGATCTTTTATAAGAAATGTTGCCTTGTTTGGTAGTCAGCTATATGTCATATATGTCAAGTTTATACCCTTAGTCCTTTTGTGAACCACATTTATTTTTTGGTTTGTTACTTCACATGGTGGATCTGGGAAAAACAAAAATTCTGTTATATTTTTGCTAATCGAACAAATTGCCTAGCAACAGTTTAAAATGTATATAAGCCTTGCTGATGTAACTTACCAATACTGCTCAATACTCCAAACACTTGAATCAGTTTCAACCCAAGACTGTTCTCATCACTGCTCAACTCCCTCCGGAATCCCAGTCGGCCATCGGGCTGTTCCAAAAGCTGTCCTGCCTTCACCAGCTCAATGACGTGGCCGTTGACCATGATCTTAACCTGAGACATTCTCGACACCCAGCCAGTGATGGTTGTTCCATCGACGTACACCGCTCCTTGGTACTTGCTCTCGTGGCCCGTAGCTAAGCAGGAATTTTGAAAAGATCTCTGCTGTGGGTTCGGGGCATCTTCCGGAATGGTCGACATGAAGCTGTACCGACATGGAGCACTGGGACCGACGATGACCAACTTGTCATCGTCATCAGAGATGACCCAATTATCAGCGCCACCGGACAAGCCAGAACTCCCCGAGACAAAAGAGATCTTGATCCCCCAAGCCTGGATGGTGACGATGTACACGGCAGACGTCGTCATATCGTCATCCCCCAAACTACAAGAACACATGACCAGGAGCGAGTGCGCTACATACTTGGAGAGATTCTCAAGAAGAATCGTGGGCTCGGCCCCATGAAACGTCTGGGTGTGGATAACTTTCCCAGAACTTGCAGGATCCGCCTGGTCATCCGAGAACCAGATGCTATAGCGACTCTCTGATGGTCCAGTGATCTCAAGCTCTCCGTCAGAAACACCAACTGCGATCTCCGGCTTCTCATCAGAGGAGCCAAACTCACCCGAAGAGACCAACTTGGACTCCTGCTCTTCATTAACAGAACAACTGAACTTCCAGAGGTTATCACAACTTTCTCCGGTGATAGCATGTGCGACCATCTCGCTCGGCTTAAACCCGAAGGCAACAAAGTAGGCGTTACAGGGCTGGGAGCTTTTCTGACCAGCGGCGCTGCACAAGACCAGCAAGGCTCTTCCGTACTTGTCGTGCTTGGTGACCGAGATATCCGTTTTGAAGGTTGCCGTGTTGGCCCCGCCTTCAGCCTTCGGCCCGGTGAAGACTGCCACGCCCCCACAGTGACCCATCTGGGCTAGATTGGAGACGATGGTGGCCCTTGACCAGCCGAATCGTACGCATGGGGAAATGTTGCCTTCGGAATCGGTGTGCATCTCGATATACTTGTAGATGGAGTGGCCCCCGCCTTTCGCAAGGGAGGTGTAGCCATAATGATTGCCGCCGAAACCGCATCGGATCAGGCAAAGCTCGGAGGTGAAGGTCAGATAGTTGAGGTCGTACAGACTCGAGATCAGCATTAAGGCTGTACCGCCACCATGCTTGGCATTGACGCTGAAGTCGGTCTTGATGAAAGAAGGGACTGGGAATTTGCAGGAGGCTGTGCCAGTCATGTAGGGAAACTTGGCTGTTAACAGGGAAAAAAAACCCCAGAAAATCAGTTCAAAATTGGGTTTTGCCCTTCACCGACGTATTTTATTGAAGGGCAAAACCCAATATTGAATTCACATCACCCCGACGCAAAATTCTATCTGATGAGGAAAAAAATAAACTGGGCTAGAAGTATTAAAATCATTTGGACTTGGCAAACTGAATGGTTGAATGGGGAATCAGGTTGGCCCAGGGGTAGATTCTTTGCTTTCTACCACTATGACCCGGGTTCGAATCCCACCAGGGCTGACATGTGGATTGGGTTTTCAGTCCCTGTCCGATTCCGTGGGTTTCCCCCAGAATATCATTCTGGGGTTTTCCTCCCACTTCTAAAACTGAACATTTCTTCGTCGTCTTCCTACAGGTTTCTTCAGGCTTTCGAGCTACAGTGTGACATGCAATTTTGAGGAATCCTTGGTTTCATTACCAGAAAGAAATATTTTAAAAAGAAACAAAATAAAAATGGTTAACTTTGCTGAGTACTGAAAAAATTCAAATCAAATCGGCTAATGACTGAATTGTGTCCTGCTTATTAATAAATCCCTCCTACTATTTAAAAGGTCAAAATCAGTCAAAATTTCCTTCCACCTCCCCTGCTGTACTTTTACACAGACATGATCAGATTACATGTGGTTTTGTACTATGGCAGGAGGGTCAAAAACAATCACCTTGACCGATTTTGACCCATACAACAACATGGCTCAGAATGTATGTTTGCATAGGAGGGTTTTAAGCATACAAATTTAAAACAAATACAAAATGGCGTAGGGATATTAGGTAATTTTTGTTTTAAAAACAACAACTATTATTTAATAAAAGAGCCGAGGGGAACTCAGACAAATTTATTTTGGAAGTGGGTGGGATTATTTTGGGGGGGGGGGGGGGGGGGGGGGGGTGGGTGGAGTTAACATTTGTAGTTTTTATCAAAGAAAAGAACAATGGATTTTAATTACCTATTGTTTTTATTTCCTTTGGAGGCAAATGCAGATCCACTTTCTGCAGTTCTTCAGGAGCCACTAAAATTAAGAGAGAAGAAAAGTTTTCCAAAGCATTAGACAAACAAATATATTACCAAAAACCAATATCACTTTGACTCCCTAAATACTAACGATTAGTGTCAGGAAGGTCAAAGTTTATTGACTGCCACATCTAGATGCCCTTGTTCCGACTGAAGATTTACATTTAATGGACTTCCGTCTTCTAACAAGTATGACGGCCCACGCCAAAAACCAGGCTGTTCATGTATTTAACCAGTTCACGTCGGCTGACGTGTACACACGCAAAGGTTTTGCAGGTATTCGGAACGGATGACGGATAAACACGCACTCGAGAAATATCTGTCAGCGACCCGCTCGCAGCGAGCGAGGCCGGAAATATCAGGGTGCGCTACCCGCAGATGACGGCCTGAACCCGTCTGACACCCAGGATCGTGAAAAATAATCCCACGCCTGGGTGCGGTCAATGTCAAAATAATCCCGGTGTAAACTGGTTAACAAAAGGCATTAAATTTAAAAAAATTCAAAAGCAGTAATGTGTTTTCCCCCATTCCCCACCCCATTCCATTCCATAACTTGAGAAATAATTCATCTACATGTATAGACCCCAGTCAGGGCTCATTTTTAAGCTCTTTTAAGAAAAAGATAGTATACAACATTTGCAAACATCAAAAAACAGAACTACTGAATTATTTCGAAATACCGTACTAGACTAAATAAATAGCAGTCTGAAGCATCCTATGAAATCATGGCACCTGGTGTACAGTACATGTGCTATCGTTTTCAAGAAAAGTGGAAATTTACATTGTTTTCCCAACGATTGTCGGCCGACAATTGTTGGAAATAATCTACATTGTAGTCCCCTGACCTGATAATTCCCGGACTATAAATTGCTCCGATTTTTATAAAGTAGGGTCAGGGAACCAGACTACTAAAACAAAATTGTTTTCTCTCCGTTTTGTTTTACACAAAACTAATCAGTTAAGTGTTACAGTATTTGCTAGCATGCTATAAAATACTAACCCCAAATCTATATATTTCTGAAAATTACAGCAAAAGCAAATATTGTATACTACATTTAACTCCTTTAAATTTTGGGCCAAAAAGAAACACATTAGGATTTTTGGCGGGTAGAGCCTGGTTTTGGCATGGGATTTCCACAAGTTATGGAAGAAAATTGCATTTCTGAAACGGCTCTTGCTATTTTATTATGTGCTACACAAGAAGAATGATATACATTTTATACTATAGAAATTAGGAGCTTCATCTGAAATCAAAATTTAAAGCTTACTAAATCTGTTTCTAATAATTGTCAATTTTTTTGGGTGAAATGTTTCATTTGAAAGGCCATAACTTATCTAATTCTTTGACATTCGCAATTCAATTTGAAAGTTTTTTTTCAGGGTGGTACACTCAAAAAACAAACAAACAAACAAATAGAGAAAAAAAATTTGACTTCTGACTAGCGCCCACCCCAACAAAGATACTGACAATTTGGGAGACCGCCAACATAGGGGGCAAGATAGCTCAGTTGGTAGAGCGCCGGTACGGTTCCGGAGGTCACAGGTTGGAATCCCGCTCCTGCCAGTTTCTTTGTTCACTTTGAAAATGTATTCAAATTTACCTAGTCAGTTTCCCTTGTGGATTGTTTGACAAATAAAAAAAAAAAATCTTTTTAACTCCAGACAGACACAACGGCCATAAAAGGATTTTGAAATAAAGAGCTGCATGTACACGTATGTAACAACATTTTTGTGGTCGCAATGGTATACCCAAATTACTTTAGCCATAAACCTAAACAGTGTCCATTTAATATCACTTTCAAGTTCACCTTATTGGCTGTTAGTTTGTCCTCCATTTGCATAAGACTGTGACCACCAATCCTTGTCGAGCTCTCCATTCAGGTTCCTTAATTTGCATATAACTTAAGTTTTCCTTTGTAAAAACCACAGACAGGTACGTGTCGGTACGGTGGGTGAATTAGAGGAAGTGACTAGTCCCTATGTATGTGTACTTAACCGACAGGAAGGAACACCAACACAATGTGTACAAATGTATAATCACACAGGGAAAGTTAAACAGCTACTGTATTTTCAACATCCTTTGCAGATAAATTCAATTTCGTTGCAAGGAAATTACTTGTAGCTTGCAAATTGACAAAGCACATGTACTGGCACACCTGTTGACATTAGGTACAGCAGAGCTATGTAACAAAATATTTGCAGGTAGAGTTACATGTAGTCGTACTTTCCCCAATACTTCCGAGGACAATTCTTTGTGTTTTCCATTGTTCCTTCAACCCTAACTCCCTAGTGTTCTCCTGAGCGTTCTTAAATGATGGTTATTACTATTATTAGTGTCTTTTACTAAGTAGTGGACCAAGTCCGCCAAAATCCATCACTGACCCAGCTTCACATAATGCTTTAGGACCAAATTCTCTGAAATCCAAGACCACCACTACTAAAGGTGGATTTTGATGGACTTGGTACTAATTAACCCTAACCCACTAGGCCCTTTTGGCTGGGAACCTTCCTCAATCCTTCAAAATCCTCCAATTGCTCCCCCCAAAAAGTTGCATTCACCCTCAATCCTCCAAATTCCTCCAAAATTTAGGACTTGTGTTCTGATGCATGTTCCCCATTTCCTCAATCCTTCAAAATCAACCAGTGTACAAAACCTATGAAGTTTTTCCTAAAAAGTTAAAGTATAAACAATTGGAAAATGGATATGGTGGGTGATGCTGTACTAAATCACAATTTCTCCTCAATCCTCCAAAATCAATCAGTACTAAAATCACCATTTCTCCTCAATCCTCCAAAATCCTCCAAAACCGCATAGAGGATTTTGGAGGACTGAGGGGGGTTAGGGTTAATGGCTTGCCTACCAAATTCCCCAAAATGGGGAAATGGATTTTGATGGATTTGTTGATATTAAAATAAGCCAAAGCGTTTTTGGAAGTCTTCAGACTATACAATTTTCTTGAAGATGACAGCATTTCAGATGGAAATATTTCTCACAAGGATTAGTACCGGTATTGTCTTTATAAGCACTAACCTTTTTTTAGCATCCAACTTTTAAGTAAAAGTACGTTCATTTTAATGAAAACCAACACTTTGTTTTATCTTTAAAAAACTGAGTTTCATTTTCTTGTCATAAATCGTTTTCCCGACATTCTCCGATGATCAGACTAAAGCTTTAATATACTCGTCATTCGAAGAAACACACCAAACATGTCTTGTGTGTTTCCAGTTGTGTCTAAAAATGAAATCTGACCTTAAAAGTTGGTGCACGTTTTCATACCGACGGGAACTAAATTCGCAACATTCCAGATAGGGCGCGCTTAATTTGAATTATGTTAAATTACCCATGGCAGTGAACACTGTTCCTGTTATGTCAGAACTCCTTTCAAATCCTTCCTCCATGATCGATCCGCTAAATTAAAATTCTTCGGTTTTGGTGCATTAGTATGTATTATTAGTATATTAGTAGCATATTAGTATGTCATGATTCAATTTTTGTACCCTCAGACATTGAACTGTACACGTGTACGCGTTTCTAAGCAAATACTTATCTGGGTTACATATCTTTGGCTTTAGATTTGGTTGAATTTCCAGCAAGAGATTAAGGTTTCGAGTGTCACTGTCAAGTGAGGTTTTAAAGTTCAAATTGATTTTCTTTTTCAGTTTGATGAAGTGAAGTTTCCATTTTGAGTTCAATTTCCAAGCTGTAACGTCATCAACTTGTTTGAGTTGGCTAAGTGCCATGTCTGTTTAGTTTGATCTTCAGTCTTGGAGGTGATTCAAAATTTGTAATGTTTTTAAATTTCAATTTTTTCTTCGATATTTCTATTTTACCCACCCACAAACCCCAATTTTTGATCCTAAATATTGATTTGGCATTTCAGTAAAATAATAAAATGTCGAGTTCAGTGACGGTGTGATACAGCTGTGGGTCTCCCCCACTTGAACACGTCCCCCGATGATTTCTTCTGTTTCAACAGTTAATTTTTGGTGATTAGGGTCTTTTTGACAGCAAACAGGATTGTGATATAAGGGTCGCAGATGTACCCATCTCTGTATGGGAACAGGGTTAAAGAAATGCGGGAGTGGAATCAGCAAGTCAAAAGAGCTTTTTTTAAAAATGTTTCCTTTCTTTCTTTTTTCTATGGAAAAGTGAATTTTGATTTAAAAAAAAAAAAAATAAATAAATAAATAAATAAATAAATAAATAAATAAATAATTGTTTTTAATTTTTTTTTAAATATATATATATATATATTTTTTAAATCGAAATTTAAATACACTGACAATTTTGAATGGCCCCTATAAGCATGTTGGATCCAACAATATCCAACAGCAGTCAAGTGTAAGGCCTGCTGAACCCAACAGGATCCTACAAATAGAACAACAGATCTTTTGTTCACTGCTCAGATCAACAAAATCTAACAGAGAAACTTTGTATCTTGTTGGATTCAGCAGGGTTAGGGTGAATAATAAAGAGATTTCAAAATTAAACTTCCAAACTGAATTCAAAATGAAACGGTTACACTTTCTCCCCAAGTAGGGTTTATTTATTTATTTAGGATTTCAAATCTGACCGTCGGGGACCCAGCAAAGATTTTAAAACTGTCCTCCAGTCTGCAGAAAAAGGTGATATAAGTCGCGCTATGCATTTACATGTAATGGCCCTTTCAATGTTGAGAGGGTGAATTTTTTTGTCAAAATTCAGTTTGTGTTTTTTGTCTTTAATGACATCTTAAATATCTAAAGTTTCAGGTTTGGTGCACAACAATGTTGATTTGAGTGAATAAAGTGAATAAAATAACCTTTTTAGAGTGCATTGTTCCATTGCATTGTATTAGAACTAGCTATTTCAAAGCATGTTTTCTCCATTGTGCAATTTGAACTCCATAGAACTAATTAATATGCAAAAACGCGATATCTCCAGAACGGAAAGGGCTTTGGAGCTCTATCGTTTACCAAATGAAAGCTTACATTTCGGGCTTTCCAAACATATATAAAACTCATTTTTCATATTTTGCGACATAATATACCTTTTTCCAGAGCGGGTCACTATGTTGCATGCTGTTATCCTTTGCTGATTTGTGTATACATGTATGTAAACTTGTCTAACTATTATTTCTTGTTTTTCATTTTCATTATTGATGGGGTGCTGATATGCCAAGAACAGGCTGTGCAGCCAAGCGTAAACGGAAACAATAGGCACCACACTGAATAGAGTGGTCCTATTCATCGCACTTGGAGCCCCCCTTTTGTGTGAATGAAAGCTTTGTTTGAAAAAGCTCCATCTATTCATTACACTCCCATTCAAGAACAATATAGTTGAAACATGAATGGATTGAGTATGCGCAGGAATGCACATATAGTGACAACCAGCCAGGTTTTTTTCGAACCGCGGCTAATGGCCATCGTCCGTACTCAAGAGGATAATTAGAGAGAGACTTCAAACTGCATTCACAGGAACTGAAATCAATTAAACTTCAAAGTCAAATTCAAAATGAAAAGGAAAGACTTGGGGCAAGTCGAGTCTATTTAGGATGTCAAATCCAATTGCCAGGACTCGGCAAAGATTTAAAACTTTCCCCTTCATCACTCCGCAGCCAAATTTTGCATCCATTACCCTTTGCTAATTTGTATGGCGTTTTCACACTATGTGCGTTCGACCTGTGTCGAAATCTACACGTGTCCAACCCGTGTAGACTTAAAAAATTTCAACACGGGTCAATTACGCTACCTTTTCACACTACTCAACGCGTTTACACGGGTTGAACTCAACCCAGAGGTGTTTTCAACACAGGTCGAACTTCTCTACCCGGGTCGAGAGCTCTCAACCCACCTCCCGAGCAGGGTTAGTTTCAACCCGGGTTGAGCGCTCTACATGGGTCAGTGCCGTGTTGAAAATGTTGTAGTGTGAAAAGTCAACACGTGTCGGACCCGGGTACAACACGGAGATTTTTCTTAGTGTGAAAAGGCCTTATGTGAACTTATGTAACTATTTTAAAACAAATTGTTCTTTGGCAATTTTTTGATTATTAAAAATGGATTACATGTACATGTACAGTAAACATTAACCTTAACCCCCAAGACCCTTTTTGCTAGGAACCATCTTCAATCCTCCAAAATCCTCTGATTGCCCTGCCCCCCCCCCCCCCCAAAAAAATCCATTCATCCTCAATGTTCCAAAATCCTCTTTCTCGAAATCCTCAATCCAAAATCCTCCAAAACTGCAAGGAGGATTTTGGAGGATTGAGGTGGGTAAAACCGTGGGTTGGGGTTTAAATAAATTTCTTTCTAACTGTCATTCACCTTTGAGAAAGAACTTGCTTAAGTTCAAAACGTCTGGCCAGCTAATTTTTTTATTTGTCATCAATATTAACAGAGTGGACTGCTGGCAAAACATCATTTAAGAACTTAATTTTGTTGGTGCAAAATTGCCGGCTACTAATATCCGCCACCAATGACATCATATGCCGAACCATACCTTCATTCTGCTCAACGTCAGCACTGCGCTTGTTACCCGGCTGTTTCTTGACCAAATTGAAAGCGGTGAGGAGGGCCATCTTTTGTCTCGAAGAAGCCTGGTGACCAGACTGCTCGTCCGGGGGTGGCTGGGCTGCCATTTTTCCCTCTCACAGACAGACAGACAAATCTGTCTGTTCCAAATGATGAGACGAACCTGTGAATGCCAAATTTACCAACAGATTAAATCTGTGACACGCACGCATCAAACAAGCAGTGTGTGGTCAAGTGGGTGTGTGTCAATAGAAAAGGAAAGTAAAGTGTTGGCTGATATGGTCTGTGAGCATGGCTTACAATCTTGCGTAAAACAAAGTGCAGTGTACTGGAACAGCTTGTAATACATGTAGATTGTCACCGCAGGAAGTCCAATTATGGGCCATAAAAAATACCCTGGATTCTAAAGTCCCACAGTAAAAAAAAAATCTGGTTATCAATCTTAAATTTACAGATTATGTGTCTGGTTATAAAGCCATGGTTTGAAAAAGAGCACCTGGCTGACTGTGGTCTATATATGTGCATTCCTGGGCATACCCAATCCATTGTTTACTTATTGTTTGCATTACACTTGATTGCACAAGCTTATCGACTTACAAGCACCCAAACCCTAACCTACCTGAATCCATCAAAATCCATACCCCTGTTTTGGAGGATTTCGGCAGATTCAGAATACCTCCATATTGAAAACTGGGGGATTTTGATGGATTGAGGATTGTAAGCCTAGCGGTACTGCAGGGTTTTGATGGATTCAGGATATTCCTCCATATTGAGCAGTCACCAAAACCCACTTTTTGTGCATGACAAAATAGGTGGATTTCGGCGGATTCAGGATACTTTCCATTAAAGTTACCCAAGGGGGTTAGGGTTAATAGATGGTCGGAAGGGGTTGACTACAAATTTGATGCGAGGGAGGTGAGATGTTTCCCATTATGATTTTTAACAGGGGAGAAATAAAAATTGGGAAAATCTGCAGGGTGTTCAATTAAACGTGATGCAGGTGTGGAGTTCATTTTGTAGTGGGGTGGGGGATAGGTTTGGGATAGAATGCTTGGTTGGTTGGAGAGGGGGGAGGGGCATTGAAGCCATGCGACCTTAACTGAAGACTCGCCCTTCATTTCAAAACCAATACGGAAATAAAGTATCACAAATTGTGGGTGTGACTCTTCCCCCACCCGAAAAAAAATTCGAGTTCCCATAGTACCTCTATCTCCCGTCAAACAAAATCTTACCTTTAACAAGGTTTGACCTGCAAGGCTCTTATCTTAATTTTTTGTTTATTGAAATGACCCGATACAAGGTTAAAAGTCACTCTGGGTGAAAGGTCATGATCAGAGGTGGTAGGGTTGGCCACATTTTGAATTGCCAACCCTACCACTCTTACGGTTTTCCTGGGTCCAGATCTAAATGGAGGATAATTCTTCAACAGATTCCAGAGAAATTATAGCAATTTTCAGACCTATAGACCCAAGTGGGACTTCCACTGTCAGTAAGACCAGCTTAATTCCCTCCGGCGGGCCCCTAGGTATAATTCAATAACACAAACAAAAGTAAATAGTCCTCACTGCTGTGAATATGAAGAAATAAATAAACAAAACCTTTAAAAAAGAATTTAAAAATTAATTATTTCTCGGCCCTGTCGACGATAAACAAGGATGTTCTTTGGAGTGGCTTGTGATTATGGGAGGAACAAACTTCACAAAAGGTTACCGAGTGGGTGGATCTGTTCATTACTGATGTCGTCCGCAGGCCTGGGCAATTCAAGGCTACAGTGTATGTTTGTGTGATGGCCTTGCAAATGTTGCAAGAGTACTTTATTCATTTCCTGCAGCTGTCATGAGTCGTGATAGTTCTCTGGCGAATTGAGAGTTAACAGTCACAAAGGTCAAATTTCGTGGGTCTGCTTACCGTTCAGAATTCCAGCTAACTACATGTATAACCAGAGTTGTAATAACTCGAGTCAATGATGCGACTAGAGTCCGACTCGAGTCCCAATTTTTGGCGACACAACTCCCGACGGGTAAATGCCTCAACTCGAGTCGAGCCACTGCGAGTAAATGACTCGACTTGTGTCTCACCAGAAGACTCGGCTCGACTTGAGCTATGGCTAATTAGACTCGAGTCCCATAATAGATTGAAAACTGCGAAAAATATTTGCAATGACTTTTGGTGCAAAATTTATGTACGTGTACCGGTACATCAGCCACATATCGTGCACAAATGGGTCATTCCACCAGGTTGGGACACAGTGTGTTGTTATATGACCATATCATTAACACCATCATTACATTTATTTCAGTTATTTCATGTGACATCCGTCTTTGGGTGTGAGATTATTTGAGAAAGTTTTTAATCATGTAAGTTATATTTTAACAAAAATGATCAAAAGTGTGTTATTTTGATGTAAAATCGACGTAACATGGACACCGTGTCCAACATTTAAATATGTGTTTTTCAGAAATTCATTACGTACAATAATTAAAAGACGCTATGCAACAAAGAAACACCTTTTTTTACGGTCGTCAGTGTCCAAATATAGCAGAAATAGCAAGAATTTGAAGAATCGGTGCAGACGTAACATGGACACCATGATAGACCATGACCATACATATATTTCTGCTGTTGTGCTGCATTTGGATATTGAATATCATAACAAATGTTTTTTGTGTTGCAGTTTGTGTTTTGTAATTAGTATACAGAGTGAGTTTGCATAATTATTTATATAAATGTTGAAAATGTTACAAAAAGGAAACGTGCATTTTCTTGTCACACCATGTCAGTACTAGTTACATCCAGACTGCCTTAATTTTTCGTCATTAAATAAATAATTATGCAACTTACTATATGTACTAACTAAAAGACACTCAATGCTACAAGAAAACACTTTTTGTTATGGTTGCCAGTGTCCAAATAGCTCAGAAACAGCAAGAACAATAAAAACATGCATGTGTGGACGTAACAGTGGACACAGTGTCCATGTTACGTCCACTCTCACGTCTGTTCTTGCTGTCTCTGCTATATTTGGACACTGACTACCATAAAAAAAGGTGTTCTTGTGTTGCATAGTACATCTTTTAATTAGTACAAATGGTGAATTTCCCATATTTATATTTAAAGTGTTGAAAAAACACAAAATGGAAATATGGACGTGTCCTTGTTACGTCAAACTGGTTACGTCAAACTGACATTTTTTAATAATATTTTTTGTAAAATATAATTTACATAATTTAAAACTTTCTAAAATATTGCTCACCCAAAGACTGATGTTAAATGAAATAACTGAATCAAATGTATTTTAGTACTTTTAAAGATATGGATAAATGTCACACACTGTCCCAACCTGGTGGAATGACCCAAATATACACTGTGTAGACTATGACCAACTGCCTCCCAGTCTCTATTTTTTTTTTTTTTTTTTTTTTTTGGGGGGGGGACCTGACCTAAACTCGGGAATCATTTTGGGAAAAACATACAACTAACACCCCCCCCCCAAGCACCAGATTATCCAGTTATAGGCACATAAAACACTGTGCCTAGGGCCTACCAAATAATTGGGGGCCTACGAAAAAAAAGCAAAAGCCTACAAAAATACACAAGGAATAGGAGGCCTACTCACATACAAACACACAAGAACCTTTAAAAAAAATCTTACAGTGACTTTGCGAAAGCTTCATACATTACTGGTACAAATTAAGCTTACCGCAAAAAATACATTAATTTCCTGGGGAAATCAAACTTGTGTTTAATAATGATGATCTTTTGTTCCCAAAAAAAATTTGTTAAAGTGGTCAGAATTTGCCTCAGATCGCACCGCAGAGCATCTAGAATCTGCAAGGGCTTCGCACTTCGCGCTCGCATTAGTTTGGAGCACAGTATGCCCCCCCCCCACTTTTAAAGTTGGACCCCCCCCCCCCCCTTTGCAAAAATCCTGGATCCGCCTATGCACATACAGTTGTTTTAAGATGTATGTAACAAAATAGAATCGAAAAACAAGGCAGAGAAATTAATGTATTAATTGTATGTGAACACTAGCCTGTGCCTAAAACATCCAACACAGTAAACATAGACGTAGGCCTACATCACTACTAATTATAGGGAGTCGGGCGTTTTGGTTTTTTTGAGCCATTTGTCACAAATTTGAATCAATGTAAAGGGAATTGCAATACAAACTGAATGGTATGAAAATTCGTTCAAATAAGGTACTTGCATTTCAGAGTTATGGCACTTTAAAAGGTGTAATTTCTGGGCATTTTCTTTGGGTCAGATTTTATTGTGAAAATTGTTATTTCCAAAATGGCAACTTATGAAGCATCTGTTTTCCTTCCTCCATGTTTTCTCACCTCCAAGTTTGTGAATAAAGCGGATGAATAATAATTAATAAGAAACATTTTGTCCACAATGCTTTACTTTTTTGTGTTTTGCACCGCTTAAAATACTGATTCGTCAAACAATCCACAAGGGAAACTGACTAGGTAAATTTGAATACATTTTCAAAGTGAACAAAGAAACTGGCAGGAGCGGGATTCGAACCTGCGACCTCCGGGTTACCGTACCGGCGCTCTACCAACTGAGCCATCTTGCCCTATGTTGGCGGTCTCCCAAATTGTCAGTATCTTTGTTCGGGTGGGCGCCAGTCAGAAGTCATAAACCCAGAATGCCGTATAGCCAGGGATCATGCCCAATTTTACGATACAACCTGGGAAGCGACATTGTGGGGATCACTCAATGAGGATACGACTTTTTAACTTATAATTCGTCAAACAATCCACAAGGGAAACTGACTAGGTAAATTTGAATAGTAAGACCCCTATATAATTTTGCATGGGTCCAAGATATACGGTCCAAAACGGTGGACTAGCTAGACTCTAGGCCTACTACATGTATATAAGTATAAGGCCATGAGAATGAATTACCGTCCACCGCCCGCATGTATAAATACATGTAGGCCTAGCTCCCGCAAAAAAAAAAAAATCATTATCCTGAACAAATTATAAAAAAAAAAAAAAAGCATGCTTGCCACATTTTTCGTAAAACCTATTTTAAATGCAGTTCTGTACGCCTTCCAATATAAAAATCCTGAACATTTAATTCCGAATATTGCCTAAGTCTCACCCTGCTATGGGCGTCTGTATAGGAGGACGGGATTGGTGGATATACCTACATGTAACACGTTTCATCGTTTCATCGTGAGAGACACGTAAAAAATGTAGACAATTGAAAGTTGAATTATAATGACAAATAATTTTATTTTTTTTAAACACTATGTTTTGGGAAGATTATTTATTTCAGTTTTCATTTTCAGTATACTCTCCTTGGTTTTGCAGTATATACATTTTGTATATATTCCAAATTCTAAGCCATTTTTAGAATTAGAATTAATGAATAATGAAAAAAAGCCTCATATGTTTACAAAATTCTCCGGACGAATATTTAGTTTCATTGCGATTGTGTGAGCCCTGTTCCCTGTAACTATGTAAGGAAACAAAAATCCACTTTTAGGTTAATGGAATTGCCAAACTAGTATTAGTAAGCGACATTACAAACCAACAGGTATGTCGTTGATAAAGGACAGGGTTTTAGTTTGAGGGAAATTTTGGGGTAAAGCGGTGATGAAGACGACAAAACGCAACTCGAAAATAATAGATGGCGATCACCGCGACGCACAGTAAACAAGCAAAACCGCGTTGATTCACATGGCAACTGCCGTAAAGCGCATAAGAAAATTGCATTTTCTACTGCAATAAACTGTTTAAAATTACAAAAAAAGATGTCAAAAGAATTAAGAGAAGTCTGCTTTAATAGGTTAAAAAATCATTTTGAAATGAGAAAAATATACCCTTGACTCTAATTTCATCAAAACTAAAGAGGGGCCCTATGACGCCCACATTGTAAATTAAAAACAGGCTGGATCTTTTTGTACACTGCCTGACCTGCTGCATGACTGCGAGGCCACCGGTCCACACTCCAAGTCCAAGGCTTGCAACAGTCGGAGAAAAATATCCTTTAAAAAAAGACCAAGGCCATTTACACATCGTCCACTGATTAGATATACAAATGACAGCAGCATGACAAGTTGAACCACAAGACACCGATCGACAGGGTTTCATAAACTTCCGCCACTGACAGACTAGACTGGCTCCAGCTTCCAGCCCAAACACAAGGACTTATAGAGGAAATATGTTTAATGGACTATGGACCAGTCTACGACACAAATTAATCTGTCGTAGCCTTTCTCTCAAGGCGGGCAGTGACATTTTGATCAATTTTCTTTCCCGACAGTTTTGGGAGGACTAATTTCGTGTTAAAATTGCAAAAACAAAGTTGTGCCAATTTTATTTTGTTTTCTACATATTTACCGATGAATTAATTCCTTCTTCCATTATTGTCGTTTGGCCTGTTTAATTAGATCATGTTCCACTACCGAGTGCCGCGGTATTATACTCTTGAACAGCGCCCTCACGTCCTAGTCTAAGCCGAAAAAATATCCGGCTTGAAAATATTTTGGAAAGGAAGAGATTTTAAAGGGATGTTAAATTCGGATACCGAATTTATTGATTAATAAACTCAAACTAATCGATTTTGTTTGACTTTTTTCGAAGGATACCCCCGGTACAGGAGGGTAAATAACCCTGTATTCTCAAACAACGAGAGAGGTATTTTCGAAACCACTTCAAACCACTACCGGTACGTCATAACTAGAACACCCTCTTTCAAAATCTTTTAAGAGCCAAACAAATTGAGCCAATCTTTTTATTTAAAAAAATGTAGTGTCCCTGACCCAAAACGTAGTGTCCTGCAACGCAGAAAAATGTTTGAGACAGCCCCTGCCGCCTGCCGCCCCACGCTGTGCCCGCACCGCCCTCATTAGTAAAAATTTGCTATGGCCGGTCCAGAAACGCAAATTCACAAACTTCCAACTAAAGAAATCACCGACATTGGTTGGGTTTATTTATTTAAAAAATTAAACATCTGTACAAATTAGGAGCACAATGGATTGGTAAAAATTTTACGGAAAATTAACCAGAAAACCAGAAACATTGTAGGCCTATGGGTCAAATTATTTTACGTGTACGGATAAGAAAAGCCTGAGGAATTATAAACCAACAACAAGAAAGAGTACCCCCCCCCCCCCCCCCCCCCCGTGGGGAGTGTGTGGTATAGTGGATAGAATTTAATTGCGACTCATGATCAGAGGGTCAGGGGTTCGAATCCAGCTACTTGCCATATGTTGTGTCCTTGGGCAAACAACTTCACCCCCACTTGCCTCTCTCCACCCAGGAGTATAAATGGTACCGGCATTAGCTGGGGAGTAACCTGCGATGGACTAGCATCCCGTCAATGGGGAAGAGAAATATTCTCACATGCAGGCTGAAACAGGAAATTAACGTCGGCCTGATGGCCACTTTGGCTCGTGACTCCCCCCCCCCCCCCCCCCCCCCCCCGGCGAATTAGAGTCCACAAAAATTAAATTCTCATTTTCTAATTGGCGCGTGAACGGCTGTTCATCACGTTTGTCAAGTTATAATAACCGCGTACGTTATAGGATCAAGAAAGGCGCGACCACCTCGTCGTCACGTTTGGCAGTGCTCGGGCACGTGTTCGTCACATTTTCTAATGCATGAGGTTGTAAGACGCTTGCGAACACGACAACTGTGAGACTGCCGAGATTTGGCTGGAACGTTAAAGAAATAAATGTCCAATTCATCTTGTATTTACAACAGCAATAATCTAACAACAATTATCTAAATGTCAAAGAAGACGGTCGTGGTTGTCGATAATTTACAAAAATCAAATTTGGTCACGCAAGAGGGCGCTATTTGTTTCATAATAGAAGGAAATCCTTGTCAGACGCAGTACTAAAATAATTCATCCAAAATATCCCACTAATTTTGCAAACTTAGAAACGTTGGTTTGTAGAAATGTATTCCAAAGGAGCAGCTATTTATTAAGGAAATCAACAGAAAAGATGCAACCTTTGGCCCATGAATATAATTAACATTTTACATAAAAACTGAAATTTTGCATTACTTCCCAAGCACTGGTCAACTACAAAAGGGGTGGTGCATTAAAAAAGAAAACAATTTTCATAATTATTCCACGTGATGACCAAAATGATAACTTTAATTAAGTCGTCAAGTTCCGACTACTACTATTCAGATTGCTATAGGGTAAAAACCGACCGATTTCGTCGCCAGACTAGTCAGTGTTTGGTACCAAGACGATCACATAAAAGAGCGATAAGAAAGTGGCACCGCGAGGCCTCCATACGCTCTGTTAATTAGACGTCCCCTCATATCACCTGATATTGATGACTCCTCATCAGCCTCAGCTTTCAAAAAATATTTTCAGGCTTGAGGGCAACTTTTTGGAGAAGGAGTTCTTCTACATTAATTTGTGGCAATCGTCCGGGTAAATTGATTATACCTCCGACCACGAGGCAAATGCAGGCGTCAGTCTGTTATTAGAGAACCTACGGTTGATAATTTGATACGAATAAACACGGAGCGTTACCGCGGACGAGTCTACATTCTTGAACGATTCATTGCGTTGTCCATTGGAATTTTGGCGCAAGTACGAGTACTTATTATGTCGACCACTTGTCGGATTGCCTAGTACCTTGGATATATTTTGTGCATAGGTTACCACACAAAGGTTGACAATTTCAAGTAGTTTTTCATTTTACAATATAGGTAGGCCTACGGTATTTGTCGTACTTTTGACAGTCTATTTTTTAGTGGAATAAGGTGATTAACATGCAAATTTACTTCAACGCGAGTGCTTTGACCAAAAGCCAGAGCCGTATAGTTGAGACTTCTGACAATGGCCCAAAGATGTGTACGGTGGAGCGTGCGGCTATTTTTACCAATTGTCTACGTGCGTGCACTCACTAGGTAATGAATAATCGCCTCGTTTGGGACACTCATGTAACAACTCCTGCTCCGCCAAAAGCCTTGTTAGCAATTTGGTGGGTCAAAAATGGTCTATGAACATGCCGTATACATTGCTGCTAGTGCTACCACGTCACGAAGGGCTACCCCCTTTAATTAACGGGCGAGAACGTAGACATATTATTCATAAAAAGCAAGTGAATAGTGGACGGGACTATAGTTGTTTGCTGCCACCAAGGGGTAAAAAGAGCCAGTCGCACGCGCAATTAATTGCGCGTTTCCGATGTCGAGCGAGCGGGACACCCCAATCAAAATGTGTGTACATTGGGAAAGATTTTACTTTAATACGCCCACCAAAGTCGGTCAGGAACAGCAAAATTCCTGGAAAATAATTAACCCTCCTTGATAACAACTATCTAAATATATGGCACAACCTGTTGTTTCAAGATTTATGCCGGTAGAATCTGCAAAAATGAGACAGAAATTAACATGTATGTAATTTGAGTGACCATACTATATACGCTGTGCCAAGAATATCCAACACAGAAAACACAAACATTCTTCCCCTATATCGCACGAAAATTTCCCAACTAAATTCTCAAATTTTAAGGTTGAGCCAAGGGTTTATACAATTCTGAACAAAGATGGATGGTTATTTGCCAAGATTGTCCTGTTCTTGACCGATTTTGTTAAGGGGGGGGGGGGGGGGGGGGGGGTGTTAAAACACTTTTCCCGGGGAAGGATGGGGAGAGGCACTCCTTGTCGGCAAATGGATAAAGTCCACATGCCTACGATTTTCAGAACTGCATTTACATGCTTTTTTTGGAACGATTTTACTTTAATACCCCCTACCAAATTCAGTCAGGAACAGCAAAATCTTGCAAAATAACCAAGTGCCCTCCTTGATAACAACTGTCTAAACATGTAGCACAACCAGTTATTTCAAGATTTATGTCAGAAAAATCTGTAGAAAATGAGGCAGAAATCAACATGTACATGTACATGTGACAATTTTTGAGTTTCTGTGCACTGTGCCTAGAACATCCAACACAGAAAACACAAACTTTCTTCCCCTATATTTCACGAAAATTGCCCAACAAAATTCTCAAATTTAAAGGTTGTGCCAAGTGTTTATACAATTCTGAACACAGATGGATGGATATTTGCTGTTCCTAACTGAAATTGGTGGGGGTATTAGGGTAAAATCTTTCCCTTCTTTTTATACTACGTTTATCATGATTTTGTTCCTAATGATATAGTTCTGCAACAGCAGTGGTACTTACCGTGAATCCGTCAGTCTACCAGGAGATATGCCCGTCAAATTCCCTGTAAAATGACACCCCAAGAACGTCCACAAAAATCCCTGTGTTGTTCTGCTTGTCAAGTCCGTATCCAGTTAGAAAGGATGCCGAAGCAATCCCATTAGCCTTCCTGATATAGTGGGCACACTGTACTGATCTCTATATGTAAATTTGTTAGCTCGTTGGTAATCAGCGCTGTCTAATGAAGCGAACGCAACAGCCGCCATGTTACCACTCCTATTTTATGACTGATCTCCATGTAACAACCGTAGGATAAAATCAAGACTACGGAAAGATTGGCAGATACCAAGCACGGTATGGGGCATAGGGGTACCCCCCCCCCCCCCCCCCTTTTTTTGTCCCTATATACACACTCCAGACTGTTGTTACCTAAGATTCCTGAGATTCCGGGAACACAATGACCAACAAAAAAGAGGAAATTCCCTTTGCCCTATCGTGTTTTATAATGGTTGGCAAACCTTTTTGATGGGGGGGGGGGGGGGGGGGGGGTGTGGTAACATGGCGGATGGCGGCTTCAACTCGATCAAGCGATGCGCTTTATATTCATTTACACAGAGATCAATGGCCAACCCTTTTGTACTTAATTCAAATAGCGCCCTCCTATTGTATCCAGCATATCTCAAGAATGAGGAAAATGCGGCCGA
Organism: Hippasteria phrygiana; assembly: GCA_037893225.1. Taxonomy (NCBI): domain Eukaryota; kingdom Metazoa; phylum Echinodermata; class Asteroidea; order Valvatida; family Goniasteridae; genus Hippasteria; species Hippasteria phrygiana. The sequence continues at coordinate 623,087 of JAZGUH010000628.1, forward strand.
CGCGCATGGATGGAAGAGCCTTTGTTGTACGCGTTGACAACATTGCAGATGTTTCCGGTAACAAGGAACAGTTTTCTATGCGGTATACTACGGAACCCTTCTCTGGAGGGGAATACAGAAATGACTTCAGCCTAAACGCCCGATACGACTATGAAAGGTTCATCCACTTTCTTTAGCACATCCACTTATTAAATGAGATAATCCTGGAAATGAGGACTAAATACCGAGCTGAAAATGTATGTCAATCGCAGCCGGGAAATGCCATGGCATGCACGAATGGCTGGCTGGAATCGGCGTTAATTCTTTTTGTTCTCGCCGCGGCTCATAATTCACACAGCCATTGAAACATAATACTAATGAAATCATTCGCAGAACTCTTCTCAAGTTGATTTCAACAACAGACATGAACAAAGTTCATTGAATGCAGTGGCGTAAATCTGCGTCGAAAAGTAGGGGGTTGTCAAACTCTTTTGGGGAATATCATAAAAATGACTCCCTATTAATTATGTTTTCAAAATACTTTTAGGGGGGGGGGGGGGCAGTAGCATTGTCGGGAGTTTGGGACGCTGTTAAAAAAAGACCAGGTGGAATAACCCTCTTAATAGTTATAAAATAATAATAATTATAATATATATTAACTGTTATTTTGTAATAGGGAGCCCGCACGCGAGCGATTACGACCTTAATGTTTTGTCTATTTTCGATTAAAATAATATACAACACTATTTTAATTTGTTTATATTATTACAAGGGCGACGTCTTGATCGTTTGCATATTAACACAAAACAAATTGTTGATTGAAATTTGTGCGTCTCGCGCAAGTATCCCGTAACTAAGTAGTACGAAGTTTTTTTCCCGCAGGCGGGTTAAGCAATTTTCATGAATAACTCAGTGGTTGCATTGATCACTGCGCAGTTCACTTTGGTTCTCGTTCCCTTAAATTAAAAATATCCCAAAGATATCACGGTAAAGAAAACTGGGTACAGGTGGATTCGAATTAGGGAGCTTTTGATCCATAGCCCATCCCACTATCCACTAGACTAGTCTGTAGCAGCTCGACAGCAGCCGTTCTTTAAAATGATTGAATGTAACTAGTTGACTAAATAATAACAATGCTGCTTGTGACGTTCTGTTCCAATGCTGTGACGTTCTGTTTATTATAATAAATACACATAACTTTCTCATCGAAATACTGAATTATTCATGATTATTGCTTCACCCGCCTAAAGGAAAAAATCGCTTGGGGGACGGAGGAAAAAGCACACAACCAAGAACAATTGTTAAGCGTATCCTGGGAATTTTTTGAAAATGTGTGCTGGTTTTTGTGTAGGGCCTATTCCGGTGCATACTGTTGCATGTACTAAAAGCCAATGACTTATAACATGTATATGGCAAGGGGGGATATGGGGGGGGGGGGGGGGGGGGTGAGCCGTTGCCTTCACCAAAATATTGGGGGGATGTGTCCCGCCCACTGATCTCTATATAAACTGGATAGCTCATTGGCCATTGCGCGCTGTTCAAGCAACTGAAGCAAGCACCCGACATATTACCACTCCCAATTTACCACTGATCGCTATGTAAGGAGAACGAGGATGATGAGACCCTGGGTACAAGGTTGGAAAACCTGTTGTGTTGGGAGTGATAACATGGTGGACGGTGGCCTCAACTCGAACAGCCGATGCACTATCCAGTTTACATGGAGATCAGTGGTCCAGCCCGGAATCGCCGCCATGGTATAGATTAATAGTTCAGGGACTCATCAACAGAAAGTAATGATGCCGTGAAAGCAGTTAGGGCACTTCGGCCCAAAGAATCAAAAGTATGAACGCAGTCGAAATCATACTGTTGTGTCAACCTTTGCAAAGCCGTAGACAGAGTTGTGGCATGAGGAGTCCCAAACGTTGGACCAAACATGGCAGATTAGGCATCAGTGCACATGGACAATTGGTAAACAATAGCCGCACGCTCCGCTGTACGCATATAATGAGCGGCCATCTTTGGTCCAAAGCCTGAGAAGTTGTCGCAACTCGCTCTATATCCAGATCCACGGCTCTGGCCTGTTAAACTTGATAGCGTCCCTTTATGTTGTGCTGTCAAGCCCATGGGATCCATCGCCGTGTAATACGATACAGTTGTAAGAAATGCACACAATATTATACTATTCTTAATTACTCTTTAATTGCCAGGCGGAAATCAATACGGAAGTACCAAAAGCAAATCTTTCAAACGGCTTTCCGCGCTCGACAAAAGCTCGAGGAATACAAAATTGAAATCGTAACAGCGAACATTTTCTTCACTCATTTTTTTTTTTATGAATGCCTGTATTTGTTACTGATGGGTCACCTGAGACTACTGACCGCACCTTCTGCTTCTGAAAGGCGGGAATAACATTTCAATTCCTGGCAATTGTCCAGGTACCCTTAAAAACTGCGGTGAAACCCAAACGGACTGGTCTAAAACTTGGAAGACAAAACCGGTCAGTATTTCATGTTAACACAGCTTTAGCGCCTCCGGTTATCAAACGCCAGTTTTCGAAGCCATTAACTATCAAGTAACATTTTTTTTTTACAGCGGAGCACGTGTAGGCCTACCGCTGGAATGCCCTTGGGTCTCGTTAAGACCGCTAACACTGGCTGCGATACACCTTCTTGAATGTATCAATTTCAAAAAAAGTAGCGGTTGAAAAAAGGGTCACTCACGGACAAATAACTCTAAATTTGCATAATACAGCGCTGGGAAAGACCGACAGCAAAACCGACCAAGCGGCGTTTGATCAACAAGTATCTTTTTAATTCCAACGTCCAGGCTAGGTTTGTTTTCATCTATATTTAGCAACTGCTTTGTAACATTTCTTTCTTTTAAATTTTACATATTTACAATCACTTATATTTCGTGTGTACAATTGAAACATACATTAAATAATCTACATTCATATGTTCAAGATACATGTAAACAGTGAATGTACAATGACATAATAGTGATGACAACATTATACAGTAGAAATTGTCCACCGTTACAAAATGTAAGCGCTACGTAACGCTATATACGTTTGATAACATTCTAGTTTAAATTCTAAAACTACAGAAAATAAAAGTGGATTTATACAACCCTTTGGATGCAAAGGAAACTAAATCAGTAATAAGCAATGCTAAAAATCCTTTGTAATTGACACAAATATTCCACCTTCGTCTCTAAATATATCTGTTGCCAACAAAACGAACAATAGCCTTAAGCCCGGTTCATACTTCATGCGAATGCGAATGCGAAGCGAATTTTACGTCAAGATTCGCACAAGTTGAAATGTGTTCAACTTTTTCGAATTCGCAGTGCGAATATTTGGCGTTGACGTCATAAATTCGCTTCGCATTCGCATTCGCATAAAGGAATGAACCGAGCTTAACTCAGATCAGCTTTCGTTCTGTATAGTTTCAACGTGAATCTTACGCAGCGGATGTCCTTTTGTCTTTTGTCTGTCCGTCAAAAAGGGTTTGGGTGCATGTCACGAACCTTATATCTCAGTTTCCGCGTCTCAGGATCGACTTGTTTATAATCAACTTGGCTAACAAAAAACCCTCTCACACCTTTGCTTCTCAAAAGTGGTAAAAGAGGCCAGGTGAAATTAAATGTGCACTTCAAATTCTATCTGCCGGCACTGTAGACCCCATCTCTAGTCTTCTTAACTATAGTCCTTGGAAAAAGAATGTTACCGTCAATCAACAGGAAAGATAGATAGATTCCACAGACGTTTTTGTCAACAGGTCGTTGCTAGTACAGGACGGTATCGACATTTTGTGCTTGGTATCGACACCAAAGAATTCTCAAGCCTATTTTAAAGGCTGCACGCTGTGCCACTCGGTTTTAAATTTCTCCCTTCAGACCAGAGTGAATATTTAACACTTCGACCCGAAACTCGAAAGACACCTTTAACTATTAAGTTCTCGGACGACTTTTAGGTGTTTTTTTCAACCGTGGCTCCAAACTTTTTAGTCCATGGATTATTTGGAAGATTTTGTGGTCTGCACCACAGATCAGAGCGGGTGGAAGTATCAATTTTGAAAATTGAGATTATCGTAATTCCTGAAAGTATGGGTCAAAGGCTTTAACTCGATGTATCGTGTACTGCCGCAGCTCATTTCTACCCATGCTATAATCGTTTGAAGTTGTTAGAGTCATGACCACATGTTTTGAGAAAATGAAGCTCAGAGCCAGTAAAATGTATTAATTACTGGTATACTCTCAGTGCCAAAAAAATCATATCGCCCAAAGCAATTTAAAACAAAACTGAATTCAGTTATAAAAACTTATGTAAAAATGTTAACTTCCTAGTGGCAGGTCCGCAGGCTGGGTGGGTGTGTGTGTGAGTTTGTATATGCCGGCAATCGTGGACCTAGGACAAAAGAATTCGGGCGTAGACAAAGAGGTCCACGTTTGACCTATAACGTCCACGATTGAAAATCGTGTACAAAACCAATGGGAGGCCTTCCGAAAGAGTATAAACAAAAGAGGAACAATGGGAGGTCCACGATTGCACCCGTTTGTGTGACTGTGTATGTGTGTGTATGTGTGTGTGTGTGTGTGTGTGGGGGGGGGGGGGGGGTCGAACGAACCCCCCCCCCCCCTGCTCGGTGACGAGTTCCGCTCAGAAATTACAGGAAAGTAAGTCACTATAACTCAGGCTAGCCGACAAGAAATGTTTGTTGCCTTAAAAGTACATGTAATACGATAAATGCAACTTGTACGACGCTGAAGCACATCGTGGTACGCATGCATGTGTTCACAATGTTGCGCATAATGCAAAAGTTCCACTTTGGGGTTTGACGACACCCCCCCCCCCCCCAGTCTCGGGGCAGGCAACGGGCCTGGGTGAAAACATGATTGTTTCTGTCTATTTAACTCAAAATGTCATACTGCCGTCTTTACCTCAATTGGTGCGCCGCGTTGCATTTGTCCTTGAACGAAACCCACAGCTTTTCGCCATCAAAGAAAATAAATACTCGAATAACATTGCTACATTGCAAAAAAAAGCTCGGGCATTCGTGGGGACGCATGACATTTCGTGCTTTCTTAATTTCCTCTGGGAGCTACCCATGCTCTAGACACAAGGTATTCATTTTTGTCTTACAGTCAAAGCATGGAAATACTTTTAGATTTGCAGAACCACCGTCTAAGGCTCCCCAGTGGTGAACAAAAAATGCATGTTTCGTTGTTGAAATGTTGACATGACATTTGATCATGACCCGGATGAGCTGGGCCTCGTAAAAAATGCCAAACTGAATTTGCCAGCCCAAACCAAAGCTTGAAAAAAAGGCCAAAGTGTACCACTGTGCTGAAAAAAAGCAAAATTGAATTTCAAAACTGTCAATTTAAAAGAGTATCTGTGAAGGTAAACACTTCCATTCGCAATTTAAATTGTATTATTCTAAAAAGAACAAAATAACATTCGGTGCCGGTGGAGCGTGAATTACAGTCACCATGAAATACGGGCTCATTGGTAGTATTGCGCATGCCCGAGTGATGATAATTAGGAGATGTGGCCAGTCACGTGAGAGGGTTTAACCAATAATAGGTAAAAGAGTCCGATTTTCATAGGAGTCGGATATTCAAAGTGAAAATTTCGATCTAAAGATGTTGCGTCTGTGCTTTTTGGGCGTGGCATCCCGAAAAATAAATTTCAAATATAGAAATGCTAACTAAACATAATAATGACCTTTCGAATGCAGCATTCCACAATGAAATCGATTGGAGATAAGTAACACAGTTAAATAAGTTTAATTTTTGCAATCGGAGCGAGACACTCCAATTCTTACTGTGTTTGCACGGGGCACTCATCTCGTATAAAGTTAAAACCAATAGATTGCACTGTGTAGTAGGAGCCGAAGCGTTTTTCGTTCACAAATTCAGTTTTTTCTACATAACTTATTTGTAGGAGGAAATCTAATGCATTGAAACCTTGACATTGTAGCTTCAAATAGCACTGCCTTTCCATCAAGAACGACAGCGTAAAAAACCCGCCAAAACGACTGCCCGTCCAATCTCCAAGTGCCGAAACTAAGTCGATCATTGTTTTCTGCAGCTTAAATCGGTCAGTCCGTCTGTATGGATTAACTGTCAATCTTGATCTGTCCGGATTGTTAAGTTTCAGGGGGAAAAAAAACGTCACTGAAAATGAGCGTGCAGTGCGTTTACTATGTCGCGGTGTCACGAGGGCGTTATCCATATCGGTCTGTCGTCACGTGGTCATTTTGATCAGTCACATGGTAATGGTTATTGTGTCCGTATAGGCTATAGGCTTGTCTGGTTCACTGATTGAACGATTCGTTGACATTTCTTGAAAAATCGTACGTCACGTGGTAGCGATCACGGTTAAAAAATAGAGCCTATGCATGGTGCACAATGTCAGTCCGAGTGGCGTCATCAGTGGTAACATGTTAGTAGCAATGACATTAATTTTTAATTGCAAAATTGGACATTTCGGGATCGACAGCAGACATGACTGGCAATCCCTTGTTAAATACGAACGATTTTACATCGTGAAAATCAACGACAACATCCGATCGAACGTTAATGGAAACGTTTTCGGAACTTTGACATTTTCGGAAACGAAACGAATTCCATCCGGTGACGTAATCAGTTGGTCACGTGACATTAGTGGCTTCCTCGTGCCAAAATCGTCAGGTCTGGTCACCAGGTAAAGGTGACGTTAGGCCTGGTTGACAAACACGCAATTACGCAGTTTCATGTTAAAAAGCGCCCCGGAGGAGGCCTATTTCAATTAATTAATTTTTAGTGTGAATTTTCACAGTGAACAAAGAAAACTGGCGGGAGCGGGATTTGAACCTGCGACCTCCAGAATAACGTACCGGTGCTCTACTAACTGAGCTATCTTGCCCTATGTTGGCGGTCTTCCAAATTGTCTTTGTTTGGGGCCGCTAGTCAGAAGTTCCAAACCCACTAATTTTTAGTGTAAAGGGCCAGTCACGCAGGCCACGATAACGACGATAACGAAAATGAACGCCATTGATTGGTGGATTGTCGCACATGTAATACAATAGAAAGCGTTTACTCGCATCGTTTTCGTTTTCATCACTGTTATCGTGGCCAGTGTGACCGGCCCTTAATGCATACCCCTATGCAAAGGTAAGCGGAGGCAGTCAGTGTGAACCAACACGATGAGCGGTCATTGTTATGTCCAATACGTCACTTCGTCCAGTTCCATAAATTTTTGGTGAAATTAAATCGTGCCAACCAATTCACAGCAAATCCTTCAGGATATCATTTCGAACTTTGGTCATCAAAGGAACAACTTTTATTGGACAGCATAAAAGGTTTTACAAGTCGAAACGCTCAGATCGCAAACATACGGTTAGCTGTGGTAATTAATCATTTCTCGTCATTGGGTAACGCATCGTATCTCTGTCATGGGGAAAACGTCTGATAAACAACAAGTCTTCAGTCGCTAAGCTTCAGTCATGCTTGTCGTAGTTCAGGGTCGCGGTGCCTATATAGAAAGCATTTCCCCTCGTGTTGACAAGATCCCATTTTCACTGATGCAGGAAATTCCAAAAAGGCCATCCATTATCCCACTTTTACACAAGATTTCAGCCATTTAGTGTCTGGCTGTGTGTACCCATGTCCGTTGGTCCGTAAAAATGTATCGTCTCGTCAACACGTTCGTGTTTGATCTGACATGACACTAAGTGATTAACTGCTTTCGATTTTACAGAGCTGTCAGAAAACTCGGTCAACGATGCGTTGAAAGCTTGTTTGGGGGGTAAATTGGCACTTCTTTTAAGGCCATCCACCACAAGCTGGTTGTCTGGGGAGAGGGAAGGGGGAGAGGTAGGTGAGGGTCTGAAAAAAATCGTCCCGAGGTCCACTTTATTTTACTCATGATTAACCTCAGAGAGACAAATCGTGCATTGACATTGATTGACATTATAATATGCCATAGATATATGTATAAAGCAGTGTGTAATACCTAAGAGGTTTCTTTGCTTCTGATTTCCAGTTTTTGTTTCAAGTTCTACAATGTAAGAAAGAATGCATATACAAAATTGTACGAGTGTCATTTGACTCCAGGGTGACACATTACCAGCCCCGTCGGCAGCTCTGGGCAACAGGGGCCACATTGACAGCTGGGGGGTGGGGGTGGGGGGGGGAATAACAAGAACAAAACTCAACTATATATAATTTGGATGTTTTTGGTTTTTGCTATAGTTGGGGGGGGGATTGGTCGCCGGGGGGGGGGGGGGGGGGGGCTTGACCCTTCCTTGCCCCCCTTAGCGACGGGCCTGCACATCACTGCGTAAAGTTGTAAGCTTCGCATAAGATTATACATATTATTGAAGGTAGATGTCCGAATGTATTCAACTAAAATAAAATAGCATTGCATGCTTTCTACATGTTTTGCCTCAGCCCGATTTCAGGAAAAGTTCTTCTCTTCAGCTTTTCAAATTATTTCCAGGTCGAAGATTGTTTTCACGTTACCTAAGTTTGGGGTGAGGAGCTTTGTTTATAAAAAAGAGAAGGCAGATCCTTGCTGCGGCAATGCATGCTAAGATTCCGTATGCATGGAAAAACAAAAAAGGAAAAAAAGACAAAAAATGATAAAAAAAGGAAGAAAAGAAAAAAAAAAAAAAAGAAGAAGAAGAAGAAGAAGAAACAAACAAAACAAAAAACCCAAACGCCACCAATAACAAAACCGACCCGGCTTACTAGCCGGCCCTACTCATGCTATGGACTTAATGGTTTGCCTGCAATGTAATCTTTCGACCGGAATCAAGTCGAAATCAAACACGATATTAACGTCACCAGCTCCATTAATAACCGGACGCGGATATCAAAACACCAACCTGGTATTAAATTGTGGTCTGGAGTATAGGCCTGATTGCTTTTTAACTGTAACATTCATATAACGAAGCGAAGTTCCTACATGACATTTATAATTACTGCCACTGACAGCCCCCATAAAGCACATTGTATGCACCGGCGGCCGACAAAAAGTCCTGACGAAAACAGCACTTCTCATCTAGGTCGAACCATCTGTCACGTCCGTTAGAAAAACAGGTAAAGGAAACGAAGAAATTGCATCGAACTTTAAACATTTTGAATTACGATTTCATTAGGAGCTATACGACTCTTAACGTTTACAGGCAGAGGTTCGGGAAATGATGGATTAGGGTTGCACAGATTTGGAAAATGTCACCTTTGCAGAAATGCGCATGTCCTGGTTGTTACGTTGTCTTCATTTTGATAAAGTAAAACCATGGTCATATTATAAACGATCAGTGATGCTCAATGAATTTACGCATTCAAGCAGCTTAATTTTGTTATATAACAAGCATCAAAGGGACAACGCCATAGGATTTGTTGGCATTACTACATGCAGGAAAGCGTTATTTTTATGTTACTATAAATTTCTAGCCCTTTGCATTTTACAGAATGTTGATATTGGGTGCACTCCTATGTGTCCCAGGTTCTATGCGTCCCGGGTTATGTGTGTCCCGGGTTCTATGTGTCCCGGTTCTATGTGTCCCGGGTTCTATGTGTCCCGGGTTCTATGTGTCCCGATTGTAGGGAAAGGTTGAGTAATTTGGGGGGCATTGGGTACGTTCGGACAGCGGATTTGAAACCTCTCCAGTTGTAGGCCAACTCACGAAACCCACGTTTTCAAAAACAATACTACTTTATTTTTGATTAAAGAAAACAAAATTAAGGTAGTGATCGGGCGATTATTCTGACATCGTTGAGGCAGGGAATAATAAGTCCAATTACGATGTGACTACTGTGCACAAAATGGCGCCCAAAATGGCAGCGACTTACACATTAAAAAATACCCACAAATTTGAACCAATGTAGACAGTTACAGTTACTTTCGAAGAGAGTAGTACAAAATAGTTCGTGTCCACGATCTCCCTAATGAAGAGAGCTTTAAACATTTCCTTCATATATAGTGCTTAAAACATATAAATGTCACCTACAGGCCACCGTAGTATGTTTTTTCCGGTAAATAAGTGACACGGAAGTGGAGAATACTTGTGATCAGGGTGGCTAAAAAAGAAACTGGGACACATAGAACCCGGGACACATAGAACCCGGGACACATAGAACACATAGAACCCGGGACACATAGAACCCGGGACACATAGGAATGACCCCGTTGAGATTGTGGTAAGACATGGTTAAAATGTGCGAAAACAAGATCGGCTGGATATTTTTGTGTGTGGTTCCTTTAAATGACTATACTGCATGACAGCAAGTCTCTTGATTACTATCGATTGTACGTCAAATGTTTTCAAGTCCGTCACAATGTGTCACAATGTGCCACAGTATGTTTCTTTATCGTCTAAGTCGTGCATAGTATGTCCGTAGGTCCTTGTCCAATGGGCAATGTCCAACGTGTCACTCAGTAATGTTTGTGGGCGTGTCTTTGGTTAACTGAACATCTGTCCCATCTGGTAAGTTGGCAAACAACTGCAGTATGGAAATAGCTTGGCGATTCTTAGTTTTGCTCGCATCTGTGTAACCAAATAAGCAACTGGAGATTGGACAAATTGCACATTTAAAAAAATCTTTAAACTTAGAATTTGATAGTGGGTGGCAGATTAAATCTCAGAAAGTGGGCCTTGGCACCTTTTCTTCCAAAAATGTGATGTGGGAGGAGCAGGGAGATTCTGTCTTTTGTGTTAAACAATGTTTAAAGATATTTTTATATTTTTAACAAAATTATCTCTTTTAGGGGTTGTTCCCGCCCAATTCCCGCTTTGACTACGCACAATAGATACGTTGTATTGAACATAACGCATGCACACTTACCCTCCTCATAAAAGTTCATATTACAGAACAAACTTAAAGTTCATACATGGTTTGGAGATAGCTGATTTGAAGAATTAAAGAAAAAACGGCGGGAAAATGAAATTAATTTAGCTGACACCCAACATACAACACTGTAGTAAAAATGATAAACTTACATGTCTAACACGTTCACTTTTAACTTTCATTTTCATAAAAATTAATTAAACTGCTGAAAACGGCTTACTCACTGGATTGACCTGAAATATACAAATCAACCAAATTAGCTGGCCCAACGTTTCGAACTTAGGGCCTAAGCTAGTTCTTTCTCAAAGGCAAATGTAATTTGTTGGCAATTTTGCCTTTGAGAAAAAAAACTTGCTTAAGTTTGAAACGTTAGGCCAGCCAATTTTGTTGATTTGTCATTTTCCTAAGTAAACTTACATTGGAAACGGTTTTGCGTGCATATCTTATTTGGCGCCAAACTGGTGGCTATATATAACAATTGCAGGTAATCTATTTTCAGCTGGGATTTGTAATATTAAATACAGAAAAGTTTTTAAAACAAAGCAAAAATGAAAATTGACATTTACAAATGAAAGAGCTTAATACAAACGGGGAAAAGCTTCCTCGTAAAGTGCAAGTACCGAATCGAAATGAAATCCAAACAAAAGATGTCAGACGTATTTTTTTCTTAAATTGCGTGAAGCTGAGAGAATGTACATCGATTCACGTTTATCGTAATTTTACAAATACAGACCGTTGACTTTTCGAACATTTTAGTGTTAATACAAAGTGGACACGGCAGAATCTACTGTAATTTAGGTAACGCTAAACATCGCGTGCGCTTACGTTATCATTTACCACATACACATCGTTTTGGTTGTTTTTTTGTGTGACATATTTTAGCAGCCTTTAAGCAAGAGTACAAGTTTCCTGCCACGGTACTTAAACGTTCTGGATCTTTGGACGTTTTACTACACTTGAAGAATTCTCCAATGGAGTGTTCTATTAAGCTCCGTACCCCTTAAGTATTGACTAATTACAGCGGCGCGCGCACGCGGCTGTGATTAGTCAATAAAAGGGGCGGGGCTTAGTGGATCGGTACATTCTATGAGTAAAACCTGACACTTTGAGGCAATTAGGCCTAAATGTAGTATACAACATTTGCAAACATCAAAAAACAAAACTATAGTGATTTAATTTGAAATACCTTACAAGACTGAAAGTAAATAATAGTCTCAAGCGTCCTGTGAAATCAAGGCACCTGGTGTGCTTTCATTTTCAAGAAAGGTGGAATTTTTATATCAATTTCCAGCGATGGTCGGCCAACCATCGCTGGAAATAGTGTAATTACCCGACATGGTAATTCCCTGACGTCTATAAATTGCTTCGTTTTGTCTGAAGTAGGGTCAGGGAACCAGACTATACAAGAACAGCGTTTATATCTCTTTGTTTTCCCAGTATATGCACACAAAACTTTAAACAGGTTAGTGTTACAGTATTTGCTATAAAATACTAACCCCCGAATCCATTCATTTCTGAAAATTACAGCAAAAGCAAATGTTGTATAATACCTTTAAGACGATTAGGCCTATACATTCATTTCACTTTCTGAAGTGTCCGTTGGGCGTATAGCCTAAGTTTGTACTAATTCGGTTTGTTTCATAAAACATTGAATGTATGGCGTGCCAAAGGTACAAATTCGAATGGTTTGCCCAATCCATAATGACAATCTTAAATGTCAGGCTGTTTAAATATTGAACCTTACATATTTACATCAATAAATTATTTGTGTTTTACACATATCAGCCAGCTCTAGGGCATTTTTGAATATTTTCGTTTTACCTTGTTTAAATTCATCGACCTTTTGTTTGAAACAAAAAACACTAAACTGTTACACACAATTTTCAGTTCTTGAACAGAACTTATATTTTCAGCGACTGTTATGTTAGGTTAAACAAAAATACCATTTCAAAATGAAGGTCAATTGAAATGTATAGGCCTATGTGTGTGTTCACAAATTTTTTTTCTCCGTACATCTTGTAGGCATTTATGATTAGTGTATATAGTGTCTGCTCTAAACTGCCTGATTTAATCTCCCAAATCGTATGTAAGATTCGGTGTTACTCTTGTTTACAAGATTGTCATACATATACCATATCTTATGTTTGTCCCACCGGTACCTTCATTGTCACGAATACGTAAACAATGCCCATACATACCGGTATATGATGTACAGAAAACAAATTCAAGACTATCTATTTACAGATTTTCTTGCAGACATGCCACAAGCTCAGACCAAGCCATGCCCTTCAACAGGTTCGTCCATCTTCATAGGTAAGCACCCAATGTATGTATGTATATATAGTTGCTTTATTATCTTCTATGTATCATAAGCTGGTTTGACTTTATCATGACGTTACATACGATTCCAACGCTGTATGAACATCAAGAGCCATTTTCACACTACATTGCTTTTTACCCGAGGCGTTTTCATGTATTTGTATCCAAATTAATATTTACCTCTCGTCTCCCGCAGGTCCCAGCTTTTTGATGAGATGATACAAGGAAAGTTCAGCTTTGAAATCTCAGTTCTAGAAGCGAAAGGAAACCCCCAAAAAATATTCCTTGGGTATAACCCACGGAGTCAGATAGGGATTCGAAAACCCCGTCCACATCACATAGTGGTCCCGCGTGATTTTTTTTCCTAGGAAAGTTAGGGGCAATTATCATAAATGGGCGTTGTACTTGGCTGTGTGAGCTGTGAGACAGGTTCTCAGACTTGTTTTCCCTTGAAATAAAATCCTCCACACCACAATCAGTACAAAAAAAAGAAATATAAATCGGGCAGAGGATTCGAACCCAGGCCTCTGTAGTCCAAAGCCTTATGCTCTACCAATATAGCCACAACAGTACCTCGACCAAATATTTGTACTTCAACCTTATATAGTTGTCTGAATGATGCGTGCGATGCTTATCATATAAATTAACTTAATCATGAATATGCATGATGGTAATAGCGGTCTAGATACGCCCATTTATGATAATTGCCCCTAACCTTCCTAGGGGAAAAAATATGCCACCCGGATAGACTCGAAACGGGGTTACCAGAGTTTGAAGGTGGGGGGGAAACCACTGACTCAACATGACTGCATTCTGGGCTTACGGCCGAAATCCCCTGGTTTTAGCGCTAGCCACAATCCTTTCTCGCTGACGGACGCCAAACAGGAAGAGTCTCTCAGCGATAGTCCTAGGATTTCAGGACCAACTAACCCTGGGTTAGGACTCACAGAGCTACAGTGTGAACGCAGTCCTTAACCTGAGGAATCACAGGGTTAAAACTGCTCCTTCCCCGGCTCAAGTATTACGGTGCAGTGTGAAAAGGGGCTATAACAGGCTTGGTTTGTGGTCTGAATCAGGAAAGTAAAAAGAAGCTCCCCGAATTACAAAACATCTTCAATCTGTCTTATTTTCCATAATGGGATTGTGGAAAATGGCTACATTTCATCTCTGGCAAGCTTGTAGGCCTCTTGATACAAGTGGGTGAGCAGTCAATATACGTCTGAAGGTTACTCCGTGCGCAAACCCCACGGTATTAAATGAAAACCCTAACCCTCCAGGGTATTTTGGCTAGAAACCCTGAAAGACGCATCAGATTGCATACTTTGTCACATTGAGTTGTGTGCAGAGTGCAGCAAAGTGGAGCTGTCACCACAGATGCACTGTGCGTCTGGCTAGGGTTAGGGTTAACACTGTTTCTACATTGAACCCTTCCTTTAATATAAATACCACGCTGTTTCAATTTAACACCACAGTTTTTGCAGTGTATGGAGTCGGACAATTGTTAGAGTGTACAAAAACTACGGTGTTAAATTAACACCATGTGGATTCATATATTAGACGAATGGTTCAATATAATACCACATGGTGTTAATTTAACACCGTCGTTTTTACGTTGTAGTAACAGCTAAGTCCTCCGCTGATAGAACACAAATTCCACCCAACGCAATCTAGTACATGTATCACTTCTCTGTTCGTGGTATGGATCGATGGCCGAGATACAATGTACATATTAGGGACGAAGCGTTTGTAACGCAGTGGCCACTGTATACGCAATACGTGTTTGGAAAGGGTCGACAAGTCCGGACTTGTGAATCGCCCCTATTTACTTGGTTTCGGCCCACATACTTGCCGTGTACTTGGTCGTCTTCCGATTACAGCTAGACTGCTCGTGATTGGAATCGCCCCGTTTGGGTAAGCAGCAGAGAAACGTGTCGTGGAACGCCTGCCGATACCGATCACTCATGATGTTGTAGATGATCGGATTGACCGAGCAGTTCGTGTACAGCATGATGCGGCCAACATTGACCAACACCCACTGGGAGTTGGGCGGCAGATTGAAATCGTAGATGTCGAAGAGGTTCAAGATGCGGAACGGCGTCATGCAGATGACGAAGAGCGTTATCGTCACGATCAGCATTCGCACCACCTGTTTCTTCATGCGAGTGGATGAACTGCTTCCAGTGCCTCTGATCATCGTGGACTTGGCGAGCTTCTGTAGCTGCAGAACTATCAGCGAGTACATGACCATCGTGATGGGGATCACCATCAACAACATGATCTGGTCCAGAGTCAGAGATTTCTTAAAAGCTGTGCACACCTTCGATTCATTGGGATAGCAGAAATTGCAGGTGAAAATAGAGTCCGGGTACTTGGTGGGATGGTTGGATATCAACCAGACGATGTCCCTCTCCACCACCGTGGAGAAACACAGGGTTGGGATCTTGTACCCAAGAGCGAACACCCAGACGAACGTGCACATCAGCACCGCCCGGGGCTTGGTGCTCAGTTCTTTGAATTTGTGGGGCCAGCATATCGCCACGTATCGCTCAAAAGTCACCAAGATGACGGTGAAGCACGACGCAATGATGCTGGACTCGGTGAGGTAAATAGTGAGTTTGCAGTAGCCGGACTGGAGCACCTGATAGTCGCCGAATAGAGGCGAGGAAACGTACATGACCCAGAACTGGGGTACTGAATTCAGAATGAATGTCAGGTCAGCGACGGCTAGACTCACCAAGTAATGATTGGTGACCGTTCGCATGGTTCTAACCCGCACAAACACGGCGATAACAGCCAGGTTCCCGAAAACACCAATAGAAAATATAAGCGGCATGACCACCGTGACGAGCAGGGTGTCTACGGTCGAGTATAAGAACAAATGGAGATTTTCGTCAGTGACGTTTATGGGAGGCAAACCTTCTGCCTGTTCAGCGTTACTCAGAATATCTACAGCAAGAGTGCTATTGAAATCACGATTCTCCTCGTCTAAAGGCGTGTATACCTGGGTACCCTCCATCGTGTCGGATAACCGATCCGTCAGTAACTCTTCAATTCCAAATCTGTCAATGATGAAACAGAGAATACAGTATCAACGGAAACATGTTGTAAAGTTCAATTAAGGTGAATGTTTGTAGTAACACCGTGTGAACATTTCGAGGGCACCTCGTCATCGCCGACGTGCCCTCTTCAGCCAAACTGCCCACAACACTCCGCCGGCCAAGAAACACTCAACATCACCATTCACTGCAGAGGTATAGTATCTTTCTGGTGAAGAGTCGCAGGGCCTTCCAAGGATATCCTTGGGAGGCCTTGGTAGAGCAATTTGGACCGCCCAAAGGTCGAGAGGCTCTGGAAATAAGGTACAAATTGTGGACACTGATATCAGCACGACGGGCCCCATCATGCAGAGTGAGTGAGTGATGTGAACATTTCCACACGGTGTTACCGTAAACCTTCACCTCATTGTATAGATCTCTGAATGCAAATCTTCAAAACTTAGCAAATATCAGTTCAGCTTGTTTTAACACATAATCATAAGAAAAGAAATCTTTGTCCTCTCTCGACGTACTGTATGAAGCACTGTATAAACTCAGTGCTTTCCGAGAGTCTGCGGGAATACAATTCGGAGGCTAACTCGGGCGTTTTGCAACACCACGAGAATGATCTAAATGCCGGTTTGCACTTGCAGAAGATGTGATCAATGTTTAAAGTCGTTAAATCTTTCAAACTATTTGAGTCATATTGGTATTTTTGGCCAATAGAAGGAATTTCTCGCCAAAATAGCATAATGACTACAGAAATCGTTCCTCGAAAATATTTTTTTGAGGAAAAGTTGGTTTGAAACTGTTTGATCGGGAAATCAATTTAAACATCGAACCTTCTCCAAGAACAAGTTTAAAATGATCGATATATTTTGTATACAATGCTATTGCGACAACACTGTTGATATCATGCTGCGGGGCATGAATTTAACAATCATTAACATAAAACCAAGAGTTTTCAATGACTCACTTGAATTGCCGCAAAAGACCTGGACATTTATAGAGTACATGCACACTAAAATGTCTGGCATCATGCGCAAAATATAACTTTAATCTTATACTTGAGATCATGGGCGTCGCGAGGATTTTTTTCTGGAGGGGGCAGAGCACTAACCTGAAAGCAGCAAAGAGAGAAATCACCGGCCGTGGAAAAATCGAAAGGGGATGGGGTTGCTGGACTGCGATACCTATAGCCGTAGTTTAGGCCCCTTTCAGCAGGTTTCGAGTGTTTTAGATATACATTCAATTGAGTAGGCCTACGACATTGATTTTTACCCTCTTTTCTTTTCTTTTTATTATTTGTTTCTAGTTGTTTTAATTTCCAGGGTAAAAGTGCCCCCCCCCCCCTCGTTGCTCCCCCCCCCCGCGACGCCTATGCTTGAGATTTGTATGCCTCAAATTGCAGATGTTAGTACTTTTCAACCTTTTGTCCTCTATTGTTTCAGGTCCTCCCCAGCGGTGTAGCCGGGGGCGTGGGGGGAGAACGCCCCCCCCCATAACAAATGTTTCCCCCAGTCGCCCCTCCCATACTGTAAATTTCGCAAACGGAGAAAATAATGGTATTATTTAGAAAAATACTGTGAGCGCGCCCCCCCCCCCCTCCTCTGTAACATCCAGCCCCCACTCTATTCCCTGTGGAGAGAGCCCTTGCTGCGCTGCTGATTTATAAATTGTATTACAATTTATAAAACTGATTTACAACTTTCAATGACTACGTTGCAATCATTATCTATAATACGCAGGACAATGGAGGTTTAAGACACGGTTGTCTTCATGACTGAATGGAATGAGACATGCAGGTCCTATACAAGGTGACCTACATTTGCAGGGAATTACGGATTGTCTGTGTGGCGTTTACTTTCCCTATGCTGTGCAGCATTTCCGTTCTAACCAAAAACAACCAAAATCACACGACAGCACCTTTGAGATTTGTGTCAGTTTTCGCGCGGTAAAACGGTGATTCATCGGCGATGTCTTCTCAAAATGTTACTGAACGTGATGCACGCAAAATATTCAGATTGATTAACGTTTCTTCATGCACATCTCCCCTCACCTAAAAAAGAAATTCACTGCATGACGATGTCGAAAAGCGAGCAATCAATGCTTAGTGTCCGCGCATGACAGCACCATTTGGCTTTACGTGAATCCGACACCGTATAATGCCGTAACACAACTAACGTCCCGCAGCAATCTAGAGTGCTCGATTCGGGGCAGACGAAACCAAACACATATCGGATTGTGTCCGTACCTTTTATCACCAAACCTTGCCCGTAATCACGTGAATGGCTCCGGGGCGGCCAGCAACACAATCGCCAGCTTCTAATCTCGTTGAATTCCGCTCATGTTGGCTGTGGCCCATGCATGTTCTGGAGGAAAAAAAGAAATGAAAACCTCAGATATTATTGTACATGCATGCATAACAACTGTGAATATCTACACCGGTTATTACATTACAGACGTTTGATGACGATCCCTCATACTTCGAAATACCCTCCGGGAAAATGGGGAAGGATTCCCTACACGAGAGAGACACCCGGCTGTTTAGGTTTTCTCAAGACGCGATCTGGCTTCCCGCCTAACTCACGAAGGGACCAAACCCACAGGGTCAAGATGAAACCATAGATTGACTTACATACTATACACAAAGTCATATCTAGGCCAGATATGATGACCAACCGCGTCCGTGTAAGCATTGGTATGAATAATTACTAACAATTATAAATTGATTTATCAAATATTTAAGCTGTCATCGTAATTGATATGACCAAGGTTCAGCATTGATGAATTTATAAATTATTATTGGGCCTTAAAACCAAAACGTGATTTTGAGGTGTCGGTTTGTCTATAACTCGATCAGTAATACACTTCATGATTGGGGTTGAACTAGTACTATGCTTTCCTCGCCTTTGACATCTGTGACCCGGGTTCGATTCCCACCAGGGCCGACATGTGGATTGGGTTTTCAGTGCCTGCTTGATTCCGTGGGTTTCCTGGAATATAATCCGGGTTTTCTTTGTTGCTTTCTTTACAAAGGTTTCCTATAGTTCCGATCTACAGTGTGAGTCAAAAAAAATTTACGCTTTAAAAATTGGCCATAGTTTTATTCTGTAGCAATATAAATAAGATATTTTCATAATTTATGTACTTTTAGAGTAACTCTTCCTGCTTCTTTTGGCGACATTTTTACTGGATTAGTTTTCATGCATGACTGCACAGGAGACAATTAAGGGGGTCGGGTGAAATCTGAGTTGCGCCAACTGGTCAGGGCTGGATAGGAAAGACAATTTAAAAGAACACAACCATTGTCTAACAAAGAGACAAAAAAGAATTTCATTAACTTCGTGTTTATTTCAAACATTTAAATTAAATTAAAAAGGCAATTAAATTCCACGGTGTCTTAGTCCTCAACATGGCCACCATCTCGTTCAATGCACGGCTGGGCTCGGCGCATCATTCCTGCAACAGCACGGCGAATCATCTCCCTGTCTTGTCTGAGAATGTCAATTTCACGAGTTAGCCTTTCCTGGAGGTCATCCAGATTTGCTGGAGGAGTGGGGAAAACCCGAGCTTTCAGGTATCCCCATAAAAAGTAGTCAAGATGGGTCAGATCAGGAGATCTTGGGGCCACTCCACCGGTTGATTCAAGGCAATGACCAGTTGGCGCAACTCAGATTTCACCCGACCCCCTTAATTGTCTCCTGTGCAGTCATGCATGAAAACTAATCCAGTAAAAATTTCACCAAAAGAAGCAGGAAGAGTTACTCTAAATGTACATATGAAAATATCTTATCTATATTGCTACAGAATAAAACTATGGCCAACTTTAAAAGTGTAGAGTTTTTTTGACTCGCACCGTATAGTGCGATATGCACTTTTGAGGAATCCTTATGTATATTGCCCACCAACTGCGTTAGCTTGCGAAACTGCTTGCGCCAGCTTGTGAAGCCAAAAATAGCGCAGCAGTAGCGCAGCAATGGGCAAGCGTTCTTGCGAAAGCTTGCGCAAATTTAGCTTGCGAAATGGCTTCGCAAGCTGTTGCGCTAGTTTTGAACCTGCCCCAAAAATAGCGCAAAATGGCGCAAGCCAAGCTGCGCTAGACGTCTTTCGCAATGCATCGCAAGTATGTGTACAAGCCTAACGCAAGCATGCGCAACGAGCGCAATGCAGCGCAAGGCAGCACAATCTGCGATTTGTTGCGAATTCTTGGGCTCGTTGCGCCGGTGGGCAACAGCATTTTGCAAAAAATCGCAACAAATTGCAAAATTTGCAAATAGCGCAATACATATATCGTAAATTTGGGCGCAAAAAATTGGGCGCAAAAAATCGCAAGATAACGCAAGCTAGCGCAGTTGGTGGGCAAGTATCATAGTTTCATCGCCAGAAATAACAAATAACATTATGTGTTGACCCCGAGGAAAATGAATCAAAAGTTGCTTTAAACATACTTTAAACATACTTTAAAAATCTCAATTTCTACAATAAGACTTAATAACTTCGTTGTTCCATGCTCAACCCACGTTGATGGAGCTTTTACACATATTGAACAATGGATTAACACTGGTGATATGCTTAACCGGTTTCCTTTGCCGTTGTATTTATCAGAGTATACAATAATAAAACACGTAAAATACCCAAACCTTTTGCAAAGTTTGTTTCGTTCTTCGGATGATACAAATGAGAAAATCTGCTCATACGAATCGTGTCTCATGTCCAGATTTAAATTCCCTTTGTGCATCAATTCAGATATTTTCTATCACGATAGTATTCTATCACGATAATGAAGAGCACATCGGAACTATAGATAAGATTCGCGGTAGCACCATGTGGTAACTCTGTGAGATTGTGGTTCTGATAAGAACTGACGGAAACTCAACGTTTCGGACAGTAAACTCTGGCCGTCGTCAGGAGTCTCCTGAGAACACATGTCCGAAACGTGGAGTTTCCCCGGTTCTTTTTAGATCTTATATCTGAATTACCAACGTTCCAACAATATCGGATAAAAAACAAAACAAAATGTGAACATGATCTATCTGGTAAAAAGATTAATTTAATAGCCGAAACAAAACTGACAAAGCCTTAGGCAGATTGAGTAAAAACAAACGATCAATGAGGACATTCGTCACGAAAATACTAGGCCTACAAATTTTAATCATGAAAAAAATCTAGTTTTTAATACACTGTATATATAGTAACCATATTTTTTCGAGTAACTGTACTCTAATTTGCTTTCCAACTTTGTCCAATAAAACGCAAGAAACCTCTTACTTATGTGTCTCTATTTGCAGTTCAAGACATTTCAATATGTAAAGTAAAACCTATAGAAGCTTTTATTTTCTGTTCAAATCTTTTATAATACTGTTTAAATAGACCGAGTTGTGAGGACGGCAAACCAATCACAGCGTATAGGGGGAATTACTTCTCTACACGTCGCCTGGTTGCGGTTTACACAGAAAGTGAAAATCAAATTATATGATCTATTCATAATCTGGCCAAGCCTCCCGTTCTTTGATGCACATATTGGGTTGGTGGGATACTCGAGAAGGACCGGCGAAATTCCTTGTTAAAAAACGGCTCGCATTGACGCGTTGCCTGGCCCTTAATTGTTTGATCAATAAAAAGCAATTAAGCTTCGATATTCAATTTGCGCCGGCCGCGCGCGGTATCCAGCGGTTATGTATCGGCTATCAGAGGTCGCCGGTGAACTGTGGAATGACAATATCGCCCGTCCATCCCAACCCAGGAATTTGTCTCCAGAGTGTGGTTCACAGATATGGGCATACCATAGAAACGAATAAGACCACACATGCTTTAAGAGAGATATAAATAAAACTAATTCCAAAAATGTGTAGATGGAAATTTGCGTAAGTTAGAAGAGATTTTTGCCATTCTCGATGTGGTTTTAAAGGAAACATGACATAGGATTTATATTGCATTATTCCTGCTTAAAACAATAAAGTATTATCTTGACAATGATATTTTGTGTCCAGAGACAATTATTTCCCAGATTAAATATGAGAAAACAATTTTTGAAAATGTTTGTCCAAGCTACTCCGCCCCCTGAGTGGGACCTCATTAACATAAGTGTGTGACGTAGATCGAGGCGCATTACCCATTCATCACGGGTATGCATTGTGTGTACATTGTACGGCGAAAATTCTTCGTCCAAAATCTAAGCAAAATATAGTCGTTTTTCGGCCATGCCGACAAGGTGTGTGGCTGCTGGGTGCAGCAAAACAACGACGGGTGGAGTAAGCATTCATTTATTTCCAACTGAAGCGAAATATCGGAGAATTCGGACGGCGAAAGTGAAGGTGACAAGAGCAAAGAGGTCCGGCCCAGCAGCTTTTCAGCGTTATGTAGCGACCACTTTGAGCCGTCGTGTTTCGATACTGGTATTTTCAAATCCTTTGGGATGACCATTAAAAATATGCTCAAGTCCACTGCCATCCCAACAAAGTTCCCAGATGTGAGTAAGATAAAGGCGAAAGCAGTTAAACGGCCCATTCCCCGAGGAGCCTTCTCTAAAAGGGAGAAAATCAGGGTAAGTTCGATGTTTAGTTGTTGTTGCAACTTACGAAATTGCACGTGTAGACCTAGTGTGTGTATACGGGCCGGGTCCAGACTATCGAGTCGATCCATGAATTTCGGCGCCTCGGGCTACGTCACGAACAGCGCCCTCAATTTGAGTCTCAACAAATTTCAAAAAGGGGGGGTCAATTTTTGAGCGGCAAATAATCACACTAAAACTTCGCTTAAACCAGTTTGGCTTTTAATTCACATTTAATACATATAAATGAATTTATTTATGAAATAAAATGTGATCCGGTCAATTTGAGAAGCATGGTTCATTTAAGCACTGCGTTATTAGTGGTTTCTGTGAGCCTGTAGGGAAACATCACAGGTTTACTCGGGCGGGACTCGAACCCACGACCTCCTGCTTACGACTGGGTTCCTGCTGACTATTGGAGCCGACCCCGACAAGCTCGGCTGTCGGGAAGGACAAAAATCTCTTCCACAAGAAAGAAGACATGACGAACAAGACTAAAGATGTACAGGTGCGGTCGCCAGCGTACACACGCCGCAGTCCTGCAAAAAAATCCCAAATTTTCCTAAAGCCGTGAACCAAATCCTAATGACTTTAACACGCGATTTTTTATTGATATATAATGAGAATTTACAGTAGAAAATTGAGAAAAACAACAACTCCAGATTGCTCTAAAATATTGTCCGTCCATGTGTATGTCAGCTTTCCGCAACTGTACCACACTTCTATTAATAGTTTTCGTACACTCACTTTTATCAGTCAAAAGATTTTTTTGCCGTTATACGACATACGTTCGAGACAATTAAAACTGTTTTATAGAGGAAAGATATCTATAAGAAGCGACCATTAATTGTAGAAATATTCCTTACAATGCACTACACAGGGTAGTTGTGATTTTTTGATCAGACGTAGACTGGCTCCCTGTCCCTCCATAATCGTTCTGACGAATATGCTGACCGGCAAGGGTAATGCTATGTATTTAGCATATTCATGTACCCGGACGAGATCCTCCTGTGTATGCTAATTAGATTTTTTATATATACCCATAATGCACTGCGATGTTCTCAATCGCTGTAAAAACGTGCCAAGACACACGTGCTTTGAACATAAACTCCATGAAAATGATTGAAACCCATTGACGAGAACGACAGCAGCATCCAACTCTATAAATATGACATCATTACAGCGCTTCCGCACACGATGACCAATCAAAAGGGCCATATCCGTACCAGCTACACTGGTGTAATGTGAATATCCGTTTATATGAATATTCGATTCTTGACCCATGCAACAAAATTTGTGCTTTTGTAATGAACACGAGCAATGTTTTCAATTGTACAACCCTACCGGTACACCTTATCCCTACCGGTACACCTTATCCTTATCCTTATCCTTATCCTTATCCTTATCCTTATCCCTATCCTTATCCCTATCCCTATCCCTATCCCTATCCCTATCCTATCCCAACCCCAACCCCGACCCCGACCCCAACCCCAACCCCAACCCTATTTCGCACCTCAATCCTCGCACTTACACTTACCCTAAGTTTCTCATTGTTTTGGTGTACGGGGGCCTACTGAGTTTGCGCACTGAGTCGGCTTTTCATGAAGACCGATTTTCACGCGACAACGGTCCCCATATTTTTGGCGGGAACCGGTACTGACCTATCGCGATCGAATCGCGTCAACGCAGCTTGTGAATTATTGTCCATTCACATCAATTATAACTCCACGTGGAACGCGCAAAATCTGAGACAAACAAAATTACCACACAAAATTCCCATAGGGTTGTCTATTAGGGGCCTGGTTAACTCGTAAACGGCGATAGGTCAATTGAAATGACGTTTCAATGACGATTTCATTATACGCGTCATGTAATGGGACTATAGCGTGCACGCTAATTTGCGCCAACGGTAAGCTATTTCACGCACAACACGTATTCAGTGTTTTGTTCCGACGAAACACATGCAAGTCATCAATCGTGATTGACGATATACATTAAATAACATTTACTCCGCAGACCATTGGGAGAGAGACATACCGGTACTCGATCTTCAAATCCGTAAACTTGAAACCCTGGCTTCTTTCAAAAAAATATTTTGAAAAAAATCGTGTTTATCAAAAAAAATGAAGGATCAGGCTTCACTTCTATTTTTATATCGTCTAAGAAAATGTTTTTCAATATGGCGGCCGTCATTTTTTTTCTTCAACATGGCGTTCCCTGACAATGGAACCCCCAAATCATTTCAAATCAATACAAGAGATCAATTGGGAACTTCATTTTCTATCTTCTTTTTGCCTTATTGATGGATGTTGTTTGAGAAAAGCAAAATAATAAAACGGGATACGTCAAATGAAGCGAGCGCGGACGCTAAACATATAATTTTTTTTTATAATTCTGCCTAACCTCTTATTCAACAGCAAGCGTCCTGTAATGCAGACGAAGTGGCCATTAATCTTGCACCTGTTATTTGTACAAGAAACAAAAAAGGCCGATAAGATGTGTTGTAATAGAGCCGATAGCAGTTCATATGAGTATGGTTATATCGGCTATTTTTATATTTCCACCCGTTTTATATCAGATTGATTCATTCATACCACGCATAGAATTCCATGCTCCTTCACTCGTCATGAAGGAGAGTTACAGGCTGTTTTCTTCTTTCGGAAATGCTGGAACACATTGTAACTTATGGTATGTGTGCATGATGTAATCATTTTGGGTTGTATCTTTTCATATTTTAGTGTGCTTCTCTGTCCGGAATACAGAGCCTTTCAAATACATTTCACGAACAACATGTTCATTTTTAACTGTCGGTTTTCACCAGTCACTTTCTATTGCAAAAGTTGCGCATTGGGTTTGGCATTAAAGTCTTGTCTAGGGCCAAACTGCGGGCTTAATTGTAGATTATCAATTTTTCTGTTGTTTAAAACTGGTAACTGATATTTAAAACTAAATGTCTGTTTACGTTTGTGTGCCTTTGCTGTATGCGTCCGTAACCACGGTATTAAAATAATCATTCCCATCTGTGATGATTAATTTCAAACCAAGAGGCGTGGTAAATTAGTCAAAAGGTATGTAAACATGCCACATCTCCCATGAGGTGGCTGCACTGTGTAGCTACAGATTTGCGATGACGCATTAGTCTTAAGCAACCCTCAATAAGACCATAATCGCATCATCATGAACCTGAGCAGGCTCTACGTATAGAGGA
This sequence comes from Hippasteria phrygiana, assembly GCA_037893225.1. NCBI lineage: Eukaryota > Metazoa > Echinodermata > Asteroidea > Valvatida > Goniasteridae > Hippasteria > Hippasteria phrygiana. The sequence continues at coordinate 649,020 of JAZGUH010000628.1, forward strand.
AGTCTTAAGCTGTTGCTCCCCTTCAAAGATTACCAGAGCATACTGACAAATCGTTGATGAGGCGAAAGGGTTACAGGAATCGAAGTCTTGCCTGAATCGAATCTAAGACCGAGTCCATTCGAGTAACTCAATATATGAATCGCCCTCCGATCGAGATTCGATAATTTTGAATCGCCATCCGATCGAGATTCGATAATTTCGGAATGAGGATTTCAGTCAACAAAATACGTTCAAATAATGCATAAAACTGCACATTGTAATCGGCATAAAAGCTTCTCGTTTTTAGTAGCAGCAAGGAATTGTTTAAATACAAGTTTCAGGACACACACACAAAAGTGAGAAATACCTTTAGTCCTTTCCACAAACATGTATTTCCCTGATGAAAATACGAGCAGATGCAACGGAATATCAATGAATTTGTTCCTTTTATTTCCTTTTATGAAAGTACATCTCATTACAGAATATTCGACTTGAATATTCGAATATTCCCCAAAGCTCTAAGAACTAACCAGATTACATTACACGGTGTTTACGCAAGTGTATTTCCATCGTGTTAAGTATCAAATCGCAACGACATTATACGCCAGGCTAGAAATAACAAGCTTTTAACGTCTGACTTGAGTATGCAGGCATCCGATGGAGAATTCGTGATTGAGTATCGACATTTTTGCTGACACTATTCTGAAACAAAAAGGACAAGCACATGAAAAAAAAACAACACACAAAATTCAGTGCGTTCTGTTTCATGTCTGCGCTCGGACTTTTTCCACTTCTCAGTTGTTCAGATGCTGGGCTGTGACCTTTTCTATTCGATAAATATAACGGTTCACCCATTCCTTCGAGATCCAAGAAAAGTAGAGCGAGCGTCGTTTTGTACCCGAAAGACTCGCAGGCTATTTCTATTCCAGCGCCATTCAGGCCTTTGAATATATTATATACATAGTAATCTCAGACGATGCCTTGGTCTTTACACACAATTAAAAATATTCGGGATTTTTCCTGTTCATCCGAGAGCTGGGAAATGGGACAGGATTGATCAGACTGGTGTTGTATAGATTGCTGACATCAAGCAGCAGGACGTTGGCTATTCAGTGAGGAACATTGGGAGCGTGTAACACAAGAACCTGCAAGGAATCTTCTTATTCATCAAAGGTTATTAATTCATTATAAGGACGAAAATATAAATAGCTCACCTTTTTTTTTTTCCCAACCGAATTTCAAAATGGCGAGCCCATAGGCTCCATGGCAATAACCTTTAAACAAAATTGATCGTGAACTGTAGAGAAGCAGCTCTGATTAATTGTATCGTTCGTGAAGTTTATTTTTTCATTCACCCATCTCAAAATATTTCACAATTTTTCAATTATATGTTTTGTAAGGTATAATCTGATTACTTGACACATCTTATAATTTTACATTTAATTGATTCCTCGTCAATTTGCCACTTCAACAGACTTTTAGCCATTACCGTTTTGCCCTAGAATGTTTTAATTACTTCATTTTAAGCCCTATAGAAGGTTTTCATTAACAAACTTGTTAGCCCTGGAATGTATTTTTTTTATCGTAACTAATGTTTTCAATTTGAGGGAATGTTCCTTTTGTTTATTGTATTCTTTCTGTCTGATACGAAACGCTTGGAGGTATTTCTTTATCGAGATAGAAGGCTCTTTATAATGATTATCACTTTATTTTGGGATACTAGAATTTGCGCCAATATTTCTCTACTTAAAAGGCAGTGTACATGATTGGTCATTGTTGCAATTTTCAAAAAATGGGCGGATTTGGGGGTAAGTATGTTATAGGAAATATCGTTCCACTAACCTGTTCAAAGTTTTGCGTTGTTGGATGGCGAAAAAACCGAGAGAAAACGGCGCTCGTTTTCAACCGTCGGGCGGATGATAGCCTTTAGTCAAGGCGCGCGTGGCCGGCTATACCTGGACACGTGACGCGCCATGAATGCCAGCATGTCAGGGGCGCGCCACTTGTCCAGGTAGCCAGGAGCCTGGACTAAAGGCTACAGGGCAGTTTTCCAACGATTGCTGAAAGACGATATAGATTTCCACCTTTCTTGACAACGACAGCATACCTGGTGCCATAATTTCACAGGATGATTGAGACTACTATTAACTTACAGTCTAGTAAGGTATTTCGTAATAATTCAGTAAAAAAAATTGGAGAATTACCAATCGTGTACAGTACAATACTATTTTTAATGTTAAACAAAGAGAAAGCAATTTTTGTTCGTTCTTTACCTTTGTGTATTTTTAATAGCAAACATTTGCAGGTTTTTATTTTGTCGGGCCTATATAATGACAAAACAGAAATTGTACAGTTGTGGTCAAACGTTTACACACACCGCAGTTCTGCAAACAAATTCCAGATCATAGCAAAACTGCGAACCGCATGCAAAATGATTATACATGCACGAGGAAGGAATTTCAGAATGATATACTGAGAATTAACAACAGAAGTACTGCAAGAACCGCGACAAACTTTAAGAAACATTTGTTTTAAAATATTTTTAACAAGTGTATAGGCCTTTGTAAACTTTTGACCTCGTAACATTTTACCAATGTATATAGCGTTTGTTGCTTTAAGCCAGTGTCACTCATCTACGGAATGACAACTTTGAAGTAGGTCAAGCTTTGGGTCAACATCAGGTCACATTTGTGATGTCTTAAGCAGGGAGGTCATTCGGCCAGAACTAGGTATTTGGGTTTGGAATCCGATGATGGTTTAAGGGTAAATGAAAGTTGCATTATATAATTACCGATAAGTGCTCGGCTTCTGTCCCCAAACTTGCCCAGTGTTTACCGGACGCCGCTTCGCCGGCGGCACAACTGTTTCACAGCAATTTAGCTCCGATTTTCTCACGAGAATCATGCACCACTGTATCTCCTTTGTGTCTTTCTTCCTCTTTCGGTCCTGATAAATTTCAAACCTTTTTACAAAGTTGCTAATAGCTTACATACCTAGGGAGGCAAGGAAATAAGCCTACCGTAAAAACGCTTTGGCATGCAGCCCCCGGGGGATTTTTTCCCCGCCAAATTTACGTCTTGAAACTCCGTGATGTTGATAACCGTTTAAACGTATGGTCATGGTGAGCTTTTGTATGCCGTTGGATATCTTTTAAGTCAAACTTGAGTGGTCTCTTACGCAGCTATCCAAAGTTACATTGCCCTGGGTCACTTGAAACAAGGAGGTATACTATTGAAATGGAAAATTTAGCTTGGAGTCAAGCACGCGCCAATGCAACAATTAAAAACCCTCTTGGACAAAAGATCAGCAGATGCTCTATACGATCGCAAATAAACCTAACAAAATTGAATTACGAATGCAAAGTATTTCTCCAGAGGCGCATCCAGGGAGGGGGGGGGGGGTCGAAACCCCTGCTCGTTGCCATTTAAAAAAAAATTTGTTTGCTTGTAAGGGCCTACGCCTAAAGTAGAAAAGAAATGCAAAACCCTGTAAAGGTCTTAGTTTGCGTGTACGGGTAAGAACAAACCACAGAGGTTAAATGGCGCCGCCAACGTTGAGAACCAACGTTGAGAAAGTGTGCCCTCCCCTCCCCCTTGTAAAATTTTGTTCGCAGGCGAAACATTTTGGGAGTCAACTTTTTTGGCAAATGAACAAAAACCAAATTCAACCCCCCCCCCCCCCCCCCCAAAAAGAAAACCAATCCTGGATCCGCCCCTAGTCTCATATGCCCGAGGTATACAAGAATACAGGGTGTCCTTAAAAAAAGTCAACCCATTTTTAAATTCATATTATCGCAAAACTACTGAATATTTCAGAAAAAAGACAAATGTCTCTGGAAAGGGTATCCTCTGTCCAATGCTATAAGGTTCATTATGTCATTGCCATGGACGACTGAACAAACAAGACAGTTATGAAAGGTACTGAAATCAGCACTGTGACAAGTTGTTTACTTGATGTCAGCTATGCATTAACAGGAATCGTGGCCATGTGGAGGGCACAGCACCTTAAATTTGTCAGGTAAGTGTCACAGAAAAAGAAAGGAAGCAGAAAAATCAATTCATCGCCCCTGTCGTTACTTTTCCAATGTGTTCAAACAGCAAAAAATTTGTCCTTAAAACACCTGCCTGAGCTTTGCCACTCAAGTAAACAACTTGTCACAGTGTTGATTTCAGTACCTTTCATAACTGTCTTGTTTGTTTGTTTGTTCAGTCATCCATGGCAATGACATAATGAACCTTATACCGTCGGACAGAGAATACCCTTTCCACAGACATTTGTCTTTTTTTCTGAAATATTCAGTAGTTTTGCGATAATATGAATTTAGAAATGGGTATACCGTTTTTAAGGACACCCTGTAATAAATTTGTTGATCGTACTTTCTTCTTTCAGACCTATGCTTCCAATATGATACAGGAAATATCTTTCCGCGTAGTACCCGGGATACCATCAGTGCTCTTGATGAACCTGTGAAAGTCAGTTATTCTGCCGTTCACCCTTGGGTCAAAGTTCAGCCGCATGAGGTCAAATCTGAAATGGGTTTAAATAAGCCATTTGCGAGTTAAATGTGTATACCAGCACGATATGGGGCAGAGGGGTACCCCCCTTTTTGTCCCTATACCCTATACACTCTTCAGACTATTGTTACCTAACACATCCCCCTAGACTTCTGGAAAGAATTCCTGAGATTCCGGGAACACAATGACCAACACAAAATAGGGGGGGGGGGGGGTTCGCTCTGCCCCACATCGTGCATCACATGTAAATTTGAATAACATCTGGAACACTGACGTGCTCAAAATGCTTGGCACATTTTAACTTTGAATTCGCCAGACCAAAGAGGCTGTTACTATATCACGTGATTCGGGGCAAGCCTTATGCCAGCAACCCCCAGCTCCGGAATGGTCTGGTGTCTTTGTGCCATTCTCACCCATTGTGAACAATGTATTGGTGCTAAGCGTCTCTTACGTAACTATGCAAGAGCTTGCCCCGAATCATGTGATATAGCAACGGTGTCTTTGGTCTGGAGAGTTCAAAGTTAAAATGTGCAACAAGCATTTAGAGCAAGTCGTGTACCAGATGTTATTCAAATTTAACTCGCAAATTGATTTGTTCTAGCCAATAGCAGATTCTACTGACATCGTGTCAACAGCAGGCAGTTAAACATGATGTCGCCTGATAAAAAAAATAGCTAATCTGATGCATCGTTTCCATCCTACCTATCAAAACGACTGGTGTAAAACAATCAATACATTGGTCAAATCAATTACTGCAGTTATGTTCAACAAGGATATTTGTTTATATAAACACAATCTGATCTAGATTGGCTATAATCGATATTGGCGATAATCGATATAGCCAACCAATAACGGTGAGTTACAACCGGTGCGTATTGTTATGTAACCAAACGTAGTATACAACATTTTTCGTACATCAGAAATCAAAACGACTGAATTATTACGAAATACCATACTAGACTAAGTAAACAGCAGTCTCAAGCATCCTGTGAAATCATGGCTCCTTGTGTGCTTTCTTTTTCAAGAAAAGTGGAAATTTATATCTTTTTCCAACGATTGTCGGCCGACAATCGTTGGAAATAGCCTAGTTCCCCGACCTGATAATTCACCGACTCTATTGCTTCGTTTTATCTAAAAGTAGGATCAGGAAACCAGACTATTAGAACATAATTTGTTTCTCTCTGTTTTCCCAGCATCTATGCACACAAAACTTTATACAGGTCAGTGTTACAGTATTTGCTAGCACGCTCTAAAATACTAACGTCCAAATCCATTTATTTCTTAAAATTATAGCACAAGCAAATGTCGTTTACTACCTTTAATCAATGTTAGTTGGGTTCAATCAGTTTGGCCTACACTGGCAATGTTTTAACCAGTCGGTGTTTCGTGTGTAGTTTTTATTAGTTCAAAAAAATTAATTGACTGTTGTTTGTTTTGCTCCATTTAAAGAACAATTGGTTTATTAAAGACGACAGGCTTTGAGTTCGAACTCAGTCTTGTTATTTCTTAGCTAACAGCCATCAAACAGCTATAGCGATTTTTTGTGTACGCAAGGAAACTAAAGAACGGCATCATCACTCCCCAACTGGCTCCCTAAGCCAGACGGCTGTTGCATGTTGTAACACCTGATCGAAGTGCCGACACAAATTGCTCCCATGCACAAAGTAATGATTCACTTGAGAAATACAGTATCTGTCAGTTCGTCCCGACACAGCAATTGCAAGTACGGGAATTGCGACAAGGGCCATTTCTTCCCCTTTAGCAGACACGGCGCTCCGCGGAGAAAATGCTTTACATCGCCCTGTTTACGGTTTGAAGTCGACAGCCCTACCTATGAAAGGGTCCATGTACTCGTCAGTATACGGCAATTTGATACGGATGGTTCGGCTGCCTATTTATAGACTGTCAATCACAACTGGCTTGTATAACCGGTAGGTTGCGGTAAAACTACGTGGTGGATTGCCCAGATTATCATATTTTAATACCATCCTTGTTATGAAGAAAGAAAAAGGAAAGAGTTCGCCAAGACCTAATGCTTAACGTATTCAGTTTTAATTGTCGTTCTATTTTTGCATTTTTTTAAAACTACAATGAGGCTGCCTTTCAGTAAAATTACATAATGTTGGCTGAAAATTGATTATCTGCGAAAACATTGGCCCCAAATGCATGCATGCATGCAAAATCACGAGAAAATTGCCAACATATTGAGTGACAGAGAAAAAACAACAGTTAAAAACGGTGTTTGTAAAATGTATACTGTGTATAAAAGTCTGTGTTTAAAGATATGATAAAGCATTGGTATGGATCTTGAAATACAAATGCAGGCAGTGCCCCTACAGTTTGAGATTCAACATACATGAAATGTGACCCGTTACCACAAAATTGGCGTAAAGTAGCAAACTTTGAAAATCAAGATTATGGAATTTCCTGAAGGTATAGGTTAAGAGCTTTAATTTGATATATTGTGTGTTGTGGTATCTCATTCCTAGCCCCCGATACAACCTTTTAGATTTGTCAGAGTTTTGACCCCTTGTTTTGAGAAAATGAAGCTCAAAGTGTATGATCTGTGCACACTTTAACCCCAGTTAAAAAATAATTCCCCTAAAAAAAAACCATTTCAAGAATCGATTCAGTTTTAAAACATTTGGATATGATAGAATAGGGCTTGTTAAATATACAGTTGTTAAAATCCCAAAATTGACTTTTCAGTTAACAATTGTTGTTTCTGCATGCAACTCAATAAGCCGCAGTGCGACTTTAAGCTCATTTTGTGGTGGCAGGTCGCAAATGACAAACCTGTCAAAAGGTTTGGGTCAATCTGTCGTCCAAGTCACGCGAAAATATATAGTGATAAACTGGGTGAAATTTCTGGGGGAAACCTTGGCGTGAACACATATTTTTCAAGGGGCAATGAAAGTACATGAACTACCGCTTGTATAATGTTTTTGTACATTTCAAGATTTCAAATTTGGGGAGGGGGAACCTTGGGGGCCTACGGATGTCAGCTGGGGGGGGGGGGCGTGGCTCCCCGTGCACCCTCCCTGTAGTTACGCCACTTAAAGCTTTAAGATTTAAACTGATAAAATGTTATACTGATCATTTCTAAATCTATATCAGACCTTAAATAAAAACGAGTATGTTCCATTATACAAAAAAATCACGTAGAAACTGCAGACGTAGTTTAAAGGTAGTATACACGATTTGCTTTTGCTGTAATTTTCAGAAATAAATGGATTTGGGGTTAGTATTTTATAGCGTGCTAGCAAATACTGTAACACTGACCTGTTTAAGGTTTTGTGTGCATAGATGCTGGGAAAACAGAGAGAAACAAAATTATGTTTTAGCACTCTGGTTCCCTGACCATACCTTAGACAAAACGGAGCAATAGGCGTCAGGGAATTATCAGGTAGGGGAACTAGATTATTTCCAACGATTGTCGGACGACAATCGTTGGAAAACGATATAAATTCTCATATTCTTGAAAACATACCAGGTGCCATAATTTCACAGGATGCTTGAGACTGCTATTTACTTAGGACGGTATTTCGTAAGAATGCATTAACTTCGGTTTTTGATGTTTTCAAATGTTGTATACTACCTTTAACCGACAAAAGGCGGGCATTCTCAATATTCCACAAGAACGAGGATGACATCATAACAACGCGTCCATCCAGTCGTACTTTCCCAATACTTCCGAGGACAGAGCTTTGTGTTTCCTATTGTTCCTTTAATATAACCCAACCCCATAGACTAAGCACGTATTTTTACATCCGAGGACCGATTTCAACAAAAGACCGACTTGCGAGGACAAGAAAGATTCCTTTGTATTTTCTTTCTCCTCTTGTCCTCGAACGTACCGGTATTATATAAAACCTGTACACAGTAACGGTTGCTAAGACGAGCCGTGTTCTACCCGTGGCGTAGAATTTGGCAACCTTGAAAACGCTGTTCTGTCCGAAAAACATCAAATTTATCACGGAAAATACATTTTCAACATCAGTTCAACTGGATTCATTGCCTATGGTTCTTAAAGCAAAATTTGACATTTGGCAAATAATTAAGTGTGACTAAAAATGTAATAATATTAAAAGAAAACACGAAACAATTTTAACGAATGAAATTTTTTAGCAAACAGAATTTCCAGCCCTGGAATGGATTAATACCAGACTTGTTGCCTGAGAATGTTTTCATTGAAGAGTGTTTGTCAAATAATGTTTTATTGTAAATATTGGGTTTTTTCATCTTGCAATCTGTATTAAAGAGGTACTGGTATTCATGGTTTGTATGCACGTCTATATATTTGGAGCCAAAATGGCCAAACTGCTACACTGCTGGCCACAGATATTCAGCTCTGTGGTCAGCTCATATATATTTTAAAAGGAAAAAAAATATCAAATTTTGTTAAATTTTGTAGCGAAAAAGCAACGTGCTAACTAATTATTATTAATATTTAGAATTTTATTTTTGAAACTGTGCAAAATTTTTGACAAATATCAATTTACATGCAAGATTATAATTGTTAATGATCAAAAATAATATCCTGACAACAACGATTGAACTGAGGGCATTCAGTAAACTTTATAATGCGAAATAACAGTTTAAATTCATCCATTACACTGATAATATAATTCAGTGCACAAGGGGATACGTTGCATACTAATATTCGTAAAAAAAAAAAAAATAATAATAATGCCCTTCCAATCTCAGCACATTTAAAATTCATAGAATACCAATCAAAGGCGATCGAAATTTGCTTTCAGTCCCAAAGCCCACTCGTCCGCGTGCGGGCTGGAGGGAAATCTCAGGCAAACTTAGGGCTGCTTTTTGATCCGAGAAAATGCCATTCATCGTGCGAGACTGCTGCTTGCACGACCTTTCCGCGGGACCGCCACAAAATGAAAAAAAAAAAACATCGAATGCGGGACAAGAAGCTTTGGCGGGAAATGAAGCTGGAAAACCTCCCGCGAGGAGGAGATGAGAAAGCTGGCATTGAACCGTAGAAAATACAACCTGCCTCCGGGGAAAAGCCCGTCAACCCCCCAAAATCATCCATACACCTCCTCCCAACGTCTAAGTTGCTTTGAGAGTGAGAAACAGTCCGTGTGTTTGTGTGCATGTGCGGATGCATAAACTCCATATCTGGGGAGCTTGAAGATTTCTGATTTAAAAACATGGGCACGCGTGTGAGATTACAGTAAATAGGGAGAATGTTGGAGGAATATCCCGGGCTGGTAATGATTGTACGTTTCTGCGGCAACAACAACGCGGTCAGATAGCTTTCGTTGCCTAGGCACGACTATTCAATATCAATGAAGTATACATAACGCATATTATTGTCACAAAAAAAAAACATACGCTTGCCGCCACACGGTAAAAATTGAGACACAGTTGCCAGCGCGTGGGTAGAGAAAGTTATTCATTGAAATCTTTGCTGTAAAGATTCGTGCAGGCAAAGGGTAACATTTAATGTCTTTACTTATCAACGGTTCAGTCTAGGACTTAAGTCCGTATCCAAGAGAAGTCTGCATCCATGCGTATGTCCAAGTTAATGTGGTCTACGTTTTAATGTTCAATCAATGTCCAATCGCATGTTCAAAGCTATGTAAAAGATCATGTCATGTCAAAGTCTATACATTTTATAAAGGTCTCTATGTTCAACTCTGCTTCACGCTTCTGTCTATTCAAATGTCTGTGTGCTTGTCACTGTTCGTGTTCATTGGACTGCCCATGTCCATGTCTGTGTCCCTGTCATTGTCAATGTGCCGGCCACATGTCTGTCAATTTTCCTGTCCACGTGCCTGTCCATGTCCACGTTCCTGTCCACGTTCCTGTCCACGTGTCCACATGTCCACATGTCCACATGTCCACGTGTCCACGTGTCCACGTATCCACGTTCCTGCCCATGTCCACGTTCCTGTCCATGTCCATGTTAATTCCTGTTCCTGTCAATGTTTCTGTTCACGTTCCTGTCCATGTCTACGTGCCTGTCCATGTTCCAGTCCAAAACGTTCCTGTCCCCGTCCATGTTCATGTTCCTGTCCATTTTCATGTCCATGTCCACGTTCCTGTCCATGTCTACGTGCCTGTCCATGTCTACGTCTACGTGCCTGTCCATAGTCCATGTCTACGTCTACGTGCCTGTCCATAGTCCATATCTACGTCTACGTGCCTGTCCATGTCTACGTCTACGTGCCTGTCCATGTCCATGTCTACGTCTACGTGCCTGTCCATAGTCCATATCTACGTCTACGTGCCTGTCCATGTCCATGTCTACGTCTACGTGCCTGTCCATGTCCATGTCCATGTCTACGTCTACGTGCCTGTTCCTGTCCATGTTCCTGTCCATGTTCCTGTCCATGTTCCTGTCCATGTTCCTGTCCATGTTCCTGTCCATGTTCCTGTCCATTTAGTTCCTGTCAACCTTTTAGTTTGCGGTGCTGCTCATACAAAAACATTCTTCAAATTGTGGTTAATATTACTCAATCCTCTGTTATTATTCCCGGTACCGAAAAGTATGACCCGATTTTTGTTTCTATTTTGTATATAATTTTGTTTACTATTTTATGCTGCATCAAACAAAAACACGCTTTACATCACAAACCAACGCCAGAAAATTAGCTGAGGAGGAACGGCCTGATCCCGACAGGAAGGTCCCGACGGAGACAATCAAATCCGTAATGAAATAAGAAAGCTGCCCGCCCAAGTCCCTAATTACCTGCCAGGACTCCTTGATGACTCCAAGATAAGGCCGTGGAAAATTCAGAATATGGGGACAGAGTGAGCTTTCTCAAGATATCGCATTGTGGTGCAAATGTAATTATTTCGGTGTATAATCGTGTCAAAGCACAACCCCGGAAATTGCTCCGATCGATCTGTGTGCACTCGCAAGAACAGGGGATATGTACTTTGTTGAACTCGAAAATATAAACAACACGCTGACCTCATGTGGGATAAAACGAGGGTATTCACATCTTGAAAACCACAATAACTTTATATTTAATTTCCAAATTCCAAACCCACCCGGGTGCCCTTTGTGATGTGTGAAACCGCTCTAAAAATACAGGTCTCAGGCTTTTCCATCCAATTCCACAATATAACGTAAGGACAGCCTCGACCTCAAACAAACACGCCGCTGTGTTTACGCTGACAGAACGGATGTCACTGACTGTAGGGAAACACACAGCAATAAGCTGATTACGTTTATTAGATGCTGCAACTATGATTGGTTGACACACGTTTATTCCCACCCGTCAATAATTGGTCTGAAAATCAAACAGAATGGAACGATATTAACTGCAAACGTGACAACAAAACTGCAACTGTTTAGATGTTTCCCCACGTGACCAGATAGGGCGAGATGTAAACAATACCGCCGCGCGTGGACCGCCTTGGGGATCACGCTTGACTGGTATCTTTGAATAAGCACATGGCGATAACATATGGAATGGTGACGTCACACGAAACAAAACATGGTGGCACACAATTTAAATCTCATCAACCCTAATAGCCCCGAATCCTTCAATTTTAATATGATTTTGCATTCACCCTAGGGGTTAGGGTTAATAGTCTGCATGCACAGTATGATATTGGAACAGTAATTATGTAATAAATATGTTCATTTTGTCAAGCTCAACTTGAAAATGACAAATGACACAAACTTATTAAATGTTCACCTTTTTTTAATTAAAAGACCATCAGCCATGTGCGGCACCTAAATATAGACCGAGACCTTCATGTAGCCTGCCTCTCGCAGTTGCGGCTATTGGTCTCATCAAAGGTTGAAGTTAGCCCGCCTTGGTATACAGTACTGAAAATTGGGATAATTTCTTTGGTATCTTTTGAAGATTTATCCTCTATTTAGACACGCCCGTAAGCTGGAGGGGGGGGGGGGTCGGGGTCCGAGCGAACCACCCCCACTGCTCGGTGACGAGTTCCGCTCAGAAAAACAATAAATCGTTAAGTCACTATAACTCAGGCTAGCCTACTACAAACGTTGTCTTAAAAGTCCACGTATCACTTTAATACGGTAAATGCAACTTGTACGGCGCTTAAGCACTTCGTGGTAGGTGTTTTTATGCATGTGGTCACAATAATTATTGCGCATATGCCAAAAGTTCCATTTCGGGGGTTTGACGAACCCCCCAGTCTCGGGCCAGGGAACGGGGCCTGTTACATCTGATTGACCCAGGAAAACCGCAAGGGTGGTAGATAGAACTGGCAACCTAAAATGTGGCCAACCCCACCACCTCTGTTGTGTAGCCTTTTAGCTAAATTGACTTTTAGCCCGTGTATTGGGCGACTTCCGCGCACAACTTGGTGACCCGCTCTGCAAAAAGGGCACTTATGTTGCAACATTTGAAAATAGTGTTTTATATATAGCTGGAAAGGCCATTTTATAAGCTTTCATATGGTATATGTCTGAGGTCTCTAGCATTTTGCAATCACGAGATATTTGGAAATTTGCATGTTTGTTTTCAGGAATTTCTTGAAATGAATTAAGGAGAAACAAGCCATTTAAAAAAAAAAAAGCAAAGCAATTGATGGAAGCACTCGACAAAAACACATTCTTTTTCCAACTTTATTCACTGGAATCGAAGATTTTGGTTATGAAATAGAATAATATAGGTATCAAAGATGCCAAAAATTCCCTCCCTTCAAAATCACTTGTTTGAAGAATTGTTCACTCTCTTCACATAGAACGGCCCATAACTCGTAAAAGCATACAGCGACTTATGTGCCCTTTTTGCAGAGCGGGTCACATAAATAAAGAAACAGGGTTGGGCTATACATCCGCACACAGCCCAGTACCAGGACAAAGAGGAATACCGCGGAAAGAAACTGCAATTATGTTTCTGTAAAACTGTTAATAAATTGCGTCTAGATATTCACCATCTGGCTACACTTATTTTGACAGGCATGGATTTCAGGACCGCAACGTCACAGATTTCCATTTTGTGGCTTCATCTTAACCTCCCAAATGGACCATATGGATGTTATAAATGAGTGCAAACTCGAATGATTTTCCGTGTCAGCCCACACTCCTGGGAGACTTCAGAAGCAATGTCCGCCAGAAATTATTTTAGTACTCCACCGCAATGTGCGCTGAACATTCCGCGTGAGCACGCAAGGATTCTTGCACAGTGGAGCAATTAAACGACAGAAATGCAACGGTCAAAGAGTCCTTACTTACAAATCTTTGGCCACCGTTAGAAGAAGCATGCAAAACATTATCGACTGAAAGTTTCAATTCTATAAATTTCCTCCTACAAATGTACAAACGAATAATGGAGAATGTATATTGAACCCCCCTCCCCCCCCCCCCCCCAACAAAAATGGGAAAAAAAATAAAAAAAAAAGAACGAAAAAAAAAACCGACGCTTTACTACACTGTGCACATTTTTGCCATGGTTCAGACATGCCCCGGATACTCCATTTTTGAATTTACGACCACCCCCCTATCGATACCCCTAAAGTACCGGTAGGTTAATTCGATTTGAGTGAGTTCTTGTATAAACACCAAAAGAGATTCCACTGTCATATAAAAAAATATTCCACTTCGATACAGAGCTTATAAAAAATAACCTGCGTGAATACCATTTGGGTATATAGGCCTATAGCTGTGATATATTCGTTAATATTTATTGGTGTAATAACACATCTGTGCTGAACATTAGTTAAAGACTGCCTGGCCCTGTGATCACATCGAGTCTGATCCGAGACAGGTGCAAATCTGACGTGAGCCCCGGCTACGAAAACACGACCATTAATCAGTTACGGGGAAACTGAGAATGGCGTACCATGCAGGCGTTTTCAATTAAACCAACCTAACAAATGTGTTTCCGTTAACGATTACAATACATTTTTATTCTCTATTTTTTGGTTATTACCCGCTTCGCACGGTCCAGCTATGATCTATCGTTCTATGCAAATGCATTGCCTAATTGTTTCCCGTCAGGATTTATGCAAGAAAGTGGAAAGCACAATACTTGTTTTCAAGATTACGCATTATAAAGGCTGCATTTAAAGAAAATTAATGAATTATTACGAAATACCGTAATAGACTGTTAAAGTAACTAGAAGTCTCAAACATCCTGTGAAATCACACAACCTGGTGTGCTGTCGTTTTCAAGAAAAGTGGAAATTTATATGTTTTCCAACGATTGTCGGCCGACAATCGTTAGAAATAGTCTTATTCCCCGACCTGATAATTCCCTAACGTATACAAGTTGCTCCGTTTTGTCTAAAGTATGGTCAGGGAACCAGACTACTAGAACATATTTTTTTTTCTCTCGACGCAGACTACGGTTTTCCCAGCATCTATGCACACAAAACTTTAAATACGTCGGTGTTTCAGTTTTTTGCTAGCACCCTATAAAATACTGACCCCCAAATCCATTTATTTCTGAAAATGACAGCAAAAGCAATACATATAAACTACGTTTAACTGCATATTACGCCCATATCTGCGGTGTAAAGTACTCCTTGCGAGGGTAAAAATAAGTAAACGAAGCAGGTTTACGGTGTATGTTTTAACAAAATTATAGGCTTGGACACGGACGCTTGTGTGTGTAACACACGCACGCGTACAAATAACGAGGATACATGACTGTAGAGGGCGTGTCTGGGTTAAACCCAGTGGCCAATTAGGCCTACACGGGCTGCTAAGCTCAAACAAATTGCTCACCACAAAACATTTTTGCTTATTAGAAACAGGTTACCAACCAAAACTCCGTGTGCAAACCAGTGACAAGAAATATTCATCACATGGAAATTTGGCAGGCAATTATGCTATTACAAAAGGAAGATTTCTCATGCTAAGCAATTTAAATTTGTGTGTGCTTAACGAATTTACAGCTTTCTTTAACGGATTGGCATGCTTACTGTATAGATCCCACAAAAAAGTACGCAGAAATATTATTTTGTATAAAATATAATGCTTACACCGTGGCCCTGAAAAAAATTCCCAATCCATTATTGAGCCCCTTGCAGTGAACCAAAACCAAATGATTATACATGCGTGAGGAAGGAATTTTGAAACATGATAGTATTGATATTTGTGAATATATATTGGAAAAATTGCAAGCAAACGAATAGCTTCAGAAACAATTATTTATTGAAGGAACAATTTCCAAGTGTATGTAAACATTCGACCGGAAATACATGGCAATCCAGACAAATTCCCATACTATATACAGTAAAAATGATTCTATAAAAACATCTATAAAAGGGAGAAAACAAATCGAGTTCAACAGAAGGTCATACAAAAAATGCATTTTAATTCTGCGTCAACAGCGCCAATCTAGGAATTTGCCACGACGAAAGAATATTGGCATGAAAATATCAGGCAGCAATTATTTGCGAGGATGTTCTCGAGCAAATGTCACAATATGTCAACACGCCCGGGACCTTGCTTAGGCGCGAGAGAAGGCGCAACATCAGTCAGCACTCACCGCGAGTTATAAGACACAGCTCCAACGACCACCTCAAGCCCATCACATCCGCGCCAGAAAAATCGACATCGCTCGAAAAAAGTTTTTTTTTAATCAACACGACTTTGGTTGTTACCTCTCGATTGTCTCCCGCTCCTCCTTCACGCTCCTTCATCTTGGAATTTATTGGACAGGCGATGATTCGCTTCGGAATCCAATCACTCGTGGGCAAGTTACTCGGCAGCAGGCTGGCGAGATTATTCCCCAGCACCCGTAACCGGGCGCGTTTTGCGCTTAGACTCTCCCTGCACAAAGTCGTCAGGATGGCGACCAAGGCACGTGGAGATACAGATCTTCATATTTCCCGCTTTAAAGTCTATCTGTCCGCGATCTATTACGTCGGCGCGGGCTCAGCAGATAACAGCCTGTATTACACTTGGTTATGGTTGGTTTGCTGGCTTGACGTTGCAGGCAACTCGACCCAATCGCACACCCCAATAGGTCATTATCGCTCGAGCAGCAAATTAGCCACAGAGAAAAAGATGCATTAGCTTTGGTCTTGGCATCCGGCGCACCGACAATTATCAATGTCGTTTGGTTGTTCATGTCTGCCGGTCATAGACCCTCTCCACACGTGACAGACAAATAGAGTAAAGAACATGAGTCCCGTGGCGAGATAAGAAGTATCGCATCTATAGCCAATTCATCTGTCTTTAAATTGCAATTTAGCGACTCCTTCTGGAGTGCGTATGATGTCGAATTACCGAAGCGCGAATAGCCACGTTCTTCGGATATTGTTTTTTTCCCCCAAAAAAACACCAGCTGTTGCATTTCAAGTCTTGGAGTCATATTATCAGACGAGTAAGACTTACCAAACTGGTTTATCAAAACAAATACGGTACCCAAGGAAATCTGACTACGTTATTTTAATTAATTATCAGGAAAAAGGGACAAGAGCGAAATTTGAGCCTGTGACCTACAATATACGGTAATCTGGAGACGCAGATTCCCATCATACTTTTGGCCAGTTTTCCTTGTCCACTCTGATAATTTCCCTTTTCAATTGAGCGTCCAACTTGACTTCAAAATCCAAGGAGATCTGGCGAGAATACAACATTCCGGGAACACTGTGTCGGAGCTACGTGTGCGGCGTCAATTTTCTGACTAGTTAATGGAGCTGGTAAACTACAACAATTACGGTCTTGCGAGGGATTGGAGGCATTTCATTTTATACT
Source organism: Hippasteria phrygiana (assembly GCA_037893225.1). Classification (NCBI taxonomy): domain Eukaryota; kingdom Metazoa; phylum Echinodermata; class Asteroidea; order Valvatida; family Goniasteridae; genus Hippasteria; species Hippasteria phrygiana. Next base: position 666,177 of record JAZGUH010000628.1, read on the forward strand.
TTTAAAATATTGCAAACTGATGACCAAATAAATAATGAATCAAAAATCACCCCGACTTCCGATCAGTCTGTCATTCGCATTGGATTAAGACATACCAAAGAGTCTGTCGCCAGACTAGTCAGAGTTTGGTACCGAGACGTTCGTATTACAAAGTAAATCGCGAAGTCGCGAGACTTGCACGCGCTGTTGGGAGTTGCGATGAAACAATTATCTTCACTTACACTTTTAGTTTCTGGTCAGTCCCCTGAAGTCTCACTAATATGTAATTTTAGTGTAATTATAGCATCCGCCAGACAATACTACTTTCACAGGAATTCTCGTTAGAGGCTACACTTACTGCATCAATTGGCATCCTCAGTTTCTATCCGATACGCTTTCACAAGCGACAACGCAAATCAGCAAAGGTAATTTTCGCTATACACGTAAGAGCCTTCCCGGAGGGAAATCACTTACGGTTGACTTGAAATAAAACAAAAAAAGAGAGGACATTTTAGTTGTAACATACGGATTCTTGAAAGCAAACCATTACTAAGGGTTGAATCGGAGGACGGCTGTTGTGTCATTGGGAAGAATGTGAATCAATATAATAATCTATCATTAATTTTGCAGTTTTTGTGGGTTTTTTTCTAACGTGATCATGTCTGTTTTTCTGAGGATTTCTGTCTGTGTGGTATACAAATCGATCTTTAAAAGTCCATATGATCACTCCTTCCTGACTCAAAGATTTAACTTCACCTCAACCATGCACTCAAAATTTCAACGGACATGTAAAGACAGAAACATGTCTTTAGGATTAAAGCTATAGTGTACATGATTGGTCATTGCTGCAATTTTCAGAAATGGGCGGATTTGGGGGTTAGTATATTATAGGAAATATCGTTTCACTGACCTGTTCAAAATGTTGCGTTCTTGGATGGCGAAAAAAAACGAGAGAAAAACGGCGTTCGTTTTCAACCAATTGTTTTATAGCGCCCTCTTGTAAAATAAGCCAATTTTTTGTAAACGGGATCGTTTTCAATTGGTCACATAACTACGCGAGCCGACTGGTTACAACCCGTCGCTTCGGTACACTACGCGACACACACTTGTACTATAATTGCAACCATGTGCCCGTTTTCGGATTGTTAACCCATTTTAGACGCAACGCCGACTGACTACATTCGGTCAATAGAGGGTAGTATTAACAAAAAAACAAAAAACCACCGGAATAATCGTTGGAAAACGATATAAATTTCAACTTTTCTTGAATACGAGAGCACACCATGGTGCCATTATTTCACAGGATGATTGAGATTGCTATTAACTTTATACAGTCTGGTAAGGTATTTCGTAATAATTCAGTAAAAACAATTTGGAGGAATACCAATCGTGTACACTACATTTTAAGGTCTCTTCAAAGTGAATCCACGTCATCTTAACAGATCAGGCATACGCTGACGAAATATGTTTGACGAGTATCAGGTTTGATTTGATTAGATTCAAATTGTTGACTGGACGGCCTCTTGTGGTTCACATTGGCGCAAACAAATCAATGCATTTCCACTCATAACAATTGCAACAATTCCACGTAACTAACTCTGTGAGCAATTTCATCGACCTGCTAAAGCACAGAAAATGTGCTTAGCACAAACACATTGCTTAGTAGAAACAGGTTACCAGCCAAAACTCCCATGTGCTTCTCCTGCTAAGGAAATAACAGCTGAATACCAGCCACAAGGAATACACATCGAATGGAAATTTGGTTGGTAATCCCGTTTTTGCAAAGGAAGGCTTTTCACGCAAAGTACATTTTTGTGATAAAAAGCTCTGTGAAATTGGCTTGTCGTGTTTGAGGCACCACAGCTGATACAAATGAGGAAACCAGAAAATTTGCTTTCTAAAAATGTTTGTGATCATAGAATATATGTGAGTCAAGAAGCACACCGAAGTTTTACCCCAAATATATCCCATATTAAACAAAATGGTGTCACAAAATGAGTATCATTATGTAGATCTCTTTAAAATAATTGGTGACTCACCCAGGTCACCAATTACTTTAAAAAGGCAAACATGAAAATCAACAGTTACATATGAACGTGTTCTGCGAACATCTGCTCAAATTACACACCCGCAAAAATGTTCAAGATCATAGTAAGAAATCAACGATGTCAGTTAAAATTAACAGCCGTTACACAATGGGGATTATTTATTATGCCGCCAAGCCATACACAATAGCTTGCTGCCCGCCTCTGTCTACCATATATATTTTCCACTGCCTGACCGTGTAACAAAGCCATCGCACAAGGGCTGAAAGCAGCCGATCTCTGTAGTGGGCGTGATATATGCATGTATATAATCCTGGCACGGTAAGCATTTAGTTTGTCATTGTTTCGTTTTTCTGTTCAGAAGGTTATTAATTACACCTAGACAAAACTGTAATGTGATTCTTTCCTTAAACGACAAACAAGATACAATTTCATGGTGATGCTAAACACACAAACAAATTGCTTAGCATGAAAAATCGTCCTTGGTAAACGCATGAAGCCCTACCAATCAAATGTTCATGTGATGCATTTGCTTGGGACTGTTTGCTTAGCATAAAGAAAATCACACTGAGGTTTTGGTTGGTAACATACTTAGCAATTTTCTTTTTACTGAGCAGTTTTATGAAATTGGTCCAAGATCATTAATTAGGCTTTGAATTCTGTGACGATGCGACGCAAGTGGCATAATACCAAGGGCATACGGTTTCGAGTGAACACTGCGATGTAGGATACACACGTTTTGTCCTGTTCAACACATTCAAAAGTCATAAAATCTAAGCTACCGAAAAATATTCAAAATACATGTCCCCAGTTATATTCAATGCCCCACGTTTGGCCGCGAGGCCATTGGATGAAATGAATGACAACTGAGTCAGAACTACGAACCGCTGATGAATATCTGTCCATGGGCTAAATTAAGAAACTGCTTCTATACAGGCCTATACGAACAATACATATTGTTCAAATACAATATGGCTGCTGTAATATATTGATTCTTCACTCTATTGTAGCTTGGTTGCAGAAACTACTTCTGTAATACCCACGCTGCTAATAGGTATAGGTTTCAATATTGTCTAGACAAGGTTTCTACAACGCTGTGCTGTGTGTTTTAAAATGATGACAGTCATTAGTGGCAGTACCCGGTATCTGACTACATTATGCGGCCATACAAAGGGTCATATGATCAGCGATATCATGCGTTCATATCATGCCGGTATTGTCGACCCTCAAAAAAATCAATGCCGATTTCCGCCATACCACCATGCGCGCGTTGAATTTTTTTTGCTCTGATCAAAAGTCTCAGAATTTGCCAATTAAGTATTTAAGGCAAAATGTGGGTTAAGATTGTGAAGGCCTGATATGACGAAACACGCCAAATTATGTGTTGTGTAAATCGCCGTCAAATAATTTCAACGGCTGGAGGCGTATACCCATGTAAAGGAGTAGTTCATGTTCAAGATGTTGTGATGTAAATTTTACTATCTGTATTTTTATAATTTAGAGAAAAGCTTATAACTAAATTTACTTCAAGACAGTGCATTTTGTACCGTTATTTACATTCAAGATGGCGTCGCTGTAGCGACGTCTATTTCTGAAATATAAATATGCATACAGCTATGAAAAAATTGTTGCACCATACGGCCTATATAACATTTTGAAACATATCACAGATATATCAAGCCACTTTAATTCATATAACTTTTGTTATAGTAGGGAAGGTCAAAATTGTCAAAACTACAAAAAGATTGCCTAAACCTTATATTTGGGCGCTTTCAGTTAATCATTCTATGATCATTTGTACAAACTAGCCAAGTCGGCACATTATACAAACATCGCTAAAATACCAAACATCATTTAACAGTTATTGTAAAAGACCGCAATTTTGTGGATCACCACCTTCACCCAATACTGAGACATGCTTGGAACGAATAGCCTTAACGAAAAATACAAAATACAGAAGCGCATTGTCAATTTGGTTGGAGAAGAGTTAGGCTCATCCTTACAATCACTCTCTCACCGGAGATCTGTTGCTATACTCTTAGTCTGTTCTACAGATATTTTCATGGGAAATGTTCCACTGGCTTGTCCAGCTTGGTTCCTCCAGTTAGGGTGTTTGAGCGTGAAACTCGGCTCTCCGCCTGTTCCCACCAATATACTCTGACTGTACCTAGATGTAGAACGAAAAGCTATGCCAATAGCTTTTTCCCTCGCTCTGTATCTCTGTGGAACTCTTTGCCTGGTGCATGTTTCCCTTCATCTTATGATCTCTCCTGTTTCAAGAGGAATGTTAACTCCTATCTCTTCCAACTTTGATTTCCTTTTCCTTGTAGCTCCATACCTTGTGTGGCTTTTAGCCTTGTTTGGGGCGAACTTGCATAAACAAAATAACCATTCGATCATAGACAAAGAGTGATATAAATGAATAAAATATCCGTGATTCATGTTCTAGTAAGGTTGTTTTTTCAGGACGTAAATTTGAGAATCTCTACAAACCTCTATACGAATCTCCCTCGATATGGCGACAGACTGACAGGTGGATCATAGAGAAAACATAAAGGCAGCAGAGCATTCGCCGTGACACCTTACTCATAAACAAGAAAGGAACGGCTGTCGCTGTGGCGTTTTAAAGGGATACATTGCCTATAACAGACGCCCAGTATAGGGCAAAAAAAACGTTCGTCACAAAAATGTACGCAGTTGGAAAGATCGTTTGAAAGAGAATATAATAATGCACACGGCCATCCCTTAAAATGCGCCGTTTGTCTGAAAATCACTGACGAAAACCATTTCGGGGACACCTGCTTGGTTCGGAAAAGTCGGACCGTTGAAAAATTGAAACATTTAGAGCTGTGTCCTTGGTTGCGTACAAGCTGCACTGTGTGCGGCGCCAGTCTGAATGTCCGGATGTCAATGCTTCGTGTTCTTTTTTTTACATTTCTCCGTAAATATTTGACTTTACGGTGGGATATCGATATTTGTTGTACACTCAGACCTTAGAAATATAGATTAGGTAACTATTAACCAAAGAGATGACATTTTGAGGATTTCCGAGCAATGTGTGCCTTTAAAGATCGACAATAAATGGAAGTAGTAAACATACCTCTCATGGAGGTATTTCTATTAACACACGAAGACTGAGTTGTTGATATTTAATGATAGGTTTGTACTCCAAACGACAATCTTTTGTCAGTTGTCAACCAGAAACCCATTAATTGATATTTACAGTTCATTTCCCGCTGGTACCAGAAACAACGGTAATCCGTGTTCCCACTTAACCCATTACGATGACAGATACCAACTAACTACAGCGCCAAGCTTGAAGCAGCCGAAACCGTTACCAAAGTGTTACCAAGACAACCGAGGAGATTCTTCATGTTTGTCGTTATTAAATCAAGCACCTTTATTAATTTACGACCCCTTGGAACCAAACTCTACACAGGTTTCCCAGAGCGGAGGATATTCCGTCTTTAAGTAATCAGTCGAAACAACGGGTAAGTTGCCACACGAACTTTGATATCTGCGAGTGTGCTCTTCACCGCCAAAACGCACGGCGGGAAATGTCTTTCCGCAATAAAATATCGCCGGTGAAGTTAATTGGCGCATGTTTAAAGCAAGCCTCTCCAAAATACATCATCCATTACGTGTGAATACACAGCGATAATAGTGACTGCGACGCGATATTTATAGAGAGAGCTTCGCTGTTGAGTGGAAGGCATTCGGACTAAGGTTAATTTAATATCACAATTAAGCTAATTTGTCAAGAAAAAAGTACTGTTTACCAAAAAGGCTGTTCTCGTTACGTTATTGATGAACTATTATGTATTTCCACATAGGCCTAGTCGTAATGAACGCAGACATGACGTTTTCTTTTTATACTATCAGGATGCGTTGCAATCAATCGCAAATGACGCATACGGGACGGAGACAGTCGACAAGATGAATCAACTGCAACTTAATCGCAGACTATCTGCGTCAAGTCGAGCGAGTAGGCCCATTCAAAAACACGTACCTACTTTGGCTTATTTTCCTATTTTTGATTAGCAAATGAACCAAAAAATGTTCATACCAAAGTATCCAGTTCAGCTGTCAGGAAAGTTACAATTACCACTACCACAAACACACACTCACCAAACTGAACCTTTTTGACGATTTGGGCGCCATTTTGTTTTACCTATGGTCGAATGACGTCACGAAACATTTGGGCAAAACTTATGTACAAAAATCACGAAAAGCAACGTTATTTTTTAGAACTGGGCTCCAATAATGACACATTCCACACGGAAAAAGACAAAATGCGCAGTCACAAATATTGGAACAAAACAATCGTAATTTTGAGAGAAAACAGTCTACGTGATACCTAAGAGTCTTTAGATTGAACAAGTTCCACTGTTCATTTTATTAACTCTCGTTTTTCATAAGTAAACGGTCAATTTCTATTCAAAACTTACTCATGGATTTTGCTTGCATGTCTATTTGGGACTAAATTATACATTTTGATCGAAAGGGTAAAAATATAAATAATGATAATAATAATTAGAATAATAATAATAAAAATAATAATAATAATAATAATAATAACAATAATATAAGTATTAGAAATCTCCTGGATGCGGCAAATGGGCGACTCTTCCCAAAATAACCTTATTGGGGCGACACGAGTGTCGCCCTTTTAGAGCACTTTCCCAACGCGCCTTACTAAAAAACACTCCAAAGGGGCGACTTTCACAATAGGGCGACACCAAATTGTCGCCCTATTCGACCAGGTCACCCTAACCCACTCTTTTCCAGGATTATGTGTCGCCCTATCCGGCAATTGAGGAAAATGTATCTCATTGTTACAAATCGATCTGAGGACATACAACAAAAACAAGACGAGAAGAACCATACTTATATAATTATAACTATTTTTATAACTATTTTTAAAAATACAAACCAGTTGGCACCATGCCAGATACTACTCATCGGCCACAAAGAACCCTTCACAGAAGCAGCTTCCACTTATATCCAACAGTAATTGTTATTTCTTCCCCTCCCCCAAAAGAGGCGATTCATTATAAAAGAGGAAAATAGGAAGGATCCGAAATACATATCGCCCGGCTCGAAGCATCATCGCGCCTGCTCTCGCTGAAGAAAAAAAACGAGCCGAGGAAATCACCTCTTTCCCGCGGTTCTTTGTGACTTTTTTTTTTATTTAGGAAGCCAATCTAAGGTTTTTAACACTGAGAAGAAATCCCCGAGTAGCGTTTTAATTTGAATGCTGACCCTTATACAAACAGCAGTGCGGCAAGTAAATGAAATTGATGCAGTCCAAAGATTACTGCCACTCATGAAACAGCCGTCAAAAGGAGGCAAATACAAAAAGCTCCCCATCCATCAAGCAGTATATCAGCAGCCCAAGCCGCTGCCAATGACATTCTCGCAGCCCTGGCGAGAGTCAACAGAGGGTAAACAATTAACCATACAAATGGGCTTCATTTCGCACGGTTAATATTAAAACAGTCAACTATGTTATGCGAGATATAACGAATAAATAACACAGTATATGCAAGAACTCCAATATTTTCCTCTAACCGACTAACAGTGAAAAACGTACAGCCATTAAGTCGTAGGAACACTTCGAGCCGCAATGCAAATCCCATTAATTTCGAGTCACATCGAGCCCAGGGTTTCACCTCTTATTCTGTGTTCATTGCAAGAGTCAATGAGACCTTAGGGTATTGCGCAAGTAAACAGAGGCGCGAGCTGCATGGAGCAATGATAAATAATTATAAACATTGGAAGTGACAATGTTGTAAAAATTGAATGACTTCTTGTTAAACAATCTTCTCTCCTAAACAAAAACCGATATGCCTGTGATACATCTCTCTCTAATGAGATAATACATCGAAGACTTTTTCACATTTTTACAATAACGTTGTTTGTCTTTAGACGAACAATTTTATCATCTCTGTGGAGAAATCAAAATGTTCCTGCAAGGTACATAAACGCACTTTCTGCCCAGTCTGCAACATTTGGGGGCGTGGCCTAGCTTAGCAAAGAAGATCAATGTGCGGCACGCGGATGGTACATTGAACACAACGAGGGGCCAACTGCATGAAGCCGCTGAGCTAAAACAAAAATACATTTTTAGCATTTTTTTCCTGCTCAGCTAAAAACAGTTGAGAACCAGTCACGAGTAAATACGACACATGTAATTTTGGTTGGTAACCTATTTTGTTCAAACCGAAACGTTCCATGCTAAGCATATTTGTGTCATTCGCAGCTCCATAATGTTGTGCCCTTTGTTTACATCTAAACTGCCCTATATTTTAATGTTACCGGATCCTACGAAATGAGTCTTCATGTCATTTTTTTTACTTGTTCGGTTTTACTTTCATTGGATAGTGCATACTTGGCTCTTCATTCTGATATATCACTCAGTTTGATATTTTCTGATGAATATGGATATTATGTGAGTGAAAACCTTGACAGTTCATATTGATTTCAACAGTATAAATTATGTTTAAGGGCCTGTAACTCAAAAGTAACTCTGGCGACTTGTGACTCATTTTGTTGGGTTGGGTCACAAATGTGCCCGGCGGTGTGCGCACGCATCGTGTTTTGCATAAATCAAAGGTCACGTAATTCAAAGGCGATCTGACCTGCGACGTAAACACGTGACTCTAGAGGGCACATCGTTTATATATCGTTTATAACGTTGCCCTTTAAAAAAAGAAAACGTGGGGTAGTAACATCAACGTTTATGACAGACTACACATTCAGCTGTCCTGGGGAATCTTGTTTGTTTTTCCATACAATAAAATGGCAATGATGAAAATAAGACCAAAAATCGACTGCTAAATGAATCTACAATTCTGGCCTTTATCCCATTTGTATGATTTAATGTCAGGTAATCTACATCACAAAGTATCATTTTTCCCAATTTGATCCACGTACAGACAAATGTAAAGACATATATCTTCGTCAATGGTCAACAATAGGTAACTTAATGACAGCGGCATACATACAACGCGAGCCTTGATAATTACGACAGACAATGCAGATGAATACGTAGAATTTAATAACGACGGTGAAAGACATCACGAGGCAAGTCCTAACATGGTTACAAGCACATACAGCAACACGAAATCTCACCAGTAAACAAACCAATGGAAACAAAAACACATCAAATTTTCAATACATAGGCCCTAAATCACGTGAAATGTTGAGCCCCATTTCATTACGACCAAACAGAATGCAAGTCCGCAGGTTTGCGTCTGTGAATATTAATTAAATCTTGTGATATGTCGTTTAAAAACAACCGCTGTGGCGTTTTGCATCGTTACGATACTCAATACGTCACTGGGGAGACTAACTAAAGCTAAAATAAGGTTATAGAGGAATTTCACATTAGCCCCTTCTGTGCACTTCCGGGTTGAAAGCGAGAATGTCAGTGGCAAACAAAACAACGCTTTTCAGCACATTCATTCATGCATGAATTAATCATGGCATAAAAGGAAGCGCAGGCGCACGATCAGCATAAAGTTGTTTACTGTGACATTGAGATCCTCGTTTTCAAACGCGGAAGTGCGCAGATCGGCGCTAAACTCGTCGTTGTGGGATTCCTCTATTGGGGAGAGAGGACACAGAGACGCATGTTGGTATCTCCTTAAGATCAAACGTAGGCTACCTGTCCTAGAAGGAATGTTTGGGGTTTAAGGACTTGAGAATGGTCCGCAAACAGATGTTGTTACTATGTTTCAAGATCATGGTCAAGGGTTTAATAAGTATCAGGGAGGAAAACTTTTGTTCACTAGCCTACGGGAATGCTTATCAAATATACCATTCTCGGTTATTATGTCTTTACCATCTATTTTAACAATCGATATATCTTAACCATCTATATTCAAAGGGAGGAGGTGATTTGGTCTCACCAACGGTAAAAGTTACCCCGCCTGAGTCTGTAGATAGATATGAATATTAAGAGAATTTCTTTGGTATCTATTGAAGATTTATCCTCTATTTAGATCTGGACCCAGGGAAACAGCGGTGGGGCCGACAACGTAATGTGGCCAACCTCACCCCAGTGTTCAATGTAGCCCATTACCTAGAGTGGCTTTTGGCCTCGTACTGGGCGATTTCCACAAGACAAATCTATGGGGGTGGGGTTGCGGTTGTTTTTTTGCTCTAAAGCGATGAAACCCCAAGTTGCTCGTTTTTTGGGGAAGCTATAAGTTTTGAAGGGGCGTTACTAACGTGAAATGGGGCACGCGTGTGTAGAGGCAACTTTAACAATAACAAAAACAACATCAAGTCAGTCCTACAGAGCACAACAAAATATTGAAGGATATCTCAATGGGTTTTGCAAATAATCGGGACAGTCAAACTGAACTCATTGTGCCAACATAGATGATATTGGAGGTTGGACCTTTGGCATAAATGTAAATATGATTTCATGGGGTGCTTTCTGAATACATTAACTGATCGTCTTGATGAAAAAAAATCTGATATCGCAAAAAAAATTTCGAATCAGTTCATTGTAGGCCCATGAGGTTGATAACATGAAAATGCTAAATTGAAAAAATCCCTCATCCGCAGCAGGCTACGTGTTTCACGAGGCCGGGGGTATGGGGGCGAAGGCAATTCCCTTATGCAAACTTATCGACTTTTATTTACGATGCGGACCTGTAAACAACGGATTTTCGTCTTGAAGGGGTGCTTCTATCCCTGTGATTGAAGACTGGATTGGATCCTGTTAGGAGCTTTTTGAAAAAGAGGAAACCAACGACGAATGATTTAGGACGGGTCTTTTGCGACCGACTCTGCTGGATCTGCGCGGAGAGGTGACCGATGGGGTAAATTTGTTTAAGTCGAGAGGAGGGTTATGTGACTTTCACTAAGACAGGACTCGACTGAATGACTATGTGTTCGCTTAAAGCTGTTTATACAGACTCCATCAAGGAAACAATGTGAGTTGCGGTGGTAGTATATGAGGCGTTTTCGACACCCGGTCAAATGTTACGAGAGTTTGTTCCAGTGGTAGAAGTGAAAGAAAGAAAAAAGCAAATATAATGAATTTGTAGAGTGGTCCACATAATGACAACCTGACTGGGCTGACTTCCGAGGGTTTGAGAATCGTCAAAAAATGTTTATGGGCAATGATCCTCTCTTGAGACAATAATGAGGCGATTTTCAAGTTTATGACTCTTTTGAAAATAGTACTATAAAAGGGGATATTCACAATAATCTAAACTAGATTTGTAGCCAATTTGTGAATACGTCATGCTTTAATTGTTGACGTTTGAAGCGGCACGTTGCCTTGGAGACTCACAATTGGGCTACATAAAGCCTTCGTTCTAAAATTGCTGTGGTTGGAAAGATCAATAAAAAAATAGAATATAATATTGTACACAACAATCCCTTGAGAATGCTCCATTAATCTGAACACTATTGACGTAAATTACTTTCGGGGACATTCTGAAATGTCGGACCGTTGGAAACCGTAAAGTACTCCAAATTTTTCGTCATTGATTTCCACCGAGACAAGCGGCGCATTTTCAAGGATGCTGGGCATTATAATACTCTACTTTTAATGATTTTTCCAACCATTGTTTTAGGACGAACGATTTTTCTGATTACAAGGCAATGGGTTGCTTGCAAACATCGGCACACTCACATTAAGATTCAGGCTAAGTCACGTTTGCGGCAGACGGTTGGGACGCCGGATCAAGAAAATCCTCCATTTTTGTTTACAGTTCACACATTTCCCGAAAGTCGAATGCACAATTTGCCAATCGATGGCTTACAATTCCCAAATGTTGGGAAAAAGATGGGTTTACTCACGCACGTATTCAGAGTGCACGTTTTCCCCCCTCCCCCACTGGAATAGCAACACCGTACATACAGCTGTACTGTCCAGACTGTCTCAGTGGTTAAAATCAAGTATGTGACTCGAGCATAGTTCTTCGTTGTCGTTCCTACCGTGGGATAAAATCACCGGCAGAAAAACATGTCAGATCTAACTTGTTCTTGTAGTTTTATGGTTTAGTTCATGCGGATAACGACAACCACTGCACCTGAAATCCTCCCAAACTTAATCTCTTCAATTACCTAACCTATTTCCAAGGTCTAAGTGTAAACATTCTCTACCATAATGTGTAATATCTACTGAGAAATGGGGAAAAACCGAATCACTGACATCTGGAGATTCATAATTGGCGCCGCACAAACTGACGGAATGATTTTCGTCAATGCTTTTCAGACAGACGGCGCATTTTCAAGGGATGGTCGTGTATACTGTTGAATGATCTTTCCAACCATAGTGGTTTTTGGACGAACGCTTTTTCTAGCCCAATTGGGCGCCCTCCGGTCTGACACAAAACTCGATTGCATACACCATACGCCTTTTAGTTGGTGAGCACTTATCCAGAACCACATCGTCGCGCGCATCGCGCCTTGTGCCTGTTCAATAAGGCCTTGTGCCTATTCAATAAGGCCTAGTGCATTTTCAGTAATATATGACGATGTCATTTTGGTGGTTCTGGATAAGTGCTTACCCATTTAGTTGGAGCAGCAATAACCCGACATGCCAGTCCCTGTATATTTTTGGACTATCTGGATTGTATAAAATAGGGGGCACCACGACAGTATTAATCAATAGTATTGGATAAGCCCATCACAATATGATTCGTCTGCACTTGTTTCATCCCACACAGGCCATTGTATATACTAACCTCAGCAGTCTTAAGCAAGAGGATTTTTCAACTGAATGATTTCTTAAGAGACTTCTTTTGCCCCTCAACACGAAGCTCCCACCTCCATAGAAATTGGGTTGAATCTACTATAAATGTTCTAGCGGCGAACCTTCTCTGAAAGATAATGGTTCTAATGTAGTCTATCCATGACCATAGGTGTAGGAATATCGTGTTTTTTTTCCTTTCGTTTTTATTCACTTGTCCCCGCTCATTTTTTCCCCACAATATATTATGTAATGTTTGCATACACTATATTAGTACATTTGTCCTTTTAGGTCCGTTTTGAATTAATGTGGTTTTTTTAAATTTAAATTAATCATGTCTGTTTGTTATGTGTGTCTATATTTTTTTAAATTGTAGCACGTATTCGTAATTGTACTCATGGGAAATCAGCGACTGCCATTGAATGGGCGGCAGGATTACATTGTTAATTTTTAAAAATGTAAACAATCTTTCCAGAATGGGGAATGTGCAAGCCCTTTATGTTCGCCTGTCAAAAAAGACCTCATTTGCCTCGAAGTGACAGAAAATAAATCACCAAACTCGGCTCACCACTTCAAACTTAAAAGGGCATTAAGTGTCATTTGTCAGGACCCTCGGTGACTGGTCACTGGAGAATTCTAGAAAGCGCCTTTAAGATTGGGCCTGTCTACTCAAGTAGCTACCCGGAGAAGTCCGAAGGAGGCTACTATTACCCTTTGCCGGAACGCACGTATTTGAGCATCCCTCTTTAATAGGTTTGCTGTTTCACCATCGGAAATCCGTGTTCCGGACGAGAGCCTTGAAGAAACAGAGCTTCTTGACTTACGAAGGGCAGAAGCTAGACTTGGTCACGTCGGGCGCCGGAACCATCCCGACTGGGCAAACACGCCGTGCGGTAGCTCCCCGTAGATGCCGAAGTTTGCTTTAACGGCGTGTCTGGACCCAGATTTCCTAGTTTTTCGTCCTTGCATTAGCGTACGCGTGAACAGGTTTGTTTTTATTCCACACCCCAATCGATCATGTGGCTGTCTGTTAATGCTGTTCAAGGCAAAAATAATACTATATTATTTTCCCCAAACCAACCAAAAATTCTGACGGGCGGGATAATCTTATATTATACCATGGAAGGTCGCTTATATTATACCATGCTCATAAGTACGGGAGTTAAATTTTGAAGAACAAATTTCAGAAAATACGATGAGTATTTGTTTGCCGAGTGGAAAGGCTATGGACATAGTGCTAAAGCTCTTAGACCACAACTGTAAGTGTTGCTCTGACACCCAAGCATACGCGATCAATGTATCGACATGCACGAGCCTTGATTCTATTTTACAGGACGTCGGGACACATTAGGGGCCGCACCCGGCCCACGCGCCACATGCCCTGCCTACGCGCATGCTCATCTGAGGCGATTCCTATAATTTTCAAAAATCCATTAAGGTGAATGAATCGGTTAAATCGTTGCGCATGTGTTGATGCATGTGTTGATGCACTTAAGATGCTAAAAGATGCCCACAAAGAAATAGCCCACCAATTTCATTTCCCAGCGGAATAGCGAGAGCGAGGAGGATTTATGCGCACTATATGGAAGGCTTTTATAATGAATTGTCACAGGATTAAAAAAAAAACTGAGGCAATCAAGAAACACAAAAGAGCATGTATTCCACGCTCGCCATTCAATCAGTCCTTTGGGCGGCACGGGTCTTTCCAACTACTGAAATTGGAGCAATATCGCGTAGACGAATTTCCGCCAAGAACGAGCATGTATACAATGTATAAATGATTATAATATTAAGTATAGAAAGTCACTTCCATCCATCCTGAAGCGGGTAATTGCAAAGGCCATTACGCAAGTCATCGACGTACAGACCGTTTCCACCCACGTGTCCACAAGTGTAGACCGCCTTGGCGTTATCATCGTACATCAGAATAAATAAATACATAAATAAATACATTAATTAATAAATAAATAAATAAATAAATAAATAAATAAATAAATAAATAAATAAACTACATCGGAAGGGCGTACGCATGTACCATTCACTGTCTGGAGAATTTTCTTGTTGTGCATGGACGCGCTAAAAAGTCACGTGAACAGGGCAATGAGCAAGGAAAAATTCATTTAGTGAAGTAATCTCAGGCAACGGGGTAATACAAATCTTATTTTTTTTGGTCGCAAGCAGCTCAAGTAAAATCCTCCCGCGCCGCTGGTCTTTTGGCGACGATTTCCACATTCAGGAAATATGAAACCGAGCTAAAAAACTTGACCTTACATTTAAAAGAAAGGAACAAACCATTTCGCCTAAAGGGGTAACCGCACATTCGTTTCCTGACGAGCATTGCAATAAAAAGTTTCATCTCCTTGGGCCAAACAAATGATTTGAATCACTATCACAACTATTACGGGTGCACATTTAAAACCATGTTCACGTGACTAATGGCGGCGCCCAGGCAAAACGCGCGTATTATACGCGTTTTCGATCTAGTTTATTTATTCTTCTGGGGTCCGTTTTGGTTAATCATTTTGGGGATTTCCAAAGAAATTCACCGACAAGAAACAACCGAACCAATTCTTGGTTATGACTGTTGACGACCGCCAAAACGCAGCCCTATATCTATGATCGTATGGAGCAGGTGCGCGCACGCGCATGTTCGACTGGTTTACTTGAATCATAGATATGGAATAAAAGAATACTAGATCGACAGCGAGTACATACGCGCCTATCAACCTCGTTACCATGGGTACGATCTTGCTGCGCTATGTTTCTTCCGACCATGCCTTGTGCGATCTTAACCCCTGGAGTCGAGGCTGACGCGCATTGATCTCCATATAATGGAGATCAATGCTGACGCGCCCATTCACTGTGCAATAACTGGGCGCCATGTTTGTGGTCTCTCATGGACGCGCAAACAACTAACGTAAAGTAATGTATCTTTCCTCCAGGGGCCAATTTCCCTGAGCTGCTAAGCACAAAAAAATGCTTAGCACCAAAAATTCTTGCTTAGTTAAAACAGGATACCAGCCAAAAATCAGCTGAATGCCAGCCACAAGCAATATACAACACATGGGAATCTGGTTGGTAATCTCGTTTTTATCAAGGAAGTGTTTATCGTGAAATTGGCCCCAGCACGTGAGCTAGAATATGTTGAGTATGTGCGTTTTGTGTATCTTTCCTACAGCACGTGACCCTCCATGCAAGACCGCGCGTCTGCACACCTTAATAGGGTCCGTGGCGACACGTGAAAAAAGGTCCATACGTTAGGATTTCTAAACTCACAATAGAGGAATTTCACATTAGCCCCTTCTGCGCACTTCCGGGTTGAAAGTGAGAATGTCAGTGGCAAACAAAACAACGCTTTTCTGCACATTCATTCATGCATGAATGAATCAGGCCATAAAAGGCAGCGCAGGCGTACGATAAGCATAAAGTTGTTTACTGTGACATTGAGATCCTCGTTTTCAAACGCTATAAAGTGCGCAGATCGGCGCTAAACTCGTCGTTGTGGGATTCCTCTATTGTTTTATGACGCTCAGAGCTAAATACCTTCCTGGATGTTCTCGACCAGAAGAGCCTACTTGTCTTGTTGGGGCGAGTTCTTTCAAGTGGTGTCACCGCACGCTTATCTCAATTTGTGTTTTTCATCATGCAAGCCGTGAAATCGCAATAACAACTGACAAAAGTTTGGTTATTCAAACGATGTTTGTGGGAGACGATATAAATAATGAAACATTATCAATCAGAATGAAATGGTGCATGGATGCACAGACGGCTGGATATGAGTTAGCTCATTATGAAAAGGCCATAAAATCAGTCATGCCAGTAGAAAAAAAACCAACAATAAATTTTGTTATGTAAGAATCACATCGGAAGCACCGTTCATCTTGGACCCAAGCTTAAAAGGTATATGATATATCTTAGACAATGACAACAAATTATTAATTTCTGATCTGAAGGCTTACATTTTATAAAGACGACACCAGCACAAATTCTCCTGAGAAATATCTCCGGAGAAAATTATATCTGCAGGCCTCCCAAAACGCCGGAGTATACACCTGATCTTGCACATACACAAAGTCGCTGTTTAATTAAAACAGGTTTTCACCATTTTCTCCTAACTCGAATGACGAACTGAGCTCAATTTTCCTAGGTTTGTAATTTCACGTATTAGGTTGGGTCGCACGAAATATGCACACGGCCTGCCAATGTTTTGTCTGCCCTGCCATACTATATCATGCGTTTATTGCAAGTCTGCTATTTGACAGCGGCTATCAAATGAGTTGACCCTTTAACGCAAAAGTCGCATATGCATATTTTTTATGCCATGGTCGCTTGTGAAAGCTGATGAATTGGAAGATTCGAGGCAATCATCGATGGAAAGTAATTTGACGCAGTAGGTGCAATATCATTTACCATGGGCCGGTGATAAAATGGGTCTGTACTCCGGGGTAGGGTCCCGGTACCGGTAATACTGAAGGTCTCGTACATTTATATATCGGTTGGAGGTAATCAATTTATTATTTAGGTTAGTGTATAAATGACTGCAGCATCTTGAAAAAAATGCGCATTGTCCTTTTTGCCACGGCGGCGTGAAACGCGCCATGGTCTACTGCTGCTTATGCTGGTGATTTGACAGTTAAATTGAATTATCCCAAACTTAGACAGTAGTTTGCTTAAAAAAGCAGGTTGTGATCTCATTGATCCATGTGGTTTCAACAAGTGATAAAAAAAGATTTGATAATTAATTTTTTGAACGAAGTTTCCACAACGCGTCTTCGCAGTATAGTATGATACCCAAGTTAATGAGTCTTATCTACTGTTCAAGGACACATTTGGGGATACACAGTTCTAGACTACGGATTGAAGGGGTAAACGCAATAAGGCTTGCTTAATAGTATTGTTCGCAAGGTCCTAGATTCACATAAAAAAAAAAATAGAAATAAACTGAAACATTCCTAACACAACATTTATTGGATATTCTTCAGCTCTGAAGACTTTTTAAAACTATTGTTGCACGAAATAAACACGATGAAAAATTGATTAATAATACAACTATGTTCTTTTTTTGGGGGGGGGGTGGGAGGGGGTAGATCCAATTCGTGGATCATAGTCTCTGAATTGAAGTTTCAAAAACACACAGCATTACAGTTATTGATTAATCATAAAAGTCAAAGATTAAGCTTATACATGTTATTATATATTGATATAATTGATTGATTATTCATAAAAATCAATAAAGCAAAACGATCCTATTTAATGTACCCGAGTTGGATAAATCGTATCGTTTTTACCTACATGTATATGGGATGGCTTTTTAACAAGATTTCTCATAAATAACTTGAATGGGCATCTCCAAATCTACAACAGCACTAGCTAGCAATCTGCACATGCATCATGGCATGCCCGTTATATATTACTCATGGCACGTTTAATTTTGGGTTTGTCAACTCACCATCAAGGGTACAAAAGAGCCAAGTGATCACTCCTTACCCTGGAACTGAACATTTTCGCTGGAAAATTCAAAGACTATCAGTTTGAGGCCCGTAAAAATCCCCTTAAATTGAAATCAAAACGTACAAAACGACAATTCTACAGTGCCCTTCGGGTCTGACGCTCACACAACACAAGCTTTAAAAATGTCCTATTTCATCTCGATATAAACACCAAGTTAATATCTCACATTAATCAGCAGTGAGAGATGAATATTCATATTCCTTTCTGTAAATTATGCATTCTCTTCCAGGAAGCTCTTCCTTTTTAATAATAATTACGTTACCTTTCTAGCAACAGAGGGCGGGCTTTCACATGGTTAAATGGTGCGCACGCGTACATCATTATGTCACGTTGGAAACAGCGGTGGGGGTGGGGTTGGGTTGAGTTTGTATATGCCGGCAATCGTGGACCTAGGACAAAAGAATTTGAGCGTAGACAAAGGAGTCCACGTTTGACCTAACGTCCACGATTGAAAATCGTGTACAAAACCAATGGGAGGCCTTCTGAAAAAGTTAGAGTATAAACAAAAGAGGGTGGGGTTGGGTGGGGTTGGGTGGGGTTGGGTGGGGTTGGGTGGGGTTGGGTGGGGTTGGGTGGGGTTGGGTGGGGTTGGGTTGGGTGGATGGGGCTGGGTTGGATGGGGCTGGGTTGGATGGGGCTGGGTTGGATGGGGCTGGGTTGGATGGGGCTGGGTTGGATGGGGCTGGGTTGGATGGGGCTGGGTTGGATGGGGCTGGGTTGGATGGGGCTGGGTTGGATGGGGCTGGGTTGGATGGGGGTGGGCGGGTAGACAGTTTACTCGAATGTATATGTTTCCATGCACCGCGTGTATCACGGCTATGCAAGTCAGTTGGGAATGGCGTTTTGCGTCTTATGAACGTCTAATCTGCATATTAGATCACGCCCCATTGCATTGCAAAATTCGCGGTTGTACGGTTCGTGGACCAGTGAAGTTTTAACGCGTATACCCCGCCGTGGGCTGTACCACTTGGTACTTGTTTTTCACAGATGTGCACAACACATTTTTCAAACGTCGTTTATCATTAGTCACTCTGTATGGAAAAGATAGGTATGCTTACACGGATGTCGTATTTGCGGGCGAATTGATAACTATATTAAAGCATTGTTTTGCGGCCAACATTTTTAATTTTTAATACAACGTGGGACATCGCGCTCTTATATTTTTGAAACAGCAAACAATTAAAATGTATAGTTAGAAATTACGTGTCCAAAGAAAGGTCGTATTATCCTTTGAAAAATCAAAACATAATGGAGAATAATAAGAAATTTTAATAAGAATTAAGTCTTAAGAAATCCTCGGGATTTTTGGCACAGACAGAGTAGAAAATCATGAAAACGTTTAACGCAGAGATATATGCAAAATTCGCTGTGTTACATGGTTGATAGCTGCATGTGCGTTTGCGATAAAAGCGTCCATTACAGATTACAAGTTGTCGTCAATAAATTCTTTTTGTTTGGTATTTAAGGGTTAAAGTACGTCAAAAATAAATTAGTCATTGACGGAAGACTATCTAGTAAACGGATATGGTCCAATTGCTTTTTCAGTGCAGATACAATTTGGGCTCAGTTACTCGGGAATCGCTGAACTAAAAATGAAAAACAAAATACAGCATGAGAGCCTGCCGAAATCAGGTCGCTTTGAAGGTCAGAATGGAACGCCACAAAATACTTTGTTCAAATAATTCACTCAACTGTCTGCGTGGATGTTACGTCAAAAAGAATGACACCATTTTGGGACAAAAGAACATTTTAAAAAGCAGGCAGATATCTATGCTTTGCTGACGTACAAATTCAAACGACATTTCGTTGGTATTTTCTAATTAAACAAACACGGCCTGGTCTTCACTTTGTTTTCGTAAAAATGCACAGGGGAGCATACGTCAAAGTCTTTATGTTGTTGGAGAGTGTAGTATTTGTCGACATTTGGCGCGCGCAACGCGAGTAACTCCCTGAATACAATACGTCGGTAACCGTAGCTGGCGCAGGAAACCGAGACCATTGAGAGGGACGAGTCTGCTTAACAATACCCTCGACGTACACCGCATGTCAGGACATTTCATCAACAGCATTTCTGAATAAATTTTCTCTAGCCTTTTTGCGCAATTTCCATATTAAGCAAATCAAATACAATTTGTTTGTCTTGACCAGTTTGTATGAAATGGTATGGTGCGGTTCGCACAGCAAATTGTCAAAGTACTAAGCAAGCCTGCGGTAGGATTATATTGTCGATGCAGAATTGTTGACGCCGAGAAAAATGCTAGGATTACTTTGATTAAAAGTGGCAACTAACAATTTAGTTTTTCCTTCGTATTGGATAAGTTAATCCCATTTGATTGATGTGAGGGTTTTGACGCCTGGGTTTTATGACATCTCCAGTAACACACCTATGCTTCGACTGCCATCAGGAAAATAGAAAACATAAAATAAAGAAGAGTCGGCCGAAAAGGCTTCGGTTGCAAAACTGAAAATTCGCGTTGTCAGAAAACCGTTGAAAAGAAATCATATCGATGCTAGCAAACACCCACAAATGGTTGGATTCAGCAGTGTATAAGAAATCCACTCTACTCACCGATTTTGCGATAAACTCCAGGACAAAACTCAGTTAGTAGCAGTCGACATTTTCCGGGTGACAATCGTAACACGAAGCTCGGAGCCTGGACCTAACGCGAAGATGCGATGTACACTTCTTCCCTCGCTCGGACTGAATGCGAGCCCGCCGTCTCGCGCGCAAGGTGTGAATACCGCCTCTCGTCGGGGATTATGGGTAGGAGATAGATCATTGACGTCACGGGTACTCTTGGCAACCAGCAACTAGTAGCGGCCCTTGCAAAAGGAAAGGAGAAAAGAATATTGGGACGACGGTGAATTATGAAACACGCGCATTCCGGACGATCTTCTTTTATACTCAAATGAATCAGACAAGAAAAAAATCAATGAAGTGAATATTTCGGAGATATGACTGACCATTTCCGGGAAATTTAAGCACTTTTTGTATCAAGTAATTTTAAAGAGTAGACATCTTTTTGATGAATATATTACAGTTTGGATGATTGTTTATTT
Source organism: Hippasteria phrygiana (assembly GCA_037893225.1). NCBI lineage: Eukaryota > Metazoa > Echinodermata > Asteroidea > Valvatida > Goniasteridae > Hippasteria > Hippasteria phrygiana. Next base: position 687,489 of record JAZGUH010000628.1, read on the forward strand.
ACACACACGAACAGCTACTGCACTTAATTATAAGGCTATGGAAATAGACCACATCGCTCTCAAGTAGAAACGGAATTAATGCACAGAATGACGTTATGAATTATTAACAACGACCTGGTTCAACCACTCTTATAAAATTAATCAAGTTAGCTAAATATTAAAATACAACCGAAAACCCCGAAAAAGGAATTGTTGGATTAACTACCAGCAACATTTGTTCACAAAATGGCACCATTTGTAATTTTTAACACATTTTCTCCTCAACTTTTAGTTGGATCAGGTTTGCCATAATTGAAACACGGAGTACGATAACTATCATGCGTCGGAACTTCACATTTCGAGCCTGATAAAGTTAGAGATCTTCTTTCACATGCCGGTTTCCAATCTGAAAACGCTTCTCATTGAAACTCTCTACTTTTGGCAAACTGTAATGAGTTATTTTCATGCGGGTAATCTGATTGTCATTTTAAGAGCACATGATCTATGAAATGTCGTTTCCAATTATAAAAGTAATAGTTCAACATTACTGTATACGAGCGCTAAAGTAATAACTATTTTGTTAAATAATGAAATTTGATGATGACATTGTCCGAAACTACATCAATTAAATATGAGCACTGCTGTCTAATTTTCAAGTAAAGGACATCTCGCGAGAATACATTTAAAATGGATAACCAGAGACGTATATTTAGAAGAGCTACAAGTATGCTATTTTAAAACATTATATTTAAAATAAACTGAACAAAAAAATGAATTGCATGGGGAAAGGGAAGAGGTTTATTGCACTTGCAGGAATTAGCGGTTTCTTTGGTGAAACAAGGGCTAGAATTCATAATTACATGAGCTATAGCTATAGCAAGAACTATAGCTATGCGATAAAGCATCGCGCGACCTTTGTATTTTTAAGGCAGAAACTGCCAACTCAATAAATCCTTAAAAATTGGAAATGCGGCTGCTAGGGTTTACCATGAGGTGTTCGACAAAATAATGATGTCTTTAAAAAAAAATAGGAAAGTGATTTACGTGGTAAATATTATGACAAAAATAATGTCTAAATTAGAGGAGAGATTTTGCTCTCTATACTGATGTATGAAGCATTGAGTGCTTTCCAAGAGCCTATGGAAAAAAATCACAGGCTTACGCGAGTCGGACTCTAACCCACGACCTCTTGCTTGTTAGTGCAGACGTCTTAACCCCTCGACCCCCAAGCCTGTCGGCGTCGGCTGGCTGATTCGAATCCAATGTTAGCAGCGGGTACCGCGTAATCAGTGAGAAGATGGAATCTGCGTCGGGGATGATGTCAATTAAAAGAGGGTTTTCTGCCCTTTATCGACGTAGTGTTATGAAGCCCGATCTGCTCAGTGCATCAAGCCAAAAAGTATCCAAAAATATGTCTCCCAAACTCATATTCATATACCCTTTACTGCAATGGAAAATCTGCTTCTATCATCCACAAAAAAAATGCGATTCCATGCTCAAGCGATAATTGAAATCTGGTACCGCAGGTATTTGAGATGCCACAAATGACGACATCTGTATATCTTAAGTGCCTTAAATACTATAGATTTGCACATCAGATCGGATTGTGGAAACGGAAGAAAAACAAATCAACACAAAGTGGATACGACATTTTCACTTTACAATATTACGTAAGCTTTTGTATCTTAAAGGTAACATACAACATCAAAAACCAAAACTATACTGAATTACTATAAAATACCTTACTTGATGGTAAGTAAATAATAGTCTCAAGCATCATGGCGCCTGGTGTGCTGTCATTTTCAAAAGTGGAATTAGTTTTATCAATTTCCAGCGATGGTCGGCCAACCATCGATGGAAATGGTGTATTGAGTTCCCTCAACTGATAATTCCCCGACGCCTATAAAGTGCTCCGTTTGTCTGAAGTAGGGTCAGGGAACCAGATTACAAATACAGCATTTTTTCCTGTTTGTTTTCTCAGCATATATGCCCACAAAACAAGTCAGTGTTGCAGCATTTGCTGTAAAATACTAACCCCCCACTTCCATTCATTTCTGAAAACTACAGCAAATTCCTTCGGTTCGGTCAGGTTTGTGACTCCAACTGCCGTTTTCTCGCACATGGTGACGACCGGAAATGACGTAAAATATTTCTCTTGCGCGTGGCTGTGCACACGTTAGGTTTATTGTTACCTTCGACTACGGGATAGAGTTGCAGACTCACTCTGCATCTTCGATCGCAGCGTTTTTAAAACCAAAATCTCTCTTTCTCAACGTGGCCAGGAACATTCTTGAGACAGTTTTGTGTAAAAATACAAGCTGAAAAGGGATCTAAAAAATACCTTTTATTTGAAACAACAAAAAACAACAACAAGAACAACAAACCTATTTTTAAATGTCGTTTTCATCAGTCTCTTTCTCTTGGAAATTTGGTCGTGGTTTTGCAGGCATGTCTTATTCAGAGCCAAATTTGTGGCAGAATTAAAGGTATTAATTTTTCAGGCATTTTTCTATTTTTACTGAAAATAGCCACACTGTCCTCTTTAAAGCAGACATAAAAATCTAACAGTACAAAATGAATGTGTTAAACAAACAAAGTGTTCACTGTTATCTTGAATTTCGTAGATTCATTTTAGGAAATAGAACGTATCGAATACCCATGTCCCCATAGCAACAACAATAGGCCGCCATATTGTAAGACAAGCATATCATAATATCAGCACGTATTACTGTACGCGTGTGTCCAACAGGGCAGCAGTAACGCATTCAATACGGTCTATTGGATCTTATGAAATAAATCTACACCAATTTCTTTTTATTGTTAAATTTACGCGCCATTTCACAGGAATTAAAGAAGAAAGTCAAAGGAGCTTGTATTTCAGTACTGCATAGCAACGGACGAGTGAGAATAGGAACAGATGTTGCATTCAGTAACCAACTGACATGGCGAAGAGGGATTGTAATTTATGTTAATGAGCTTTGTTTATCTCAGCGAGATTGTTCTGTTTAGGAATAAACGGGTCTTCATTTCCTAATTCATGAAAATGTGGGCAGTATTAATGAATTCAAGCATTTCTCATTCCGAAAGCCTGGAGAAACCTGTAGGAAGACGACGAAGAAATGTTCCGTTTTAGAGGTTGGAGGAAAACCCCAGAATGATATTCTAGGAAAACTCACGGAATCAGGCAGGGACTGAAAAACCCACTCAACATGTCGGCCCTGGTGGGATTCGAACCCGGGTCACAGCGGTTGAAGGCAAGGAAAGTACCACAAGCCAACCTGACTCCTTTTTTAAGGGAGGCATGCAATACATTTTCAGTTAAACGTACAAGCACGATCTTACATTTCTTTGATTTTTTTCAATAAACTGCTGTAAATGATCTTGACATCTAACATTATAGCCATGTCCCACGTGTATTACCGATACCGTCATATTGCATAGCCCTTTTATGCATCTCAGGAGTTAATTTACGTCGTGTTCATTTGCATTCGAAAGGGTCTGAAATTTTTCTGTTGTCTGGAAATGTCATGGTCACTAGCAGGTAGAACATGACCCCTTGGATACGAGAATTGTTACACATTATTGGCAGTGTTGTAGTCAAGACCATCACAAGACCACACAAGACCCTGCAAATGACCAGCACAAGACCATCAGTCTTAATCCAAGTCTTAAGCTATTCAAATGAACTGTAACAAAAGCATCCCTTTGTCATGGTTTATGCCTGTTACTTGTGCCAGTTACAAGCTGGTCTTGTGAATGGTCTTGTGCATGGTCTTGTGCCTGGTCTTGAAATGGTCTCGACTACAACACTGATTATTGGTAAAGAAGTAACATATTTTCAGTTGCTCCAGGCTATATTCAATCAGCCCTGTGGCTGGACTTTGGTTAAAGAAATACTCGCTGGACGAGTAAACGCATTATACCAGCAGGTTTGTGAATTTTTTATAGGGACACGGTGACCGTCTTCTTCTGTGGGGCTTTAGATTAAAGGGCAATGCCGTAAACTGATGAGTTTATACGTCTGTTCTTCTCATCAGAACCACACTCTCCTCTCTTTTTTAAAGAGTTGGCCAGTTCCGACAAATATTTCTCAACAAGGAAAGCAATTCTAATTACCTAAACTGTTGCTAATGATTGGACGAAAAGGCGTAAAAACCAAATGAGATTTACGCGCTGCGCGGTCTCTTTTTGCAAATAATAATTTTCCACAATCAATGTTTGTGAGCCACTGCGAAATGCTCTAACAAGAAGTCGCATTCAAATGCGACTTTAAAATCCGAAAGTGCAAGTGTTTTATCGGATCGTGACCAGAGAAAGAACTGTGAAAAGTACAATTGGAGCTCTCTTCATTGTTGTCAGTCAAATTAAAAGTATCTCTTTGTAGAACACGGTTAGGTGTCAAAGTATTTGCTTACAATTGGGCCCATAATCTAAGCAGCGGTTAGCAAGGCTACGCTCTAAAAAAACTGTGTTGAGCAATTAAACACAATCTTGCTATCAGTTTGTAAACATGTTTAGAATCTAAACAGTACTATGTGTCCAATTCCTAAACATCAATGTTCAATGGCTAAACACTATCGGTCAACACGCTAAACATGTTTAGTATGTGTTTTTTGTTTGTTTTCCTTGCTTTTTTTGGATTTTATCTTCTTTTGTTAATAATTAATTTAGTCTTGTCTTAATATTTTGGTGCATTTGGTGTTAGTAATTTGTGTATCTCTATTGGTGTGAATTTTAATGTTAATCGTGGTTTTAATGTTTGTAAAAATCATGCAATTCAGCCTGTGGCTGCGAGATTGATTTTTATAAAAAATAAACCATTAAAAAAAATAAAGAAAAGAAAAGTGTTTAAAAACTGATAGCAAGAAAGTGCAGTTTAGAAAAGTGTTTACTTGCTAAACACCGATTTTACAGTGTAACCACACGGCATGAAGACACAAATTCCCGCATTGTCAAACCTGGTACATTAAAATCTGTGGCCACAGTGATAAATGCCGGGTCCAAAGTGGCTCCATAGTCGTCAAGTTTTATTAGAAAACGGAGGTTATTTCAAACCCGATCATAATTCAAATTTCTTGATTAGATGTTGAGACAAAATCAAAATATTTTTTTCAGAATTAATTATCACTCTGGCACGAAGCAGTTTACCTCGGAGCGGTTATTTTCCGACTTCAAAGTCGACACATTACTCTATTCAGCTTATAGTTGTATTTGAAAATCACGGGGGAACGAGCCTCAGAATTGCAAGTAACTGTAACTGGCATGCAAATATTCCAACAACTGAATTTCTAACAGCTTCATTTCCAACGCAAAAACAATCTTTGGTGGAGCGCCGACACACTAAACCCGAAGGTCGCGGGTTCAAATCCAACTGCCGCCAGTTGTCTTTGTTCACAAAAACAATTAATCATCATTACCAAATCAGTTTACCTGCCGCTTTGTTAATGAATATTAACAATCGAGCGTAAAACTGCTGAGTTTGTGTCTGCTCCAAAAATGACTCACACTTCTTGAACGGATACATAGAGGAATTTCACATTAGCCCCTTCTGCGCACTTCCGGGTTGAAAGCGAGAATGTCAGTGGCAAACAAAACAATGCTTTTCAGCACATTCATTCATGCATGAATTAATCAGGCCATAAAAGGCAGCGAAGGCGAACGATCAGCATAAAGTTGTTTACTGTGACATTGAGATCCTCGTTTTCAAACGCGGAAGTGCGCAGATCGGCGTTAAACTCGTCGTTGTGGGGTTCCTCTATAATGTTGCCCTTTTCTCATGTCGCACTACGCGTACGAAAAATGGCGTCTTGGTGGCGTGTTACTGTATTGTGGATCACCCTTAATTGAAATACACGAGCTTGGATGGCCACTCCTTGAGTCCCGAAGATTAGCGATACGCCTCATCATGCTCTACAAAATTGTTAATGGGTTGGTTGATATCGATGCTGGGCATATAGTCTCATCTTACAAACAAGAACACACTGAAGGTCTCATCAATTCTCATACCACCGACTTCACGCCAAAAGTAAGATCTACAGCACCAGCTTTTATCCATCCACAATCCCAAACTGGAATAACCTGCATCTCCTCGTCATTAATGCTAAAAGTCTGGATCAATTCAAAGATGCCCTCATTGATTTCCTGTGCAATACCAATGTCCCATAGCTCCTCTAGCCCCGCGCCGCGCCAACTCTAGCGGGATGCGGCTGTAGCCGTTTTGCTGGAGGAAAACGATACAGAATACAGGTAGGCCTACATGATCCGGACATATATAAATAACCCGGAGTCGCAATACGTCCAAAACAATATACGCTTGACCTTGTCTCTCATCCTCCATGGGTTCAAGCACTGATCTCTATACACTGGATTGGCTGCGAAGCTTCGCGATTGAAGCCACTGCGCGGCCATCTTGCGATATTCAACACAATGGCAGTTTTCCAAGCCCCTGGCTTCAGCTCCGTCTCCGAATTCAGCTCATTGCCAAACTGCATTCATGCATGCAGTTTGTGAATGGGTTGAAGTTGGAGACGGAGCTGAAGCCTGGAGCTTGGAAAATGGCCATTGTTTTGAATATAGCAAGATGGCCGCGCGGTGGCTTCAATTCACGCATAGGCAATCACTGCTGCGCTGCCAATCCAGTGTATAGAGATCAGTGGGTTCAAGTTACCGTCCTGGTTCTCAATAGTACACGGTAATGACTGTGTACTATGGGAACGGTGGTGCTGGCTTCAGTTGTCATACCACTTTATATAGGGCCTGTTTGTTTCACACGAATCCGGATCGCGATCAGTGATCCAGCCGCTGGTTCGCTCCATCCATTAGGAAGAATCTGGTGTGTGAACCAACGTACAGATCACTGATCGCGATCCGGATTCGTGTGAAACAAACAGGCCCAGTGACGCATTGCGAGTCCAGGCTATTTCTATACGTCGGTGGTACATGGTGGTGAAGCAATTGTTTACAGCCAATATTCTAAATAATCGCTACATTGTTACAACTGAAAGAGTGGGGTGGCGTGGGGAGCATTCAACCTTCGCTTGGATTCCTGCGGAAACAGTCATTGTCATATGAATATCCGACTCCAATGAATATCCGACTCTTACCTATGATGCATTGCAACATTAGGTATTGTGCTTTTGTAACGAACACAATAATTTTTGGCAATGCAGGGGCGGATCTAGAGGGGGTTTGGGGGGTCGGAACCCCCCCCCCCCCTGCTCGTTGCCATTTTTGGGGCGTAAGGGCCTAAGTACAGCAGTAAACCAGAAAAGAAAGCAAAACCCTGTAAATGTTTTTTTGCGTGTACGGGTAAGAACAAAACAAAGAGGTAAAATGGCGCCACCAACGTTGAAAACCAACGTTGATAAAGTGTTCCCCCCCCCCCCCCCCCCCTTTCCCCCCTTGTAAAATTGTGGGCAAATTTACAACGAAAACATTCAGAAACCCTCCGGAAACAATCCTGCGCTGCAAAAACTGTGGTGTTAAATTAACACCATGTGGTATTTATATTGGTCTACTCGCCCAATATAAACACCACATGGTGTTAGATTAACACCACAGTTTTTGCAGTGTGGTTCGGCCCCTGCAATGGCATATTCTTTTACCTCATCTTAACCCTAAACATATTCACCCTAATTCTCCCCTCACCCTTCCCTCTCCCCCACTCTGTGCTTCTCAATGTTTTGGTGTCCGGGGCATACTGATCATGCGCGGTATAACCAAAAAGTCAAATATTCACGCGACATCGGTGCCCGTTTTCCTGCGGCTTATTGTATACTTAAAGGACGTAACTAAAATAAATACCCAGGTCACGAAACTCATCGCATAAATAATGAACTGGAGATGTCACGTACAGTCCGTATTTCATCCACATTGCCTCCGGGTTTTTAGAAATTTTTTTATCAACAGAATAATTTTTAACAAAATGCATTTTGGGAGAGCGAAAAAATGTAGAACAAAATATTCAACTGGCTTGAACTTTATGACTGACAAAAAATCTGATTGGGAAATGTTTCAAAACATACGTTAATGAAACTCTTCCCAACAGGTTCATTTTTAAATGCTAATGTTCATCATTTTCCTTTATTAACGATTATAAGAGCACCGCGTGGCTACTCCTGCACAGAGAGGAATATTAATTCCTACCTCTTGTCTCTTTGATTGTTTTTTTTCCTTTGTAGCTTCGCACCTGGAGTGGCTTTTAGCTTTGTTCGGGGCGAATTTGCATAACAAAAACTAAAACGACATAACTGTAGATATAAAATACTATTTTCTGGATATGATGCTCTTTCTGTATTGCGACCCTCATCACAAAAGAGACTTCTGTTCCCAGTGCCGATCGGAACTTTGAATAACTTGACGGCAAGCCCAGTCCAGTTCCCGCCAACCTGATTACCCTTACGGCTTTTTGACGCACATGTACTGTCTTCGCATGCTCAAAAAGACCGCAGCCCGCAAATCGAATCAACTCGCGCAGGGGGGTACAGGCTGTGTTGATGCTACAAACCTCCCCCGGGCCCAACGAAATCCAGTAAGGGTGAAGCGGTGCGTGGTGTGAGCAAGTGCCCTGGACACACACACACACACACAGAGGGGCGAACCAACTGACCCAAGCCCCAGAATATCGAATCCATGAAAGTGGCCGAAAGGCTAGCAAAGGGGTCGATCATGCAATATTTCTAAGCCCCATGGCAAGGTAAACAAACAAATACAAAGGTTTTTTTTCTTGTTTATTTCTATTCTGTCTTTCACCTTAAAATATTAGCCTCCGTCATTGGATTAGTTTGAACGCTCAACCTGTTGCTTAATGCCACTTAAGAACACATATGTGGGAAGCAATGACCGTAGAGATGGAGAACCAGCTATCTCCCACACCGCGTGCATAATTTGATCATAATTGGAGATGAGTCTGGAAGCGAAGATAGAATTCATTATTGTTTTCACCCACGGGCCTGTAAAAATGAGGTGTTGAATTAACACGACGCGATATATACTAAACCGTTCGTAGACTGCAGGGCGAGTCAAAACAAGTATACTGGAATTGAATCCCAAATATAATCAACAAAATTAGCTGGCCTAGAATTTCCGAACTTACGCAAGTTCTTTCTCAAAGGCAAGGTTCCTTCTCATTTGCCTTTGATAAAGAACTTGCTAAGTTCGAAACGTTATAGGCCAGCTGATTTTGTTGATTTGTATATTTCAGGTCAATCCAGTCAGTTAGCAGTTTGCAACGGCTTAATTCATTTTTACCCAAATATAATCCATATGAACCAAACCGGTATCGCCAAAGTTGTATCATTATGCAACGTATAGGTCTTCTCTTAGACGAATCCCGACTTGACGAAAATAGCACCGATCTGCACATTTCCGGGTTTTGAAAGCAAGGATCTCATTGTATTGTTTAGCACTGGCAGCCTCGCTGTCAACCCGGAAGTGCGCAGACGGGGCTAATGTGTAATATTTGTCTATAAGGTCACTCACCCAGATAAGGTCACTGATTACTGGCCACTGATTACCACAATGTGACTACGCATTGTAAAACAAGGCCACGTGGAATCCTACACTATCCTAGGGTTGCACACCAGGAATCAACTTCCATTGGACACCAATGGTAAAATTCAAAATTAAGGAAAATACTTACAACTCTCCAATGTGTTTGAGACACACATCACATTAAAGCTCGTGCCGTCGCATAGTCGCGTCGTGCCGTCGCATACGGTCGTATCGTGCCGTCGAGTAGTCGCATTGTTGATTTCGGTCCTTAGCCGTTTACGCCGTAAACCCTGAAAATCAACAATGCGACTATGCGACGGCACGACGCGACTATGCGACGGTACGACGCGACTATGCGCCATTGACGGCGCAAACAGCTGCGGACCCAAGCAACACTACCACACATGCGACGCGTAAATGGCAGCAATGGAATTCCATAAGTTCACGGCCCACAAAATGCTCTTACAGCAGAGAATTTGAGGGCTCGCAAATCGTGATTTGGCCGGCGTATGCAATATTGTGGTCCTATTTACTGGTCTGCAACCCCGGACACTATTTGTTTTTGAACGTAGACGACTCATGCTCAGTACAGCGTAACCCGATCTGTGTGAGTGACCTATCATTTTAAAGACAAGAACTGAAGCTAGATAATGATACCAATTTGGTGACATCGATTTGGTTCATATGGTCGACATATATCAGGAATTCAATTTCGGTATATTTTTGACTCAGCCTGTGTATAGGCTAGTAATGGTGTTAATCTAAAGGCAGTTTTTGCATTAAGGGAAGATAAAAACTGAATGTTTATAAAGGTATAAGTTCAAAAAGTAATATCGATTTGATCAAGGTGCAAACAATGATCTAGTTTTAGCCGAAGTACGAAACGCCAACTTTGTGACCACCCTCCGATTCAAAACATGCCTTTTGTACTGGTAGCCCCTTATATAGAAGCCCCACATCCCATGCGAAGGCTGGTGGTGCTTCTAGGTCAAAATAGGAAAGACATGTTCAATTATAGCCCTGGAGCAGGTCCGGGGAACGGAAATTTGATCATGCATGCCTTTTGGGACATCAGCGATCATTCAACTGCGCTCTACGTTTCTTTATATTTAACGCAACAAAACAACTTGAAATAAATAGTTTTATAATTGTAAACAACAAGGTTAATTTATAGCTCCGCCTTGCAAAAAAGAATTAGAGATTGCACGAAGTTTGAAGAGGCTATGTAATCGATTGTTAATCAATCGTGCGACTGGTTGCTCATCAATCATTGACCGGGTTCCTCCGTGAAAGGCACATCGTTCCGAGCGTCACACTGTGGATCTACGGTCAACATGAAGGTGAGTCGGTCGTCAGTACGGGAATCGATCAATCTAATTAACTTTGGTTAAACCCGCTGCGCCAATGGTTTGAAGCATGGCGGAATACGGCAAATCGGAAAGCACCTAGCAATGGATTGAAAAACAGACTACATGCATGCTCGGCGTTGAGCCGAAATCTAGTAAACAAGATATGGTGCTTAAATGCAAAACTGAACTTTTGTTTGTGGCGCCTATCCTAAAACATATAGTAACCACTCAGTTCAACAATTGCGAAGGCGGGATTTTACATCGGGATTGATGTAAACTAGAGGTCAGATTTGTGCTCTTTTCCGATGTGGTATTGAGCACTGTAGGCTCAGTACTTGTGGGAAAATTCACAGTCTTACCGGGTTCGAGTCCTGACCGAGTAAGCCTGTAATATCTTCACACAGGCCGACTAGACATGAGCAGACTATAGACGAGGCGAGATTTTGGAAAACGTGACATGAAGAGGCATTATCCCTCTGATCTAATTTCAAGGTGGCAATTTTAGCCCTTTAATTAAAAACAATGACCCGGATATTGACAAGAAAAAAGAGCAGAAGACATCCTAACATTTGTCCAAAACAGCTGGTTTACATTACGCCTCGGTATTAACTTTTGTGTTTTAAAAGATATCTTTACCAGACTAGTCCGCACCTTTGCTGTGCTGCGCGTGCTGCAAGAGTAACTGAAATTTGGTACTTGAATCGACATGTGCTATATACAAATGAGCAAATTTGTGTTTTATGTCAAGTGCCTTCAGGACAGAATTTTGGTTTTCGTATGCTACAATCGGCCAAATTTGTAGAGTTTCAGTGGGTTTTATTCCAAGAGTTAAAAGTCTCAGTTGAATAACACAAAATTGACACAGCTGAATAACACAAAATAACACAAAAAGTCCATCACAAGTCAATCACAAGTCACCACAGGTCACCACAAGTCACTTCACAAGTCACTTCACAAGTCACTTCACAATTCTGGTCTCAAGCCATGTAACAAGCTATTCAAACACACAACATGTATAAGCATTTCTTTGTCATTGTTCATCCCATGTATAGCTTGTGAGCTGACCTGTGGCGGACTTGTGATCTGCCTTTTGATCGGACTTGTGATTGATTGGCTTGATTACAACTCTGAAAATTATTGACAATCTTATGGATACTTCAACTGTGGTAGTGATCGTCCACACTTAAAAATCATGGCGATTAAATCTACCCAATTATGTGTGAAAACTGCAACTACCCAAAATTTGGGTAATATCTGAACACAATCAGGTGAGAGTTTGTTTACCCAAATTGTTTGATGGTTTTAGTTTTCACCCACAATTGGGTAAATTTAACCCCCATGATTTTTCAGTGCAACTATTTCAAATCTCGCGAAGTCTCGTTTTGTATTGTACTGAAAAAACACTTGAAAGTGACTGTTTTTGCATGCATATCTTAATTAGGGCCAAATCGAAGGCTATTATTAGACCTTCGGGTAATCTATTTCCAGCCGACAATTTTGAATTTTATCGAAAAGTACATAACCATTGTGCTCTTACACACAAAAAGAAGCCAAAGGGAAAACTGACAGTTTTAAAACATATACCAATTAACATTTTGTTTAAAGGTAGACAGTCTTTTTACTGGAAAGGGGTGCGGTAAAAGCCTCAAATACTGCAGCAGGTTGATTGAACAAGGAAAAGCCTTCTGTGGGTTCCGTTGTTTCACACCGCAACAAAGCCCAATCCTTGATTGAAAATATCCCAAAGTCCTTTTGAATCCGTGGTTTCCCCACGATATGGGACCAAGGGGTACACGTCTTGTCACTCTACCCTATTGGCATGCACACTCTAGACTATTGTTACCTAACACCCCCCCCCCCCCCCCCCGGGATATCTCAAAGGAATTCCTGAGATTCCATGAACACAATGACCAACACAAGGGGGTTTCCCTCCGTCCACATCTTGTTTCAAATGCCCCACTGTGCATTTTTATACAAGGGCCATTGCGCAGATTTTCTTTCTTTCATATAACTTTATAATGATTTGTGCCAAATTGGCTCTGCCTGTTTGCCATATGGGTTGCATAAAGGGGGTCGACCTCTAAAATATAGCTTTGAAATACACTGATGAATTGATGATGCGATGAGCGTTCCCGAGCATAAGGTAATTCAGAAGTGCACATTCATGTCATGCCGAACACTGCGGGCTATCACAGGCTGCCCAGAAATACAGAGATCAATACCAACTACAAAACACCACGTTAAGCAGTCTCGTTGCCCGCCGTATTAGTTGTCAAAACAACCGAAGGGAGCCGTCCCGGTAAGGCCTCCCCTCAAACACTTTTACCGGGGGCCGAGGTGCTATTTTAGGAGTCGAAAAGCATCCGGAAAAATACTAGACCGAGTCCAACCAAACATGTCGGACATATGCGTCTGTACATATATACCCACGCACTATGACATTACGCGAGGGTAAGCTGTACTTTAACAAAAGAATCGGTGTAAATGCCTATTTATCTGGAGATTGATGTGACATTTTCTTCAAGTTCAAGTCTCCCCGTTGACCTTTCCCCTTCTTTCAGAGCGTGTTTACTGTCGCCAAGGCAGAAGACAAGAGCAATTCAATACACGCAGGAAAAGGTCACTCTTTAAACCCATGATAAAAAACTGTGTTGTTACTGTTAGTAATCCTCGACTGCAGGAGACGCACTAACGACACAAAGACTTCCTTAGACAATGATTTCACCTTTAGGTCAAGGATCTTCGGGGGGGGGGGGGGGGGGGGGGAGTTGGCCTAATAATTAACATGAAAACCGCAACTTGCGGTTTTGATTTATGAAAATCTCTTCAACTGATGCAAACGAGGTTAAAGAGCCCTTGACTCTACGCCCATGTTCTTGAGAGTTGTACCCTACCGAAGAGCAACCTCCCCAGGGATTATACAACCTCGGGCCCTACTTCAAATAGGTCCGATCCCTCCCCCAATGATCTCCCTTGCTTTATTCATGCATGTCTTGCAAGTAGAGATCACCACCGGACGGGATATCCCCCTTTAGTCCCACGACGGGAACATACATTAACCTTTCAATGAATGTCTGATAACCCATTTCTAAAAAAAAAAAAAAAAAAATTTTTACACGCATGTAAATTAAGAAAAATACCCCAGGACTATGAAGACGGATAGGTCTTTGATAAGATGGGTATTGTAATGCTAGGCGTAAAAAGGGTATTTCTTCGGTTTATGTTGAGGCACTACGTATCCTTGCTGTGAATTCATTAACCGACAATTTGAAGAATCTGAACACCCCTAAACTTTGAAACACAATTTTAAATCTTGCTAAATGAGTATAAATGATTCTATGCAATGTATTAAATTAATTTCGACTTTTTAAGCTTTCCTTACATGTTATGTCAACAAATTGTTTATTTGCTTGTAATAACTGGTCTGCGAAATGCGCATATTGTCCTTGTCTAGTGCTTGTTTCGTATTTAGTGTATTGTAATAAACTTTAATAAACTTGAATAAACTTTAACATATAACGGGCCGATGTATTTAAAAATCTGCTTATAAATGGGTCCCTCTGTAGTACGCAGGTCTATTTTGTATAACAGGTACTTCAAACTTCCAATGGTCTTGTCCATAAATTATGGTAGTGAAGAAAATATATAAAAGATGAACAGTCACGTTAAATTAAGAAATTTTCCGGAATATATAGAAAGAGATGTAATAATTTATCCACACAAAAAACATCATGTAATGTCGGACAATATTAGCAAATTGGGTAAAACAAAAATTACCCTCAAAAATAAAATTGGTATTCCCATTTGTCAACAAAAATTTACTAACAGTAGAATTTGCACGCGTGTAGCAACAGTGCATGGTGTGACTGTACACGAGGCTAAGACGTCATTGCCGAAAAGGTTGGCATGCTCAGGGTGTTGATTTTAGCCGACCGAACCGTATGTGGCACTGCCCGATTTCCGCCTAATTGGATGAAGTGACTTGAATAAATCCATATAACACGCTGGTCACCTACTCAGCCGGCAGCTGCACCACTCAGCAGAGGTCGCAGTGGTCAAACCCCCCTCATTGAATGGTCTATTTTCCCGCTGAATATGCCTACACCTGTATACGGCACTTCATGTCGACAACATTCATACCCGCAGCTTCAATTAGAGGCAACATACTTTAGCAGGTGTTTTTGCTTCAATGAAGTCCCCTGAACACCTCCATTATTAACGGTCGGGTTTCATTTATGCCTTTATAAACATAAAGATAAGAGTACACTTTGGCTACTTTTCACCAAAATAAAACTTTAAAAAAATCGGCCGAAAATCGATTACCTTTACAGTCTAAAAATGTTCGATTTCATGCGCAACAGGTAATTACATCTGATTGAAATGACTATATACAAAAGAGAAAATTTACTCATTTAAATTATCCAAGCTGGCTCGAGTGCCAGAATTGTATATTTAATAATGTGACCTGTTCCCACGAAATGGGCGGAAAGTAGCAACATTTGAAAATCAAGATTACGGCATTTCCTGAAAGTGCAGGTTACAAGCTTTAATTTGATATATTGTATGTTGTGATACCTCATTCCTAGCCCCCGATACAACCTTGAACCCGAGTTCAAAAAAGAAATAATTCCCAAAAATACACGAGAATGGATTCAGTTAAAAAAGAAAAAACCTATATGGTTTTTTATACACAGTTGTTAAAATCCCCAAATTGACTTTTCAGTGAAATATTGTTGTAACTCAGAAAGTGACAGTGAGACATTTTGTGCTGCCAGGTCACAGCATGTGCAAAAACTTTCCTATGGAAAGTGACAAATGCGAAACGACAGTTAAAGTGTAGTGTTAGTGTTGGAAACATTTCTAATTGCCATTTTGACTTTCTGAATTTAACACGGCTACAAGTGCATTTATTTTACAATTTTCCTCCATTTTTTTTTTAAGGAACGGGGTTGAGACAATAGGAAAATGTATTATTTTATTGCTGATGTTTCATAAACTACAGGCAAACTTAAGGTTGAAGATCGTAAACCCATTCAAGTTATTGAGGCTTTACGATTTGAAAAAAGACCTCAGATATTAATGGCATGCGTATATCAGCAAATTGAACTCTCAGATGCAAGTTAAGTTCACTGCGGCCCTCAAACCTCACTCTGACAGCAATAATTTAGCGAGAATTCTATGGTCTATGAATAAATCTAGGTCAGGGAAAAAGTAGCGAAAAATCCCACGTATCTCGAAAACATATTCCATTTCTTATTTTTAAAGCCGAAATAAAATGACAAGCCTATAGTCTTACAAGCAATACCGGCAGAGTTGTATCTAACAGCGATGACGGAATAACCGTACCCCGAGTGCTATGCGTCAACATGAGGAATTTAAAGGGCTCAAGAGCTTGGCAGTGATATCATTGTTTTAGCATGACAGCTGATTTCAAAAACAAAATTCCTGTGGTCAGTTTTCTGAATTAATGTGTTTCCTTTTTATTTTAGTACCTGGTACACGAAACTTATACATGTATAGATGCTGCTTTACCATAAGTCAAATTTTAAAGGCTGTTCGTACAGTGAGTGTCTAAACTATATAGTGAGTGCCTTGAATGACATCATATCAACAGTCATGAAACAGCACGAACATTTTCGATTATGGAAAAAAACTCACTTAGGCCTAATCCTCCCTTCATATCCAAAAACAGAGAACTCCATACACAGTTCCGATATATGCACAAAATATCTTTCGATGTAAATTTTGTTTGAGTGAGCCTTTAAACAAGTCGTAGAAAGCGACACTTAAAAACGGACCAAGTAACCACGGGTGGTATAACTACATTTTCCTGCACATGTTGTATTCGCTTCGCCTGCAGCGGCGTCTACTAACAAAATATGGCAGTCGGCACCGCGGCGGGTCTTGTACAGAAGGAATGTGCCGGCAATTGGTGTTCCAGATATCCCCCTCAATCGAGTTAACACAGATTACTGCTAATCACACGAGCAAAATATTCAAAGCAGATTCCATTTCCGTGGGCCGCATGCCTAAAGCCCCGAAACATCGAAACTTGTATATATTTACTTGGCGCGACTACCATATGCAAATACCTAAAATTAGATTGATCCTAACAAAGACATGACGTCAGAATAACAATAAAACGCGGCGAAAACAAACATGACAGACGTGAGAGGAATGGATGAGTGTGTGCTCAGAAAGTTTAACAGACCTTCTACATGAGATTTTCAGAACATGCAATTTTATTTGACGTGTAAATGTTGTAGCCCTAAGATCTTTACAAATACGAGTAGCGTTAGTGGTAGCAACTTTAGTAGCAGAAATGATGACGTCACTGCAAGTTTAGAACCAGAATAATTTAGCGATCTTTATGTCAATGTTTGCATTCGTGCATCCATATCATCGGTTTTCCTGTACTACAAACTATGGACGCTGAGGAGAAAATAGACGTCTTCCACGGGAGGCGTCTACGCTCGATTCTAGACCTCCAATGGCCCTAACAAATAACAAATAAGGCACTTGTACAAACAATCCTAAGAGATCCCTTGGAGCATCGCCATAGCCAAAATACGCACGAGACGGACAGGTCATCTCCTCAGACTACCAGGGGCCAATTTCATAGAGCTGTTAAGCACACAAATTTGCTTAGCATGAAAATGTCTTGCTTAGTAAAACCAGGTTACCAGCCAAAAGTCCATGTAATTTTCATGCCAAGCAAACAGCAGCTGAATGCCAGTCAAAAGCAATATTCCACACATGGAAATCTGGTTGGTAATCCAGTTTTTATCGCCTATGATGAGGACTCATTTTTAACAAAGGAATAGTTTCGAAATGACGACCATTTAGAACCAGCTGTCATTAAACCAGTTGCTTAGAACCAGTTCTCATGCCAACGGACGTCATACTTAGGTACTCTGAATGCCGTGTGACTTCTGAAGAATTTCATGGTAACGTCGACATTAAAAGCATACATTTTTTGTGGTAGTACTGTCGGTAGCAAACTGCAATTTCAGTTCATTTCAATGTTTGCTGCGCTTATCACCAATGACGATATAAATTTATTCGTATCAGCACCAAACACGACAATTGACCTATCGCCGTTTACGAGTTAGCCACGCCCCTTAGACAACCCTATGGGAATTTTGTGTGTTAATTTTTGTTTGTCTCAGATTTTGCGCGTTTCACGTGGAATTATAATTGATGTGATTGGACAATAATTCACAAGCTGCGTTGACGCGATTCGACCGCGATAGGTCATTAGAGCCTGAAAGTAAAAGGTCACGCGGCGGGCTTCCGGAGACCTCGCGCAGCCCGTCTATGGACATTTTTACATTGCATTGTTCTTTCACCTGCTAAAATTTTTGGTAGAATGATTTCTAACTTTACCCAGCCCCAAGAAATACTTAGCGTGGAGTTTAATGTCATTATTTTTCAAATAGAATTGTGGAAAAAAGCACACTCGTAGACAGGGGGAAAAGGAAATATTATTTTTGACCTTGACATCCTTTGTTAGTATACCCAGGTGAAACTCCGATTTGCGCTGTCCTCATTTCGCCTACTCGCGTGAGAACGAGAATGTAGAAGTTACGAAGCGCACGGTGTTTTTACCTACCTGCAGTAGATGGATTCTAGACCTATAGCGGAGTTTTTGGTTTATTTACGCATTTTGCGAGAGTTTTAAGAGCAAAGACGATTTGTTTTGCCTTGTGGCAAGTGAACTTTTTTGTTTCTCTTGGGGAAAAGGGAAAAAGCAAAAAGTAAGCAAATAAATAAATATATAATGAAAAATATAAAAAAAATACAAAAAAAAATACATGTAAATAAAATAACAAAGGAAAAAAGAAAAAGAAACTAGAAAAATAGATAAAACCCCCCCCCAAAAAAAAACAAAAAAAAAAACACACTACAAACTAAAAAACCAAAAAGAAAAAAATGAAAAAAATGAATTGCAATTGGAATTGCAATTGGAATTGCAATTGCAATTTGAATTTGAATTCGGCAAAACGTGCATGCAGCAGATATTGTTCTAGATGCAATTTACCACGTGGGCCCCTAGACGCATACGTTCAGCATGCTTACACGTGCGTACAAGCACACGTACAAGTTTACAAATCTCAACCTCTCTATTATCTCTACACGTTTAAACTCCTGCACTACTTTTTAAAAAGAGTACTCGTACACATGTCATTATTTGTAGAATACGCTTTATCTGCTTCTCAGTTCTTCTCCGTTCTTCTTGATTAACTTCTCATTTTCTACTCCCAAATAATTTGTGTCAGTACCGTGCCACTTATCACATTAACAGTCACGATCATTCAATTATGGAGCCAATCAAGGCAAAACAGTGTTTGAGCGGAAAAGGAAAAAAAGTCGGTGCAACTAGAGGTTTACGAATTAGCATTCTTGCCGTATTTACCTCTTTCGGACGTCAAACACAGATGCGGAACTGACTTAGAGACACCTGTGGGGTAACCAAATAAAAAAAGACTCCCGACTTCTAAGTTCACCAAATCAGGTTGTATGCCAACCGTATAAGATTCTTCTTCTTTCTCCGTCTATTTTTGTTGTATGTCACCCCGTCTCCAGATTGCACGATGCGAGCGGCGGCTGTGCATGATTCGGTTAAATTCCTGCCGGGGCGTATAGGTCGAAGTCAACCCACTAAACGCAAACAAAAAATCTTGGATTGTTTCAAAGGCCGGTATTTACAGTACAGGAGCAAGGGCATGGTCCAAATTTGATTCCCATACGAGGGATGATGATGGCTCCGCGATAAATTATTACCAGAGGACATTCTGGTCGCTACTTTGGCGATTGGAGAATACCGTCATATATGTCGGAACACCCGACCCTTAATGACTGGTTAAGCTAATGGATTACACGATCCGAGGCTTAATCATTTATCAAAGCGCTTACTGTTGTGCCGAAACGTTCCCACTTCTTTTCGTGGTTTAATGCGAGTTTAAGACGGTGTATTCCGTATTGGGGGATATTAACTCGTTGCAGGTACATTGCGTTAAAAGCTATTTTGTGTTTCCAAGGCTTTCAATAAAGGCAGCTTATAAGGAAATTCATGTTCTTAAAGGTTGCAGATCTATGCCAGCAAGGCCTACCAAGCTATCATTACTTCAAAGGTAACTAGCAATAATGGTTGATGTGAAATATTAGGCCCAAACAAATTTCAATTTTATTTACATTTGATGTCATGGCATTGTTTATCTGGCCCAATTAAGAAAACAACTTTTCCTCGTAACAGTACCGTATAACACCCAAAGGATTTGTCCATTTTAAGCAATATATGGGGCAAAGGGACCCCGCCCCCTCTTTTGTGCAGGTCATTGTATTCCCGGAATCTCAGGAATTCCTTTCAGATATATCCGGGGGGGGGAGGGATGTGTTGTATGGAGTGTGTATAGGGTACGGACACGAGGGGGCGGTACCCCATGGTCCCGTATCTTGCTGATGGGTATAGATTTGTCTTATTTGACGTGCAAGAGATGAACTTGAGATTAAGAAAGTGAGGACATGTTTTCGTTTGAAACATCTGAAGTGCCTCCAGTACCGTTGTCATATGAATATCCGACTCCCATGAATAGCCGACTCTTTACCCATGATGCATTGCAACACAATTGCGCTTTCTAATGTACACAATATTATTGTTGCTAATGGCATAACCTCATCCCAACCCTAACCCTAGCCCTATCCTAAATCCTGACCCCAGCCCTCGCCTCTTTCTCACCTTAATCCTCAACCTCACCCCTATACTCCAAGTTTCTCATTGTTTTGGGGCCTACTGAGCATGTGCAGCATAATCAACAAGTCAAATTTTCAGGGAGTCCCATATTCACGCGACACCGTATTTTGGTTACGTCTTGAAACTGGCCTTTTTTTAGGTTTAACGTTGACAAATTGGTTAAACGCGAACCGACCTAGCTAAGATCTGGTAGCATGGAATGTGAGTCTGCTAGGAGATTTGGCGAAAAAGGCATATACAACTCGTTCGGCGTCCTATTTTATGAAATCATTTTGTTTTCTGATTGGGCGGGGCTGTGAAGTCATTTTAATGTACAACATTTAAAGAAATATTACAGATTGATGAACCAGATAATTACGAAAAACATTGACATCAGCTTCCGATTAATGCATCATTCAGATTACTGTAGGTAAAGAAAAGCTAAGAGTCCGTTGCCAGACTAGTCAGTGTTTGGTACCAAGACGTTCACGTTAAAAAAGAAGCGGTAAAAAAGTGATAGTAAAATCGCGAGCCTTGTAGGCTGTATATTGCAGCCCACGAATACTTTGTACTCCCATAAATTCCCATCCATTACAGAGCAGCAGCGAGTCTATTTTTAAGGCGCTCAATCTTCTATCTTCCGAGTCTATTTTCGAAGGGCACAGTCCAGCGAGGACCGTGTCCGAACCCCTCAAGGCAAACACCTTGCGCGCTGATGATATTCCGTTGCAGGATCGGTGCCAGCTCCCGCACCGCACCTGCCAAAACGCGCAGATTGAATGTCCACCAATCTACGTCACGAGTTATTCACCGTCCCGTGGAATCGGATGCGGGGAAGAGTTCAAAGGTATCGCTGGGCTGTAATTTCACTCAAATTTGTGTCATCCTAGCTCAATGATTGCTTCTCCTTATTCCAAGTTGAACTTAAGAATCAAATACAAATGCAGAAACTATAGTTTGAAGTAAGTTGTTGAATATTTAGTCACTGCATTTTTAGTGAATTCTACGTCGGGAAGGGCAGAACATATTTTCGTATTGACGTCATCCCCGACACAATATTCTATCTTCACATTGTTATAATAATATTCAAAGAAACGGAAACATGACACAAATGAGGAACTTTGTTTGTTTGAATTGTCCCAAGCGTCTCCGGTGTATACGAGATTTTAGTTACCGGTACACTGCAAAAACTGCGGTGTTAAATTAACACCATGTGGTGTTGAACCACTCGCCCAACATAAACACCACATGTGTTAATTTAACACCACGGTTTTTGCAGCGTACATTCTAAAACTGTGTTCAGCAATTAAACACAATCTTACTACCAGTCTGTAAACATTAGGTGTCCAATTCCTAAACATCAATGTTCAATGGCTAAACACTATCCGTCAATATTCTAAACACGTTTAGCATTTAAACATGTTTACAAACCAAAGTGAACAAAGAAAACTGGCTGGAGCGGGATTCGAACCTGCGACCTCCGGAATACCGTACCGGCGCTCTATACCAACTGAGCTATCTTGCCCTATGTTGGCGGTCTCCCAAATTGTCAGTTTCTTTGTTCGGGTGGGCGCTAGTCGGTTTACAAACCGGTAGCAAGAAAGGTATATATACCAGATTGTATAATTAGTCAAATAGAAACTGCCGTACATAACTGTCTCGTATATATATGTGACGCACTCGAGAAGGTTGAAGTGAGAAAATTTTCTCATTTGT
Source organism: Hippasteria phrygiana (assembly GCA_037893225.1). NCBI lineage: Eukaryota > Metazoa > Echinodermata > Asteroidea > Valvatida > Goniasteridae > Hippasteria > Hippasteria phrygiana. The sequence continues at coordinate 709,758 of JAZGUH010000628.1, forward strand.
ATCATCTTAAGTGAACCGAAAATCAGATTTAAGTCAGCCATTGCGAATGAAATCAGGCAATTCTTAGAATCAAACTATACTTGCCTACTTGAATCACCTGAAATAATGGATGAGTTATGGATAATCAGCAGAATGTTTCTCAAAAGCTAAATGACACAAACATAGAAACTGAAAAGTCTGGAAGTATATACAGAGTTTTGTTTTAGTACAAAACATTGCGTTGGAGAGACACGTCCTTTTGGTGACAATGTTTTGTTTCGCCTTTTGTCATTTCTCCCTATAGTCAACCCAGCACTATCCTTGTTTGGCCCTCTGTCCGTTTGTTTTTCCATGTGGTTTTTTTCTTCAGTATTTTAATTTCTGTATTAATATCTGCATTTGTTTATGAGAAAACATATGCCCGATTAAAGTAGATTGCAACATTGTACACACAAAGTTTTGCTAAGCTACAGGATTTTCAAGGTTATCAATTGTTTTTTCATACCGGCCGTTCAAACGCTTTCCCGCTGACACTATCGTGGAAGGAATCAAATTTGCGTGTAATAACGGAAACGGCCAGTGTAAACCAGCTTTCCCAATTTGCTGGCATCAATTGGCATCAATTGGGTAAAACCCGCTGAATTTAACATCCGGATGTGAATCCCAACAGAAGCGATGAATAAACCGTCCCGCGGCGACTCACTTAAGCAATTTAGTTAGCGGTAACATTCGCCGCAATTATAGAGAACGTTTTCCAGTACGTCCCAGCGCTTTCCACCTTTAAAAGCGAGACGAAATTTGTCTTTCATTCCTGCGTGATCGAGTGTTCAGATCGAAAATATAGGGGTATAACTTGACAAGAAGATGACATTCTTATCACGGTATCAAAACATCTCTCCACCAAAATGACAGATGGCGTGATTTCCACTAACAGAACAAAATAGACGCCCTTTATTTTTGCTTAACGTCGTGTGTAGCACTTAGAATTGACTTAGCATATAAGGCAGACTAAAAAAATATCATCAAATCCGTTTCAAAAAAGAAAAGTGAAGTGTTTTGTAAACTTCTATATTTACATCTTGCCAGAAAGCATTTTCCAAGATGGCCGCTCCATTTTTCAAGATGGACTCGGCCACCAAATCAATTTAAAACATGCAAACGACAGACTGGGGATATTTCCTCTCTGCCTTGTGCGATTTTTAAGGATATCATGGCGAAAGAGTGGAAATGAGTGATTTTAAAAAGGAAAGTGGGCGCGGGCGAAACAAAATATTTGACTATATTTTGCCTGATATTGAAGACTTGTTTATTCAAAATCAGCGCATTCTATATTTCATCCCGAATCAACCGAAATATACCTTAATTTAACTCTAGAACCACAAGTCTCCCGTATAAGATTTTATTTATGCAGTCGCACAGATCATAAAATATATCACAGCTTACAAGCCGTCGCGAGAAGCATGTGATGATTACCCCACGACGCTCCGTCAGCAGGTTCCAATCTCCGGCATTTTTATATTTTAAGCATAATTCTGTACAGCCTGAACGATCGTTGGTGAATGAGTTTTATTTCAACTGCCCGGCTCGGGCCGATTCATCAACGTCATTTTTTTCGCAGTCTCGGCCGTGGATTATCGTCATAGGGCTACGTGATCGGTGTTATCGAAGTATAGCAAAGGCGCGTATGCACAGAGTTTCAGACGCCCAATGGCAAATACGCAATGTACGTTACCAACAAAGGAATGCACTAATTAATTCCCGCTTTACAAACAAACAAATAAGACCCAACTTCCAAGGTATTTCCTCGAGGTAAAATGGTCTTGCCGTACCGGTAGTGTTCCAGAATGCCTCTAACAGGGAAAAGCATTGTGAAAGCCGCGGGTACCAAAACTGGTTTGTTTGCGATTTGCTGGACGTGTAATGTCCACATACAATGTTCCCATTAGGGACATGTTGAAATGTGCATGGCAATCACCATCCCCATTTGGCTCTTGGGTTTAAACAAGGCCACAATATCACTCGCAGTCTAAGGAACGGGGAGGTCGTTTTACACCTCGTGGCTCAAATGAGCACTTGACTTTCACCAGGAAAAGTCATAATTACATCATCCACATTGCAGCCACAATCACTTGAAACTCACAAGTGCTCCCGTTAATTCAAATTACAGCACGATGTAATTCCGACCCGCGAACAATAAGGCAAACGACGGTGGGACGGGAAACGCCACAGGCGTTAGAACCGCAGAAAAAAAAGAGTGGGGGGGGGGGGGGAATGCAGTTTTTAGTTAGGGCGTAAATAACATAACGACTTTTGAGATACGGTCAAGTGTGTCTCTTCCAGATTGTAGAAACCCTTTGGGGCACTGCCTATAAGTTTGAATCATACAGGTATTTCTTATGTACATCTGCCAGGCACTTAAAAACAGCCTACATTATTGAAAAGGCACGAGTCAGTTGCGAAGAAAAGGCCCTTGTGCGGTCAATGCCATTCACGGTAAAAGGTGTCTGTTTTGCGGACGTATAGGTGTGACCGTAAAGATAACACTCTGCCTGTGCACGGTGCAACAAGGTGACGAAATTATAGTTGCCCCGTACTACTACTTGTTTCCACCTGTTCAACACTTCTTCTTTTTTACAGAATCTACTCTGCCAAGTATCAAAATGTTAATTTTCAATCCCGCAGTGAATATTTCCTGACTTTCTTTTCCGAATCGAAGCAAATATTTGCTATCAGAAAAGTAGATATATCGCTGAGTCCAACTTGAACTGTTAAAATGCAACGAACTCTACCAAACCCGACGGAAGTACTGTCAGAGACCAGAACAAGCCGAATGGTAGGCTATTTATAGAGCACAAAATCGAGTTCATGAATATGAAAATCTGCGATCCGGTTATATACCTTGTCGCGACGTTAAATAAATATAGAACTGTCAGGTTCTCCGCGCGCGGGCTCCCATCTTTGTTTTTGAAGTGCCTCTGCGGATGCGAAGGGTGGTGCATTCTCAAGTGCTTCAGTTTGTATTTTTTCCCTCTCGTGTTCCTCTCTTCCCTCTATCGGTGGCTCGTGGGTGCTTTACGCAGCTGCCTGGGCGTGTTGACCAAACGGATGGGCTATAAGCTGCTCAGGAATTTCCATATACAGGGCTGTATACGGAAGCCACGACAAGCTCCTAAAAGCGCCCAGGAGTGAAGCAATCATGGGAAAAAGACGGATCAATACAATGCCAACATCTCCACGGCTGGGAATTGGATTTGGTCTAGCTGCATTTTGGCCCGTCCGCAGAACTATGGGCCGGAGAAGAAGAAAAAAAAACCGGTGCTAAAGTGTGCAACTGATTAAAATTCGAGCAAATTCGATAGGATAAATATTTGCCCAAACACGTGGTCCATTGGGGTACAATGAGGCGTTGACTTAGCAGAAGGTGTTTGTTCAACGTTGGACAATGATTATTGTGTTCTGGCCTTCTAACGACAGATGTACAAACGAGGCATTAATTTCTCGTTATCCCGGCCTGGTACCGGTGTCATATGAATATATCCGACTCCCACGAAAATCGGACTCATTTTCCCTATTATGAATTAAACCCTCTCAGGTGACCGGCCACTCTCCCAATCATCGATAGCATTGCTCACTCATAGGCATGTGAAATACAACCGTATAGTGACACAAATTCACGCTACACCGGTACCCTGCTCTTTTCAGTCTCACCTCTCGAGAAAGCATTTAAATATGAATACTGTGCTTTACCAGTTGAAGTGTCGATCCTAATTTATGAACAGTAATATTAATGTATCATGCTATTTGTCTGGGTTATCGATTTAGACCTTATCGCAGATGAATTTACACTGAAGTTGAGATAACGGATCGTTTTCATAATTAACCTCCAGCATAAATTATGAGTCATCGTTGGCAACAAAATGAACAATTTGGAATCAATTTTACTCGCATTAAAACTGTCATGTCCGTGCATTTGGGTTGTATCCCCCTGAAAAAAAAATATTTTCAAATTGAATTGCTATTTCATAAGCATTGGGTAAGTTATGAGCTTCCAAATAAGACATAAAAAAAGGCCGACGATACAAACATATTGAATAAGTTTTAAATTTGAAATCAGGATACAGGGACGCTCCTACAGTTTTAACGTACATCATTCTTGAGGAGGAGCATATGATAACAAAAAGATATTTTAGGACCAAAAAGAGTGCATACCGGTAAGTGATGTTTTTTGTTCGAAAATAGTTTTCATCGATAATTAGTTAGTAGGTGGAAATCCATTAAAATAATATAAATTATCATTCGGAGTACAGATATGGTAGCTTGAATTTACTTTTCCATCTGGAACGACAGCGAATTGATCATGAACAAATCCGTAACTTTTAAACCATTAAAACAGATGTGGTTGAACCAGGAATATTGGACCAAAAAAAACCCCACCAACCCAACACCGTGAGATTTAGCATTAATCCAGCTTGCATATAAATTGTGCATTAATTGACCCAATCTTGTTTTCTGTGACGAACATCTATCCTCCACTTCTACTATACATCCATTATGTCGTCAAGAGCAGCCCCTATTCCATTAGAAACCTCCCCTCTGAATTATGTCCCTCGTAATTGCTGCTTTCTGCTTTTCGGAAGGACTCTGATACGCATTAGTATGTATTAATAAAACTAAGAATATTTGAAGTGCGACAGGGTGACGCCACATCTTTGCTGCCCCGATGCCTACCGACGAAAGTAATCTCGGTTTTGGGGACATGTCCGTCATCGCACAAGGGCACACGAGCTGCACGTTGGTTGAAAATATCGTGCGAACCCATAGTTAATGAAACACTAATTAGTTAATGATCATTGTTGAAACTGATGGGAGACAAACAAACAGGTGTATATTTGAAAGTATAGCTCGTTCATAAATGTATACGACTACAAAGAAATGATTAAATGCACACATTTTGCTGCATGACCGGGAGCGTATTACAAATGGGTGTCTCGGTCAGAGGTTTTTTGGTAGGTCGACGTTGTCACGGGCTTTTAATAATTTGGGCTAGTCATTTATCAACAATAGATGGCGTCATTAGTACAAGGTTGAAAATAACTAGGGAGTTATGGGTAATGCGGAGAGGAATATTTTATATCGTTTTATCCCCGAGTAGACCTGTCTGTAACAATAAACTCTTTCACGTACCGGACCCAAGTTCTGATGGCATCAGAAAGTGGGTTCGAATCCTGGCCTGGCCGGTCATGACACTTGTGTCCTTAAGCAAGACACTTTATCACAAATGCCGCTCTCCACTCTCCACCCAGGAGTATAGAAATGGGTACCGGCGAGAGTTGGAAAGTCTCGGTAACTTACGATGGTCTGGCATCCTGTCCAGGGGGATAGAAGTATTCTCAGTCGCTTGAAGCTAAAGAAACCAGTCTGAGATATATAGGGCCTAGTGCATACCCTTGTATAATTGAGTGGGCTTTTCGGATAGATTCTTGCCAAACAGTTTTTTTCTACTTAGTACATCATAAAATTATCAAAAATTGTTGTTGACATTTTTTTGGCGGCCATCTTGAAAACTGATGTCAAAAAGTTATATTTTGCTCAATAATTTGCTTTTCTTTTCCATATTTCTTTGTGATTTTGTGTGTGTGTGTGTGCTCTGACAACAACTTATAACCCAAGATGGTTCCTGAATTCAAAATGGCTGCCATATCATTACCAAGATGGCTGCCAAATTCAAAATGGCGGCAAATGTTAGTAGTTTTAACATCCAAAAATCAGATTTGTCTAAATATTTTATATTTCTTTACCTCATTACTTTGTTATGATCAATGATCTCAGTCAAATATGCACATTACATTGATTAAAATATGCTTCAAGATGGCTACCAAGCTCAAAATGGCTGCCACGTGCTTTAAAAAAAGATATATTTCAGCACTTGATCTTGATTTAATATAGGCTGGTTGTTCAATGTGATATATTTTCAAACTTTCTTGGGTTATGAGTTGTTGATTTAATATATTAAAGAGTTGTCAGAGCACACACAAAATTATTTTTACAAAGAAATATGGAAAATAAAAGCAAATTATTGAGCAAAATAGAGCTTTTTGACATCAGATTTCAAGATGGCCGCCATTATACCAAGATGGCCGCCAAAAAAATGCCAACAACAATTTTTGATAATTTTATGATGTACTAAGTAGAAACAAACTGTTTGGCAAGAATCTATCCGAAAAACCCACTCAACTAGATATTGTGACATAAGGGTATGCACTAATAGGCTAAACACCAACCTGATAAACCATATTGACTCGGGACAGACTTTACTACTATAGAGGAATTTCACATTAGCCCCTTCTGCGCACTTCCGGGTTGAAAGCGAGAATGTCAGTGGCAAACAAAACAAAACAACGCTTTTCAGCACATTCATTCATGCATGAATTAATCAGGCCATAAAAGGAAGCGCAGGCGCACGATCAGCATAAAGTTGTTTACTGTGACATTGAGATCCTCGTTTTCAAACGCGGAAGTGCGCAGATCGGCGCTTAACTCGTCGTTGTCTCTATTGGGATGCCTGGGTTGCAAACACTATTTACAGAGGAACGTAACAGATCACAATAGCATTTTCCGTTTCTGTTTGGAAAATCAACTTTCCCATAACCGGGTACATGAAAAGAACTCTTGTCTACTATGGTATTGTGGCTGCTGAACGTTTCATTGCACTCTCAGAGCAACCCCCACCACCCCCCCCCCCCCCCCGGAAAAAAGATACCACAAGTTCAGAAAAGGAACGGGGATTTGACATGCCTTCATCAGCCAACAGCTGAGGAACACCAAGTAAATTACATGTCCAGCAAATCTAATCACGATGCGTAAAACTCCCAGTTTGACGGGCAAGCTGTATGATATAATCACTGCGTTAAAAAATGTTGCAGCCGACTATTAGATTTGGGTGCTCCGTAAGGATGGCGGATCTATCTTAATACATTTCTTTCAAACACAATTCCCTCGAGTGTCTGCAGTGTCCTGTCGGACACGGGAGCAAATACTCGCTAAATCTGTCGACAAGGAAAGAGAAAAATGCAATAATGACTAACGTAGCCTACTTGAATGCTATAATAACACTAACGAAAATGCCTACATCAAGCCACAGCGGGAATAATCTATAGTTTGTAGGGTGGAAACTTCGTTCGTAGCAACCGGCCAAGGTTGTTGGTGGGGGCTGAAAATCTCTTCTTCCGTAATATTTTGAAGGATTTGGGCAGCTTACCGTGACCACAGAGTTAGGACCCTGCAGGGGCGGATCTAGGTTTTACCCAAGGGGGGGGGGGGGGGGGGGGGGGGTTTACCTGAGGTGATTGGCCTACACACCCCAGCGTGCCGATTTTTCGACACCCGACACTGGTTATTTCTATTTTTTTCTCAGCCCAAGGGGGGGGGGGGGGTTTAAACCCCCAAAACCCCCCCCCCCGTAGATCCGCCACTGCCCTGAACTTGTCATGTTTATTCAAAGTGTTGACCCTGTGTGACGCGACGTGTTACAATAATCTGTCCAATGATAGTTCGAAGAGATCAGCCCTTGGAAAGGGCGTTGTTTACGACAGAAGATGGCTGCTTCGTCCACAACACTAAAATCGCACCGAGCATAGAGATAAAAGAGGTGAACGCTGTGATTACAGTTGGTAGGGAATTTCATAAAATTAAACAACAAAAGTAAGATTTAATTTGTGGAACTGCCATCATTTAGATTTTGTTCACGAGCTAGTGTTTTATTGTTTGCCCATAAATTCTTCAGAAAAAATATAGGCCAGGGTTAAAGTGACATGAGATGGAGGGCGTCGCTAAAGTCTGATAATCATTAAAGACACACTGAAATTGCCCAAATTTCATCTGTTTGGTAAGTTACCTAACCTATTTCCAGAAAGCCAAACCCAAAACCGCCAAAGATTGAGAAATGACCCATTGCCTCAAAATGGCGTCGTTCTGGCGCCCTCACTCGCTCAAAAATATTGAAATTACATGTTTAAAGTTTGTTAGTCGACACCTATACACAGCAAGATATAGGACCCAGAGGTCGCCACACTCCAGACTATTGTTACCTGGCACATCCCCCCCCCCCCCCGGATATCTGAAAGGAATTCCTGAGATTCCGGGAACACAATGACCAACACAAAAGAGGGGAGGGGTCCCTTTGTCTTATGTCTTGCTTCGAATGTCGACACCAGCTTTTCACCCCGAAAACACAAAAGATTGTTTTAATAGATGCTATAGGCATATGCTTTTTGATTAACCGTGGAATTACGAGAGTTATTCGATGAGACATAAACATCTAAATGACCTATATATGAAGGCCGTAATCACCATCAACTATGTGACTGCGCATAATAAAGACATAATGATATATCACACGTTCTGGAGCAATATATCACATGTCAACCGCACACAGTGAAATAATCCTACGGGACCTGATATTAAATTCGCATGAATTTCCGCTATTTGCTATGTAGGCCTATAGGCCTACTATTGGCACAGTGTGCACTATGGAGCCAGCTATTTCCGTGCACGAAGCCTTAGCTTGAAGATCTATACAGCCGTACCAAAAGGTGTAAAAGGCACGTTGTATGGGTCCCACCAATGGAACGTTACAAGTTAAGGAAACAACTCAGCTCTTGGCTATAAACATCTTTGTGAAATAAGAGCTTAAGAAAGACAGAACCTGATGTTACAACCGTAAGGAGATTAACTGCAATACAGTCAAGAAATACCACGTTGGTGGTGTCAATCCTAAGTTAAACGAGCCTTGAGCGTAGTCATGGCTACCGAAAATGAGATAGCAAGAAAATAAAACAAGATGGCATTTCCAAGCACAGGGTGAGAGCGGAGGAGGGGAGGGGGCACTTTAAACACGGTTTGCTGAATACTGGTATTCACGGGACCTGAGATAATTCACATTGGAAATTTCCTCAGACGAATCATCACGAGTTTTTTTCAATTATTTAGTTAGCCCTTGCGTGTGTTATCGCTCTTTTACATGAAGGACTTGTACCTGTTTTGGCCAATTTAGTTAGAGGTCAGAGTCCGATGCTTAAACATTTGCATTGATGGACCGTCTTGTCTTCCAATTCAGAAGAATTTCCCTTTTGAATAATAAGATCAACATACTTATTTTAATCACGTCACCTCTCCAGGACAGTTTGCAAACAAAACACTTGACCCCCTGGCAAAAATAGAAGTCAAGAATTAACAAATCGTTTTTCATTAATCACCTTCTATTTGAAAACTCAGTTAGGCCTAGTCATGGTTTTGCATGCATGAGTTTTGTGGCCAAATTATGGGGGCAAAATCGATTGTCAGCCAAGATATCTTATTCTTTCTGAAAAGCAGGTTCTCTTGTTATAACCATCTTTCAGAAGGCAAAATTGAAACTTGACAGTTAACTATGAATATGGTAATTGTATCTGTTTTTCTGCTGTTCGTGCACTGACTAAAAAATCTCCTCTTCTAACAAATCATGGAATAAAACTGAAGGAAAAAAACCACAAAACCGCGCATTCGATTTGGTCTTCTTAAAGTTAAACTGTTTTTGTGCTCGCGCGCGAAGATTGATATAACATGGAATACTGTGGGAATTAGGAGCAGGTCGCCACTATAATTCCAAATTTGAAACTTATTAAATATCTTACTTATCGTCGGTCGATTCTGTGCGTTTGTATACAAGTACAGCCTTGTGGAGTACTCACACAAAAGGTACAATGGTGCCCCGCGAGTTGTTTTTGTCTAACAGTACCGTACCCCACAGGAGAGAATTGTAAAGATAGGGGTAAAGAGAGCCAAATGTAGGTACCCCGCAAACCCAAAGTACCAGTTATCTAATGCTAACAAATTAACAATTCAATTTGAATTAAAAAAAAAATTCAGGGTGAAACCCCCAAACCACGGACACATCTTTAAAGGTGATTATTTTTTTTCTAGGCATGCAGACAAAAGGTAAGAACACAGAGGGGAGGTATAGACGATGGAATCATACTTGTTGGACACCCCCACCCCCAAGCCCGTGAACAGGATACACGGGCCACCTCATGCGGTATCAATATTCACCTCACCACAAACGAGGACCGTACAAGTCTCCCGACGGCCAACCTGTAGCTGCCGCTTGCTGTACTCTCCGCTCCCCGGCGGCTCCATCCCCAACAGACCCCGCCTTGCATTCCAACCAGATACGGAATCAATATACACACTTTGAAATTCTAGCCAACCTTTCGGCTGATCAATACGGGTACGGCACGGCCAAGCCATCCGCGGAAATGGAAAACGTATTTCCTGAGCATATAGCCGGTTTCTTTTTCCTGCTTAAAACACTTTATCGAAGGCGCAAAAAGAAGAGAAAAAAAAGAAGAGAGTCGGGCTGTCTGAAAAAAATTGACACCGGAGGTAATTCAAAGCCAACATGAAATGCGCTTCTTGTGAGTGTTTATTAAACTCTTAAGACGGTTTGGCCGAAAACACTTGACAACCTTCGACCTTCTTTTCTCCTTCTCCTCTGCTGGCCCTCTTTCCTCGTAATTTTAATTTCGAGCAGCACTTCCCCGCGCCGGGTCGAGTTTCCGCCTCGAATCCCAGTGGGACTTCAGCCGACTACAGTTTCGGATGGGAAAGAAAAATGTTACACGGTTCGGATGTGGTTACTCAATCGAGTTTCGGGAAAACCTTACCCCCGCCGAAACCCGTGTGATTGCATTAAGCCCGGAAACCGAATTATGGAAAAAAATATCTAGAGTCAGTTGGACTGCCCTTAAAATGGCAGAATAATTATATTGGACAGGCGAATAAGAATTAAAGAAATTTGTGACGAATTGGGGGAGCAAAAGGAATCTTTAAAATATTTGACGAGCAAGAACAGGCCATTAATATAAGAAATGGGTAAACACAAGTCATGAAGGGGAGATCACAGTTAAACAGGGCATACGTCTGATTGAAGACACAAAATGCACCCAGGAGTTTATTCTCTTGCTCGGTAAACAGAAAACCATTTCATTACTATTTGTATGCTAAATACCAAGGGTCCAAAGCTGTAGAGGCATACGAGAACTGTACAGGGACTCATTGTTCAAATATCTGCATAACTTTTCTTAATTTTCGTATATTTCAGAATGGATAAAGGGTTGCTCTGACGAATGACTGTCGTTCCGCTGACTTTGCATGCGCACTGTATTGCCGGTGTTCGATTTTCATTACTTTTTTTTTTTTTTTAAGGTAGCCAAATTTTGGTTCTATATCTTTGAAAAAAGACAGAAATGAAATTTGTTAATTAAAAACTAACGTGTTTAGAATCAGTTCTGAAATCACAACGAAAACCCTTCATTGACAAGATTCAGCTGTCTGTGTTTGAAATTACCTTCATTACACAACCTTTTAACAAAAATCTATCAGCGTTTCTATTTTGTACAGTCCACAAGAAAAATACTAGTTCACGCATTACCAAAAGAGACACTCCAAGAACAATCAATAGCCTACACGCGTAAAAACAACACGGTACCGGTCTCTTTTAAGCAAACAAAGTTAAACTTGCTGCATTCGATCAATAGAGGGCTCCATTGATTGCAGCAACCTTGCGCTCACAAGTAGCGCCGCGAGAGATACTGGTGAGAAAACGTGAATCGCCAGAAACTTCAAGTATTGAGTTTGGCGTGGCTTCAGTGCTTTAATTAGGGAATTCCCAAGCGTACATTTCTTTCGCAATGGGTTTTGTAGAAGAAAGATCCAATTACACTATCACACACAAAAATGTCACAGTGAAAGAGCTAAAACGGTCGTGTTTTTCTTTGCTTTCCCGCGTGGATCTCAAACATTGTCCGTTTTTTTATTTCTAAATCAACATCTAATTTCAACATCTTAAAAAAAAATTCCCCTATGAATATCCACTTTAAAAGGGTCGTATTCTTAGATTTACCAACCCACTTTCCACAATCTTCTCTTTTATGTCAATAATGGTTGATTGAGTTTCACTCTTTGTCAATAATCAATTCAATTGATAGGATTGTCTCATATTTCCTACTTATAGGCCTATATAGGTGCGTCCCATTTACCTCTTTCGACAGATCACCTGACCCATTTTCTGACTAAACAAAATTAATTTAAATTAGAACAGAGATTTTTCTCTCTTTTTTGCCCTATCCCGACGTAAAATGAATTTACTGACATTGTATGTGAAGTCATTTTTACGCAAAGGACACATTTGATTTAAAACATATGCTTTTAATTGAACTTTGCGCTTCATTAAAATACGTCAAACAATCCACAAGGGAAACTGACTAGGTAAATTTGAATACATTTTCTAAGTGAACAAAGAAACTGACAGGAGCGGGATTCGAACCTGCAACCTCCAGAAGACCGTACCGGCGCTTCTTCATTAAAATAATTAGCGTTTCGACAGGAATGTTATTTAGAAAACAAAGCACAAGAACTTGCATCAGAAAATATGATTGTCTATGTTAAATTCTTATTTGAACGCCCTGCATGTTAAAGGTATTTAATTACTTTTAATTACTCGATGATTGTACCGTCATTTTTTCCCAATTAAATTTGCATAAATTCCAAAAATATTTGTTCGTCATTTTTGTTGGTAAATGTAAATTAAGCGACCCACGTGATCAGCTATCACTGGACGGAATCACTCCATAGAACATGGCTTTGAATTGATAAATAAATAAATAGCATAACTCTATTTTAAGGATTCGTGAATACATTTGCAAACATTTTTAAACAATATTGTTTTATATTTCTTTTCGTAATTTTTGTTGGTAACTGTAAATTAAGCAACCCACGTGATCAGCTTTCACTAAGCGAAAAATCCGCTACATTCGGGCTACCCCGGTCCCCCCCCCCCCCCATCCCCGCCCCGACTGACCTACCTACTGACCTACCTACTGCTGCATCGTTTCAAAAATACTTCTTGATTTTGTGGCTGACATATCAGCCCGTAGTCTCTGTCGAGTCTGTCCACATACCGGTAACCTATTTTATGCAGTGCATGCTATAGGCCGATTGTATCGTGGCCCAGAAGGGACATGCACACTTCGCACATTTCTGCGCAGATTTCTGCGATGTCGTACATTTTATTGCAGATTTCTGCACAGATTTCTGCGATGTCGTACATTTTATCGCACATTTTATCGCACATTTCTTTGCAGATTTCGGACGTGGAGTCAGCCGCAGACTCAGAATCTCAAACGCATCAAGTAAAATGACCAACAAAGTGTGCTTTTTGGGGGTTCCATCAACAAAATGTTTGAGGTTTTGGCAAAATTACACGTTTTTAAGCATAGTCTAAATAACGAATAATATTCTACATGCTCAAAATTTAGAGAAGACCGATTTCATGTATACGTTCAATAATTAGCTTCTAATTAATGGGCTAATGATATTTTCATTCAAAAGTCTAGCACATACGTATGGGGGGAATAGCGAGCTAGAAAATTGGGCATTTCGCAGGTACGTCCACACAGAGCGCGCACATTGTGCACGTACATAATTATGGTGTGCGCGAATGTAGAAAAATAGCTATTTGGTTAGTCCACATTGAAGTTTTCTGCAGTTTTTTGCACTTTTGAATGAAAAGTTCTCATTATTCCTTTGATTAGAAGCTAACCTAATTGGTCTTATCTAAATTTGGAGCATGCAGAATGTATTCGTACTTTAAAAACGTGTAATTTTGCTAAAACCTTAAACATTTTGTTGATTAAACCCCCCAAAACTTGTAAAAACAGCACACTTTGTTGACCACCTCTTATTTGATGCGTTTGAGATTTTGAATCTGCGGCTGAATCCATGGCTGAATCCACGGCCGAAATCTGCAAATAAATGTGCGATAAAATGTACGTACGACATTGCAAATATCTGCGCAGAAATCTGCGGAAAAATGTGCGATAAAATTTACGACATCGCAGAAATCGATGTGTGCATGTCCCTTCAGGGCCACGATACTATTGCTATCGAGTCATTTTGTCGTGGAAATCCAAACCACTATTGACGCACTAAAAAACTGAGTACTGGGCAATTTCTAGGTAGGCCTATTGCAAAATCCATTTGAGCGCTTGTTAACAGCAATTTCTAACGAGGTGAATTTCCGTAAGTGGAAATATCTATATATTATATGATTTGGTATATCAAGTTCCCCTGTGCTGATCAATAAGATCAGAGTTTTTCAAGTAGAACAGAAAATTAGAAATGTCAGTCCGTTTCGAATCGTTTCTGTAGAGTAACAACGACGCGTTGAGCGGTTATTAAATCGCTTTTTGAGTGACGTCTTGTTAAAATTACACTCTTATAACAGGTGTTATCGGCTAACAGTCGAAATCCTTTGCCATAATTTTGTTCTGCGGTGTCATACAGAGAGATATAGTACAATCAATTGTTTTTCTTAACAACAACAGATAAAAAGTAATTTTCTTTGACATGCTATGGATCTGAGGTGTCATTATACGGATTACGGATAACATCCTCCGTCGGATAAAGATTGCGCTGCAATTAATTCGCACTTTAAACCTGTTTGCTCAATATTGACTCTTATACCCTGCATTTTGTTCCGCGCTGCGCCGATGAAAGTGAACAAAATTGAATAAGGTAGGCCTACGCGGTCATCAGCGTTAACAAAATGTGACGACTTTAAGTGACGACGCGTGGTTTACAATACACCTGGAAGGACTGTCGTACTTTGATCAGAAGACACCGACATCCCATACACGCCGCCCCTCCGGTCACTACTAAAAGATTCCACATTTTGAAGAATGTCCAGTCCTGCTGCCGTATTCGGTTCACCCATTGATGGGTGAACGCCCGCAAAGTCATGCTCAATTGCAGACCGTGGCAACTATTCAAGCATGAGAAAACGGAATATTCCTCGACCTTGGTCAAATGCGTTTCGTATTAACTTCCCCGAGCAGTCACATTACAAGGTGATAGTAGATAAATGTGCAGGATTTACCATGAGTCTGACAACATCGCTGTTTGTTTTAGAGAATCGATGCAGAATTGTATAATTCCGCCCAAGAACATTTTCCGGGGCTTAAGCGGCCTTCCACAGTACGACAAGGGCAATGAACGACCGATGTGAACGATGACAATAACACTTTTTTTATGGCGGGAAATGCTATCTCTCGAAAAAAACAACTTCAAAATCTCGCCCGATCGATCGTGATTTTGCGAGACGCAATCTACTGAGTCCATTTATTCTTTTTTTATCACACAAAGTATAAAAGCGACAGATGTGTCCGTTCAAGGGAAATATTTGCAAAACCGATTTCTGTCTGAACGTCCAAATATCAATTCGTTGCAATGTTGTACTAGACAACACGTGATTGGTTCATTCACCAGGTATCCATTTCATCGTTGATCGATAGCTTTGGTAAGTATACTGTAATTAAGTTAAATGATGACATTTTCTGAGTGTTTTAGCTGTAGATCCGCTACACGGTTAACATTTTGCTGTATATTTACAGTGTTTTCATATGTCAATTGGTACCACAAGGGCTACTTTTGTGGACAGTAAATCTACTTCAGTTTTTATTGTACCTCAACAGACATTTTCGTTGTAAAATAACCGCGCCAGCTATTATACAAATAATGAATGTTTATGAGTGCGATGGTAAGAATAATTTTATGAGGTGACAGATGGAATATTCCATTCCACGAGGCGAAGCCGAGTGGAATGGGACATTCCATCTGTCACCTCATGAAATTATTCTTACCATTGCACGAATGTGAAACATTCATTATTTGTTTTATACAACGCCTGAATAAATCCGAAAGATTGCATGCATGGATTTCTTGGTGTACAACGTGTCGTTTACCTTCTCAGTCCCGCATAAAACCGCGACAAAAAATTGTCGAGATCCGAATCAGTTAAAGCTTCAATTGTTGTCTGCGTGTCTTGCAAATTCATCTAATCGTTTCACTGCATATTTGATTTGTCTCTTTGTATTTGGAGCGTCAGCATCGCCTACGAGTTTTAATATTTCGTCGTTTGTTAGGAGAACAAACCGTGGCAGTTCGGGAAACTCGGCCGCCATGTTGTGTGAATGACAGCCCTGTTGTAGCGCCGTGAAATTAGGGAAGTTCTTTTGGTTCTATCAATGCGCGCGCACTGTTTGATAGAACCATGTGATAGAACGTTTTTGGCGGGGCGGGTTCGCATCGTGTGATGGGTCAAATAATTCAATGCACGTGATCGACGATCCACCAATCGGATGGCGGGGATTTATTCAGGTGTTGTATAAATACTTATATCAAAAAAGGAGCACTGTGTATTAACAGAACTTCTTCGTAAATGTACAGTTTACTATTGTACAGTATACAAATAATGAATGTTTATGAGTGCGATGGTAAGAATAATTTCATGAGGTGACAGATGACATGTTCCATTCCACGAGGCGAAGCCGAGTGGAATGGGACATATCATCTGTCACCGAATGAAATTATTCTTACCATTGCACGAATGTGAAACATTCATTATATGTTTTATACAACGCCTGAATAAATTCGACAGATTGCATGCATGGATTTCTTTGTGTAACGTTACAACGTGCCGTTTACCTTCTCAGTCCCGCATAAAACCGCGACAAAAAATTGTCGAGTTCCGAATCAGTTAAAGCTTCAATTGTTGTTCCTGTGTGTCTTGCAAATTCATCTAATCGTTTCACTGCATATTTGATTTGTCTCTTTGTATTTAGAGCGTCAGCATCGCCTACGAGTTCCAATATTTCGTCGTCTGTTAGGAGAACAAACCGCGGCAGTTCGGGAAACTCGGCCGCTATGTTGTGTGAATGACAGCCCTGTTGTAGCGCCACGGAGAGTGACCGTAAAATTAGGGAAGTCTTTTGGTTCTATCAATGCGCGCGCACCGTTTGATAGAACCATGTGATAGAACGTTTTGGGCGGTGCGGGTTCGCGTCGTGTGATGGGTCGAATAATTCAATGCACGTGATCGACGATCCACCAATCGGATGGCTAGGATTTATTCAGGTGTTGTATAATTGTTGATATACAATGAATTCCTTGTTAAAAAACACAAAATGTTTGTAACAGAGTACATAAAGAAAATCGTTGTACCACAACGTAATTTTTAACAATTCAGATGTAAACAATTCCACCTA
The DNA here is from genome assembly GCA_037893225.1 of Hippasteria phrygiana. Classification (NCBI taxonomy): domain Eukaryota; kingdom Metazoa; phylum Echinodermata; class Asteroidea; order Valvatida; family Goniasteridae; genus Hippasteria; species Hippasteria phrygiana. The sequence goes on from JAZGUH010000628.1 coordinate 726,875, forward strand.
GTACATGTTAAAACCCCTTGAGTACGGTATTTTACGGGAGACGTCGGGGTGCCGCGGCGGTTATGGCAGCCAAGCGAACCGCTACAATGTGTTTGTGCAGTCAAGCGTAACATATACACAATAATCCAACAATGGATTGAAACTGCACAAACAGCGGCCGATGGTGTCATCCGGCCTGGTGGCACTGTTTAATCCAACAATGGATTGAAACTGCACAAACGGCGGACAATTGCGTCATCCGGCCTGGTGGCACTGTCTTTGTTTGCGCATATTTGCGGCATCCGTACGCAAGGGGTTAAGTTAAACCACGCGTTACGCTTGACTGGTTCCTTTGCATCAGCACTTTTTAGTCATCGCTACACTAGGCGGTCCACTATCGAGTGGTGACGTCACATGAAAAGGATCTATACACAATGGGAGCTGTACCCAGTTATGAAGCTTTACAGGTTGCGTTTGCTTTAAATTTTGGAGTTTTGCAACAAAATGACCTTATTTACCATGTCAATCTCATGGTTAAGCTGCGTTTACTTTTCATTACCGTGTAAATGAGCATAATGTTAGCTAACACAACGTTGTGGCAACGTTTCACAACGTTGTGATTAGATTGTCTTTTGGTAATGAAACGTTGTAGCAACGTTGTGTAACGATCCAAAATTGCAGAAACGTCGTGTATTGGTATTTTACAAAATGTTTCAAATATGTTGTACTTATTACGTTATCTTATAGTTGTGTTCTTGAATTTTTAACACGGTTGCATTTATGTCTGAATTGCAACACTACGTGTAACTCAGATGTTCTAACAACAACGTTGGACGTTGGAGGTCATATTTTAGCAACATTGGAAAGATGATGTCAACGCAACGCTGCTTTTGGTTCAACTGAAAAGTTGTAATTAGGTTGCAAAAGGCGTCACATGCATGTTATGTGTAAGTGATGTCACAACGTTGCATTAATGTTGGAAACACAACATTGCAGGAACGTTGTAAGGTACAGTCTAACCAAGTTCAACCTCAATTTGCATGATGACCCCGACTGGGCGTGGCTAACTTTGGTGAAGCAAATTGGCGATTTGTTTTCTCATAATCGACGCTAAGTTTTTTTATGGGGATATGTTGTATAATAAGAACCAAGCAGAGTCACAAATTATTAAATTTATCCTAATATAAAAAAAAATCATAAATATTAAATTTTCACATGACTGCTTGGCTTCCGATTAGCCAGAAATCACTGCACAAATATAACACCTAAGGTGCACAATTTAATAGCGAGTTGAAGTAGGGTGATGTTATCACGTCAACTGTACCCTGCCAGTCTATTGGACACACGGAGCTATATTATATAATTATAATTCTTAATTAATATTTACAGGAACGACGCTGCAGACTCGCAATGAGTTTACCGTGGTAACACAAACGTATCATTAATGTTTCAGCACTAGGAATTTGACCCAAGAGTTGTAGTACCGGTAACGTGCCCAGAATTGAAATTTGTTCCGTCCGTAAAAAAATAAATAAGTACCGTAATTAATAATGCCCCATCAGATTGCGGCTACTTTGTTTTAGAAAAAATAAAATTTAAAACATGGCTTGCATAAATATGTCACAAATGTTACACTAACCGTGCCTTAAAGGGACACATTGCCTTCAAATGTCACGAAATTTTGCTGTTTGGAAATGTTCCTTATCTTTTATAAGAGTTGTTCATGCAAAACAAAACACGTATAATATGTTGTAATTAGTGAGTAGTGATTACAAAACAAAAAGTTGGCATCTGACCCCTGACATCTGACCCGCGAAACAAAGACTAATTTCCAGTAGTAAATACCACCGTCTAAATAATGCGAAAAATACGCTGTAAGAGTCTTCAGGCTGGCGCCGCAGTCAGTGGCCTTGTAAACCTATCAGATGATCGCCAGGTACCATTCTCTACCTCGCGACACATCGCCAGTGCTGCGCGCCGTGCCACAGTACATCAAAATGGATCAAAAAAGTAATTGAATATCACAAACAGACGGTTATTGTAATAATTGCCCAGACGTACTTCAACCAGCTGCGACTGGAAATACGACTGGTGAACCGGTCCGCCATTTTGTGGAGTCAACAATTTGGTTCTACAAAATGGCGGACCGTTATTTGTCACGAAATTAAACAAAAACCACGCAATTTGAAGGGATAGTTATATGAATCTTTATATTCTACTTTAAAAAAGCTTCCCAACCATATCCATTTCATGTTTATAGCCCAAATCGCCAAATCCAAAGCAATGTGTCCCTTTAACGTTCTTGCAACGTTGGATCAAAACGTTGTGACAGAGGAACTGAGAGTCTCCAAATTTGCGTGGCCACTACTTAAATAACAACGTTGCCACAAGCATGAAAGCTGGAAAATATGTATTTTGTTCCCAAAGACTGATATCCCCAAAGTTAGGTATTCCTCCGATTACTTGTGCAACAAATGACAAATGTTCCTCGCAAAGATCAAATCTATTTTCTTTGCTCGAATGTTGAAATGTTGAATTTTTCCCGAAGAGCAAATATCGCCTCTTAATAGAGCATTTTCCCAGCCGTCGGTCCGGAAGATTTGAAAAACCCAACATGCGCAGAAGTGAAATTAATGCATATCGTATGACACCGGGGTTTGTGCTACTTGATAGGGATGTTATACCTCGTATTCCTCAGGGGTATTAAACTGTTGGCTGGCTGAAGGATTTATTCATTCTTAGGACTGATTTAGAGAGTCCAGACGAATAAACGACCGCAGCTTATTAGAGTTTGGTATCGTTTTTCTATTCTAAGGTCAGACCTGGAACCTCACAATAACACATGTCTGCCGGACACCATGCTGATGGCCACGGACACCAGGTAATTACGAGTCTGATGACAAACGAGCTGCGCCATTGTTTTGCTAATTAGTGCTCTAGGCCTAATTATTGCGGGCAATCCAAGGTAATGTTGGTGACATCGTGTCACCAAGTCGGCTTATGAAATTCCAAAGCCTATACGCTCTAAAAACTGTGTTTAGCAATTAAACGCAATCTTGCTATCAGTTTGTAAACATTCTATTCTAAGGTCAAACCTGGAACCTCACAATAACACATGTCTGCCGGACACCATGCTGATGACCAGTTTGTAAACATGTTTAAAAGTCAAAAATTACAGGTACAATTCCTAAACATCATTACAAAAATATTAAAACCAACACCTCCTATTACTTGAATTACAAATTTAACATTTCAATCGTTCTCGTATTCTTGTAAGATGTGTGAACAAATTATTGAAGTGGATATTTATTGCAGTGGTTCTTTTTAGATTTACTTTTCAGATTTGCAGGAGTAAAAACCAAGATGAATCGAAAACTTCTCATCTTTGCCACTATATTTTTGTCACTCAAGCATCCCTCGGTTATTAATCAGGAAAAAAACGCGATCTTATCACTCAGGGAAACCTCATCTTTGGTGGATTTTTTTTGTTACTCAAGTCATCCCCGAGTTATTAACCAGGGACAAAAAGAGGATCTTATCACCGCTTGTGAACCGTGCGGTCTGTGTTGATCTTGCTGCTGCGTTGGGATGACATAAATCCCGGTACCAATGCGACGCCATTTGCGCCAAGGGCATCAACCGAATCCCATTGAACTCTAGCCCGATCATCGCTCGTGAAACAGATTCACCTCGACAGTTTCATGCGGATATCTAAAGGCTCGGAATTAGCATACAAAGCTCCGGTCGGGACATTTGAAACAAAAAAGAATAAAAGCTGCAGTTCTTTCTGTCTGCTGGATTATTATTTTAAGCGCATCGAGCCTGAGTCGTTCTCATAAAAGCGAATATACTGTGTGTTTGGTTTGAGGCGTCGCCACCTACAGTCAATACTTGTTATTATAGGTTTACCCCCTTGACATGTACTCGTTTACTGTGATCTAAATCACATAGGGCAAAAGGTGACTGGTGCTCACAACGTGTTTTGGGATAGTCTGGTTCCCAGACCAAAATATTCAGACTATTTCTGATGAATGGTCCGGTAGCCGCCAATGGCCCGCGACGAAAAGTGGCAGAATTGTGCCACTTTCCGAAAATTTCCGAAGTTTTCCGAACTTGTTTTCGTTAACATTCGGCTGTTAACGGCGATGTTCGCAATAACAAAATGTCTGTCAGGCCCGTTACAGATCCTGGAATTTGAATTCTCAATTTTATATAAAAAACTGAAAAATCAATGCCACACTCTTGCAGTATTTTGCCGACTGGATTTTGCAAGAATATTAAATTTGAATGATGCCACTGACGTCACTCGGACTAACACTGTACGTCATGATCTATTTTAAACCGTCGAAGCTACCTGACCTAAGATTTAGACGTCAGGGAATCTTCAGGTCAGAGAACCAGACTAGTTTTGGGACTGGCAACCATGAATCTTCATGCAGGTACCATCAGCATAATAGAGGAATCCCACAACGACGAGTTTAGCGCCGATCTGCGCACTTCCGCGTTTGAAAACGAGGATCTCAATGTCACAGTAAACAACTTTATGCTGATCGAACGCCTGCGCTTCTTTTTAGGGCATGATTAATTCATGCGTGAATGAATGTGCTGAAAAGCGTTGTTTTGTTTGCCACTGACATTCTCGCTTTCAACCCGGTAGTGCGCAGAAGGGGCTAATGTGAAATTCCTCCATACACTTCGGGGCAGGGGGAGCATGTGCAAGGTCATGGCACTGTCACAGCCTCGAGCAAAAAAATGCAACACAATTAAATAAACCTTACCTGCGACTTGTTACCCAATAGTCTAGACTCTGCGCGGGCGAAGATTTCCGGAAGACATGAAGAGCTCTCGGAATCTAGCGACGGAGACAGGCCCACTAGAAACAAAGATACTGTCACCTAGAAAGCAAAGGAAAGTAGAACTCGATACTAAACACACCGCCCCAGGCGTCCTCATGATTACATCTTGGCCGAGTAAGGTATATCTGTGGTAATAATAGTCTGGCGAGAATCACGGCAACGAGATGGGATGAGCAGAAAATTGGGGTAAACATCACGACTCAAATCTAATTCGAACCCCCCAAAAAAGCTGTCAGAAATCGTCAATTAACCGTGAATATAGGCTTATAATTGTGGAGTTTCTTGATGAGAAAAGAAACGTCTCGAGTTCCAGCGGTTTATGAGGGAAAAAAATGGAAGAAGTCGCCACTGGGACTAATGCACTTTTTGGTTAATACATACGATATCTCAAGAGTCACGCAATTTTACAATCTTAAAAATTGTCCGATTCGACGTGCAGTCATCTCACTTTTTCAGGTACCATTTGTTCTTACCTCCTTCCAATGTAACCGACGTACAGTGTAGCATTGATGTTCCTTATTGTTTATGGTTTAATAATTAAAATAATGAACAAAACGTCTACTTACTACGTTGGTCTATGGAGTGGATTGGCCGTGCTGGCTTAAATCTGGTCTCGCACAAATAGTACTATCACGTCCATCTCGAAGACTTTTGCCGTGCGGTCGATTTTTGTTTACGGAAAAGCGACCCGAACTCGGCTATAGTTCCCCTCCTCTTACTGTCCACTAACACAAGCCCCTAAGATATGGGTATATAGGTCAGTCACTTGTGCTGAAGCAGTCACGGCCTCCGGGACCAAAAAATCATCAAATAAGACACCTTTGCCTACCATAACATAATGGGAAAGACATGGTTCATTTCCAGGTAATATTATCACACGAAGAGAGCTCTCCCATGGCAGATCATCATCTTAAACCGAGCATGAAGTGAAAGGAGGGGAAGAGAGAAAAAAAAGGAGGAATTTTGTTGGGGAGTACTGAGGCAGACATCCTTGGCCGAGAGGGACTTGTGGGGCCGCGGCCTATAGCCTGGGATGCGGACCCTCCTACACTGTCTCCGTGTTGCCGGGGATGAGGACAGGCTAAGCGTATCGGCTTTGTAATCCGGAATCGGCGAGAACTAGTTTGATTTCAAAACAAACGCCACGGAGTAAAATATTGATTCTGGGTTGCGATCCGGCACCTACGAATGGTAATTTGAATTGAAGTTCTCCTTCTTCGGTCTTGAAATTATGTCATCGTGGAGGAAGGTTTCAGGGAACTGAGTAAACATACGGAAATCAAAGTGTAAGGTTTATCTCTGCAGTGTACAAACACGGTATCAAAGTACGTGGAAAACTGCGGATTCAACTCAGAGCATTGACACATAATAAATAGGTTGATTAAGCATAATTATTACTGCATTCTGAAACCACAAAGGACCGTCATTTCTGTTTAGAATTGTTTTGCGCCGCTTTCTTACGTTTAAATATCAGCAAGGGTAATTAATTTCTCAGTGGAAAATAAAAGAAGGTGAATTTAATTCGATAAATTTCTGAAAAGGCATGTGATATTTGGGACCAAACTGGTGCTGCAATCCCGGTTTTCGATTTGTAATCAAGATTTCTAATTTCTATTGAAAGTAGCCACGTTTTGCCCTTATATCATTAAGATATTAAATGAAAACTGGCAGTTAAAAATGAACGTAGCTGAGGCTGTAACAGCTAAAATATTATGCACGCTGTTAAAGAAAAACGTTCTCTATATATTTTGCCAGTTAGCAATAAAAGGCCCATTGGTTTTTAACATTAGATTATTCTATTTCACGTGGGATATATAGGGCCTACAACAGAAACAGTTAGATTATCTACCATTGGCAATTCTAATTCATAAAGACGAACCACTGCAACATAACGTCGGCTTCACTTCAATTTAACAGAAAAACCGCTGTAAATATACATATCTTTTTGTTACAAGTGCAAATGATATTTAGAGCAAGCCACGAAGTTTCATTGTTTCGCTTGGCAAAGCATTAGGGAAGAGCCGGGGAATTTTATGGAAAATGCTAATTACCCGGGCCGCTTCCCCTGATGAAGTCTGTTGGGAGATCATTAGATGGGCGGAGAGTGCAGACCAGGCCGCCAGGACTCGGGGAGGAAAATACGTGATGGGCTGTGCGAAGACAAGATTTTACGCTGCGCTGCCTAGCGCTCGAGTGAAAAGGGGCTTCAATAAAAACACCTCAAAATTAGGACAACATTATCTGCGGATCCCGAACTCCGGCGGTCTTGCCAAATGGGCTGCATAATGCTTTGGGGGACAAGGGTTTTGCCATAAAAACCCACACCTCGCTTGTGCTCCAGTCCATAAGGAGCGTAGGGACAACTAATTTGAGATTCAACTTCGTTTACTGTTTTTAAATGTTGTCTTGCCAAGCTCGTGGTTTGTCACGAATTGAAGTATGGTACGGATTATGATTTCTGACCTATCTACACATTTCGAGCTCGAAACCTCACGCGTATCATCATTCCTTGTTGAAAATAGAATTAATTCCGGACATCAATAGCTAATTTAATAAAATTCGGTATTGGCAAATAATAATTCCTATTCCTAATGAAGCGTTCGTGAAGGTCGGGAAGGCTGTAGGCTAGAAAACACGCACAAAATGATTGTTTGTACCGCTGCAGTACACGGCAGTTCGTGAGGAAGAGTTTTTCTCTTAATTTGCTCGGAAGGAACGCGGTTCGGAAATGGCTTCTCAAACTAATCTAGTAATGACATCAACGTCGTGTCCAATGTTCGTCCGGTAATTACTGAATCGCGGATAGAGTCTCCCTTTGTGTTTGTTTTCATGGACAATGTTAATGGCGTTCCGGATAGGTTTTGATTGCTTTAGAATCGGGCGAATTCCACCTTAGCTTGTACAAACATTTTCTTGATCGAGTCCATGATGTTCTCTTAATAGCATCATTTCACATTAAAGGGACCGCGCAATATGGTTTTTCTGACATAAATACATGTTTCCATGTCACTATACATTTCCAGAGCATTTGTAGCAATTCTGATGGGATTAATTGTAAAATTTAGGTTTTAATATAAAATGAAGATGTTCATACATGTGCCAAAGCATGATGTCTTCAGTGGCACAACACAATGGTGTCTCACAAAAACCAAACAGTGTACACAAAATCGAACATTTATTTACATTCCCGAAGAGAATTAATGTTCCAAGTCTTAGGTGATTAAGATATTAAGTAGCTCTTTTGCAACTCAATTCCAATCAACATTCCTTCGAAATGTTTTTGATATTTTTGAGGAATTATTTTTGTATTACTGTATTACGCTCTTTTTTTTTACAGGGAATTCATAAAAGATTATATAAGAACTGAACACCACCATCTCTCTTGTACTTTAGGTGAAAACAATCATTTAGATAATTCTTGTATTGATTATACGTGTGAAAACAGGTAGAACTATATAGATACCTGTTGAATGCCTCCTTTTGAGTTGGCCTCGGGAGGGGAAAGGTATGTCAACTTCACCATCCACTCATTCACCCATGTTCGGCCTGAGGCATATCTTCCGAATCATTTCAAGCTTAAATTTCAAATCAAATCCGTTTCTTACCAAAAAGGCTCAAAGATAACTCCCAAATTTAACAAATACGATTTACGGGCAATCAGCAGCGTTTAAGTATAGGTATCTTCGGGCGCTTGCAGTCAATATGTAAATGTCATTGGTTGTGTACTTGTAAATACATAGACTGCCAAAAGCCATCGATTTAAAGAGGGTCCGACGGGGATGATTTTCGGGGGTGTTATTTGGAAGTTTTAATTCCCCTCGTCTGCCATTTTGCAGACATGGGTAATTCGCTTTGTATTTAAAAAGGTGACACAGCTTTGATCGAAAAACAAAGTAAGTTTCAATCTAAAGATGACACTATGTACCAATTCTCCTTATAAATATCTCCATCTGAAAGGCTGTCATCTTCGAGAAAATCTCTGAAAATCTCACAAAACAATGTGGCTTATGATAAGCCCATATGAACGTAGACAAAATCACTGTAGTAAAATAGTCTGGATTTTCACTATTTCCTCATAACTAAGATGACAGATTGAGCAAAATATTTCACAGATTTGTTATGTTGAATCACACAAAGTATAAAACTTATCTGAAACTCTTTTGTCAGGTCTACCATCATACCTTTAAATTCAGCCAATTGAGTGAATACTACAATTTGATGATACTGACAATTTGGGAGACCGCCAACATAGGGCAAGATAGCTCAGTTGGTAGAGCGCCGGTACGGTAACCCGGAGGTCGCAGGTTCGAATCCCGCTCCTGCCAGTTTCTTTGTTTACTTTGACAAACTATTTATATATATTTGATTTTTTTTAAAGGTCTATGAAACGGAGTTTTTTGTATCCGTAAGAACATGAACGAGTGCATTGAGTATTCAAATTACCAACATATTCACCATTTCGTTATATTTTTATACATTTTTACTATTTTACTTTATTATATTTTTTATATTTTTGTATATTTTGTCTACTGTATAAATTCATTTATATATATATTTATGAACAGGGGTCTGGATGAACACATCATTTAGATGACAGTTTTATACTTTTGTTCTTTCCTCGACATCCCCTGTTCATTTTATCATAATTTTAATGTCAAAAGATGTAAAATAAAATAAATAAAATAAATACATTTGTATTGTCATTTTAAGTCTGATTGAGCCTTTATTTGGTAATCATGTAATGTTTCATACTCTTCAGGAAAACTGGGACGCCATTCTTGGAAAAAAGGGCAGCTTGCAAGAGTTTTGGCTTTCGCCGAGGTTTGTTTTAATATGCATTGTTTGTGTTTACGTTCTTTGTTCGTTTAGTGTTTGTAGTCAGTCAGTAAACAAACAAACAAACAAACAAACAAGATTTCTACTGTCCGCTAAAACTAGGCAAATTTGGGGTTCATTTCTGTATGTAAATTCAGCATCTAAACCATAAAGTGAATGGCCATACGGACAGCACAGCAACAACTCCAGGCATCAGAATAAAAACCAGCAGCTATCAATATTGTAAACAAAAGACAAACAAACAAAACACAAACGAAAAACATAGTGGGGGGCATAATTATTATTTTGATTATATGGAGAGAAAAAAAGATGCTCTTGAAACAATTCAGATGCACGAGTATAATTATATCATTCCCGAAAATATATTAATATCTTACGGTATTTGTTTATAATAATTCGAGATAAGTGAGGATTTAGTTCTATACTCTATACATGTGTTTGCAGTAACGAGAAATCTCTGCAATACAGGGTGCATTGATCAGTGCCAACTCTGTGAGATGTTGACGACTGGATGGTTTGAAAAGAATTTGTTAGTTTTTTTTGCTTAAATTCACCAACCTTGTTTTCATGTTTCAATGAATAGAACCGCCCACTCCTGCCTTAATGTCACGGCCACACGAACAATCACGAAACGCGATCCTCACAGAGGGCCAAAACACCGGTGGCGGCGCTATACTTCAATATTGATGATAAAGGACCGGGAAGCGTTGCCATTGGCTGCTCAAAGGCCAGGGCTTCGGCACGTGGGCGTGCGAGATAAAGGTCAGCGGCAAACTCGATCCCAAATACGCAACTGGACGCACACTCTTGTAATTGGGTAATATAACACGCACTGCTTCAAGCCTAACTGTTGTCAAATCTTACTCAAATGTGGAGGGCCTATACACTGATGTCGACAGTTTCGTCATTTCCTTTAGTCATACCGTCTTCATCTAACCCTTAAAACATTGAGTGTGATTTTACATTGGGCTTTGTTGAATTAGCTCATCAATGGTGCTGTAACAATATGTAGATTTAGCGTGTGTCCACCGTGATCGCGGCGCTCAAGGCGCGACATGATTAGCCCTACTTATCGGGCCCATCATTCCTGAAACCTCGGCTGAAAGTTAAACACATCATCCCTGCCATCACAGATACCCATTTACTCCCGATTGCACCGAGAGAAGTAATTTGTGACAAAGTGTCTTGCTCAAGGACACAAGCACCATGATCCCGGCGACTCTCGAACCAACAAGCTGTGTAGTGTCACCAACAAGATCCCGAGTCCCATGCACTTGGACCACTTGGTAACAATCTAAATATTCTCCTCTATTTTTTTTTAGTATCAATGAAATCAATTAAAACAAATCTAAAGATCATGTCATTGCATGCACGCTTGAATTTTTAAAATGTTGCGCCGTTGCTACAAAATCAAAAGCTTCCCCTGGTGGCTTTGGTGCATCAGCCAGTAAAAATAATACACAGCCCCCCCTCCAGATTTCCGTTTGTAAGTGTAAGAGTTGTAATATGAGAAAGACACAACCTACTGTTTGACGAAACGGCTGATAAGATGCGACAAGCTAAGCTATTGTCCTGGGAACAGGGACAGATGTAGCAGAGCTGATAAAAACGCCCCCCAGCAAGATCGGTCTGCCAACAAGCTGGCTGATACCAGGACCCAATTTTATCGAATGGAGTTTCACGCCCCCTGGCGTACTAATAATTACATAAATGTTGAAAACAACGCGGGACATGTGTTTTTTGGCGCAGCGCCGGCCTTTCCCCTTTTTGAAATCCAAGCGCTGATGCAATTATATGGATCGTATTTGGCGGTTTTTGAGGAACACCTCAGGCAAGAAATGGAGGGGATAATACCCGCATTGAGAACCGACAAACTGTAAAGACGCACATTATGTAAATTAATCCCGTCTCGGTTTATTGCATCAGAGATACCGATTCCGTTTAAGAAACCGCATACTTTACTGCTGCATTATACATTGAAATAGAATCGCTACCCGAGAGATGCCAATGAACTATGTATGTGCAACGCTGCAAATTGTTCGAAATATAATATGTTTTCTATGCTCTACAGTGCATGCTACGCAGCATCCCCACATTTGCAATATATATATATATATATACGTATAATATTAAGAATGGAGCCGCACGAAGTTGATGCCGCGGGGGGAATATGATACGGGAGAAATAGAGTCGGGCGCGCACCAAATAATTACGGGCCACTCAATCAGCGGGCTGAAGGCTTTAGCCAACTTCGTTATGCATGAATCCGTATAATGAACCTCGTGCATGCACTGTACGTGCCAGGGAGGCTGTACTTTACGCCAGCCCCTAATTGTTTACCTCGGACAATGATTCCATTAGCGGGGTCCAGGAAATCAATTTTCTACTTATGCTCGGAATAAATGCGGGGTTATTATTGCAGATTTGATATTGTTTTCTTCGCATGTGGGTTTCACGACGCGACGTGCTTCGTACGTGTGAGGCGAGGGCATAGGCCTGTATGTATGGATAACCATTCAGCCAATCAGACCGTTCGTGGTCTTGCGGGTTAAAAAGAAAGCAATATCCGGATCGCCTTGTTGATCTCCAAAGGGCGGCATTTTCGTTTCGTAATAAAAGGAACACCTTGTAAGAAAAGCAACACAAAAACAACCCACCAACGCTCTGTTTTGAAGAAATGCTCCGATATGGCTTTCAAATAGGCTACTTCAAAGGCAGTCATAACACCATTTTCTTTTGCTGTAATTTTCAGAAATAAGTAGATTTTGGAGGTTAGTATTTTATTGCGTGGTAGCAAATACTCTAACACTGACACTGGTTACAGTTTTGTAGTCTGGTTCCCTGACCACACTTTAGACAAAACGGAACAATTTATAGACGTCAGCGAATTATCAGGTCGGGGAACTAGACTGATATAAACGATATAAAATTCCATTTTTCTTGAAAACGACAGCACAGCAGTTGCCATGATTTCACAGGATGCCTGAGACTACTATTTAATTACAGTCTAGTTCGATATTTCGTAATAATTCAATAGTTTAGTTTTTCTTTATGTTTGTTGTACACTACCTTTAACATGGTAATCAAATAGAAATGGAACCTTTTCCAAAACAATCTGAAGAAAAAAATATTTTTGCACACAATTATGCTGTAGGCATACCACTGTTGTGCATCACGCTTTAGCTCGAGAACATGCAAATGTGACGCAGTATAGCATATTGAGTAATGTCCCCCGAGTTTGACTTTTTGAGATTAACATGCCGGAATAAAGATAAATTAATGAGCTTGCCGATGATACCAAATTAATTTTTTTACCTCATTCTATATTTAAAAAAAATGACCTGAAAGAAAAAAACTGCTGTATTGCAAACGCGCAGAGAAAAAAATATGCTGAAAAACAGCCTTGAAAAACAAACAAACAAACCCGTAGTGCCCGCGTCGCTAGTGTTGCCATAAAAAAGTGAATACTTTCAACTTTTATTTGCAATTTTTTTTTCCAAACAAAATTGCACCTAGCGATTTCATGATACTAAAGTTTTCCAATATTACAAAAATCCAAAAATTGATTCAGTCATGAGTTTTTACGTATGCATGACTTCAGGCGATGATTACTCGAAAACTGGCCTTGGGGAACATTCCTCATTACGCTCGAGAGGGTCATGAATCTGCATTAAGATAAAAACTAACATTTATTTTGTACTTCATAGAACTGTCACGAAGGACCTAGATGTTTATAGTAACATGGAAATAATGGTGTCTTGCATTGTGTTCAATTTGACGCACGTAATGGGTCGTAAATGTACACGTATATAAACATGTAGTTTCCATTATGTTAGGGTCTCCAATATGTTATTTATAAATCAATTGCATTACAATAACAATTGCAAACATAACAAAAACTAAACAACTGAAATACCGTACTAGACTGTATTTAAATAGCAGTCTCTTGCATCCTGTGAAATCGTGGCAACTGGTGTGCTGTCGTTTTCAAGAAAAGTGGAAATTTATATCGTTTTCCACTGCGATTGTCGGCCGACAATCGTTGAAAATAATCTAGTTCCCCGACCTGCTAATTCCCTGACTCTATAAATTGCTCCGTTTTGTCTAAAATAAGGTGGGAACCAGACAAAAAAATGACTTTATTTCAAATACTGCCCCCCCCCCCCCCCCCAATTTACCAAATTTTGTTCACATTTTGTTCGCAATCGGTTATACATCCGTGAACGGGTGCAAGTCAGCTAGTCTGATTCCCTGCACTGACAATTCCCGATGTCTATAAATTACTCCGTTTCATTTGAAGCAGGGTCAAGGGAACCAGATTACAAGAACATCGTTTTGTTCTTGGTTTTTCCCAGCATCTATGAACAAACATGTACAACTTTAAACAGGTCATTTCAATAATATTTGCTATAAAATACTAACCCCACATCATCCGTCCATTCCTGACAATTACAGCAAAAGCAGCTGTTGTATAATACCTTTAACGGTGGCTCACACACGGACACATTGAGCTCCACGTGGGTTATCCTATACTGTACATGCAATTGTTGTGATTTGATAGGAGATAATAAGGTTATAGACCTATATACGTAAGGCGATGTGTATCGTATGGCAAAGCCGCTAAATCCAGGTTAATTCTTTTCATGTATCTGTCATTGTCCAACGAGTGATAGTGCAGCTTAGGTCGACGTTGTCTAGATTTATCAAATTTTTATGACTCATGAAGGAAAAGAAACATTCCCGAAAAAATTGAAATGACAAAAAATATCATTCCAATAAGAGCTCCATTTCAATTTATATTTAATTGGGACACAATACCCTATGGAACTAGAACATTGCTCTAGTTTTATTCAGAAAATGATTTTATTCGGAAGAAAACAATTAATTATTACAATTACATATTCATTTCATATTAGATTTGGCAAGATACCCTACTAGATGTTTTCTTAAATACTATTTTATTTTATAGCCTAAACACTTTGGGTAAAATGCCCCAATATAGAGGGGACCAATCTAACTATACTTATCCGATATAGCAACCTTAAATTCATTTTAGAATGCCGCTTTAATTTTGAACGGACGGGCAGTAAATCAAATCACATAACCTTTGCACAAAAACATTATCAGTATTTCAATTGCTCTCACCTGTTCAGATATGAAATTATTGCAAAGCAGCCTCTTTGATATTGCGTCAATATGCTGATAGATCGCAAGGACTGTGCGAAGGGAGTGGGTCCCTATCAAAGTTCGTACATAATTTATCACGCCAAACGCATTTGGATGTTCAACGGTAAAGGTATAATTATCGATATTAAACCCGATTTTTTGACATATAAGATTGAATACGGATATTACTGTATGGAAAGGCGTTTTATCGTCGTAAATGCATACGTATAGTGTAAAATAATGAGCTAAAATTGTCGCAAGGGAATTATTATTACACAGAAAAACCGATTTTCGGTAAAAGTGGTGCATGCTTTACGAAATAAACAAACAAATCTTTACGAAATAAACAAATCTGGTATCGAAACATCAATTCAACACATGTCTGCAGATCTCAGTTTAATAACGATGTTAGCTCTTTCATATGAATATCATGTATACAGGTCTATAGGTCTGAAAACTGGGCTATTTTCCCTGGCATCACTTAAAGATTTGTCTTCTATTTAGATCTGGGCCGAGGTAAACCGTAAGGGTGGTAGGGTTGGTGAACCGAAATGTGGCCAGCCCCACCACGTCTGTTTGTAGCTATTTCAAGGGTGGCGTTGTAGCCATTTTGTATTGGGCGACTTCCATCAAAACAAATGCCCTTACGCCCACACTGCAAAAAATTGCAGTGTTAAATTAACACTATTCGGTATCTGTATTAAACCTTCCTTCGACATAGATACCACGTGGTGTTAATGATTTTTTTGAAGCGCAAAGGTCATTCTTAGCCACGGACAGTTATACTCGCAACAAAGATCTGCGCCGAAACTTTCACAAGTTGGCTTATAAAGACTTTACGAAGAGTAAGTTTGTTTTTGGTAAGAACCTGTAAAGCATGGAAACTGCTGCAGATGTGTTTGAAGGGGATTTATAGGGGATTTTCAGAAGTGTTCGTTAACTTTCCAAATCAATTTTAGAAGGCTTCATCGGCCACACATTTTTCTGTGCCCCGCCCCCAACTGCACTTGACAGCTATGACGGCGACGCCCAAGTAATCTTGTCAACAATGTCAAAAATGAAATGATACTTAAATCAAAACAAAGACAGTTATAGATACGCAAAAGCAACAATTGCCACGCCTGGAACGGTAGGTATACTATGGTGTACTATAAGGGCCACTGCTCCAACGTGGTAAGACACATGGAATTAACGTGGTAAGACACATGGAATGTCGCGGTAAGACACGCTATTGACGTGGTAAGAGTGTTGATTGACGCAGTAAGAAATGTTGATTGACGCGGTAGGAGAGACTGTAGTGGCGTAGTAAGAGTGTTGGACTGACGCGGTAAGAGACGTACTTGACGTGCGACAAAGTGGGACTGACGAGGTAAGAGAGGCTTCATGTAGCGTGGTAAGAGTCCCGGTAAGGGATTGCCACTACGGTGGCCGATAGACAACGTAATTTCAAAAATGTACATGTAAATCTTCAAAATCGGGTGTGTATTTTTTTTAATAGCACACTGACGAAATACTCATACTTTCGGCCAATGGTGTCAAGATGGACGTGGCAAGGGAGGAGGCCCTAACTCCCTGGAAATAAAAAAAGGCGAATAAATTAATAAATAAATAAATAAGTAAATAAGTAAATAAATAAATAAATACAAAAGACAACGAGGTGCTCAGTCAATGTCGTACTCAATTGAATGTATATTTTAAATAATCGAAACCTGCTGAAAGGGGCTTAAAGGTACACATTGCTTTGGATTTTGCGATTTGGGCTATAAAACTGAAATGGATATGGTTGGGAAGTTCTTTTTAAAGTAGAATATAAAGATTCACATAACTATCCCTTCAAATTGCGTGTTTTTTGTTCAATTTCGTGACAAATAACGGTCCGCCATTTTGTAGAACCAAATTTTTGACTCCACAAAATGGCGGACTGTGTTCACCAGTCGTTTTTCCCGTCGCATCTGGTTGAAGTACGTTCTGTTGATCCATTTTTATGTACTGTGGCACGGCGCGCAGCACTGGCGATATATGTCGAGAGGTAGAGAATTGTACCTGGCGATCATCTGATAGGTTCACAAGGCCACTGGCTGCGGCGCCAGCCTAAAGACTCTTACAGCGTATTTTGCGCATTATTTAGACGGTGGTATTTAGTACTGGAAATAAGTCTATGTATCGCGGGTCAGATGTCAGGGGTAAGCGGCCAATTTTTTTGTTTCGTAATCACTAATCACTAATTACAACACATTATACGTGTTTTATTTGCATGAACAACTCTTATAAAAGATAAGGAACATTTCCAAACAGTAAAATTTAATGACATTTGAAGGCAATGTGTCCCTTTAAAATGCGGCTACAATAGGCCTATCGCGGTTAATTAACAAAGCGTAGTGGTACCTCATCCATTGGTCAGGCACAAGTGACCTGGCCATCATGAACAGCGCCCCGCTGGCCCTACGCATAACGGGTACGTGAGCCTTTCTTTCTATATTTGACTATTTTTTTAATAGCTGTGTTGCTTTTCTAAAATATTAATTTGACACCCATATAGGCGTCGCCAAGATTTTTTTCTAAAGGGGCAAAGTACTCACCAGAAATCAGCAAAGGGAGAAATCATCGGCCGTGGAAAAATCGAAAAGGGAGGGAGCGGATGCTGGACATCACTGGACGCTATTGTTCAATACCACGATGGGCCTATTGTAGCCGCATTTTAGGCCCCTTCAGCAGGTTTCGAGTGTTTTAAATATACATTCAATTGAGTACGACATTAACTTGGCACCTCGTCTTCTTTTTTATTTATTTATTTATTTACAATTGTTTTCGCCTTTTGTGAATTTCCAGTGGGGATAAGGCCCCCCCCCCCCCGCCACGTCCATGTTGACACCATTGGTCAGTGTGCTATTTAAACTAGAACGGCACTACAAACCAATATTAATTAATTCCATCCCATCTCCACCCGAATCTCATTCTATCCATTTTAATATAACAAAATAACAAATTTGAAATATTTGGCGTCAGATTGGGTAAGGTAAAAGGGCATCATGGTGGATTGTGTCAGCTTTTTATATGCCAATACCAATAGGTCACCCAATTAACTTGCACCATACATCACTACACCTCATCCAATATCCCCCACCCCACATCACCCCACCCCACATAATCCCACCTCACCCCACATCATTCCACCCCCCCCCCATCACCCACCTCACTCCACCCCACCCCATTTTGAAGATTTTGAAGATTTACATGTATATTTTTGAAATTACGTTGTCTATTGGCCACCGTAGTGGCAATCCCTTACCGCGACTCTTACCACGCTACATGAAGCCTCTCTTACCTCGTCAGTCCAACACTCTTACTACGTCACTAAAATCTCTTTTACCGCGTCAATCAACATTTTTTACCGCGTCAATCAACATTTCTTACCGCGTCAATCAACACTCTTACCGCGCCAATAAACACTATTACTACGTCAATAACGTGTCTTACCGCGACATTCCATGTGTCTTTACCACGTTAATTCCATGTGACTTACCACGTCGAGCGGTGGCCCTTATAGTACACCATAGTATTCGAACGCGGAAAGGAATTGCATAAAGCGCGTTCATTTCTAACTCGTTTTTCATCAGGCATTTTCTATTCAAAGATACCTACCGGTACGGTTTCCATGCATATGTTATTTAAAATTGGGGCTATATTGCATGTAATCGATTTTCAGCCCAGATTTTTAATTTCTCCTGAAATGTACCCAATAGTTTGTCTTTATCATTACATCTAGGCCTATGCAGAAAACCCTTTTAGGGAAGTCTGAGTGATAACGGCGGTTTTTGATGGATCATGGATTTGA
This sequence comes from Hippasteria phrygiana, assembly GCA_037893225.1. Taxonomy (NCBI): domain Eukaryota; kingdom Metazoa; phylum Echinodermata; class Asteroidea; order Valvatida; family Goniasteridae; genus Hippasteria; species Hippasteria phrygiana. Next base: position 745,547 of record JAZGUH010000628.1, read on the forward strand.
AAATTCCGACAGAATATGCCAGATATATGCCAATATGACAGACATTGAAAAGATCCAACGTTTACGGTTTCATGTTGAGAAATCCGATCCTCAAAAAAGCCATGTACTTACCGCCTCATCCGATGCACGAACACACATTCAGACGTACAGCTGCGTGCGGCTTGCAGTCTAGCCTTGAGATGAATGCTTTCTGTTGACAAACAAAACGAGAAGTGGCTGGATCAAGACTAAGATATTTGGCAACTGGCCAGCCCCTGAACAAAACAACATTGCGCAGTCGCATGATGCAGCGATGCATGATTTCAGCGATGTCGATGACTGATTCGGTCCAGTCTGGGCCGGGAGATTAGCACAGCGGCTGATGAGCGCGCTTCAAAACCCCTCTGGGTAAAACTGGATAATGTACAAGAGTCATTCGACGGAGAGTCTGGTCACCAGACCTAGCAGAGCTGACTATTTTGACGATTCGTAGGTCCGGTATAGCTGCCAATGTCACGTGACCCAAATTTGGAGGAATTCCACCCGTTTATGAGAAAAATGTCCAACATTTTCCGAACTCGTTTTCGCCAACATTCGGATGCCGTCGTTAATGGTTGCGATATTTCACAACAAAAACATACCAGTTGTCGAACCCGAGTGACATGTTGAATTTTGAATTAAATCGAAGCTCAGTTTAGCAAAAATCAATCCACATTTTTCCGACCACACTTAGGGCATTTTTTTTTAAAATGGCGCCATTGATTACGTCACTCAGGCTGGCATTGTTTGGTCAAGATGTATTTTGTAACTGTGGTGGTTACCTAACCTAAGAGTCGTCAGGGAATCTTCAGGTCAGGAAAAAACGGCACAGCGCGCCTAACGAGGACAAGAATAGCTTGATTCGAAATCATAAAATTTGGTGAACAGTCAAAGCTCGCGTGTCACGAAAAAACAGAAAGTTGGTCAATTTTTAAAGAAAGATAAATCCTTAACGAGGAACAAGTAGAACTGTCCAGGGCCACTTTCCGGAAACAAACAAACATCAAAACAACCCCATCACTCAATTTAAGGGCTTCAGGCGTCCTGGCATTTTACGACGGTCGCAACAGACATGACAAAGAAAGACGATCTTGATTTCGGACGCATTACAACCTCCCACTCGGAAAGCCTAGAACTTCTTAAGCTCATGTTTTGCCGACGCAGACTCATTAAAAAAACCAATGAAGGAAGTATGAAAGGGCAAACACCCTAGTTACAGCAAATGGGACACAAACATGTCAAGGCGTGTACAAATAACCATTTAAAATTTCTCGATGTAAAAGGGGGGAAACGTCATTCTGTGAAATCCAAATTGCTCTTTGCCGTTTCTTTCCTTAACACAAACTGCAATTTAAATGAGAAAGGGTCTGGAGTTTTAATCATGCAAAGTTACACTTCTATCAAAACGTAAAGTACATCTATAACCCGATCAGTCACGCGAAAACAAATGGCTGAAGAAGGGCACTGCGTTCAATAATATTTTTGGAATGTATCCAGTACTTTTTGTGAACCCGAGTTTGGAAAAAAATGGGAAATATGAAGATCTGTTGCGATTTTTTTGCGTAAATTCTGGGAAATATGGCAGACGGTTTTGAAACTTGGTGCTGTGAGAACCACAGGTACAGTTTGAGAGATTTTTGGTATATGTGCGAAACATTTCGTACATTTTCGAAAAAGAAAAACGTGGCGTTGTTCCTTTTTGTTTGTTTCATTTATTTTTCTATTTTTGTATTATTATTATTATATTTTTTTTATTATTTTTCTATTTTAATTCTATTTTTTTAATATTTATTTTTTTAGGGGGGGGGGGAATTCTTGATTTTTTCTTTCTGGCTCCCACTTCCAGAAATTATTGTCTTTAACCTAAACATCTTCCTCATGAATTTATAGGGAAAAACTGACTAGCGGAAATTGCTCTTTCAGGGTGATCACCTCTCTGATGCTGAACTGAATAATATTCCTCCATGAGGCTGTATTCACAATCAGTTCCATTCATATATAAATATTTCAGGTGCCAGCAAATCACGCAATGCATAATAAACACTGTATCATAATTGGAAATGCCATTCATGCACTCGAGCAAGAATTACAATCATTCACTTTGTTCAGTAGTGCAAATTAACTAAACAATCTCCACACAGGGGGGGCGTATTCGTGATTTTTTTGCAGGGGGGAGGGGAACACCTGGTGAATTTTGTTGCTGCCCGTGGAAACAAAAAACAAACACCAACACCCCAACAAACAAACAAAGAAAATTTAACAAAAAGTTCACCGAGTGAGCTAGTCTAAGGCCGTCACCATATAGAGAAAACGGAACGGAACGGAACGAAACGGAACGGAACGGAACGGAACTCAGCTCAACTCAACTCAACTCAAATCAACTCAACTCAACTCAACTCAACTCAACTCAACTCAAAAAGGCTCGCTGGCGTGCTCTAGCCTTGCATACTATTTGTGGACCTGTGAACAAAACGTCACCGACACCACGAAGTAACACCCAAGTCCACTCCAGTGTTACTTCGTGAAAACCGCTAAATGAATAATTTCGGTTTCACGAACTAACACCCAAGTGTGCGCGCGCAGTTCGGACAGTGACGTGCGATTTTTGACTTCACAAAATAGAAAGCATGTTGCGGAAATACAGTGCAGAGAAAATCGCTTTGAAAGGGTTGACAGGAATTTACTTCATTTGTATTCTTGTTGGGTTACACAAAAAAGTAATAAAAACCTTCAAACTGGCGAAATAAAGATTCGTGTTAGTTCGTGGAAACGCAAATGTACCGATTGAGTGACGGTGTACTTGGGTGTTACTTCGCGAAAACGAAAATTACTCGATTCTCTAAAATACGCGCGCGTGGCGCGCACTCAAGTCAACTAGGGTGTTACTTCGTGGTGTCGGTGACGAAAAGATGTCCACATGATGCAGGAAGAGTGAACTTATGGTTTGTGGACTTGCCCACGTCCACAGAATGTTTCCCCCTCGCATGTTATCCGTCGCAAAATGAAGGGTATCACGATCAACAATTCGGGTTGAAAGAGCGTTCACAGTGCGAGTCAAATTAGCCGTTTTATCTCCGTTTTTCTTAACCACATGAAAACAAAGGAATGTCCACAGTAGTTTAGTAGGGTAAGTCTGTGTGAGTTTGTTTTTGCATTCAATAGGGGACCTTTAACAATAGAAGACAATAGGGTCCCCGGTTGAGAAAGGTTCCCGTTTGAAAATCGTGTACAAAACCAACGAGGGTCCTTGCCAAAAAGTTGAACAATAGGACAATAGGAGGTCCCCGATTGAAGGTGTTTACACACTTGTGTGAGTCTGTTGAAGAGAAAAACGGAGGGGAACGGGAGGGAACGGAAAGGAACGGGAGGGAACGGAAGGAAGGGGAGGGAACGGAACGGAACGGAACGGAACGGAACGGAACGGAACGGAACGGAACGGGAGGGAACGGGAGGGAACGGGAGGGAACGGAACGGGAGGGAACGGGAGGGGAGGGAACGGAACGGGAGGGGAGGGAACGGAACAAACGGAACGGAACGGAATTGAACTGAACTCAAAAAGGCTCGCTGGCGTGCTCTAGCCATGCATACTCTTTGTGGACCTTTAAAAAATACATTTACAAAAATGGGCGCAGAGCGGTGATAGCCTCCATCCCCTCCCCACACACAAGATTTAGAAATTAGCAAAACATATTTCCTATATTTCTCAATGCAATGCATTGCAAGGAAATATTGCGCTCAAGTATTTATCCAACCACGGTCTAATAAAACCAAGTGACGCCCTGTTAATTTAGCCTCTCGCATTGGACAATGTTATCTCTTCTACAAATTACATTAAAACTACGCCTTGAGACAATACACACTTTGATATGACGGCATATATTCGTAATTGGAAAGAAACAAACCACCAGAGGTGGAACAGGTGCGTAATTAACCCGCAGGTATGCCGCGGTCACGTGCTGGACTTCAGCTTGTGTTCCTGTCGATTGGGGAGGACCGATCACGACACCCAGCGTACAATTTCTCCTCATATCCAGCGGCTTTAATGGTTGCTTGGCTGGCATCGGCCCTACTGGAAATAGACTGTGAAGTGATTTATGAAAGGACAATTTTTGTTCTCTCTCTTCCCTCGCATTCTTGGCTTGCGTTTGATTAGCATATACTACGGGATTAAGTTTTCATCTCGCTGGGCCCCGTTTGCGGGAAGTGCATTCCACCTGCCGCCTCTCGGGGCCCACAGAACCGGTGCCCACAGTCTAAAACCCCTTCCCACTACAATAATCATTCACACCTGTGCCTATAGGTGACACGTATCAGCCCAGGAAATTCATATCTGTTGCAGTCCGCCGGCACCAACATTAAAGCTCGCTCACAGCAGGGATTTCCGTCTGCTCCACTGCTGATGAAATTGCACATTTTTTACAACATTGATGTATTGCTGACGAAAATTTGTCTGTCGCTTCCTGGCCGCTTCCAAAAGCGGTTTAAGTTCGAAAACTGGTTAAATTTTAATCAAATCAGTGGCGTCTGTGTATGTTTTTTCTGCTTTATACGAAAAATATCTGAAGGACATTTTGCAGAAAAGCATCTAGAAATTCCATGTTGAAGTATAGTATACGCCGTTGAAACACCCCTAGACATCTTACATTAACGCGCCATTTTTTTGTACTGTCGTTTTTAATCAGTCTGTATTAGAAAGGTAGTCATGATTTTGCATGCAGGTCCTATTTGGGCCAAATTGTGTGGTATTGTGCACGTAATCGATTTTAAGCCATATTTTTTTATTTTTTTTATTTTTTACTATAAAGAAACCATATTGTGCTCTGGTATGTTTTAGAATGTCGAGAACTGATAATGAATATTTTGTTCTTGTATTCTTTTCAGTGTAAAACATTAACAACAAAATTCCACTGGAAAAAAATCTAATTACGAGAACGGACCCTTTCCTTCACTCTACGGGATTTTACACAACCACGAGGCACTTTGAAAAATTAAAAAGGTATTGCATTTAGATAAAATACACGACAGTGTAAACCATCAAAACGTCAAAATAATTAGTTTAAAAACGCAAATGGAGTACACATGAAAATGTATGTAAAACACGTCTATTACTGTCAATTTTCATTTTAAATTAGCGCAATATGACCGCATTTCAGTAAAGACGAAAACAAAAACCAACTTGGACCACAAATCAGACACGCATGCAAAACTATGAGTAGCTTCCTGTTAGAAAAATGAACGTGTTTTAGATTAAGCGGTAACAGAACATGGTGAGCATGTGCCCTTGACGCATTGGTTGCGTATTTGTGTATGCAAGTTCGCCCCAAACAGGGCTAAAAGCCACTCAAGGTATAAAGGAAAAGGAAATCAAAGATGGAAGAGATAGGAATTAACATTCCTCTTGAAACAGGAGAGATCATAAGATGAAGGGAAACATGCACCAGGCAAAGAGTTCCGCAGCGATACAGAGCGAGGGAAAAAGCTATTGGCATAGCTTTTCGTTCTACATCTAGGTACAGTCAGAGTATATTGGTGGGAACAGGCGGAGAGCCGAGTTTCACGCTGAATTACCCTAATTGGAGGAACCAAGCTGGACAAGCCGGTAGAACATTTCCCATGAAAATACCTGTAGAACAGACTAAGAGTAGCAACAGATCTCCGGTGAGAGATTGATTGTAAGGATGAGCCCAACTCTTCTCCAACCAAATTAACAATGCGCTTCTGTACTCTATCTAATAGAGATAAGTGACAAGCAGAAGCACCAGCCCATTATGTGGGAACAGTACTCCATAAGTGGACGTATAGTTGTCTTATAAAGGTATTCAGGAGGTAGATATTTCTGAGCTCGATAAAGACAACCAACTCGCATGGAAGTAACGTGTACCGCAAACCAATGATAGGGGTTGCCAAAAAGTTAATGTCTGTGTTAAGAGATAGAGTCCTCGCTTAGCGTTGCTGCCATTGCATAATTTATACCACAACGCACGGATTCGCAATCCTCGTGACTCTATTACGAATGGCTTCAACTTTCAAAGCTGCGAAGTGCTCCAAACGAATGACGGTTTGTTACTTGACATGCATTTGTATCTATTGTCCGAATCCTTCCTCCATGGACCAACTGACCAGGTCAAGTCACCATCAAATGTTGGTTTGTGTAACAGGAAGACCCGTGGAGACTCTACCAAATAGATTAATTTTGCCTTGGCGATATGCCGAACAATCGCCTACTTCACTGCGCAGTAACCATAGGCCTAAACCAACTTCGCGCCGGTTATTGAGTTCAGTTTGATTGGAACCACTAATCGAATTACGATTTGGTGAGTTGACTGATTATTCATTGCATCTATCGATTTCGCCAGCAATGATGGCGTGGGGGACAAACAGACCCGATCAAAGGTCAGTTTGCCGGACAACTGCTATCCTCGACCATGAGGGTGATTTCAATTTTGAAAGAAGCCGGCCGGGCGTAACTCGATTGCACGTGCAAAGCATAGATATACGCGAATAGTGTCAGCGTGTAAATCGCAGCGGAATTTCATGGGATTGGTGAGCAGAAATCATTGCTTAGAAAATTTACGTGCTAAGCGAAAGTTAGCTGACAACCAGTCACAAGCAGTAAACGTATAACGAGGAATTTTGGCTGGTAACCTGTTTTGTCTATAAGAGAAATCTTTTCTGTGCTTGGCATCATTTCATGCTTTACATCTCCGTGAAATTTGGCTCCCGTAGTTGTTGTAACTTCAGCAGATTTTACAATAGCCGTCGGTTTTAACATGACAAAAAAAAACAGCGTCTAGTTTGACGCTTGATAATGCTTGTCACTTCGGTTTGTTCAGCTGAAGTATCCAACTTTAAGTAGATTAGAATGTTTATATTAAAGGGGTAGACATGCAAGTAAATGATGGAAGAAATATAAGCTCTTGGCGTTTTGGCTTCGAAGTTTCTATACAGAGGAGTCTTCCTTCTTTAAATTATTACCGTGAACGATGACAGACACAGATTTGCCGGATAAGTTTGGGTTGTGCGCGGTTTAACTCCACATGAGAAGAAAACCCATCACCACTTCATACCGCAAAGGACATACAAATTCAGCGAGTACAACCATTGGCATTGAGAGGGTCGAAGTCAAACAAGTAGACGGACCGTCCATGGAGGAAGGAAAACAGACTTCCTCCATTGACGGACAAACATCTCTGAAAACAACGACATACTCTGAAGATGTTTTGATAAAAACATTCTAGCAGCCTCCGCGGACGCATCTTCTATATTCGAAACGCTGCTTCGTTTCGGTTTCGGCTCCGGCTCCATCTCCGACTTCTGAATAACTGAGAAGCAAACCAAATGGAAATATTCTAAATTTTGGTGCATGTTCTGCTTCAGGAACATTCATTCAGTTGATTATGAAAGCGAAAATTAGAATACTTACATTTTGTTTGCTTCTCAGTTTTTCAGAAGTCGGAGACGGAGACGAAGCCGAAGCCAAGACGAAGCCAGCGTTTCGAAGTCAAATATTTTGGTTCCGTGGGTGTGTAGGCGAATTTTATGATGAACTTGTATACCCCGGACCGTGCGCTACGCTGTCATTTGCAGTGATTTATGCATGCATGAATAGATTTGTTGAATAGCACTGTGGTTGAATAGCACTGTTTTTGTTTAGCACTGAGAGCCTCGCTTTCAACCCCGGAATTCATTTTAGTCCAACCGTTTCAAGTTTCTGTTCCACTGCCTTATTAACGACCGAAATGTATCCATTTTCAAAGCACAATATCTGAGCATTTTGTATGACTGGATTTAAACCAAACTTGCAACAGTTGCTATTTGCATGAAAAAAGAGTGTCCTGAATATTTAAAAAAATCAAAAAAATGTTTATTTCTGAAACTTAATTATATATTCATACCTTTAAACATTTTATGTCAGTGCTCAAGTTAAAAAGAATTAAAATTGTGGACATAAAGCATCATTTCAGATGTAATTCTGCAAAGATTCATGGAAATTTTCAACAAACATATGGTGTTCGAAAAATGGTCAACTTACGCAAAAATCTGATTTTGGGAAAAACAGTGTTTTTGTCCATAGATGCGATGGTGCTTTTTTTGGTCAATTTTCAACTGTTAATGTCCATTTTCAACTGTTTTCTTTTCTTTTTCCAGGAGTTTGGATTGGATTCTGAAAGGGTACATCATTAGGAACTAGAAAACATCTAGATATATAATTTATTTTAATATTTTCATGAAAAAATAAAAATTGTCAATGAATCCTTCTACCTTGACGATTTAAGGCCACTGTTGGATGATTTTTGCATAATTCAAAAGCAGCTTTCTTTCCACGTTACTATGAATTTCCACCTCATTTGTAGCAATTCTAAGGCACAATTTCAACATTTTTATTGTGAAGCTAATGAAAATATAATGTACATACAGAGAGTAACAGACAGCCCAACGGATAAATTCTATTAGTTTACAAGACCTGTGTCAACAGACAGATAGATGAACGAACCAACAAACAATGGACGGACAATGTACTGAAAGTTTTCGGGGGGGGGGGGGGGGGTGGGGGGGGGGGGTGGGGGTCAGCATCACAGTATTGTATTAAACTTGTTTGTCTATAATTACCACAGGGAAATCATAACACATTCATTTTTGAATTGTAAATTCCCATGTTTGCCCAAAGATGTAAAAGCATAGTGTGGCTGCTATAAAAAAAATAAAAAAAAACGTTTTGACTGAAAATGTATTACTTGCAGTATAGCCAAAATTGGGCCCAAAATATGACATGCAGGTGCATCAATAGTATATTATATGGATAAGCCCATCACGGTAGGATTTGTCCACACATCCACAGGCCATTGTAAACTTCACCTGTCTTCAGTAAGAGGATTTTTTCCGACTCAATGATTTGTTAAGAGACCCTTGTTTGCCCTCGTACATCAGAGCTTCTACCTCCACAGAAAGATACGCCGGCATATCAGGTTGAATCTACAATACAAAAAGGAACGCGTTGCAAACAAAGCACATGCTCAATAGCTTTTGACAAATCAACAAATTACGAAAAAAAAAAAACTGCTCTGTACACGGCTTATAGGGCGCACATATTAATCGCATCTCGGATCACTTTGTAATTAAACAGGACAGGCCCCCCCGTACACGGAATGTGATCTTTTAAGATGCTTTCAAAACAACGCCTGGTATGCAAGACTGGAGGCTCGGTTCCCAATTCAGCTTCCAGGCTTGATTTATTGTTCGTGTGTTCTGATTACATCGCGGTGATCAATTTTCATTCTTAAGAAATTCGATTGTCCAAGGACTCATGAAAGAGACTGGTCAAAATTTAATATAGATTTCTTTTTTGGTTTGTTTTGTTTTTAAACAATTTCTCCGTCCCAACCTCATTATCTGGTATTTCTGCCCGATGAACTCAAATCATTTCTAGCCGGTATTGTCCCCTTCTCTTTGTGGGCTCGATTGCATACCGCTATATACTTCCTTTCAACAACTTATTGAGAATAATCTCATTCGAAATGGGACTGCAGAATGGTTACCAAAAGCAAAATAGAAGTCTCAATTTCATCAATGATACTATGCCAGTTTTATAAGATGGTGGGATTATTACAAAATGGTTTTGCAACACCGATTTTTGTGTTCCTGCGTACAAAATATGATATTCGGATGGACTATACTACAAAACATAGCCATACGTGTATTATTCTGACAGTGGAGATACGGTGCAGAGAATTGTGGCGAAGCCGCGAGGGCCGAGTTAGCGGTGATTTCGAACCCTACCTATGCGTGTATTGCTTGGGGATATTTCGTGAAATAATAACGCTCCTAATCTTTGGAAATATCTTGATTATGTTTGCGTTCGGTAGGTAGAAGACTTTCTTCTCCTGTAAACGGATTATCAGATATGCCGTGTCACATGCAGCACAGACGCAATTTCATTCTACTGGTTGGTGGGGATTCTGGGGAACAGAACATAAAAATTGTCTCTAAAATTACAGCCAGAAAAAGTCTGATTCTAGTTGCAACATTTATCCCTGCTCCGTTATAGTTGATGTTGAAGTGTACCGGTAAATGTGAGTTAAGAAATCTGCGCGTATGGATTTTTTTAATCATTCACGTTCTATTGGAAAGCTGATCATGATGTTGCATGTCTTACTTTCTAATTTTGGGCTATAATGAGGGAATTGAATAACCCATTGAAAGAACCCAACTCCATCATGAATGTGTTAATTTGTGTTAATTTTGTTTCAAAGATATGTTCTTTTGTTTTTAAAGGTACTTTTTACATTATATAAATACACGTTTCTATAGGAACGCAGGGGGCCATTTTCCAAGCTGGAGTTGGGCCCTTTAAATGTAGTGTACACGATTGGTAATCCTCCAATTTTCTTTCTACTGAATTATTACGAAATACCTTACTAGACTGTAAGTTAATAGTAGTCTCAATCATCCTGTAAAATGATGGCGCCAGGTGTGCTGTCGTTGTCAAGAAAATTGGAAATTTATATCGTTTTCCAACCATTTCCAGCTGGAAATCGTTGGAAAACTGCCCTGTAGCCTTAGTCAAGGCGCGCGTGGCTACCCGGACGAGTGGCGCGCCCCGGACATGCTGGCATTCGGGGCGCGTTACGCGTCCAGGTAGCCACGCGCGCCTTGACAAAAGGCTATTATCCGCCCGAAGTTTTGTTGGATGGCGAAAAATACGAGAGAAAAACGGCGCTCGTTTTCAACCGTCGGGCGGATGATAGCCTTTAGTCAAGGCGCGCGTGGCTATGGGCGCGTGACGCGCCCCGGATATATATATATGCCGTGGCGCCATCATGTCCGGGGCGCGCCACTCGTCCAAGTAGCCATGCGCGCCTTGACTAACGGCTACAGGGCAATTTTCCAACGATTTCCAGCTGGAAATCGTTGGAAAACGATATACATTTCCACTTTTCTTGACAACGACAGCACACCTGGTGCCATCATTTAACAGGATGATTGAGACATGGAGGAAGAACTTCCTCCATGATTGAGGCTACTATTAACTTACAGTCTAGTAAGGTATTTCGTAATAATTCATTAAAAAAAATTGGAGGATTACCAATCGTGTACACTACCGTTAAGTTCAATCATACTACATTTTCTTATTATGCAGTCAACTCACCTCGTGTATAAGAAAAGAGAACACCATGATAAGATTTGTTAAAGGAAACACACTGTTTTGGGTAAAGCTTATTAGAAATTAAATTAGAGCAGATTTTTTTCCTCTTTTGCCCTTTACCGACGCAATGTATGAAGCACTCTGTACTCAGTGCGTTCAGAGAGCCTGTGTGAAAAACACTTCATAGGCTTACTCAAGCGGGACTCGAACCACCGAGCTTGCCGGGGTCGACTGGCCGATTCGAATCCAATGCAGCAGCGGATACCGCATAATCATCCCCGACGCAAATTTCATCTTCTCAAAGCTTATTACTATTAGGGTAACAATGTAATGAAGTTAATAAAAGAGAGTTGGGTCTGTCTTTCATACACACACAATGCTCAAATGCACATAAAAGACTATTTGGAGAAGGGAGTTATATGCCCTAACACTGAGATCTGTTGTTTGACCAGTAATCTGCCCTTTTCTTTTTAATCAGGTATATGTTTAGTTTTGACCGAAAATAGCTACAATGCACTTTTTAAAGCATTAAACTATGCCAAATGGAAATTGACAGTTAACAATAAACGTGCTCATTCGGGTGTTGTGGTTTTTTTCTCCTGCCTATCTCTCTTTGAGGTTGCGTTTTAATGTGCTTTTATTTGGGGATGTTTGTTCCTCTGTTTTACTCATTATCACGGATCTCAAAGGCACCGATCGGGTAATTCGTGAGAGAGAGAGAGGGAGAGAGACAGAGCCCGCGGGTAATGGTTTCGTCATCTCGCCAGCTGATATATAGGAATGCCATGCCCAGTCCGGATAACGTCATCTATTGATAGAGGGAAAGTCTTGAAGTGTCTGAAATTGCCGAGAGGCAAGATTGATGACAAAACGCTGCGCCGGGGGCGGTTTGCGTATGCATGGGGCTTGATAGAGATCTTACATTTCTTGGGGAGGCCAAAAGAAGGGAAGGGTTCGCAACTAGACTGGTTCCGGCCCCCACTAATGGCTACCGGTAGCTGGCTCCGATATGAAGCTTTTGATTTGATCATTTTCATTTTTTTTTTAGCGATGTTTATGTTTTCACGCGCGCCGTCATTACGGTTGACAGTTAAAACCCCGTACATCCCGCTGTTATTGATAGGGGTTCAAGCCAAGCATAAACACAAACAATAGGCACCATACTGAATAGATTGGTCCTATTTATCGCACTTTCGTGTGAAGGAAAGTTTTGTTTGAAAAAGCCCAACCTATTCATTACACTCTCATTCAAGAACAATATGGTTGGAAACATGAATGATTGAGTACGTGCAGGAATGCGCCGATAGACGTCAACCGGCCGGGTGGTCTTTTTCAAACCGTGGCTATGGCCGTCGTCCGTATTCAAGATGATAGGTATATATGCTAGTTACTAATCTGCAGGCACCCGGAGAAATTCGTCTGGATGCATATGCTCTTCTTTTTTCACCCACTACCAGTGGGAACGACAATAAAAGGACTGGGAACCAGTTTAGTTCACAAATACAGAATGCGGACTGCGAAATGTCAATGCAAATTGCAACTGGCGACCAGGAGAATGATCTTGTGGGGAGAGAACATATATCTGTCGGCAAATTCAAATGAGTTCATCCGTTACGCCGCGTGAACAATAACGCCTTTGAATACGGGAGCCGTCATGTTTTAAATGACCCAATTACATGTAGTAATTTTCGTGGGAGGGGGAAAACGATTGAGATTCAGGATCGCAACTCCTTTGGGCACACATCCCCCTCCACACCTCAACCCTACACACACACACACAGTCATGTAAACGGGTGCAATCGTGGACCTCCCATTGTTCCTCTTTTGTTTATACTCTAACTTTTTCGGAAGGCCTCCCATTGGTTTTGTACACGATTTTCAATCGTGGACGTTAGGTCAAACGTGGACCCTTTGTCTACGCTAGAATTCTTTTGTCCTAGGTCCACGATTGCTGGCATATACAAACTCACACACCTACGAGAATGTGTGTACCTGAACAAATAAAGGGCCGGTTTGTTTCACACAGATCCGAATGCCCATTAGTTATCTCAGTGTGTGAACCAACGGTCACATCACTGATCGAGATCCCGATCTGTGTGAAACAAACATGCCATTTAGCCTCATCCCAGCTTCAATGGACTTGTAACAAGAAAATGACGTAACATCGTGGCTACCTTGCTATAATTCGTCATAAATTCGTGAAGCCAGGTTGGGGCACACAAGCGCGCTGTATCACGACATACATTTCAGTATACTCTAAAAAGTGTGTTTAGCAATTAGAGGTAGTATACAACATTTGCTTTTGGTTTTTTGAGAAATCAATGGATTCTGGGGTTAGTATTTTACAGCAAATACTGTAACAATGACCTGTTTGTGTGCATAGATGCTGGGAAAACAGAGAAAACGGAGGGAAAACGTGCTGTTCTTGTAGTCTGGTTCCCTAACTTTACTTCAGACAAAACGGAGACGTGAGGGAATTATCAGGTCGGGGAACTAGACCATTTTCGGCCGATAATCGCTGGAACTTGATACAAAAATTTAACTTTTCTTGAAAATGACATCACACAAGGTGCCACGATTTCGCAGGATGTTTGAAACTATTATTTACTTTCAGTCAAATAAGGTGTTTCATAATAATTCGGTAGTTTGGTTTTTGAGGTTTGCAAATGTTGTATATTACCTTTAAACACAATCTTGCTATCAGTTTGTATTTTGTAAACATGTTTAGAAGCTAAACATTAACATTACCTATCCAATCCCTAAACATTAATGTTCAATGGCTACTATCCGTCAACACTCTAAACATGTTTAGTATTTAAACATGTTTACAAACTGATAACAAGAAAGTGTTTAGAAAATGTGTTTTATTGCTAAACACAGTTTTTGCAGTGCGTACATACAAGTTAAGATCACGTCAAGGCTTCTGTCTGTTTTTGCGACAAACGCCAAGACCTCCTTTTCAAGTAAACAGTGGTTTCCTATAGGTCCGTAATACGAAATGTACAATCCTGAAAATAGCATCTACGTACAATGCACATTTCGTGGGAGAAACCATATACTGTGACGTGTGGTCTCTCCGCCTGTCCTCACTTGGCAAACGTAGGCAACACGGCGTGACGTCATTTCCCCGTAGGTCCGTTAATTGGAAACATCTGCCCAAGGTGACAAAAACATTACACCACAATGAAGCTTGATTTCGTTCAAGGGCGGATCCAGAACACAATTTTTTGGGGGCTAAACATTCTTTTTTGCAACTTTTTTGGGAGGGGCCAAAAAAGATTTCAGCTGAGTTTTGTGGGTGGGTGTACGCAGTGGCTGCCTTTTTGCGACGTCAGTTAACAAAATACAAAAATGGTTTTTTTTTTTTTTTTTGGGGGGGGGGGTCATGGTCCCCTTTGGCCCCCCCCCCCCCCCCCCCCCGGATCCGCCCTTGATTTCGTTCACATTATTTTCAATTCAGGGGGCGGATCCGGGCCTTTTTGCAGGGGGTGAAACTTGTTGGTCGTACATGCCCCCAAAAGGTTGAAGCCCTCTAATTTTGTCGCCCACACACAAATTTTACAAGCTTCCGGAGGGGGGGGGGGGGGGGGGGGGGGGGGGGAGGGGGGTACTCTTTCTCGACAATGGTGGCGCCATCTAACCTCTTGGTTTTGTTTTTACCCGTGCACATACAGTTATTCCCCAAATTATTCATACCCATTCCAAATTCGGGTATTGTGATTCTACTTTTATGCTAATGATGTGAAACCAAAATATATTTTGTACATGGGATATTCCATAAATTAGGGTACCAACTTGTGTTATTTTGACCCAAAATGGAAAAATTAATTGACAGGGGATTTATTAATAATTTTCACTATAACATAAAGATATTGACATTCCTGATTAATTGTAGCCAAAATCAGACATTATTTACTCCAGAAATGCCAAAATATCATGTCAAAACCCATTTACGGTTTCACGTGTAAAGGGGACACCAAATTTGTTTTCTGCTATTTTTGTGATAATTCATGCTCAATGTGGTGTGTTTATTTTAAAATGTATTACCCAGGATAAAACATCAAGGTTTATTGTGAAAATAACTTGATTAGACTAAAAATAACAATTTGGTGCATGATTGCGTATGGGGACACCATTTGGTGTCCCCATTTACACGTGAAACCTAGTAAATGGCCCAAAATTAAACATTTCCAAGCATGCAATCTTTGTTATGATTTCACACTTATCAAGTGGGACATGTAATTAATGATGATAGGTTTGGATTTGCCAGTGAACCCAATTATCTTTCTATTTCTCAGAAACATTACACAAATTTCACGTGTAAAAAGGACACCAA
Source organism: Hippasteria phrygiana (assembly GCA_037893225.1). Classification (NCBI taxonomy): domain Eukaryota; kingdom Metazoa; phylum Echinodermata; class Asteroidea; order Valvatida; family Goniasteridae; genus Hippasteria; species Hippasteria phrygiana. The sequence continues at coordinate 761,044 of JAZGUH010000628.1, forward strand.
AAAAGTGGGTCTTGTTTACACGTGAAACATTTGGGCTAACACACTGTCAATCTCGGTCAAATCATTTAAATATGGTGCCATTCTTAAGCAGTATTAACATGCTTTAACATAATGAAGGGCATTTTTTTCATACACATATGTGCACATGGTAGTATTTGAGAACCAAACAATGCATTTCAACAGCAGTTTTTAAAATGTCGCAGCTTTGGTGTCCCTTTTACACGTGAAACAGTGAACTATTTAGGACACCATACTGTCAGGAAATTAGTCAGATGTTTCATCCTTTGCTACCAGATATTTAGGTACAAGTACTATAATTTGAGCAACTAAAATCATTTGTATATATATTTCACTGTTGGTAATACAAGGGAAACAAATATCACAATGTAAAGAGGGACACCGGCCCCCACATTTATGGAATCACCCACATGCCAACTGAAAGTCATTAAGGAAAGCCTAAGTTCCGCCAATCCAGCTTTTATGTATGAGAGAAAAGCAAACTACCAGATTTTACATAGGGTATGAATAATTTGGGGCATATAAACTGTAATACCTATACAGGGTTTCTGGATTTCTGTTTTGCAACTGACGTACACGGGAAAAAAAGCAAGAACATAAATTAAAAAAACACAAAACTCTCTTGTGTTCATCTAATAACTGTAGGGTATTTCCCATCAAAGAAGACCACCCCTAAGTAGATGGAGCCCAATTAGCAGATGGTTCATTTGAATTTAAACAAAATCCCTTCACTCCATAGATATACAGGGCAAAATCTATCAGCCAATTCATCCAAAACGTTCAGAATTAAAAGCTTATAAACTTATGACTGCATGTCTCCCAAAACCGTCTTTGGGAAAATAAGTTAAGAGTAGGCCTATTCAGAATGTGACGGGGGGCCGATTTCACAAAGCGCCGAGACGCGTCTTATCTCGAGTTAGGAAGAGTATAACTCGTCCTAACTTGTGACGTGTGACGCGTCCTAAGAACAATTTCTCAAAAGATAAGAAGGTTTAACGTGTCCTAACTACCTTGACTACGGGGGAGAACCGTTCTTAACTTAAGATCGGTGTGTGGGTCGTCTTAACTGATGTATTTATAGTTGTACGTAGGCCTACGTTGCTGACGGACCGCTTGATGCTATTGGCGCTGGCTGATCACGAAGCCAGACTCGTTCGCGACAGACGGAATCCGTTAGATAGTTTGAACGACGACTGAGGAATGTGTCCGTAGATACAGATTCACGAGGCAGGGGATAATACAACTGCTGGACTATAGGGTTGGTGAACAAATACGCCCCACCCCCCTACCGCCTGCAAGCGTTTTGTTTTCATTAGTCAGTGTATTGATATGTAAATATTTGCGTAACCACACTTATATCCGTCATTTTGTCATTTCACGCATAGAAACCTTTTATTCGGCGGTAGTGGTGGTTTATTGTCATTGAAATACAACATAAAAACACGGGTGATTAGCAAATAATAAACGGACGTTAATAATTTATTTCTTATTGTTCTAACGACCGTTAATAGTATTATTAATAATGACAATAGGCCCTAAGCCCCACCCCCTACCGCCTGCAAGCGTTTTGTTTTCATTTTGTTTAGCGCCACCATTAGTCAGTGTATTGATATGTAAATATTTGCGTAACCACACTTATATCCGTCATTTTGTCATTTCACGCATAGAAACCTTAGTGGTGGTTTATTGTTATTGAATTTGCAGAGGACATTTCCCCAAAAGTTTGAAGCCAAAAAGTTAACGTCAACCCGCCCATCGGCCATCCTGAATCATGTGGGGTGCAGAAGGTTCCGACGGCCGTTTCATTAGCACAGCAATACAGATATTAAATAGCCGTTCACTAAATATCTTACGGTTTTATTATATTTTCGACGCGTCCTGCTTTAAGACGTGTTTTTGTGAAATCGATCGGGATCGACCTTACGTAAGATCGATCTGATAGCTGGGACTCTTCTTAAATTCTAGGATCGATCCTAAGATAAGAAGAGTTTTGTGAAATCGGCACCCAGGTCGGCGGAGGCATTTTAGGCCTATTGGCGACTCTACACCCGCGACTGATTTGCCAAGCGCTCCGTCGTCCCTGAAAATGTAAGACCGGCTTTGAGAAATCCACTCCCGGGTTCTTTTACTGAAAGACATCGCAACTGCACTACAATTTGGATGACCTGATTTTTTCACACAGGCTCTCGGAAAGCACCGAGTATGCAGTGCTTCATACATTACGTCGGGACAGGGAAAAAGAGAAAACATCTCTGTTCTAATTTACATCATCCCCGACACAAACATTCCATCTTCTGACTGATTACGCGGTACCCGCTGCTGCGTTGGATTCGAATCGGCCAGCCGACCCCGGCAAGCACTAATAAGCAGGAAGTCGTGCGTTCGAATCCCACCCGAGTAAGCCTGTGAATTTTTTTACACAGGCTCTCGGAAAGCACTGAGTATACAGTGCTTCATATACATTACATCGGGACAGGGCAAAATAGAAAACATATACGGACACAAACTATACGGACTACGTATTGGAGAGGGTATTGAACGTCCCTCCCTCGAACATATCGTGCGTGAACTCGAATATCATAAGCCTTTTTCGGATTGGAGTCCGCGACATGGATTATACTTGGAGTCCGATTGCAAATCGATTTCAATGGAGACTGCGGGAATGATTGAACTGGGGGAGAGCCGGATGATATCAAGCCGAATTTGATAGATGCATGCTTTGGCCGTCATGTACATGTCACACACATGCCCTATCACGGAGACTGCTGGGGAAAATCTGTATGGTCGATATCTATACCAACATCACCAGAGGGCGCGCTTCCGAGAGAACAAAGTTCTGTACTCGGATCAACTTTATACACAAAATACAAGCAGGTTGAGCATACATTTAGTGGTCGGGTTATACTGAGGCACGTGGTTACATTTAGGTAAAGGGTTGGCTACATTTAGGGTTCTGCTACATTTAGATACAGTGTTTAGGTACATTGTTTGAGCAAAATATTGAACTCGGATTACATAATCACTGATTTAAGGCTTGGGATACAGTTAGGCCCCGGGCTACATTCTAGGAACACGGTCGGGATAGATTTAGGAACATGGTCTGGATAGATAGAGTCGGGCTAGAATCAGGAACAGGGACGGTCTAGATTTAGGAACAGGGTCGGGATAGATTTAGGAACAGGGTCGGGATAGATTTAGGAAAAGGGTCGTGCTACATTGAGGAACAGGTCGGGCTACATTTAGGAACAGGGTCGGGCTACATTTAGGAACAGGGTCGGGATAGATTTAGGGACAGGGTAGGGCTACATTTAGGAACAGGGTCGGGCTAGATTTAGGAACAGGGTCGGGCTACATTTAGGAACAGTGTCGGGCTACATTTAGGAACAGGGTCGGGATAGATTTAGGAAAAGGGTCGGGATAGATTTAGGGACAGGGTCGGGCTACATTTAGGAACAGGGTCGGGCTACATTTAGGAACAGGGTCGGGATAGATTTAGGGACAGGGTCGGGCTACATTTAGGAACAGGGTCGGGCTACATTTAGGAACAGGGTCGTGCTACATTTAGAAACAGGTCGGGCTACATTTAGGAACAGGGTCGGGATAGATTTAGGGACAGAGTCGGGCTACATTTAGGAACAGGATCGGGCTACATTTAGGAACAGGGTCGGGATAGATTTAGGGACAGGGTCGGGCTACATTTAAGAACAGGGTCGGGCTACATTTAGGAACAGGGTCGGGCTACATTTAGGAACAGGGTCGTGCTACATTTAGAAACAGGTCGGGCTACATTTAGGAACAGGGTCGGGATAGATTTAGGGACAGGGTCGTGCTACATTTAGGAACAGGGTCGGGCTACATTTAGGAACAGGGTCGGGCTACATTTAGGAACAGGGTCGGGATAGATTTAGGGACAGGGTCGTGCTACATTTAGGAACAGGGTCGGGCTACATTTAGGAACAGGGTCGGGCTACATTTAGGAACAGGGTCGGGCTACATTTAGGAACAGGGTCGGGATAGATTTAGGGACAGGGTCGGGCTACATTTAGGAACAGGGTCGGGCTAGATTTAGGAACAGGGTCGGGATAGATTTAGGAAAAGGGTCGGGCTACATTTAGGAACAGGATCGGGCTACATTTAGGAACAGGTCGGGCTACATTTAGGAACAGGGTCGGGATAGATTTAGGGACAGAGTCGGGCTACATTTAGGAACAGGGTCGGGCTACATTTAGGAACAGGGTCGGGATAGATTTAGGAACAGGGTCGGGCTACATTTAGGAACAGGGTCGGGCTACATTTAGGAACAGGGTCGTGCTACATTTAGAAACAGGTCGGGCTACATTTAGGAACAGGGTCGGGATAGATTTAGGGACAGGGTCGTGCTACATTTATGAACAGGGTCGGGCTACATTTAGGAACAGGGTCGGGCTACATTTAGGAACAGGTCGGGCTACATTTAGGAACAGGGTCGGGATAGATTTAGGGACAGGGCCGTGCTACATTTAGGAACAGGGTCGGGCTACATTTAAGAACAGGGTCGGGCTACATTTAGGAATAGTGTCGGGCTACATTTAGGAACAGGGTCAGGCTACATTTAGGGTACGGACTACATTTATGGCTCGAGCTACATTGATGGCTCGAGCTACACTAATTAGGTACAGTATTGGCGGTTGGCTACAACTAGTAGCTAAATGTAGGGCTCGGGCTACACGGCGTATACAAGGTTGTAGCTACATTTAGCTTGAGGGCTAGGGCTAGGCTAGCTGCACAGCCGGCTGTACGGTATACAATCAATCTATTTTTTGAGCATTACGAATTCTTCTGTCAATTCTTATTATTATATAATGATTATTATCTAATTATTAGCAAATTGTGCACACAACTTGTATGCAAATACAGTGTGGGTTCGGTAGCATTTGTATTTGATTTAGATTCGGCTGTGTGTTGTTTGTTTGTCCTTTCATTGTTCTTTGGGTTCCGAGGTGCCGTTCCAGGATGGTTTTTGGCTGCGAGTCATTGTCGTTGATGTCTCCGTTGCCATGGTCACTACTGTTTTGTCATTGTATAATTGTTTTCGTATTGGAAATTGCAAACACACGTCTCCGGGTGAGATAATAAATAGGCCGAATCACTCCATCCAGGTCTAATTCCTATTATTTTATTTCTATTCTTAACCCTGCGTGCAGCCAAGTGCCTGTTTGGTGAGGCACGTTTTTGTATTTGTGTTATTTACGTAAACATCTTTGGGCCAATTCCTCTCAAACGTCATGTAATCCTCAATCGAACCCCTGAGGGCCTCTAGTCACCTTTAATGTCGAAATTACTAACAAGCCAAACCGACCAGAAGAAAAAGGGGCCAATAGCCAAGCCCCATTGGTTTCAGTACAAACCCCATTAATTGTAAACAAACCTCGGTCATTTGAATTGGCGGTGTAGTCGGCTATCATAAAGGAAACTATCAATCATTCTACTGCTAGCCCAGTGACAGACGGTAAACAACAGCTGCTTTCACCCACAAAAAGCCTATGTCTGTGACTGTTTCATGTCCATGCTTTTAGAAAGTGCCTTCCGGAGCAGCACCTTGGTGCGCCCGAGTCATTTTTTTGGGAGGGGGGGGGGGGGGGGGGGGGGGTTGCTGCACGCAGGGTTAAGTCATGTGACGTAACACAATGCAAATATTATTCAACACAAGCAGAGGTCAAGTCAGTTTATCTCCGATATCTGTTTGAACACGGAGTGAACACTCAGTAAAGTTTGTCAAACCTATTGCAAACTTGTACCTTACACTTCAAGAACTGATACGCCATTGTCAAATATTGATATTAGAATGCCAAGTATTTTGGGATCTCGAGATGGGCGATTCAGTGTTCAGATGTCATTATTCTCGGGGAAGTAACTGAAGCCGTAAACATGTATTCAAAGTTGGCTCTTCTCCTTGTTGCCTTGGGTGTCTTGTGTCACCTTCCTGCCTCTGTCAGTGGCCAGGGTGACAACACAAATGAGGCCGAGGCTGTGCAATGGCTGGCGGAGTACAACGAGCTGGCTATGGTCGCTTACTATGAGTCGGCAGTAGCGAGTTGGAGCTACTTTACCGACATCACGGAGGCTCACAAACAGGCTATGGTGAGTTTGTCAAGGCTTTTTGTATGCAAGTTCACCCTAAACAAGGTCGAGGTACGGGGCTGCGATGTGCCAAGAAGATTAAAGAGGCAAAAAGGTAGGATTCCTCCTTTCGGCAAAAAAAAAGAATGAGGGGAAAAAGAAAATACAGAATGAGGGGGAAAAGCATAGCTTTTCATCAGCATACACTGTAAAAAGTTGCCCGTAAAATGTAACGGTCCAAAAGCGTACAGGAAGTGCCACTCGTCTAAATTTACTGATAAACCGTATTTTATATGGTGAAAAGTCTGTAAATACTGCCATTACGGGCACCGCTTTTTGTTTATAGAAAAACGGAAAAGGTAGACGAAGTTAATTCCAGACAAAATGGAAGTAACTTATTATACATTACTAAGCCTATGGTAAAAGTCGCAAAAGGGTTGAAAGTGATGGTAAACTAGATGTGCAGGTTCATGGTGTGGGTTTTACTTTTAATTGTTTTTTTATATCAGGTACCCTTTAAAAGTTTATGTTCACCTCGTGCATCACTCAAGTTGTCTCCAATCGTGAGGTGGCCAGATTTCTTTAATGCAAGTTCGCCCCAAACAAGGCTTAAAGCCACTCGAGGTATACGGAGCTACAAAAAGCAAAAGAAGCAAAGATGCAAAGAGGTAGGAATTAAGATTCCTCTTGAAGCAGAAAAGATCGTAAGATGGAGGGAAACATGCACCAGGCAAAGAATTCCACAGAGATACAGAACAAGGGAAAAAGCTATTGACATAGCTTTTCGTTCTACATCTAGGTACAGCTAGAGTATAATTGGTGGGAACAGGTGGAAAGCCGAGTTTCACGCTCAAACACCCTAACTGGAGGAACCAAGCTGGACACACCGGTGGAACATTTAGCGTGAAAATATCTGTGGAACAGACTATAAGAGTAGCAACATTATTTATTTTTATTTTCCCTTAGATCCGTGTAATAAGGAAAATCTCAGGGGTTCCTTAAAATGGATAATAGATGATGTCAGTTACATAACAGTGTAAGCGTAGAGAAACGGACTTAAACCTTTCGCAAAGCGTGTGGCATACCAAAAAAAATAAAAAATCGCCTGAAAGCGCTTTCTCGATTGTTTTGCGTACAAGAAAGTGTTAATTCAAGGCTCATTCGATTTTTGGTCCTTTTTATCTTCGAGTCGACCCAAATTAAACGAAGTAGTCGACAAAGGGGGGCCTTGTCCATCGCTGCAATCTTCGTTATTAAGCCGGAGCGCGTGGCCGAGAGCTCGCTGACGAGAGTCCCGCCGATGTCACGATTACAAATCTTGGCAAATTTATTAGCGAGGGTTTTACGGAGTGTAATTCAATAAAAAGCTGACTTGACTATTGTTCTGGCCCGATTCTTTCTGATGACATGTAATTTGGGTCAGTTTGCGTAAATGGTTATTTTTAACTTGCTATTTATAGATTAATTGCACAACTCAATATTTGTTCTTTTGGTGATTCAAATTTAATTCTGTCTTCGAAAGCATATGATGCACGATATGGGGCAGAGGGAACCCCCTTCTTTTGTGTTGTTAATTGTGTTCCCGGAATCTCAGGAATTCTTTTCAGATGTCTACGGGGGGCTGTGTTAGGTAACAATATTCTGGAGAGTGTATGGGGACAAAAGGGGGTACCCCTCTGCCCCATATCGTGCTGGGTATATTCGAAAGTATATACTGTTGGTTTCAACTTTGCTTTTGCTGTAGTTTTCAGAAATGAATTAATTTGGGGGTTAGTATTTTATAGCAAATACTGAAACACTGACCAAGTTAAAGTTTTGTGTGCATAGATACTGGGAAACTAAAATACTCTTGTTGTAGTCGGGTTCCCTGACCCTGTTTCAAACAAAACGGAGCAATAGACGTCGGGGAATTATCAAGTCGGGGAACTAGACCATTTCCAACGATTGTCGGCCGCCAAATGTTGGAAATTGATGCAAAAATTCCACTTATCTTGAGAATGAAGCACACCCGATACCATATGATTTCACAGGATGCTTGAGACTATTATTTACTTACAGTCAAGTAAGGTATTTTATAATAATTCAGTAGTTTTGTTTTTGATGTTTTCAAATATTGTATATTACCTTTAATACAATTATCTTGGGCATAACAATGTAATTTGGCGTATTTATGTATGTATACACTATGTCAAAGTGACTATACGCTTTACAAAGTTTAATGACCCTAAGCCCTTTAACAAGGGTAAACACACATTTTTTTTTGCACAAACATTTCCCAACCAAAGTCTTCAACTTCGAGGTTTTCACATGTGTTTATACAATTCTGAACACGCATGGATGGTTATTTTTTGTCAGATTTTTCTGTTCAATTCCTGACCCATTTTGATGTACCAAAGCAAAATATTTCCCCTAGCTAGTATGTATGGATGCCTTTTAATTGATTATTTCACCACAACTTGGGGGATGACAAAGGGACGGCATGTGGAGAAACCCCAAGCAATGGCCGACTGCGGACTAAAATATTAGAGGCCAACAACAGAGGAGGTCGAATTCGTGTACGAAAATAAGCCGTATATGCAATTCCACCTTTAATTCATTTCCTTACTGAAAAGAAATCAGCTTGATTTCGACATGACGCAAGTTTTTTTTAAATCAATGCACAAAAGTTACAACTACAAGGTCACCAACCTTATCCACGGGGTGCTGCATAGTTCAACCTGGAGTCAGTTGGAGTTCTTGCGGTGCCTGCATAAGAATCCACCCAACAAGCAGCTAGATTTCAATAATGGCCAATATGGTTGATATTCGCCAGCTGACGAGTTGTATCCTCCTCACTGTAACATTCACTGGAGTCATGTGCAGTGTCGAGAATGGATTAAGTACAGACGAGCTTTCGGCCGTTGCCTGGCTGGGCGAGTACAATGAGCAAGCCATGGAAGTGTTCTCCGAGGCTTCGTTGAGAGGGTGGGATTTCTATATCAATATAACTGCCGAGAATCGGCAGGCCATGGTGGGTAGTTTTCTTTTTTATAACACAACTGGGATCCGCATTGCTCGTGTTGGGTCATCAAAGTGATCATTTCGGCGACTTGGCACTGAATCATTTAAATGGGTGTGTATGGGGTATAGGGATAAGAGGCGGGGGGGGGGGGGGGTGGTACCCATTGGTCCCATATATTGCTGGGTGTAGTGAAGTGTATCGTGCCGTTTGATGATTGAATATAATTTAAAAACAATTTAAAACGCAATCATAACTACTTGAAGTTGGCTGTATATGACAGAGGTTTATCCTACGTATACCAATTACACCCCTAGCTTTTCCAAAAAGTTCTGGCGGATATTTTTCTGGAGTCAGTTTTGGCGTGATTTTGAAAACAAATGATCAGCGCCCCACTTTTGGACGCAGATTTACGTCACTACTATATAAGAACAGAAACAAAATCAGAGGAAAGTTTAACTCACTGGAAATGTCTTAAACACATAGCAAAACCTGTTAGAAACTTAATGTCATTAATAGCCGTGAAAAATGAATCTAAATTTAAAATGTTCTCAATGTATCGATTGACCTATACTCATACAGGGCAGTTATAGGCCCAGGGCATTATTAAGACAGGCCTTTCTATGCTACTTTGGACAATCTTTTCCCCTAACAAAAGTCTAGAACTTAAAGGTTTGTGTTTATCATGTGTAATTCTTAACCTGAACAGATGGTTATTTTGATTCCTGGATTTCTCTGTTCCTAACCCTTTATGGTGGCGGGTATCTTAGAACTGATTTGAGGTAGCTCTGGGTGCTGTTTGTCCTTGGTTTATAACAGAGTTGTAGTCGAGTCCCTGCATGTCCTTTCACAAGTCCTTTCACAAGTCCTTTTGCAAGTCCAGTCAGAAGTCTTTCATAAAGCCGGTCACAAGTAACTGGATGAACAATGACAAAGGAATGCCTTTATCAAAGCTCATTTGAATAGCTTGCGATTGGAATTTGGACTGGGGGGCTTGTGATGGACTTGCAGAGACTTGCAGGGACTTGTGATGGACTCGACTACATCCCTGGTTTATACCAACTATAGTCCACCTTACTGGTCTTCTGGCATCCCAGTTGCATCCTCAGTGGCATCCCTTCTCGCGCTTCACCGCTTTTAGTCCCCACAATATTGGACTTTAGTCTCCTGCCGACGGGCAGAGTATACAGGGTGGTCCGAAAACGGAACGGCTACTTCCACTACGTTTAGAGTCAAACCACCTGTACTGATGGATGGAGAATTTTTCAGAAGAAAAATGATACCAAGATCTCTCGATTCAGTCAAGTAGTATTTGCTCCAGAGCCTATTTTTGTAAAGCAAAGTCGGGTCACTTGGCCATTTGTTCCATGTAGAAAAGAGCATGATACTTGTTTTAATATATATATATACCTCGGGGCCAAATGACCCCCGACTTTGTTTCACAAAATAGGTTCTAGAACAAAAACTACTGGACCGAATCGGGAGATCTTGGTCTCATTTTTCTTTTAACAAAATTACCCATGCAATGGTATAGGTTGTTTATAGGGTAGCGGAAGTATGCCGTTTAGTTGTTTTTTTGGACCACCCTGTATACTGTCCGAAACGTTGAATTGCCCCGGTTCTTTTCAGAACCCTACAGACTCACGAAAGAGAAACAATTTCACATGGTGTTAATTACCGCAAACCTTTAGATTATTGTTACTTTCATCATGCAAACCTTATTCAAATCGTATCACTATAGACCGTTGTCACGTGTCGTCATGGACGCATAATGGTAGCGATGCTAATCACGTATGCTAATTAACCAGTCAAACGTGCTGCGTGCGCACACGTTGTTTAACCTGGCTGATACGATTCGTGTACTGCGATCACTCCAAGGCGGTCCACCCGTTGTGGTTTTGTTTACATGTGGTCACGTGGGTCAGTGAAAGGGGCGTGTAATATTATGGCCCTCGTTCGTCAGGACTTTGAAAACGGCTACTACAGTAGTAATACAAGCTTTATGGTCGTTCTGACCTGCTAGTTGTGACAGGACTATTATTATTCAGAAACAATCCCTAGACTTTTGATCGCTCTGACAATATTGCACTCGTGTGCTATTAGCCTTAAGTGTCCTTATCTAATCGTTGTGGCTGGAACTACTTGGCACAAAGCCCCCGATACCCGATACCGTAGCGTGGATGACGGTGCAAAACAAACACCACAATCTATACGAGTTCAAACGGTATAACCTTGCATTCTACTGATAAACTCATGGGGTCAGTGGATTTTACGAAGTATCGTTTTGTCCTTGTTGAATTCGTGCAGCCAGTTAGGGACGGAACAGCCCGCTGTGGTATCATCACTGCAGTACGAACAGTTGGGATCATGTCATTTTTGTCTGCGGCCAATTTCATAGAGCTGCTTAAGCACAGAAATTGCTTAAGGACAAAAAATCTGCTTAATAAAAACAGGTTACCGGCCAAAACGCCATGTGATGTTACTTGTGACTTAGCTGTTGTTTGCTTAGCCTATAGTATATAGCATGACAATCACATGCAGTTTTGGCTGGTAACCTGATTTTTCCATGGAGAAGTGTTGTATTTCTCCATTATTTACTAAGCAAGGTTTTTGTTGTGCTTAAAGGGACACATTGCCTTCAAATGTCATGAAATGTTGCTGTTTGGAAATGTTCCTTATCTTTTATAAGAGTTGTGCATGCAAAAAAACACGTATAATGTGTTGTAATTAGTGAGTAGTGATTACAAAACCAAAAATTGGCCGCTTACCCCTGACATCTGACCCGCGAAACATAGACTTATTTCCAGTAGTAAATACCACCGTCTAAATAATGCGCAAAATACGCTGTACGAGTCTTTAGGCTGGCGCCGCAGCCAGTGGCCTTGTGAACCTATCAGATGATCGCCAGGTACAATTCCCTACCTCGCGACACATATCGCCAGTGCTGTGCGCCGTGCCACAGTACATCAAAATGGATCAACAGAACGTACTTTAACCAGATGCGACTGGAAATACGACTGGTGAACACGGTCCGCCATTTTGTGGAGTCAAAAATTTGGTTCTACAAAATGGCGGACCGTTATTTGTCACGAAATTAAACAAAAACCACGCAATTTGAAGGGATAGTTATGTGAATCTTTATATTCTACTTTTAAAAAAGCTTCCCAACCATATCCATTTAAGTTTTATAGCCCAAATCGCAAAATCCAAAGCAATGTGTCCCTTTAAGCAGATCTATGAAGTTGGCCGCTGTTTTAGGACAAACAACAACAAAATTACGTTTTTCAAATAGACAAGGAAACGGCAATGGTTTCCTGTAGGTCCATAAGTAAAAATAATCCTCAAACTATAAACGTCTGAGTAGCAAGTACAAATCAGTAACAAACGGCGCATTTTCAAGGGATGGTCGTGAGCATTATTATATTCTCCGTTTGACTGATCTTTGTAACCCTATAATTAACAGAAATGAATGAAGTGGGAACCAGACTAAACGGAAGTAACTTATTATACATTACAATGGCAGAGTGTACAAATGCTACGATAAACACTACAAACTGAATGATGCCGTGTTTTAGCGTTATATTCGGCTTATCCCACATGATAATAAAATCATGGTTTCCCATGAACAATTTCAATATTTGAATACGAAAGGAGATGTAATGAGAATCTGCAATTTCACCTGACTTTTGTGAACACAAATTTCCTCATTTCTGATTGGTCGTGCAATTGCTGCGGAAGGAGCGGCCTTTTACGGGTTTGCCCGTAAAATGCAACGCGCAGTCTGTTTACGGTTACTCACAGTGAATATTTACGTGCTTTTCATCGTAAAAAAAGCACGGGAATTTTGTTTACACCTTAGGTATCCTCGTTTACAAACGAATTTCAAAAATTACCCTGCTGCCCCGGCTGAGTGCCCCCAACACAAATGACTCTTTTAGCGTAAAGCTACAAGTTCAGTCCCAACGTTACCTTCAAGTTCATGCTGGCTAGTTTCTCCCCGTTTTGGTTCCAAATTGAATTTAGACATTGACCGACTAATAAGAGAAGCATGAGCAACCGGGAATTTCTGGTAGTATGCCCAGAGACCTTTATCAGGAGAATTACCCTGGACGGCCAAAGCTACGGTGACAGAAACGTCGCAATTGATTCTGGTTTTCTGCTAACCGTCACACGCAACACCGGAAAATTCCTCGAACAGAACTTCATAAGTGTTGATTTGGTAAAGTTTCGTGTATCTGCAACTTAAAGCTATTAATAAAAGTCGAAATTGGACGCATGGTATGTGGGAATTTTGTATGAAACATGTATGAACACAAACAGTGGTTTTTATGTGCGTTTTTAAGTGCGTTCTATGTTGGGGGATCGTGTACTTATGTCAACAAAGTACACGCAGTTGCCAGTTATTGTATTAGGTTCGTTTCAAACGTCGAATTTCTGTCATGTCCATAAAATTTAGTTGATTTGCGATCGAGAGTAGAGCGGCAGAAATACGGCACTTTGCTTCAACTGCCGAATTTGTGTCGAACGTAATTCACTTATTCAAGATGGCCGACAAGGAAGGGATGCAACTCAAAACATTCAGTAAGCGAGGACGAAGCGCAGTTTTCTCTATTAAACACGTACAATTCGGAATCAATTTGATTCGTTCCGGCAGCGGTTCGTTGTTTGAAGCAGTGCAGATGTTCTGCTGGAAGATCGACAAAGCTTGCCGAACTTTCGGCATAATTGCTGCAGTTGCTTCAAACGTCGAATCTCTGGCGATTATTTGAAGTAAAACTTGGCAGAAATTCGACGTTTGAAGCGGGCGTTAGCGTGATCAGAAAACCTGACTTGCAATGGTTGATTATTTCTTTTTTGAAAATTGTCAGATCGATGCTAACGTGAAGGTTGGCGCCTTCGCCAAGGAAGCCAGGGCTAACGCGTCACGCTACGATGCGACTAACTTTGACGGCGACGTTCAGAGGCAACTCAGCAAGCTGAAAATCATCGGAGATGCAGCCCTGCCGCAAAAGCCCGAGGACAAGCTTGGAGAGGTATTCGCTCGTGCCCACCGCCCAATACTGGGCGCTGGGAACCGCTGATGCGCGCTTCACAGATTTCTGTGAAGGAAACGCACGGCATTCTGGGCAGCGTACCATGACACTTCGAATTGCATGCAGCGCATCTGAGCTGCTGAATTGGTGACCTCCAGTTCACAGGTCACATAAAATCTATCCAATCAGAGCTCAAAGCGCATCAGCGGAAATCGCAATTACAATGCGAAAGGGCGTTGTAATTGCGAAATGTGTCCCTGGCCACGAGTTACGCTGTTTGAGCCACAAGTTGACAGTTATAGGGCACGTTTGAGTCCTGCTCTGAGTTATGGAGGTGTTGTTTTTTACAGCACTGAAATTGTAGAGACTGATAAAAACGTACATTCCTAAACTGGTTTCGTTTCACGCCGAAGCACCCCAACTAGAGAAATCATGGAAATATCTGAAAACATATAGGACAAATTGAAATTGTCCTAGTTCAAACAGAGTGTAAACATTCTACTTGGTGCTTGAGCTGTGATCCTACTATCACCAGAATGTCCTCCACTTACAAGATGAACACAAACCTAGTTAAGGAAAGTAAAACAAAAATATGTTGTAGTTTTTCATTTCTGATCAGAACACTATCCTTTTCGTTGCTGTTAATTAATGTGTGGGTTTTAAAAATCCGTTTTTTTTCTCAATGCATAACAATTGGTTACTAACTTACCGTGTTCAATACAACCCGTCTATAATTTTTTTGTCTAGCTCAACAATGTACTCGCTAGTATGGAGACCAGATATTCTACGGGAAAAGTGTGCAGAGATGACAAGAAGTGCCTGTCACTGGAACCAGGTAATTATTAATCCTTTCTGTTGCGATAGGTGGTATGGTGCCTTCTATCGTGAATTTATACCATGTGAAAACTACCATTTTAACTATTCTACAACAACCTGACAGATCCAGAATGGATCGCGCTGAAAATGTCCTAAATCTGTCTTCAGAAACCTATAACATGCTGTAACACCTCAACCACAAATTCTGTGTCTCGATTGGTCGAGAGCGAATCACATGACATTCGCTATTTTTGCTATTTTCCTGTGCACGGCCAAAAGTACTACACCCGTGGCAACCAAAGTACTATACCCGTAGCAACCAAAGTACTATACCCGTAGCAACCAAAATACTATACCACACTGTGCAAAATACATACGGTTGTATGTGCGCGTTCCGCGTCGCGCGTGTTCTTCCAAAGCGCTAGCGCTACAGAACTGGGTTCAAACATTTCGTGGAAGGGGTAGTTTGGAAAAGTGGAAATAGTTTTCATCTAATGTGGAATTCAAATAGGCGTACATTTAATTGTATTTAAATTAAAATATTCAGTTAGTGCTTAAATCAAGCAGAATATGTGCACGGGAGAGGTGTTATATAACAAATATTGACTGCTTTATCTCGTGGTGTAGTAAAACTAGCCTCCCTCGGTGATCCCTGGAGCATTCCATTTTCCCGAGGCGAAGCCGAGAGAAAATGTAATAATGCATGGATCACCCCTTGGGAGGCTAGTTTTACCATACCACTCAAAGCAGTCAATATTTGTATCGGCCTAATATTTACAATTTTCAAAGATGGAACGTTTCCTAGTGTAAGAGAAGGGGAGATAAATCCACGACAACTTCAAGCCACAAATCTAGGTATATATTAACGGGGAATAGATACCAAAAGGGGACCTATGATCGTTAAATTTCTTAGGTGTCAGAAACAGTGTGTAAAACATCAGCCAGAAAGACTTTATAAGCCTCAGTCCGCTCAGGCGCTTTTATGTCTAAGTTGAAGCAGAGGAGGTTTCACGGTTTTACGGGTAGATGAGAACAAACATGAAGAGGAAATTTGAGTTGGTTGTGTTTGTTTTTGAGACCTGGTTTTGTTGGGGTGCTAGTTTGTTGGCCGTTAGTTCGTGTTTGCTTGTTTGTTGGGGTGTTATTCGTTTATTTTGTTGGGGTGTTTGTTTGTTTGTTTGTTTGTTTGTTGGTTGGTTTGTTCTGGGTTTGCTTGTTTGTTTGTTGGATGTTTGTCTATTTATGGGGCTAGAGATGGCACTGCGTCATGTGCAAGTTAAAAAAAATGGAAAACTGCTCCTTTCATGGGAGGATATTGAACCCCGTCACGCCCCTCCCACCGCACCTGTTAAATCCTCCGCGTGGGCATGTTCAGCCTACTCTCCCTATCATCAGCTGTTAAACACATCAATATCAATTGAGCCACGATTAGGAGACAGGCCACAGCCGGTAGCTGCTTAATTAAAACACGTGCAATGTTTCTCAAGTGGTTTTGTTCACTCGATTTCTCTTTTCAGACCTTACACGTATCATGGCGAAATCGAGAGACTACGCCGAACTGAACTGGGCCTGGGACGGCTGGCGTGCCGCCGTGGGGCCCTCTGCCAAGGAGGACTACAAGAGATACGTGGAACTGAAAAATGATGCCGCTGTAGCTAATGGTAATTCTCGAATTTCACGGACCTAAATTAAAATCTGGAAAAAAGAAGTAAAAAATGCCATACCTCTTTATGATTGTTTAGTTGTGAGCATAAAAGTTAGTTTATTATCCATACTGCCTAGTCTATTCTGTTTTTTTTAGTTTGTTTTAAGAACACCGCCTTCCATACCACCGCACCCAGAATACCCAAATATCCCACAAATCCAAATCTGGCAACTCCTTCGCTGGTACCCACCGTCCTATCCAGGGGCAAAGTTCATGGAGCTGATATAAGCCACTGATCTCCGCCCACCATATTACCACTCCCAATTTACCACTGATCGCTATGTAAGGAGACCCTGGGGACAAGGTTGGAAAACCTGTTGTATTGGGAGTGATAACATGGCGGACGGTGACCTCAACGCGAACAGCCGATGCATTATCCAGTTTACATAGAGATCAGTGATATAAGCACAATAAATGCTTGGCATGAAGTAAGTTCTCGGTAAAAACAAGATTACCAGCCGAATTCCCATGTGATGTATATTGCTTGTGACTGGGTATTCGGTTGCCGTGTGCTTAGCATGAAGTTTTGTCTAGTAACCCGTTTTTAAGGAAATGTTTGCAGTTCTTTACATCGAGTTCCCATTAGGCACATTCTGCATTACCTGTCAAGACGCCGGGTCAATATTTGCACTTGCGTGCATATACAGGCAGTAAGTTACACGGTAACAGAGTCGTTGTCGAGTCCCTGCAAGTCCTTTCACAAGTCCTTTCGCAAGTCCGGTCAGAAGTCCTTTCATAAAGCCAGTCACAAGTAACTGGATGAACAATGACAAAGGAAATACCTTTTTCCAAAGCTCATTTGAATAGCTTGCGATTGGAATTAGGACTGGAGGGCTTGTGATGGACTTGCATTGACTTGCATGGACTTGCAATAGAGTACCGAAGTGATGACGTCAATCAATGCAATGTTTGGAACCAGAATACATTCTAAACTGCATGTGTTTGGAACCATTGCCGCGGCAACTGACGTCAGACTTCGGTACTCCATGGACTCGACTATACATCCCTGCGTGGTAAGCTACCCACAATTCCCTGCGTTTCCTTCACAGTTTTTCATCAAAATTAAAGGTCTATAGATAAGCCAGCAAGCTTGGATTAGGTGGTGGGCAGAAGCGAACACCGATGCTTGCTGTGCGCATAAACTGAAGGTATAATGAAGCGTGCATATAGTAATGGCTGGCTGCACAAGTATCTGGCGTTTTCAATAAATACTAAAACATTTTTTGTTTAATGAGGGGAGGTTATGGCCCTCGCCCTCTGAAATGACCCTTCTTTGTATCTGAAATGAGTAAAGTTTGTTATCTTCCGCAGGTTTCAATAACGCTGGCGCGTACTGGAAGTCCCGGTACGAAGCTGCTGATTTCGAGGATCAGGTTGAAAGACTCTACCAGGAACTTAGCCCGTTGTACCAGAACCTCCACGCTTACGTCCGCAGAAAATTGTACAACATCTACGGGTCTAAGTACATCAGCCTAACCGGACCGATTCCAGCTCACATTCTCGGTAAGCCGGGCGGCTAGCCAGACCAGCTTATTTATTTATTTATTCATTTATTTCCAGGCAAATTGAAAATAATTAACGTGAATTACAGAGATAAGCATATACAACATAATAGAAGATGGCATCAGACAAAATAATACTAGTGATTAAACTACGGCATATATTGGCACATTTCCCACCGCCGACGCCTGTGCCCCCAGATACCCGTTTGGAACTTCAATCGATCAATCCATCAATCAATCAATCAATTATCCCGTGACAAGAGTGGTACGGGGGTGCTGTGACAGACAATTTGGCAGTTAGGGATCCCCACAACTCTCTGTCCTCAGACATACGCAACAGGGCAGAGTGATTGAGTCCAGTCCAGGCTTTTAAGTTGTCCATCCAGGACTTTTTTTCTGTTTGCCTCTACGACGCCCGCCCTCTACCGTTCCCTGCAGGATGGGCTTGACCCATGAGTCGTGGCGAGACACATGCCAGAACCAAGTGAGCTTCCGGCGTCTGACAACTGAAAGGAAAGGTTCTTGTTGGCGCGCATGTGTTTTTACTAGTCATTTGGAATATACACTTCAAAAAAACACACACCCCCGCGCTCCTCCTTGAAAAAACGCAATTGTGACCGGCTCTGCAATAAGGGCACATAAGTCGCTGTGAGCTTTTACGCGTAATGGGCCGTTCTACGTGAAGAGGGGGTGATAAATTCTTCAAACAAGTGATTTTTGAGGGAGGGAAAAACATAGGCCTTGCCCGGGTGCCCCTCTCCTGCAAATGAAACCCTGATATGTACAAAGTGTGAGCAATTATGCACGTGCATGAGCCCTGCTGAAACGCATGAGTTGCATTCGGACAGGTAAGGCGTGGGGATGTAGACACCTCAAGGAATGCCTGG
The DNA here is from genome assembly GCA_037893225.1 of Hippasteria phrygiana. Taxonomy (NCBI): domain Eukaryota; kingdom Metazoa; phylum Echinodermata; class Asteroidea; order Valvatida; family Goniasteridae; genus Hippasteria; species Hippasteria phrygiana. The sequence goes on from JAZGUH010000628.1 coordinate 780,102, forward strand.
CCAGATGTAACAAATGCACTTGGGACACTTGAAATGATGCCAGCTCGATCTTAGTTTCACATCATGCACGTGAGATACAGTACGTTTTATACAACACCTTAATAAATCCCAGCCATCCGATTGGTGGATCGTCGATCACGTGCATTGAATTATTCGACCCATCACACGACGCGAACCCGCACCGCTCAAAACGTTCTATCACATGGTTCTATCAAACGGTGCGCGCGCATTGATAGAACCAAAAGAACTTCCCTAATTTCACGGTCACTATTAGTGGCGCTACAACACGGCTGTCATTCACACAACATGGCGGCCGAGTTTCCCGAACTGCCGCGGTTTGTTCTCCTAACAGACGACGAAATATTGGAACTCGTAGGCGATGCTGACGCTCCAAATACAAAGAGACAAATCAAATATGCAGTGAAACGATTAGATGAATTTGCAAGACACGCAGGAACAACAATTGAAGCTTTAACTGATTCGGAACTCGAAAAATTGTTGTCGCGGTTTTATGCGGGACTGAGAAGGTAAACGGCACGTTGTAACGTTACACAAAGAAATCCATGCATGCAATCTGTCGGATTTATTCAGGCGTTGTATAAAACAATTTCACATTCGTGCAATGGTAAGAATAATTTCATTTGGTGACAGATGGAATGGAACATGCCATCTGTCACTTCATGAAATTATTCTTACCATCGCACTCATAAACATTCATTATTTGTATAATATCCCAGCAATGTTAGTAACCTCTTGTACAGGTTCTGTATATACGTCCGAGGACAAGAGGAGAAAGAAAATACAAAGGAACCTTTCAGTCCTCGCAAGTCAGTCTTTTGTGAAAATCGGTCCTCGGACGTAAAAATACGTGCTTAGTCTATGGGGTTGGGTTATATTAACCCTAACAATCCCAAATCCTACAGTTTGAATATGATTTTACATGCACCCTAGGGGGTTAGGGTTAAAGGAACAATAGGAAACACAAAGCATTGTCCTCGGAAGTATTGGGAAAGTACGACTGCGTGCACTTGACGTGCATTATTGATTGTTCATACTTTTGCGTGGGTGTGTATGGGTGGGTTTGTACACGTATTCAAACCGTGGACCTGCAACAATAGAGTACAATGGGGCCCACGGTTGGGTGAAGGTCCACAGTGGGAAACCGTGTACAAAACCAATGAGGGTCCTTCCCAGAGAGTTAAAAAGTGCAAACTGTAGGAGGTCCACGATTGACGGCGTTTATACACGTGCGAGAGGGCACTCACTTTTTACAGTGTACATGTAGTTATCACTAGCTATGTCTTATCATTTCTTGTATTATTATCATGCTAAGGCGCCGCAAATACAAGACAATCAAATCATGAAAGGCACGTCGGGTACGGAATTGTGTGACGAGAGACGGAATTTGTGTTACTTTTAGTAAATGACAGACTCTGGCCTTCCCGCTCACTCCGACTAATTCTTCACGCTGACCCTCTATCATCACTATCTTTAACTGTTCCCCATTCGCATCAACGCACTGTATTCGACTCACCGAGTTTGGCAGACTTTTTTTCTCAGAACATGACTAAAAAATGTCATTGCAAAACATAGGCCTACAGTCTTCCCTTTCTTCTTTTTCTTGGGCCCAAGACCCTTGTGTTGTTATTTCGGCGCCCGCGCGCCAGATTCACCAACGTTGCGTCTTCTCGAAATCCCGGCTTCGTCTGCGTTCTGGCCTCACACATGCGTAGTTTACAAAATGCAGCTGGATCCACAGCCGTGTTTGCCAAACGTGCTGTTGGCCTAGTGCATTGTAACTACCTGATCGTGCTGGCTGTGCATTGCAACTGCGAAAGTACAAAAGTACAATAGTAACGTCTTAGAACCAAGACTAGGGAAACACAGGCCTTTTGCGTCCATGTTTGGCCATTTTGGTCACCTCACAAGTCATGTCTCTGACCGTTTGATAGGGCGATCACAATACAGTGCGCCACCAAGAGATTAAGCGGGAGAGGTCATATTCTACTACGGCACGGTCGACAAGTTTCCCATACCACCTCGTTAATCCAATGATATTTCTCTGGAATGGTAATTTCAAAAAGCACATGGAAGCCATGTAATAAAGGGAGAAAATTGGAGAACCGGAGTTTGAATATACCCTGCGAAAATGGCCTCTCATTGACATAGTGCGTCCAGTATTCCCTACTGGCAGTTCAAAGGAGAACGAAATCTAAAAAAAAACGTAAAGGATATACCCTAGTCCAATACATGTACATGCATAGACACACACATGAGTTAATTCCACTGTGCGACTATTTTCATTTATAAACAGGTAACATGTGGTCGCAGTCTTGGTTGAACATCTTAGACCTGGTTCTACCCTATGATAACGTTACAAGCATTGATGTTACTCCAGTACTGGTGCGTGAGGTACGTAAATACCGACGTAGTGGCGTTACGTCTTGGTTCCCGTAATCAATATAATCACGTAGTGATATTGCGCACGCGTGGTTTATTTAAAAGTTGATGTGCTCATGCCCTTTGTGTGCGACACCCTCAACTGAATTGTAGAAATTACCAATGTTATTAGCTTTTCAAGACACTGAAAGAAACAAAATGGCCCATAGTTAGTAATTAGCTAATTAGTTTCAACTTATGAATTAGGAACGTTCTATTCCTATTATTAGCACGGTGGGTGGTGCAGTTTTTCAGTGTGTATGCGTGCGATTTTTAATTAATGTCCTGCCCATCAAAGTAAGCATTACAACCGCACAGACCAGAGAAAATTATACAAAATAATGCACTCCGCAGTTTGCGACGGTGTAAAAACGAGGAAAATTGTTGCATGGCCGATTAGTCTTATTCCCCGATCTAAAGAATTGTGCGAACGTAGGGGAGACACGGGTTATGACGTCATTCGACTAAAAATTGAAAACCAAATGATGTCCGAACTGTCGACAAATTTCCCAGTAAAATGGCAGAGAATTTTCTGGATGTCAAACCGATATCAAATTTCGAAAATTGTTAAATTGTTAAACGGTAAGCTATGGAAAAACGGTTATTTCTTGGCGTGTATTTGAATGGGCTTACTCTGACTACCCGACCAATATTGTCGGCAAAATTCAACTTGGTTGAACTTGGCCGATTACAAGTCAATCGCAAGTCAATCGCAAGTCAATCACAAGTCAATCACAAGTCAATCACAAGTCAATCACAAGTCAATCACAAGTCATATTTTTTTATGAGTATCGCCCAACACAATGCCAGAATCCTCAAGGTGAGGAAGCTATTCCTTTGTCAGAAGCATTCATCTGTTTATTGTTCATCCACTGTACCTTGCGAGCTGACTTGTGATTGACTTGTGATTGACTTGTGATTGACTTGTGATTGACTTGTGATTGACTTGAACTCCGAGTCTCGGCTTTACGCTGTCTAATGCAGGGATATACCGCAAGACAAATGTTCGACAAGTCGGATGAATTCTTCAAGTCTCTTGGACTGGTCGAAATGCCGCAGGAATTCTGGGACCATTCTATGATTGAGAAGCCGGCTGACAGGGAAGTTGTCTGCCACGCCTCGGCCTGGGATTTCTCTAACCAGAAAGACTTCAGGTGACAGCCTTTGTCGACTTTTGCTAACTGAAGATCCGATTCCAAGGAACCATGCAATAAAATATCTACTTCAATGTTTCCACGCAGTATAATCATGTCCTACAAATATGCCAATATCATCTAATTTTTCCCCTCCATATTACTGAAATAAAAAGTGCACTGAAAAATCGTGGGGGTTAAATTTACCCAATTGTTGGTGAAAACTGCAACTACCCAAAATCTGGGTAGTTGCAGTTTTCACCAACAATTGGGTAAATTTAACCCCCATGGTTTTTCAGTGTGGGGCTTTCAGTTCTTTGAAATATTGCCAGTTTATTCGTGAAAGAGGGCGCTATGTTTGGTTGGTAATAGAAGGAACCCCCTTGTCCTAATTACGGACGTAAATAAATAACCTACTCACAATGCGTCTATATACAGCTGTATGACTCCTGAAGCCAGCAGCCGCCATTTTGCCGTGCCCATAGTACACAGTGTATAACGTGTACTGTTGAGAACGAGGATGAAACGAGACTGTAAGTACATCACGGGGATAATGTTGTGAAACGGTTTATTTTAGGCACGGTAAGATGGCTTCAACTGGGCTTCATTGCAACTTTACGGACGTATAGCGAGTCTAGGCTATTTATACGTCCGTGGGTATAACAACAGTACTGAAATCGTTCCTCCAAAATAGCCAATAAACAATGTGTTGAAGAAATGTTGGTTAGAAATTGTTGCAAATGAGCTGCTTGATATGCAAATCAACTAAAATATGGAATCTTCTCTGTGAAAATACAGAAAATTTATATTTTTATGCACAGTCAATGCTATGGAGAAACAACTGTTGCGTCTCCGATAGTATCATGCTTCGGCTCTTGAATATGCAAATTTGTATAACCTAAAAAAAGAAGAAAAGGATTACAATTACGAAATGAAATTCTGGAAAACCACTGCCTTACACTATGAACATCTAACAAAAGAAAACCCACGCAGTCCTTTGTTTGTAACAAAGGACTGCGTGGGTTTTCTTTTGTTAGATGTTCATAGTGTTATATTCTTACCCTAAAAACCTATCGCATGGCCCCTTCAAGACAAGAAAACGTCAGTGTCTGAGCTGACTTTACCAGAACAGCTGTATATTCCTTTTTAAACGTTTTAAATGTTAGAAAGTTTCCTAAAATCTGAAATGCCTTGAACATGTTTTCATTAGTTTTACAGGCGATTTAACACCTTCGCAAAAATACGCTTAGTTCCCAAACAATTCGGTCGATTCAAAACTCGGTGCGCCGCCAGCGGCAAGCCGGGGAGAGGCCAAATTACGCAGTGCATCATGGGAAAAAGTCGACATCGGTTCTATCAAATTATACTTCTTACACCCCTTCCCCGCTAAATCTATCAACTCCTCTCTCTTCTTTCCCGCACAAGGTATTCCCCGATTAGTCAAAAATTGCTTTTTAAACTCATCCACTCGCATTCGCGCGAAATCCATACTGCTGTACTGTCCACCATCTTTACAACGCGATAGATGTGTGACGTCGACCCCGGAAGTAAACAAAAATGGCATTTCCCGGCTTGCCGCTGGCGGCGCACTGAGTTGTGAATCGACCAAATTGTGGGTCTGAAGTCGCTATTTCTTCATTTTTTTTCAGAATCAAGCAGTGCACGGACATCACCATGGATGACTTCATCACGATCCATCATGAGATGGGACATATCGAATACTACCTTCAGTACAAGGATAAGCCGGTGGTGTACCGTGGGGGCGCTAACCCTGGCTTCCATGAGGCAGTCGGGGACACCCTGGCCCTGTCTGTGTCTACACCCAAACACCTGCACGCCGTGGGCTTACTGGATGAGTTTCAAGAGAACGATTGTAAGTTATCATTAGGATAAATAGTTAAGTAAATACTTAAATCAATATAAGTAACATCAATATATGTGTACATGAATGTTACAGTATATTATACTGTATCTGTATGTATAGGTATACATACGTACAATGTCACTTTAATACAGTTTCTTGGAAACTCTAGCCAAGTGATTGTTTATATGGTCATATTCGTTTTCAGCACATTTGATCTTCCGAAGCATAACATTTGTCAACATTTGTACATTTGTAATAGATTTTGAACCATTTAAAATATATAAGTTTTACGGAAAAGTGGTCAGTTAAGGTAAACTTGTTACACAGGTGCGATGAACAGTCCATTTTCCTCTATCCATACAGATGCTGACATTAATTTCTTGATGAGTATGGCCCTGGATAAGATCGCGTTTCTTCCGTTCGGGTACTTAATGGACAAATTTCGATGGGCGGTGTTCGAAGGAAAAATAACTCCTGAAAAATACAACACTGAATGGTGGAAACTGAGGTGAGCTCTGGACTTTGAAATTGTGTTAATGTATACGAAAAGCATTGTCGCGTAGTCCAGAACAGAACAGCCACACACACACACGAAAAAGAATATAAAATTCAAGATTGATTTTGCCCTTTGTTTTTGTCTTAACAAGATTTCTAACATTTAGACACCGTCTCAGAATACATTAAACTATTAAAAAAATAAACTTTCTTGCGATGAAATTCTACCATACGATACTAACTAAAACATTTGTTTTTTCTTCGGCAGAACTGAATACCAAGGGATTGTTCCACCAACTCCGCGTTCCGATAAGAATTTCGACCCGGCGGCGAAATATCACATACCGTCCGACACCGCTTACATCAGGTGAACTATATTTACTATTTTATACAGTTCATCAAGTGACAATTAACAAAAATATTAATATTCGATTTTCTGCCTTTCTGTTCGTGAGTTTGGTTAGCTTTCTTTCAGTCTGTGCTTCTAACTTGATTCCACCTTCTACCGCTAACTGATGCAATTTTGCTTATTTTTTCGGTAGATATTTCGTGAGCCACATTCTTCAGTTCCAGTTCCACAAAGCGATGTGCGATGCTGCAGGTCATACCGGGCCCCTACTTAGGTGTGACATTTATCGAAACCAGGCTGCAGGCACACTGCTTGGGTAAGTTATATAATACCCCACGGGACGTAAAACTTGACGTTTTCAGAGCCGCAGATTGATCGTGAGTAGCGACAACTTCTAACTGTGGCCCAAAGATGGCCGCTCATTATGCGTACAGTGGAGCGTGCGGCTATTGTTTACCAATTGTCCATGTGCACTGATGCATAATCGGCCATGTTTGGTCCAGCATTTGGGACTCCTCGTGTCAAAAAGTGGGCGGGGGGTAGGCCTATATATTACTAACTGGTTTTCACACATTTAACCATGTCTACACAAATATGATCCAGATGGAAGCTTTTTACATTTAGAATAAAAAGAAAGTAATATAAGGATAATAGAATGAACCCATTATCAATAGAGCACAATAACAGTGCTAAAATCATGGAAACATAGAAACAACTTGTAATCATGTCATAAAAATAGTCTCGTGGTTGCTAGTGAAAGTCATCAGTGATCAGTCCGTTGTTTCATGTTTAGTATCCAAACGGATAATTTTTAGCCGATTTTTGTTCTCAGCAATATGCTGAAGATGGGAGAGAGCAGACCGTGGCCGGAGGCTCTCAACCAGATCACCGGAAGCCCGGATATGACCGCACAGCCACTGGTGGAATACTTCCAACCGCTGATCACGTGGCTTGAGAAGAAGAACCGTGAGAACAATGAGCAGCTGGGATGGGCTGAGCCGTGGGTACCACAAGGTCAGTCCGGGAACAAAACATGACCAAGTTCGGTTGACAAGAGTAGATTCAAAGTGACATGCCCGTCCCTCTATATTTTTGGACTACCTGGAGGGGGAATCACTACAGTAGTTATCAATATTATTGGATAAGCCTGTCACAATAGGACTTGTCTGCATTTGTTTCATCCCACACGGGCCATTGTACTAACCTCGGCCGTCTTCAGGAATATTTTTCGACTCGATGCGAGACTTTGTGGCCCTCGTATATTGGAGCTTCTACCTCCACAGATTACGGGGGGCATATATAATACTGCATCTACTTAATGGCTAATTAGCCTCCGTCAGGGATCCAGACGGTTGAGGGCGTGTTTCGTTGAAAACAATTTCAAATGGCAGGTTGACACAATACAGATCAACAGCTCACTTCATTATGCCAATCCACCATTTTGACTTTTTTCGCGAAACACGCCCTGAACTCGACAGTTAAAAAGCGCGAAATTTAGTAGACTGGTTCTCGGTCCCTCCATTATTCCGACTTCGAATATGGGGGCTCGGTAGTACGGGAATACATGTACTTAAAGTAATTATCACACAATAGGAGTTATTTAACAAAATGAATTTCTTCATTATTCAGGCCCATTTACTACGTGGACAAACAGCATCCAACTCTTTAAAAATGTGGATTTATTAGACCACTTGCGCACAGCAGGGCCCATCAAAAACGCCATATTCGCACCAGCTACTGGTCCCCATATTTGGGGACGGGGACCAGTCTAACGACTGCAGTCCACGGAAAAGGGCCGAGTTCGGGCGAGTTGTTCTTGTTTGCTCAAGAACAACTCGTGTCTTCGTTCGTGTTCCGGCCGCTCGAACGCCAAAGAACGTCTGATAGCCAAGAGCGCCATCTATCGCTGGTAACCACGCAAAATGTAATGGCTGCGCCCATGTACGTTATTCAAGCATTCGTTTCAAACACCTGAATTTCAGACGCAAAATAATTTAACGGAAGCACAATATTTTCCCCTAGTTTGTTCAGAAAAAGCTATATTTTTTTCAAAACGTTTGGAAGGGAATTTTAGGCAACATTACGCCGACTTTCATGCTTCGTCAAATCATCCGCCATCTTTCGTCGTCTTCTACGCGCGTCAGATTAAGTCATGTTCTTGTAAACCCCGACTGGTGGTTGGTGGTGCGTGATCTTGTTCCGAGTGCAATGTTCGCGGGTCGCGTTCCCGCCGTTCGGGCGCAAGAACAGGGAACTCGTGTTAAGAACAGACCGCCCGAACTCAGCCCATGTGTCACCCCACTGGTCCCCTCTCCACTTGCAATATATCAGCACGGAAACGTTGCTATTGATAACCAGCGCCACCACGTCCTGTGGGCTGGTTCCAGATACATGCTGTCGGCTTTATACGCGGTTGACTAGACCCAGTTGGGGAAAGCTATAGGCCCAACACTGTAGTCAAGCAATTTGTATGAACAAGAATAAACTATTTATTGCCGAAATTGGTACTGCTGCAAACATCTACAAACAATTGTTTGTAGTACCACATCCTTACGTGGGGAGGGTCGGGACAACTTTAGCATTGGCTTCAAGATGGCTGTTCGCTACAATGGAACGAACATCCAATACAGTCGAACCCTGATAATAAGAGCACTGTTAATACAACATACTGCTTATAACAAGGAACAAAATAGGTCCCGAGTCTTTGTTTTTCTTTGTTTTCCATTACTGATAATACATGGTACCTGTTATAACAAGGTAAATTGTAAAGTTCCAAGGACCTTGTTATAAAGGTGTTTTGACTGTATTTACCAATGTAGGCCCTACATACAGCATACTGATGCAGTATCTGCGATATTTGGTTCAATATATGGACCTTAATGTCGTAACTACTCTGTACAGGACTGTAGAGTGCAGTACAGCGCTCTCGTCGTTATCATGATTGATAAAACAGTTTGAATATTAACCGTCGAAGATTTGCAACAGATCTCGGATGCAACAAATCGTAGACGCTTGAACCGTATTGCTTTTGTCCAGTTCAACAATACGAAGCATTTAATGAATAAACTCACAAATTATAATAAAGCTGTTTATAATGACAAAATTGATAGCGATGGTAAAAGCACCGTTTATCAAGTGTGATTTTTTATAGCTGTTGATTTTGGTACATTTTATGGGCTTGTCTAATAGACATGATAATTGTCCCTTTTGTTAAATACAGCGCCACCATTCTGGCCGACTGGTAATGGGGCAGCCGCTCTTCAAGCACCTGTCTGGGCTTCGTTGGTCCTCGCATCGCTGGTGTTCTTCATCAAGCCGTAGATAGGCCGAGACATATGCATCAGCCGTTCACCATGACAACATCACAAACAGTTTTGGACAGCATTGTTCCTCCACATGTTACAGCATTAACGGCACTGTTACTGCGGTGTTGCAAGAGTGCAGTCAAGCCTGTACTTTGCGAGTATAGACAATTTCATTCAGACATCCAAGTATCAAATAAAACCGAAAAGTACGAATCTTGCTATAGAAAATGTCTTCCAACCTTCTGTCAAAAGACTCAAATTTCGATAACATTTCCAAAGATTTGGAAAAAAATCATTACTTACCGACTGTACGTAGTGGTTATTAACATCAAGTTAATAATGTACTTAATCATTTGTTTTAATTTTTTTTATTTGATGCTAATTTGCATATACATGTAATACATTCTGATTCATGATATGGTACTCTAAAGAACTTCATCAATTTTTCTGGTATCGTCAGCAAGGAGAATTTTTTTTAGCAAACAAAAGCTGTCAATGTGACATGCCTAACGTTACTGATTTGATGCATCATGATAGCGCGCATATCCAGTGAGGCGGGTAGGGAAATTCCGACAAACTGTTTGCGTGTTTGACTATACGCTGTATAGAGTACCGAAGTCCGACGTCAGTTGCCGCGGCAACTGGTTCCAAACACATGCAGTTTAGAATGTATTCTGGTTCCAAACATTGCATTGATTGACGTCATCACTTCGGTACTCTATACAGTAATTGAATGATGGTGAACGGAGACATTTCGCTTTTGTTTCGTTTTGCATGTTGATACACTGTACATACACCCCAAAACGCAGCGTTAAATTGATTCCACGTGGCATCTGTATTTTAAGCCATTCGTCCAATGCAGTGCATATGCATTATGTATGGTAAATGCCCCGCTCCCGAGAACAATTTGTGGCGTCACGTTTCGTTCCAAAACCTGGCCGTGTCCCGGTTTGAATTGACGAATGACAAAATGTCTGAATTAACAAATTATCTCCACTTTGATTGTTCTTCCGTTACCGTTTAGTTTTAGGTACAACAATTGTCAGAAAGACCAATTTTAGTGTAGAATCATAATTACCAGTATAGAAAAGCATACCATTAGGCCTACGGTGGTTTCCGGAAGTCGCCAATTCGGCCGATTCACAACTCGGTGCGCCGCCAGCGGCAACCGGGGAGAGGCCAAATTACGCAGTGCATCATGGGAAAAAGTCGACATCGCAAAACCGGAAGTGGGTATCGCCGATAATGCATCGACCGTACTTCTTACACCCCTTCTCCGCTAAATCTATCAACTCCTCTCTCTTCTTTCCCTGCACAAGGTATTCCCGATTAGTCAAAAAATTGCTTTAACTCATCCACTCGCATGAAATCCATACTACTGTCCACCATCTAATACAACGCGATAGACGCGATGTCGACCCCGAAAGTGGGAAATTGGCCTTTCCCGGCTTGCCGCTCGCGGCGCACCGAGTTGTGAATCGACCGAATTTACACATTTGGTGCGTGACGTATGATGGAAGTAATTTTCTGCAAAGTCTTCATTGTAAAAACAAAAGTATTAACGAGGTTCGACATTCAAGCTTTTAAACTGTCAAATTCGACGATTTTTCTGGAATCGTTGGAAATAATATCGGTTGAGGGGTATACGAGTCAGGGATGTAAGTTTGCGTGCAAAAGCTCGATTGCATGTTTTTTTACGTGTAAAATGGCTAGTAAACTTACCATGTATAATCGGGCTCCCCGAGTGCCCGTTTTCGGGCACTGGACAACAACTCCACTCGCATTCCTGAGGATTTGATCTCGTTTTGAAACGTGTATGTAGTTATCCAAATACACGTATACGTATATATAACATTTTAATTCCAAAACCAAGGTAAAATTGGCGCAATATACATTGTATGGGCATACAATAAACGAATGCAAACTATGTTAATAAGTGAAACATCATACCGTTGCGCTGAAAAACCCACTTCTTCGAATAAGTAAACACGTATTCGTTTATTTCAACGCTCGAAATTAAAAATGATTTAAATGATTGTTGCAATGTTAAGGACACACTTTATTGTTAAAAAGCTATAAAATCAATCCAACACAAAGCTTTTGTTAGAAGAGATGTGGAATACCGATTTTAATCATTTAACAGCATTATTCACATTCCCTGATTTCATAACCCACTTCCAATAAATGTATGTCAATTATTAGCCATCAAAATAAAACTTATGCATATTAACTATATACCTGCCTCTTGAGGGCGTTATTTGGTCAATATCAGGGAGAGCCAGTGGTAGTTAATTTCGCTGGTTCGCATGCGGTATCATCACAATGCGGTACTACATAAAGCAAGTCAAGAAGACAGAGGATACCCGCTAACCGTCCCATTTGCAGTTCCGCCTCATTGGAATGAAAACGAGGCTGCTCTTGCAAAAACAAAGAATCTTTCACATCGTTACTATGTAGGTTGGTACGCCATTGTGTACTGCCGGTGTAGCCTCTCTATCGACCCAACCGCGCAAAGTGCTAATCCAAAAGCCTTGGCGACGGCTAATCCCTTCTTTCATTAAATATTGTAAAGGAAATGCAAAGCATTGTGGGTCGCTGAAATGACTTTGCCATAGACCCTTAACGTGTCAACATACAGGATGTTACACTGCATTACAGTATACAAATATTTACTGCTTCAAGTGGTGGAAAATAGAATGCTCCATGGATCATCGAGGGAGGCTAGTTTTACCGCACTACGAGATACATGTAAAAGCAGTAAATATTTGTTTTGTAACACCTCACCCTCAGATTCTCCTTGATTTTAAAATGTTAACATTATTTAAATCTAAATACAGTTAAAATGGACTTCTTTTTTTAATACAAAATTAGTTGAAAATGTATTTGCTCTTTTCAAAACCACCCCTTAACGAAATGTTTGAACCCAGCTCTTTAGCGCTGGCACTTTGGAACAATACGCGTTACGCGCAACGCTCAACGCGCACACCCGCACGCATCTGCACACAAATACCGCGCCATGGGTATAGTACTTTGGTTGCTAATGGTATAGCACTTTGGGCCGTGCACCGAAAGATAGCAAAATAGAAAATGCCATGTGACTCGCTCTCGGCCAATCAAGACACAGAATCTGTGGATGAGGTGTTTTAATTTGTGCTATTCCGCATCCCGTTGAAGCTTGAATTTCAGTCACTATGAAATTCGGGCTCATTTTGTAGTATTGCACATGCCTTAGTGAAGATAATTAGTCGAGTGACCGGGTCACGTGAGAGGGTTTAACCAATAATATGGAAAAGAAACCGGATTCTCACAGGAGTCTGATTTTCATACGACACCGTGTCGGATTCGGTATTTTTCGGCTACAACTTCAGGTTTTTTTTGGTTACCGACACACTACGATGAATAGCCGTAGCCTGTAGACAAAAACGCCCGTTTCTGACACGGCTGTACAGTGTGAAGTGCCCTCCATCCATTCAATACCAGACAATGGTAGTCTGGTAGACGTCAGCTACATAAGAGTAGCAAATTAGGTTTTGTTTTTGGTCATCTCAGCCTGATTAGTAATTTACTACTAAACCGCAGAGATTATGCAGCGTTTTTCATTAAAATCCAAGCTAGTCAATTTTCTTTTCAAAACATCTGCATTACCAAGAAATAGTGTAGCCCTAAGCGGTACGACTTGGCTACAGTTTAATCACCAAATACGACTAATTTTGTATTGATCAGTTGGCTCGATAGTTTTTAAAATTAATAAATGAAATAATTACAATTTATTATTTATTAGTTTTCCTCCACAAACTAAAAGTCAGAAAATAACATTTTCAAAGTGAACAAAGAAACTGGCAGGAGCGGGGATTCGAACCTGCGACCTCCGGGTTACTGTACGGTACGGTAACCCGGAGGTCGCAGGTTCGAATCCCGCTCCTGCCAGTTTCTTTGTTCACTTTGAAAATGTGTTCAAATTTACCTAGTCAGTTTCCCTTGTAGATTGTTAGAAGAAAATAAAATTACGAGTTTAATCTATGTATGCACTTCAAACTCGGGATAGGTTAATCTCGCAGAAAGGAGCAAAAAGGAACTTATGAACGCAATACTGTTTTCTTTACACCAAACGCTGCCAACGTCTTGACAAAATTACTTTTCTTGGAAGATCTGAATCGATAATGGAGGTATGATCCTAGTAGTTGCGGAAATCCATAGTTATTTAAGCGAATCTGGGCTGCAGTATTTCTGAAAATTAAATAAAAGACACTATTTTCTGCCACCGTTTTCTATACTACTTCATTATTGTTAATAATCATAAACAATGTTACTTTTAAATTACCTTTACGCCTAACCCAGACCTTTTATACGTAATAAAAATAAACATTTCAACTCTTCCCCCGTCATTTAGGCCTATATATCCAGCACTATTAGAGTTTGTTTTTTTTAAGTTAGACGACGTCGCCCCGCGCGTTTGCAAACCCACTTTTGTTAAATTCTCACTTTCGAACATCAAGGCAATCCGAACTTAACTTTCAAGAGACGCTTACAGCATTGTAATTTATCATCAGTTTAAAAGAAAATTACCTTCTACACTTGCTTTTCAAAGTATGCTTAAAGAGTCTCGTCGAGATAATAAAAAAATTAAACGTTTGGGCGACTGGTGTTGCAAGGATCGTTTCAGCGAGCTGAAGGGAACACAGGAATTTTGTGTGGAGCTTAGGCCTATTTGAGCCCATTTAAAACCATTATTTTAACTTCAGATATTCCAGTTTGGCACTTGAGGGCGTATTTTGTGAGTCGGTGCCCTATTTTAAAACTTATTTCAGAGGCACGTGACCATGTAGGGAAAGTAGTCAGGCACCATTCTAAGGCCGTGTCCAAATAGAGTATTTTGTGGCTATGGCTTCAGCTTTTGTCACTGGCCCGCTACAGTGAATAGCCGTAGCCGCAGACGAACACGACCGTTTCTGACGCAGCGTTAGTTTTGATAGTACTTTAAGCAATACTGAAAAGTTTGAGTATTAAATAGGAAATTTTTTACTGATATATCCCCACAGGGTCAGGAACCGAAAAAATCTGAGAAAATATCCAATGTTGTTTAGCACTGGATACACAAAGCCCAATTTTTGAGTTCAAGACTTGTCGCGAAGGTTGTGTAAAAATGGGTTATAATTAGTGTGTGTTACCATTAGACGTTGACTACAACCTACTCTGTACAGTATACGGTCATTCATACACAGTGTACAGAATATGCCGAGTAGGCCTACATGTTAATTACGGACTCGGCTTTGACGCATGTAACGTAACAGATTGCGTAAGTGTGTTTAGAGAGTTTCTATAAAGGATAGTTCGTTATTTACCAAGATTTTTTTCTTCTGTTCTTACCCTTTTCTGTGGGTATCAAAGTAAAATATTTCCGTTAGATGTGGCAGGATGCGAGTTACCGGACTCTCAATTCTTCTGGAGGCGGAAATTACGTGCAACAGTCTGCATTTCATGGGTACTAATCCCAGCCCACGTTGTCACCGTTTTGTTTCTTCAGCCAGTCTATCAGAGGGGAAAAGTATTCCTGAATGGCCGACGGGTCGATGAATTGCTGCCCCGTAAGCACCTCGAGAGCCTCCCACCATGGCACGCTGGTTCCCAATGATAGCATATCACTGCATGAATGAAAAACAGTCAATGCCGAAAGTATTAAATAGAGCGTTTAAGTTGACCCCGAGAACGTACGAGAGCTTACGAGAAACCGAACTTCTGGGCACCTCGAATAGGAGCTTCAACGTGTATAAAGCGAGTAGTTTTCTTGAAATAATCGTTTTTGGCGCCGTTCTTTTTACTGAAAGGTAGATACAAACTTTTAGGAAAATATTGTTTTTCATTTCAATTTACAAAATGTGAACGATATATCAAATTAGGGAAAAGGGGAACGAAAAAGTCTAGTACGTCATACGTACGTCATTCCCCATTGTTCTGGTGGTTCACGCGCCAGTCTTAATAGCGTAGACCATAATTATGCAGTATAAGGCGGTCGTCCCGTATGTTTGTATGTTCACTTACGTCCGCAGCGTGCGCATGCAGTACAGGGGTTTTGGGGTCGGGCACTCTTCCCGACAACGAGCCAATCACGTTGCAACCCGACGCTCAGGTCAAACATGTTTTTCCTACTTTTCTTTAATAATTTAGACAGTCATGCATGTTTTCATATATTGTAAAATTAATTTGGAATTTATCATCCATATTTATGGCCGTTTCATGGTTCAGATCTTCGTCAAAACAAAGTATTATAGAAAACAAAATCAACCACACGTAAAAATCCTTTAGCCGGCGGCTCGGAGGTGCCCGGAAGTTCAATCGTGACCTTTATGCGCGAGACTTACACCGTCTATACTGGCTAAATCAATGCAGGAAAATGTTGACAGTTCATTTAAGAAACCATTTTTTGTAGCAGCAGATCATTTGGACCCTTTTTAAATAATCTCACAGGAGCTGACCAGATATCGTTGCATTGCAAGTGGATCAAGCCCGACAATTTTAACCCAGTTGGTAGAGCGCAGGTACGGTATTCCGGAGGTCGCAGGTTCGAATACCGCTCCTGTTATTTTTCTCGGTTCACTTTGAACATTTGTTTTGGGTAAAAAACGCCAACAAAGTTGGTGAATATGCCCAGTCTCTTAGACTGCTGCGGTTTAAAGCAAAAACTTTTAGAAGCCTCCCCCCCCCTCAAAAAAAAAAAAGAAATTACAAAATTAATCTGGATCCGCCCCTGTCATGTTTTGAACTCAACCCAACTTCATTACAACTCTTGTGAAAAGAGGCGTGGGCGAATTACAAGAGCTGTTTGTTTAATATATTTACTTACAATATTGGGGTTGGTGTGGAAATATTTGTTCAAATGTAACTAATATTAGACGACTACGTCGTGCTATCGGGGGAGCGAAAAAAATACCTTTTCTGTAGCTTTTAATTTGGGTAAATGAAATACCCCGAGAAATGTATTAAATGGTTGACAGTTTTTAGGAAATCCTCCGAAAGTCCTCAAATCTCTGGGGAAAATATCAAAAACGTGTTTCTTCCAAAGGCATGATTTTAACACCCGCCCCCAAACGGGCTAGGACCACGCCCACTCCCCACCAGACCTTACCTTAGTTTCTTTCCAGCCGCCTTGGAGTCATAGTTGTTGCATAGATGTAATGGTCCCACGTGACCCGACTCTTTACACATCGCACGGTGGAACTGAAACTGTATGACGAAACTAATGAAGTACCTGTAGGGAACAAGGTTGTCAAATTCTCAACCTGGCTGCACTCATCACCATGAAAAACCTTCCCAATCGATTCAAAAACTGTGCCCCCGACAAAGCTCGAGTTATTTAATTTAGTTGGTTGCAACAATGATGATTTCAAAATTCTGCAGTGACGATTCATATATAGGTCAGGTAGCCACCAAAGTCACGTGACCACTTGATGACGTCACAGGGGGAATTCCTTCGGGTTCCGAAAAAAAAAAAAAAACTCGTTTTCGTTAAGATTCGGGATGTTTGCGTTAGTGGTCGCCGTGGTATAACAAGAATATGTCTGTTGTGGATCCTGAAATTTATCGAAGCTCGCCTAATTGGCAAAAAATGAAAGCCACACCTTTGGATTATTTTGCCGTCCAGATTTGAATAAGAGTATTTTTTTTAAATGTTGCCACTGATGACGTCACTTTCTTTTTAATAGGTATGGCTGCCTGACCTACGATTTACGAGTACTACGATCTACGAGTTGTCAGGGAACCAGACCTCTTGCAATTTATGGTCATTGAACAAAATGAAGAGCGAAAGTAAGGGTAGAATTACTAGACAAAGTTCATATGACGTCTTCCCACGTACCAACTGTGGGGCAGCAGGTCTAAGGATCACAGTAATTACCTTGCTTTTGTTGCTCCTTGCTATCTGGCAGTACTGTTTTGTACTGTTGTTTTTGTTTGTGATGGCTAAATAAATAATAATAACTCGCTTACCGTATATAGGGAGTTCCCGATGGTATGTGATATTTAGCACCAGGGTCAAAGTCTTCTTCGGTCCTTTTAATAGGCGGCTTCAGTCCTTGGTAGTGTAACCTGAGTGTAACAGCAAAAAAATATCAAAATATGATTTTAGATTTACATGGGGAGAGTACAACTATAAGGAGATTTTTTTCGGGCATATCATTAGGCCTAACACTGGGATTGACATTAAAAACCTTAAATGTTTGCAACTGCAAGAAGGGACATGGTGGTTTAAAGCCAAAAATAAATAACGAAATTCTGATTCATGTAAAATAACCTACTGCATTGTCCCTCTCAGGTCACCTTCGGCTGTCTTCATAACAAAAAGCGTGCGCACATTAGAACTTTCGATGACAAGAACCTATTCGACTACAATGTAAAGCATATCCGAGTTTCCACCATTCTTTAATGGCACCTGTTACTAGCCCCATACGCATTAGATCATACAATGGATGTTCTCCGACAGCAAACTATTTCCACAGCAAGCGAGCGTACGCTCATTATATTAACCACGGTGAAAAGAATCAATTTGAAGCCAGGGTCTACCTGAGTTTCCACCACTCTTCGTTGTAGGATTCCGGCTTGATGTCGCCCCTGAACACGCCCCATCGCCACTTGTCAATCAACAGCCCGAATGGTAGGAAAGCAATCTTGCTCAGAGCTACCTTCATGAGGTAATTGATGTCGGCCTCTGATTCATGAAAGAAGCATATTCAATTAGCTAATACCCAATAACTGGACGGTTACTCACAATATTGTAATTTAATTGATTTTCCCCCTACCAATACATTACGGAAGAAACCTGTCATTTTGAATGAAGCAAAACACTTCATGCACTCTTTTTGGTCTTCATAGAAATTTTTCTTTTTTAATATACAACACCTGAAAAAAATCCCCGCCATCTGATTGGTGGATCGTCGAACACGCGCATTGAATTATTCGTACCAACGCATGGCACCGCAAAAATATAAGTTCTATTTAACGGTACGCATTGAATAGAACTTCCATAATTCTACAGTCACACTGTTGGTGGCGCTACGCCACAGCTGTCATTCACACAAAATGGCGGACGATGTTCGCGAATCACCGTTTGTTCTCCTAACAGACGATGAAATATGGACTCGTAGGTGATGCTGACGCCGCTAATACAAAGAAACAAATTAAATACGCAGTCAAACGATTAGATGAATTTGCAAGACACGCAGGAACAACAATTGAGCTTTAACTGATTTGGAACTGGACAACTTTTTGTCGCGGTTTTATGCGGGACCGAAAAGGGAAAACGGCACGTTGTTGTAGACAAAGAAATCCATGCATGTAACCCGACGAGGATTTATTAATGTTTTAAATTCGTGCAATGAAGAATAATTTCATTCGGTTACAGATGGA
Organism: Hippasteria phrygiana; assembly: GCA_037893225.1. Lineage (NCBI taxonomy): Eukaryota > Metazoa > Echinodermata > Asteroidea > Valvatida > Goniasteridae > Hippasteria > Hippasteria phrygiana. The sequence goes on from JAZGUH010000628.1 coordinate 799,086, forward strand.
ATGTCCCATTCCACTCGGCTTCGCCTTGTGGAATAAAACATTCAATCTGTCACCTCATGAAATTATTTTTACCATTGCACTCATAGACGTTCATTATTTGTATATGCTCCGTGCAAAGATTGCCCTATATACATTATACACTAAGAATTTGATGCGTCCCGCTCCTTAATCTAAAATTGAAACATATCTGTAATTTAACAGTAGTTTCCGAGTTCCACGCCCAAAAAGCATCGACACAGCATCAGGTTACTGAGCCACGCTTAACTTAAACATACCTTCGATACTTCAGTTTGGTCTTTATGTCGCAGTTTACTGCTGTTTCGCATATCGTTTCAACTTACTGGTTGATATCTTTTTGCAGTGTATTTTGTAGCACATGCCAAATAAATGTTTGTTCTCGTATTTTGATATATCTTTTAATGCTTTTGAGTTTTTACATATTAATTTGATATTACATGCATGCATGCAATTGATAGTTTATTTCAGTAACTAATTAAAGGTCAGAAGTCGACTAAAGCTGTTTTTACCTGAGTTTTTATACGGCACCTGTGACTTAAAGATATTGTCAAATAAAAAAATAGCTGGCCTAACGTTTCGAACTTAAGCAAGTTCTTTCTCAAAGGCAAATAACAGAGTACAAGAAACAAACATGTAGGGAACACACATGCGAGAGGGGGTGGGTGGAGAAACACAATATATTGTCAAATTAGGAGACGGCAAACATAGGGCAAGTTTATGCCAGTTGGCAGGGCACCAGTGTGGTAAGGCCGTGTCTGAAATGGGCGTCTAGAGCTACAGCTACGGCTACGTCACGCGTAGTTGTAATGGTCGAACACCTAGACAATAGCCCTAGACATGCGATTCGGACGCAGCCTAAGACTGAGGTCGCAGGTTCAAATCCTACAGTCAGTTTTTTCATTCACTGTGTGGATAACCGAGTAAAACGATTAATACAATGAGAACCGAAACTCACCTTCATTGTTCACCACTTTATCCAGGAGTCCAATCTCGTGCAGATAATCTTGCGTGACTACAGACAGCGCGATCGTGTCCCCTACAGCCTCGTGGAACCCGGGATTGGCTCCACTGCTAAAGATGACTGGCTGGTCGTGGTACTGTAGGTAATACTCGCAGTGACCCATCTCGTGGTGCACTGTGTACAAATCCTCCATCGTGATTTCCGTACACATCTTGATTCTGCAAAGAAAATTCAAATGATTCCATATTGTATATGGTATGCTCAAACACGTCTAAAATAAGCATACCTGGACTTGAGTCAAAAGTTGACTGCGGATAACTGAATACAGTACCGGTACTGTATACTGGGGGCCGCTGTTACGTAAGTCAGACTCAAACTCCTGGAAAGTCTAGTCTCTGAATTACCTGGTCCCAATTTCATGGCTCTACTAAACACAGCTTTCCACGCTTACGATCACCATTTTGCGCTAACAGCGCTAGCGGAAAAAATTCTGCGCTAACCCTGTAAGCACAGAATCCTTAGTTACGGGATGTACGCATGCTCAGGAGCCAAAATTCCCCGCTAACGCGTGAAATACGCTTGCCGTAAGCACAGAATTTCCTGCTACAGTAAGCGGGGATTTTTCGCTAACGGCAAGCAGAGCCATGAAATTGGGCCATGGTTAACCAGTTTCAATGGAGCTTTTTCATGTGAAGTCACCAGTCCATATTAGGCCGCATAGTGTAGTGGCGGTAATGAAGTACCTAAAAGAAACCAACCAATCATGCTGCGTAGTTTAACCTGCCCCATGTACTGGGAAGCACCCAACAGCGGTCCACGCGTGTTGTTTACACCCATAGAGATAGGTCACGTGGGTGAAGAGGGTTACTATGGGATTTATACGAGGACAGACCCCGAAGTTTCGAAGATCACAACAAGTGATTATATAATCAAGTTGAAATCAACGTTCTCCTTTAATCGTGCTATCCAAGCCTAGGACCAACTTGTGGGATTGCGTTTTCAGTCTCTGCCCGATTCCATAGCTTTTCCCCAGAATAACATTTCGGGATTTTCCTCCCACCTCACTACTTACCTTTTTTTCATCATGTTCTTTCCATGAGTTGACATGTTTTCGAGCTACAGTTGACGTTGTGCACCTTTTGTGAATATTTGGTGTCGTAACCAGAAAGTTACAATTGAATTTTAACTTTCACCGTGAACAAAGAACACTGACATGAGCGGGATTCAAACCTGCAACCTCCGGGTTACAGTACCAGTCTCCCAATCTGCCAGTAGCTTGTTCAGTGCGACGCTAGTCAGAAGTCATAAACCCATAATGCCGTACAGCCAGGGATCACGCCCCAACTTTACGATACAACCTGGGAAGTGACATTGTGGGGATCACTCAATGAGGATACGACATTTTAACTTATAACATTATCAAAATCCCACTCCTGAAAATTGATTAAAATTACAAAGTTAGTTTCCTTTGTGGTTCGTTTTATTACAAAGTATTGTAAATTTACAAAGCGAACAACGAAAACTGGCAGGAGCGAGATTCGAACCTACGATTTCCGGAATACCGTACCGGAATTTCCGGCGCTCTACCGTACCGGCGCGCTCTACCGTACCGGCGCTCTCTACCGTACCGGCGCTCTCTACCGTACCGGCGCTCTCTACCGTACCGGCGCTCTCTACCGTACCGGCGCTCTCTACCGTACCGGCGCTCTCTACCGTACCGGCGCTCTCTACCGTACCGGCGCTCTCTACCGTACCGGCGCTCTCTACCGTACCGGCGCTCTCTACCGTACCGGCGCTCTCTACCGTACCGGCGCTCTCTACCGTACCGGCGCTCTCTACCGTACCGGCGCTCTCTACCGTACCGGCGCTCTCTACCGTACCGGCGCTCTCTACCAATTGACCTATCGCGGTCGAATCGCGTCAACGCAGCTTGTGAATTATTGTCCAATCACATCAATTATAATTCCACGTGGAACGCGCAAAATCTGAGACAAACACAAATTACCACACAAAATTCCCATAGGGTTGTCAAGGGGCGTGGTTAACTCGTAAACGGCGTTAGGTCAATTGTGCTATCTTGCCCTCAAATTTACGTAGTCAGTTTCCCTTAAGTTAAATTTAATCAAACTCTTTACCTGACTTCTCTGTTCTTGAAGAAGTTGTGGGCGGATCCGTGACAGACTACTTCCCGGTTCTTGGGTTTCTCAAACATGGAGTTTTCCCAGAAGCTGTCAGGCATAGGATCCATGCCGAGGGACTTAAAGAACCTCTCGGCAACCTTGAACATCTCATGCACCGTGTAATGTTGACGATCCATCTCCTTCGAGACATCCAAGTCTGGTACGTCGGGATAAGGGGTGACCAGCCGATAGATGTTGTTCCACTGCTGCCCCCACATGTTGCCTTAAAAGAGGAGATTTTTCACCCAGACGTTAGAGGAACCATTAATTCGATTTCTTTTCACTATTTTGCTTTAAAACACTCTACTTAACCATTTTGACCTGCTTCTGTAAGCAAAACATCATTAATTTCCAAATTACATTACTTATGCAAAGGGCAGACATCTCGATAATTGCATTTTGCGTTTTCACAAAGAGACGCAAAGATGCCTGCCCCTTGAACGCGTACAAAACGTATTGCACGGAAAGGCGTAAAAGTAGGTCAACCGAGATTTTCGTTTTCACGAAGAGACACACATCTTTGTTACATTCTCAGCTGCGCGCACGTAAACACGTGCGCTCCTTCCATATTGAAAAACACAATTAACAGAAAGGGCCACAATGTAAGCAAACCTGAATTTTCGTTTTTACGAAGGGACACGCATCTTTACTAATTAATTTAGGCTAATTAACCACGGTGTTAATTCTAATTACTGGGTTCACGTAAAAATTCACCTCTCATAGAATCATGTGAATGTTTTCCTTACTGCACAAAGTTGTTGCAAAGTAGTATTTTTTTCATTCTTAAAATAAGAGAAACTTTTCTTGCGATTATCTCGAAAACGCTTTTTCTTCAAAATCCACATGTGTGTCTCTTCGTGAAAACGGTGACGAATTATTATTTCTATTTGAAGTAAAACGAAGGTCGTGGTTTTAATTCTTTTAAAATCTTCCCTCGCTTACACATGCATAAGAGGGCGATGTTTTTGATTCGTAAAACCAAAAATGTACCAAAAGTTTAAGTTATCCTTTAAAACTTCTTTGAATAAATACTGGTTAAATGGATTTCAAATAAGCTATTTAGTATGGAAATCAACTAACACAGGGAATCATATCCGGGAAGCGTAAAACATGTTCATTATTTTTGTACGTATTAAATGTGCGTATTAAATGTACGTATTTCTGTACGTATTATCCGATGGCATTTTTGCATTGGCCTATAATAAATGTAAAAAGTTGCATTAAATTTTGTTTTGCAATAACCCTGAAGAATTACGACAAAGGGGCTGGACATTTATAGTAACATGAAAATAATGCTTTCCTCCATGCACTAATGTCACAATAAACCTACTACCTGACCTCTTTAAGATTTACGCGTTCGGTTTAATTTACGAGTTTTAAGCCCTTTTCACATCTATTTTACGCCATTTACTTTTAGGGCACGAATGATTAAACCTCAAAAAGAACATCAATCATTTTTTCCCGACAGCTTTCCAATAATGTTCTCACAAGCGCGGGACTCAATTCCTAGGTCTAATGAGTGTGACTTTGGTTTATCATTCAAAGCGCAATTCATTCGCTCAACAGGTATTAATACTCCGTGCAATTTGTTTCCATACTGGATGAAGAGAAAAGCTTTAAGTAAAATTAATAAATCATCCGCTGTAAGCTCGTTTATCACAGCTGCAATGTACTCTAAGAATACCGGTAATGGTTTCTCTGAAATGATCAGAAACCATGAACTGATAAACCATTATTACTCGAAGCTTACCCTACATAATAGATGTGATGTAAAGTGTATTAACTAATTAGCCCTCGTACTATTTAAAAAGTCAAAATCAGTCAAAATTTCCTTCCACCTTCCCTGCTATACTTTTACACAGACATGATCAGATTACGTGGTTTTGTACTGTGGCAGGAGGGTCAAAACAATCACCTTGACTGATTTTGACAACAACATGGCTCAGAATGTATGTTTGCATAGGAGGGTTTTAATGCAGTGATATTAGGCCGAGCATAATGCGTGATAATGGTCCTTTAATTTAACCCCAACAGCCCAAGCCTTTTTACTAGAATCCTTCCCTAACCACACAAACTCCAACACTGTAGTAAACCAATGGCACATTCTTTGTACTTAGACAAAATCAGGGCATCAAGTTCCATGCAAAGTGATGGTGCCAAGGCTCTACAGTACCCAATCACACAAAATTCAACACAAATGGGGTGTTTGATTTTGGCAGGTTAGGGATGTTTTGTCCGTGTACTGGCTGAAATTTCTATTTAATACATTTCCATCTACTAGTATTAACGAATTAGAAGAGAACGGTATTTTTGAACGTGACATGTCTAATTCCTTCTCGCATAGCAGGGATGTAGTCGAGTCCATCACAAGTCCATCACAAGTCCATCACAAGTCCCCGAAAGTCCCCGAAAGTCCCCGAAAGTCCCCGAAAGTCCACCACAAGCCTCAAGTCATAATCCCAATTACAAGCTATTCAAATGAGTTTTGACAAAAGCATTCCTTTTTCATTGTTCATCCAGTTACTTGGGACCGGCTTTACGAAAGGACTTCTGAGTGGACTTCTGAGTGGACCGTTTGCGAAAGGACTTGCGGGGACTCGACTACAGCTCTGTCGCATAGTATAATGAAATATTTGTGGACGAATAAATAAAATGCAGAGTGAATTGCATTCCATTTGTCCTTCGCAAAGTACATTGTTTTATTATGTGGTATGCGAGAAGGAATTAGGAGCGTCCCGCTCATAATTGAAAATTGTAAACTTATTAAAATATGGTGCATATCGGTCGATTTTGTGTGTGGAATTTCTCATAGCAAAGTTCTGAACTTATCTAACAATAACAAACTAACAATTTAAGATCAACATTTTTGGAGGGTGATACACCGCAAAGCATGGACATAACAGCTTCAAGCTTCATGAATCAGCGATCATCAGAGTTGTATTTGAGTCCCTGCAAGTCCTTTCACAAGTCCTTTCACAAGCCCAGTCAGAAGTGCTTTCATAAAGCCGGTCACTGGATGAACAATGACAAAGGAATGCCTTTGTCACAGCTCATTTGAATAGCTTGTGATTGGGATTAGGACTGGGGGCTTGTGATGGACTTGCAGGGACTTGCAGGGACTTGCAGGGACTTGCAGGGACTTGCAGGGACTTGCAGGGACTTGCAGGGACTTGCAGGGACTTGCAGGGACTTGCAGGGACTTGCAGGGACTTGCAGGGACTTGCAGGGACTTGCAGGGACTTGCAGGGACTTGCAGGGACTTGCAGGGACTTGCAGGGACTTGCAGGGACTTGCAGGGACTTGCAGGGACTTGCAGGGACTTGCAGGGACTTGCAGGGACTTGTGAAAGGACTTGCAGGGACTCGAATACAACTCTGGCGATCATACTCACCGAGTAGATGGGCCGGTATTGGGCCGTTGATGTCGACTTTATCCTTGCCGTAATGCTCGGCTAGTTTACGGCGGACGTAGGCATGCAGCTGCACGTACATTGGTTTGACCTCTCCGTAGATCTCGTCAAGCATCTTTTCAAATTCATCGCCTTTCATCTCATATTTCTCTTGCCAGACTTCGCTCTCATCGGCATAATCTAAGGCAAAATCAAGAGTAAAATTGTTACAATGACAAACATGAGTTAAATTAACCGCCAAAAAAACTGTCCGAAGACTATGCACCAACAACAAAACTCTCATCCGCGCCAAAATCGTCCCATGCGAATTCAGTATATGACAACATCGACCAAAAACTCCAGATGCCGTCAAAAATGTGCACACAGTTGGACATAAAATATATTTTAGGACACCTGTTCCTTCAAATTATCAATTGTTTCTGGATCTGATCCGATTCTTGCAATTTGTTTTAATGTTAATTCTATAATCGAATTTCAGATCATTATTTTCGTGCATGTATATATTTAATCAGCTCAAGGGGTAAAGTGGGGACTTGTTTGCAGGACTGCGGTGTATGTAAACCTTTGACAACTATTCATTATGGAGACCACTCAGAAATGTCAACTTCGTAAGTAAAAGACTTTTTTTGGCCTTACTTTTCTATTTTAAATTTGGGATATTTTAAAGATGTGTATCCATGTTTTTTGGGCATGGCATACCGAAAAATACATTTTCAAATTGAATTGCTCATTCTGTTAGCATTACACTTTAAAAATCGTGTTTTGCAATTAAACAATCTTGTAAACAGGTTTAGAGTATTAACATTACCGGTACGTGTCCAATTCCTAAACATCAATGTTCAATGGCGAAAGACTATATCTGTCAACACTCAACTTGCTGAAGTATTTAACCATGTTTTCAAACTGATAGAAAGTGTTTAGAAAAGTGTTTAATTGCTAAACACAGTTTCTGCAGTGTATAGTTTAGCGCTTTCCAATCAGATATTACACAAAAATCGAATTGTAAGTAACATATAATTATTAAGTTTCTATTCTTGCAATAGAGCGTGTAAGTTGACCCCGAGAACATACGAGAGTTTACGAGAAACCGAACTTCCGGGCACCCCGAATAAGAGCTTTAACGTGTAAAGCGAGTAGTTTTCATGAAATAATTTGTTTTGACGCTGTTCTTTTTACTGAAAGGTAGATCAAAACTTTTAGCAAAATATTATTTTCAAAATATTAATCCATCGCGCGCAAAATAAAACCAAATAGATTGCAGAGCGTAGTAAGCATTTTTTGGTAAAAAAAGAAAAGATTTCCTCCATTTTCAGTTTATAAGGGAAATCTATTGCATTAACATTTTCAGGGAGAGCCCGGACACTACAGCTTTAAAGGCTTGTGCTTACTGTTCGTTCGTGCTGCTTCGTTCTTCAAGTCGACATATTGTACATACAGCGGACGGATCTTTCTCCCGACCCCATCACGCCATCCTTTCCAAGCCCAAAGTAGTTCCTCGTAGTCATCCGATTTCGCCAACAGGTTCTCCAGGTCCGGTTCTAGCGTCAGACAGTCTCCGTTATCTCGGCACACGGTGCCTTTTCCGTAAATACTCTGCATTTCATTGTCTATCTTCGTCAGTTGTCTACATTTTTGAAGGACAGTAAATACTTCATTACCCTCAAAGCAACCTCATGGGCAAATGTAAAGGTATTGTACGTGACTGGTCATTGCAGACAGCTGCAATTTTCAGAAATGGGCGGGTTTAGGGGTTAGTATTTTATAGGAAATATCGTTTCACTGACCTGTTCCAAGTTTTGCGTTCTTGGATGGCAAAAAAAAAAAACACCGAGAAAAACGGCGTTCGTTTTCAACCGTCGGGCGGCAGTCTACTGGATTTGTGATAGCGAACTCTTGTAAAATAAGCCAGATTTTTGTAAACGGGATCGTTTTCAATTGGTCACATAACTCTACGCGAGCCGACTGGTTACAACCCGTCGCTTCGGTACTTTGCGCCCGTTCTCGGATTGTTAACCCATTTAAGACGCAACGCGTACTAACTACATTCGGTCAATAGAGGGCAGTATTAAAAACAAATCAGTTATTTTTTCCAACGATTGTTACGCGGAACAATAGTTGGAAAACGATATAAATTTCAACTTTTTCTTGAAAACGACAGCACACCAGGTGTCATTTCACAGGATGATTGATACTGCTATTAACTTATAGTCTAGTAAGGTATTTCGTAATAATTCAGTAAAACAAAATTTTGAGGATTACCAATCGTGTACACGACCTTTAAGAATTCACTCATGCTAGTGTTACGCATGTCACATTATGTAACCCTCCTAAAACAATTCAGATTTCAGTGTTTCTAATTCTAATGTTGGGCATCTGCGAGTAGAATTTATGTTATTAGTCCTTAGGGTGATAATATAATAAATAAAACGTGGTGCGTTGTGTATAGGACTATTCACAAGTGTGACGTCATACAGGATCCAGATGTGCAGTGCGATTGAGTACAAACGGATGAAGTACGCATGCGTATACGTATTTTTACCGTACTGTCCACATAGCTCTAAGTAGTTGAACCCCGAAGTTACAGCTATATAGAGTACCGAAGTGATGACGTCAATCAATGCAATGTTTGGAACCAGAATACATTCTAAACTGCATGTGTTTGGAACCATTGCCGCGGCAACTGACGTCGGACCGGTACTCTATAAATAGAGCAGCCTCCAAATTGATAACATTTATATGATTAAATGGGACTTGTATAGGTTTGCATGGTGGGTATGAACAAATTTGCGGCATCACCATGCGAAATTTATCTCTTTTGAGTTGTGTGGTTCTGAGAAGAACCAGTTTGTTTAACTCGACGTTTCGAACAGCATGCTCTGTTCGTCATCAGGATTACTATGGTTGTTTAATCTGAGCCAAAGCTGAGAAAAACAAATGGTTTTATGCAAGCTGCGTTGGAGGAGAAGTAGAGGGGGTGCCGGATTTCAATTTCGCGTAGTGGTTCTTTCCTCGCTACGATTTGACTCCGGTTCGATTCCTGCCCGTATACTGCGCCGTACAATCGCCGCTTACGCAATAATGGCTAGCTCGTAGCCTGCCATACTGATCAACAAGAGAAGTGTATATACGGCTGTTTTATGTATCATTGTGGTGAAAACAGAGGAGTGGGCACAATGGCTTCTTTCAGCTGCGAATTATGACGTCATGCGTACAAGCATCCACGTTCAGTTCTTGAAACTTAAGCTATCCTAAAACAAACAATAATATGGAATTCATTATGTATGGCCTTGTGAGTTTCTTTTATGATCTAAACGCATCAACCGTAACTCCCTATGTCGCGTGAAAAATCGTACTGAAATTGTAGTATTCAAGACTGTTAGAGTTAGAGGAGAAATAAACACGTTCATTTTAACTTTGTAATTAATTTGGAGAATTAATGGTAGAATTGTTATTTATTTGATTGGTTATTCCTCCCCGTTTGTCCCAAAAGCAAAACGCTTTGTGTAGTCCTATATTTATGAACTGTTGACCTTACTTGCGTTTGTCTCTATCTTCTAGGTAGCCGCCCCGTAACAGTAGCATGAATCGACGCTTAAGTGAATCATCATTAAACATCGACGTGTCGAACCGCCGAGCTTGTTTTTTCATCTCCAGCGAGAAATCTCCAATCAGCATCGAGGCAGTCTTGAAATTCTACACCACACAACAACCGAGGGTGAAAGGTTTAACTAACTTTAAAGTTGAGATTATCATGAGTTACTCGTTCACCCCAAAGACCGCAGGGCGCTTTCTGCATTCAAATGTGACATTTCGCAAGTGTACGTGCGCGGTTTGATCCTTCCTTGTGAAAGTCGTATGATTTCACGATCATAATGAAAATATTCACCATGAATTGCCGATTAGAAGCATACGTGCAGTGTTATACAATTATCTATGTAACTTACAGGGACCATGCAATGATTTCTTTTTATCGCAGGAATATAAATGTATGTATAGAAGATTGTTGTCAAATACTACACCTTTCCACGTCATGCGTAGCAAACCTAAGAGTAATGATAATTTTTGTTTTAGATTAAGCATGTCCGTATACATGAGCCAACATTTGATGTCATCAGATAAGCCTACACATTAAAGGCGTCTCCACAACGCGATGTTAAAAAAAACATACAAATCGTCACCGACACCACGAAGTAACACCCAAGTACACCATCACTCAATCGGTACATTTGCGTTTCCACGAACTAACACGCATCTTTATTTCGCCAGTTTGAAGGTTTTTATTATTTTTTTGCTTAACCCAACAAGAATACAAATGAAGTAAATTCCTGTCAACCCTTTCAAAGCGTTTTTCTCCGCATGGTATTTCCGCTACATGCTTTTTATTTTGTGAAGTCAAAAATCGTCACGTAGTGTCCGAACTGCGCGCGCACACTTGGGTGTTAGTTCGTGAAACCGAAATTATTCATTGAGCGGTTTTCACCAAGTAACACTAGAGTGGACTTTACTGGAGTGGAGTTACTTCGTGGTGTCGGTGACGGAATGTGTACGGTGTTCTAACAATGTTCGATATACATTAAAGAGTGCACTATTGCAAAATGGGTACTTTTTTTTCTTCATATTTAGGACTCGTCAGGTCAGAGTAGAGAAGGTTTATATAAAGCATACGCTGAATATGGCTTATAGGCCCTTTCTCTCTTTAGGGCCAACAAAGTACACTTTTCAAAAGAAATTATTATTTAGCCTCCGATTTACTTCATCTTTGTTTTTATTCATGTTAGCTGTCAAAGCAAGAAAAGTTCTAGTTGTAACAATGTTATTACACTGATGATAATAACCTTGTCATAAAGCAGCTGTCTATATACTGATATACAGAACATATTCCAAATTCTCTTTCACTCTTTATTTCGTTCCTTTGCAGTTAATTCATATCAAAATCCTCTTTACAATGTGATACATTCCAAGCAGTTTCTGAAACAAAATGTGCGTATAGTTTTTTCCCCTTTGTCAGTTTTCCCCTTTTGTCAGCCTTTTTGCCTCTTGTGAAAAGACTGATTCGGGAAATGTTTCGAAGCAGATGCGTGCGTGCCCCGTCGATCATTTAACAATGTCAACTGAACATAATAATGTGTTGATATGTTTCACCTGAGAGTTGTGAGTCGTCATGTTCGTCTGGAAGTTCCAGTTGAAATTCGATCCAGCGTATCCCGTCTCAATGGATAACACATTGAGTTCCTTGAGCCACAGTTTCGCTATATCCTCATTGGAAATCTTCTCGCCTTTTATCAGAACGGGGAGATAAAAATCCAAAGAAATACACACAAATTTAAACATGTTTAGTTCCGTTTTCGCAAAAGGAAGAAGGGGGTCCCTTTTGACGTATTTGGTTTACATCCTTCATAGCAATATTTTCGAAGATGGCCCAAATCGAATGAAACACGCAATGGATCGACAAGGAGACATTTTTTTTATATTTTTTTTTATTTTCGCAACGTTTGGCCAGCTAATTTTGTGGATTTGTATATTTCAGGTCCATTCAGTCAGTAAGTTATTTTTTTTTGGGGGGGGGGGGGGGGTTCATTTATTTATTCCTGTAACATTTTTGGCCACCACGATGTCGTGGGTAGACTTGATTTCAAGTCCGAGATCGCGGTTATTTTTTGTCTGCATCAGCCACGCTAAACGTCATTACGCTTATTGGCCATCAGTCATCACACACTGACTCGCGATCTCGGACTTGACCCCCACCTGCATATGGACATTCATGACTAAAATTTACATAATAAAACGGAGGCCATTGAGATGGCCAATCAGAAGACCGACAAAACCGGGTAGGCCGCGTCCATTACCAATAGGTATGTTCTGTTATACTATTCAGTCTCAAATTTGTATGATACTTGGTACGTAATGGTATTTAAAGCCTATAGCTAAATCATTATTAGATCTTATATTAGCAGAAAAATACCAAATTAAATACGTGATTGTTAGTTTTTATTACTAGACGAAAAACGTTACCTATAGACTAATCCGACGAACACAATTTAAAATTAGAAGCCATCTTTGGGTACCCAATCGAGCGGTATCATACACGCGCGCTCGTCATGGCGCGCGCACTCATTGCGCCTTTGACCAATAGGTCAAAAGTAAACACGCGCCAAAGTAAACACGCACCTCAGATGTACTATGAATATTCATGTTATAGAAGATTTTGGCGATTCCGACCAATCAGCTTGTTCCGTCCACTTTTGGACTAATTCGCCATAGGGTGTGTACAAACCGTTGAACGAGATTTCCCAAGTCTGTGATCGAAGGTTAATTTAGACTAGTTCCCGGTCCCTCAATTGTCCTAAGGTTAATTCACAAGAGGGCGCTTTTTCCGGCACAACTGTATTGGCGCTGGCTCTCAGGCTGTCAAAAACCACGATAACATACTTGGAACCAAGTCGTGTGCGGTTAGGTTGGCGATTCAGTCCCTCCCCGATTGCGTGGGTTTCCCCAAGAATAATTGTTCCGGGGTTTTCCTCCCACTACTAAAACTGAAATTTCCTTCGGCATCTTCTCTCAATTCAAACTGGGCCCCGAGGGAGAACAGTGCATTTGCACTGATCAGGCTACCCAGGATAAATGAGCAATATATAAATAAATAAATATATAAATAAAATAAATAGACCGTAAATGTCTATCGCAAGACCAATGTACGCCCCACAATTACGGTGCGTGTAGGCATGAGGTAATTTAAAAAGCAAACAACTTGTTTAACATCATGAAATTACAAACTCGACAGAGAGAGGCCTTTGTTTACTTCTATTCTTAAACCAAAGCAGGCATCTTTCCACGATGAAAACAAAAATGGGTGGTGAACGACGTTGACGGGAAAAGGTTATCAACACGACCTGTGCTGTGCGGGCATGCGCACTTTCCAAGATGGTAATCTCACCACGGACAAAACTCAGTTAGTGGCGCGGGGCGTACAACCTACCGGCTAGGTATCTGCAACACTCGTCGTCCTCCATCACGATACAGTCGTAGATTTCCCGTCCGTCGTCCGGACAGCATAGATCGCGCAGCATGTTTGGCGCATGTTCTTTGATGAGTTGCAGTTCCAGCACGGCGCGTTTAGGAGAGAACTCGGAGCGTGCACTGGTTATGACGATCAACGCTTGGACCAAGACGGCGAAGGCGAGTACCAGACTGGGGCACTCCATGGCTCAAACTCGAGAACCAAACAGCTGAAGAAAAACAAGAAATAAGCCATGATTTAGGTTGATTAATTGACCAAATTTATTAACCACTATTTCCCACTTGGTTCCTCCAGTTAGGGTGTTTGAGTGTGAAACTCGGCTTTCCTCCCGTTTCCACCACCAACATGCTATACTCTATCTGTACTTAGATGTACTGGTAGATTATAACAAAAAGCTATGCACTTAAAAAAATAAAAAATGAATCGGCTATCAGTACATAATTACATATTTCGAGTTTTATAAGGAGGTTGGGTTTCGTACACCTTAAGTCTACACTGTAAAAACCAACGGCTAACACTTTTGAACACTTCAGGGCCGGTCACATTGGCCACGATATATAACGATAACGAAAACGAAAACGAAAACGATGCGAATAAATGCTTCCTATTGGCAGTGTTGTAACCAAGTCATTTTTTCTCAAGTCAAGTCAAGTCGCAAGTCAAATTTTTCCAAGTCAAGTCAAGTCAAGTCGCAAGTCAAATTTTTCCAAGTCAAGTCAAGTCAAGTCGCAAGTCAAATTTTTCCAAGTCAAGTCAAGTCAAGTCAAGTCAAGTCAAGTCAAGTCAAGTCAAGTCAAGTCAAGTCAAGTCAAGTCAAGTCAAGTCAAGTCAAGTCAAGTCAAGTCAAGTCAAGTCAAGTCAAGTCAAGTCAAGTCAAGTCAAGTCACAAATCAAATTTTCCCAAGTCAAGTCAAGTCCCAAGTCAATTTTTTCCCAAGTCAATTTTCGTTATCGTCTTCGTTATCGTGGCCAGTGTGACCGGCCCTTCAATATTAATACTTTACACGTAAAGGTATAGGAGGCGTTGTACGCGATTAATACTAAAACACGTTTAAATAGGCGTTGGTGTTAATGATTATTAACATTCTAAAGTGTTAATATCTACCTAAATTAACACCTCGGGCGTTGATAATCATCAAAACCAACGCCTATTTAAACGTTTTTAGTGTTAATCGCGTGCAACGCCTCCTATACCTTTACGTGTAAAGTATTAATATTAACGCGTTGAAGTGTTAAAAAAGTGTTGGATGTTGGTTTTTACAGTGTACGTATGAGTGCAGGCCTATTCATAGGCCGGGGATATATAATTCTAACGGCTTCCCAAACCCAAACCCAAACCTCTTAGGGTCTCCCTGGGCACGTTGCTGAATCCAACAGACTCCATCAACGGAAAAGTGCAAAGCCCAATTCAACAGTTACAATAACAAAATCTCCTGTTCACTGCCAACATCAACAAAACCCCACAGAGTATCTGGGAGGAGGTGAGATGGGAGGAGGTGAGATGGAAGTTACCCCGCCTGGGTCTATAGGTCTGAAAATTTAGATAGTTTCTCCGGAATCTGTTGGAGAATTATCCTCTTTAGATCTAGGCCCAGGAAAACCATAGCCTTTTGGGTGATTTCAGTATAAAAAAAGTGGATATTGTTGAATTTAGCATAGGGTTTTAATCATCAACATTAAAAAGACCTACTACAACCAAAGTTTAATTCTCTAAAAAAAATTAGTATCTTGATTATGAATTGCAAGAAACCAAATTCGTGCTAAATATTGTCATTTTCTATCCATCATTATTAATTAACGGACGAGAGAAAGATGCTAATTAAATAGTCAAATTTCGCGCTTACTCCAAGTTCTCCCCCTGCTGCTGCCGTCGTCGGCGGCGCGCTGTTAGCCTTGACGTCATCGCGTGTAGTCATCCATACTAAACTCAGATTTGGAATTGAAATAGTAGGCTTACATGATGGGATACAGAGAGACGAAGTTAATTCAACATGTATTCTGTGTAAATACCGCGTACTCATGTATGAACTTGTACCAAGTGCAACGATCGGACTACACACCATGACGTCACGCGCAATAAATGCATAACGCATGACATGCAAATGGACGTGACGTACGCTTTTTCAGACGATAGGAGTTTCAAAAGTAAGCCAATTTGCATTTTTTTTTCACATTAAAAAGGACAATACAACATATTGTTTTTGTGTATTGCTCTCTATATTGACATATGTAGACTTAGACAATAATTTCACATTTTTTCAAAGCGTTCTACTTGGTCCTTTTTAAGAACTTCACAATCTTATCGTCTGACCCTCCCCCTTGATCAATGTGACAAGCAGACGATTTCCACCAATTCCCGCCAAATATTTGTATTGGTAAACTTTTCCTAGTCGAATAATTTAATCTCTAACTTATGATCAACTCTCAAGCACTTTTTACGACTGAACGGCAAAAAAAAAGTATCTCGACCACCTTGAAGCACTGAACGGATTACTCCTCGAGCAGTTTGCAATTACCAATTGCATTAGATGTCATTAATTTGAAGCATTACCCGGTCAGAACAAATTCTTTAAAAAATTAATGAACTCATCAATGAGATATACTATATGAGCTGGCTGGCCGTGTTCACGATATACGTGTACACTTATTTTTTTATATATATAAATCTAGCCATAATGGCCTTGTGATTATAAATATTGGGCGTACAACTACACGAGCTTCAAGTAGACCATTAAAGTGAAGAGAATGCCATATGCACATGCGCCATGGAGTATGCTTTTGCGTTGTTTTTCAATCTAATTTGAGCCATGTAATTGTTTGAGCAAAATTCCACCAAATATCGAAATTTACGTCAACACAAATAATGGCAATAAATCACACTAGTGTTAAGCCCTTTCGAAGTCGCAGTGCCCGTGGTCTTTTCGAATTTCATCCCGTAAAACAATTGGGTTTGTTTTAATTTCTATTTTATCAATTACCTTTGAATGATACATCGAACGGAATAAAACTCAAACATTTAGTTATAGGCCTACGTATTTTACAAATATCGAATTACATGTAATTGCGGTGCGACAATAATTTAGCTGTATCTTTTTGACATTAGATACGAAGAAGCAATACAAGTCTTTTAGGAGAGTTGTAGACCCCTAACAATACAAGAATTTCAGAGTGGCAACCACGAATAGGAAAGAGAAAACGAGGCAGACAGAAAAAGAGATGGAGAGACGACATCACATCCTACCTGGGTACAACATGGACAACACAGGCACAAGAAAGAAGGACATGGGAAGCACATGAAGAGGGCTACATCCAACAATGGATGAACACGGCCTAGGCAAGGCAAGGCAAGGCAAGGCAACAATACAAGTGGGTTTATTTTCACTAGTTTTAATAAAACAAAAATGTTTCAAGAAAATATTGTTAAAGTGAAAACAAAGTGATAAATCGGACGACTGTACATCTTTAAAAAAAAAGACATTCTTTGTGTTCCATACATTTAAAATTTAAAAATAGCTATCTTTAACCCCGACTCCAAAGGAAAGATTTTACTTTATCATCAGACTTTATCGGTCAGGCACAACCGTTATTTCAAGAATTATGTCAGCAAAATCCGTGAAAAAGATGCAGAAATTAACATGCAATGTGAACACTATGACTGTAGGCCCTACAAGTGACCGTACTGTCGAGAATATACACAGGAAACTAACTAGAATGATCATAGCCTTTTATGTTACTCGCATAATTAATCTCGAAGCGGCTACCTTTGTACAGCACGACAATCTCCCGACAATTAAAAGGTTGTGCCGAGCGTTTACATAATTCTGAATGGTTACTTTGTCAGTTTTTTTTCTGTTCCATATGGTTAGGGTATCAAAGTACATTTTTCCAAATTGGAAAATATTTTGGAGCACAGTTTGAAGGCTCAATTATTTACTGGATGTACAAGATAATAACGTTCCCCGGCCCCTAACGATTCCTTCCTCCACTGTCGCAACAAAGGACATGTACATGGATGAAGAGTAAAGGCTATATTCTATTTGCAAATAGTGCATATAGTGCATAATAGTTGTTACGGTGAACTTTAGATGTAGGGCCTATTAAGTGTATATCATAGAGCTGTTCCTTGCTCTATGTGTATTTAAATGTACAATAATACATGCAGTAACGTGGTTGTCGCAAAACATACCAGCATTATTATAACTGTGGCATGATTGTTGTGTAAATATTTACGCCACCCACTTGTTGACTTTAATACTTTCGACTGTATATATTCCGCCGTTAAATTTTCACTACGATGAACCATAATGATAGGCCTGATTGATGTTGACGCCAAAATGTCAATGGTTGCCTACCTGGGCGTGTTTTCCCCGTCCAGTCTCGTCCGTGTGATGGGCCCCACCGGGTCCCACAACCACGGTTTCCTGTCGGGCTTGGGCGGGTCTCTGGACGCAGGCTGTTCACCTGAACAGGTCCCTGGCTTCGTTAAAGTGGTATGCTCGCTGAAGCTGCAGAGAATACACAAATTAACAAACACATCAGATCCCACATCCAGTCAAAATGGCTTCTGTTAACTTCGCATATATTCCAGTCGCAACATGTAATCCACTGTGGAGAGTTGTGTGTACGCTTCTGGTGTGGTTTTGTCCTTATTCACTTGCACACAGCTAGCTGCATATTTTCGTACTCAAACTCAAAGACCGGAACACATTCGCTACGCAACGCTGCGCACATTTACATACAGATTTTCACGCGCAAAAACGTATACATGCACATGTATATTCTGCTCGGTGTGGGTGCGTACGCAATTCAAGCAGCTCTTGCCATCTTCTTTTATGTTGAAATTCTGAATAAACGTTTGCTCATTTTATCATACAGACAATCTGCACGGCGCTCAGCAACTGTTGAGACTCGGAAGGACAATGTGCATATGTCAAAAGACTTCAGCTGAAATATAAATATTAAAAAATGCCCTATGGAGTCCCAACATCGACAGGTCTGGAAAGGCAGTCAATGCTTGAATCATAAGATATTTTGTGATGAATATAATCAAATGAATACATTTATAATATTATTATTCAACCATTAAAGGCGACATGAAATTGATTTTAAATGCTTTGAAGGTAGTATAATAATTTGGAAACATCAAAAACAAAACTACTGAATTATTACGAAATACCGTATTGGACTGTAAGTAATTAACAGTCTCAAACTTCCTGTGAAATCATGGCACCTGGTGTGCTGTCATTATCAAGAAAGGTGACATTTTGGTATCAATTTCAAGCGATTGTCGGCCGACAATAGTTGTTAAATAGTCTAGTTCCCCGACCTGATATTTCCCTGGTGTCTATAAATTGCTCCGTTTTGTCTGAAGTTGGGTCAGGGAACCAGACTACAAGAACAGTATTTTTTTCCGCCGTTTTCTGTTTCCCCATCTTTCCACACAAAG
This sequence comes from Hippasteria phrygiana, assembly GCA_037893225.1. NCBI lineage: Eukaryota > Metazoa > Echinodermata > Asteroidea > Valvatida > Goniasteridae > Hippasteria > Hippasteria phrygiana. Next base: position 818,118 of record JAZGUH010000628.1, read on the forward strand.
CTTTAAACAGGTCAGTGTTACAGTATTTGCTATAAAATACCCCCAAATCCATTCATTTCTGAAAAATTACAGCAAAAGCAATGTTGTATAGCCTACTACCTTTAAGTTTTGCTTCTATTTATAATTTTTAAGAATGGAGAACTTTTGTAATTAACCTCTTTTGTCTACAGACATAACTGTTGGACAATGAAAACATGTTTTTTCCATAAACAGGCTCACAAAGTCAGATTTTTTTTAAACGGGTGCATAATTCGTAACCATTACCGAGGTGTGGAAGTGCATGAAGGTATATCTTTAGCCTAAAGGATGTAGCATGGAGCGGAAAATTAACTCCCACGATTGTTGGAGACTTGTGGCCAGTTTGTTTCACACGAATCCGGATCGCGATCAATGATCCGTGCGTTTGTTCACACACCAGATTCCGCCTAGTAGATGGAGCGAACCAGCGGCCGGATCACTGATCGCGATCCGGATTCGTGTGAAACAAACGGGCCTTCATTACCACAAGCCCAGTGGTGCACATCCAGTTCACGGAAAACTGCGCACGGTGACAATTATGAAGGCTTGACTGCCCGTAGGCCTATTCGTCGAGTTCAACAGTCATTTCAACACATGTATGGTAGGTATAGGCCTATGTCAAATTTTTGAAGGCCGTGAAATATGAACTGCGTTACCGGTAACATTTGAAGAAATTTTGTTCAGACAAGTGCAAGAATTTTCTTTGCAATAATCTTAATTGTAGTGTCCATCAGCGGAAAAGCATCATTATATTAAATATACATTTTGTTATTACATGTATGGAACCTGTGTAGAGTGACTATTATTTGTCTACAACTCAAAATGGATTTTTTAAATTTATTAAATTGTTAATGTTGTCAACAGCAGTTACAGACGTCTGTCCTAAAGGCCTACTGCACAGCACCGATTGCTTGTGTTCATGATACAGTCGAACCCTGATAATAAGAGCACTGTTAATGCAACATCCTGCTTATAACAAGGACACAAATAGGTAAATTGTAAAGTCCCAAGGACCTTGTTATAAAGGTGTTCGACTGTATATATATATATATGCCCTTTGTCCCAAGCATGAGTTGTACACACCAATCAAGGGTATAAGTATAGGACCTGTAGGCCTATATACCCAGCAAGATATCGGATCAAGCGGTACACCCCCGCCCTTCTTGTCCCTATACTCTAATCCACTGACTCTAGACTATTGTTACCTAAAACACATCCCCCCTAGACATCTGAAAAGAATTCCTGAAATTCCGGGAACACAATGACCAACACAAAAGAGGGGGGGGGGGGGGGGGGGGGGGTCCCTCTGTCCCATGTCAGCTTCAAATACAAGCATAAGTCCGGTTATTTTACACAAGTGATATTTCGTGTCACATGCCCTACGTGGTTTTTGTTGTCAATCGATAATCAACAAAAACTAACAGGTTGCTATTTTTTTCACCATCCCGATTTCACTCATTCCGAATCCAGTCTAAAACATTAAAAATGATTGCCTCCAAGGCGGTCCACACGTGGTAGTTTTGTTTACATTTCACGCTGGTCACGTGGGTGAAAAAAAAGTCTATACACAGAAACCCCTTCCTTCCTAACCAGTGACAAAGGGGGAAAAATGCTCCAAGTTTTTATCGCCAAGCATGCCTGAATTAAATTGTATGCATGGAAATCTCCCGTTACCGTTTAAACACTCCCGAGCGATTCGCGTGCATGATTTACCATTAACTAAAGCGAAAACTTTTGGCGATTGTTTACACTGAAATAAAACGGCGAGTTTAAACAAGTCGGGCGATGTCGGGCTACATTCAACGTGTCGCAAATGACCGCACGCAGTACTTTATTTGCATTTCCATCGATGTGTTATTGCACTCTTCTCTTGAGGTTTAAACACCTTTAAAAAGAAACCATATACTGCTACAATACATCTTCTAAAAGAAGCATCTTCAAAGCCAATGTAGAAAATAGAACCGTAAAAGAAGCGTACGATTCGTGAGGGATGAAACGTCTTTCAAAGATGAATGTCCTGGCAAATATTTTGTCAATGTTGAAGTGTGTATTCTGAGCTCTCTCCAAATATTTCTGGACTGACCGAAATGTTGTAAGAGCTTTTCTCACGTCTAACCAAACCAGTGTGAATACCGAAGAAAAGTATCGATGTCACCGCATGAGTCTAGCCACCGACCACGGCGTATCTGGTTGCAATTCACACGAGTCCAGTTTGATTCAGAACAGTAATTCCTACGTGCATACCAGACATAGATATTATGTTCCCTGGGCTACAATCGAACGGAAAGTGTGGACATCCAAACACCGCGGTCGGTTTTTTTGCGTGTCCTCGAGTCGATGTGGTTTGGTGTTTGACAACCGCACGCAGCCACTTGCTGTATTTCGTTCCAAGAACCGAATGTAAGAAAGAGGATTGGGACGAGGTTTACTGTTCTTCGCCTACTCTTTACCGTGTTGCGAGTTTGAGAAAAAAAATCATTCTACAAAAAGTTGAATGGTGTCTCCCCCGTGTGGTGAGCATATTGTGACATCTGAGCTTTTCCCGGATGCGTTTAACACTAAGGCAAAGTGGGACACGTCGATCGCGATGGATAGAACTACCAGCGCTTAAGCACGGTTTGTTGTCAACTCGGTGCGGCAATTCAGGCTTTTCGGAAGGGTGCCAATAATTCCAAGGTGTCATAAAATGGAATGAGGAGGAAAAAATCCCATGACATGCACGGGGAAATGACAGGGGTATGAATGGTGGGCGTGCCTGCTTGCAAGTGTGAAAAATGCCACGTTCACGATTGGGACTCGGGCGCGTGTCGTTCCCGCTGAATTTATGGGACAAACTTAATTGTCTTCGTTTGATCGAACTTCTCTCTTTAATATCAGGGGAAATCTGCCAGACAGGCGAAAATATAAATAGCGCGCTATCCCGTCTCACCATTTGTTCATATTATTACTCAAACATCCTAGAGACAGTTTTATATTATTTACAGCGTACTGCCTTCCGAAAAACGTGTAGTACTGATCTTGTGTAATTTTCGTCCCTGTATGTGCATGTTATAGTTTTGATGTATTGCTATTTTATTGTACATTTTGATTTTCTATTGCATGTGCCTAATTTATCTTATATACTTTCGCAATTTCACACATTTATATATATATTTTATTATTCTACAGTATGATTTAGACACCTCACTCTACCTGAGCTTAAAACTTGAAATCTATAAAAGCTTATATTTCTCTGCACGACAGGGTGAGTAAATTTAAAGTGGTTTTGTCAAAATTAGAATAAAAACTAAAAGCTCTCTTGAAACAGGTCTAATGACGGTACAAACGATAAGACCATGAACGACGATAGGTTTCCTTACAGTTAATTACAATAAAGCTGCATTTATTATACATGAATGAGATATTAAAATGGATGAAAGCGGTGCACTCCATTGCCCGGTTCCATGGGCAAGAATTATGAGACGGTATTTGATTCCATTAAGCAAATTTCCTCATTTTAAAATTATCTCAAGTACTTCAAACACTTTTAAAAAAAGTACATGTATAGTCGAATTTCACATTAGCCCTGTCTACTCACTTCTGGGTTGAAGGCGAGGGTCTTAATGCTAAACAAGCACAGTGCTATTCAACAAATTCATTTATGCATGAATGAATCATGCCATACATGACAGCGCAGCGCACGTTCAAGCATAGTATAGGTCGTCTAAGCACCGAGAGCGTCGCTTTCAAACCTGGAAGTGAGCAGATCGGTGCCACGTGTTGGTCTGTTTATTTCTGGCACTGAAGTCAAGAATTCATCAACAGCGCATGTCAGCTGGCAAGCCTTAAGCTGTTAAGATCTAGACGACGAAGAAATGTTTAGTTTTAGAGGTGGGAGGAAAACCCCGGAATAATATTCTGGGGCAAAAACTCACGGAATCAGGTATAGGGACTGAAAATCCAATCCAGATGTCGGCCCCGGGACGAGATTCGAAACCGGGTCACAGAAGTGGTCGATGCGGGAAGTACCGACTACTTTTGTTACGTCCCGGGAATCAGATTTTTGTTTTTAACAGTGAAAAAACGAGGCCCGACTGTAGGTCCAATACCTTCTTAAATGAATTACTCTAAAAAGCCAGAATTTGAATTCAGAAGTCATTTATATTTATTTAATTAAACTTGTATACATGCTGCTGAAAATTTCCATAGACGTTAATGCATGTAAATCAATCCTGTATCCAGTTTGCCTAATGGCACTCGAAATCGCCGGTAGTTGCTCGTTAATCCCATACTCATCTTTGATAAGCGAAAATAATTCCGGGCTCATCATGAAGCCCGTTCGGATACTGATCTCACGTTGTCATGGCAACGCCAAGAATCTAGGGATCTGATAAAAGATCAGGCGATGTGCTGCGGAGGCAGTGTGTTTTTTATATTTCTTTTTTAAAAGAAATTGTTTCATTCAAGTGGGGATATATCGGGAAATACCTGGTCAGAAATGGACACAGCTATCCTAGGCATGACGTTGGCCTACGTGGAAAATCCCTGACGTGATGGACTTTTGAAATCACTTGATTTATGTCCAAATGTTGTCTTAACTGGACAGTGTGAAACACACACATAAAATAAAAATAATTAGCCCAAAACGGGTTTGATTTTCTGCTATATAGACATAACAAGTATTCTCAAAAGATCACTTTCATAATTCAGGTAATCGCACTCTTTATTTTCCCCATCATTTGTCGGTTATTAATGTTGAACAATTACGCTGGGAAAATGTCAAAATAACAGAGAAACACTCTCCCTTCTACCGGGCTACCCCGGAGACGGTTTGTCTTCGTTTTTCGTTACGAACACGGGATCTGCACCTTAATTATAATAATAATAATAATAACCGAGAATGCTGCATTTGGGCGACATACTCATGGACTTCTGCACGAAACCGTTCTTCTTCATCCTGTAAAACCCTCTGAACTTGAAACTTAACTTGAGAGCATTTCAAACAAGAAATGTCCCTGTGGCGGTCATTTTCCCCTTATAACGTTGTATTTCAAGCTATAGTATAAGTCTCCCCAATGACTCGTCTACTGCTGCATATGGGGTTTGACACTGGCTAAATTGACATATACAGTCGAACCCTGATAATAAGAGCACTGTTAATACAACATCCTGCTTATAACAAGGACAAAAATAGGTCCCGAGTCTTTGTTTTCTATTACTGATTATACAAGATACCTGTTATAACAAGGTAAATTGTAAAGTCCCAAGGACCTTGTTATAAAGGTGTTCGACTGTAGACGGTTTTCCATTCTAAAGACTCGCTGGTGGGTCCGCCTCGTAAACATTAACATGGATGTTGCCCAAAAAGAAAGTCACGCTTATATACCAAACAATTTTGTTCATCAAGCAAACCATGAGGGAAAGCGACTGTTAATTGTAATGACTTTGAACAAAGAAAACTGTATAGCAGGAGCGGGATTCGAACCTGCGACCACCGGGTTAGATTTTGTCTGTGATTAAAAGTATCCTATAGGCCTACATCGTACAAGTTTCGCTACTTCACGATCACCTATTAATCACTTGTTTGTGTCTGGGTACCAAACACTGACTAGTCTAGCGTCGGACTCTGTAGTCTGTCTAGATTGATCGAAAGTTAAGGTCAAATTTGTCATTATTTTGGTCATCTTTGATGAAGCCGTCTGCAACCAAAACATCATGGTACAGAATGTGGGAATCTTGGTACCAAGCACTGACTAGTCTAGCAATGGACCCTTCAGAGACGTTGTCGTTTAGCAAGGTGAATGACGGACTGATTAGAAGTTAACATGAAATGTATTACAATTATCTTTGCCATCAATTTGCAGTATTTTGAAAATGTGAATTGAAATGTCTCCTTTCCCTCCCACAACTGTATGACTGTAGCTTCCTGTTCAGCTCAGACCAGTCAGGAAACAAAATAATTCAATAATTAAAAAAAAAATGGGACGCCACACAGGTTGTAGCCCCAAGTTGTATATACGTCCATTACTGGAATCTGGCGTGGTTGTGTGGTCATCTGGAATTACAGAATCCCAATCACAAAGCATTGAACGTGTTCAAAAAAAGGGCTCTACGTATAATTTCTTACCCAAATATTTTGTCGTATCAGGATCTTTTAAATTATCATAATATTGAGTCATTAAAATACAGGCGTGAGCATTTGATTTCTAAATTTGCAAAAACCCTCCTTACATCTGATAGGCATCGCCATTTATTACCAAACGAGCGAAAATCTGAGTACTTATCAAATCATACTCTACGACATACACAACAATTTCTTAATCCTCGGACAAAAACTCAAAGATATAAACAATCCCCGGTTCCTTCAATGATTCATATTCTCAACACCCAATCCTTATAGTTTTGTACCCGTTGTTTTTTGTTGTATATTTGTCTGTTTTTTAATCGGTTGTTTGTTTGGTGTATCCAAGCATCTTTTTAGCAATGAAATTTAAATTTAATGCTGTAATTGCTTAATTTTTTATTGTTTATATTCTACCTTTGTAAACCAAGTCGTGTAAGTCTTTGACTTTTTACTTGGTGTTATTTGAATAAACCAGAAATTGAATTGAATTGAATGGTGTGCCCGAGAGTACCGTATACGGTCATCTTGCACGCTCTATAACTCGTCTGGGCATCAGAGTTGTATTCGAGTCCCTGCAAGTCCTTTCACAAGTCCTTTCGCAAGCCCAGTCAGAAGCCCTTTCATAAAGCCGGTCACAAGTATAACTGGATGAACAATGATAAAGGAATGCCTTTGTCAAAGCTCATTTGAATAGCTTGTGATTGGGATTAGGACTGGAGGGCTTGTGATGGACTTGCAGGGACTTGCAGGGACTCGAATACAACTCTGCTGGGCATACGTATAAAGTCGGATGTTGTTTTTTTTTTTTATAAAAAGGGGGGGGGGGCGCTTACCGGGATTGATCAGTGTTAACATCCATAGTCTTTTTGAAAATGTCATGGGCCAAGTTTCGTCCCAGAGAACCTTTCTGGTTAGTTTGTTTCTCTCCTATAGCCTACTGTCGTCATGAGTAATGTTATAATGTCAGTATTTTTATCTCCTAGCTGAAAGTCTTTAATGGGCACTCACAATTTGAGATCCAAACTGTTAATGAAATCGTCTACCCAGCATCCACTCTGAACAGCTAACAAGTGCGAAAGAAAAAAAAATGCCCAGTGCTAATGGGAGAAAATATAGTCAGTCCATTGCCGGGCTTACGTTTCATGTATTAATAGAATTACACAGAAAGCAGCTCTGTGGCACTTTGCAACTTCTGCCGGATAACGGAAGGCTCCTGGACGGAATTTCCAGCCGGAAAATTTAGGAATTATTGGCAGAGTCGAACGGAAATGTGCACCGCGTACGTGGGTACAGATCAATTTGACTGTTTACGCGGAGGAAAACGAGAACACCATGCAATGCGTGCGGGCATCGCGGGAATCGAGCAAAATGTAATCGAATTGACGCGTCTGCAATTCGCGCGAAAATGATCAGACTGCAGCGTCTCCAGCGGTGGACGGTGGGTCGTAAAACGGACACATTTCCTTAGAGGCGCTTAATTGGGCTACAAATGACGCTAGTCCTGAAATTGCTACGGTTTGAAAGGTCATTCAAAAGTAGGATATATTAACGTACACGACCATCCCCCCAAATGCGCCGTTTTGTCTGAAAATCATTGACGAAATCATTTCGGGAACGCCAGTTTGATTCGGAAAAATGGTGTACTTTGTTGCGCTTTGGCTACGTATAGTCTGCAGTCTTATCGTCCCGATGTGAACTTTTCGGTTTTCCACACATTTGTTTCGGGGATTTCAGGGCAGCGTTTGCCTTTAATTCCAAACAGAAACATCATTTGCAAAAGGCTTTAAAATAAATGACTGACCGGAGTGACGGGAGAACACTGCAGAATCTCGCTGAAACTTGACTCTGCTACAAAGTAAGCTGATCTTTTCCCTCGGACTTTACGCGGGAGAAATTCGAGCCGCCGCGCCACAGCCCACTCGATATCCAGCCGGAGAGATCTCTGGTTCCCTTCGCCTGATTGCGAAAGTCCGTACTTTTCTCCTGACTGGTGGCTTCAATTGCGGATGACATTTCTAGCTGCGTATACAACTGTTGCCCTGATTTATTGAGTCTCGTCAAACTTCTAATCAAGAATCTTCCTGCTCTTTTTACTTAAAGTTCTTCAACTCCGCAGCAAAAATCTGATGCAACTTTTGGCTTGCCTACGCAGGACTAACTACAAAGCATCATTCAATCGTGGCGTCGAATTACTATTCAGCGCTTGGAGCGCTTGTATTGAATGCCCGACGTTCGGGTCCATTTTCTTGTTTGACGGACAAGGCGACGTAAAGTAGCCTTTAATAATCCTGTTTCTGACATTCCAATTAGGCTACTGTGTGAATTTGAGGCAGGGCTCCGCGCAGCAGCGGCTTAGAAAGGAGTTCACAAACTTAATCCTATAGGAAAGACCTCTTGAAACATTACGTGACCAACGAACAAGATTGTTGTTCTGGAAGTGCAGTCGCCCAATACAACGCTAAAAGCCACCGTACGGCTGCAAACAGATTTTTGGTTGCCAACGCTACCACTCTTACGGTTTTCATGGGCCCAGAAAAGAGAAAATTAAATTCAGCAAGTGCCACAGAAATATTCAAATTTTCAAACCTGCAGACCCAGGCGAAGTAACTTCCATCATTGGCAAGACCAACTCAAACAAATGTGGAAACACCTTCAAACGGGGAAAGACCTTCATCATGCTGTCACCATTTTTGTCTTGTTCCCTGTATGCATTAGCAATGATGAATAGTGATTCCAATTATTGAATGAAGGTGCCAGGCTATTTTTCCTTTTAGCCTCGGTTTGGTTAGGCCGTGTCCGAAATGGGCGTCTATAATAGAGCTACAGCTACGGTACGTCACGCGTAGTTGTAATGGATGAACACCTAGACAATAGCCCTATGCGATTCGGACGCAGCCTTATATACATTGATTTTAATAGGAGAAAAACAAGATGGCTGTACCATGATTAAGGTCTATATTGTCCTCCTATTATTCATACTTTGACTTTTTGGCAAGGATCGTGATTGGTTTTGTACATGATTTTCAACAAGGGACGTTTCTCAAAGGACCATATCGTCCTCTATTGTTAAAGGTCCCCAATTGAATGCAAAAACAAACCCACCCAATTGAGATATATACCGAGGACTTTCCACTAACCATCGATGACACCATTGTTCATGTACTTACTTTTTGAAAACTTCTCTCATTCTCGCAACTGAGATTGAGGGAAATCAACAAGAGATGTGGTTTATACCTCAGTGCATGAGAAACGACATGCCAAAGCCGTGTTTAGTGTTCAAAAAAATATATGTAGGCCTACGATAATACGTTACGGAATTTACCCAACAACATAGGTCTAGATCAAGGGGGCTTCGTCAAAAGGGTAGTGTCACCGGCTTCCCACTTGCATGCAATGCACATCTATTATTCATGGTTGGCGCATATGGATAAATAAACAGAAATAGGATGACCAATATGACATATGATAAATGTGAAAATAGTGCCAGCGGTTTATTAATTCCGTGTTCTGCTCGCAGCCATAAAATGACTAAGAGAACGGCTGTTTATAACAGCCACACCAATGTGAAAAGAAACCCGGCGAAGCGTGCACGACTGGCTTTCTATATATTCCCTCTGTATCTCCTTGTCAACACCTCTGTGTCCTCCGGGATTTACCTCCGTGAAGTCACTGTTTTAAGTGAATTTACATTAGCATCTGCAGAGTATTCCTTCGTGTATAGATAATGAATGGAGCGGCATCAGGGTACAAATATTACACTGCATAATGAGCTGTCGTGTGTGTTCCATATGTAGATGGACGAGCAGTCGTGCTGCAGTGCGAATTCAAGTGCTTTTTGATTAAACCGAACAACAGTCAACAAGTATTAAATAAGCCCCAAAAATCCAATCAATTAAAATTGGACATTAGTATATACGCACGAAACACTTTTTCTACCAAACCTGTGGTAACGCAAGCTTTCCGGATCTGTGTGTTCAGATCAGAAGATCGTGATTGATTGTGGGCAAACTTTGGAATGGATGGTTCCTGCTATACGCTGTCATTGTCCCGGTGCATTGTGGGTAGCCTATATACAGAAAAAGGCGAGCTGGAAGATAAATTGCGAGAATATTACAACTGCGCCTTGTAATTAGATGAGCTGCGTGTGGCTATAACTTATAAGCACGGACGAAACTCAGGGACGGTCAGCATGCGTGAAATACAGTTAATATAATAGATGAACATGGAGAGCATTACTTTTCCAAACAGAAATATTAAATAATTCGGTGAGAAAGGACATGATGACATCATTGACGTAGTTTTAATCACCGTACATTCAAAACAAAGGACATAGATATGAAATGCGGTGATATACTTTGGGACCCCTCTTCAAAAAGAAAACGAAAATCCACTTTTAGGTTATTAAATTCACTTAACAAATATCACTGCGGTTTTATTTAAACATGGCGGTCGCATCAATTAAAAACTGCTATCTTTGAGGGCCCTGTATAAAAAGGTGACTATAACTAAGAGAGGACAGAATAATATTTTAATATGTTAATGTTATATTATATTTTAATGTTATATTATAACATTAAAAGATCACTAACAACAAAAAAGAAGAGTTCAGATTAATATTAATATAAATTTAAATATAAATGACAACATAAAAATAGCTTGTGATTATAACCTGTTGAATATCAGCAAGATAAACCTTCTCGAAAGAAGGCAGGATCTTGACTTTTAAGGGAAAGTGCAAACAAAATGGACAACACGCCTGGCGAAAACTATTTGACAACGCTATAGCGATTTCACAATGCCGAACCTGGTTTTAAAGCACGTCGCCGATACGCTGATAAAAAAATGCATTTTCTTTTTAAAACCCGATCTCTGATTGGTCGAGAATAAAGATAAATAAACAGATTAACGACGGCCTTTTTCCGAACTCGCATCAACTCCAAATGCTGGTATAAGAAAGTCACATTGTATAACAACATATTGTTGAAAATCCTAAGGAAAAAATACTGTTACTATGGTCTGCAAATTTTGACAAATTTGAGGCTCCGCAGATTAAATGCGATTTTCTTTATGGATTTCGGGATGCTGAAAACAAATATGGTCATAAAAAAACAATTGGATGGGTACAGTTGAAAATGTGTTACATTGTACGTTATGTATATACAATACATGAGTATTAAATATGAATAATGCAGTCACTTACATTGATTCAACTCGACGCTAAATACTGGCAATTGTAGCCTATGTAGTTTTAACCTGTAATTGTGGGTTTGAATATAGAGCCCTTTCCTCAGTTTATTCACCCCCTCCCCCTCCCCCTCTAACCCCCCCCCCCCCCTCCCCCTCCCAAGTCCAGGATAATAGCTACCGACCTGATTCTATATCTTCAAAAATAGAGCCGATTGATCATTTTAAGCATCATTTTCGTACTCACTAACCCAAAATTTGTAAATATTGACCGAAGCAATATGAAACTGTAGAACAGTTTCATAAGAATCTTAAACAGACCCGAGGTTAAAATGTCATTTTGGAACGAGAAAGAAAAAAGTTTCAGAAAAAGAAGAAAAAAAAGTGCTTTAGACTCTGAAAGTATATACACGATCACCTACAGTGTCTCGTTTTACCGAAAGTGTTCATATATTTCCACAGAGTTCACACACGCAGTATAGTATTACTCAATGAAGATATTACACATAGCTGCGGATATTATATCAAAGGTTCCATATGGCTGCGGCGCAAATTTCTCATTTTCTACGGTGTGAGATGCATATTGTTAATAACAAAATGCACAATACTCTCCGGTATATTAAAGTATCTCAAATTATATCTAACTTCATTGGAATAATGTAGACTTAACGGGGGAAAAAAAGCTTATTCATATTCGGAGGCCAAGGGGAAAATCAATTTGTTATGCATTCAAAACAGCGCTATTAGAATCTACTCATTAATCAGAATCTGGCCGGCGGCGGTCTTGAGAAAGGTTCTCCTTTCTCTGACGGTGTTTGGGCCAGATTTATATTGAGTTATAGTCACCATAATGGATGGGGGTTGTCTGCACAGGTTTTTTTGTTATCATTCGCGTTGTAGCCCTATTCTCTTTTGAAATGCAAATAGCCTACTTCCATTCTGTAATATAAACACTAGGCTTCACATTACACTGCCGCTTCCGTAGTGCATAAATGCAGTGTCAACACTGCAGATGAATGATAAAGATGCTTCGAAAATTGAAAAATGTGAACATGATTGGAAAAAACACACGACGTACACTGTTTTCCAATTATGAAGGGAGATTTAGGCCTGTCCATTCATGTCGTACATTGGTCTCCGATTCTATATGCACGTCGTTCATTAGGCCTACTAAAACACATGTGCATTGTTCTCAATTTCTTTGAAGAGAAATTCATAACTGATCGGCAAAAATTTAACTTACAGTGCTGTTGGAGGGTAGCAGATTCACGATACCTATCTAGCAAACATGCCCTGGAGGGTTAGGGTTAATTAAATTAAGACAAAATAGCCGTAGGATTATCCAGTCGATATTGTATTGGGATATTTAGCATGCACAGCGGAAACTCATGTGGCGCGTGTGAGTTATACTCGTAACACACATTTGCTATATCCACCCACCTGTTGACTAATTGCCACATAGACTGACGACTCCGCTCCAAAACACAGCAATATTAAAACAAAAATAACCAACTCAAATGTTCCTTATGCTATGAAACATACACGAACTTAATAAACCATTAAACCTGAAACAGTAAAGCAAACTCCTCTAGTTTTACCTTCAGGAGATTTCTGCGCTCTGCCCGCCAAGTCAGCAAAGCTTGCCCGAGTCCATTCAGATATCAACTGTGAAATGACAAAAAAAATGAAACGATTGTGTCCAAAGAGAGAATAATAAATACAGGGATTTGCGAAGCCAAAGTACTCGATTTGTCTGCGGGGCATTTGTAGCCGTACGTGACCTACCATGAGACAGGGCAATATTTGAAATGCGTTTCCGCTCTTTACGATGAAGATTTCTTGGCGACAGTTAAATACTTGTTGTTCCCAACATATGGTCGGCCTAAAGTATGCAAAAAATTGTAGCCTTGCGTCGTCACGTGCGTGCCGTGTATAATCAGCTGTCGTGTAGCTCCAGATGTTCGGGGTTCAGACCTGATAAATTTCACCTCCTGGATCGCGGTGTGGAGGCAATTTTCTCGATTCGTGGCGTGTGTCAGTAGTCACATCCTCACGACACAAACGACCCAAACAAAATCAATTATTGATGACCGACTTGTCGCAAGAAATGACGCCTCGCCTTTTGTAAGCAATACCACGCATTCAGAGCTCGTATTAAAGTTTGACTATTAAAGGAAACATGCTTCTCAAATTGACCGGATCACATTTTATTTCATAAATAAATTCATATATATGTATTAAATGTGAATCAAAAGCCAAACTGGTTCAAGTGAAGTTTTAGTGTGATTATTTGCCGCTCAAAAATTTACCCCCCCCCCTTTTTGAAATTTGTTGAGACTCAAATTGAGGGCGCTGTTCGTGACGTAGACCGAGGCACCGAAATTCATGGATCGACTCGATGGTCTGGACCCGGCCCGTATACACACACTAGGTCTACACGTGCAATTTCGTAAGTTGCAACAACAACTAACATCGAACTTACCCTGATTTTCTCCCTTTTAGCGAAGGCTCCTCGGGGAGTGGGCCGTTTAACTGCTTTCGCCTATATCTTACTCACATCTGGGAACTTTGTTGGGATGGCAGTGGACTTGAGCATATTTTTATTGGTCATCCCAAAGGATTTGAAAATACCAGTATCGAAACACTACGGCTCAAAGTGGTCGCTACATAACGCTGAAAAGCTGCTGGGGCCGGACCACTTTGCTCTTGTCACCTTCACTTTCGCCGTCCAAATTCTCCGATATTTCGCATCAGTTGGAAATAAATGAAGGCTTAACTCCATCCGTCGTTGTTTTGCTGCACCCAGCAGCCACACACCTTGTCGGCATGGCCGAAAAACACTATATTTTGCTTAGATTTTGGACGAAGAATTTTCGCCATACAATGTACACACAATGCATACCCGTGATGAATGGGTAATGTGCCTCGATCTACGTCACACACTTATGTTAATGAGGGTCCCACTCAGGGGGCGGAGTAGCTTGGACAAACATTTTCAAAAATTGTTTTCTCATATTTAATCTGGGAAATAATTGTCTCTGGACACCAAATATCATTGTCAAGATAATACTTTATTGTTTTAAGCAGGAATAATGCAATATAAATCCTAAATCATGTTTCCTTTAAGTGAAAGGTCGACGTAGACGCATTACAAGTCGCCGTGATCATAAAAGGGGAGTTGAGTCGCCCCGCCTCGGCGTATACTAGGACTGACAATCTGGGGTTTTTGCAGTGTGGTAAGAGGTTTTTTCCATTCAAAAACTATCTTCCTTCTGTATTCGTTTGCAGGAGGAAGTCAACTGCCAGAGTACGGTTATTACACAGCTTTTAATCCTACCATAATTACCAGAGACAAGCCTCCCATTAAACATGATGTTTTACACAATTAAACTGTTGAGTTTCAGTTGACAAAGCTTCTCTTGAAGCGCCACATAGAGGTCATTTATAAGAGCCACTGCAGACACATGATTTCTTCAATAGGGTGACGGCTTTGGCACCAAATTTAGGTTAGTTGTAGATAAGGGACAGCGAGAATTATTCTAGAAACACTCTGCAGTTTTAGCCCTCAAAGACGGATATTGTATAGAAACTGATGACAACGTGTGAATTCACAAGCTCTTTTTCCGCAGGCATTGAACCGTATTATATTATATTCTAATGTCAGCGAGCCATTATCATATAAAATGGGTAACGGCGGGAGGATGTAGCGAGGTAAGAAGGTATAAATCTCCTCTCAACAGCTGGGAATGAGATACAACTCGGTGCTTTTTGTGTAATCTATCTCCACTCTCCAACACTACGTGGGAGTACCTCATCAGGCCCTATAGCTCAAGTTTGACATCATTTCGTCACCGTTTTCACGAAGAGACACACATGTGGATTTTGAAGAAAACGCGTTTTCGAGATAATCGCAAGAGATTTGTGATTGACTTGTGATTGACTTGTGATTGACTTGTGATTGACTTCATTACAACTCTGCTTACAACTCATATCACTACAGTAAAGCCTAGTTTCCATATCGCCGTTGCGCCTTCACAGACTGCGCAGACAGTACGCGGAACCGTCGTAAGCGGGACGTGCTGCGACTTCTGGAGCGGCGCTGCGATCAATCCGATACGCGACGTAATGATATTGCGTCCATGCATCTAGCTAGCTTGTCCAATATGGCGGCGCTCAACAAATCATTTTTATTCGAGTGCAGACTCTTTTCAATACAATTCGATTCATTTCAATTCAATTCAATTTAATTCAATTCAATAAAATACAAGCGGAAACATCGGGTACTCTGCATGGAATATTAGGATTGATTCTGTGACGGAAATGTGTTTCCATTCACCGAAACGATCGGCGGGCAAACGGTAGGGATACGTAGACGATCGGCAAAGTTGAACCAAGTTCAAGTCCGAGTTGCTCGCGAAGTTTACGGAGGAAATGTTTCCATATGTCTGCGGTGTAGTTTGGGTGCTGTTTATCTTACGTCGATATGGAAACCAGGCTTAATTCTAAATAAATATTTTGTAACCCCTGTCATGCAATTATTATATTCTTTTCTGGCGTTATATATGCCTTATGCATGTAGCCTTTTTTTGTTGATATTTGGCCTCGGATAATGGCCAAACTTTCATCGTTTTGTCTAATCTATATAGTACTCACCTGTGTCATCGATGACGTCACTATTACCCATAAACGTCACTATTACCCATAAACACTTCCCAACAGAACAGAATCGTAAACTTTGAAAGGTCGCAGGGAAATCAGGGGCGGATCTAGCCTTTCATTTAGGGAGGGGTTGTACCCGCCTATACCGGTACAGTGTGACCAGCGGTATATACCCACTGGTAACAAGGATGTGGTTTAGCATTGCTTAGCACAACTTGCTCAGCAGCCCAACGGGGGTGGGGGGGGGGGGTGCAACCCCCACAACCCACCCCCCTCTAGATCCGCCCCTGCAAATTTTGATCTGTCAAGTTAGAGTCACGCAGATACGGTGACTGTTCGTGACGACTTGCGCAGCTCGTGGTTGCCACGAGCAATATTTCGGTGCATTTAGAAAGAGAAAAAGGTGATATCAGGACCGTTAAAAATAATAAAGTCAAGTTCGTGACCAAAAAAAAGCGTGCGACACGATTTAACGATGGGCCTTTTTTCAAAAGGCTCTCCACTTTACAGTAATTTGATTACACCGTGGTCCCTTATACATTTCCACGGTGTCGAAGCTCAAACATTATGACAGCGTATTTCTAATTCGAAACATGATCAGCAACGTAACTCTCCCGAGCGTGAAGCCAATTTTGAGGAGCCCGATATAATAAGACGTCGCTCAGATGAACACGGAGATTACAGTGAATGGCAATTTGATATTCTTGGAGACCTTAAGACAACTTGAAGAGTTGGGAATTAATCCGGCAGATTTGGACATACTGCCGCGGGCGCCTTGATCCACTACTTAAGTCGATAATCATGAGCGACCGTGAAACAAGATTACGATTTCGATGACGGGACCCGGAGGTTCAAAGTTGTCGCTTGAATCGTCACCGCCAGGCATTGCAGAGCTTATCTCCCCTGACGATCAGCTCTATCTTGCAAGTATATCAAGTCGGTAATCCGGTCTGCAGCTTCGCTCGTTCCCGCTCGAGGTTGTACGCTTTCCCCTCATGGGGAACTTGCTTCAGTCTTGGCTCGAATAGAAGTTAACTTCTCCTAGAGCTGTCGGTCGCAGTCAGTTCTTTTATGCCTTCGGAAATGTAAAATAACATTTGTAACCCCCACCGCCCCCCCCCCCCCCCCCTCACCCCATCCAAGGAATTGCATTTTACATCAAAATCATACTGTCATCGGATCCTACAAAATTAATATTTTTTAATTAATAATATTAAAATTGTTTCTATTATTTTTGGGGGAATGCACTAAACAGCACGGTTAGCTTTTCATTCTGCTTGACACCCTGATTGCAGTATGTTGGTGAAAAGTCTGAGAGCTCATGTTGATTGTTACTGTGTAAGATCTGTACAGGGGGCATGTAATTGAAAAGTGAGTTTTCTTGTCGGTATTGTACGACAGGTATAGCGCGCTATTCAAGCGCGCCATTGCGTAACACTTGTGTTCACGCCTATATATTTTGCGCTATTCGCTTCATTCAGTTATTCTCGGTTGAGCAGCTATACCTTACCCTCCCTCCCCCCCCCCCCCCCCCTTTTTTTCTTTTTGAAACTAGTTATCGTCACTCGGAGCAAGGGGGCGTGACCTTCGTCCAACATCCGGGTCACGCTCACGTTTCCTCCACAAGTTGGGGTTTTTTCGTGACCACCGAGTGCTGGTTCCATGCAGCAACCAGACTGTTGTTAGGCGCCGAGTTGACGTCGCAATTTCTGCGCTCAGTACAAGTTTGTTGAGATTTATGACGGCTACGAAATATGTAGTTTCAGAAACTGTTTTGGTCAATGTTTACTTCGCTAGCCTTTTTGGCTTCGATGCATTTGTTGCTATCGCCAGTTTTTCTGGTTGTATTTTTCGTTTATTTTTCAGAGGCATGAAAAGAAATGACTCGCAACATCACTGACCCCACCCTTCAACGTGTAGCCGAAGATCGACTCCCAGCCTTGCTCGTTTCAGCCAAGGCCCCATCTACAATTGAAACGTACAGGTCAGCGTGGCAACGTTGGGAATCCTGGGCATCATCCAAGACTGGGGTTTCTGTCTTCCCCGTCCGCCCTCTAGATTTATGTCTCTACCTGGCAACAATCCTACCGTCTGGTCACACATCCACTGCAGACGCCATTGCCTCGGCAGTAAAATGGACACATAGCATGGCAGGACTCCCGTCGCCAACAGACGACCCATTTGTCAGGACCGCCATCCAAGGTTACAAGAGACTTACGGCTTTGCCACCTAACAGGAAAGAGCCAGTATCTCCGCAAGTGATGGCCAAGCTTTTCGATACCTACAGACATACCACGGCCACATTAGCCGATCTGCGCGTGTTGTTCATTTGCTTCATCAGTTACGCAGGGTTTCTGCGGTTCGGCGACCTCAGCAACATTCGCCGTAAGGACTGTGTCCTCAGATCTGACAGTCTACTTATTCACCTAACTAAATCAAAAACTGATCAGTTTCGGCAAGGGGCAGACGTAGTAATTGCCAGAACTTTGTCTCCCACATGCCCAGTTAAGATAGCAGAGAGATTTTCCAATGCATTGGGTGACCCACCCGCATCGTCGTTGCCCCTAGTCCGAAGAATCGCTCGCTCGAAATCTGGTCCAATAATACCCACTAGCCACGCTCTAAGTTACACCAGAACCAGGGAAATCGTGCTCCAAGCTTTGAAGCCCTTTGTGCCCGACATAACAAAATTCGGCTTGCACAGTTTAAGGTCGGTGGCGCATCCGCCGCATCTAACGCCCTTGTTCCCACTCACCTTATTTCTAAACACGGCAGATGGAGCTCTGGTAAGGCTAGGAATGCCTATATCAAAGTCAATGACGAAACCAGTTTACTTCCTTCGTCCGTTTTGGGCAAATAACAGGTTGTTTTGTACAAACGAATGTGTACTACTGTTAATCAGGTGAAGGTGTTACGTTTAACATTGCGGTGATGAATAAAATGTGAGGTGAGCATGCTCCACCTTCCAAAGTGCTCCAAATTTGGTTCTGTATATTTTATTTGTTGTTCTCTACCATGAGGAAAATATAGAAAAGAAAACGTTTTCTTTCGGAAGAATGAAGAAAGAAAGTATCTCTGACGACGTCTGACACATATTTTGTATGGTTACACTGCAAAAACAAACGGCTAACACTTTTTAAACACTTCAACGCGTTAATATTAATACTTTACACGTAAAGGTATAGGAGGCGTTGCACGCGATTAACACTAAAACACGTTCAAATTGGCGTTGGTTTTGATGATTATCATCGCTTGAGGTGTACATTTTTGTAGATATTAACACTTTAGAATATTAATAATCATTAGCACCAACGCCTATTTAAACGTGTTTTAGTGTTAATCGAGTACAACGCCTCCTATACCTTTACGTATAAAGTATTAATATTAACGCGTTGAAGTGTTAAAAAAGTGTTAGTTGTTGGTTTTTACAGTGTAGTTAACATTATAAAATTCCCCATAGTTAGTCAGCTAATAGACCCTGTCTTGTGCACAAAGGTGGAAATTGGACAAACTTGCTGGTGTCTACCCAAAGCTGGAAAACTCTTCAAAATAATTGTGTGAACAACATTACTAAGACCCATACGGATACGTCTGACCACAATTACTTATGCTGTACATGTTTTTATTAAATCGGTAGTCGAAATTGAAGGGGAAAAAAGGGTTCGTATACATTCCGTATTTACGATGCCTATTTGGCAATGTATGTAATATAGAGTTCGCTTCCTTGTTACAAATTCGCGTCCCATCACGATCAGGCTACATTATAATTATCATCCAGTATCATGTCATTTTATGATTGAACGAATGTCTTTGTGACTGCGCAACACAGACGACGATCAGTCAGACGGAATACATTTTTGCCTTTTTGGTCGCCATAGATTCATGACACAAATTAACATATAAATAACCTCCTGTCGCTTAAGTGGGTTAAGCATTATTAATTTGTGCGGACTCCCGGATTAAAGTCGGGACACGGTCCGCAGACTCATGTGTCATGGAGAATCCAAAAGCAACCATCATGTTCGTCCTTGCATAATGACAAATGTTTAGTGAACGAAGGTTCGCGGTGTTGGTTATTTTAAATTTTTAAAAAATCAGAAACTATGTTCTCAGTTGGGATTTGAGTATAGGGGACGATGTAAATTGGAATTCTATTCACACAGGCTCTCGGAAAGCACTGAGCATGTATTGTTTCCTGCAATATATACGTCTGGAAAGGGCAAAAAAGATGCTTTATATGTTCACGGTTGGTTGTTAAAATACACCATGAAAATACAATGTTTGATTGAACTCTTTCCAGACTGTTCAGTGACACCTTCATTTTGAACTGTCGTTTTTCATCTCTCACTTTCTATTCGAAATTTCAGTTACTCATGCTTTTGCACACGTGTCCTATTTCGGGCCAAATTTGGAGCTGCAGTGCAGGTGATCGATTTTCAGCAAAAAATTGACATTTTTACTAATTAGTAAAAGGTATAGGCAGATTATGATATCAAAGACAAAAATTCAAACTGATAGTTGAAAAAAATGAACGTGTTATAATGCAAAGCTGTTTCGGATCTGGTTTATTGTATATAATGTCTATTTTCGTTTATTAACCTTAATTCCCTATAGGGTGTGTGGAAAATCCTATTGAAATTGGAGGATTCAGGACGGTTAGGTTTTCAATTTGCAGTTGCCAACGACATAACTTCCGGGAATTCCTTATTCTATAGCTTTTTTTCCTAATGAATGAGGACGGAGCTATCTTTTTCTTTTTCATTGTAAACTATAAGAATTAGAAACAGCCCTGACCGAAATATTCCTGTTCTCAAACTTGCATTGGCGAAAAATACAGCCAGTGATGAATATTTAATATCTTCTCTATTCTTTTAGGTCTGGGCAATACAAATAAATAAATAAATAAATAAATAAATAAAAGAGTCCACTCTTAATCTAAAAAAGAATACGTGAGAGCAGCCACATTTTTAGGTCAAATAGGTTATCAAACAAATCCACTATGCATTTTGTTTTCTCATTTCCTTGTCCCATTTGTGCCTAACTTCTTTGTTTAACTTCAAATTTTTAATCTTTGCCTTTTAAAAGATGTCAGTACAATTGGCTACTTTTCAGTACAAATATCTTGGCTGCAATCGATTACCTGCTGTACGGTCTCAAATGTACCCAACTGACACATGCAGGCAAAACTACGAGTAAAGAATATAACTAATGAAAAGCGACAGTTGAAATCGAACTTGTTATATCTAACCCTCAAATCTGGGAGAAAATTCCCGCATTCAACATGAGGATTTGTCCATAGAATTATCACAGAAATTCTGAACTACATTTGGTGTAAACAAACAGGAAGATGTACCTACCGACACACCGACGAAGACTCAGTGACTGGTATCCGTTGGTCGGAGTCTCCGTTGGGCTGTGCAACTTGTCAGACAAGCGATGATGCAGATGTCTTTTATACTCCGAGTAACGCAGCTACAACCAATCGGGTTAGTCCCTCGCCACCCCCCGCAGTGCCTCAAATCAAATGTCAGCGCGGATGCATGGTGACCTTTTTATATTATAATATTAATTACGCACTTTTGCGTGCAGTTCTGGAAATATCATGAACCATATGGCGATTCGGCTGCCTGACGTCGCGGCTATAACCCCTGGTTGTGCGAACTCTGGGCATGAAATTCACAGCCATGGCCCTAAATCGAATAGAATTTGAAATAACATTAACATAGAGGCATACCCTATCCCCTTACTGCGATAAACATCTCATGTAGGATGTATACCTGTTCTAACCATTAAGAAGTCGTGCATCATTTAGTCACCCAAGTCGCGGCCAATCAACTCCTAAGATCCGACTGGAGAGCGACGACCAATGTCTCCCGAAAAGGCGAGCCGTTTTTATTGAGCAGGATGCGAGAAGGCTTAACACAATTTTCCCAGCCGCAACCCTACGTATTTTCTCTGATAGACAGCGGCTGTCGCATCGCATTGATTTATGACCTTTCTTGTGTCTCTTCCTCTCTCCTTTTTTGGGGTTGCAAATTATAAATTTACTGAATTTTCCCCCGACACGGCGACTGAACGGTACGACCGCGTGATCAGACGACTAACCCGGTTTGCCTTGGATCATGCTCGGCAATTGGACGCCGCAATTTCATCGGGTCGTTTACGTAATATCCACCTACGGCTATTGGCGCAGGTGGGAGAATCCTGCGATAATTGATCTCGGATTTGCTCCGTTCAAGAAATCCCATTGGCAGTGACAAAGTAGTGGACATTTGAAATCACGATTTTTTGTACAGAATCACGCAGTGCAGATACTGTCAACACATGTACAATAACGAAACTAGAATATTGTGAGAGTTGGAGCTTGGACGAAATACATGTTCATGCCATTGGCTCCATTAAGTGGTGGGTAGCCGTGTTTAATAGTCGGGCAATTATACATAAAAAAAACTTATGCACTTCGGTGACTAACTCGGGTAAAACTTTCGTAGCAACAATTACTTTATGAGATAAAGACATTTGTTTCCTGTTATACTCAATTGTAAAGTTGAACGCGTTCGACTTGATTTACCAGAGTGCGATAATTTATTCATGGTAACAAACGTGTAATTTATCAGAAATGAAAATATGGCCAAGTAAAAGTACGTAAAAATGCGTGCAAATGACTGACAATTACAAATGCACGACCGAGTCGTGCTGACGCTTAATTTTGCCTGGAGATTTATCTTGTCCGGCATAGCTTAAAGCAAATTTTGCTTCTGAAGTAAGCGAGCATTTTGCTGTTCATGCTTACTGCTTACGGTCTCTGTGAAATGGATTGTGGTTCCGTCAGCAGAAAATTGTGTGCTTATAGCAAGCCAGTAAAACAAATTAGGCCTGGTCTATCTAGACAGCGTGCACGTCCACGTCCATACAATTTCTCTTTTTAAATCAGTGCGTGCCTAACTTTAAAGCAATCATTATTGGTGGAAATAGTAAGTTCTTGCTTAATGTCTGCAGGAATAAAGCGTGCAGCTGAGCTCAGAATCCAAGGGGATTTTGCGAGAATAGACTTTTTTCTCGCAGTCGTCATGGACCGCAGAGCGTCTTGATGCTAATGAAGTGCTTATTCATGTAAAGCAGTCAAGCGTGCTGCGCGCGTTAACCCGCCCCACGTATATGGTAAAGATATGATAGTCACTCTAAGGCGGTAAACACTTGGTGTATTTGTTTCCATTCTATCTGGTCACATGACTGTAAAAGGTCTATGCGGTACCGGTACTCCCAGGCACACTGTATGCTACTGCGTGTGAGGCGTCATTTTGTTTTCTTTGCTGGTATTATATAATGATGTACTCCACTGAAGCAAAGAGAAGCATTATTTACATTTTTCAAATATCGATGACCAAAATAATTAAGTTCAAACATTTTACCACAACCTCCGATCAGTATATCATTAACACTGTCTGTAAAGAGTAACACTGTCTGTAAAGAGTAACACTGTCTGTAAAGAGTAACACTGTCTGTAAAGTCAGTCGCTGAGTCAGTCGCTGGACAAGTTAGTGTTTCGTACGTTGACATTCACATATGAAAAATGATAAAAAGTGATGCGAGGTCGCCACATTTGCACGGTGTGTGGATTGATGGATGTGGCTGAATGGTCTACTGTCTCCCCGAGTCACTGGCTCCTCGGCGCGGTCCGTGGCGCGCTCATCGGCTAGTAGGTGGGCGGACTTTCTCCCCGGTTTGTTGGCTTTACTATACTGGCTTACCGGGTGACAGGCCGGCCGGGCTGATGGCAGGATTGTTGAGTGGGTGGCTGCCGGATGGCTGGCTTGTTCCTAGCTCGTTGCCGGACAGGATTGCTCCCCAACTCCCACCACTGATCTCTATATAAACTGGGTAGCGCATCGGCTGTTCGAGTTGAGGCCACCGTCCGCCATGTTATCACTCCCAATACAACATTCTTTCCAATCTTGTCCCCAGTGTCTCCTTTTATCCTCGTTCTCGATCTCCTTACATAGCGATCAATGGTAAATTGGGAGTGGTAATATGGCGGGTGCTGGCTTCAGTTGCTTGTGCAGCGCGCAATGGCCAATGGGCTATCCAGTTTATATAGAGATCAGTGACTCCCACCCGTTGCGTTGGCGGGCAAACCGGCTATATGGTAGTCCAGCTGGTTCCAGGCTACGGGTCCCCGGATTATCACAATCATCATAAATATCTCTTTCTTTAAATTTCATTCTTTTAAACTTATATTGACGTCCCCGTGAAATGTGTTTGGTTGTAACTGCATCGATAATATCACATTTCTGCTCCTCCGCAAAGAACATTTCCCTTAAACCTCTCTCCCCATCCGTAAACAAAGAGATCATCTGTTACACTACAACAATACAATGGTGTGGTGCTTTACATAACAATACAACTATTTCAAAGCGCCTCGGAAAATGTTACCCCAGGTTATCGAGCCATGCATGAGATCAGTTTTACACAACAGACGGAATCAGCAGTAATTCTGTTTAGTTTTCCCCGAAAAAGGCCAAAAGTCACTTGAGGTATACGCAGCTACAAAAACAAAAGAATCAAAGATACAAGAGGTAGGAATTAATATTCCCCTTGAAGCAGGAAAGACCGTAAGATGAAGGGAAACATGCACCAGGCAAAGAATTCCATAGAGATACAGAATGAGGGAAAAGCTACCAGCATAGCTTTTCGTTCTACATCTTGGTACAGCTAGAGTATATTGGTGGGAACAGGTGGAAAGACTAGTTTCACGCTCAAATACCCTAACTATAGAGGAACCAGGCTGGACAAGCTATCCTGCCCTAAAACAAAGGCACCACAATTTCCTGACGGGCCAAAAACCCATGTACCACCGCACGAGAGCCACGGTACTGTACAGATTACAACCTAGATACCGTATACAAAAATTAAAACCCGCCAAAATTACAGATTGCGTAGCGGTGTAAATTCCCTGGGAAATAGTACAATAATAAACGCAAATAGGGCAAACGTTGACATAGCTTATGTTGGAAACAGAAATATGCACATCTTTCATAGTCATTCACCTCTCATCACTCACCAAAATATCCAGTAAGTCTCTAATGGGTATACGGCATCCGACTTCTGCATTCTGTCCTCAACTAAAAGAAGAATGCACGCGGCCGGGGCCGGGGCCGGGGCCGGGGCCGGGGACACATCACAACTGACATGGGGGAAATCATCCGTATTATCCGGCGGGCCTACCGCCTCACGCGCCGGTGAGCAGAGCAAACAATCTGGCGAATATTGTCCCGCCTAGACGTGACATTTCCGTCGATGGGCGGCGTTATTATGCCGTCAAGGTCCATTCACCGAGGTTTCAGCGATTCCTCGCGTGTCAGGGATGATTCGGCTGTCATCAGTTTTGACGAATCGATCGGTTGGCAAGATCGTTGGCTGTAGCCGGGAAGATCAAACCAACTTGCTGACAGTGAAGGTCAAGGCGTCGATGTTCGGGGAGAACCCCGTGGAATTTTATCTTGCCGAAAGATTCAATTCAATGATTGCTCACTCTACATTTGAAGAAAAAAATCTGCAGATTTTACTTTACAAATAATAAACTTGCGGGAAATTGCATGAGCGAGTTCCACATAAATTCAGCATTTACAAGTTCCGATATAAATGTTGCCAAGTTCTGAAATTAAAGCACTTAATAATTGCTCACTCTACATTTGAAGAAACAAATCTCCACATTTCACTTTACAAATAATAAACTTGCGAGAAATTGTATAAGAAAGTTCCATATAAATTCAGCATTTACAAGTTCAGAAGGTCTGGAAATCTCACAAGAAAGAGCTAGAGGTTTTTCTGCACATCTTAAGACCCTTTTCATGTGACGTCACCATTCCATATTGGACCGCCTAGAATAATGACGGTAATGGAATGCTAAATTCAAATAAATCAGTCAAGCATGCCGTGTAGTTTAACCTGCCCCACACTCAGTATACAGACGTTTTTCACCCACGTGACCAGACAGGGTGAAACAAAAACCACGCGTGGACCGCTTGTACATGTATCGTCTGGATAAGGTTAAACCACGCGCGCGGTCCACGACGACACGTGAAAAGGGGTCTAGAAATGTAAAATGATCAATCCGAGACGATTGAAACGTGGTGGCGTTGTTTACATCCAGCGCCATAAATGGTCACGTGAGTTGAATGGGTCACTCTGTCACTCTGTGTGGAGTGTTGTGGCCTCGTGGCTTAGTGTACCGAACTCAAGATCTCAGTGATACTGCAGATTATGGGTTCAAGACCGGCTGGAGTCATGGTGCGTGTGTCCTTGAGCAAGGCACTTTGTCACAAGTTGCTTCTCTCCACCCAGGAGTAAATGGGTACCTGTGAGGGCAGTGATGGTTATGTGTTTGATTAGCCCATGTGCGCTTAACTTGCAGCCGGGGCTGTATACTCCTCAGGGAGTTGAGAATGCTTCAGGAATGATTAATGGGCCCGATGAGCAGGGGTAATAATATTGTAAGCGCTGTGATATAGTTTACTATGTTGAGCGTTCTTAAATGCCGGTTATTATTATATCGTTCAAAAAACAATTTTTAAGAAGTGTCTGTGTCAATGAAAATGAGGCAATGCATTTCAGTAGGACTTTTGTTTGCATTTTAAGCCATTAATTTCGATGGAATAACATGGGCCCGGCCCCGATATTCTGTATTTCTTCAAAATCAATGTTTGGTTGTAGATTTACGGGAATCCATTTCAGACAAACACACGCAAAGGCATCCGGCCCTTTTTTTGGCGAAAGGTTCGCCCAAGTTGACCGATCGCCAACAATCTTTTTTGTTTGTTTATTCCAACCGGCTGGCTGTGCGTTATCTTAAAAAAGGAAAAAGCGAGGGACAATCTCACAGAGACTACTGCGATAAATCGTGCTCATTACTATTTTAGTCAAATGCGAGAGGGCGCTATTCAAGGAGTTCTCTCGGAGCCGCAGACAGAGTTGTAACATGAAGGAAGTCAAATTTGGACACAATTATATGATCGTAAAAGACACTGCGACATTTTACTACTTACCCAAACAACAAAGGTAAGACGAAAACATCGAACACAGCCTACAGTGTGTTTTGAGAGACCTTATGCGTAGCCGCCATCTTTGAGGGGAATGTCTTTGTTATCATTGGACAACCATGGGTAAGCCTTTTGTGCTTCATTGTTACAGAATTTGAATGACAACAATATGCCTCAAAGATGGCCGCTTCGCATAAGGCCTGCTAACTTGTCAAAGCTTATAATAGACGAATTTCACATTAGCCCCTTTCTGCGCTCTTCCGGGTTGAAAGCGAGAATGTCAGTGGCAAACAAAACAACGCTTTTCAGCTCATTCATTCATGCATGAATTAGTCAGGCCATAAAAGGCAGCGCAGGCGCACGATCAGCATAAAGTTGTTTACTGTGACATTGATCCTCGTTTTCAAACGCGGCCGTGCGCAGATCGGCGCTAAACTCGTCGTTGTGGGATTCCTCTATATGGCATCACCGCACGACCTTAACATCCCGAGATATTATTGGATGAAAAACTTTTCAGAGCATTTTGCTCACCCAATCCAAACTTTGGATATATCCAGCCGGATGCCACGTGACCTTCATCATTCGTCTTCAGCTATTTCTTTGTTCCACAGTGTTAGAAAGTTGGGCAAACAGATTACCCAACGTTGGTACAATAGTCAACACGTTCAACCTTTGTGTAATTTTCCTTGGAATTTACTAACTGTTGTATAACCACAGCTGTGCACGAACCAATTGTTGGTTAAGCTGTGCAGCAGTTGGTAAATTTATATTACCGAAAGGTTGAACAAGTTGACTATTGTACCAACCTTGGGTAATCTGTTTGACCAACTTTACAAGAGTCCTCACTTTCTGAGTGTACAAAACTCCATCACCTCAAGTAATGTGATCACTTCGTGTGATTGACGAATTCATTACTGCACATGAGCATTCTTTTACATCGAAACCGAAATTGGGACACAAGGTCTGGCTACTCCTATTTTCGTCCCTCCGCTGAGATCCCTTTATGGACATGAATTTCTCAATTACAGCCTTTCGGGGTCCCCTTTAAATTTTCACACTCCACGGGGGTCACGATCGAAGCCAGACGACGGTACTGTACAGCGAACTTGCATTTGAGTTTGTCAAGCAACACTGTTGAGCTGGCATTGACCTGGAATTGTCAGTCAACGGGTGCCGAACTGACTGGAAGTTGATTTCTCCGTCAAGGTGCAATAGACGCGCTAGCCTAAGACGGGCGGTCAGACGTGGCATTTCAACGCCGTTGTTGTGACGCACGGATAGATCAACAGCGCTTGGCATGGCGTACCGTAAGAACAAACTATCGCTCAGACACAGTTGCTGGACCAACCAGCTCTCGATAGCACACGTTTTGCAATCAAGGTAAGGTCAGTAGGACTACGGTTTATTTATATAATTAAAAGTCTAGATGAATTTGGTAGACTCGGGTGAAAGTATGCAAGAAACCGCTGAATGGGTAGATTACGACAAAACAGTGTAAAGTAACAGTGATATACTTTTGCTAGATGGTGCCGTTGCTTCTCACAGTCGTGCATTAACACGTACATTTTTAACTGTCAAAGTTCATTGTTGTGTTCTGTATAGAGTACGGTACGATGTGGCTAATTTCCGGTAAAAACTGCAACTCTTGAATGGAAATCGATTACCTGCATGAATTAAAGCCACTAATTTGACCCCCACCCCCAAAAATGCATGCGTACAAAACCACGGATAATGACTGTATAAAGATATTGGTGCAAAACGATATTAGTATTTTAACAATGAACCGGTGCACATTATTCTGAGACCTACATTATTTTCTTGCAGAACATAGAAATGCCAAGATTCGAAAATTCGAGAGCGTGAGAGATCACCAGAGAAAAATTCTACTTTCGGATCGCAGGTACGTAATTATGCTTTAACCCGACGTCATTTTTTTTGTAGGATTTGCAAAAACAATATTTTGATCATGTTATTGCCTACGTGTTTATGAAAAACATTTTTTGTAAAGAAAGGATCACATCACACGGGGTGAAAAGTTAGTTTTCGGTAAAAAGAATATTGATAGAAAGGCATCTATAAGCCAAAGCAATTTCAGATTAACCTTGTATAGGCCTGGTTTGTTTTAAACTATAGGCCTAATAACACCGAAATCGTGTCCTGTAGTTTTGAAAATAATATAATTTATTGAAAACAGTGGCGTGTGCAAGATGGCAGGCATCACATGCCATTATGCCAATCCGATGGTGCGCACTAAGTCAGCGGTACATGGATTAACCCCTCGAGGGAGATGTTTTCGCTTTTAAAGACAGATTTGCCTCAAGTTAAAGGTAGTGTACATGATTGGTCATTGTTGCAATTTTCAGAAATGGGCGGATTTGGGGTTAGTATTTTATAGGAAATATCGTTCCACTGACCTGTTCAAAGTTTTGCGGCATTTGTTATAGCGCCCTCTTGTAAAATAAGCCCAATTTTTGTAAATGGGATCGTTTTCAATGGGTCACATAACATGTACAGAGGCCGAGGGCCGAGCGGAACGTCCAAGATCCACTGCATGCACTGGTTACAACGCGTCGCTTCGGTACACTACGCGTGCGCCCGTTTTCGGATTGTGAACCCATTTTAGACACAACACAGATTAACTACATTCGGTCAATAGGGGGGCAGTTTTCCAACGATTGTTCGGCCGAACAATCGTTGGAAAACATAAATTTCCACTTTTCTTGAAAACGACAGCACACCTGGTGCCATCATTTCACAGGATGATTGAGACTACTATTAACTTACAGTCTAGTAAGGTATTTCGTTATACCCCTGTAATTCAGTAAAACAAAATGGAAGATTACCAATCGTGTACACTACCTTTAACAACAAAAACTATACGTTTTCTTTTTCTTCTATTAAAGGTAAGGTATAGCATTGGTAGAGCTGACGACACAAGTTGCAGGCAGTGCTCATACTTGTGTTATTCAATTTCTTATATGAAATGACAAACTTGTAAAAGTTTGAGCTCAATCCGTTCGGAAAATAGTGAAAACCGTTGTAATTTTGTGCTGTAGTTCGATTGTAAACATTGAAATAAGCCATTTGTTGGGTCTTCAGAAGATGAGAGCATTTTATAAGGAAATATTTCACAGAATTGGCACTTGTAGCATCTTCATGAACAGTAAGCTTTCAGATTCAAACTAAGCATTTTTGACCACTACCGGTACCGCAACTATAGAAAAACGTCATTCAACAGAATGGAATACATTTGATGTTATTTTTCCCTTCTAATTCGTTGACATCAATTAAATGTTGGGTATCTACATAATAATTGCCCATGTCACGCAGACGACGAGTCATGTAGACAATACTGGTGAGCCATCAAACATGTTTTTATGACATGTAAAACGTTATAGAATGCTCGGTTCATGCACTCGCGAGCCAAGCGTGGAATTTATTACCGCGGCAGACGGGAGCCTGAAATGTTTTTCTTCAATTATTAAAGATTCCGGCATAATCACACACAGTATGAAGGCAAGCAATGCAGAATCCATACTGACATTAGTGTACATAAAAAAAAATAATAAATAAAAAACATACTTTTACATATATTTCACAAAAGGAATATCAATTATTCACAGAGCCAACAATAACGTTGTCACAGGGAGAATTGCTACAAAAACGTAGACACGTAATGATGTCAACACGGAGGGAAAAGTTGAAGTGTCACGCGCAACGTGGGGACCTGGGCAAATTCGGAATTTGCCCGGGGCAAAGTGGGAATATTCCAATACTGCGTATAGCACAGTGGAAATAAGATTTTATTATTAACAATACAGGCCAAATTTATCTGTAGAAATCTGCAGCAAAAACTGCAGTAGAATGTTCACACTCGGTCTATGGAAACAGTTCATAGATAGGCCTAACTAACCAGAGATGAAACTTTGGGGCATTTTAGCGCAACGTGTACCTTTAACTCGCGATCCTGTTATGTTGCACGCACCAGCGCGGGCCCTTCCGGTTTCCCCATTGAACGGAAGAAATATTTCCTTCCTTTACACGTACTATACTATATAGCATGAGGCGGTGTTCTATTTTCCAGCTCGAAGTCTTGAAACAATAATGATTAATAGATGGAATGATTGATTGAATTGGCTTATCGCCAAAGTCCTACAAACCGAGGGCTGAATTTCACAGGGTAACCGTGGATAAATTGAGATATAAAAATAATACTTTGAGGTGTAAAAAAAGCAAACAAAAAACAGACTGGGCTATAATATGACGACTTGACAGCATGTATCATTTTCAATCACCCGGTCTTTCTAGCAAATAATTACACATTTTGATTTTTAGGTTAATGCACCGTACATTTTCACATGGCCTCTCCATTGTGTCATAAAAAAAATCAAACTTTAAAATTGATTATCCGTCGTGGTAATCAAAAATGACACCGATACGTATCTATAGTCTGTCTCACAAAGTAGTCAACGATGTCTGGCTACATCGTATGACATTATATAAGTATTGCTCTCAAATCAAAATGTTTTATTGTATTTTTTATACCATTAAGATAGATACAAATATTTGAAAAGAAAATTTGAAGTAAAGGTCATGAAGTCAAGTATAGTAGCAAATTAGACAAACACCCGGGGCCAATTTCATAGAGCTTCTCAAGCACGAATTTTGCTAATAAGCACACAAAAGACCTTGCTTAGTAGGTTACCAAAACTCCATGTGATTGTCATAAAGGAAACCAAAAACTAAATGCCAATCACAAACAATAAATACATCGCATGAAGTTTTGGCTGGTAACCTGCTTTAATTAAGCAATTTTGTTGTGCTTGAACAATTTTTGTGCTTAAGCAGCTTTATGAAATTGAGCCCAGGAAAATTTGCTTAAGCATTAGCGTATTTCATGGCCAAGTCGCGCTAACTCTTGCGCGTGCATGGAGATTTATATTGTTGCGTCACTAATTTAAGCGAATCCTGCTTCTGAAGTTAGCGGGCTCTTCGCTGTGCTTTACTGCTTACAGTCTCTATAAAATGGGCGAGGGTTCCGTTAGCAGAAAATCGTGTTAAGCAGCACTATGAAATTGGGACTGAAGAGCCCGCTAACTTCGGAAGCAGGATTTGCTTAAATTAGTGACGCAACAAATATACAAATCTCCATGCACGCGCAAGCGTTAGCACGACTTGGCCATGAAATACGCTAATGCTTAAGCAAATTTTCCTGCTATAGTTAGCACAACTTTTCTGCTTACCGTTAAGCAGCGCTATGAAATAATAGGCCATGCATTCATGTTAGTTCGGACATTATATATACACGTATATGTATTGTGGACTTTCTTTTTGGCAAAATTTATAGCAACAGAATTTTTTCTGAAACTAATACTGAAAACAAATTCTGTCAAACCCTGTCCACTCGGATGTTTTTGACAAATGTACGATTATTTTACAAATTTATTAATCCTGGAAGCTAATAATTGTCAACAAAACCAACAAAACGACAAAACTTAATCAAGATGACTGAATTCAAAGTCTATCCAACATGCAAAAAAGATGCAATTAATCAAAACGTACAGGTTCATACTATTTTTTATAAAGTCGGGGTACTGCAGAAAGAATCCGAACCAATCAGCACGTGTCTTTCTTCGGGCTGTGTTCAAGAAGGGAAGCTAAGGAACCATTTGATTGGCCGTCAATGACGTCAATGGTGTGCTGCCCTACATTTCACTCCTTCAGTTGACAATTTATAACAGCTGGTCGTAAACGTATCCTCCAGTCGCTACCATAATACTAAATCAAATAGGAAGCGCACATTTTTTACGACATTCGTGGAAAAATGCAAGCACGCATGAACATCTATGTTCTTTACTATAACCAGGAAAAGTAACACATTGGAGAGCTACAAGCTTTAATACTTAACATTTGTTCTTTCTAAAAATAATCATCCTGTGAAATGATGGCACCAGGTGTGCTGTCGTTTTCGAGAAAAGTGAAAATTTATATCGTTTTCCAACGATTGTTCGGCCGAACAATCGTTGGAAAATTGCACTCTATTGACCGAATGTAGTTAATCCGTGTTGTGTCTAAAATGGGTTTAAAATCCGAAAACGGGCGCACGCGTAGTGTACTAAGGCGACGCGTTGTAACCAGTGCATGCAGTGGATCTTGGACGTTCCGCTCGGCCCTCGGCCTCTGTACATGTTATGTGACCAATTGAAAACGATCCCATTTATAAAAATTGGGCTTATTTTACAAGAGGGTGCTATAACAAATGCCGCCCGACGGTTGAAAACGAACGCCGTTTTTCTGTGGGTTTTTTCCCCCCAAGAACGCAAAACTTTGAACAGGTCAGTGGAACGATATTTCCTATCCCCCAAATCCGCCCATTTCTGAAAATTGCAACAATGACCAATCGTGTACACCACCTTTTAAACCTTCCTCTGAAAGTGTTCAAATTCTACACACGTAGCGTGTGGTAAACAAATAGTCTGGGGTGTGACAGACTCGGTTGAATCGAGTCCTCTCTTTTCAACGGTTATAAAATCTGTTTAGGAATTCTTGACCCGTGACATTAACCTTTGACCTGTATGCGCATTATTCAGGATTCGGGGCCCGAGAGACCATTCACATGGCGTTGAGACACATCAGACAGCTCGGTTTACTTCTAACATTAACGGGATTATGTACGACTGTGGTGCTACTTCTGTTTGTGAGAACCCACCACAGCGCTTCAGAGGACTCGATAAAAGGTATATTTTAAAAATGTTTCAATAAGTAAATAAATAAAATTAAGATGAATATGTGGCGTCCGCAAGGGAAATCGGACATAAGTCGCATGGCCTATTTTTGAGTAATTCCAATTTATATGAAAATAGTAAAAAAAAAATCACGATTCCTGTTTTGTCAAAATGCTGCAATTTAAAGCATATTTAATGCAAAACACCTGGTTTGCTTTTGTCTTGAGACCATTAAATGTGTACAATTTGACATTTTCGCCAGGCGTACTTCTGAATAAATCGTGTAGGCCTAAACTAAGTATTATTTTCCATTCTCAATGCTGAATTTACGGCTCTCTATACGAAAACCAAAATACACTGTATTGTATAACAGTAAATTGTTCACCATTACAAAGCTTACATTATCAATTTTATTATGGAATGGAAATCTCAATTTTCACAATTTACAACTTATGTCTGATTTCGCTTGCTGGGGCCACATTATACATGTTGACGTTCATTTCTCTTTCATTTTAACTCGTTTTTTACTTGAAAGTTACTCCTTTTAACTTGAAAGGTACTTATTACTTTTTTGCATGCATCTTTCTTACTGCACAGTAACTACACTGTGCTAGTAAGGGCAAAAATACAAAATTGAGGTATTGTACCACAAATAAATCAATCAAAAACAACAGTAAAACAAACTCAACTTACTAAAAGATGGCAAATATGTGCTCGTTCTACACCCCACATCTTCCAAAAAAAGACCCCCCCCCCCAAAACAAAAAAAATACTTCAAATGAAACATGAAATCCCAAGCTTTTTGGCTGTTTCGAAAGTTTTTCGAAACAGCCCTTGTTTTCGTTAAGATTTTTTTTTTTTTCTTTTTTTTTTTTTTTGGCTGTTTCGAAAGTTTTTCGAAACAGCCCTTGTTTTCGTTAAGATTTTTTTTTTTTTCTTTTTTTTTTTTTTTTTTTTTTTTTTTTCTTTTTCAGACTTTTTGCCCATAGCATTTGTACACGTTTTCTTTCTGCCAGGCACTTTGGCTACTTTTATGCAGCCGATTGCCTTTAAATTTAACAGACACTTAGACCAACTGCTCAGGATGCATGCCGAACTTTTACGTCATGATGACGTCATCACGTAATTTTTTATGAATTTTTGAATTTTGAAAATCGTAACATTCATTAAATTATATCTAGCGAACCAAATAAGATATTTTCAAAATTCTTTTTCTTATGGCTTTGGTATGTCTCAAAGATATGCCCTAAATTGCGAAAATTGTGTGACGTCATGATGACGTCATCAAAAATGTGTTTTTTTGTTAACGCATGTAAGGGTCAATCCGATTACAAAAATGTATATATTGAATTTTCCTGTACCCAATTCCAAAATTTCATGATCGTGGCTCACTCAAGTATGAAATAGGAGCCATTTCAAAATTTAGACCAAATTCAATATAACACAAAGGAATTCTGGGAAGGGCTGATAACCATGGGTATTATGTGCTTGCTGTTTATAAAAGGGTTGATTTCTAGTCTTTTTTCAAGTCGCCAAATTTTTGAAGTATTAAAATCGTAACATTCTTTTCAATATATCTAGCGAACAAAACAAGATATTTTCAAAATTATTTTTGTTACAGCTTTGGTATGTCTCAAAGATATGCCCTAAAAAGCGAAAATTGTGTGACGTCATGATGACGTCATCAACAAATCTTTTTTTTTTTAACGCATGTAAGGGTCAATCCGATTACAAAAATGTATACATTGTATTTTTCTGTACCCAATTCCAAAATTTCATGATCGTGGCTCACTCAAGTAAGAAATGACAGCCATTTCAAAATTTAGACCAAATTCAATATAACACAAAGGAATTCTGGGATGGGCTGATAACCATGGCTATTATGAGCTTGCTGTTTATAAACGGGGTTGATTTCTAGTCTTTTTTCAAGTCGCTGAATTTTTGAAGTTTTAAAATCGTAACATTCTTTTCAATATATCTAGCGAACAAAACAAGATATTTTCAAAATTATTTTTGTTACAGCTTTGGTATGTCTCAAAGATATGCCCTAAATGGCGAAAATTGTGTGACGTCATGATGACGTCATAAAAAAATTCTTTTTTTTAAGTCGCTAGAATATTGCCCATAGCATTTGTAAACTTTTTCTTTCTTACCGGCCACTTTGGCTACTTTTAAACTTGGCAGACACTTACCCCAACTGCTCACAATGTGTGCCGAACCTTTACGTCATGATGACGTCATCACATGTCACGTGACGTCATCTTAAAGGGGCATTTTTCGAAGCCATATCGTCACACAAAAAGTACAAGACCGATTAAGTTGGAACGTAATATCTAGGTATGCCACCGGGTGTTATAGATGAACATTGACATGACGTTATGATCAAGTCATAACATGTCACGTGGTGTCATCTTAAAGGGGCACTCGCTAGATTATTGCCCATAGCATTTGTAAACGTTTTCTTTCTTACCGGCCAGTTTGGCTACTTTTAAACTTGGCAGACACTTACCCCAACTGCTCACAATATGTGCCGAACTTTTACGTCATGATGACGTCATCACATGCCACGTGACGTCATCTGAAAGGGGCATTTTTCGAAGCCATATTTTTACCGAAGTAGAAGTCAGATTAAGTTGAAAAGTAATATCTAGGTAGCCCAGTAGATTATCTTAAACAATTTTGTGTCAGGAATGCTTGTAGGCCGGCATGTGTTATATATGAAAATTGATGCGACGTTGTGGTGACGTCATCATATGATTTTAGAGTAATTGTTTTACTTTTGAATCTTTAAGCTATAAGGCCTATCTCATCAACTGAACATGCTAATTTCGAAATTCTTATTGTAATTCTTTTTGAAATAGGTTGTTTAGGTAAACAAGTTTTACGTTCTGTGATTTGGGAGGATTTAACATAATTTTCAAAAATAGTTGTTGTATTTTGTTCCACTCAAGTAAATGTTGTCTCAATCGTATTTTGGATTACCTTACTTTTAATTTCCAGTTTATAATTCCCAATGTATTAAAAAAAATGCGTTCTGTGATTTTCTACTGCTCAAATAAAGTTTGTTTCAGCCGTCTATTCTTTAAGGTGTGTTGCGTTAATTACTGGTTTTCCGTTTTCAAACACTACATGGGTTATGCTTCGCTCTCACCCACCGCTCTATGTGTGTGTTTGCCTTAAATTGTTAGTTAAGTTTGGTATACAGTGCTAGGCGCCACCGGACAAAATCCGTGAATGAATTTTTACCAGTAAACTCGTATGCTGCCCTCTACAGTTCACTAAACACAACCAGAGGAGTATTTTTTTAAGTACTACCGCCCTCTTGCGCTAAAAAGTTGACAGGTTTGTCAATTGTGGCAGAGAAACTTTTGACCAGTAAGATTATGTCGAACTTTCCTTGCATTTAACTGTACCTCCCTAGGGTGTGTGGAAAATCATATTACAATTGGAGAATTCAGGACTATTAGGGTTAATAAGACCGTATTTTCTTTCAATTATATACTGTAATAAAAATATACTAGTAAGACTTCATTAAATAACTCTCTTTATTCAAAGGTCTTGTTTTCAAAGAATTCTTTTTATTGCTTCCTACGTGCCACAATGTCAACATGCATTTTTATCAAGAACATATCACATAATATTAATAAAGATTCAAATTTGAGAGGCAAGTTACTCCAATACAAGCCTGAAAACAAAATGTTGAAGAGAAAAAGTTGTGTATTTAACAAGTGCATTCAGTGAAAAGCACAGAAACAATCATGCGTCTTATAACATTCTTTCCAAATTCTTATTGTAATTCTTTTTGAAATATGTTTTTTACGTCATAGGTAAACAAGTTTTGCGTTCTGTGATTTGGGAGGATTTAACATAATTTTCAAAAATAATTGTTGTATTTTGTTCCACTCAAGTAAATGTTGTCTCAATCGTCATTTGGATTACCTTACATTTAATTTCCAGTTTATAATTCCCAATGTATTAAAACAAATGCGTTCTGTGATTTTCTACTGCTCAAATAAAGTTTGTTTCAGTCGTGCATTCTTTAAGGTGTGTTGCGTTAATTTCTGGTTTTCCGTCTTCAAACACTACAGGGGGTATGCTTCGGTCTCACCCACCGCTCTATGTGTTTGTTTGCCTTAAATTGTTAGTTAAGTTTGGTATACAGTGCTAGGCGCCACCGGACAAAATCCGTGAATGAATTTTTACCAGTAAACTCGTATGCTGCCCTCTACAATTCACTAAACACAACCAGAGGAGTATTTTTGTAAGTACTACCGCCCTCTTGCGCTAAAAAGTTGACAGGTTTGTCAATTGTGGCAGAGAAACTTTTGACCAGCAAGATTATGTCGGACTTTCTTTGCATTTAACTGTACCTCCCTAGGGTGTGTGGAAAATCATATTAAAATTTGAGAATTCAGGACTATTAGGGTTAATAAGACCGTATTTTCTTTCAATTATATACTGTAATAAAAATATACCAGTAAGACTTCATTAAATAACTCTCTTCATTCAAAGGTCTTGTTTTCAAAGAATTCTTTTTATTGCTTCCTACGTGCCACAATGTCAACATGCATTTTTATCAAGAACATATCACATAATATTAATAAAGATTCAAATTTGAGAGGCAAGTTACTCCAATACAAGGCTGAAAACAAAATGTTGAAGAGAAAAAGTTGTATTTAACAAGTGCATTCAGTGAAAAGCACACAAACAATCAGCCGTCTTATAACATTCTTTTTGAATTACAGACATACATGATGACGTCATCACATGCCACGTGACGTCATCTTAAAGGGGCAGTTTTTGAAGCTATATATCTACAAAAGTACAAGTTCGATTAAGTTGAAAAGTAATATCTAGGTAGCCCAGTAGGTTTATAGCTGAAAATTGACATGACATTATCATGATTGATGTCATCACATGTCACGTGACGTCATCTTAAAGGGGCAGTTTTGAAGCCATATATCTACAAAAGTACAAATTCGATTAAGTTGAAATGTAATATCCAGGTAGGTCTGCAGGTTCATAGATGAAAATAAACATGACAATAGGACGACGTCATCACATGTCACGTGACGTCATCTTAAAGGGGCAGTTTTGGAAGCCATATATCAACAAAAGTACAAGTTCAATTAAGTTGAAACGTAATATCTAGGTAGGCCAGTAGGTTTATAGATGGAAATTGACATGACATTATCATGATGTCATCACATGTCACGTGATGTCATCTTAAAGGGGCATTCGCTAGACTATATTGCATTTGTACATGTTTTTTTCTTACTGGCACTTTGGGTACTTTTAAAATTGGCAGAATTGCTCAGAATGTGTGTCGAACTTTTATGTCATGATGACGTCATCACATGTCAACTTGACGTCATCTTAAAGGGGCATTTTTCGTAGCCATACATTGTGTATCTACACAAGTACAAGTCCGATTAAGTTGAAACGTAATATCTAAGTATGCTACACGGTGTGTTATAGATGAAAGTTGACATAACGTTATGATGACATCACATGTCACGTGATGTCATCTTAAAGGAGCATTC
This sequence comes from Hippasteria phrygiana, assembly GCA_037893225.1. NCBI lineage: Eukaryota > Metazoa > Echinodermata > Asteroidea > Valvatida > Goniasteridae > Hippasteria > Hippasteria phrygiana. Next base: position 857,389 of record JAZGUH010000628.1, read on the forward strand.
GCTAGACTATTGCCCATAGCATTTGTACACTTTTTTCTTATTGGCACTTTGGGTACTTTTCAAATTGGCAGACACTTAGACCAACTGCTCAGAATGTGTGTCGAACTTTTACGTCATGATGACATCATCACATGTCACGTGACGTCATCTTAAAGAGGCATTTTTCAAAGCCATATATCTACAAAAGTACAAGTCCGATTAAGTTGAAACATGTATCTAGGTATGCCACCGGGTGTTATAGGTGAACATTGACTTGACGTTATGAAGTGATCACATGTCACGTGATGTCATTTTAAAGGGGCATTCGCTACACTATTCCCCATAACATTTGTACTCGATTTCTTTCTTTAAACCAATCCTTCACACATCCAATAACGTTAATTATTGTATAAACATTTGACTAACTAACACAATAAAAAAAACACGAAACAGCCCTGTGTTTGTCCACGGGACAAACACATAACATGTCTAGTTTTTTTTTTTTTTTCTTTTTCAGACTTTTTGCCCATAGCATTTGTACACGTTTTCTTTCTGCCAGGCACTTTGGCTACTTTTATGCAGCCGATTGCCTTTAAATTTAACAGACACTTAGACCAACTGCTCAGGATGCATGCCGAACTTTTACGTCATGATGACGTCATCACGTAATTTTTTATGAATTTTTGAATTTTGAAAATCGTAACATTCATTAAATTATATCTAGCGAACCAAATAAGATATTTTCAAAATTCTTTTTCTTATGGCTTTGGTATGTCTCAAAGATATGCCCTAAATTGCGAAAATTGTGTGACGTCATGATGACGTCATCAAAAATGTGTTTTTTTGTTAACGCATGTAAGGGTCAATCCGATTACAAAAATGTATATATTGAATTTTCCTGTACCCAATTCCAAAATTTCATGATCGTGGCTCACTCAAGTATGAAATAGGAGCCATTTCAAAATTTAGACCAAATTCAATATAACACAAAGGAATTCTGGGAAGGGCTGATAACCATGGGTATTATGTGCTTGCTGTTTATAAAAGGGTTGATTTCTAGTCTTTTTTCAAGTCGCCAAATTTTTGAAGTATTAAAATCGTAACATTCTTTTCAATATATCTAGCGAACAAAACAAGATATTTTCAAAATTATTTTTGTTACAGCTTTGGTATGTCTCAAAGATATGCCCTAAAAAGCGAAAATTGTGTGACGTCATGATGACGTCATCAACAAATCTTTTTTTTTTTAACGCATGTAAGGGTCAATCCGATTACAAAAATGTATACATTGTATTTTTCTGTACCCAATTCCAAAATTTCATGATCGTGGCTCACTCAAGTAAGAAATGACAGCCATTTCAAAATTTAGACCAAATTCAATATAACACAAAGGAATTCTGGGACGGGCTGATAACCATGGCTATTATGAGCTTGCTGTTTATAAACGGGGTTGATTTCTAGTCTTTTTTCAAGTCGCTGAATTTTTGAAGTTTTAAAATCGTAACATTCTTTTCAATATATCTAGCGAACAAAACAAGATATTTTCAAAATTATTTTTGTTACAGCTTTGGTATGTCTCAAAGATATGCCCTAAATGGCGAAAATTGTGTGACGTCATGATGACGTCATAAAAAAATTCTTTTTTTTAAGTCGCTAGAATATTGCCCATAGCATTTGTAAACTTTTTCTTTCTTACCGGCCACTTTGGCTACTTTTAAACTTGGCAGACACTTACCCCAACTGCTCACAATGTGTGCCGAACCTTTACGTCATGATGACGTCATCACATGTCACGTGACGTCATCTTAAAGGGGCATTTTTCGAAGCCATATCGTCACACAAAAAGTACAAGACCGATTAAGTTGGAACGTAATATCTAGGTATGCCACCGGGTGTTATAGATGAACATTGACATGACGTTATGATCAAGTCATAACATGTCACGTGGTGTCATCTTAAAGGGGCACTCGCTAGATTATTGCCCATAGCATTTGTAAACGTTTTCTTTCTTACCGGCCAGTTTGGCTACTTTTAAACTTGGCAGACACTTACCCCAACTGCTCACAATATGTGCCGAACTTTTACGTCATGATGACGTCATCACATGCCACGTGACGTCATCTGAAAGGGGCATTTTTCGAAGCCATATTTTTACCGAAGTAGAAGTCAGATTAAGTTGAAAAGTAATATCTAGGTAGCCCAGTAGATTATCTTAAACAATTTTGTGTCAGGAATGCTTGTAGGCCGGCATGTGTTATATATGAAAATTGATGCGACGTTGTGGTGACGTCATCATATGATTTTAGAGTAATTGTTTTACTTTTGAATCTTTAAGCTATAAGGCCTATCTCATCAACTGAACATGCTAATTTCGAAATTCTTATTGTAATTCTTTTTGAAATAGGTTGTTTAGGTAAACAAGTTTTACGTTCTGTGATTTGGGAGGATTTAACATAATTTTCAAAAATAGTTGTTGTATTTTGTTCCACTCAAGTAAATGTTGTCTCAATCGTATTTTGGATTACCTTACTTTTAATTTCCAGTTTATAATTCCCAATGTATTAAAAAAAATGCGTTCTGTGATTTTCTACTGCTCAAATAAAGTTTGTTTCAGCCGTCTATTCTTTAAGGTGTGTTGCGTTAATTACTGGTTTTCCGTTTTCAAACACTACATGGGTTATGCTTCGCTCTCACCCACCGCTCTATGTGTGTGTTTGCCTTAAATTGTTAGTTAAGTTTGGTATACAGTGCTAGGCGCCACCGGACAAAATCCGTGAATGAATTTTTACCAGTAAACTCGTATGCTGCCCTCTACAGTTCACTAAACACAACCAGAGGAGTATTTTTTTAAGTACTACCGCCCTCTTGCGCTAAAAAGTTGACAGGTTTGTCAATTGTGGCAGAGAAACTTTTGACCAGTAAGATTATGTCGAACTTTCCTTGCATTTAACTGTACCTCCCTAGGGTGTGTGGAAAATCATATTACAATTGGAGAATTCAGGACTATTAGGGTTAATAAGACCGTATTTTCTTTCAATTATATACTGTAATAAAAATATACTAGTAAGACTTCATTAAATAACTCTCTTTATTCAAAGGTCTTGTTTTCAAAGAATTCTTTTTATTGCTTCCTACGTGCCACAATGTCAACATGCATTTTTATCAAGAACATATCACATAATATTAATAAAGATTCAAATTTGAGAGGCAAGTTACTCCAATACAAGCCTGAAAACAAAATGTTGAAGAGAAAAAGTTGTGTATTTAACAAGTGCATTCAGTGAAAAGCACAGAAACAATCATGCGTCTTATAACATTCTTTCCAAATTCTTATTGTAATTCTTTTTGAAATATGTTTTTTACGTCATAGGTAAACAAGTTTTGCGTTCTGTGATTTGGGAGGATTTAACATAATTTTCAAAAATAATTGTTGTATTTTGTTCCACTCAAGTAAATGTTGTCTCAATCGTCATTTGGATTACCTTACATTTAATTTCCAGTTTATAATTCCCAATGTATTAAAACAAATGCGTTCTGTGATTTTCTACTGCTCAAATAAAGTTTGTTTCAGCCGTGCATTCTTTAAGGTGTGTTGCGTTAATTTCTGGTTTTCCGTCTTCAAACACTACAGGGGGTATGCTTCGGTCTCACCCACCGCTCTATGTGTTTGTTTGCCTTAAATTGTTAGTTAAGTTTGGTATACAGTGCTAGGCGCCACCGGACAAAATCCGTGAATGAATTTTTACCAGTAAACTCGTATGCTGCCCTCTACAATTCACTAAACACAACCAGAGGAGTATTTTTGTAAGTACTACCGCCCTCTTGCGCTAAAAAGTTGACAGGTTTGTCAATTGTGGCAGAGAAACTTTTGACCAGCAAGATTATGTCGGACTTTCTTTGCATTTAACTGTACCTCCCTAGGGTGTGTGGAAAATCATATTAAAATTTGAGAATTCAGGACTATTAGGGTTAATAAGACCGTATTTTCTTTCAATTATATACTGTAATAAAAATATACCAGTAAGACTTCATTAAATAACTCTCTTCATTCAAAGGTCTTGTTTTCAAAGAATTCTTTTTATTGCTTCCTACGTGCCACAATGTCAACATGCATTTTTATCAAGAACATATCACATAATATTAATAAAGATTCAAATTTGAGAGGCAAGTTACTCCAATACAAGGCTGAAAACAAAATGTTGAAGAGAAAAAGTTGTATTTAACAAGTGCATTCAGTGAAAAGCACACAAACAATCAGGCGTCTTATAACATTCTTTTTGAATTACAGACATACATGATGACGTCATCACATGCCACGTGACGTCATCTTAAAGGGGCAGTTTTTGAAGCTATATATCTACAAAAGTACAAGTTCGATTAAGTTGAAAAGTAATATCTAGGTAGCCCAGTAGGTTTATAGCTGAAAATTGACATGACATTATCATGATTGATGTCATCACATGTCACGTGACGTCATCTTAAAGGGGCAGTTTTGAAGCCATATATCTACAAAAGTACAAATTCGATTAAGTTGAAATGTAATATCCAGGTAGGTCTGCAGGTTCATAGATGAAAATAAACATGACAATAGGACGACGTCATCACATGTCACGTGACGTCATCTTAAAGGGGCAGTTTTGGAAGCCATATATCAACAAAAGTACAAGTTCAATTAAGTTGAAACGTAATATCTAGGTAGGCCAGTAGGTTTATAGATGGAAATTGACATGACATTATCATGATGTCATCACATGTCACGTGATGTCATCTTAAAGGGGCATTCGCTAGACTATATTGCATTTGTACATGTTTTTTTCTTACTGGCACTTTGGGTACTTTTAAAATTGGCAGAATTGCTCAGAATGTGTGTCGAACTTTTATGTCATGATGACGTCATCACATGTCAACTTGACGTCATCTTAAAGGGGCATTTTTCGTAGCCATACATTGTGTATCTACACAAGTACAAGTCCGATTAAGTTGAAACGTAATATCTAAGTATGCTACACGGTGTGTTATAGATGAAAGTTGACATAACGTTATGATGACATCACATGTCACGTGATGTCATCTTAAAGGAGCATTCGCTAGACTATTGCCCATAGCATTTGTACACTTTTTTCTTATTGGCACTTTGGGTACTTTTCAAATTGGCAGACACTTAGACCAACTGCTCAGAATGTGTGTCGAACTTTTACGTCATGATGACATCATCACATGTCACGTGACGTCATCTTAAAGAGGCATTTTTCAAAGCCATATATCTACAAAAGTACAAGTCCGATTAAGTTGAAACATGTATCTAGGTATGCCACCGGGTGTTATAGGTGAACATTGACTTGACGTTATGAAGTGATCACATGTCACGTGATGTCATTTTAAAGGGGCATTCGCTACACTATTCCCCATAACATTTGTACTCGATTTCTTTCTTTAAACCAATCCTTCACACATCCAATAACGTTAATTATTGTATAAACATTTGACTAACTAACACAATAAAAAAAACACGAAACAGCCCTGTGTTTGTCCACGGGACAAACACATAACATATCTAGTTTTTATCCGTTCTCGTTTAATTATTTTTTTTTTTTTTTTTTTTTTTTTCTTTTTCAGACTTTTGCCCATAGCGTTTGTACACGATTTCTTTCTGCCAGGCACTTTGGCTACTTTTATGCAGCCGATTGCCTTTAAACTTAACAGACACTTAGACCAACTGCTCAGAATGTATGCCGAACTTTTACGTCTTGATGACGTCATCACGTGATTTTTTATGAATTTTTGAATTTTGAAAATCGTAACATTCATTAAATTATATCTAGCGAACAAAACAAGATATTTTCAAAATTCTTTTTCTTATAGCTTTGGTATGTCTCAAAGATATGCCTTAAAAAGCGAAAATTGTGTGACGTCATGATGACGTCATCAAAAATGCTTTTTTTTTTTAACGCATGTAAGGGTCAATCTGATTACAAAAATGTATATATTGAATTTTGCTGTACCCAATTCCAAAATTTCATGATCGTGGCTCACTCAAGTAAGAAATGACAGCCATTTCAAAATTTAGACCAAATTCAATATAACACAAAGGAATTCTGGGACGGGCTGATAACCATGGCTATTATGAGCTTGCTGTTTATAAAAGGGGTTGATTTCTAGTCTTTTTTCAAGTCGCTGAATTTTTGAAGTTTTAAAATCGTAACATTCTTTTCAGTATATCTAGCGAACAAAACAAGATATTTTCAAAATTATTTTTGTTACAGCTTTGGTATGTCTCAAAGATATGCCCTAAAAAGCGAAAATTGTGTGACGTCATGATGACGTCATCAACAATATTTTTTTTTTTAAACGCATGTAAGGGTCAATCTGATTAGAAAAATGTATACATTGAATTTTCCTGTACCTAATTCAAAAATTTCGTGATCGTGGCTCACTCAAGTAAGAAATAGGAGCCATTTCAAAATGTAGACCAAATTCAATATAACACAAAGGAATTCTGGGAAGGGCTGATAACCATGGCTTAAATGTGCATGCTGTTTATAAAAAGGGTTGATTTGTAGTCTTTTTTCAAGTCGCTGAATTCTTGAAGTTTTATAATCGTAACATTCTTTTCACTATATCTAGCGAACAAAACAAGATATTTTCAAAATTCTTTTTGTTATAGCTTTGGTATGTCTCAAAGATATGCCCTAAAAAGCGAAAATTGTGTGACGTCATGATGACGTCATAAAAAAATTCTTTTTTCAAGTCGATAGAATATTGCCCATAGCATTTGTAAACGTTTACTTTCTTACCGGCCACATTGGCTACTTTTAAACTTGGCAGACACTTACCCCAACTGCTCACAATGTGTGCCGAACTTTTACGTCCTGATGACGTCATCACATGTCACGTGACGTCATCTTAAAGGGTCATTTTTCGAAGCCATATATCTACAAAAGTACAAGTCCGATTCAGTTGGAACGTAAGGTATGCCACCTGGTGTTATAGATGAAAATTGACATGACGTTATGATCAAGTCATAACATGTCACGTGGTGTCATCTTAAAGGGGCACTCGCTAGATTATTGCCTATAGCATTTGTACACGTTTTCTTTCTTACCGGCACTTTGGGTACTTTTAAACTTGGCAGACACTTAGACTAACTGCTCACAATGTGTGCCGAACTTTTACCTCTTGATGACGTCATGACATGCCACGTGACGTCATCTTAAAGGGGCAGTTTTTGAAGCCATATATCTACAAAAGTACAAATTCGATTAAGTTGAAAAGTAATATCTAGGTAGCCCAGTAGGTTTATAGCTGAAAATTGACATGACATTATCATAATTGATGTCATCACATGTCACGTGACGTCATCTTAAAGGGGCAGTTTTTGAAGCCATATGTCTACAAAAGCACAAGTCCGATTAAGTTCAAAAGTAATATCTAGCTAGCCCAGTAGGTTTATAGATAAAAATTGAATTGACGTTATGATGACGTCATCACATGTCACGTGACGTCATCTTAAAGGGGCAGTTTTTGAAGCCATATATAAACAAAATTACAAGTTCGATTCAGTTGAAAAGTAATATCTAGGTAGCCAGGTAGGTTTATAGCTGAAAATTGACATGACATTATCATGATGTCATCACATGTCACGTGACGTCATCTTAAAGGGGCAGTTTTTGAAGCCATATCTACAAAAGTACAAGCTCGATTAAGTTGAAATGTAATATCTAAGTAGGCCAGCAGGTTTATAGATGAAAATTGACATGACGTTATGATGACTTCATCACATGTCACCTGACGTCATCTTAAAGGGGCAGTTTTTGAAGCCACATATAAACAAAAGTACAAGTTCGATTAAGTTGAAATGTAATATCCAGGCAGATCTGCAGGTTCATAGATGAAAATTGACATGACATTATGATGACTTCATCACATGTCACGTGACGTCATCTTAAAGGGGCAGTTTTTGAAGCCATCTATCTACAAAAGTACAAGTTCGATTAAGTTGAAACGTGGTATCTAACATGAATTTTAAACAATTTTTGATAATTCTTGTAATATATTTTTAGGTCATACACACTTAAATATAAATGTGAAAAATGTGTGACGTCTGATGACGTAATCATGGTCATCAACTCCTTGTATGCTCACATTTCCAAAACGATTATGAATAAGCCTACGTGATTGCATGACCTGTCGTAGACGACCATGAATGTAAAACGAGATTTTTTGATCCACCATTGAAATCTCAAAAATTAAGAATCAAACTACCAAAAACCCCCCAAACGAAACAGCCCTGTGTTTGTCCACAAACACCAAAGCTCTAGTTTCTATTTTTTCTCTGTTCAACACTTCTCCTTAAATCACATCTACTTGTAGGTCTTCGGTACAGGACGGCTGAACACCCTCAAGAGGGCGATGAGCTGCAAGACACTTTATATACGGACGTAAGAAAACAAAACTGCCTTGGCAGTATGCAATTGATAAAGAAAACCAATGATTTTAGATTCTATCCTCCATCTAAGTGTGACGTCATTCCAAAATAAACCACGCCCACTTAAAATACGGACCCAACCATGATCCGCACTCACAATGCAAATACATTTAACTAGTTCATTTCCCTCAAAATGTATGTACCGAATTGGAACGCATTTGACTTACGTGAATCAGCGGCTATACCCTCGTCCGTTTTTTGCAGTATGAAGTTAATTCGTAAGGGTGAAAACGAGACAAAAAATTGAGGATTATTGCATGGTAATTAATGCTTGCAACAGAAACGCTCACGTGCTACAATACGATAGGTCAATAATTGATTGCGGTTAATCGCGTCAACGCAGCTTGTGAATTGTCCAATTACATCAATTATAATTCCACGTGGAACGTGCAAAATCTGAGAGAAACAAAAATTACCACACAAAATTCCCATAGGGTTGTCTAAGGGGTGTGGTTAACTCGTAAACGGCGATTGTATAAACCCTCTTCGCACTTGTGACGTAACCATGCCATGAGGCAGCTTCGCGCAGCACCCATCCTCCTCGCGCACGTGACGTTACTTGGGTCAGTAAGTGCACCGGTAGTGTAAACAAATTGAATACGCGCACGTTTTTTCGCACTTCAATAGAACGCATTTGCATACAAAGCCGCCATGCATGTCCCAAGTTTACACAACGGACGAAAAAGTCGTATCCTCATTGAGCGATCCCCACATTGTCGCTTTCCAGGTTGTATTGTAAAATTGGGTGTGATCCCTGGCTATAGCCTACGGCATTATTGGTTGATGACTTCTGACCAGCACCCACCCGAACAAAGATACTGACAATTTGGGAGACCGCCAACATAGGGCAAGATAGCTCAGTAATTGGTAGAGCGCCGGTACGGTATTCCGGAGGTCGCAAGTTTAAATCATAATCCTGTCATTTGTCTTTGTACGCTTTGAAAAACTTCCAAAAGGGATAAATAACATATCTTTGAAACCCGCATTAACACTATGATTGGAACAGGCCCTGCTATATGGTTAAAACGGTTTCTTTTCTATCCACACAGAATGTTAATACCTTCGTGGCCGAACAAACGATTATTCAACAGCAACGCCTTCGCCGAGTACAAGAAGGCTGTTCAGCCATGTCCAACTTATCCCCTAGAAGCCGAACATTCGAGAAACTACCCCTCGGGTCATTAGAGAATTTCATTGTGGATGACGAGTATCGTCTGCTGTACTGCTACATTCCCAAGGTCGCTAGCACCAGCTGGATTCGGATATTCCTGGTTCTAAAAGGAGTCCTGAGCAGCGCTCGGGAAGGGAAACAACATTTTGTGCACAGAGGGGCAATGCAAAGTCTGCGCCTCCTGAGTTCATACAAAGAGTCGGAGATTCCGACTATTCTGGCAAGCTACACCAAATTCCTCTTCGTTAGGAATCCCTTCACTAGGATACTGTCTGCTTTCCGGAACAAGATGGAGCCTAACGCCGCATACAGGGGGAGTAGACCGTGGTTAGGGTGGATTCAACGGATCAAAGCTCGCTACCGGAACGCGTCGGTCGGCGCGTTCGGTCCGTTCGGTCCCACGGCTCAAACGGGGGATCTGACGTTCGCCGAATTCGTCCGATACATCGGCGACCCAAGAACTACCGGAACAAACAAGCATTGGAACAGCGTGGTTCACAGATGTCACCCGTGTCACGTCAACTACACGTTTATCGGGAAAATAGAAACAATACGGACAGATGCCAGGCACATTCTGCAGCTTGCAAAGATCGACAAACTGGTCTCTTTTCCAAGCGCGGACGTCAGCAGTCCCACGAACAGCTCCTCCTCCAAAATAGTACAGTCTTACTTCGCCAAAGTACAAGCCGGGGATATAAAACGGCTGCGCGAGAAATTAAAGTGGGATTTCAATCTTTTCGGATACGACTCGTTGCAGGAAAGGCACAAGTTACGACGATAACGTTCGGTTTCGACGTGTGTTTGTTTGTTGGTTTTATATTTTTTTGTAGGGCCTAAAAGAATTATTTAGCTTAAATTTCACCTACTATCAGTGGCGTGTACACGTAATGACGTCACGGAGTTGAAGCAAGATCGGCTCCGCCATTGGTTAATATCTCTATTAAATTACGTATAATAATAATTTGCAATGTACGCTACATACATGTTGCAATACAACCCGTGCATGTAGTATAGGCGTATCAATAGGCCTATTAATAATGCTTTCGGTAAATTTCACCTTTTTTTTTAGAAACGAGTGTAGTTTCCACATGCAGCTGACCATAGAAATCGCACCTGTTGCTTTTAATGGAGCAATTCTTAGAATAATAGGCCTGCATAACGGCAAATTGACTTGTCAGGTGGGCGAATGTGTTAAAGAGGAACTAAAACGCCAATTTTATTTTTGACTTTTTGGACTTTTCCGACAGTTTAAATACTCTTTTAACTGATGGAGATTAGTTTGCAGACGAGAGGAATGTTTTTATTAAAAAAAGAGGGTTGTTATTCTGAACCATTTATCCTGTTTCGCGAAAGCTCATTATGTATGTTAAATGTATGTACGTGACCCCGTGACGTACACGTGTAGAGTCGGTTGATGCTACAGCCAAACACTATGCATGTACGTACGTGGAGTTGATGCTTCTGAACAGTTTTTGTCGACCTAACTCCTCCGTTTTCCCGTCTATTTTGTCTAATTTTGATATTATTTCAGTATGAGCATGGTTCTGAGATAATAATTATGCCTCGATCGTGTGTAGTTGGGGGTTGCACGAGGAACAGCGACAAAAACCCTGACCTAACCTTACTGCGATTCCCAGTGTTGAATGGAGCTCAAAGGCGACAGTGGGTCCGCTTTGTAGACAATACAATATCTGATTTTGGGCTGTCGAAATGGTCGAAAATATGTGCAAAACATTTCGCCAAAGACTGTATAGATGATAGTGTTAGTATGAAAACTCAGCTGGGTTTGAAGGCACAATTCCGTTTGAAGGCTGGAGCCATTCCAACTCTAAAGGCACCGAGCATTCCAATCGTGTCCCGGACTCACGCGCACCACCGCGACGACGTTCTCTGCGGTTGCCGTCTCGAGCAGCCAGAGCCCCGGCCGTCTCCCTGTCCACGCTCGCTTGAATTGACTCAACATGCATTGTACACGCACGGTACCGCATGCGCTGCATGCGATTGAGTCTGGTACCTTATAACAGAAATTGTGTGTATAGTTCTGAGAAGGTGCGGGTCCTTATGAGGGCTGCATAAGCAAAGTCGCCAGACTAGAGTATAGCATCAGCTCACACACAACTCACCGCGCAGGTCCCAATACAAGCCGACTGCAAACAAAGGAAAGTATGACTCATAACTAGCTTTTCAGCAAGAACAAGCCTACAACCCCAATTCTAAATGTGTCTCACAAAGATGTCAACACTTTAAAATATGTTTATCGTAGTGTTACTCCTGAATCATGAGCAAAATGCACAGCAAGTAATACTAGCCTTAGACAAAAAAATACGTACAGACTCTACGTAAAACATTGTCGTATAATACAGTGACGTCATATGTTTCTACACGTATACGTCAACACTCGCGCGATACGGCACGCAGTTGACCTCGGCCTTTTCTGAATCGAGTCAAAGTGGCTCAGAAAGAAAAGGCTCAAAAACATTTTTTTGATTTTTCAGAATCATGAAACTTGTTGCATTAGTTTTGGGGAGACATAAACTATCAGATAAGTCAAAAAAGTCAAAAACAATTTGGGCGTTTTAGTTAGTCTTTAAGGGGTGTGTTTGCCGTGTCAAGTGGGGCATTTATAACACAGGTTATGGGGGGGGGGGTACTTGACCTGGAACACAATGGGAACAAGAGTACATCACAAGCTGATCTTTTAGGGGAACCTCACATGGGAAATTGTTCTATTTTTAAAAAGTATCTAAAAGAGGGATAATGCAAAATAGAAGTACAGTGGAACGCCGCTATACCGAACACCGCTATACCGAACACCATCCTTGGCTCCCAAATTTTGTGTACAAAACTTACCGAACATTGTTGGTGAAAAAAAGCAACAGATTACAAAAATGTACTGGCCATTTGGGCCGTTTGTAATTCCCAAACGGCCACAGCTTTTTGTTGAAGAGTGACATGGTGGCTATTATTTCCCGAAGGAATAGAAGGAAAAAGCCAACTGTTACTTAAGAATTCGGTAAGCTTAGAAAGTATGACCATGCAATTACATAATTCAATGGCCGGCACATGTTTAAAGTCGCCCTTAAGTAACCGGCAGCTGAAAATCGCTATAACGAACGATCGCTATACCGAACAAAATCTGTGGATCCTGCGATGTTCGTTTATAGCGGCGTTCCACTGTAGGGCTACATACAATGGAAAATAGAAGTACAGTCGAACACCTTTATAACAAGGTCCTTGGGACTTGACAATTTACCTTGTTATAACAGGTACCTTGTATTATCAGTAATGGAAAACAAAGAAGAACAAAGACTCAGGACCTATTTTTGTCCTTGTTATAAGCAGGATGTTGTATTAACAGTGCTCTTATTATCAGGGTTCGACTGTATATTGTACATGTAAGCCTATAATGGCTTTAATTAAGGACGGGAAACAAAAGATAGTAATTATGACACTGGCGTCTTCATTATAAAGATGTCAGTTGGGAAACGTGCCCAAAACTTAAGGGGGTTGCAAAAAAGTCATCGGGTGTATGGTGGGGTCTCGTTTGGCTTTTGTTGTTGTTGTGTTTTTATTTGTTGTTTGTTTGTTTGTGTTTGTGGTTTTTTTTTTTTGGGGGGGGGGGTACCCTGAAGCATTCCCTTCTCTTTTGTGGGAGGTGAGTTGGTCTCAACAACGGTGGAAGTTACCCCACCTGGGTCTGTAGGTCTGAACATTGGGAAAATATCTTTGATATCTATTTAGATCTGGTCCCAGGAAAACCGTAAGGGTGGTAGGGCTTGCAACCTAAAACGTGGCCAACCCCACCACCTCTGTTGTAGCCCTTTACGTAGAGCAGCTTTTTTGTCTTGTGTTGGGCAACTTCCATAAACAAATCGTGCTCCTTATCACTTAAATCCTTCCGACAAGTCAAATTGATTGATTGATTGATTGATTGACGAGGACATAAAGTCAAAATTAAACCAAAGTAAAATTAAGAAAACAAAAACTAAATTGGAGCTAGTAACAGTCCTTGTTGCTTTATTCTGGCTGTAAATGGATAAAACGGAAGGTACGGCCATGGAATAGGAAATGTTTTTAAAAATAATATTTGTGTGCGGTAAATGCTGGGTAAACTGATAACATAACGACAGTTGTTGTCCTTTTACCATTTAATACTGAATACCCAAAATAGTTAGGTTGTCGCCTTTTGGTAATTATTACAATTATTCTAATTCCTGTGCATGCGGCAAACGGGCGACTCTGCCCGAAATAACCCCAAAAGGGCGACGCGCGAGTCACCCATTTAGAGCACTTTCCCCACGCACCCTACTAATAAAACACTCCAAAGGGGCGACTTTCACAATGGGGCGACAGTTATGTGTCGCCCTATTCGACCGCGTCGCCCGAACCCACTCTTTTCGAGCATCATGTATCGCCCCAACCGGCAATTGAGGAAAATTATGGTGTCTAAATCATTTCCCCTCACTGGCTTTTAACATTCTCATGAAATATTCATACGAAATTTAATTATTACGAGGTTACTAACGTTTAGCATCATGCACATGTGGAGCAATGACCTATGCCATAATTAACAAATAACATCCTCGTTATCTCTTCCAAATTTGTCTATAGCACTGGTCAGCAAATTTTGACAAATGTTATGCTTCAGAGGTTATACATGTGCTATCCTTTATGGATTTAGGGTGCTGAAGATGAATACGACCGTTAAAAAAAACCCAATTGATTGGGTATCGCAGTGTATTATGTACATGTGGCGTCCGCAAGGGAAATCGGACATAAGTCGCATGACCTAGTTTTGAGTAATTGCAATTTACATGAAAATCGTCCCCAAAAAAATCACGATTCCTGTTTTTGTCAAAATCCTGTAGTTTTAAAGCATATTTAATTCAAAATTTTGTGTTGAGACCATGTACAATTTGAATTTTTTTTTAGTCTGACGCACTTCCGAAAAAATCGTGTAAACTACGTATTATTTTCCATTCTCTCAATGCTGAAATTACTATGAGGCGCCCTTTATGACTTTATTCGCAAACAAAATATACATAGGACCAAACAAATATATTATATAGGACCAAACAAATATATATAAGACCAAACAAATATATATATTTGTTTGGTCCAATATATATTTGTTTGGTCCTATATATATTTTGTTTGCGAATGAAGTCATAAAGGGCGCCTCATAAATTACGGCTTTAATATATTCGAAAACAAAAATATCGTACATATATCAGTATTTTTCACCAAGTTACAAAGCTTACACTATATATTTTATTATGGAATGGAAATCTCAATTTTCAAAAATTTCCAACTTGGGTCTGATTTCGCTTGATGGTGCCGCACATACTATACACACAACATTTTGCATGCACATGTATGATGCAATCACTTTCTGATTCAAACCCACGCTACAAAAGAAATCTACTGTACATTGTACTCGCACCCGTGAGAAATGTCCGCAATTTCATTTAAATTGTTTGCATTGTGGTTTGCACCAAGAGCCCTTAATTCCCTCAGTTTAGTCGCCCTACCCCTTTCAGAGTCAGAGTAATAGCGTAAATAGCCACTGACCGGATTCCATTATCTTCAAACTGCCAATTTTAAGCATCATTTTTGTCCTCGGTGACCAAAGTTAGTCAAGACTGACCATTTTTTCTCCGAAGCATTTTGGCTGTAAAACAATATAAACTACAAAAAAAAGGACAACCTTACTATTTCGTATTAAGTAATATAAACTACCCAAAAAAAGACAACCTTACTATTTCGTATTAAGTAATATAAACTACCAAAAAAAAGACGACCTTTCATACTATTTCGTATTAAGTGATAGGGTTGAAGGTCAGAAATATCCTGAGCATGTTAACCGTGACTAAACCTTTTAAAGCTTTCAAAGTGCCTTTACAAAAAGAAAGAAATAAATACAAATAAATCTGGATACCTTTTTAAAAACCTATGTACACGTAGACATTTCTTTCATTTTTAACAATGATTGTGACCACATAAATGTGTACGTTAGACTGTAAATCAGTCCAAATCAAACACCATATCTCAATAATCAAGTTGTAAAATCATAAGATTTGTATAAAAAAAAACATTAAGTCACTTGAATGAATGAAGTCTGCAATTTGCACCGTCACATCTTAAATCAGCGCTTTTCGTCAGATCAGCAGGGTGTGAATATTTTTGACGACTGTAATTTTTAAGTATCAACTAAGTCTCTGCACTTGTTACTTTGAAAGACACGTACCCCATATTCCAAAGTTCTACTGCTAATAATATGTATACAACAAAACAAACAAAAATAAAGTTTATACAAACAAACAAATTATATTAAAAAGTGGCATAAAGATTGGGATAGATTAACATTTAAGACTTAGAAATGAAGCCGAGATGAAATTAAGTAAAATCTTTGAAAATATTTAGTTTTTCATCTCATAATGCTATTGTAATGCTTCAAATTTTCTTCACAACGAAATTCATTGTTTCGAGTTTGCTGGAAACCTGGCACAGTGGTGAATTCTCCATTTTCTACCTCTGGCAATTACAAGATAAGGAAGGGTTTGTGGAAGTAATGTAATCACTCACATAATGAGAATTCTTCACACTTAAATTTCTGACATGAAAAAGTTACGCATTAGTTTGGCGTCATTGAGTGTGACACTGACTCTAATGACTTATCAACTACTTCAACCAATTACATCAAGCGTACATGTACATTGTAAATACGGACCAAGTTTTATCAGGGACTATTGCATAACTAGCGGTTGATTCACGATGCATCTTGTACCTACGCAATAACGTGCGGATGACAGTTAGTCGGACTACCGTGACACCGGTCCCCTCTCTACTTACAACATTGCTATTGTGTTGAACGCTGTAGCCTTGTGGTCCAGTGCATTGGTCTCGAGATCTCGATGATTCTACAGATTGTGGGTTTGAGTCTAAAAGGGTCATGGTTCTTGTGTCCTTGAGAAAGACTCTTTATCACACATTGCTTCTCTCCACCCAGGAGTCCATGGGTACACTCCCTAGGGAGCTGAAAATAATTTCCAGGAATGACTGATGGGCCCGATGAGCGGGGGTTGTAATGTAGTGATCTGAGCACCATCATCATAGTGGATATGATAATTATTATTATTACTACTGAATTTTCAAAGTGAACAAAGAAAACTGGCAGGGGCGGGATTTGAACCTGCGACCTCCGGAATTCCGTACCGGCACTCCACCAACTGAGCTATCTTGTTGGCGGTCTCCCAAATTGTCAGCGTCTTTGTTCGGGTGGGCGCTAGTCAGAAGTCCAGTTTTCTATGTACAATTTGAAAATTCATTCAAATTCACCGAGTGAGTTTCTCTTGTGGTATGAGACGATATCTGAGCTGACAATCAGGGACACTGTGTCCTGTAGAATGGTTTTAAAGTCAACTAGACGTGGTTGGCTAGCCAAGGTTTGGGCAAGCTTAGTCTAACAATAGACGAATTCATCAAAGGTAGTATACAACGTTTGCTTTTGCTGTAATTTTCAGAAATCAATGGATTTGGGGTTTAGTATTTTATAGCAAATACTGTAACACTGACCTGTTTAAAGTTTTGTGTGCATAGATGCTGGGAAAACAGAGAAAAACGGAGGGGAAAAAGTGCTGTTTTTGTAGTCTGGTTCCCTGACCCTACGGAGCAATTTATAGACGTCAGGGAATTATCAGGTTAAAGAACTAGACTATTTCCAACGATTGTCGGCCGACAACCGCTAGAAATCGATACAAAAATTTCACTTTTCTTTAAAATCACAGCACAACCAGGTGCCATGATTTCACAGGATGCTTGAGACTGTTATTTACTAAGGTATTTTTTATAATAATTCAGTAGTTTTGTTTTTTGATGTTTGCAAATGTTGTATATTACCTTTAAGCTGCACCCACTGTGTACATTGTAATAACGGACACCTCTGCGACTCCCATATAGGGTTCATTCCATGAAGTGTGACATTTCGCTAAATGTCCAGTTACATTGCCATCTATCAACTGAATTATTTGAATATTTACTCGTGATATTTGTCTTGCAAGTTGGACAGATTTGGGCAAGTTTTGTACCATTCGAACATCAGTTGCCCGAGAAATTTGACAATTCATGAACAATTTAGGACTTTGATGTAATAGGGACGCCATGTCCCTTTTACATCATTTTGTCGTGTTGCAAGATTTTTTTTTGTACAAACCTTCTCTGCACACTACTAACCGACCACAAAATGGAACCATGCATATATGGATAAACTACAAGGGTTATGTTGAAAAATATGTTACGACCGACGTAGCAAATGTCGCACGAGGGTACTTCGTGTTAAATCGTTTATAGCTTCTGATTCACTTGTTTTTCAAGTAAGAGTAAGTAACTTAAAGTTGTATGGTGTCCATTCTGTGTGTTGTACTTAACTGTGCAAAGGAAATCTGTGTAGTGATCTGTAGAAGTACTGAAATTGTCTCACAACAGGTTCTGGATGTAACAGGGAGACTGTGTCCCAACTTGGCAGAATGACCCATGTGAACCTGCATGCCAGACGTTTACCAGACTTTTTAATGTGCAGCCGCGGCTGTGATTGGTCGATAAGTCAACAATACTTTACAATAGTCCTCGATCGAACTTGCTCAGTCACGGCCGAGTATACTGGTGACCCTGTTCGGTTGTCCGTCTGTTGGTCAGACCGAATTGACTGCATGTCACTTAGCTGTGGACGGCCTGCTCTTCCCGAACACGCTGTCTAGCGCGAGGCCGGCGAAAACCAAGATCACGCCCACCCACTGCCGAGGCAGAAGGGGGTTGGCAAAGAGGACCACCGAGCCCAAGATGGTGAAGAACTTGCGCGTGGTGGTCATGATGGAGCAGGTGAGGGGGCCAAAGGTCGTCACCGTGACGAAGATAAAATGCTGCAGGCAGGGCAGGAAATGGATATTGACTCATGGGTTGGTTTTTGTCGTTTAGGAAGGAAAGAAAGAAATGAGGAGTTGCTAGGGGGGGACCTGAGGGTATGGAAATATCACCTGTTCAATGCATGGGATGAATTACGTGTACATCCAAATCAGCACTTGGTCAATTTAATTGGTAAAGTCAAATCTAGCGAGCTGCTTACAATCTTGGACAAAACTCGTTTGGGCAGCCCCACCTCGCCCATCCAATGTTGGCTCGGTGAGGTCAAAAGTCTGCAGCTAATGAAACTTGCGCACACAAAAGTATTTGATTTGTGCCACATGCGCTGATAACAGCCGTCAACATTGAGCAAGGAATGGGGGTGGTGCTCGACTGTTGAGGTGTCCCAAAACGTTTATCAAAGATTGTCAATTTTTTCCCAGTTTTTTTCTTTAACCCTAACCACTAGGGTGCATGCAAAATCATATTAAAATTGGAGGATTTGGGGTTCGGGGTGGTGGTGTCCAGTTTTTAAAGGGTGGTGCTTTTCAGAACCTTTCTTTACATACATATATGTACTACATACATACATATAGGCCTATGTCCAAACTGAATGTATATCAACACACTACAAACATGGTGTTAGTACCTTAACAAAATATCATCAACAAAAAATCCCTAATTTCCAGGGGGCGAGTTCTTACGGGGGAAGGTGGTGCAGAAGTTACTATAGTGTTGGATTTGGGCAAATTCATGAAGGTTTTAAGCTATATCCCTTGGGGGGGGGGGGGGGGGGGGGTCACTACACAATATTTGAATCAAAGCATAGATGAAAGTTTCTTTATAGTTACCTGGCCAAGCGCACTTGCTGCACCAAAAGTGAGTATATTCCAAATGACGTACGGATAACGAGACACGAACTCAAGAAAGTGGAGACCCTCTCCGGTCGCTACAACGGCTGAGTGCAGAGGCAAAGAATGAAAGGAAAACGGCATTAAAACATTTTGAACTTTAGCTGTAGGTTTTAGGGGCGAGTCAAACAAATGAATATTAGAATATTCGACCTTCCGTTCGATCAAATATTTGAATATTCGGTTGTCCGGACGGCCGATTTTTGGGCGAAACTGCTCATTAAACAGGTTCTCACTTTATTGATTATCGCCCCCACCAAGGAAAGATTTAGTTAAGGTTTAGCACACGTGCACAAATCCAGAAATACTTTTTTGTCCTGGTGAGAAAATTGTATATTCCCGACGAAACGTAGAAACAGGTACTTTCATCATTACGTGTTTTTAACACAGATAGATAGCCTGCTGTCATTCTTTGGGCAGGAACCAGTCACAAAGTCACGAGTTGCAATTTCGGGATAAAAATTCTACCCTTTCTTATATCCCTTTCCATTTCACCATCAAATATTTAAACTCGAAAATAAATATTCAAATATTCGATCAAATATTCGATATTCGATCAAATATTTGAATATTCAGCACAGCCCTGGAAGGTTTATCTGTAATGAAAGGTGGAAGACGAAGGGCTAAGGAAAGACTGTGTCCTTGAGCAAGACACTTGACTATCTCCAACCTGGAGAAAACCGGTGAGTTGAAGCAAGGGGGGTGTAAATATATATTTGGATGGTAAAATCTAAAAACAAAAAATTTGGAAATATTTTGAAACTTCCAATGTTCGCAAAAACTTCAAGGGGAGGCTTTTGCGATGTGTGGTGGCAGCAGACATACCGGTCCCTTTCCATTGTTCTCACCAGTTGTGCGCATGCTCAGAACTACGCGCACATGCTCATAACTAGCAAGAAGGACTGCCTCCAGCATCTTAAATGGTCACCCGTTACTAAAACAACAAAATCTGATATTTTAAAACTTTTCAATTTCACCTTCAAAAGGCAGTACTCACCAATCGTCAGATAGAGGATAGACCACAAGTTCACATTAGCCATCATGTCATGTGACCCCGTTTGATGTTCGGATCTCATCTTTTCTTGCGTGACACCTGTCAATCCATCCAGGATCAGGGACATTATCTGGAGTCAAAGCAAAACAAACGAAAATATTTACAAGTGTAATACAACGTCCGGGTGAATTCAACTGACAAATCAAATTTCATAGGTTTTTCTCAGTTACATTTACATGTATCTGCAGAAAAATCATGAAAATCAGGCCGAAAACATTCAGTAATGTTCGTTTTTCAAGGTGAAAGCTTCAAATTGAACAAAGAATAGTACTTGAAAATTTACATTGCGCTTTCAAATTAATATGAATAGAAAAACACCTTGCAAATTGCTGATTTAAAAACAAAACTAGAATAGA
Organism: Hippasteria phrygiana; assembly: GCA_037893225.1. Taxonomy (NCBI): domain Eukaryota; kingdom Metazoa; phylum Echinodermata; class Asteroidea; order Valvatida; family Goniasteridae; genus Hippasteria; species Hippasteria phrygiana. Next base: position 878,243 of record JAZGUH010000628.1, read on the forward strand.
GAGGTAAACAGGCTTTGAGATAAAGTCGGGTCACCGAGCCCGTGCTTTGGGGATACATCTTATCCTACCAACAGGAGATTAATCCTACCCATCTTAAACCCACCAAAATCCAACACCATGTTGTGTTATATTTTGATGGGTTCAGGACACTTCCTAATAAAAGTGCCACAGGTGGTAGGGTTAATAATTACATAAGGCTACCAATGCTGCCATCGGTGATACATATCTCTTTTTTTGTTCTGGAGACGGGTGGATCTGACCCTACTCAGGGAAGTTACGCTAACTCAATAGATGCAAATTTCAAATCATTTGGATTTATCTTACCAGAAGAATCTCTCCGTACCCAAAGATGCTCTCGGCGACTGACGACGACGCTTTGCTGTCCTTGTAAACAAAGATTGCTACACCGATGACGATCAGCAAGACACACAGATACTTGAGGATGGGATATCGTTTCCTCGCGAGCAAGACACCAAGCAACATGACTGGGAAAAACGTCAGGAAAGACAACATTCTCAGTGTATACAGAACAAACCTTTCCTGAACTTTCCTTAGAACTTTACAAATCCTGAACTACAGACATCTAAACACATATGTAACTGTGAAAATGAATAAAACTCCTGCAAACTGCTGTCTGGGTTGACCTGAAAAACACAAATCAACAAAATTACCTGCCTAAAGTTAGGACTGTCCGGATATACCGAATATTTGAATACCTTTTTGCCAGTTCGAATATTCGAAAAAATATATATGCACATAGAGATACTCTGAATCTGATGCTATTTCAATAGAAAAGTTATGGTACTTACCAGTGTCAAATGCCGCATTTATGGCGATTGTAACTTTTTGTGGAAATTTCTTGACACTTATAAAATAATTACTGCAAACACGCAAGCTGGAGTTTTGTTTATCAGAAAGTCATACGTACCCGTAATGATACAGTTGCAATAAAAAATGTCGATCGGTCGGTCCATAATATCGATCGCCGCACGTAAACACCGGCATGCTTTGCATGCAACTTTTTACCAGCGCGGCATGCAGTTGACGCTTGAAGAACTTGATCGACGAGTATCGAATATTCGAGTATTCGGTCAAACCCAGTTTCAAATACTCGAATACTATATTATCCCTCCTATATGTACAGTGCAGTTGCCATAGAATTGTCAGACCTTTCAAAACCTTTCAAGTTTGCTGGACTGAAGGGTTTTGAAAGGTGAGAAAACTGTCTGATAAAAGAGACCTATGAAAGGTTTCGAAAGGTGAAACAACTCTCTGAACAAACTGGTATACCATAGCCCAATTGTTCTAGGTTTCAATACCTTTCAAAGAGTACTGAAAGGTGTGGTAGTGCAGTAGCAACAAATTCTGGAGAGTTTTAAAAGGTTCATAGTTATTTTGTAGCCATCTTGCCAGTAAGCAGATTTTGAAAGGTTTCGAAAGGTCAAACCATAGGGGAGTTACTCGAAAATGAACAGCACCTAACGTTTCAAACTTAAGCAAGTTCTTCCTCAAGGAAAAATGACGACATTTGCAAATGACATCAATCAAGTCATATCACAAGAAAGTTCCCAAGCTACAGGGGTAAAAAAAAAAAAGACAAATGAATGACTTTGCCACAGTTCATTTGCGTAGCACTAGACTTGTCCGAGGCCAGACTTGTGATTGACGTACATGTATGATTGATTTGTGATTGACTTGCGACATACCTTCAAATATTGGGCTTTTAGCCAGGGATGAGATTTCAGGAAGACGATAAATCCACGAAACACTGATTTGTATGGCGTTGCTGAAAAATGCTTAAGCAAACTGCATTTTCAACCAAAAGATACGGTAAAAAAAAAGGGTCATCCGAATGAAGAGAAGACTGTCTCAGGTTGCAGAGGTCATTTTGGAATGATAAAAATAATTTAAGGGCCAAAAAATCTACCGGAAATCTGGAAGACGTCACACCAAAAACCCTGAAATCAAGAAAAATCCGGGGAGAAATTTCACTCCTGTTTAGCACTGCTCAAGGGGAGAGTTACATGTACGTGTACTTTTTTGGTACGTACCTGGTATGGGCTTGCACGATTTGCCGAGCACTTGGAACGGATAGCTGACGTACTTGAGGGCCGAGTTGCTCGCAACCATAGCACCGAGGTAAGTGACGGCACACAGAGCGTAAAGCGTTGTGGTGGTTGTGTCCACGGCTGGCTGGCTGAAGAACAACACTGAGTAAGAAACAAAAATTGTCACAAAAATTTGTCGCCCAGGAATATTTGAATGAAGGGGCGGTCATATCATCAGGCTTATCAGTTATATTAAAGGTGATGTCAGGTCTTGATGTAAAAATTGGACTGCGCTAGGGGTGTGCATTTACGGGTATTAAAAGAACCGGGTACCCGATTTAAAAAAAAATGGGTACCGGGGTACCCGTTAAAGAAACCCAACCCAAAACTTCCAATCCCGGAAGTTGTAATAATATCTTTCTCTGAATTCAGACAAAATTCTGAAAATCTCCAGTTATGCCTGTCCAGTAAACATGATCACTTCTCCACCTTTGCGTGTGCCGGCACGCGCATATGCACCGGCATCATCACAAAAGACTTGTCCGGAAGCTTTATACAGTTGTATTTATTGTGGATTGAGGCATGCTATTATATCTCGTCGAGGCTCTTATCCATACCCAGAGTGTAAAAACCAGGAATTTCCTATTCCCTTTAATATTGTCAACTTGACATAAACGTGAAATCTGTACTGTTTTCCCACATAGTCCAGTTTTAATTTGGAAAATTCCTGACAAATAACATTCAGAAGCTTTCTTTTTTTATTGTCTGGGAAGTAACTATGCGATAATGTAAAGTTGTACGGGTACTCGATTCCATAATCTGGAACCGGTTCCTGACATGAACGGTCGGGTACCTGGTTCCAATGCACACCCCTAGACTGCGCAGGAATAGATGTTGAGTAACGGTTGAGCACTGTTTAAAGGAAGTGTACATGATTGGTCATTGCTGCAATTTTCAGAAATGGGCAGATTTGGGGGTTAGTATTTGATAGGAAATATCGTTTCACTGACCTGTTTAAAGTTTTGCATTCTTGGATGGCGAAACAAAAAAATGAGAGAAAAACGGCATTCGTTTTCAACCGTCGGGCGGCAGTTAACCGGATTTGTCATAGCGCCCTCTTGTCAAATACATGTACGCCCAACTTTTCTAAACGGGATCGTTTTCAATTGGTCACAACCCGTCGCTTCGGTACACTACGCGACACACACTTGTACTACATGTACATTCCTGTGAAATGATGGCACCAGGTGTGCTGTCGTTTTCAAGAAAAGTGGAAATTTATATCGTTTTTCCAACGGTTGTTCGGCCTAACAATCATTGGAAAAAATAATGGATTTTTAAAAATACTGCCCTCTATTGACCAAATGTAGTTACTCCGCGTTGTGTCTATTAGAAAATGGGTTAACAATCCGAAAATAGGCGCAAGTTTATTACAGTACGTGTTTGTGTGTGTGTGTTTATGCATTATACGCGTAGTGTACCGAAGCGACGCGTTGTAACCAGTGCACGCAGTGGATCTTGGACGTTCGCCGCACGACGTACGTACCGCTCAGCCTATTTACATGTAACATGTATGTGACCAATTGAAAACAATCCTATTAACAGACATGGGCTTATTTTACAAGAGGGCGCTATAACCTGTATAACAAATCCAGTGAGTTTACCGCCCGACGGTTGAAAACAAACGCCGTTTTTCTCTCGTTTTTTTCGCCATCCAAGAACGCAAAACTTTGAACAGGTCAGTGGAATTATATTTTCTATAAAATACTAAACCCCCAAATCCGCCCATTTCTGAAAATTGCAACAACGACCAATCATGTACACTACATTAATAATATTGTTAATCAATGTTATGATAGCAAAATTCTTTACCTGTTTTGGCAAATGCAGTATTGATGATGCACTGGACCAGCACGAGACAGAAAAAATAGGTAAAGCGCTCCTTGTTTTCACCACTACCGTAGTCACTCCTTGTTCTGCCAAAGGAAAAGTTGAGAAAAGAAACCAATTCTGGTGAATAGTGGGGGATACAAAGGAAAGATTTTACTTCAATACCCCCCACCAAAATCGGTCAAGAACAGCAAAATCTTGGGAAAAAATCATCCATTTGTGTTCATAATTGTATAAACACTTAGCACAACATTTAATTTTGAGAATTTGTTCGGACATTTTAGTGCAATATAGGGGAAGAAAGTTTGTGTTTTCTGTGTTAGAAGTTCTTGGCACCATGTATAGTCACTCAAAGTGTTCACATACATATTGATTTCTTCCTCATTTGTTACAGATTTTGCTGAAATAAATATTGAAATAACAGGTTGTGCCACATGTTTAGACAGTTGTTATCAAGGAGGGTTGGTTATTTTTTAATATTTTGCTGTTCTTGACCGATTTTGGTGGGGGGTATTAAAGTAAAATCTTTCAGATACAAAATTGAAGGACGAACCCTATGATGACCCCCCGGGAAGGTACGTCACTCATGTCAATGCAATGTCCAGTCAAATCATGATGCAGGAGTCCGTCAAGTACCATTTTGATCAGTCACATTCACAGAAGGAAATCATGGGAATTTTACTGGGGTGATCTGGGGATTCTCAAATTTGATGAGTGGCCGTGCTGGTTCTGTTCTGTGTTCATGTACCTCATTTAGGTCCGTCATTGGTACATTTGTACGTCGTTGTCTAGAAATGGTGCGTCAAACAATTGTGGCATATATACAAGGTACATGTACGTGTAGCTTCAAGGTACGTAATTGGTACGTGTAGCTTCAAGGTACGTGATTGGTGCTTCAGTTTAAGGATGTAGGGACACGGAAAGTCCCCTCTCCTGCGGATGCTGACGCACCATTTCCGGAGGTCGTAGGGTGCCGCGTGCCATTGACCGATTAATAAATTAGATGCTTAAACAAACTGTGAATTGCATTTGGAATTGACCAATCACGGCCATTTTGAGGATAAATATTTGCTTCAGGTTCGTTACGGCATACTCTAGCAGCTGAAGCAAATATTTACAGGACTGTTTCCTGCGAAAACAATCCAAGGATTTTGTTTTCTTTGCCTCACGTGTTTATATATGAAAGCCGCGCTGTGGTTGGTCAAGAACGTTAAGGCGCCCTCAGTCGTCAAAAATGATGCGAAACTGCTGAGTGTTGATGGCTGTGGTCTTGGTAAGCGAAAATGTTCATACAATTTCACCTTTTCCAGTGACATTTCAAGAAATTGAACCTAACCTACGTGTACATAGCCATTATCAAGATAAGGTCATATGAAATGCTGTCATGGTTGTGGCAGAAAATTTCATAACAAGAGAGTAATAGATCATTAATTTTAAAAATGGGTAAAAACTTCCACAGCAGTTTTAATGTGTCTCTCTGTAATGTGTTTAGGTTTGTGAAAACCTTACAGTTCTAGAATAAGATTACCCATGGAGGTATGATGGCCATTACCAAACTTTGTATAAATAGTGACCTGACCGAACTGTATATGTAGGGTCATGCTAATTAGCGTCAACAAGCGTCAACAAAGCGTCAACAATTTATAAAAGCACTGTTAAGCTTAAACATGTTATTCACAATATTTAGTGGGCTCCTTTGATTATTGAAAAGTATCATTAACCCTAACAGTCCCGAATCCTCCAATTTTAATATGATTTTCCACACACCCCAGGGAGTTATGGTTAGTATTTAAAAGTATCTTAAAATGTGTGAATTTTTTGCGAAAAAGTACGACATCAACAGTGCTTTTTCCCGGCAGCCATCTTGTTTTTCGGGGACATGGTGCAATCGCGCATGCGCAAAAGAGAAAACAAAGATGGCGGTGCCCATTCATTGTAATTTTGTCGTCATAAAATTTCGTTTTTATGTGGGATTGTGAACGGGAATTCGCCCAATTTCTTACATAATACGAGATGCGAGAGTTTGTTGAATAAAAGTATAGCTTTTGTGAAGTTTAAATTTCCATTTTGAGCTTGTTGACGCTTTGTTGACGCTGATCGGGTTTGTTGACGCTTGTTTACGCTAAATAGCATGACCGGTATATATGTAGGCCTATTGTGACAGTGATCATCATGATGATGATTACAAAACAGTAGTCCAAATAACTTGGACCCTCTATCGCCTTTTTTAACATTTGGACATGATCTGGCGATAGTAGGGTCCAAGCGAATTGTGTACAAAAAACGGCACGGTTACAAAACCCACAACATACACATGACATTAGGCCCCAAAAACATGGTAAAAACATTCCAAATGAGAAAGAAAGTTACCCCGATTAGATCTATACATTCATGGCATTCCCTAAGGCCGCTTAAATTGTTCACAACAACCGGTAATTTAACCAAAAAATATTAATAATGTTCTGACAAGCATACCGCTGAAATCTGCCAGGCACCGTTCGCCATCGAATTTTTGGTTAAGCCCGGTTCGGACTCGGCCGGCTCGGGCGCGTCTGACGTCACAGTCATGCAAACAACAAATCACGCATTATCAACGACTGTTTCATGGTGCAATACATGTACGTGCGACAGTATGGACTTTTAATACAACCAAGTTGTAGATGACCCATTGGAAGATGGTACCATGAAACAGTCGTTGATAATGCGTGAATTGTTGTTTGCATGACTGTGACGTCAGACGCGCCCGAGCCGGCCGAGTCCGAACCGGGCTTAACCAAAAATTTGATGGCGAACGGTGCCTGGCAGATTTCAGCGGTATGCTTGTCAGAACATTATTAATTTTTTGGGGTTAAATTACCGGTTGTTGTGAACAATTTAAGCGGCCTTAGGGAATGCCATGAATGTATAGATCTAATCGGGGTAACTTTCTTTCTCATTTGGAATGTTTTTACCATGTTTTTGGGGCCTAATGTCATGTGTATGTTGTGGGTTTTGTAACCGTGCCGGTTTTTGTACACAATTCGCTTGGACCCTACTATCGCCAGATCATGTCCAAATGTTAAAAAAGGCGATAGAGGGTCCAAGCTATTTGGACTAACAAAACAGCTGGTCACTGAGTAAGGCAGTAAGCATGGTAAGATGTAGCTATAACACGTAAACGCCAGTTAAGACATTTGCCTATGTGCCACCACGTAAAAAAATATTTTTTTGGAAACGGATAACGCCCAAACGGTCCCAAAATTACCCATAAAATTACCCAGAAATGTAGAGTAACACTTACTCTTCAATTTAACATCTTTGGTGAGATTACTGATAGAACAGTTATCCAAAAATGTGCATGTTTTTGAAGACGACTTTTCGCGTGCGACTTGCAGAAATTGCCGACTTCAGGTGATTTTTTACCTCTGACCGCGTTTGGAGGTCTCGTTGAAATCTGGTTTTTTTCGCGAGTTTCTTAGAGATTTTGATGAAAGTTGAAAGGTCAATGTGTAAAACGAGATCACATGGAGATGTCGAGCTATTCAATACGGACGAAGACTCATCTGAAGAGTAAGAAAACGTGAAATTTTCGGCATTTTTATCCACAAAAAGTTGGGAATTTGAAGTAAAATATGTTCAAACTGACATAAAACCAGTGACCCCGCCTTGGATTCACACATTAGTACATTGTCTGGACTGTTTTTGAGCAATATCAACACACATTTTCTGTGAAAAACATCGCTAACTTCCCCTAAACGTGTTTTCTGAGGTCATGTCATCATGGTCAATTGTTTGCGTGATATAATGGCATATGCAACCGCGCGGTCTCGAATTAATATTAAAGTTTATGTCAAGATTTGCTCAGTGTTCATCCGCTCTAGACTTGCATAGTTATTATTTTAACAGTGAAGTGTAAAATATGTATTTTTTTTTTTTTTTTTTTTATAACATGCAGTCTAGGCCTGAATGATTTTGGTTTTATTTATTTGTATAAATTATGACCATAAATAGGCCCTACATGTTATGTATTATTAGAAAGTAAAAAAAGTAGTGCCGAGATTTTGAAGAAAAAAAATCAAGTTTTTGAATTTGTTTTTTAAGTTCACACAACTTCAAAAGCTAATTTCTCAAGAAGTAAGAGGTTAATTTGAAGGCAACTAACATCCCTGAATTCCTCACATTAGTAGCTTCATTTTGATATATAAATTTACATATTTACATAACTTTTATGACATGGGCTACCGCAAATGCCTTTATGGTCAAATTAGCGGCACACAAAGTACATTTTTTATAAAGTTTAAAGGAGTATAACGCAAAAACCGAAGGAGATATTCAAAAACAAATTACACCACTGATCCTCTCTCAGCAAGAGCTTCATTTTGATGTATAACTTAATACATTTAGACAATTTTTTTAAATTAGGGTGTTATACCTATAAGATGTGCCAAAGAAACACAAAACACCATGATAAACTTTTCCTCCCAAACTCACATTTTCTCCTGAAGAATTCCGTAGTAAAAATAGCAGATGAAAATCCCCACAAAGCACACGATGAGTGCTTTGCCGGACCCTTCTTTCGTTTGCGGCATTTCGCTGTTCAGTCTGGTCGACGAAGACTCGGGACGGTTGGCAACTTCACTTGCAAATTTATTATTCACATCAAAGTCGGCAGAGATTTGGACCTTTACATCCGGCGGCTGCTTACTCATAAGTTTACCGGGTGCCTTGGACTTTGTATCGACTTCAATAATAGTGGATTTTCACCACGTGTTGTATAAAATCAAAGAAATGCCGGCTTCCTATTCCTCTGACGTGTCATAAGAGCAAACGGTCATTTTTGCGCAAGCGATATTGTGCGCGGTTTCCTGACTTCTACGCTGGTATTCCATAACACAGAAAAAGCAAAGAGAGGGTGCCAGCCAGCCGACCGCAACCTCGTTACCATGGGTACGATCTTGCGGCGCCATGTTTTCCCACCATGCCTTGCGCGATCTTAACCCCTGGAATTGTGTAATTACCATATCCCACATAGTGGGATATGGTAATTAGGACTGCAGTCGATGTGTTTAACGCGCGACGCAGTGGTTTTTAGTAGGAAGGTTTTATTTGTAGAATCAATCGTTTGGAAGGATGCGATTAGCTTCTAATAATGATGCCTAATGTTTTTCCCGCCTGACGTTAAATCTAACACTGCACTGAATAGTAGTAACAGCCGACCTGGTGGGATCGGGAGGAAGGAAAAGTATGACGACCGTCATGACCGTTTCCGCCATTATCGCCGGATGTCAGTTTTGTAATTTTCCAAATGTTTTTCTCAGCTGTTTTCGCAAATTTGTCAAACCTTTCGATGCATCTTCTGCAGCGGCGGAAAACACTGTCATTGAGAATGAGCTGCTTTCTTCAACTGGATAAATAAGTGAATTAAATTTACTATCGATTGGAAAAATTGATTTCCGGCCTCGACTGGAATTTATAATGTGTGCCTTTTTTATCTGTTTAAACATAAAATACATGAATTTCCCGACCAGAAAAAATCCATATCGTTTATCGTAGCCACCAAGACTAGTGGCCTTGTCTTGATAATGGGAAAAAAGTGCTCGGAGTCGTTTTGCTGATGTGACGTGACGAACAGGATGTTAAAGCGGGCGCGAGCGCGAGCGCAAGCGCACACAGGGCGTTCAACATTCGGATTACGCGCGCGGTTCGCTTTCAGACATAACTATTCATTTCGAATAGCCAGTCAGCGTCGTTAACGTATTCCTCACGGCCAGGGGTTAGTGGAGGAACGCACACGCGCCCATGGAGTCGAGGATGAGCCGACCGTTGTTTATATGGGGCGCCCTCTCTAGTTTATACAGTGCGCCCTCACTGACGAGATTGCGTAAAAAATAATTGTGGCTTCATATCGGACCGTCCACTTGAAACACACTGAGCCTTCAGATTTGGGACGCTTGGTCGACAAAAGACGGAATTCCACTTAACCCAAATGTTTCTGAGAACATCACGGCATCGTCAACTTCAAGCCCGATTAATCTTGCCCGGCCCATTTCTGATTATTCAGAAACGTATGTCAAGTTGTAACAAATTCTGAAACTTATTTTCACATGTTGAGGCCAATTGCAGGGCTATGTCATTCAATCTGTTCCTAGAGGTCATCGTTTGTTTGTTTTGGGGAGATATCCGATTTGACCCTATGGGTGCACCACACTAATTCCAGCTCCATTGACAACAGTGTAAAATCAACAAAGTTCAGGGCCCAATAACCTGTACCCCAGCATCACTGGGGTCTACACAAACAAATGCCACTTATTGTCTGATCTTTTGTCTGTCCATTTCTTTTCTATTTTTAGGGGGTTAACCAATTACATTTTTAATTATTGACACAAAACAAACCCACCTCCAAAAAAGTCCTATTTCCCAAGCCGATCAACAGCCATTTTTAACATGGCATCCCTCCACTTTCTCGGGCAAATAGGACCCATTTTTCAACAGTAATTTTATCAAGTCTGCACACAGATGGAAGCCCAGAAACCAGGGAGTTGATGCTGGGCTATGTTTACACAATCCCACAATTTTTGGAGGCACAAACTCTCCTTTTTCAAAAAAAGTTGTGGGTATACATTTTATGTTGATGAGCTGGCGCATAAATTCGGACATGAATTAGTGTAGTGCACCCCTATAGTGATATGGAAGGTCGGGCAGATTAAAGAAAAACTTGAGGAACTCGAATCGAACCTATACCTTTAGTACATTGTGACCTGATTTCGAGGGAACATAAAAAACCACAAAAATTCCCATTTTAGTTTTGTATAGTTTCATCTCATTTGTTTTATTTTGCATAAAAAGATCCATTTTTTTAAAGTGCCGCTTGTTCGGTGACATAGGCTATAATAATACAAGCCTGGTATAAACAAAACAAACGCATTTCTCCCCTCAACGCAAATAAATGGAAACAACAATAACTGGAATAAACAGTGGCGGCGCAAGCCCGACATTTTTGGGAAGAGAGGGGAAGACAAATAGTGTATTTTCAAAACATGATCAACGGAAAAACAAAACACCAAAAACTATGTCTCAGTTTTGGAAAAAGTCTCACCCAGAATCTAACTTCACCGACCCCGCGTCATTCGTTACCGGGGACCGCCTCAATTTCCAATTCTGACAATTTTTAAACGACATTTTTTACTATCACACGATTATCATCATCATTATAATAATCATTATTTTATTTGACTGGGTAAGGATTTGGATTATAACTTGTTGTCAGCTACGACATTTGACACGGGAGAGGGCAGTTTATGAACACATTCTCGACGGGGGCGGGCAACACCTCCCAGTCGCGCCGCCACTGAACAAAAATGAATATAGGCTTCGGATTATAAGTACTGCTAAATACCGTTTGATCCAAAACAAGCACCAACAAACGACCTCCAAATCAAATACTTCAAATAAAGAAGAACCCATCTGAAAACATTCTAAGATAATCATAAAATACAATGAAAATAGAAAGCACTCAAACCATGGAACTCATGTATAAAGAAATCTCATGAATGCATATATAGCCAGGCAAAACGGACAAAGCTCACCACAGATTTTTTTCTTTTTCTGATAGTAAACAACAACATTGCTAGTTTTGCTTTGTTCGTTTGTCTTTACTACAGACGTTTACCATGATACCAAAGAAAGTCATCGTTACGCAAAGCTTTCTTTTGACATTTTTTGGAATTTCAAGTGTCGTCGCTGAGTACGCTCGCTGTCATCAGTTGCCTTAGCATAAGCACGCATGCATGTGAACATCAGGCACGGATTGTTTTCTCCGTGTTGCGTCAGGCACTCGTCATGAATGACGTCATGAATGACGTCATGAATGACGGCACTGGTGGCACAAACGCAACGAATTCAGCCACGCAATATCATCGCACCTTCTTTCGTTTTTGTTGCTGAATTTTCAAGGTCGCAAGATATAACGCCCTTGCCACAAAATTCAAAAATCTTAATACTCAAATCACCAAAATTCAGAGATGTATTCGAGTCCATCACAAGTCCCTGCAAGTCCATCACAAGTCCATCACAAGCCCTCCAGTCCAAATTCCAATCACAAGCTATTCAAATGAGCTTTGACAAAAGGCATTCTTTTGTCATTGTTCATCCAGCTACTTGTGACCAGCTTTATGAAAGGACTTCTGACTGGGCTTGCGAAAGGACTTGTGAAAGGACTTGCAGGGACTCGAATACAACTCTGCCAAAATTGATTAGAATGTAACGTTACAACAACAAAAATCAGATTTTGGAAAATATACTCCTTTGATCCAATACAAAAGTGGGTTTATACGCATCCAAAATATAGTTTATACAAATGCAATGTCTATATGCTCACGTCGTTTTTAATATTAAAGGATATTTTGCGGAAGACGATGGTGGACACGGAAATTAAAACAAAATCACTTGAGGCAATCCTTTTGCAATAACAGGCACATAGGGTATATGGATGGTAAATGCATGCATGAAATATTGCCTTGCTCTTTGAAACACGATCCAAATGTCAAAGAATGCTTCAGGAAATGTTATCCCACGTTGAAATTAGGAATTTCGCTGTGTTTAAATATGAAACCGAAGGACCCCAGTTCGAGGGACCATGAATGACTCATTTGCATTTTTGGTTTTTATGTTAATGTTAACTTTCATATTCATGAGCCAAAGCATGACGTCTCAGAGGCACAACGATGGTATCTCCATAGCTCCGTGCACAAACCTATCACACATGTTCTGCATGTTCTTGGAGAAAGTCCCATGTATAATTGATTTCCATCTTAACAACTTGCTTGAAATCCATTTGCAACCAACATTTCTTCAACACAATGCCGATGGATTATTTTGTACTGCATGTGCTTTGGATATAGGCCATGTTACACTACCGTAAAAAAAATACCTCAGCGGCACCAGACGGGGAATTAGGTTAACTTAAATATGGAATTGAATTTTCATTTGTGAAAGTTATGTTTTTTAACGTAAGAGACTCTTATTGTCATATTATTTTTGTTTGTTCAAATGGCTGCCCATATACGTGCCAAGAAACGGTCGCCTGTGACGTACAATTAATTAAAGGGCCGAAGAGGGGGATTTCGAGGGCCGATTCCACCCCTTTGATCTGTTCGATATCAATGACAACGTGGATTATCTGATTGTTGGTGACTATTTTAGGTACTACCAGATGACACGAAAAACGGGAGCGGTACAAGGCCTAATAAGGCGTTTTCTTCAATTACCGACCCAAACATAAATAACGCCCTCTTGCATCAGTAAACTGGAAAAATTTAGAAGAAAAAAAACACCATTTTTTTTTTTACTTTATATGAAATCGTTTGTATGGTTGCATGCGTGAACATAAGTTGAATCGCATGTTTACGCACGACTTCCTGAATTCTACGATGCGCTGCGTAATGCCTGGGCATATTGTTATACATTTGACATTTAGGCCTTCCGGTGAAAGATTGCATAAAGTCTTTCTTTCAAACGTTAATTCGAAGAATAGGCCCTATTGTACGATCAAAACTATCCCCAATTGTCTTCACCAGCATTTTGTAAGGTAAAAACGACCACATCCATATAAAAATAGACCGTTAACATCACTTAGTCATGAATGAATAGTTATACAAAAATATATTAAGGAAATATTCGCTTTGGATGTACAGGTATAATGTGTGCATCGTGTGCGAGAGGAACACGAACACTCAACATTGTGACTGCGAGTCCATACATTTTGACAGAACGTCAATGCTGAATTGCTTTTACCGAGACGTACAATTGACATGAGCTAAAGCTTCCAATCAGTTCCTTCCCACTTGTCTGACGTCATTCCCACTCGTCAACGCTAGAACGAGGCCAACCCTTCAGAAATGGGTCAGTTTCTAAATTGCCCTTTTCACTCGTCACTGTACCGTTTACTGTCCGTGAAAGGCCTAATGTTCCACCACGTCCAGTGTATTAACATACGATGACGTCAGAACTGGCAACAAGCACGATATCACAAATAGCGCCATCGATCGGGCCGTTTATGCACGGATTTCTGGTATTAACTGCCTTTGAATGCTAGAGTGGGCGGGTCGTACCCAAACATGTCAAAATCAATCTTGAACCTCTCGTACAGCCGCTGCAAGTCGACGAGGGGAACCCCCTTGTAGTAAGACTCGAGCCTGGTTTGATTTGAGCTGCCTGTGGGACTACTGGCGTCGGACCCCGGGAATATCACATCTTGGGCGTGGATCACCTCCAAGATGTACTTACTGTCGTTTCTCAGTGTCTCAAACTTGCCAATGATGTCATAGTCGATGTCGCATGGCATGCACTGGTCGTAGATCCTTGACCAGTGTTTGTTGCTGGATTGGACGTGCGGCACTTTCGGGTCAGTCAGGTATTTGACAAACTCTTCAAAGGTCAGGTCATACGGGATCACTTCCGTTTTGTGATTTTTCCGGTACCTATCCAGAATCCGGTTTCCGACAGTCCGCTGCCAAACACCGGACCTCTCGAACGAGGAATCCGGTGCCAGTTTGTTCCGGAACGCTGATAAAACGCGCGAAAAGGGGTGCCTCGCGAACATAAACTTAGTGTAGGTTTTCAATATTCTTTTGACGTCAGATGATGGCAGGTCTCGCAATTTGGTCAGCATCTTCTGACCCTCACGGTTGGCGAAATACTGGGAAATCTCTGAAGTGTTTTTGAAGGATTTGTTTAAAACGAGGAAGACTTTTTTCCAGCTGGTGCAGGCGATTTTAGGGACGGAGCAGTAAACAACTTCGTGGGCAACATCAACAAACACGTTCGCGGGGATCCGTCGTAACCAATCGCCGTTTGCTCCACCGGGGTAGTGTTTGCAAGCTTCACGTAAAACGTCCTTTCGCAACTTCTGTTCTTCACCGTTGACGAGCAAAACATCGGCGGTAGGCCCAACTGTTTCTTGGTTGACAACACCGGAAACGACTCTGGGAACCATCGTGTCCTGTTAATGTGATTTAAAAGACAAAGTTCAATCATGATTAGTCAGAAAGTACAAACGCTCCGGATAAAATGTCCAATTTAAATTGACATCCGAAGCCACGTATTAGGGCATTGGAGTTGGTGTTTCTTTAGCCCATGTGCGCTTAACTCGCAGTCGCGGCTGCATACATCCCAGGGAGCTGAGGTTTCAGGAATGATTGACGGGCCTGATGAGCAGGGGTAATAATAGTAGCGCCTTGAGCAACTTGATCATTATTAATTATTATCATTACTAAAAGGCTTTTGCAAGCAAAAATCCAAGGATACCGTCGATATTCTAATGTTGAGTGTTCAGGCCGTTGGTGAACATCAATGAAGAAAAATCTGATGGCAAACATTTATTAGGCCTATACAACTTCAACTCTCCTATTTCTTTCAGCTTTTAGTATAGAACTCGTTAATTTTTAATTGTAAAGTTTCATTTTTATTAGAAAGTTACTCCTGCTTTTGCACGGCATGTCTCTTTGAGGCCAAATTGGGGAACCCATTCCAGGTAATCAATTTTCTGTAAAGAATTTATTATTTTTATGGAAAGTAACCCATAGTGTGCTCTCATATATCTTTACAAAAGGTAAACATACAATTTGATTAGAAAAAAATGAACGTATTTTATTATATTTCCATGTCCTAAATTATCATCGCTCATCGCTTATACTTCACTTCAGAACCCGCAGGCTAGAAACCGCGACCCATAAACCGCTCCTTCCTAAAATCTAAATTTCTTGGAATGAGCAATAATTATTACCGCGGGAGAAAGACGCGAGGCGGGCCGCACCGTGTTCCTTACCGTGGCATTCTGGAGGAGTTTTGGTGCATGTGTCGGTCTTAAAACGTCTTCCAAGTGCCTCTGCCGTGGGCGAACATTTCCTGTAAAAAGAGCACCAGATAATAACCGCCTTTTAATAAATAAGTAAATATGGAAACAACCATCAAGTGTTGACAAATGAATCAGTGTATTAGGCGAAGTAAAAAAAAAACATGTTTAGCGTCCCCGCCCGCTTCCGTTTTGGGGGCCGCCTGGATTTTATTTTTTTACATTTTTACCAGTGGAAAATGAGGTGAAAAAAACCCCCAAAAATATCAACCGATCCATCGGAAATTAAAATACTTGCGAGTAAGAACGTCTAAAAGTATTAATACCGCTGCAAACATGCTCACTTCTTTCGTCCAGACTGTATCTTTCATGTCGGTTGTCGGAAATTTAAGAAAAGAATGGCGGCCATCTTGAAAAAAAAAAAAAATTAAAATCCCTCCTCCTTCCTTCTTTTTTTTAAACCCCGACGTAGGCCTAAACATGTTTTTCGCTTGGCCTTACAACACGTGAAACAAGCTGTCACTATTAATCGAATAATGTTTATTATTATTGTTAGCTCTGCTTCCACGTGCAAAAAAGATATGTCAAAGATAACAAATATATGAGCGTAGTCAAGGACGATGTTATTGAGACTATAACTGAGACAAGGCGATGATAAAAATCAAACTACTATTACCGAAACTGAAACAGGAATGTTATGGCTGGACGAAGTGACGATGAAAGGTTTAGCCCAGGCACCCGGCATGAGTCATAACACCCAGTTCAAGCCCGTGCGCACACAACAACCCGACAACTACATAATATTTAAGTCTCACAAGGACTTTATAAAACCTTGTTTCCATACACTAAAAAACACTGCTTAACAAATTTAACATACTGAAGCAGAAGTAGTGAAGAGATCCAATCACAAGTAATACACATCGCATGCAATTTTGGCCGGTAACCTGCTTTTGGTTTTAGTTATTTTTTTTCCGTGCTTAAGAAATGTGTACTTAGCATGCAGCTCCATGGCCCACGATTATAAAAAAATAAAATAAAACATCTTCTGTCACAGACTTAACTTGAGGCTCTCATGGCGCAGAGGTTTTCCTCTACAAATACGTCACGGACATCCCAGGCTGGCTGGTTGGAAACTGATTGAGTTGCAGACATTTGCCAACTGTCTGCGATACAATGATTCGTCTGCGACTCCCATGTCTCATTATTTTTTTTGTGGATAAACAGGCGGAAGTGTGCAGTTAAAGTATATGTTGCGCTGCACTTGTGGGCACTTTGCAGTAAAATGTACACGAAGTCCCCCTTCGTTATAGCGCAACTGTCCCACGATGCAACGCAACATACATGTACATAGTACACCTGCACCGCACATAAAGTGTCTGTTGGAACTAAATATTCTAGAAAGAAATTGGGGATTTTCAGTTGAAACCAGATACCGGGTAACTGAATTACTTCGAGTTTGGATTACTGACGCGGTACTGCAATTAATCCCCTCTATCATCTAACATATCCTACCACAGGAATACCGCGTACCCGATGCATTCAAGTCAATTCTCGACATACAGGTAGGCCTACACAGCAATCTTGTATAATAAAATAGACTGTTTAATATCAAGACCAAATTCTACCCAAGTGTTTTTAATTACACACTGTAAAAAAATCCGTAAAATAACGGGTTTTCCCCCCTTCAAAAAAAAAAGAGAAAAAAGAAAGAAAGACTATCACCGTATTTTAGTTTTAACGGGTTTTGGACGTAAAATCATTACGCAGCAACTGACCAATCAGAGGTGAGGAAATTTGTGTTCACACAAGTCATGTTAAATTGTAGTGTTTCGTCCAAAAAAATCACGGTTTCTTGACCAATATATTTAATTATTTGAACAATTCCACAATAGAATTTAGATTTTTTTGTAAACAGTCGTGAAGAATCGCATTACATCTTTCGTATTCAAATATTGAAACTGTTCATGGGAAACCGTGACTTCATCATGGCAGGATATGCTGAATATAAAGCTAAAGCGCAACATTACTCAGTTTGTTGTGTTCAGTAGATTACCGTAGTATCTGTACACTTTATACCTGAAATATATCCTGTCTGGTTCCTATTTCTGTAAATTTGTAATTACTCACACCAAGCTTCCAGTAACTTACTGAATTTTCTATACCCCGTCTTTTTACGGGAATAGCAGGGTTATTTTAAGGGACAGCAACGTAACATAACAGTGTTCATGAGTCGTTATTACAGCTTGCACCGTTTTTTTTTAAGGGATGGTGCTGGCGTCCAAACTGCCAGGAAATTCCCTTAAAAAAAAACGGTGTTTTTTTTTTTTACAGTGCACGTGTTTGATTATGTTTGCTTTTGTAGTCCTTCTATAACAAGGTCCTGTTATAGCAAGGTTTTGTATTAACCCTTTGGGGGGGGGGGGGGGGGGGGGAGGGGGGGGGGATAACACGTCAGAAAATCCTGATTATACTTTGTACAATATACAATGTACGTTCACGGACGCTTAAAGGTAGTAGGCCTATACAACATTTGCTTTTGTTGTAATTTTCAGAATAGATGGATTTGGGGGTTGGTATTTTATAGCGTGCTAGTAAATACTGTAACACTGACCTGTTTAAAGTTTTGTGTGCATAGATGCTAGGAAAGCAGAGAGAAAAAATTATGTTCTAGTAGTCTGGTTTCCTGACCCTACTTTAGACAAAACGGAGCAATTTATAGACGTCAGACTATTTCAAACGATATAAATTTCCATTTTTCTTGATAACGACAGGATGCCATGATTTCACATGATGCTTGAGACTGCTATTTACTTACAGACTTGTACGGTATTTTGTAATAATTCAGTAGTTTTGTGTTTTGATGTTTGCAAATGTTGTAGTGTATACTACCTTTAAACGATTCATAGAATATAGAGAAAAACAGTAAATGTTGTTCAATGTTCTGAAACAAACAAAAGATTCTGATCTATTTTTTGTGTTTTGGTAATTCATCGAGACTTACATAAAGGACAGAAGAAAAAAACACGCGGCGATAAAACAATGTTCGCCACGCCCCTGAGGCGATTAGGTCTCGATAATTTACTAAAACCCAAAATATGCATTACAAATTCACAATGTTTCAGAACCATTCCCATTTTTGGAATCTTTAATGATCCTGTAGGCTACATTTAACCGCGGTGGGGTCAAGATGACGGAAAGTGGGTCAAACGACAATACAAGTGCCTTACCTACGGCAATCTCATTGACCGACTGGAATGGACTTCTCAGGTAGACCACCGCACTTAAAAAGGTCACTAAGAGCATTAGAAGGAGCATGAACAATCTGGAGCGTGACGTCATCGCTCTGACATCCGAATGACTACTTCCTGTTGAGAGTCAGAACACAACTCTTTATCAGACGTGAACAAAAAGACAAGGAGGGTTCTCTCCGCAGGTATCAAAATGCAAGCTGTTTCACATCTGGTTTTGGGTAATTCTTTTTTGGTAAAACAAAAAAAAACATGACAGCGGAAAACATGACAGCGCATCTGCATGCAACCGATATTGCCCGAGGACTGCAAGAGAATTCCGGTGGAGTTTCGCGAAGTAAATAGAATGCTTCGAAGAACACATTCATTTCACAAGCGTCAATTTTCATCTTTGAATTCTTTAAAGATATAAAAACACAATGTGTGGCCAAAAATCGATTACCTGCATATTTAGTACCTCATTTGGCACCAAATACATAAGACAAGCATGGGCAGCTTTCCAATTAAAGCTGATGACAAATGACAGTTAAAATAGACATGTAAAAGAAACAGTTTATACATTACTGTACACAGTCACCACAATGCTTGTACCGCTACACACTATTATATAGTTTCAGGGACCGCTGTGTACTCTCTCGCAGACTCTATAGACAACGCCACTCCTCACAACATGTACAACACGATCGTTTGTCAGATTACACCACTGTCTCTCCTACATCGTACTTGTATTAATGGGGTTGTGTGATGAGGTGCTTGTTTGAACAGCAGTTCGCGTAAGGTTTACACAAGGCCGCTGTTCGCATCTGCAGAAATGTATGATAAAATATTTTACTTTACCCATGCAGTTTAACAAATGTTGCAAAGTGCTGATGGGTGATGCACACAGTGCAAGTGACTATTAGCCCAAGAATTTTCAGATGCAATCAAATAGATTATTGACATCATTTCCAGATCAATTAGCTTGCTTGCAGCCCATTTCTGACAAAATGTGACACCCCTATGCAAATTTACTATAGAAATCTGTGTATAGTAAATTGCACATGGATATCACATTTTTGCATCAAGTATGCCAACTTTGAGAAATGTTTTCAAAGTGAACAAAGAAACTGGCAGGAGCGGGATTCGAACCTGCGACTTTGAGAAGAGCTAGAAAGCAAACACAAAATATAGCTGTAATTTTTTTATATCATATCGGAGGTCACAGGTTCGAATCCCGCTCCTGCCAGTTTCTTTGTTCACTTTGAAAATGTATTCAAATTTACCTAGTCAGTTTCCCTTGTGGATTTTTTGACGAATGTAGAAAACATCTTGGGGTATAACTTTCACCCAAGTTCATCTCAAGGTCACTTGATCCACAAGGTCAAATTCAAGGTTAAAGTAAAGGTCAAAAGGTTATCAAACTTCAAATTGCTCCTACATAAACAAAAATTGAAAATTTGGATTGCGGGCCCATTTTGGCCAAAATCGCCCCCAAAAAACGTTGGTCCGATGGGCTAAAACTTGAAATTTCAGCTTTTTCAGCCTCAATTACCGGTATCCCCATACACCAAATTTGAGCCAATTTGAAGAGGGTCGGGTTTAACCAACTGGGGTGATCTGTAGTGATCTGACACGGAATGGCCCCAAAATAGAATTTAATTTCACACGTTAATCATTAAAGTTAATTAGGTTCGATCCCCCTTTGATGCCCGGGAAGTTTTGCAAATAGGCCTATTTGCACGTAGGCCTACATCAATTTGTTCTCCCACAGTCCGGCTGCATCATGATCGTATCTGTCATCGATAAAGTCTATTTATTATTCATACTATTTTCAGTGATAAATAAATAAATATTAAACAAACATTTTACGCAGCTGTTCGCCTTATGTGCTCTTTAAAGCTGGACGGTGTAGAAAAAATTCCAGACGAGGATAAAACGTCGGCACTTAGCGGACTCCTCAAAATGTTGATGCTGGTTTTTATCATTGATCACAGACACTGTCACAACGGATCAGAACGAAGTCACGGATGGTCACAATTGGCGATGTTGTTGATCAGTCTTGTACAAGTAGTCTGGGAACCTCTGCGTTGCAAAAAAACTATGGTGTTGGTACCATACAGAATTGGTAATGACCAAAAATATAATTAATTTCAATCTGCAAGCTGTATATAAACACGGTGGCAGTACCAATCCCCATGAGAAGTAATTCCCTCTAAAGTCTTCCAAAAATCTCCCATGCAAAAACCCCTTGAGAATTGCATGGTGAATTAGACACCACGGGAATCCCATGGGAGGTTTTCGTTTTACAAAAATCTCCCATGCAAAACCCCATGGGAATTGCATGGTGAATTGGACACCATGGGGATCCCATGGGAGGTTTTCGTTTTACAAAAATCTCCCATGCAAAACCCCACGAGAATTGCATGGTGAATTGGACACCATTGGAATCCCATGGGATGTTTTGGTTTTACAAACATCTCCCATGCAAAACCCCATGGGAATTGCATGGTGAATTGGACACCATGGGAATCCCATGGGATGTTTTCGTTTTACAAAAATCTCCCATGCAAAACCCCAAGCTCTCACAGGGTTATTTCATGTGTTGAATCACACGAAGCACGAACACTACCTGCAACTGTCGTTAACTCTACCAATGCTATAATTATCATAGCTTTTTAACGACTGGTTTTTTGGGGTATTTTTTATTATAATTAACACCATGTGGTAAAATACTGAACGAATGGTTCAACACAGATACCACATGTTGTTAATTTAACATCCCGGTTTATAGCAGGGTATGCTGCATATCTTAAACATGTAACAAACGATTTCTCTTAATTGTACAGAACACGGCACTATGAAACCTGGGGAATGTTATTCATTACCTTCTATCCATGTATTTCTGAAGGCATTCGCGGCACAGTGACGCATGCAATTTTGAGGAAACTTTGATTTCATTACCAAAAAGAATTTAAATCAACAAAGATAAGACAAATGAAGAGAATAATGTTTAGTTTTAGACATGACCAAAAATTCTAAGCAGTTTTCACGAAGGGACGGGCCATGTCAGAAATGACGCGTTTTCATCGTGAAAATCAACATGGCCGGCCCTTCGTGCGCTGCAAAAAAATGCGGTGTTAAATTAACACCATGTGGTGTTTATATTGGGAGAATTGATTAGTATAAACACCACACGGTGTTAATTTAACACCACAGTTTGTGCAGTGTGTGCGTACAAGTGCCGTTCTTCACGAACATCGAGGGGGACACGTATTAACCCCTCCATAACTGCACATTCAGCCGGTTGAAACTTATTCACCTCCAAATAACAATATGTCAAACAAAGAAAGACTCTTTACCGCCAAGATGCTGCAGGCTGCACGCAAGATCCACCGCCACTAGAAGCACTGCAGGGGGTGGCTTACCTGCATGTCAATATCCCTCAAAACTCGCCATGTCCCGACCGCAGCTGAACAAATGAAGTTAAACGAGATTCTGACAGAGACGTGTGCGTGGTGTAAAAAAAAACACGTCCTTATAGCTGTTCTGCAACTCGTCTTGTGTACGAGCGATTAGCCTCGCGACAAAGACAGAGACATCGATGTGGAAAACAAAAAAAACGTGACTGGGGAAAGGGAAGTGAAATCATATCCTGTAATGGAAGAACGAATCCCGCCAGCAGTAATCTATACACTTCATACATGCACTATACTGTGTGCGTAACGTTCAGTCATACACGTGCGTATATTATACGTAAACGTCATGAGGCTCATACTCTAAACTCCAAGCACATAATATTATATATACCGGGTACGATGTTAAAATTTAACACAATTTCGCGGGGCCATCAAGTGTCCACTCCACATGAAACCGGGTGGTGGTCATGGCAACTAAAAGACCCTGACTGCGTCTTTAATTACTGTTTGATTCCGCGGGAGAATATTGGCGCGCGCGATGAGGGGAAAAAATGGCGCTCCATTTCTGTGCATGTTTCTCTGATGATTTATTACTTACAATGGCCCACGCGTCGTTAGTGGCAAACAGAGTGGTGTTAAGCCAACGCCTTATTTTCTCGAGATTGGAAACATACTCAATTGGAGTTGACAGTGACATCGTCCAGTAATAAGCCCTCGGTTTTGAAATGAAGTCTCTCGTTACGAAGGACCGTTTCCTCATTTACATCACACAAATCTCATTAAAGATAAAATCAGTCACGCAAATTGTTCGGTTACTCAGGGTGTCAGTTATGATCTTGGAATTTATTAATAACATTCTGTGTTGGACTCTCTAACGCAGGATTTCCATCACATCTTGCTTGATTGCATGAGGTTTTTGTCTAAAATGTAATTTAAGACTACATCATTTCATTAAAATACTCATCAGGGTAAAGAACTGAAACAATACATCGCGTTTCCACCAAAAAAATATTATAACTGTTGTCTTCGAACGGAGACTACGAATCACCATGGTGATGTAATTACCTGGAGTCCGAAGTCTACTGAACCAGCAGTGAACAGTTAACACCGAGCAGGGGAAGGAAACGGACGCTTTCGTTCTGCAGCAATTCTGGAAAGACCGCGGGAAGTGCAAGGGATATATTTCTTTAAACCCCTTGGGCACGTATTTTACAGGAGACGTCGGGGTATTGCGGCGGTTCTGGCAGCCAAGCGAACCGCTACAATGTGTTTGTGCAGTCAAGCGTATCATGAACAATGGATTGAAACTTCACAAACAGCGGCAAATGGCGTCATCCGGCCTGGTGGTACTTTTTTTTGACGCCATATGGCGTCATCCGTACGCAAGGGGTTTTAAATCACAGTTCGTGGTCAATGGGCGCGTGTTTCTGGGGCTGCCTTTACTTTTTATTTTATCCATTTATTTTTTTTTATTTGGGTTCTTACTTCTTCTTTTGAAAATGTATAATAATGGCACCAAGGGGACATCAATAGTGCACAACAGGAGTTCAGAGTCCGGAAATGTTTTCAAGGCTCCAAAATCTACAGTTTCGTGAAGCGTGATTGTGATATGATTAAACTAGGGCCGTCCCGAATATACCGAATATTCGAATACCTTTTTGGCGGTTCGAATATTCGACAAAAAAATATATATGCACGTACAGATACGGCTCTGATGCTATTTTAATGGAAAAATTACGGCGCTTAGGAGTGTCAAACGCCTCATTTTTGAGGAAGTTAACTTCCTGTGGACGTTAACTTTCTGTGGAACGGAGCTTTTTGTTCCCATCTCAGTAAAATTCTTGACACTTAGGCCTACAAAATAATTACTGCATGAAAAAAACACTATAGCTGGAGTTTGGTTTCTTGTTATCAGAACGTTATACGTACCCGTAATGAACTTGATACAACAGGCGCATGCAAAAGTGTCGATGGGGTGGTCCAAAATATCGACCTGCGCGGCATGCAGTTGCAGCTGACGAATATTCGGTCAAACCCAATTTCGAATAATCGAATACTAAATTATACGAAAATGAACAACCCTAGATTAAACTTAAATGATCCGAGTCAATTGACGCCCATAAGCGGTCACAATGGACAGGTCACATGATGCAGGGCGGGGTTTGTGCAATATGTGTGTGCAGTTAAGACCTCCACAGGCTGGCTATTAGGGGGTTTTCGAAACCCATGGCTTCGTCTCCGCCTTCGGCTTCCGATTTCTGAATAACTGAGAAAGCAAACCAAATGGAAATATTCTAAATTTTGGTGCACGTTCTGCTTCAGGAACATTCATTCCGGTTGATTATGATAGCAAAAATTTGAATATTTCCATTTGGTTTGCTTCTCAGTTATTCAGAAGTCGGAGACGAAGCCGAAGCCGGAGACGAAGCCAAGGTTTCGAAAAAAAACATTATCCAAGTGGCTTCTTCATCATGGCGGCCACAGTAGGTTTCACCGTATTACTTTTTGGCGAAAGAGGAAAAGGGCCCAGTATATATAGAAAAAAAAGTATACCCTGATTATTTGTTCAGGCATTTCAGGACATTGTGTTATGACGCTATGGGCCTCACAAGTACACATGTTTAGCGCAACTGGGGTGCCCCTTTAATTAAAACGAGGACAGGCCTATAGGTGCAAATTGCACCAACAACACACCATGCTTTGCCGAACAAATTAGCCGATTCAATTAGGCGTCCCATGACTCTAGCTGTGGTTGCCGCCGGGGAGCTAGCTTGAATACACCACATCGATGCTTACACAGCGCCTAGATGGTTATTGCAATAATGCCAATATGTTCAGACAGTTTGCCCATTTCACTACACATGGGTATTATTTACATTCAATTTTATCAATTTGAGAATAGTTTCTCCCCGGTCATTTATTTGTCTTTTAAGACGGATTTTGTTTGTTTCAAATAATTGACGTAATTATGTCCATATTGTAATGAAATCCACAACAAACTATCAGAAATTGGTGCTGTAAAGACCGGCTGGGCGATGTGTATTATAAAGGGTGAAAATAGCATGAAAGGAACGATGCAATTAATATCCGGTTGTTTTTGTTTGTACAACATCAATCCATGTCTTACTATATACAATACCAGCATGTCCTAAAGGCTTGTTTTCGTTTGATGTACAATGAAGCAACGTGATTTTCAACCAATTCAAAATCTTCTACTTTATTAACGCAGAGGGCGCTATTTTTGTTTGGTATTCATGTAGTGTATAGAAGGAATTAAAGGTAGTATACAACATTTGCAAACATCAAAACACAAAACTACTGAATTATTATACGAAATACAGAACTAGACTGTAAGTAAATAGCATCCTCAAGCATCCTGTGAAATCATGGCACCTGATGTTGGGCTGTCGTTCTCAAGAAAAGTGGAAATTTCTATTATCGTTTTCCAACGATTGCCGGCTGACAATCGTTGGGAATAGTTCCCCGACCTGATAATTCCCTTACTCTATCAATAAATTTGTCTAAAATAACCCATCGACAATGTCTTGAAAGAATAATGGCTACAAATTGATTCCAAACAAGCTATTTAATATGGGAATCAACTGCAATTATGGAATTTTCTCAAAGAAAAGGAAAGAATAAAATGATTGCTATTTTTGATACACAATGCTATACCGAGACGCACGGTTGTGTTGGATGGCATGCCTTGGCATTATTATACAAAATATTACAAACCAATTTTTTTTCTCCAATTAATCCTTAGAATTTCTATAAAAAAGATCTTGGCCAGTTACAGTAACATTGAAATATACAAACCTACTGCACAGCCCTTTAAATAAATAATTATAAGGTTAACCAACTATCTATTTTTCCCCATGGCCCATCACAGTCGATCATACCTTGATCCATTCCGTCTGTGTGCATCTCAATTGCCATGCCTGAATAACTGCATATTTATAGTTTAAACAAATGTATAGCAGAATTACCTAGCCATTTCCCCTTTATGGGTCGTTCGATGGACAGCGGCCACATAAACCTTCATCGGATGTCGTTCATGAAGTAGTCCTTACTCCATAATGATTACAAAAGTATTGATTAAAACATTATTACACGCTGGGTGGGTCACAAAACAGCCTTTGACTCCCTGCCAAGACCGTGTCATAATAACACTAGTTTTGATCGCACAACAGCCGTTTCCTGGTACAGCATAACATTTTAATTGAGTTTTTACAGCCCTTTAACTCCTTTAAATGCCATCTGTTTAGAGCCATTACCTCTGTAAATTCACTGCTTTGGATATTAAAGGTAGCATACATCATTTGCTTTTGCTGTAATTTTCGGAAATAAATGGATTTGGTGGTTAGTATTTTGTAGCATGCTAGCAAATACTACAACACTGTTTAAAGTTCTGCGTGCATAGATACTGGGAAAACAGAGAGAGAAAAAATTATGTTTTAGTAGTCTGGTTCCCTGACCCTACTTTAGACAAAACGGAGCAATTTATAGAGTAAGTGAATTATCAGGTCGGGGGACTAGACTATTTTTGTCGGCCGACAATCCGGTTGGAAAACGATATACATTTCCAGTTTTCTTGAAAACGGCTGCACACCAGGTGCCATGATTTCACAGGATGTTCGAGACTGCTATTTGGTGGTTTATGGTTTATTTAAAAACATGACACATAGCAGCTAAAAACCTGAATTGCATGTCATTTACAATAATTAAATAGCAATTAAAAGACACACAAAATATTAAAAGTATTTAAACAATAATAAAATGGCAATTGAAAGACACAAATAGATATGAAAAGTATTTAAACTAAAACATATCACTGGGCAAGAACAGGTACACATATTCTGGGGTCATTTACTTACAGTCTAGTATGGTATTTCATGATAATTCAATAGTTCTGTTTTTGGATGTTTGTAAATGTTGTATACCTTTCATGTGAATTTAATTCAGTGCTATTGCAATGTCAATTTAGCCCGTCTTGGTCTATCCGTTTATACCTTCAATAGTAGAAATTCAATGTCTTCTGGCACAGTCCAATGAGTATTTTTAAAATCTCGAATAAGTACAATTTTTGGTAGCATGTAATTATTGCGCGACGTTATCGAACGCTAAATGTGACGTTGACCCCCTCCCCCAAACCAATAAAGTCAGAATTTGTAATATGTCAGCAAGCCTACTTCGCTATACACTGCTCCAGTGATATCATCCCTTCTCGTCGAAGATTACCACATGGATAACATCGAGTCATTGGCGCGTGAGTTAGGCTCCTTGCGTGTCAGTTTCCATGGAAACGTTAAATCCCGTTTTAAATTAAGCAAAGTACGCACACACTGACCACATAATCCAAGCAAAGTATGGATATTTACTTAGCAAACGATGTCGTGTAAATAATACATGTACATGTATATAATATAGCCGCACGTAGGAACACCTTATCTCGTATATTCGCTTTCGAGTTTATTTTTCAATATGTGTATAACAGTGCGGGAATATCGCATCCAAACAAACTCCTATAGTTCGGGTATCACAATTGTCTCCGACATCCGACACGTGTGAACGCTTCACTGTAAAAACCAACGGCTAACACTTTGTTAACACTTCAACGCGTTGATATTAATACTTTACACGTAAAGGTATAGGAGGCGTTGCACGCGATTAACACTAAAACACGTTAAAATAGGCATTGGTGTTGATGATTATCAACGCTTGAAGTGTTAATTTAGGTAGATATTAACACTTTAGAATGTTAATAAGATCATTAACAAAAACGCCAATTTAAACGTGTTTTAGTGTTAATCGCGTGCAACGCCTCCTATACCTTTACGTGTAAAGTATTAATATTAACGCGTTGAAGCGTTAAAAAAGTGTTAGCCGTTGATTTTTACAGTGTACCTGCTAGGAAACGCGCAATAGATAGCAAGGTCAACCTGTTTTCACGCATACCTGGTGTTACAAAAATACGAATATGACCTACAATGCTTCTTTTCGAAGAAAATCCTTTCATCAATTTATGCAAGGGGGAACTATTTTTGTTTGGTAATACTAGGCACCTCTTTGTCAAAAAAATAAATAAAAACAGCACTAAAATTTTGCCATTTACAAAAAATCCCCCAACACACTTTTAAAGGTAGTATTCCTCATTTGCAAACATCAAATAACAAAACTACTGAATTATTACGAAATACCGTACAAGACTAAAAGTAAATAGCAGTCTCAAGCATCCTGTGAAATTATGGCACCTGGTGTGCTGCCGATTTCAAGAAAGGTGGAAATTTATATCGTTTTCCAACGATTGTCGGCCGACAATCGTTGGAAATAGCCTAGTTCCCCGGGCTGATAATTCCCTGACGTCTAATAGATTGCTCCGTTTTGTCTAAAGTATGGTCAAGAAACCGGACTACTAGAACATAATTAGTTTTCTCTGCGCAGACTACGGTTTTATGCAAACAAAACTTTAAACAGGTCAGTGTTTTAGTATAGGTTTTCCTGGCCGAATTCGGCAAAACAGCAGTCGAATTCATTAACGTGCATTCGTGTCCGAGCGATTTTTCTCAGCTCGTTGCTCCCATGCTTTATTTTCAAAACGTTGAGCCTTCAATTTCGTTTGCAAACATTGAATTGTGTACTTTCACGCATTCAATTTAGAAATAGCTTCATTCAATTAGACAATGCATACCCGTCATTCAATTTCGCGCCGAGTGACTGGAAGGAGAATTCCCTACCGAATTTTACTTTCGTTTCCGTCTGTAGGCAATCATTTTCGCACTTCGAGCCTTCAAATTGGAGAAGGAAAGTACAATGTATATATGAGGAACACTTTAAGATAACAGGAATGCACGACAAATTAGGGTGCGTGTAAAAAAAGAGAAGAATATGTGATAGAGGTATGTTCCACGTATTGGCTTGTATATTTTGTTTTATACAACACCTGAATAAATCCCAGCCATCCGATTGGTGGATCGTCGATCACGTGCATTGAATTATTCGTCCCATCGCACGACGCGAACCCGCACCGCCAACAAACGTTCTATCACATGGTTCTATCAAACGGTAACGCGTTTGATAGAACCTCCTCGCCGCTACAACACGGCTGTCATTGGACTGGTTCCCGGTCCCTCCGTTGTCCTTCGGACTTCAAATGTGTATTATATACATACGGGGACCGGGAACCAGTCTAGGCTGTCATTCACAAAAATGGCGGACGGTGTTTCCGAAACAGACGACGAAATATTGGAACTCGTATAGGCGATGCTGACGCTGCTAACACAAAGAGACAAAGAGACAAAGGAACATTCAATCTGTCACCTTATGAAATTATTGTTACCATCGCACTCATAAACATTCATTATTTGTATAATATCACAAAACACAAATTACAGATCAGAAATGCATTTAGTCCAACTGTCCAATAGGCCTAATGATTGGAGGCGATACTCGCCCTGGACCTTCATCACGGATGCTGATACAAAAATCCCTGAAATGCAGTTTACTGATTTGTAATTTGTACAACAAACACACACACACACACACAGTCATGTAAACGGGTGCAATCGTGGACCTCCCATTGTTCCTCTTTTGTTTATACTCTAACTTTTTCGGAAGGCCTCCCATTGGTTTTGTACACGATTTGCAATCGTGGACGTTAGGTCAAACGTGGACCCTTTGTCTACGCTCGAATTCTTTTGTCCTAGGTCCACGATTGCCGGCATATACAAACTCACACACACACAGTCGTTTTTTGCTATACCCGCGAGGACAATGCTTTGTGTTTCCTATTCTTCCTTTAATATAACCCAACCCCATAGACTAAGCACGTATCCTTACGTTCGAGGACCGATTTTAACAAAAGACCGTCTCTCGAGGACAAGAAAGATTCTGTTGTGTGTTCTTTCTCCTCTTGTCCTCGAACGTAGTACAATACAAGAGCACACAAGTATGCAAACTCTGTGCATGTATATTATGTCTGTGCCAATTAAGATTATTCTGATTTTTTCGCAATGGTTTATTTTCATTTATCACATTTTGAAAGTAATTATATATTTGTCTATTCATTTTTCATTTGCTTTTTTTCATCCTTTTTTTATGCACCCCTCCCCCCCCCCCCTTTTCATTTATTACCGTACTCCTTTCTGTTATGCTTACTTTGGGCTGTTCTATTTGATTCTACTTGGGTGTTGTTCTTTCTTTTCATAATAATTTAAACAGAAACAAAATACGAATTAGAAGATTAACAATAAATGAAAAACATTGCACGAATGTCACAAATGCTTGCCTATTCACGAAATTGAATGCCCAAAAACGCTTACCGCGGAGTGTCCGCGCGAATTTAATTGCTATTTGCATGTTTTTCCAAATTGAGTGCTGACTGTTCAATTTTGTATAGCAAGAGTGTGCAATCGCATGCTCATGAATTTAAATTGAATGATACTTTTTTTTTCTCTTTGAATGGTGATCTAGATCGTCAATCAATGTCGTGCTAAATTGAATGAACCTGACGTTAATTCGGATGCTACGAAGTTGGGCGGGAAAAAAACTATATTTGCTATAACACCGGAATACTAACCCCCAAATCCATTTATTTATGTAAATTACAGCAAAAGCAAATGGTGTATATATACTGTAGTAATGGAGACCAAACAAGCGGTTCAAATAGCAGTACAAATTAAACTTTTTCCCCCAAAAGATATATTTAAAAAGCTACACATATATTTGTCCACAAAGTATTGGAGACACTGCTCTTGCGCACTGGATGACATCATGCTTTGGCTCATGAATATGACAATTTTAATAGCATAAATACTACAACGTTGAAATTACGCCTTCCTTCAAAGGAGTTGAAAATTTATACAAAGTCTGGAAAGCTGTCCTATATGTTTCGATTTCATGTCACAAGAATCGAATTCCATATTTCCTTTAAGCACTTCGTACACGTGTACTAGTCATCGGCTCTATATCAAGGAGGTAGATTATTCATGTCGAGAATGTTTGTCATTCTGCAAGTATATACCTTTAAACCTTTAAACGAAAGAAAGATGCCTGAAAAGGGTGCAAAGCTTGTTCAATAAAGGAAAGAAAAGTTGTAAGATTAATCGGGGGTAAAGCATAAGTTCTATGGGTCTATAGGTCTGAAAATTGGGATAATTTCTTTGATATATCTATTGAAGATGTATAACTCTATATTAGATCTGAACCCAGGAAAACCGTAAGGGTGGTAAGGTCTTGCAGCCTAAAATGTGGCTATCCCCACCACTTCTGTTGTAGCCATGTATGGTAATTTTATGTACTGGGCGAATTTCAGAAGAAAAAAACCAATGAAAACTAAAGATATAAACACATACGAATATGCTCCATTATGCGTAAATGTATATACACGCATGATTTAACGAAAACTGACCCATAGGTTTATGGCTCATTAAGTTTTGACTTCCACCCAGGCCGTGATCAATGCCAAATTTGAACCACTCTGACGCGTCTGCCTAGTGTCTGTCGAGTTTTCAATCTTTGCGCGTATTTACATGACACGGACTACTCTTCCCTGATGCCAATCATATTATGTAAGTTTTCCTATCCTGTCGCAAATGTCAACAGTGTCCATCAACTACAGGAACATTTCCACCGTTAAAGTCACCATCACAATCCCAAGGTTTCAAAATGAACAGACTATCTTCTTCGTTAAAAAAATTATTGTTGCTTGTTTCTTTTAAAGCGAAACGACACGTTCATTTTTAATTGTCGTTTTTTTTTATCAGTCAATTGTTATACTGGGAGGTCATTCATGATTTTACACGCATGTTTGATTTGGGGACAAATACATTTTCAGCCAATATGTTTTGTTAGTATATAAATCGCAGTATCGTGTTGTTGTACCTTAAAAAGGCAAATATGAAAAATAACGACTTTGAACAATTTCTTCTTCAGAAGAAATAAGAACTGTCAATGGACTAGATACAGCAAGCTTCATCCGTAACACCTTCAACACACGTATAATTTTAACATGAGTAGACAAGGGTGCAAATTAAACACTACCTGGTGTGGAGTAAAATCTGCCCCTGTTTGAGTGACTGCGCGATTTGTTTTTATATCAGATCCGCGGTTTCAGAGACCCGTATACCCCATCCGCCAAGGGAATGCGCTGACGTACGCAGGAAGACAGTCTGAAACATTACTTTTCAAGACGAATAAAAAGGCTGATTTGCAGAGGATAATGGGATGGCTGTAGGCTGTGATGTCAACTTGAAGAGGGGGGGGGGGGGGGGTTTGTCGGATGGTGAACCTGCAGGGCTAGTCATCACAGGTGCAATAGTAACCCTGCCGCTCGAGTATGGGGCTATGCCGAAGAGCAAAAAGGACTTAATGGCGGAGGGTGAGTAACACTGGTCAAAACATATGTGAATTTCTATTAAGCTTCAAGCATACTGCATATTTCACTTCAGGGATTTTGAATTACACACCTTTTTTTTTCTGCCACAGCAGATAAAAGGTACGCTAAAATCACCTGGCTTTCTTTCTGTCACCACAGAGCATAATATAAGCTGTGTACTGCACTGCGGCATGGAGCTCTAGTTCGAATACTGGAATATTACTTGTGCAATAATATTCACACACACACACCTGCTTGAAATAAACCTTTTCGACATTCTCAATGCATTGTGGGTTTGGAGGCCAAACAAACCATGTAATTTACACACAAACCTATGGCACTGTGAACCAGTCCAAATATTAATTGATTTTATGCTAAATATCTGTCATGAGTTGAATTGAGCGATACCCTTTTCACATATCTTTGCATGGAACATAAGGAAAATAATAACCAGAAAAATCAATTTAAATGGCAATAAAATTAAAGGAAATAATTTGGGGAATCCCTCTCAGGGTACCAGTTACTGATAAATGCAAATTTCTGGAATTAGAACAGTTAATAATGTCACATTATTAGCCAATCAGAAGATGATTTTTGCAAGCATGACAACGAACATGTGACCAATGCGACCAATCACGTCCGTTCAAATGTGCTTGCTCTTCTAATGCCAGTTAGGGCTGATGCAGTTCCCATGATGCTTTGAGAATGTCGAAAAGGTTTATAGCTTTGTATAGGGAAAGATCAACTCCACAACACAAGACGCACAATAATAATAAGGGGAGCCCTTTCGCCTTCCGTACAGTACATTCTAGATAATGAAACAATAACATGTAGGCCTACTGATATCATCTAATTTCGATTCCAATTTACAGCGGCCATTCTTTATTCCACATGTGAACTTGATTTCCCCCCCCCCCCCCAAAAAAAAACAAATAAATAACGGATAACGATGTCTACTTGATTCAATGTACATTGGCGGTTTGTACTTGTTACTAGTAAGTACTACAGCTGGGCCACACAATGTCGTGCAAAGTTTACGCACTGGTGACCCGTACACAAAATGGCTGACCGCGACCAAACGTATCGTGATACGCCAGCCACACAGTGCAGTAAAGTGATCGTGCAAAAGTCTTTCCACAGAACAAGGGCCCCACCGTACGCGGGATCGACTCAGAAAGTTTTTAATAACTTCGTCGGACTGGATTTCTATTTCCGTCCATACACCGAGGGGCCAAGACAATCAGTGAAGGACTCTTGCATATTATTGTAGGTAAAAGTGGCAAAAATTGCCCCAATCAAGTATTCCATACAAACCATTTGTGTGATATTCGTAGGGAGTGTCAATCAGTCCATGGATATATCACTGCATGTCACCAAGCCACTGTCACTTGTCAGTGTCACTGTAAATTGACCTTCAGAATCGCAATCAATATTTAGTTGCCTCACACTACACACACATACATGTACCACTGACAAGAGAACACAACCTGCCGTTTAGCACCATATGCATGGGCATGAATGCACCATGGATGCACTAACCGGCCATGCACCCGAATGAAAAACATCAGTCCCAGAACAACAAAGAAAAGAACCACCCACTTTATATACTGCATTCTACATTACTAGTGAACTTGATCATGTTGATAGTACCATACCATACTTACTATTAGTATTAGCTTCGTCGTGTCTCGACAGCCTGAAGTATAATGACCCCAGTTCATTGTTTACTGATCCAGGCAATTGCATTGTGAGTAATAATACTTCGTGCAAGTGCTGTACCGTGTTGTGTTGTGCACGACGCGCTTCCGGTCCCAGATCATGAATCACACAAGACGATGATTGGAACTGAACACGTACATGTACATGTACATGGTACAGTACTTCCAGCTTCTTGTACAACGTCTATATAGCGTGTGTGTGTGTGCAGTACATGTATATGCACGTGTACCCGTCTACGCACTTACGTTACACCATGGAGAAATAAGGTTGACAGCTCTCAGAACTATAAACACTAGTGTTAAACAGTGCTATTCAACGGTACCCGTGCTGCATGAATCACGCAATAAATGCCAGCGCGCACCACACCTTCAGCAGGGGCGGATCTAGAGGGGAGTTGTGGGGGTTGCACCCCCCCCCCCCCCCCCCCCCCGGGCTGCTGAGCATAGTTGTGATAAGCAATGCTAAACCACATCCTTGTTACCAGGAGGCGTTGCACGCGATTAACACTAAAACGCGTTAAAATAGGCGTTGGTTTTGATGATTATCAATGCTTGAAGTGTTAATTTAGGCAGATATTAACACTTTAGAATGTTAATCATCATTAACACCAACGCCTATTTTAACGTGTTTTAGTGTTAATCGCGTGCAACGCCTCCTATACCTTTACGTGTAAAGTATTAATATTAACGCGTTGAAGTGTTAAAAAAGTGTTAGCCGTTGGTTTTTACAGTGTGCAGTTACATGAAAACAATGTCCTATACAATCATTTCGTTAAAACATCCTACTGTGCGGTTCCTTTAAAATGAAAATTGTACACATTTCTAGTCTGAGCCAGTTTACCCACTCTAGAACGTGGCGGCCTCTCTTCGCTCGCCTATTACCCTCTTGACTAACCCATCTCAGGGACAATACTACCCAGTCGAGTGTTTCTCGTCTCATCTCATGTTTCTTTTTCGATGTTTCCTACCTCCATGATCAAATCACTCCCCCATGTACCTGCTCCGATCCGCCACACTCCCTAATGACCGAATCTTCCGGCCATATGAATAATTCATCGTCCTCTTCATGAATAATTTATTTCTGGCTGCATGTGTGGCCCCCAGCAGCGCCTCATTATTTTCACAAGGATCGAGGGAGAACACATTCTACATAACGAGATGGGACACATCAAATATACATTGCAGAGATCCTTCTCCATGGATCTACCGATACGTTTCGTTATTAATATTATAAGCCGAAGGGTATCCAGGTTCGTGAAATTTAGTCACTATGAAATACGGTATATAGGCCTATAACACATGCCTAAGTGATCGATGATATCGATAATTGGGAGAGTGGCCGGTCACGTGAGAGGGTTTAACCGATAATAGGGGAAAGGAGTCGGATATTCATGGAGTCGGATATTCATAGGACACCGGATCGGGGATTTAAAAAAAATTCCCCAGGGGAAAAGTCACCCCGCCCCTTGCCCCTCGGCCCCGCCCCCTCGAGCTAGATATACGGCATTTGTTGCAATATCCCTCCCGCTCTTTGATACACATTACTAGACATCACAGCGTTTACAATTATTATCCGTGCTCATCAGGTCGAATAATTATTCCTGAAATCTCAGCATCCATGGGGAGTATACATCAGGCCAAGATATTAACGCGCTATCCGGATATCCCTCTCAATATAATTATTTCATTTTCCAAAGGTTCTCAGTCTAGTTCCGGGTAATCTAATTCTACAATGGAATGAATTTAATTATTCCTTATTCCTGAACCCGTTGATATGATCAAGGTGTACACCGCAATCGTATCTGATAAACGTCAGGGGTTCACGGCTGCCGGATCCAGTACGCACTGGGGTTATGATTTATTGCTTGGGGGTGGCCGGAACCAGACCAGTGACTTGGGCTTATGCAACCTTCAAATCCAATTTATTGAAGAGGAAAAAAATAGTAGCCTGGGGAGGCATGCGCGAACTGCGGCATTATATATACACTGGGGAACTCAAGGTTGAGGTTAAAATAGTCAACCGGTTCGCGCACAGGGGTACCGGTATAATAAAAGCATATATTCTAGAATCAAAGTACAAACAGTTTGCTTTCATTTGATGGAGAAACGAAATCAGGTTGACGTGGCTGTATTTGGATCCTATCCCGCGGAAAAATGTGCATCTGATGTGCTATACAATCATTTATAGTTTTAAGGTGAAGATCGTCTGGTTCTGATTAGTTTGCAAGTATACTCACAAAACCAAGGACATAC
This sequence comes from Hippasteria phrygiana, assembly GCA_037893225.1. Taxonomy (NCBI): domain Eukaryota; kingdom Metazoa; phylum Echinodermata; class Asteroidea; order Valvatida; family Goniasteridae; genus Hippasteria; species Hippasteria phrygiana. The sequence goes on from JAZGUH010000628.1 coordinate 914,997, forward strand.
AAACAATAATAGAGAAATCGCCACAGGAACAAAAAAAACAGACATAACTGAGAACATTCTCATTGACAATGACATATAATACCGAAACTTGATGACCCAAGATGATATCACTGCCTTCATGAATATGGATATTACATTAGCATAAAAACAAAGAGACTGCTTGAAACAACCTCAGAAAGCGGAACAAAGCAGGCTGAAGGCTGAATGAAGCAGATTCGAGTTAAACAATTCGAACCAAGTAACTGCTTTGGTCACGCGATGCAATCAAAATCACAATCAAAATTACAATCAAAAACACAATAAAATCACAATCTTGATAATTTGTCGATGTATTCTCATTTTCCCATATATGCCCCTACATATCAAGCTGAATAAGTTAAACTAAAAAAGAAATTGGGAGTGAACATCTGTTTGCATGTGTGAATCTGACTTGAGAAGAGTTAAGAATATTGTGTGATAAAAGTATGGTCTTGCATGCCAACTTCATTTATTTGGTTGAGCTACGGTCGAAAAAGCCCGAAAAGGACAAACAAAATCATCATGTTTGATTCAAATTCTTCATCAAAAGAAACGCCTGAATCATTTGACTAAAATGCAAAAGCGAGTGACACCCAGTTAAAGAGAGCTGTAATGTTTTGGACTAAATGGAAGGGAGAAAATTGATTTCGTTCGCGTGCTCTTGGGGGGACAACCAATTCCGCTAATGGATCAGTGCTTCGATCGCATCACACGAGACGCCATAGTTTAGTTTGTATTTTTTTTCCAGGCTATAGGAGGAGTGCGTCCGCCATGTTAAACTTGTAGATATTTTTGTTGGAGTATACTTAAAAGTCCGAATAATCGTCTTAGGAGCAAGGAATATCATGTTAAAAAAGATTAGGACACGCGGAGTTTTTATAAGCCGTTTCGCTGATACCGCCATCTTTGCTCGATATCGCTATCTTGGGGATGGGGGTGGGAGTGGGGGGGGGGGGGGGGGGGGAGCGCAAAATTCAATGCACGATCTTCATGGAGATTAGTGGCATGCGCATGCGCGCACATCGTGCATGCGCATACAAATAATCTTCATAGAGATCATGCATTGAATATTGATTTTGTTTCTCCCAAAGATGGCAATATCGAGCAAAGATGACAGTATCCGCGAACGCTTATGGTCCTTGTAATATGCAAGTTAATTTACACGCCCATTAAAGTTTAATTTACAAGTCCATTGGGAGGGAACACTGCACGCTGTCTTGTTGCTGTAATGATCCGCGGCACAAGTTCCCGACCGTTCATTAAAATGGAATGATTGCTATGATTAGTACCGGCATAGACAATATCAATCTAATTAACTTCCACATCATTATAATAATTATGGTTAATTTCTGGTTGGATTCTCATGCCCACCGTACACGCGAGAATCTTGTGTTCGTAGAAAACTCAGTTTAATTGACATTCTTTTAGTTGAATTTAAATCACCCTATTTGGTGTTTGAAACTGTAGTCCTAATGCTATGGTAACATCAATTTAAGAACAATATACAATTTTATCGATGAATAGGCCTACACAGTTAAAACTCAATTAATGACAAGCACAAGTACTTAATTCGCTTAGCCTATGCATGAACATAAGCTCGCCGGAATACAAAGAAAATATTCCGTTTGATACAGATCACAAACTGTTCTGGTTTAAAAACTAAAACTTTACAGATTCACAGAAATCAAAACACATGTAGGAAAATGCTATAGCTGTTTCTGAAACAGTGAATGTGAGAAATAACAGATTTTGATGTATTGTTGCCGTGGTTCAATAATTCATGGCGACTTGGGATAGAAAACAATCATGGGGCGTTCCCCGTCCACAAACTAGCCCTTTCTGGCTGTTTCGTCGGCGAAAAAAAAATAAAACACTAAAAAAAAACAATCATTGCTTGCCACGCTTCTGATGTCCATCGCTGCACTACAAAAACTGCGGTGTTAATTTAACACCACGTGCTATCTACAGTGGATGTATGGTGCAATACAAACACCACGCGGTGTTAATTTAACACCACGGGTCTGTGCGCGTGTACAGTACTAAACCCACGGATTGTGCGTGCCAGTGCCACATGACATTTTTCGATTTGGAATTTTTGCGAACCGTTGAAGTATCATACTACTTACAAATGATGAATACCTGCATGGGAAGGATGAAGCAAAGGTCGCATCGTTGCTATACGAACAACACGCAGATCGCGGTGCAGCGTCCTTCACGGGCAGCTTGGCTCGTGCCTAAGGCAAGGCAAGGCTAAGATGTCTCTGTCTTGACGGATGGGGGAGGTATTACCCATCTAGTCTTACCCTCAATCGATGAAACAGGTAGAAGCTCGAGTTCCTCACGCCGTATCCCTCCAGTATCTCGCCGATACACTGACACACGATTGCTGAACTCACATTGCTATGTCACACGTCGTGCCCCCGCATACCCAACCCGACCGTGTGAGTGCCTGGATCACATGGACGTCCTGTCAACCCGCGGGGACGAACAATAACCGTGGACACTTCGATCGTCCCCGAGAGCCCCAATCCGAGTATCCCAGGCTCTCATCGCCATTGATTGTCTGTTTGTCTGTGCTCTTATCATCCGTGCACGTCTGCCAGGTGGCTATTTTCAATCTCGGGGATGTCTTCAAGGCGAGGCGCATCATATCCTTCCTCCATGCTTAAAGGGACAGTGATTTGTGTATACATGAAACCTTCAAAACGGAAAAATGTTTGATGTTTGTTTATACAGTGCTATACGTGTCACCTCTTCTGTAGCTCTGATGGCATATAATTTTTATTACACAAATACATGCAAGGGATTTACACGTTGGAGAAACGCTACTGGCGACAGTGTTTTGTTTTACTTTCGTTTTTCCCTTACATTGTAAAAAATTCACGTACTTTTTTACGGTGAAAAGTATGTAAATATTTACTGTGAGTAACCGCAGGCCTAATTGACATGCAGGCCACATTTTACGGACAAAACTAATTACGTAGCAATTGCACGACCGATCAAAACTGAGGAGATTTGCGTTCATAAAAGTCATGTTAAATTGCACTGTTTTGTCCTAAAACACACTTTGTTGACCATAATATAATTTTGTCAAACAATCCACAAGGGAAACTGACTAGGTAAATTTGAATACATTTTCAAAGTAAACAAAGAAACTGGCAGGAGCGGAATTCGAACCTGCGACTTCCGGATTACCGTACCGGCGCTCTACCAACTGAGCTATCTTGCCCTATGTTGGCGGTCTTCCAAATTGTCAGTATCTTTGTTCGGGTGGGCGCTAGTCAGAAGTCATAAACCCAGAATGCCGTATAGCCAGGGATCACACCCAATTTTACGATACAACCCGGGAAGCGACATTGTGGGGATCACTCAATGAGGATACGACTTTTTAACTTATAATTCGTCAAACAATCCACAAGGGAAACTGACTAGGAAAATTTGAATACATTTTCAAAGTGAACAAACAAAACTGGCAGGAGCGAGATTCGAACCTGCGACTTCCGGCCAATACCGTACCGGCGCTCTACCAACTGAGCTATCTTGCCCTATGTTTTATTCAAACAATTCCACAATAGAAATTTAGATTTTTTACAAACATAGGTAAAGAATCGCATTACATCTCCTTTCGTATCTCAAATAGGCCGATTCAAATTGAAACCATGACTGCATCATGGCGGGATAAGGCTGAATATAAATATAAAGATCGACATTATTCAGTTTGTAGCGTTTAGTAGGTTATCGTAGCATTTGTACTTTACCATATTATTGTATAATCTGTTACTTCCGTTTAGTCTGGTTCCCACTTCATTCATTTCTGTTAATTTGTAGTTAATTAATGCCAACCTTACCTCAAGTACTACCTTTTCGGCTTTGCTAAAAAAACAACGGTGACTGTAGCCTTGCGACATAGGTATTACACTGTGGTGTTAATCTAACACCATGTGGTGTTTATATTGGGCGAGTGTTTCAATATAAACACCACATGGTATTAATTTAACACCGCAGTGTTTGCAGTGTAAAATAAAGGTTGTAGCTTCTACTTTATAATGCAATAATTGATATATCCATGGCATGTATATTTTTGGAATAGTAACCCTTTTTTCTCCGATGAGCGTGATGATATAATTTTAATAATTCATTTTTAATATGTGTCTGCATGGTTGTGGTTAAAGCGCATGTGATAATATATCTATATTGGTAAACTGTCTCGAGTAGTATATATAAATATCCTGAGTACACTGCAAAAACAGTGTTTAGCAATTAAACACTTTTCTAAACACTTTCTTGCTATCAGATTGTAAACACGAAACGTTGGGCCAGCTGTTGTTTTTTTTAAACATGTTTTAATACTTAATATGTTTATTGTAAAACGGACAGTGTTTAGCCATTGAAAATTGATGTTAAGAATTGGACACGTAATGTTTTATAGCTTCTAAACATGTTAACAAACTGATAGCAAGATTGTGTTTAATTGCTAAACACAGTTTTTAGAGTGTAGTCGTTATGCACCCCAACAAAGGGGATAGAGATCTGGCATGAAAAACACAGGCTAGCTTTATTTTTATGCTCTTATTCTTATAGAGTACCGAAGTCTGACGCCAGTTGCCGCGGCAATGGTTCCAAACACATGCAGTTTAGAATGTATTCTGGTTCCAAACATTGCATTGATTGACGTCATCACTTCGGTACTCTATTCTTATGTCGAAAAAGATTTGCGATGAACAAAATCGTATTCAGAGGATATATCTGGAGGGACTGGGGTGGTTCAACAGTGGTCTTCTCCAAAAGGTTGCACTCGAAGTTACTGTCTGCGTGGTTTGAGCTCATTGATCACGGTAAACATGGTAACGTAGGCCTACGTGCAGGCATACAGATCTAAAAAGAAGCCTTACCATTGCATAGATATAATGACATGGGGTGTCCAAAAAGTTGGACCAAACATGGCGGATTATACAACGAGACTACATACAGTAATGAACAAAATAATTGTCTTCGCTGCGCATGTCCCATCTCATGCAAACAGCATGTGGCATAGGCCTTCGATGCGAATTTTGGTCTGTGCGAAATGCAGGCCTTCAAATGAGAATCCCACGCATCGTGATGTAATAATAACAAAAATCAGCATTACAGCCCCTGGATGTTGTGATAGGGATTTCTGAAATCACACGGGCTGGCTAGCCCGCCGATGTTATCAACATGGGTTCCTATACGGGCTCAATATATTTGAATAGTGATATTACTGCCATGAAAGAGGTATATAACACGTGTGCAATAACGAGAGTCGTGTATTACGCGGTCACTCTCAACCATCGACTGAACACTAAAAACAATTAGCACCATGTGGTGTTTATATTGAACCACTCGCCCAACATAAACACCACATGGTGTTAGATTAACACCACAGTTTTTGCAGTGTATAATCTGCCTCGCTGTCTTCATTATGGATCCTTACTTCTGTCGCTGAATATTTCTGAAAAGCGAACTGTATCCGTTTTGTACGCCTTCTGATTCAGTTACTAATAAACCATTTGCTATTTCACAGAGATAACTTATCGCAACGAGCTGCGGTCAAATTAAAGAGCCATGTTTTTATTTATTTTTATTAAAATGTCACCTCTTGATCCCTGAATGTAAATATACCAGATTGTGATATGTTGACCGATTCGCAATTTAGTAATTTGCAACATCGTCAAAATCTTACAGACCAATTATTATACAGTCAGTTTAAATACTTGAAACATTTCGTGTGTGGGTAAAGTTTGTCGTAATAAATGTCCGGAAATACGGCAGATGTCAATTAGGCCTATATATATATTGGACAGTAAAAGATCACATCAGTCATCAGAAATTCGGGGGGAAAAATTACCAACTTGGAAACATCTGACTTCGTGACATTCAGAAACATCGATTACTTTCATAATGAGAACATCTGGAAGCCGGACATATTAGATTTGTTTATGAAAACAAACGGACAGCTGTTATAGATTAGAAGGCAAATACCGTACCATGGGCTTGTGTACTAAATTCCAACTGACAGGTTTACAATATTACTAATTAAACTGCGGCAGCTTTTGCTTTTGCTTTTTGTTTTTATGCATCACAAGGCCAAAGGCCACTCCAGGTGTGGGCTACAGAGGAAAGTGTGGAAGAACTAGCCCCTCACATTGAAACAAGACAAGATAATCTGATCTCTTCACAGTATGAATAGGGTCGGGATGGGTAACTAGTCCACTGCAAGGCATTAATAATGCCTCTACCCATATTAAGCGTAGTAGTGCTATAGCCCAGGACTGCGCTCGAACCCACAACTTGCAGAATTACCCGCATCAGACAATGAATTCAACGCTCCAAACCACTAGGCCACGACACTTCCACAAAGCATTCGCTGGGCAGAAATAGTATTAGGTGAAATATAATCACAAGGGCAATTTCAAGGTACCATTAAAACGACAGTTTGTTACAAAAGATTGGTTCACCGGGTAAAATCACAGGCTTCGTTTCTTCAATCAATATTGCTATGTCTTTTCCCCGCTACTATCTTCGATATCGCAACGTGCAGCCTCACAAATTGGTACCCCATCTGTAAAAATACTATATAAGTTAGCCAAATACAGTCTTAGGCCTAATTCTTAAGAGTGAAATTTGCTCTTCCCGTCTGAAACTGAGATAAAATGTATTGGCAAGAACCTTCCCATCTCTGAATGGATACGACAATGTTTGTCTTCAATTCCCCTTCTCCCCATAGCATGACAGCATCCGTTACAAGACATACAAGTAAATTTAGCCTTTAAGATCCCACGCATGCGATTACATTTTTCATCAACAGAAACTTTATTTAAATTCACAGTCGTAAAACTTTCGTTGAATATCCGAAAGTATTTTTATCACTTGTTATTTTTACTGATGGGAAAATCCGACAAACTGAGGGCTTGTAAGCCAATGTATTTACATGGGCAGATCCAGTTTTGTTTTGCACGGGTTGGCATTTTTTCCCGTACATTTGCCGAAAAAGTTTACCCAAATTGTTTTCGTCTCACAGCAAAATTATACAAGCGGCACGGGTACTCTTTCTCAACGTTGGTTCTTACCAGAACACGCAAAATAAGACCCAGACTGGGAGTATGGATTTCTGCGTTGCAACCAGTGGCGTATCCAGCGGGGGGGGGGGGGGGGGGGGGGGGGACTTGCCCCTCCGGCGACATTTGAGGCGTCATAAAAAACAAAAAGAAATAGTGTTTTCAAGACGATTTTAAGACGGTTCAGACGTTGTTTGCACTCCCTGGCACAAAAAGCTGGATACGCTACTGGTTGCAACTGTAGGTTTCCAAGGATAAAATGGCAAAGAGCGGGGGAGGGGGTGGCTTGGGTTGGACCACACCCCCGATCCGCCCCTGGTTTATTGATAACTCTCTTTTTATTCTCTTTTGGCTCAGACAGCAAACCTATCTGCGCAAAGACTTTATTTATCCATGGCCATTATGGAAATTATTTCGTCTGGAATTTCTCCGTCGCACTCTTGTAAAATCACGTGGCTAATCGGGATGTTTCATCTGTTCGTCATAGGTGGCGCTCTATCACTTTGACCGTGCGGTTCAATTCCCGAGACCCGCGTTCTTTATGGTTTGCGGACTCGAGGCTAGTCTAATCATGTAGATGCACGTGCATACAAGTTGAACCTTTTTACTTATTCCGAACAAAAGGCGGTGTGAATGAGCAAAGGAGGGGGTAACAATGGGGACAATGGTACTCCACAAGGGAGTCTTTAGAAATCCAGATAACCCACAAAGTTTACGCTATGGAGTTTGAGATTTCAATAGGGACAAATGAGAAAAAGAGAAGGAAAGTTAAGTCTACAATAGAGGAACCCGATATGGATGCATGTGTGAGGATAACTGTTCCCATTGTGTGAGTGGGCCTACCCAGGACGGCTGTCCTTAGAATAACATCATGGTTAAACTTTACGGATTCTCGGAGCCTGCTCTACGCGCCAGCTCATGATACTGAATAATATAGTTGGCAAGGTGCACAAAGCGCTAGCTCTTGGCAAAGGATACGATTCAACGACTCCGGGCTTTATGTGGGTTTCTCACCCACGACAAGGTCACCATGACATGTTGCCGTGCACGTTATTTTTTAAGGTTTTCCTGGGACTGCGTGCATTGTACCATGGAGAACTTCCTCCATGATTGTACATTCCACAATCGGAGTACTATGAACTTGAACAGCATCCGTTATTATAGTGTCATGTGACCGCACAAACAAGGTTGCGAAATTCAAGCTCCAGGACAGAGTATTTGACCAATAGAGATGCAGTCCCAGGAACTGGTGGTTTTTTTCTGTCACAGTAATACTCGGTAGAGTGCTTGCAAAAACCTAAACCAACCACGGCAGGTTGACTCGAGGCCATTGCGTGATAGAGACTGTTGCTGTGTTAGTACAGTATTCATATATCATCAGACCAATAGACGTTACGTGTATACGAAGAGCACACCGGGCACAATCTTTCCCTATGGCGAAGTATTATTTTCTCACGCCGATCGTGCTGCTATGTGGATTGGGATTTCTGTGCTGCGTTTCTGCAACTGGAGATGACGAGATGTGTGGCGGTAGTCACCAATGCAAGTGAGTCAATCTCCATTTGTAACTATCTTGATCGGAAACTCTCAAAATGAGAATGATTTAGGAAAACCATTCGGTAAGGGTGGCATGGTTGGTACTACCGTACCGGCACTATCTAAATATATGTTCGTAGCCCGTGTACATAGAGTGGTTTTAGCATTGTAATGGACATGCAGATCCATCAACAAATATGTTTAAAATTGTGCGTGAAGGTGGATTTAAACACCTGTTTCTGTATATCTGTCCCAAATAAAAACAAGAACAACAACAAGAACGACAATAACGAGGACAACAACACCACGACGAAGACAACAATGAGACCAATGACAACGACAACGATTGCGACTACAACTCCGACAACAATGACAATGACAACAATATCGACAACAGCAACAATGGCATTGCGACGATGACAACGACAGTGGCGACAATGACTACAACCACGACTATGACAACAATGACAACTTTAATGGCAACGACGATAACGACGACAACAACAGTGACAATGCAATGATCGACGACAATGACAACGGCAGAGATAGCGACAGCGACAACAGCAATAACAACCAACAACGATTACGACAAGGATTACGACCACGACTGCGATAACAACAATGGCAACAACAATGACAACAACGATAACAACAACCACAACAACAATAATCGAGTTCTCCTTTCAGCTTGAATTTTCTTTGGGAAAGGAAGATTCTGGTTCCTGTGCGCAGTACATTCTTCTTTGTGTTTACAGCTTTCTTGAAAACTTTGTACATCATGGTTATTGTGCTGATTTCCTTCGCTCTTCCATAGTCAATCATCTTTGTCAATCAAAGTTGTAACTGTTCAGTGTTCATGTACTGGGATAGTACTTAAACAGTTTTACGGACAAATGTAATGGCAAAGCTAGGTTGATTGGGGCAGCGTTTTAAAGGTAGTATACAGCATTTGCAAACACAATAAAACAAAACTATTGAATTATTACGAAATACCGTACTAGACTAAGTAAATAGCAGTCACAAGCATCCTGTGAAATCATGGTACCTGGTGTGCTGTCGTTAAGAAAAGTGGAAATTTATTTCGTTTTCCCAACGATTGTCGGCCGACAATCGTTGGAAATAGTCTAGTTCCCTGACCTGATAATTCCCCGACGTCTATATTGCTCCGATTTGTCTAAAGTATGGTCAGGGAACCAGACTCCTAGAACATAATTTTTTTCTCTGTTTTCCCAGCATCTACGCACAAAAAAAACGTTAAACAAGTCAGTGTTACAGTACGTGTATTTGCTTGCACGCTATAAAATACTGACGCTCAAATCCATTTATTTCTGAAAAGTGCAGCAAAAGCAAATGATGTATACTACCTTTAAAAGATAATATTTATTCACCAATGCTGAAAAGACTAAAACAACAAACAAAGAAGAAACACACAGGGAAATACCAGGTCCTTCCTTAATGGGCCAGTTCGGTATTTCAACATGCGCATGTGCACAATGACATTTTATCCCGAATGACCCGCGTGACCCAACGCGCGCGTGTGAACGCAAAAGGCGGTCGCACAACGCGCACGTGTTAAATTCAATCAGAATGGGCGTTCGCGTAACATCGCGTGACATTACGTCAGCAATTTTATCCCCAATAACCTTCGAGATACCGAACTGGCTTATTCTGGTGTCGCTGTTGACACTTGTTTCCGGCAAAATTTAAATGTAGTATACACCATCTGCTTTGGCTGTAATTTTCAGAAATAAATGGATTTCGGGGTTAGTGTTTTGTAGTGTGCTACGACAGCAAATACTGTAACACTGACCCGTTTAAAGGTTTGTGTGCATAGATGCTGGGAAAACAGAGAACAAAATATGTTCTAGTAGTCTGGTTCCATGACCATACTTCAGACAAATCAGAGCAATGTATAGATGTCACGGAATTATCAGGTCGGGGAACTAGACTATTTCCAACGATTGCCGGCCGACAATCGTTGGAAAACGATACAAATTAAAGCCGCTATGTCCGTGCTTCGGACATGTTCCTGAAAAGACATTTTCAAATTGAATAGTTTAGTATAATATATTAAATAAGTTCAAGTTTTTGAATTGGGAGAGGGGCGCCTCCTAATTCCTAAAGTACATTCAATTTTCTTTCATAATTCGTCAGTAATGAGAAATCCATCAAGCTGAAAATTGTGAGTACTGTTAAAGGGGTGACTCAAGGAAGTTTGCGCTAATCTCCTACATGATTTGAAATCTCTACTTCCACTGGAATCAAATCGAAATGGAAAGACTTTCGTGGGTTACCCAGCTATAAACTGTCAAATAAATAAACAATACACTCTCTGTTGTTTTCCAGATATGCCCGATCCGTGACGGTTCGAACAACAACCCGAAAGCGAGCGTGGTATTGCGTTTGGCTTTGTTATCGGTATGTACAGGTTTTATTATTGCTGTGTCACACAGATCGGAAATGTTATTGCATTGTCTTTCTTTTCGCGCTGCCTTCTACCCAACCCCCCTTTGTCCTTCCCTTCATTTTCTCATAACAATGAGCCTCGTCATTGCGTAGGGCAACAAAACAAGTCTCTGTTTTTGTTCAGAAAAAAATTAATACATTTTCACTGGCAGGAGTGGGGTTCGAACCTGCGACCTCCGGAATATCGTACCGGTGCTCTACCAACTGAGCTATCTTGCCCTATGTTGGCGTCCTCCCAAATTGTCGGTATCTTTGTGCGGAGGGCGCTTGTCAGAAGTCATAAACCCAGAATGCCGCATAGCCAGGGATCACACCTAATTTTACACTGTTAAAACGCTGTTTAAAAAGTTGTTTAAACAAGTTAAACAACCAGGTTGTTCATGTGCCCTGCTTAAACAACATTATTGGTTGTTTAAGCAGGGCACATGAACAACCCGGGTTGTTTAGAAAGTTTAAACAGCGTTTTAACAGTGTACAATACCACCTGGGAAGCGACATTGTGGGGATCACTCAACGAGGATACGACTTTTAATTTATAATTCGTCAAACAAATCACAAGGGAAACTGACTAGGTAGTCAGTTTCCCTTGTGGTTTGTTTGACAAAATAAATAAATAAAATAAAAAAGACAGGCTTATATACAGCCCTCCCGACTGATACACACTTTTAAAGGGTTCTAAGTTTACACAATCCAGTGGTCGGTTTATTGTGTCTTTTTCACCTGAAAACAAAATGGGAAATCCCCATTTAAATCCCGGTTGGTTTTTATCCAAGCCAGTTTTTGTCATGAGTTTTCCGCATTGCATTCCTCTTCTGATTGTATCACACCTTTGTTTCACTTCCTTGCTTTCTCAAATAATATCATTTCTTGTTTTGCTTATCTGTGCACATTTTACCAACTGAGAAATAGATCGTGTATAAGTCTAGTGACTTCACAATCACTTTTAATCATTTTTGTTATGTTAACCCCTTGGTACCAAGCACTATAGTCCAGCGACGTGTTTATAGTGCGAGAAATTTTTCGTTGGGGAGGGAGGTTGCCAGGCTTTTCCGTTTATAAACAAAATCCCATATTTTTTTCCATCCCGGAAATTATTTGACAAGCGGGGGAGGGGTTTGGACCGTTTCTGACGTTGCTGGCGTCATTTTGCTTGGAAACTAGTTAACCCAGAGGTATCGCATTCTCGTCAACCCTCCATTCGAGAGGCGATTTTCTTGTTTTTGTAGACCAGAATTGCCAGAATGTTTCCGTGTGCTTGACTGTGTGAGCTGAGAGACAGGTTTTTAGATTTATTTTCCCTTGAAATGAAATCCTCCACACCACAATTAGTACAGGAACAAGAGAGGATTCGAACCCAGGAGTCCGTGCTTCAAACCCTTACAATCTACCAACACAGCTACTACAACAGCAGTTCGACCAATCCGTTATCCTCAACCTTTGCTGTCTGAATGACGTCACTATATCTGAATCTGCACGTCACAGCATGAATATGCATGATGGAAATTCTGGTCTACAAATAAAAGAATAGCATTCGGGAGAATACCGATCATTAATCTGGAATTATTTCCTATTTTTATACCGAAGTACGGTCACCGAGTACAGGCAAGTGCCTAAAGTACTTTGTGATTGCTGCCCAGGATGGACTAAAGATGAAGATGAGCAAACATGCACACGTAGGTTTCAATTTGGTCTTATAAACTGATCCTCCATATTATTTTGTCAGCGAATGGTGGCGCTAAACAAAGCCATGGGGGGTAAATAAAACCCGTCAATCCAAGGCTATACCCGGTACTGAAGTGAGGGTTAAATTGCTTTTAGTTCAAAAATCCTCTGCTTCAATCTGTATTTTTGTATAATGATTTTAAGTTAAATAAGGTTACAAAATAGGGGGACAATTCCCCCGGCATTTTTGTTTTATCATTGAAAGCGCCACCACTTCACGACCTCCCCAACTTTTACAAATATTTTTCATGACCGAAAACAAACTTGGGGTATCCAATTCCCTCCCCGGGCCCTAAATCTGGATGCGTCACTAGTCGTTGTCACATATTTACATAAAATATTTATCATTTGACATTAGCTCCCTCGAATTATACATCGCCTTTGATGGGTCAACGGAGAGGGTCACAGGGTTAGGCCTACATCCTTTCCCTCAGCCCCTGCCCTGGGCAAAAAAACTCTTTAAGTGCCCCATACAGGAGAAAGCAGTTAAACAAATTCCGGGGAAGTACACCCCGCACCGCTCTACAGCAGGGGGAATGCTTGCGGCACCTATACCTACCTGGCAAAACAAAAAACGCTGGATACGCTACTGATGTATCCACCCCTGCCGCGCGCGCCACCGGAACGCGGGAAAAAACTGCCGCAATAGTCACACCTCAACCTCTTTTCAGCACTTCCACAGACATTACACCCTGACTATTCTCGCATGTATGCTGTCTACACTCCACGCATCTTTGAGCGGCCCACGAACTCAAAATATGACCGGATCCTACGAAATGAGTCTTCAGATCATTTTTTTCACACGTTAGTTTTTTACTTGCATTGGATAGAGTATATTTGCCTCTTCATTCTGATATATCATTCAGTTTGACATCCTGATGAATTATGGACGTTATGTGGGTGAAAGCCTTGACACTTCCTATTGATTTCCACAGTATAAGTCATGTTTAAGGGGCCTGTAACTCAAAAGTAACTCTGGCGACTCGTGACTCATTTTGTTGGGTGTGGGTCACAAATGGATTTTTGCTCATGGTCTCTGTGATTTTTCTGTTTCATGTCAAAGGTTGCGAGACAGGGCGTTATGGCATGAAATGTGAGATGGAATGTAAGTGTGGTACGCATCGGTACTGCGACCCTCTAGAAGGTTTCTGCAGCGCACAGCTCACGAGCGGAAACTGTACGGAGGGGGCCGGTGAGGGCTGTGTAAACTCAACCTGCAACAACCAATGTGTCAACGGACAAAGATGCAATCACACGACAAACGAATGTAAATGCCCGCCAGGCTGGATTGGAAAAAAATGCGATTACTTCTCTGGGTAATGCTACTTGCCCACCAACTGCGTTAGCTTGCGTTATCTTGCGAATGTTTGCGCTAATTTTCTTTTCCGCCAAAATTGTACGATATTTTGCGCTATTTGCAAATTCTGCAGTTTGTTGCGATTTTTTGCAAAATGCTGTTTCCCACCAGCACGAGCGGAAGAATTCGCAACAAATCGCAGATTGTGCTGCCTTGCGCTGCATTGCGCTCGTTGCGCATGCTTGCGTTAGGCTTGTACACATGCTTGCGATGCATTGCGATGCATTGCGAAATACGTCTAGCGCAGCTTGGCTTGCGCCATTTTGCGCTATTTTTGGGGCAGGTTCAAAACTAGCGCAACAGCTTGCGAAGCCATTTCGCAAGATAAATTTGCGCAAGCTTTCGCAAGAACGCTTGCCCACTGCTGCGCTACTTGCGCTATTTTTGGCTTCGCAAGCTGGCGCAAGCAGTTTCGCAAGCTAACGCAGTTGGTGGACATTGTACATATAGGCCTAAGTCAAAAGAATACTACAGAAAATCAGGCTTGAAACGAAACACGCATCGACAGATTGAGTCGCGGGGATTTCACGGAGGACGAAGTCAAGTCACAGGATTTGACTGGGGTGGGGGATAGAGGGAAGCCTCTTCTGACGTTGGTGGCGCCATCAACACATGTATTACATGTATACTACTCCGAAATGCCAAATACATGTCGGTGCTGATTCGTGCGATTAAAATGATAATTGAAATAATAACGATAACATGTCAGGCTTCACTCATGTATTTTTAAGAAGGAAATACAATAATCTACTTCTTTTCGAACCGTTCAGGATTTTCGATTCAAAAGACTCTCTAATCCTTAATTTGCCTCTCAAAGAGTTGGGTGAAATCCCTCCACCGTGGAGGTATTTTTTCTCTTCGCGACAGTGCCACAGTTTCTGTTATCATGCTAAGCTTTTCATTTGCATATCAAA
Organism: Hippasteria phrygiana; assembly: GCA_037893225.1. Classification (NCBI taxonomy): domain Eukaryota; kingdom Metazoa; phylum Echinodermata; class Asteroidea; order Valvatida; family Goniasteridae; genus Hippasteria; species Hippasteria phrygiana. Next base: position 930,086 of record JAZGUH010000628.1, read on the forward strand.
TTTAATACAAATACGCCATTTTTAGGCCGAGATATAAGGGGGGTCCGTCTTTTTTTTTTCGGCTGTGGGGACGTGAGACACCAAAAATACCACAGCCCTCTATAAAATACAGTTAACTAATAATATACCGAAGCAATTAATCTGCATGTCCAAGATGGTTCAGACTACAGTTCGTGATTTTAAAACTAATTTCTTTGGTTGTATTGAAATTCCAGGTGCTCCGAGGGGTACTTTGGTGTAGATTGCGACCAGCCATGCCAGTGTGCGAACAGCGCGACGTGTGACGTTATAACGGGAGCATGTGACTGTTCATCCGGCTGGAGTGGCTCGACGTGCAGTGACCGCTGCGAACCGTCACGGTACGGCCGTAACTGCAACGAGTTGTGTGAGTGCCCTGAGAACGCGCTGGAGTGTAGCCGGTTCGACGGTAGCTGCCTCTGTCCACAAGGATACTACGGGAGAAAGTAGGTTTAAAAGGAAGGAAGGAGAAAGCCTTTTTTCTTCTATTAAGATCATACCAGGAAATATTTTCCAAGATGGCCGACCTCTTTTTTTTTCTTCAAAAGATGGCTTCTGTCGCAGTGGATTTCACTAAATCGATAATATACGTAGCGGCTCGCATCTGTTTGTCAATTAAATTATGTTAGGCCAGCTAATTGTTTGATTTGTATATTTCATGTACATTCAGTCAGTAAGCAGTTTGCAGCAGTTTAATTCCTTTTTAAATTAAATTATGTAACAATGTAAGCACAAAAGATCTACCCCAAAGGCAACAGACTAGAGACATTAGCCTCTACGATGGTTGCTGCGCGTAAGGTCCATCGATGAAATCTCTTCGCCTTGCATTTTTGTCCAAGCAATGGACGCAAAAGCCGAAGCCCACATTACCTATTTTTCTTTGAACATGATGACTGCATACATCGTATTCATAAGATGGAATTTTGCGTCGGGGTGATGTACATTCAATATTGGGTTTTGCCCTTCACCGACGTATTTTATAAACACTGTATACTCAGTGTTGTCCCGAGACAACTGCACTAGAAAGCATCTGCACTAGAAAGCAGGAGGTCGTGGGTTCGAGTCCCACCCGAGTGATTTTTTTCCAAATAATCTCTCGGGATAACACCGAGTATACAGTGTTTATAAAATACGTCGGTGAAGGGCAAAACCCAATATTGAATGTACATCACCCCGACGCAAAATTCCATCTGATGAATAGTTTGGCTGCGGTACCCGCCGCTATATCAGATTTGAACCAACCAACCGACTCCGACAAGCTCGGTGGTCGAGTGGTAAGACATCTGCACTAGAAAGCAGGAGGTCGTGGGTTCGAGTCCCACCCGAGTGATTTGTTCCCAAATAATCTCTCGGGACAACACTGAGTATACAGTGTTTATACAATACGTCGGTGAAGGGCAAAACCCAATATTGAATGCATACATCGTGACAAAATGATTGATGGTTGGGTGTTTGTTTGCTCCAATGCAGCTGCTCTTCGGAGTGTCCCGATGGGTATTTTGGAAGTAATTGTCGGCACAACTGTACATGCGATGCAGAAACCCAGACGTGCGACAAAACTAACGGAACGTGTACAGGTAACCAAATTATTATTAGGTTTGTAAAGGATCTCATTCGTCTTAATATGAAATGAAACAAAATACTGGTATGTCACGACATTAGAGATGATGTTGATTGCTGAGGGAAGTCTGCGTCATTTTGTAGTTTTATGTAGATTGCGTATTGTAATATAACAGCCAATTATTACTGTCATATAAAATAACAAACAGTGACTTTTGAGAGTTATTTTTTATCAAGTCCCCTCTAGCGCAGCATAGCCCGCTGGGGCCATTACGGTCTAAAAGTTGTCGCTGCGGGCAGCAAACAAATCTGACATCTCAAGACGAACTCCCCTTTTGTGTCTAGCACTAGAGGGGACTTGATAAAAAGCATCTCTCAAAAGTAACTTTTTTGTTATTTCATGGCAGAAATAATTGGCTTTTATTTTACAATACCCAATCTACATAAAACTACCAAATGACGCTGACTTCTCTCAGCAATCAACATCATCTTTAACAAACATATAGTCTAGCTCCACACCAAAACTTTAAAATGCACTTGCCCACTACGAAATTCGGCATAATCGATTTTTTTCCAACAGCTTTAGCAATAATTCCAACGTCGGCCGATACTGCCATGACCGGTGCTGATACCAAACCGATCGGCGCTGATGCCAACCCGCTCGGTGCTGATGCCAACCCGACAGCTGGAATAGCCATCGGTGTCGTGGTTGGAGGAGTCGTCTTGATCTTGTCGGTAGTGTTCTTGATGTTCTTCCTTCGACGAAGAAGAAACCATGCCGAAAAGAGAAGGTGAGGTTTTCTCTGCTAAGTGGCTGAAGATTGTTCATGGTGTGCGTGTTTATGGTGAATACAAGGACAGGGAACAAACGAATATAAACGCGAGAGGACAAAAAGGTCCTTGATAAAGGGGAGGCGAGTCGGTCTCACCAACGGTGGAAGATACCCCGCCTGCGTCCATAGATCTGATAATTGGGAGAATCTCTTTTTGAAGATTAATCCTCCATCTAAATCTGGACCCAGGAAAACCGTGAGGGTGGTGGGCTGGCAACCTAAAATGTGGCCAACCGCGCCACCTCTGTTGTAACCCTTTACCTATGGCTTTTAGCCTTGTATTGGACAACTTCCATAAACAAATATTGGAGTAACGCATGACCATTCTTCCTGTATTGATCAGGTCTTGAATACGTGTTTCTATTTTCCTACAGGGGTGGCGGAAACACTGCGATTCCTCTTGCTGTGCATTATGAAATGCCAAGAGGTGTGTATATAGCCTGTATATATTCCAGTTAAAATGGTGTCTAAAGGCTGTAATAATAGGCACATTCATGAAACTTAAATACAAATATCTTCCATTACTTCACTAATAAGGCATAACTATCATTTATAATAGATTTTCCAGATATCCACGAGGATTACGCCAAAGTGGAGGAAACTCGTTCCCAAGGCAACGAGTACGCCAGCGTGACAGCAGACAAACCCAGACCCCCTCCCCAGCACTTCACCGTAGGAAGACCTGCATATGCCTTACACGATAAATTAACCTCCTTGCCAGATGCTAACGATGACGCCCCCAACCCTGATGACGAATACAGCCATCTGTGCCGCACTGGGACAAAAGGACCAAAGATGGATTCTGATGAACCCGATAATTACAATGCTCTCGGGGTACCAGCTACAGACTCGGATGAATACAGCAACCTGGACAGAGGTCACGGGTCAACCCGCATGCCCAGAGCAGAGGAAGCCGACAAGGAATACGGGTCTCTGCTACAATCAGGAAACCAGGAAGGGGAATACAGCCACCTGGACAGAGGTCAAGGGTCAACCCGCATGCCCAGAGCAGAGGAAGCCGACAAGGAATACGGGTCTCAACTACAATCAGGAAACCAGGAAGGGGAATACAGCCACCTGGACAGAGGTCAAGGGTCAACCCGCATGCCCAGAGCAGAGGAAGGCGACAAGGAATACGGGTCTGTACTCCAATCAGGAAACCAGGAAGGAGAATACAGCCACCTGGACAGAGGTCAAGGGTCAAACCGCATGCCCAGAGCAGAGGAAGGCGACAAGGAATACGAGTCTGTACTCCAATCAGGAAACCAGGAAGGAGAATACAGCCACCTCGATCGCGGGGCTAAACGTGCTAAAGATTATGGTACTCAGTACGAGGTTGTTTCTGATCCCTTCAAGGCGTAAATAAAGCATGGCTTTAAATACATGCATTAAGCTTCCAAACGTAGATACAAATATTTTTATGAAAATCTGTTGTTTTTCAATTATATGTTTTACTCTCTACTTTGTAACAATTTCGAGAACAATCTGGCTGTAACTGTAAAGGCCGGTTCATACTTCACAGGAATACGAATGCGAAGCGAATTTATGACGTCAACGCCAAATATTCGCGCTGCGAATTCTCAAAAGTTAAACACATTTCAACTTGTGCGAATCTTCGCCGCGAATGTTTCACGGCGTCAAATTGTCTTCGCACTTGCATTCGCGTGAAGTATAAACCGGCCTTAGGTGGTAAGTTTTAGCTAGTACTTTTAGTAGGCCTATATACAATGTACAATGAAATAACCAAGAGCAAATAAATAACAAACGCAAATAAACAAATAAATTAATTAATTTTCCTTTTTGCACATACTTAAAAAAAACCTGTGTCGCGTGGAAGATATTACACAAATAATGAATGTTTATCAGTGCAATGGTAAGAATAATTTCATGAGGTGACAGATTGAATGTATTATACAACACCTGAATATATCCCCGCCATCTGATTAGTGATCGTCGATCACGTGCATTGAATTTTTCGTGGCAACGCACGGCACCGCAAATGGAAGTTCTATTCAACGGCGTTGAATAGAACTTCTACAATTCCACGGTCACACTATTGGTGGCGCTACACCACGGCTGTCCTTCACACAAAATGGCGGACGATGTTCGTGAATCACCGTTTGTTCTCCTGAAGATGAAATATAGGAACTCGTAGGTGATGCTGACGCTGCTAACAGCAGGGGCGGATCTAGCCTTTCATTTAGGGAGGGGTTGTACCCTTCACCCACCAAACGTGGAACGTGGAATACGTGGAAATAAGAAATAGGGCCACTGAAAAGGAAGCGGCGGGGATGCCGACAAACATTTTTTTTTACTTAGCCTGATATCTTGAATTGTGTATGCATATACAGATGTATACTACTGAAAAAGTGAAGCGATCAATTTTTGCCTTTGAAAATTTCAGCCAGGTGTGTACTGTATGTTTGAGGGGATGATGGCGCTATCCCATTCAGTGACACTTCTTTTCTGTTGACTTGAGAAACTTAAATCCGAGCTCGTGTGGAGTCGGTTTTAAGTATGAGTCTGTGCTCGTTATGTCCGTAGCTTGGTGGAGATGGGCGGACATAAGGGAGCTGTGACCAGGTTATGTTTGGTGGCTGGGGTGCGAGTGGAGGGTCGCAGTTCTCAGATCCTCTTATGCCAGTGGCGGATCTACGGGGGGGGGGGGGGGGGGGGGGGGGTTGGGGGTTTAAACTCCCCCCCCCCCCCCCCTTGGGCTGCCCAGTGAAATTTTTCCAGGGGGGGCATGCTTTACGGGTTTAATGCCCCGGACCCCCCTAGCAAGGTGTGTAGGCCAATCACCTCAGGTAAACCTCCCCCCCCCCCCCCCCTAGTTAAAACCTAGATCCGTCCCTGTATGCAACTACGCATATTCGTGCTTGTGAGATGATGCAATTGTTTCCTGTTGTTTCCGAGTCCAGTTGACTGGAGGGGCAAACAATATTATTGTATGATCCTTTTTTCTTTTTGTTTGGTATATTTTCTTCGCAGTGGTACATTAATACTATTAATATATTAATTTAACCCTAACCCTCCAGGGTATTTTGGCTAGAAACCCTGCCAGACGCATCAGATTGCATACTTTGTCACATTGACTTGTGTGGAGAGTCCAGCAAAATGGAGCTGTGACCACAGATGCACTGTGCTACTTCTGGCAGGGTTAGTTAATACAATTTTCGCTTCTACAAATATACATTTTACAAGGATCATATAATTAAGCAGGGGTGGGGGTGGGGTCTTAAGGTCCCACCAAGGCCAAAAAGATGGGAGTGCCCCCGGGCCCCCACCTCCGCCAGATTTTAGATTTTACGTCCATGTACAGCTGCTGCAATATATGCAAATGTTGTTATTTAAATACAGTCGAACCCTGATAATAAGAGCACTGTTAATACAACATCCTGCTTATACATGTAACAAGGAAAAATATAGGTCCCGAGTCTTTGTTTATCTTTGTTTTCCATTACTGATAATACAAGGTACCTGTTATAACAAGGTAAATTGTAAAGTCCCAAGGACCTTGTTATAAAGGTGTTCGACTGTAACGCGTTTTGTGCAGCGGGCCTGGGGGGCCGGGATGCGTTGTTGGGGCGTACGACCTAAAGCCATCATATCATGTCATAATATTAAAGCCATTATATTTCGTCTGATCAATCTAGAACTAATATACATTTAAACAAATAATAATCTTTGAAATATTATGCGTCAATATTGGGCTGGTTTTTATGTTTCGTGCGTGTATTTTTTTTGTTTTTGTTTTTCATTTTTCGACCAAAATTCCTTACATGAAAATTTGAGGTGTTCCTCGGTTTTCGTAACAAACTTTTAAAGGGGAGCGAAATAATACACTGCAAAAACTGTGGTGTTTATAGGACTACTCGCCCAATATAAACACTACATGGTGTTAGATTAACACCAGAGTTTTTGCAGTGCACGAAGAGCCGGCCATGTTGATTTTCACGATGAAAACGTGTCATTTCAGTGTATTAATTTTAATTGGCGTGTTAAAATTTGAAATTTCTCTCGCAACATTTATTGCCACTTTTTACAACATGCACTTTATATTTTATTGAGGGCGCCACGCCAAAACGCCGCTAAGGAAATTATTATATTTTTTTTGGGGGGGGGGGGGGGACCGGGGGCGGCCAGTATTCTCCAGGCTGAAAAAAAGGGACCAGCATGGGTCGTAATAATTATGAGCGATACCAGGTATAGTTACAGGTTTGTAGTTCATGTTCTTAAAGATTATGACTTTTTCGTTTTTTATACTAAATTGCCCCATTAGTTGAACCATGGAGGAAGGAATCCTCCATGGTTGAACTCCTATGCAGACTGATTCTTCAATCCCCTTCCCGATATAATGTTCAGTACACCTAAAGTAAATAATTAGGATTTGATATTCCTAAAATAATTATTTTATTCTTTATAGATTAAAACAAAACCAATAAACAAAAAAACCCAAATAATAAACCGTCTTTAGTTGATTTTTTTAATAGGAATTTTCGCAACATCGCGTGTTTGGATCATGGAGGAATAAATAATGGGACCGCACGGGAAGTAACCTTATCACGGAAGAAGGAAACGTGATCCTATTTAATCGACTTTTGGGGCTTTAAACAATACATTTTCCCAAGTAAAATCAAGTGGGTGTTTTGTGTTCTTGTGTCTTTATGTTCCTTGCATTTATGATGCCGAATTTTATCAGAATAAATAAAACCATATTACGGACCCACACGTACAATCCATGTCCATTGTCTACAGCACTCACAAGCGTGTATAAAATGCTAGCCACAGACCATGCATTCCATGTATTGTACATGATGTATTGGTCAGTCCATTCCTCCATGGTCAGTCTATCCAGTGGTCTAGCTACGGCCAGACGACTGCCCTTGATGTGTCTGGCTTTTAATAATCCTGGCATGGATCACTCCAAGCTGCCTACACTTTCAGCGATGACTTTGTCTGAGTCATTTGCATATTTCGGCCACTAATCACAACCTACAAAAGCCCAAAAGTCCTTCAAAAGATGACCAATTCCATGTCCAAAATCATGACATAATATCACAATTACCTCTGCAGCCCACGGGTCAGTTTATGGCCTTTATCAGTCCTGTTTGTTATTTCCCCTCAAGAGTTGTGTGTCCTTGTGAGCCGATAAGTGATCACATACCCGCCTGTGGTCAGTCTTGCATAATCCACGCTGATGAATAGGTAATTCTGGAATACACGGGGTATTGTACGAAAGGGTCATGCATATGCAGATTCTGGGCCGGTCCAGCGCTTTCTCTGCTGTACCCGTAACACGGTCGCCCGGTATGTACTGATCCAACGGGCTTCACCCACGCAATCATACAGCGCCTATAACATTCGCGCTATGTGAAAATGTAAGCCCTCAACCCATAGTGTTGTGCATATATGCAGCGCCAACTCATCGCCATCGAAAACGAAAAATGAGTGAAGATCCGAACTACGAGAGGTTTTCTCAGTTTGGTGATGCTCAAGACTCTCAGTCTATCCCACCCATCAGTTCCTTTGCCAAGAGAAACTCTCAACTATCCACATCGTCAGGTAAGTCAAAGATGGAATGTAAGCAACTCAGTTCGCCCTTACAAAATGGTCATAAAATCACTGCTCAAGGAAATGTAAAATAAGAAGGCAAGCGTATAGCCATCATGTAAACCTGTTTTGCAGAGAGACGATGAGGGTACACTACACATTCCTGCTAAATCATCGTTGAGGATGTCTAATCTTTCATGAAATGTACAGCTTTGAAGACTTCTCCTCAACAGGTATAAATATATTCACAAAACATGCCCACACATTTTGCTGGCGACTCGCCGTGAACTCATGATGATCGAGCATGGGTTACGGGGATGGAAGTATCGGCACAGTGGACCGGGGCAGTTCCCGGGTTGTTTCTCAGATGAACCCCCGACGAGACAGTGATCCTCTCCTCTCATCTACCTCGGAACACATGTCAGAATGTGACCTCGTGTCTTGCAAGTGTGGTGTTGTGGATGCCGGTTTAGCAGTTTCATTACGTAATTTGCCGTAATTTTCTCCCCTTGCTCCTCGTCGGCCATGCAGCGTAGCCCTGGCTCAGAGAATCGCCTTGAATCGCCGCTGCGCTCAATAAACGGAGGACAAACAATGGGCGCCATCTTGCGTAATGTTGCCTAACCGGTATCGAATTGTATACGTTCTCTTCGGATCACTCCGGACATGCTGTTAAAGCCGAAAACCCCAAACACAACACCATTATGTAAGACTAGGGGGGCTTATCCCCTCTTCACACGACCAAATTCACGGGTTTGTTATTTCGAAGTCCGAAAATTCGTTAAAAGCGGCCGGTCGTTCGAGAACTCTAGTTACAAAAATCGAACAAAGCGAAATTGAAACATGGTATGGGTGGGGACTGAATGGAATGCCATGTCTTGTTCAAGTTCATAGATCCACGTCATTGAAGTTTATTGCAATCTATAGACTTCTATAGCTTCAACGGTGATAGTCAGACCGATAACGAAATAGAAATGTACCGCACTGAAATCTGAATGTGCATGTACAACCTAACATTTATTGTGTCTTTATTGAAACAAAATATGCATCGTTTAGCATATTCCAAATTGCTTTTGTCATGCAGGCCTAAAAAGGAATAATGGTGGATTCTCGGGAGGGGGAATCCATGTTTACAATAACCAAGGAGGGGGAACATGTGAAAAACATTTTAAATGTGAAAAAATACCCCTCTTTTCGTGTCTAAATCTGCCCTTTCCACGGGTTTATAGCGTCGTCGGACATGGTAAAAAAAATAACAAGAAATGTAATGATGTATTAATCAGTGCTTTGAACACAAATATGCAGTAAATGATGTTTTTGTTTTCAAAGTTCAAATCGTGCAATGCCTTACGTGGATGAAAGCAGCAACTAACAAAGTAAATGTATAAACCAAAGGAATATTTAAACAAGAAATCGAAATTAATGTTTGTAAAATATAGTATCAATGCGCATTTCCATCTTTCCTAATTCATACTGAGTGAAATTGTTAAAACCCCTTGCGTACGTATGACGCAAATATGCGGGGGAAAAAACAGTGCCACCAGGCGGGTTTTCAATCCACTGTTGGATTATTGTGTATGTTACGCTTGACTGCACAAACACATTGTAGCGGTTCGCTTGGTTGCCATGCCAGAGCCGCTGCGGCACCCCGACGTCGTTTCCTTCCTCCATGCTCATATCATGGAGGTTTCCTACCTCCATGCTCATATACACGACCGAATTATGGACCCATCAATTGTTCCCCCACCCGTCTCCGGCAGTGACCAAAACCCCCCACCCTGGGCACCACTCTCCTGTCCAAAAGTAGAGGTTCATTTTTGTTTACACTCAAGGAAGGACCAAAAGTCCGCACCCTGGGGCACGACAAAAATACCCGCAATCCCGGGATGCGAGTAGCGCGGGGGATCAAGGGAGGGGGAAACAAAAGTGCGTAACAACTTCGCTTGCAGCATGCATGAACCAAGCTAATGACTGGAAGGTCAATGCACTCTAGCTAACGGGAGGGAGTCGATGGTTGGCCGACTTTACTGTTGAGTATAAATTGTCCACTGCGTTTAAATTTGATGTGGGTCACAGTGTACGTGTATTGAGTCTGGTGTGGTAAATAGCCTGAAAGCCTTCATGCTGTACGTAAAAGGTCACGCGGCTGGCTTCCGGAGACCTCGCGCAGCCCATCTTAAACATTTTACATTATATTGCTCTTTCACTTGCCATAATTTTTGGTAGAATGATTTCTGATTTTAACCACCCCCCAAGAAATATTAAGCGTGGTATTTAATGTTTCAAATAGATTGTGGAAAAAACACTCGTAGACAGGGAAAAAATAAATTATTATTTTTGACCTAAACATCCGTTGTTAGCATCCCAGGTGAAACTTCGGGCCTGTTTGTTTCACACGGATCGGGAGGTGATCCAGAGCCGAACAAAAACATACATGTTGCATGCTGGGAGAATTTGTATTACACGACAATGTCGTCTGCTTCAGATTCTGTAGGGCTATTTTTATGATAAACTATCTAGTATTTCCAGAAAAGTAAATAAATCGTACATAGCTTTAATAACAAAAATACACTGTAAAAGAATTATGATTTAATACTGTCACAATAGCTCGTTAAATGCTTCAAATCTACGAAAAAATACCGTCACTTATCTCTGTCCGTCTCGCACGTCGCCATCTTGGATCTTGCGAACCCACCTCGCGAGCAGGATCACTAAAAACGTGATCCGGAGCAGCTTTCGACGCTCCGGATCACTGATCTCGCTCCGGATCTGCGTGAAACAAACACGCCCTTCGATTTGCGCTTTCATCTTCATTTCGCCTGCTCGCGTGCGGTGTTTTTTTTACCTACCTACAGCCGATGGGTTCTAAATTGAGCCGGGCTGGCTTGAGTGTCTGGCGTACAGCCTCACTCACCGTCCTTGTCAGCGGTTACATTAAATATCTTTCTAAATTGGTCATGAGTCCTGTACGTTTATTAAAATAAAAAATACAAAATTATTCTTCTACTTAACTTTCAGTTTTTACCCAATGATTGCCACAAAATTATTTCATAAATTTTCATCTTTGTAAGAGTACACCGAATTTCACTAGTCCGTATGTGTTTTAGATTTTCGGAAGTGAGAGGTCGATTTTTGGCACGATATTTCTCTTTCGCATCAGGCGATTTATTAGTTTCCATAAATCGATATGCTAGTCATAATTTTACAAAGGCCCTTTTTTAGGGGGGGAGTGGGGGGGGATTTTCTTAAGAATCCAATGTACCAAAAATAATTGCAAATTTTACAAGTTTGACACGTTAATTTTCCTATTCGAGGTCTCCGGATGCGCGCCACCAGGGGTAAACTTTCAGGCTCTGTTCGTCATCCATCCATCCATCAATTTAATAAAAACACCCAAGGCTGAACAAATTGTGTACATTGTACGTGTAAGTAATGTGGTCAGAAAGCAAAGACCTTCTATACAGTTCTAGAAATTTAAAGGGACCATGATGACTTGGATTGGAAGGATATTTAACAGCATCGTTTCCACGTTTTTATAGCAGTTCCTGGAAGTATTTGCAAAACTAAGTTTTATGTTAATATTCATGAGCAAGAGCATGACGTCATCAGACCGCTACCTAACAAGTACATGTATTTTAATCATGCTCGTGTTTTGTATAGATATGGCTATATAATGTGTAAAAGTAGTTTGACCGGATATTTTTGTTTAATGTTTCTGTAAATTATACAGTGGTAAACAAAATTATACAGATCTTATCCCTCCAAAACGTACAATAATTTTGTCTCCTTCAGGAAGCTGTTATAATCTAAAACAGGGATTGGAGCGAGAATATTTCGGTCGAAATATAGGTTTTCCCGCACATTTTAAAACTGTTTTCATTCAAGTTCATAAACTGTTAGCTTCAATTTCGTCTCGAAAATTCATGACCTTGCATATCCCATGTTCAATTTCGTCTTTGGTCGCTCATGTTCGCACTTTGTTCAAATAATTTCATACATTTGCCATACTTTTTGGTAAAAGACAATTCAATTTCGTCGTCCGCAGTTGCCCAACGTGCGAAAGATGAAGCAATTTCGTCATTTTGCCATCAATGTCATATAAATTTCATTTAAATTCGTCCGCACATGATTGTGTACTATCTTTGGTATTTTTACGTTTTCATCTTTTCATTTCTACTTTAAACATATTTTGGTACATGTATGTCTGAGTAGTATTTTTCTTGTATAACGTAGGTCCATAACCTTAAATAAGCATTTATCATGTCTATTAATGTGCATAATTATATCTTTTTCAAAAATGTGTGTATCCATTTAGTTCTTCCACAATTTTATGCGTCAACAACTGGAAGACATAAGGTCTCTATACACATGGAAATAAAAATGTATACTTTCGATTTCATGCAAGAAATAAGTAGGCCTATACTTATGAAAAGAAAATTTATTCATATTTTTACATCTTTCACTCATTAATGAATTCAGTTCTTCTTCTTGTCCTTTGGATTGGTTGTTCAACCTTCACATTTCTTGTCTTGCAATACACCGTGCCAAACACGTCTGTGCTTGGCTGTACCAGCTTGCGCATGCATTTGTCTGGAGTGATGACATCTATGTTCTCTTCAGCTACTTCTTGCAGATGTCTTGCTCGCCAAGCTTGAAGATTCACACCAGCTTCTCTGGCAACAGCAACGTCACCAACTCTGACTTGTTCACAAAGCTATTTACAGCCAGACTATCCGATACATTTGAGCGAAAAATTCTTGAAATCGCTTGAACAAAGACGAATTCAATCATTACATTATGTGGATGATCATCGGGTGAGACGAATTCCATTGAAATCTGACGACATTGAATGGAACAATGTTGAAATTGATTGACCATTGATCACTTGGAATGACCAATGACTAAATTCATTGTAGCATTTGCGCGTTCCAGTCTTCATGGGACGAAATTGAAGTTAACCGTTTATGAACTTGATTGAATTCTTTTTTAAATGTACGGGAAAACCTATATTATAATATTTTGGCAGGGTCTTCCAAGCAATAAACGGACAGACCTGCTTGTGTTTGTACTAAAATCGTTTTAAATCGTGAACCTGTTTCTCTGGGTGCACTGTATGTCCGTCATCGGAAACATTCTGCGGTAATTTTCAATAATCTCTTCGGAAAATAATTTTATCCCTTTATATTTGAAAGATGTTTTACTTTATTAGGTTCACATTTCACATAATTGATTTTGACGATTTTAAATAACACGCTTGACGAGTGAGGATTTGGTACTCGTAAATACATGTATGTCTTTTGTAGCCTTGATACACATACACAAGCTTCCGAAACGCGTAGAAGTATTTCAAAGTTTCAACCAGTGGGATGGGCGAAAGTATAGGAAAAACTATCCTAATATAGATGCCAGACATTAAGTTGAGTTAGATCTAGTTTCTAAGATATCTTTTCCTTCTTTTTTTCCCTCGAAGTTGCCGAGGAGGCCTCCCAGTCGAGAGACTTCTACCGAGAGTTGACGCTTGAAGGGATGGATCCAAACGCTTCTGTCTCAAGCACAAGCCAGACCTCATCCTCTCCGGAAACCAGGCAGGCACATTCATCACGTCAGCAGCAGCAGCAGGAACCAGGAGGCGCGCAGCAATACGCCAAAGCAGTAGCTGCAGCAGTGGCCGCAGCGTACCAAGCCCAAGCCCAGGAGATGTCCAACATGGCAGTCCCCACCGGGATTGTGTCAGCGAGAGGGCCAGGCCCCATCGTCGCGTCCGTGGCCAGCGGCGCGATCCACCCACCACCTTCAGGAGCCGTGTCCGCTAACATGGCTCCGTTGATGCCCATGCAGGCTGCGAACTCGTCTCTCTTGCTGGGGCAAGCCCTGCAGGCTGCCAATGATTTGAGTGGCTTGCCGGCACTGCAGCTGGCAGTTCAGCATCATCATCAGCAGCTGCAGCAGCAACAACTGCTGCACGCTGTACAAGCTGCTCATGCGCAACAGGCTGGGCAGAAGATGATGTCACAAACAACGTCCAACTACCAAGCTTTGAACAACCAAGGTAAACTGCCTTCATGTACCGGTATCTCTTCCTATTTTAATAACCATCATGTACATTAAATCAGCTCGCACGTGTGCACTAAAATTTCTTCTTGAGATCCACCTAGATTTCCTTGCATTATATTCGCTGCAATGTAGGCCTGCAGTTTTTAAGTACATGTATGTAATTCAGCATTTCTTATTGAGTGGTGCCATTGTTTTCTCTTCACCTCGTGAATATTAATTGTACATGCGAAGCCACAATGATCTTGTTTATTTCCTTAAAGACTCCTCTCCCACTTCTGACAACGAACCAAGAGACAAGATAGCTCTAGTCAACCTGATGCCTCCTTCAAGCCTCGCCACCCCGGTCTCCATCCAGCGCGTCGACCCATCCACCCTCCACACCGTGACGCCAAACTCTGATCACCAACTCCAGACGCCCACCTCTAGCCATCTGTTAACAACCTCTGTCTCATCCAGCGTGCCTGAGAACGGCTACAGCATGCCGGCTGTTGCCTCCGCACAGTCTAATGGGATGATGGCCGACAATCAGGTGCCGAACCTCAATGTGGGTATCTCGCCGCACTATATACAGCTGAACAACCACATGCCCGGGCCGCAAATGTTGATGCAGAGCCCGGGCCAGAATGGGCAAGAGATAGTGTCGCCGGAAGAGCAGATGATCGCTCAAGGTATGCCACCCAATGTCACCAATAACAACGACATGGACATGATGAGCAACAGTAAGTCCAGATTGTTTCCTCACATAATAAGAACGTGATCTCAATCAATGCTTCTCTTTTATTCTTTTCTTTTTAATGAATGTGGTGGTTGTTATCTTTTTAAATCTTTCCAGATTACTCATGTAAGAGGGCGTTAGTTTTGTTTGGTAATAAACGAAACTGTTTGCCATTCCTCCCGAAATAACCCATCGACAATATTTTGAAGAATTGTTGGTTAGGAATGGATTCAAAATGAGCTATATTTAATACAGAAATCAACCAAAATATTGAACCTTTTCAAAACACATGACAGAGTCGTTATCAAGTCATCACAAGTCAATCAAGTCAAGTCACAAGCTATATTCAAATGGACTGTGATAAAATATTCTTTTGTCAATGTTCGTCGCCTCTTGCTTGCCGGCTGGCCTGTGATTGACTAGTGGTTGGCTCGATTAACAACTTTGACAGATCAACTAAGTTTGATATTGCGTATTTGTGCGCAACATTACAGTAATATCGTTTGTTTCTGATGGCATCGTGGTCTAATGCATATAAATACAGTCGAACACTGATAATAAGAGCACTGTTAATACAACATACTGCTTATAACAAGGACAAAAATAGGTCCCGAGTCTTTTTTTTTTTTTCATTACTGATAATACAAGGTACCTGTTATAACAAGGTAAATTGTAAAGTCCCAAGGACCTTGTTATAAAAGGTAATCGACTATACAGTCGAACCCTGATAATAAGAGCACTGTTAATACAACATACTGCTTATAAAAAGAAAAAAAATAGGTCCCGGGTCTTTGTTTTTCTTTGTTTTCCATTATTGATAATACAAGGTACCTGTTATAACAAGGTAAATTGTAAAGCCCCAAGGACCTTGTTATAAAGGTGTTCGACTGTATTTGCATTGACAATAACCCAAATTGTGTAATTTATCCGTGGAATTTTTACAAAGGATCTGGTAATTTTACAGTACATGTAGCAAGAAAATAACACGGTCCAACATAATATTCATGTCATGCGAGTCCTAATACACGTCCCTTTAAACTTAGGTTTACGAGCGATCCTATTCTTTCTTGCATCGTTTTTTATAGTGCCGAGTGAGTGTCTTGATTCTCTCTCAAAGAGACGAAACAGCAAAAAGCCCGTACCGGACGGAGACAAGGATGATAGGTACTTCGAACGCCGAACCCGAAACAACATGGCCGCCAAAAGATCGCGAGATTCTCGCAAGCGACGAGAGGACCAGGTGTCTATGCGGGCCAACTTTCTGCAGAAGGAGAACGACATCTTGCGGGCTCAGCTGGCCACCTTGCGCCAAGAGGCCAACTCGTTGAAGCAGTTACTAACTCAGCAACGGCCGATCATGCCTGCCCAAATGCCGATGCAGATCCCACCTCAGATGATTCACAAGAACATGCTGCAGTGATCAAGATTTATTTCAGTGTTGGAGCAAAGGTTTTGTACCTCAAGGCCTCGGCCTAGGCCCAGGCTTTAACCATCAAGGCCCTATTTTGTATAGCGCCTTAACCTTGGTCTGGGCCCTGAGGATTTTTTGCCTTGACCTGGGCCTTGAGGGTCAATACCTTTGCTCCAACACTGATTTATTTTATACATTAAAATCGACAGTACCTCTTATTTGATAAGGGACTGCAAGCTATTTCGGGAGCGTACTCTATGCATGTCGTTTGGTTGGGAATGGAGCGCGAGAGGTTTACTGACTATACTGGTAACGGTTTGCCTTTACCCAGTCTCTGGTAAAGTATAGCCTTCACTAATTCACTTTGTCGGAATTATATTGAGCCATAAATGGGTAGCACTTTAAGCTACACACATGCCCACTCTCCATTTGTTTGCAGTGCACTTTCGCATCAGCAAAGTGACGAAACACAAAGAGGACTGAGCGTGCAGTCTCGCGACTTTAATACCACGTTTTATGTATGAACGTCTTGGTACAAAACACTGCCTAAAATAGTCACGACTGTGCCTGGTCGATCGACTGGGCGTTGAGTTCAGTTTTTATTAGCCGCGTCGCATCGCAGACCATATGATGCACCATATGGGGCAGAGGGAGCCCCCCCCCCTCTTTTGTGTTGGTCATTGTGTTCCTGGAATCTCAGGAATTCTTTTCAGAGGTCTAGGGGGATGTGTTAGGTAACAATAGTTGGGAGAGTGTATAGGGTATAGGGACAAAAAGGGCGGTACCCCTCTGCCCCATATCGTGCTGGGTATATCGCAGACGGGGCTCTGTAGTCCTTTATCATGGTACAGCCATCTTGTTTTTCTCCTATTAAAATCAATGTAACCAAACCGAGGCTGGAAGGAAAAATAGTCTGGCACCTTCATTCAATAATTGGAATCACTATTCATAATTACTAATGCATACAGGGAACAAGACAAAGATGGTGACAACATGACAAAGGTCTATAAGCGCTTGGCGTTGTTGTTGTTGTTGTTGTTGTTCTTCTTCTTCTTCTTGTGCCAAATTCGTTTTCGCGACACGGCTCAACAGAAGAGGGCGCTACAACATTTACTATGCTTTACTGATTCATAGGTGGACGACGCGGCTCCTGCACGAATTCGTGCTTGTTTTTGATTGATTAATTAATTTAGAGTAATGATCAATTTGAAATACTTCCAACATTGTTCTTTCTCTTCCACAAACCATGTTTATTATATAGTTTACAAGTTCAGCCCAATCGGAAAATAGCGATACGATGTGTCCCACAGGCCCTTTTCTCAAAACCCCACCTGCTTTTTCTGGTCAACCTGCAATCTCTGTTTGAAATTTCTTTCCCGTCAATTTCATTCATATTCGATACAAAGTCGTCTTCATTTATTCTAATTAAAACAAAATATCAAAGTTACCAAAAAACAGTAGCAAGCGGTATTACGTAACAAATGGCATTAAGAATGCACGTATTTTCACACTGTATTTTTACACAAGTTGGTTGCATATTCACAATTCATGTGTACATGTACGTAGCCGTTAAAGAAGATTATTTTATGTTTCGTGTTTGAAACGATTTTCAATAAATTCATTTATTGGTAAAATTGTAAAGTTTGTAATTGAGATGAAAAATTCAAATTATGTGGAAATTTTATTTTAAATGTAAGAGATGGAATGCTTTCTGCCAGTGTTAAAAAAAATCATGTATGACGGAAGTTAATTAGGCCAGTATGGGAAAAAAACGTGCGTGGATCACAGATGATTCATACATAAATAGCACCAATTTAAAAAAGTAAAAAAAGAAACTAGAGTGAATAAGGAAAATTGACAAGTTGGGTACTTGTACCTGCGACAACCAGGTTTCAGGTTCAAATCCCGCTATCGGCCATCGTTTTTGTATGTTCACTTTCAAAAGCTGATTCGAATACACATTTCCGTCTAACTTATTTTATTAAAAAAATGTAATGTTGGCCTACATTCTGAATAATTTACTTTAAAAAAAGAATGTTAAGAAAGGAGATTTACAAGTTGAAAGAAATGCATTATTTTATAGGAATGTATATGTAAATATATCTATAAATATTGCAGAAGTTGTAATCCAAAGAGTTAATGTTTAGCACGGCACACTGTTGAAACGCACAACATACAAGAGATTTGTTTTTCTTAAAACTTGTATTAGGTGCTGTTTGTTTCTGTTGGGGGAAAATCGATGATCGGTTTCCACGATTAATTTGTTCGATAAACATTGACCCAGAAGTCCAAGTTATATTCTTTTCTACTCGTGAAGTGCAGCTGTTACGTGTAATTTGGCATCGAACATTTCTATGTCCATCAAAATGATGTCCATGTTTCTTCATTACAAAAAGAACTGAAGAACTGAAGGATTAAAAAAAAAAAAATGTGATCCTCCGTTATTTGTCTCTGGTTGTTTCGGGTTAATCTTTTGTTTTGGAGTGGTTTGCTGTTCACACGATCAGGGGGTTTATATTTGTGGAGTAATCCTACCTACTGATTATCATACAAATGAATGTTTCTCCAATTAAGAGTTATTCGAAAGCTGTAAAGGGGATGGGTTATAACAGATTGTGGGCCATCATCCCGATGGCTTCTGGGTACAGGAATCTTAAAAAAGTAGCCTTATTTCGAATTTGTGGTGGTGGGTTCCCCCAAGCACCCCCCCCCCCCCCCCCCCCCCCCGCGTTTTCCCTTCAGTGACATTTGGCAAAAATATTTTTAACAGGAAAAGAAACGTGGAAAAGTTATTTATTTCTGGAACAAAGAATTTTTGTTAAGTACTCTCTAAATCACAGAGAGTGAAATTAGGGACTAGACGATTTAGAGTGAAAATCACTGTTTTTAGACTGAATACTCAATAAAATAAAAAAAAGAACCAATTCAGTCGCCACTCGAGTGAAAATTCGAAGTTTTCGGTTGAATCAATTTCACTCTTAAAGGGAGTGAATTTTCACTCTATGGAAATAAGAGTAGGGGGCCTATGCGTTCACATCACTTAAGTCATGGGTGGCTGCATATTACATATACATTTACTGAACATTTTCTTTTAGGCTATACTCATGGTGCTATACATTTACGACCAGTAGTTATCATAGCGGCCCACTCTGCGCGCTTTTCAGGATACTTCCCGGGAGGTATAAGGTTCTTATTTAATTAAAAAACAAATGGCAATTTTTACTGCCGCACTCAATACTTAATCCCAAACTTGAATACGTGTACGTACACCACGGGCTTTGTACGGGCATGAAACAATATTTGACGCCACACGCTTTATGTGCGCTTCAGATAAGAGCAAGGCGGGAATGTCCGTGCTTCTATCTAAAGCAACAGGGCGTTCGGGCTTTATAGCAGAGGCAACTTCAACAAATAGCATAAACATAACTTACTAACCATTGGTCAATTTCATAGCTGCTTAAACACAGAAATGTGCTCCAGCACAACAGTCAAAACTTCATGTGATTGTCATGCTTAACAATCAGCAGCTAAATACTAGTCACAAGGAACAGGCCCCTTTATACCACGTGGAGTTTTTGGCAATATATTAACCCGATTTGTAAGCAAGGTTATTGTGCTTAAGCAAAGTTTTGTACATGCACAACACTGTGGGAATTCATCCAAGGCTATTTTGAGGATCGGACACTCAGCGAATCACTTTTTTCCCCCGATGGCACTAGATATATCCACACTGCCTTGCGAGAGCTTGCAGCGCAGTACGTAGTCAATTTCGGTTTCAATAACATCAGCGCTTTGTCAAGGCGTATTCATCAATACCAATCCATCGGCTTTTCGTATTTTCCGACTGTCTCCGGAATTAATGGTCACAATAAATGAAGGCACGTAAAACGATTCAACAGCATTTTATGATTTATTAGTATTAAGACAAGCTTGAACAGAAACAAAAATGGTAAATTCTACACTAGACATTAACAGTGTGCCGTTTACTACCCCAAATTTTAAGAGTGATTGTTCGGACTACACGTATTACAAAAGTTGAGAAATCTCAAATTTCGTCAAGCGGGCCCTTTGCATGAGCCCACTATACCCATCAACCACCCAAAATGGGTCAGGAACAGACAGATAACAAAATCTGAAGCAGTAACCAACCGTTCGTGTTCAGAACTGCATCAACAAATGACACAATCTTTAAAAGTTGGAGACTTTTGTCGGGAAATGTTCGTAACAAAATATGGGTTAGAAAGCGCGTTTAAATGAGTTTTTGTTCTCGACACGCTTGGCCATGTGCAGTGTATGGCCACCGACGTAGTATAATCATACATGTCAATTTCCGACTCATTTTCACAAGTTGTGTCACATGTTTAGACTGTTCGTATCAAGGACGGTTGGTTATTTTTCAAGACCCTTCTTGTTCTGACCCATTTTAGTGGGGGTTGGGGATTAAAGTAAAATCCCCCATGTCAAAATTTACCCCAATACAGGGCCCAAGAGGAATTCTAATATTGTCTAACATGACCTACTGCCACCTACCCGAAAGTGCTTTTTCTTAATATAAAAGTACATTCTTTTAAATTGTTTAATCATTACAAATGTACAGGTGGTTCACATATTAACAACGATACAATGAAAATAGGCATTACTTCCGTCTGTTACTTTACAAAATAAAGAACATCCTATGAATTCTACTCTCAATTATTCTCAACTATTTTGTTTAGGAAGAAAACAAACAAAAAACACTTTGGAACAACAAATCTGTTTGTCAAAGAAAAAAACCCAAAATAATGTTATTTCCCCCCCCAAAACACAAACTTTTAAAATGGTTATTTTAATTTATACACGTATTATAGTCGTATTCCTATGCAACATGAAATCATGTATTATTTTTCAAAGCCATAATAATGCATGTCGTAATTTTAGCGAGGCGGTTGGTGTATCCAGAATTCAATACCCAGCTAAACTTTCCCGCGAGTAAAATCCGAAATGGACACAAAGAAATTAACAAAAAAATTCCAAATACACAGCCGTTTAATTACTCAGCTGAAAAAAAGAAAAAATGATACCACTATACATGTATAGCCTACTGTTGTAAACCTGGGAGAGAAAGAGAACAGCCTATTTGTGACCCACTCTGCAAAAAGGGCACATATGTTGCAAAATTTGAAAATAGTGTTTTATATATAGCTGGGAAAGGCCATTTTATAAGCTTTCATATGGTATATGTCTGAGGCCTGTAGCATTTTGCAATCACAAGATATTTGGAAATTTGCATGTTTGTTTTCAGGAATATATATTCTTCACTTTTTTTGGATAGCTTTCTTGATTCAGATCTTTCTTGATAGATCACTCGATGATGTCACCGTGCAATGAGTAGGACCAGATTAAGCGATATTCATGCCAGTATGTTCGCATGACTATGTGCATGATTGATTGAGTAACCGTTTCACATTCCCGTGTTAAAAGAAATAATGTTCACTACAATCAGCACTTAGCAGCCATGATGGAAGTTTGTTTAGAACCTGTTGTCATGCCAACCTGTTGTCATGCCAACTGGCATCGCACTTCGGTACTCTATAAAGGTACAGACTACTTAGCGGGTGCTTCCCAGGACTTGTTTGCGGATCAATTGTTTGCAAATCTTGGTAGTCAGGGTACCAGTTATAAACATTTACTTTTATTTATACAAATTTTCAATCAAGATACTGAATGGTGACAAATTGTTTAAAAGTAAATGGATTTCTTTAACATTAGTTGAACAGTTCATCTGGGTTCAGACGAATAAAATATGGGAAACAGCGAACAATGAGCTTTTCCCTGAACAAAAAATCACACCACCCCACACTACTTCAGTTTAAAATGATTTTTTCTTACATAAGGAAATAAGCTGTTAATATAGCTGTTCAGAGACCTTCAGGTTTTAATAAGACTATCGACCTAATTTGAATTTCCTTCTAATAAATTACAACTGGCACAGCTGTTTTGAAAACTGAAATTTCGGAAAAAGGCGATAAAAATCCCACGTGACGGTATTCACAAAATAAATAGAAATACAAGTTAATCAAGTCAGATTTAAGATTCTTCCAATTAATTTCATACAGGTTTTCCTCGAGTTGTATTCTCACTTTGTCATTTTTCCATTCGTTTTCTCGAGCAATTTGGATTCCATACAGATCTTTGTTAAACGCTGCTCATGGGTTGCTACGGTAACAATTGTTGATATGTCCCACAGGCGCACTGCAGCATTGTGACGGGAGCTGTGGCAGGAGTGAAGAAATAGCCTGGCCAAAAGGTCTGCTGCCATTAACACTGCCTTGATATGTGGCGCACAGACGGGACCAGGCTGGATTAGTCTGAGCTTTGGAGGTCATCGTCAGTCATCAGGCTGGAAAACTTATTGGGTTGACTCCAATTCTATGGAAGGCCAAACGGTACAAAAATAAATTTCACTAGACAGAAACAAAAATTACAAGGGCTGAACAAATTCAATTTGAATAGAAGAAAATAAGTTCAGTTTAAAGGTAGTAAACAACATTTGCAAACATAAAAATAAAAAATAAAAAGAATTATTACGAAATACCGTACTAGACTAAGTAAATAGCCGTCTTAAGCATCCTGTGAAATCATGGCACCTGGTGTGCTGTCGTTTTCAAGAAAAGTGAAAATTTATATCGTTTTTCCAACGATTGTCGGCAGACAATCGTTGGAAATAGTCTAGTTCCCCGACCTGATAACCCTGACGTCTATTAATTGCTCCATTTTGATAAGGTATGGTCAGGGAACCAGACTACATGTACTAGAACACATTTTTTTTCCTTTCTGTTTTTCCAACATCTATGCACACAAAACTTTAAACAGATCAGTGTTACAGTATTTGCTAGCACGCTATAAAAAATACTAACCCTCAAATCCATTTATTTCTGAAAATTACAGCAAAAGCAAATGGTGTATACTATGTCTAATTTAGAGCTTGAAAGTCCAGACAAGAGGGCAGAGAAACGGTTATCCTGTAAGCTCAGTGTTTTCTCAGAGATTGTGGGGGGGGGGGGGGGGGGGGAAACAGGTACTCGGGCGGGAATCGAACCCACAACCTGCATACTAGTATACATGTAGATGTCTTGACCATTTAACCATGGGGTGCAGATGCGGTCTTGGCTGGTAGGCCTGTCCCAAATATTCGATCGTCAACCGAATATTCAAATATCTTTTTGCCGGTTCGAATATTCGAAAAAATATATATTCAGGTACAGATATGACATGCTATTTTAGTAGAAACGTTACAGAGCTCAGCAGTGTCAAATGCCGCATTTTTGTCGAAGGTAACTTTCATGTGGCCAGAGGTTTTTGTTCGCATTCATAAAACCCTTGACACTTGTAAACAAATAAAAATAAAAAATACTCCTGCAAAAATGCAGGCTGAAGTTTGGTTTCTTATCAGAACGCTACGTACCCGTAATGATCTTGATTACAATGGGCGTATGCACAAATATGTCGATCGAGCAGTCCATAATATCGATCGCCGCACGTAAAACACCGGCACAATGGCGTGGCATGCAGTTGCAGCTGACGCGTGAAAAACTTGATCGGCGAGTTATCGAACATTCGATCAAATCAAGTTTCGAATAATTAAATACTGAATTATTCGAAAATGAACAGCCCAAGCGGCTGGTATGCATCACAGCAAGTACATGTTGCACTTAAAGAGCACAAAGCGTGCTGCTCCTCTATGTAATTATGGCAGCAAAATAATTCCATTATTCAAATACGTATGAAAATTGGGATAATTTCTCTGCAATATAAGAATTTTCCTCTAATCTAGATTTGGGCCCTGGAAAACCGTAAGGGTGGCAGTTAAAAATGTCATCAACCCTACGACATGTGATCGTAATCTTTTACCTAGAGTAGCTTATCTCATTGGGCGATTAAAAAAACAAAAACAAAACAAAAAACAGGTGAACTTCATCACATATTTCTTATGAAACACCTAACACTTCACTAGGATAGGATGATGATGTTGGAGAGGAAGATGATGCCCAAGAGCTCTAGGCATACTTACAGGTGGGGGAGGCTCCTCGTACTTGGGCATTTCAGCCGGCTGCTTCCTTGCGGGTCTCTCCTCTCTCTGTCGGTCATCCCTTCCAGGGGGTGTGCTTGGTTCCCCGTCTCTCCGTCTGTCACCCCGGCCGGCTCCTGGGCCCCCTTGATCCCCTGGGAATGGAAAGAAATTGGGGCTGTTCATTTTCGACTAATTTAATATTCAATTATTCGAATTTTTTTGACCGAATATTCAAATAATCAAAACTCACCGATCAAGTCTATTTTATGCGTCAGCTGCAACTGCATGCAGTGTCAATATAAAGTTCCACGCAAAGCACACCCGATCGATAGTTTTTGTATGCGCCTGTAGTATTATTATCATTACGGGTACGTATAACATCCTGATAACAAGAAACCAAACTCCAGCCTGCGTTTTTGCAGTAATTATTTTATAAGTGTCAAGGGCTTTACGAATGGGAACATTAAATTTCTGTCCACAGGGGTGAGATTGGCCAAAAATGAAAATTCCACGAAATCCACGAAAAATCCATGGGGATCCTAGATCAACATATAGTTTGTAGTTGCCTGAAGGCAACCCTTTAAAATATCTGTTTTTATTGGTCTATATCTACTTTTACAGGGTAAACGCACCTTTAGGACAACACCTCAGGAATTCTAGATTGCAAAAGATTCTTTAAAAATTCTGAAATCCCGACAAAAAATCCTGAAATCAGAAAAAATCCTGACAAATCTCACCCCTGTACTATGATAAGTGCCGAGGTGGAATAACGTGGCAAAACAAATTTCTGGTCACATAGTTGAAAAAGGGTCTTTATCCTACCTTGCTTTCTGGCGTAACCACCCCGTTGTTCACCGCGGCCTGCCGGCTTGCCATCTCGTTTCCAGGCATTCTCCCTCGGCGGTCCAGCATCCCTGTAATGTCTCCCGCTGTCCGAACCAGATGAATCATGCCTCCCCTCTGACTTGGGCCTGCTCTCGACATCCCGGGACGGTGGGGATGTTGTTGCCGAACCAGGGGGAGGTGAAGTGACCGTCTCGCTCCGTTTAGCCCAGGCGTTCTCCTTCGGCGGGGGTGCCGGGATGACATTTTGAAGACTGATGTCCTCTCGCGGTGACGTTGGGGTCTTTGGGGATTTGGGCGCCGCGGTGGAAGTGGGAGACAGGGGTTCCTCTTTGTGGAAAGCCGAGTCGTCCTCGTTCGATCGCTCACTCTCTCTTCTTGCAATAACTGCAGAAAAAGACATTAATGCCATAACTTAAATTTCTCTGTTCAAGACAACGGAAAATTGAATCCTCTTTACAATGAAGGAAATGCATGAACAGTGGAACGCCGCTATACCGAACACCGCTATACCGAACACCGCTATACCGAACACCGCTATACCGAACACCGCTATACCGAACACCGCTATACCGAACACCGCTATACCGAACACCGCTATAGAGAACACCGCTATACCGAACACCGCTATACCGAACACCGCTATACCGAACACCGCTATACCGAACACCGCTATAGAGAACACCGCTATACCGAACATTCGGCTATATTCCGAACACCATCCTTGGCTCCCAAATTTTGAGTACAAAATTTACCGAACATTGTTGTTGAAAAAAAGGCACCGGATTAAAAAAATGTACTGGGCATTTGGGCTGTTTGTAATTCCCAAACAGCCGCAGCTTTATGTTGAAGAGTGACAGGTGGCTATTATTTCCCCAAGGAATAGAAGGCAAAAGCCAACTGTTGCTTTAGAATTCAGGGCCCATATTCATAAAAGCCTGCTAAGCCCAGTTGGCAACTAAATTGGCCCCTAACTGCCAATTAAGCCTAGTTGGATACTAAGTGTTATTCATAAAATGCCGCTAAGCTTAGTGGACTTCTAAGTTGTCTGATAACTTTAGAGGTGATCTTGGGTACCTCTAAGTCACTAGTTGACAACTTAACCCTTCATTTGTATGTTTGACTCTGACGTGAAAACATGGCAAGACAGATTCTGCAACTGTTACGGTTGCATCGTGCAATGAGGAGGGAAAGAGTATTCAGAGACAGGCGTAATCCAATGGAGATTTTTACTGATGATGAATTGATCAAGAGATATCGATTTTCACGGGAAGGCATAATGTTTATAACGGATTTAATAGCGCCCCAGACTGATCATCCAACTAGACGTAATCAAGCACTACTTCCGTTTCAGCAGGTGCTGATTGCATTACAGTATTATGCTACAGAAACATTTCAAATGGTTGTTGGCGACCCATATTGTGTTTTGTGGTTTGGAACAATGCCAACTGCTAAGTTAACAACCAACTAAATCCTAGTTGACAACTACCTGGCACTGTCCCTAGCAGGGTTTTATGAATATGAAAATAGCAAGAAACTATGGAGCAGGCAACTAGGCATTTAGCAGCCTGCTAAGGCCTAGTTGGCTGCTAAGTTAGCAGGCTTTTATGAATATGGGCCCAGTAAGCTCAGAAAGTGTGAACATGTAATTACATAATTCAATTGCCGGCACATGTTTAAAGTCATCCTTAAACGTAGTGTACACGATTAGAAATCCTCCAATTTTTGTTTTACTGAATTATTACGAAATACCTTACTAGACTATAAGTTAATAATAGTCTCAAACATCCTGTGAAATGATGGCACCGGGTGTGCTGTCGTCAAGAAAAGTGGAAATATATATCGTGTTTCGGACGCGTTGGAAAACTGCCCTGTAGCGTTTAGTCAAGGCGCGCGTAGCTACCAGGACGAGTGGCGCGCCCCGGACATGCTGGCATTCAGGGCGCGTCACGTGTCCAGCTGATAGCCACGCGTGCCTTGACTAAAAACTATCATCCGCCCGACGGTTGAAAACGAGCGCTGTTTTTCTCTCGTTTTTTCGCCATCCAACAACGCAAAACTTTGAACAGGTCAGTGGAACGATATTTCCTATAAAATACTGACCCCCAAATCCGTCCATTTCTGAAAATTGCAACAATGACCAATCATGGAATATGCCACTATGTCAACAGAGCAAACTAATCCCTGCAAAATACAAAGATTACTTCAAATAAACCATCAAGCAAACCACAAGGGGATGGGATGGTATGGTATTCCGGAGGTCCCAGGTTCAAATCCTACTTGTCAGTTCTCTTTATTCACTTTTTAAATAAATAGTCCTGTTGCCCTCCGCGACTGACCCAACTAGTCACAAAAGTCGAGTCGCGTTTTTACAATTTTTTATTTTTAAAGGAATTTTCAAAATCTTGCGTTTTCCCGCACAAAATGAACAAGTTTGATTAAAATCATTGTCTTTAAACACAGCTACGATGGCACAATCGTGCATTTCGCCATCTCACTTTTAAATAAGCTTACTTTTTGCCTCCCGACTTCCAAGTTACACGACATGTAGTATTGTTTTGATGTTTTCATGGACGATATAAAAAACACCAAAAAAACGAAAACAAAAACGACCGACCCTACATCACGATTTTTTCCATTTAATTAAGGGCAACACAAGTTGTTGTTTTTTGGCCTAAATCAAACAATTTAATAAAGTCGCAGAACAAATTATTATCAACCCCATCCCTCATCCCCCCCCCCCCCACCCACCCTAAAAAAATTTTAAAAAATACTTACTTGGCCTCGGTCCCCCTTTGCCAGAACTGGAGCTACTATGTCTCGTTCTCCCTTCCCCTTCACTCTCCCGTCGAGGGCGCTCTGGCCTAGTGAAAGAAAATGAATCACGATTAGACAAACACTTTCTCATAGTCCGTCTCCCTGTCCTAACAATTTTCTTGACAACTCTTAGTAAATCGTACGCCAGGAAAATACCACCATTTCAAATAGATCATGGCACACAATGTCATCCGAGACAACGTTTTGCAAAGGCCAACTTCGATTCGCCTTCTCGACTGTGAAAGTCATAACCAGTTTTAGGGCTGTTCCGAATATACCGAATATTCGAACACCTTTTGCCGGTTCGAATATTCGAAAAAACATATATGCATGTAGAGTTAAGACTGATGCTATTTTAGTACAAAGGTTACGGAGCTTAGCAGTGTGAAATGCCGCATTTTTGTCCAAGGTAACTTTTTTGTGGCCAGTTGTTTTTGTTCCCGTCCGTAAAACCCTTGACACTTGTAAAATAAAAATATTCTTGCAAAAACGCAGGCTGAAGTTTGGTTTCTTATCAGAACGTTACGTACCGTTAATGATCGTGATACCACGGGCGCATGCACAAAACTGTTGATCGAGCAGTCCATAATATCGATCGCCGCAGGTAAAACACCGGCGTAACGGTGTGGCATGCAGTTGCAGCTGACACGTGAAAAACTTGATCGGCGATTATCAAATATTCAAATATTCGTTCAAACCCAGTTTTGAATAATCAAATCCTGAATTATTTGAAAATGAACAGCCCCTAGCGAGTTTTGTATATAATATGGCATTAAGCTTACTGGACGCAGATAAAGCTAGCATTTAAATAGAATCGCAGCTTGTCCTCACATACCAATACAAAATTCAACTCATTAGCAATGTTTGGGCTTCCAGTAATGTCCTAGTTTTAACCTTTGAAGACGAACAGAGCATACTGATCGAAACATCGAGATCATACTCCCACAACCAGCTCTTCAGAGCCAACATTTTCTCACAAAAGAACTATATCTTTCCATTGCTCAACCGCAAACCTACTTCCCTACTTTCACTCCTACCTTTCTCGTCGTACCATCGTCTCTCTATCCTTCTCCGATTTCATCTTCTCCTGCTCCTCTAGCCGTTTCTCACGCTCTAGTCTCTCTTCGATCGCCCGCTCCCGAGCAGCCGTGTCCACTGGCTTGGCTCCGCCAAAAATGGAGGACGACGTCCCTGCTGGCTTACTCGCACCTGGATCGCCGGGCTGTTCGGATCTCTTCGTCAAGACCAGCTTCTTACGTTCCCGGGGACCCTCTGTCAAAGATAGTTTTCTATTTTGTTACACAGGCGGGACACAAATGTTTTTTATAAACCCGAATCCTGCTTAATGCAACAATGTCCAATAGTGGGCACTTTCTGCTGAATTTGGTAGCTGTTGGATTTAGCGGGCTTTTACATTTTCTGTTGTCAGACTGTTAGAGTCAGGAGGGTTTCTAATGAAAACCTGAACTAAAGTGGTTATGGAAAAAAGTCAATGTCCAATCTGAACCTTCACTTATTTTAAAAGGTACCTTTCATTTTTGCAAAGTTTACTGGCCTCCTTTAACCCTAACCCCCTGGGCATTTCTACTAGGAAGTGTTCTCAACCTGTCAAAATCTAACACTGTGCAGTATACCTGTGGCACATTCTTCGGACAAATTGGGGCATCGCAGCTCTGTGTAAAGTAATGGTGCCAATAGGGTAATGACATTGGTGCCAAGGCGCTACAGTCCTGAACCCATCAAAATTCAACACAACCTGCTGTTGGAGTTTGTAAGGCTTGGGGTACTTTGGGTTAATGTACGAAACATCATCAGCAACCAATCAAATTTTGATTTGACTAACAGACCCTCAATGCAATGACCTCATTTTGATCAGTTGTGTCATAACGCTCATGTTTTCATTTTCACATCAGACGCAGGGAGTATTTGTTGTCTGTTTGTCAGTTTTATGTTACATTTATCCTTCAATCCGTGACAGTTTTATACGTTTTGCTACACCAGTCAATATCTATTTGTGGGTTTATTTCTGTTGTCAACCCTATAATTGTTCGTTTCCAAAAAGTCCATTTTCCCTTTCAGATAATCCTGAATCCTTTCCCCTTTGGTGAAAAATCTGTTTGTTTCGTAATGTATGTCATGTAGCTCTGGTCAACTGAAAAAAATGGTTAAGATAAATTGCTCACTGATAAATCTGTTCCGGAAGGATTCACTCATAAAACTTTTAATAGAGTTGAACATTTACAAATTTTTCATTTTAATTGTTGTCGTTTGTATCTCTTCAGTGCACACATGATGGAGTTTGCAAACAAAGCCGTATTCTGCACCAAAGGGGGAAATGATCTTAATTTCGTCCGTTTTTTTATCCGGCATCGTACCTTGTTCACCGTCTCCTTCTCTCGGACCTTCTCTCGGACCATCTCTTGCGAAGCCGCTATACGGTTGCCTACCCTCCCTCTCCCCTGCCGAGAAATAAATCACAGACAATAAGTTTTCAGATATCAAAATACTGCAGATTGTGCCAGAGAGGATAACACGAACGAGCTATCTTCCCCATAGACCAAGTTCCTTCATCATTCAAGCATAAATAACTGAAAGAGAAAAAATGACTGATTGCTTGCCGAATGGTCGTATTTTCCCTTTTTTTTTCTTTCTCCTTCATAAATTCATCTTTCCTGTGGTATAGAAATGAAAATCACATCTGGTTCTCTCTCGGTCCAACTTTTTCCCAACAGGAAACCTGTATTGCCACGCGAACAAATGCCACTGCATACAAAAGAACGCACAGGGGGAATTTGTTTATACTGTTCTTAAAATATTACAGGACCATTTTTGTTTTTAATTACTTGGATTACAGATCCGCAGCAGAACAAAATAGGACTTTGGGAAAAACTGTTAAAAATGAACACGAAACAGCAAGAAAATTTAATCGAATACCTTCCTTAGAAAAACGTAGGCCAAGCCTTTGCCCTTATTGAAGTTTAAAGAGATTCCTAATCTCTACGTTACATTTTTTTTTTTCTAAACAAGGGTTCCACCATCTGGAATTTTCGGGGTTTTTGTTGCCGCTACCTGCCCAATTTTGTGAGCCAAACAAAATTTGGGACCCAAGTATTAAAAAATATGGCCTAACAGAACCATTTGAAAGATCTAAAAATGCTCCTTTATTGGTACTTGTAGGAAGACAAAGTGTCAGAATTTGTCAGTTTTTGATG
This sequence comes from Hippasteria phrygiana, assembly GCA_037893225.1. Lineage (NCBI taxonomy): Eukaryota > Metazoa > Echinodermata > Asteroidea > Valvatida > Goniasteridae > Hippasteria > Hippasteria phrygiana. The sequence goes on from JAZGUH010000628.1 coordinate 961,152, forward strand.
CTTTTCGCGATCTACACTTATTGTAAGCAGCAGTTTACTCGACATTGGTATGAAAAAGAGTCAACGGTGTAGAAAGGGTCGACAGTATGAGGCTTACCGCAGACTACCTCCTCTTACCTCCTCTACCGCGATCCCTCTGTCCATAGCCGCCGTCTCGGGGTTCGGAATAGTTTTCAAACCCTCGTGACCTGCCAGCTCTATCCCCCCAGTCCCGATCACCCCCGAAGCCACGGTCCCTGTCTCCACCGAAACCACGATAATTATCAGCACGATCGCTGCCGAAACCACGATCCCTGTCACCGCCGAAGCCGCGGTCTCGATCCCTGTCGCCGCCGAAGCCGCGGTCTCGATCCCCGCCGAAACCTCGGTCTCGATCCCCGCCGAAACCTCGGTCTCGATCCCCGCCGAAACCTCGGTCTCGATCCCCGCCGAAACCTCGGTCTCGATCCCCGCCGAAACCTCGGTCTCGATCCCCGCCGAAACCTCGGTCTCGATCCCCGCCGAAACCTCGGTCTTCGTAACCCCGACTTCCTCCTCTGCTCTCAAAGGGACCGCCGGATGACTCAGCAGGAGTTTGGCGCCTCCAGTTGTCGTCATTGCTGCCACCGCTAGTACCAAACCCATCTACAGGCAGGGAATACGAAAAGTGTTTAAAACTCTACAGTACAACTAGGGCTGTTCATTTTCGAATAATTTAGTATTCGAATATTCGAAACTTGTGTTTGACCGAATATTCAAATATTCGATACTCGCCGATCAAGTTTTTCAGTGCATGCCGCACCGCTAAAAAAAAATTGCACGTAAAAGCACGCCGGTGTTTCACGTATGGCAATTGATATTATGGACCGTTCAAACGGCATTTGTTTGTATGCCCCTGTTGTATCAAGGGTTTTACGGACGGGAACAATAAAACAACTAGAAACTGGTGTTTGTGTACAAACACAGGGCTGTTTCGGGTGTTTTTGTTTTTTTTGTGGGAGTATGATTCTAATTCTTGATGAGATATCAATGGTAGATGAAACAAAATCTTGTTTTACATTCAAGCAATTACGTATCCTTAATCATAATTGTTTTGGAAATGTGAGCATACTTGCAGTTTGTGACCATGATGATGTCATTGTGATGTCACACATTTTGCACATTCATATGTAAGTACCTATCACCTAACAAATGTATTACAAATTGTTTTTTGAAATTAGCATGTAGGTTTGATGAGATATGGCTTTGGGGTTTAAAAACTTAAAAATTACTAGAAAATCGTATAATGATGTCATCATGACGTCATGTAATTTTTGTCAATAACGCCTGCTAGCATACCTACATATCACGTTTCAATTTCATTGGACTTGTAATTCTGTAGATATATGGCTTCGAAGAATCCACCTTTAAGATGACGTCACGTGACATGTGATGACATCATCATAATGTCATGTCAATTTTCATCTATAAACTTGCAGACGTACCTAGATATTACATTTCAACTTAATCGAACTTGTACTTTTGTTTATATGTGGCTTCAAAAACTGCCCCTTTAAGATGACGTCAGGTGACGTGTGATGAAGTCATCATAACGTCATGTCAATTTTCATCTATAAACCTGCTGGCCTACTTAGATATTACTTTTGAACTTAATCGGACTTGTGCTTTTGTAGACATATGGCTTCAAAAACTGCCCCTTTAAGATGACGTCACGTGACATGTGATGACATCAATTATGATAATGTCATGTCAATTTTCAGCTATAAACCTACTGGGCTACGTAGATATTACTTTCAACTTAATCGAATTTGTACTTTAGTATATATATGGCTTCAAAAACTGCCCCTTTAAGATGACGTCACGTGGCATGTCATGACGTCATCAAGAGGTAAAAGTTCGGCACACATTGTGAGCAGTTAGTCTAAGTGTCTGCCAAGTTTAAAAGTACCCAAAGTGCCGGTAAGAAAGAAAACGTGTACAAATGCTATAGGCAATAATCTAGCGAGTGCCCCTTTAAGATGACACCACGTGACATGTTATGACTTGATCATAACGTCATGTCAATTTTCATCTATAACACCAGGTGGCATACCTTACGTTCCAACTAAATCGGACTTGTACTTTTGTAGATATATGGCTTCGAAAAATGCCCCTTTAAGATGACGTCACGTGACATGTGATGACGTCATCAGGACGTAAAAGTTCGGCACACATTGTGAGCAGTTGGGATAAGTGTCTGCCAAGTTTAAAAGTAGCCAATGTGGCCGGTAAGAAAGTAAACGTTTACAAATGCTATGGGCAATATTCTATCGACTTGAAAAAAGAATTTTTTTATGACGTCATCATGACGTCACACAATTTTCGCTTTTTAGGGCATATCTTTGAGACATACCAAAGCTATAACAAAAAGAATTTTGAAAATATCTTGTTTTGTTCGCTAGATATAGTGAAAAGAATGTTACGATTATAAAACTTCAAGAATTCAGCGACTTGAAAAAAGACTACAAATCAACCCTTTTTATAAACAGCATGCACATTTAAGCCATGGTTATCAGCCCTTCCCAGAATTCCTTTGTGTTATATTGAATTTGGTCTACATTTTGAAATGGCTCCTATTTCTTACTTGAGTGAGCCACGATCACGAAATTTTGGAATTAGGTACAGGAAAATTCAATGTATACATTTTTGTAATCAGATTGACCCTTACATGCGTTTAAAAAAAAAAATATTGTTGATGACGTCATCATGACGTCACACAATTTTCGCCATTTAGGGCATATCTTTGAGACATACCAAAGCTGTAACAAAAATAATTTTGAAAATATCTTGTTTTGTTCGCTAGATATATTGAAAAGAATGTTACGATTTTAAAACTTAAAAAATTCAGCGACTTGAAAAAAGACTAGAAATCAACCCTTTTATAAACAGCAAGCTCATAATAGCCATGGTTATCAGCCCGTCCCAGAATTCCTTTGTGTTATATTGAATTTGGTCTAAATTTTGAAATGGCTGTTATTTCTTACTTGAGTGAGCCACGATCATGAAATTTTGGAATTGGGTACAGGAAAATACAATATATACATTTTTGTTATCGGATTGACCCTTACATGCGTTAACAAAAAAACACATTTTTGATGACGTCATCATGACGTCACACAATTTTCGCAATTTAGGGCATATCTTTGAGACATACCAAAGCTATAAGAAAAAGAATTTTGAAAATATCTTGTTTTGTTCGCTAGATATAATTTAATGAATGTTACGATTTTCAAAATTCAAAAATTCATAAAAAATCACGTGATGACGTCATCATGACGTAAAAGTTCGGCATGCATCCTGAGAAGTTGGTCTAAGTGTCTGCTAAGTTTAAATGCAATCGGTTGCTTAAAAGTAGCCAAAGTGCCTGGCAGAACGAAAACGTGTACAAAGTCTATGGGCAAAAAGTCTGAAAAAGAAGCAAAAAAAAACTAGACATGTTATGTGTTTGTCCCGTGGACAAACACAGGGCTGTTTCGTGTTTTTTTTATTGTGTTAGTTAGTCAAATGTTTATACAATAATTAACGTTATTGGATGTGTGAAGGATTGGTTTAAAGAAAGAAATCGAGTACAAATGTTATGGGGAATAGTGTAGCGAATGCCCCTTTAAAATGACATCACGTGACATGTGATCACTTCATAACGTCAAGTCAATGTTCACCTATAACACCCGGTGGCATACCTAGATACATGTTTCAACTTAATCGGACTTGTACTTTTGTAGATATATGGCTTTGAAAAATGCCTCTTTAAGATGACGTCACGTGACATGTGATGATGTCATCATGACGTAAAAGTTCGACACACATTCTGAGCAGTTGGTCTAAGTGTCTGCCAATTTGAAAAGTACCCAAAGTGCCAATAAGAAAAAAGTGTACAAATGCTATGGGCAATAGTCTAGCGAATGCTCCTTTAAGATGACATCACGTGACATGTGATGTCATCATAACGTTATGTCAACTTTCATCTATAACACACCGTGTAGCATACTTAGATATTACGTTTCAACTTAATCGGACTTGTACTTGTGTAGATACACAATGTATGGCTACGAAAAATGCCCCTTTAAGATGACGTCAAGTTGACATGTGATGACGTCATCATGACATAAAAGTTCGACACACATTCTGAGCAATTCTGCCAATTTTAAAAGTACCCAAAGTGCCAGTAAGAAAAAAACATGTACAAATGCAATATAGTCTAGCGAATGCCCCTTTAAGATGACATCACGTGACATGTGATGACATCATGATAATGTCATGTCAATTTCCATCTATAAACCTACTGGCCTACCTAGATATTACGTTTCAACTTAATTGAACTTGTACTTTTGTTGATATATGGCTTCCAAAACTGCCCCTTTAAGATGACGTCACGTGACATGTGATGACGTCGTCCTATTGTCATGTTTATTTTCATCTATGAACCTGCAGACCTACCTGGATATTACATTTCAACTTAATCGAATTTGTACTTTTGTAGATATATGGCTTCAAAACTGCCCCTTTAAGATGACGTCACGTGACATGTGATGACATCAATCATGATAATGTCATGTCAATTTTCAGCTATAAACCTACTGGGCTACCTAGATATTACTTTTCAACTTAATCGAACTTGTACTTTTGTAGATATATAGCTTCAAAAACTGCCCCTTTAAGATGACGTCACGTGGCATGTGATGACGTCATCATGTATGTCTGTAATTCAAAAAGAATGTTATAAGACGCCTGATTGTTTGTGTGCTTTTCACTGAATGCACTTGTTAAATACAACTTTTTCTCTTCAACATTTTGTTTTCAGCCTTGTATTGGAGTAACTTGCCTCTCAAATTTGAATCTTTATTAATATTATGTGATATGTTCTTGATAAAAATGCATGTTGACATTGTGGCACGTAGGAAGCAATAAAAAGAATTCTTTGAAAACAAGACCTTTGAATGAAGAGAGTTATTTAATGAAGTCTTACTGGTATATTTTTATTACAGTATATAATTGAAAGAAAATACGGTCTTATTAACCCTAATAGTCCTGAATTCTCAAATTTTAATATGATTTTCCACACACCCTAGGGAGGTACAGTTAAATGCAAAGAAAGTCCGACATAATCTTGCTGGTCAAAAGTTTCTCTGCCACAATTGACAAACCTGTCAACTTTTTAGCGCAAGAGGGCGGTAGTACTTACAAAAATACTCCTCTGGTTGTGTTTAGTGAATTGTAGAGGGCAGCATACGAGTTTACTGGTAAAAATTCATTCACGGATTTTGTCCGGTGGCGCCTAGCACTGTATACCAAACTTAACTAACAATTTAAGGCAAACAAACACATAGAGCGGTGGGTGAGACCGAAGCATACCCCCTGTAGTGTTTGAAGACGGAAAACCAGAAATTAACGCAACACACCTTAAAGAATGCACGGCTGAAACAAACTTTATTTGAGCAGTAGAAAATCACAGAACGCATTTGTTTTAATACATTGGGAATTATAAACTGGAAATTAAATGTAAGGTAATCCAAATGACGATTGAGACAACATTTACTTGAGTGGAACAAAATACAACAATTATTTTTGAAAATTATGTTAAATCCTCCCAAATCACAGAACGCAAAACTTGTTTACCTATGACGTAAAAAACATATTTCAAAAAGAATTACAATAAGAATTTGGAAAGAATGTTATAAGACGCATGATTGTTTCTGTGCTTTTCACTGAATGCACTTGTTAAATACACAACTTTTTCTCTTCAACATTTTGTTTTCAGGCTTGTATTGGAGTAACTTGCCTCTCAAATTTGAATCTTTATTAATATTATGTGATATGTTCTTGATAAAAATGCATGTTGACATTGTGGCACGTAGGAAGCAATAAAAAGAATTCTTTGAAAACAAGACCTTTGAATAAAGAGAGTTATTTAATGAAGTCTTACTAGTATATTTTTATTACAGTATATAATTGAAAGAAAATACGGTCTTATTAACCCTAATAGTCCTGAATTCTCCAATTGTAATATGATTTTCCACACACCCTAGGGAGGTACAGTTAAATGCAAGGAAAGTTCGACATAATCTTACTGGTCAAAAGTTTCTCTGCCACAATTGACAAACCTGTCAACTTTTTAGCGCAAGAGGGCGGTAGTACTTAAAAAAATACTCCTCTGGTTGTGTTTAGTGAACTGTAGAGGGCAGCATACGAGTTTACTGGTAAAAATTCATTCACGGATTTTGTCCGGTGGCGCCTAGCACTGTATACCAAACTTAACTAACAATTTAAGGCAAACACACACATAGAGCGGTGGGTGAGAGCGAAGCATAACCCATGTAGTGTTTGAAAACGGAAAACCAGTAATTAACGCAACACACCTTAAAGAATAGACGGCTGAAACAAACTTTATTTGAGCAGTAGAAAATCACAGAACGCATTTTTTTTAATACATTGGGAATTATAAACTGGAAATTAAAAGTAAGGTAATCCAAAATACGATTGAGACAACATTTACTTGAGTGGAACAAAATACAACAACTATTTTTGAAAATTATGTTAAATCCTCCCAAATCACAGAACGTAAAACTTGTTTACCTAAACAACCTATTTCAAAAAGAATTACAATAAGAATTTCGAAATTAGCATGTTCAGTTGATGAGATAGGCCTTATAGCTTAAAGATTCAAAAGTAAAACAATTACTCTAAAATCATATGATGACGTCACCACAACGTCGCATCAATTTTCATATATAACACATGCCGGCCTACAAGCATTCCTGACACAAAATTGTTTAAGATAATCTACTGGGCTACCTAGATATTACTTTTCAACTTAATCTGACTTCTACTTCGGTAAAAATATGGCTTCGAAAAATGCCCCTTTCAGATGACGTCACGTGGCATGTGATGACGTCATCATGACGTAAAAGTTCGGCACATATTGTGAGCAGTTGGGGTAAGTGTCTGCCAAGTTTAAAAGTAGCCAAACTGGCCGGTAAGAAAGAAAACGTTTACAAATGCTATGGGCAATAATCTAGCGAGTGCCCCTTTAAGATGACACCACGTGACATGTTATGACTTGATCATAACGTCATGTCAATGTTCATCTATAACACCCGGTGGCATACCTAGATATTACGTTCCAACTTAATCGGTCTTGTACTTTTTGTGTGACGATATGGCTTCGAAAAATGCCCCTTTAAGATGACGTCACGTGACATGTGATGACGTCATCATGACGTAAAGGTTCGGCACACATTGTGAGCAGTTGGGGTAAGTGTCTGCCAAGTTTAAAAGTAGCCAAAGTGGCCGGTAAGAAAGAAAAAGTTTACAAATGCTATGGGCAATATTCTAGCGACTTAAAAAAAAGAATTTTTTTATGACGTCATCATGACGTCACACAATTTTCGCCATTTAGGGCATATCTTTGAGACATACCAAAGCTGTAACAAAAATAATTTTGAAAATATCTTGTTTTGTTCGCTAGATATATTGAAAAGAATGTTACGATTTTAAAACTTCAAAAATTCAGCGACTTGAAAAAAGACTAGAAATCAACCCCGTTTATAAACAGCAAGCTCATAATAGCCATGGTTATCAGCCCGTCCCAGAATTCCTTTGTGTTATATTGAATTTGGTCTAAATTTTGAAATGGCTGTCATTTCTTACTTGAGTGAGCCACGATCATGAAATTTTGGAATTGGGTACAGAAAAATACAATGTATACATTTTTGTAATCGGATTGACCCTTACATGCGTTAAAAAAAAAAAGATTTGTTGATGACGTCATCATGACGTCACACAATTTTCGCTTTTTAGGGCATATCTTTGAGACATACCAAAGCTGTAACAAAAATAATTTTGAAAATATCTTGTTTTGTTCGCTAGATATATTGAAAAGAATGTTACGATTTTAATACTTCAAAAATTTGGCGACTTGAAAAAAGACTAGAAATCAACCCTTTTATAAACAGCAAGCACATAATACCCATGGTTATCAGCCCTTCCCAGAATTCCTTTGTGTTATATTGAATTTGGTCTAAATTTTGAAATGGCTCCTATTTCATACTTGAGTGAGCCACGATCATGAAATTTTGGAATTGGGTACAGGAAAATTCAATATATACATTTTTGTAATCGGATTGACCCTTACATGCGTTAACAAAAAAACACATTTTTGATGACGTCATCATGACGTCACACAATTTTCGCAATTTAGGGCATATCTTTGAGACATACCAAAGCCATAAGAAAAAGAATTTTGAAAATATCTTATTTGGTTCGCTAGATATAATTTAATGAATGTTACGATTTTCAAAATTCAAAAATTCATAAAAAATTACGTGATGACGTCATCATGACGTAAAAGTTCGGCATGCATCCTGAGCAGTTGGTCTAAGTGTCTGTTAAATTTAAAGGCAATCGGCTGCATAAAAGTAGCCAAAGTGCCTGGCAGAAAGAAAACGTGTACAAATGCTATGGGCAAAAAGTCTGAAAAAGAAAAAAAAAAAAAAAAAAAAAAAAAAAAGAAAAAAAAAAAAATCTTAACGAAAACAAGGGCTGTTTCGAAAAACTTTCGAAACAGCCAAAAAAACTAGAGGCAAGTGTTTGTGGACAAACACAGGGCTGTTTCTAATTTTTTTATTGTTAGTTTGGATGTCAAATGTGTATGCAATATTTAAAGTTGTTTGTTTGTTAACAATGACGGAGGGATGAAGATGTTGTTATTGGATGTGTGAAGGATTGGTTTAAAAAAGGAATCGTGTACAAATGCTATGGGAAATAGCCTAGCGAATGCCCCTTTAAGATGACATCACATAACATGTAATGACTTCATCATAACGTCATGTCAATTTTCATCTATGACACCGGGTGGCATACCTAAATAGTGTGTTTCAACTGAATCGGACTTGTACATTTGTAGATATATGGCTTCGAAAAATGCCCCTTTAAGATGACGTCACGTGACATGTAATGACGTCATCATGACGTAAAAGTTAGGCACACATTCTGAGCAGTTGGGGTAAGTGTCTGCCAAGTTTAAAAGTAGCCAAACTGGCCGGTAAGAAAGAAAACGTTTACAAATGCTATGGGCAATAATCTAGCGAGTGCCCCTTTAAGATGACACCACGTGACATGTTATGACTTGATCATAACGTCATGTCAATGTTCATCTATAACACCCGGTGGCATACCTAGATATTACGTTCCAACTTAATCGGACTTGTACTTTTGTAGATATATGGCTTCGAAAAATGCCCCTTTAAGATGACGTCACGTGACATGTGATGACGTCATCATGACGTAAAAGTTCGGCACACATTGTGAGCAGTTGGTGTAAGTGTCTGCCAAGTTTAAAAGTAGCCAAAGTGGCCGGTAAGAAAGAAAAAGTTTACAAATGCTATGTGCAATATTCTAGCGACTTGAAAAAAGAATTTTTTTCATGACGTCATCATGACGTCACACAATTTGCGCTTTTTAGGGCATATCTTTGAGACATACCAAAGCTATAACAAAAAGAATTTTGAAAATATCTTGTTTTGTTCGCTAGATATATTGAAAAGAATGTTACGATTCTAAAACTTCAAAAATTTAGCGACTTGAAAAAAGACTAGAAATCAACCCGTTTTATAAACAGCAAGCACATAATACCCATGGTTATCAGCCCTTCCCAGAATTCCTTTGTGTTATATTGAATTTGGTCTAAATTTTGAAATGGCTCCTATTTCACACTTGAGTGAGCCACGATCATGAAATTTTGGAATTAGGTACAGGAAAATTCAACGAATACATTTTTGTAATCGGATTGATCCTGACATGCGTTTAAAAAAAAAAGATTTGTTGATGACGTCATCATGACGTCACACAATTTTCGCCTTTTAGGGCATATCTTTGAGACATACCAAAGCTATAACAAAAAGAATTTTGAAAATATCTTGTTTTGTTCGCTAGATATATTGAAAAGAATGTTACGATTTTAATACTTCAAAAATTCAGCGACTTGAAAAAAGACTAGAAATCAACCCCTTTTATAAACATCAAGCACATAATAGCCATGGTTATCTGCCCGTCCCAGAATTCCTTTGTGTTATATTGAATTTGGTCTAAATTTTGAAATGGCTGTCATTTCTTACTTGAGTGAGCCACGATCATGAAATTTTGGAATTGGGTACAGGAAAATTCAATATATACATTTTTGTAATCGGATTGACCCTTACATGCGTTAACAAAAAAACACATTTTTGATGACGTCATCATGACGTCACAGAATTTTCGCAATTTAGGGCATATCTTTGAGACATACCAAAGCTATAAGAAAAAGAATTTTTAAAATATCTTGTTTTGTTCGCTAGATATAATTTAATGAATGTTACGATTTTCAAAATTCAAAAATTCATAAAAAATCACGTGATGACGTCATCATGACGTAAAAGTTCGGCATACATCCTGAGCAGTTGGTCTAAGTGTCTGTTAAGTTTAAAGGCAATCGGCTGCATAAAAGTAGCCAAAGTGCCTGGCAGAACGAAAACGTGTACAAAGTCTATGGGCAAAAAGTCTGAAAAAGAAGCAAAAAAAAAAAAAACTAGAGGCATGAGGTTGGTGTTTGTGGACAAACACAGGGCTGTTTCGTTTTTGTTTTTTTTAGTTTGGATGTGAATGTGAATACAATAATTTAAGTTTGTCAAACAATCGCGCTGCTGCCAGTTTTCTTTGGTAATTTTGAAATTAATTAAAGTTGTTTGTAGTAGTAACATGTGATGACGTCATCATAACGTCACATAAATGTTCATCTATAAACTTGCTGACCTACCTAGATATTACTTTTCAACTTAATCGGACTTATAATTTTGTTTATATATGGCTTCATAAACAGCCCCTTTAAGATGACGTCACGTGACATGTGATGACGTCATCATAATGTCAAGTCACTTATCATATATAAACCTATATGTACTGGGCTACCTAGATATTACTTTTCAACTTAATCGGACTGATACTTTTGTTTATATGGCCTTAAAAACTGCCCCTTTAAGATGACGTCACGTGACATGTGATGACGTCATCATAATGTCAATTCAATTTTCATATATAAACCTATATGTACTGGGCTACCTAGATATTACTTTTCAACTTAATCGGACTTATACTTTTGTTTATATATGGCTCCAAAAACTGTCCCTTTAAGATGACGTCATGTGGCATGTGATGACGTCATCATGTCATGTCAATTTTCATCTATAAACCTACTGGGCTACCTAGGTATTATTTTTCTACTTAATCGGACTTGTACTTTTGTTTATATATGGCTTCAAAAACTGCCCCTTTAAAATGACGTTAAGGACATGTGATGACGTCATCATAATGTCAAGTCAAATTTCATCTAAAAACCTACTGGGCTACCTAGGTATTATTTTTCAACTTAATCGGACTTGTACTTTTGTTTATATATGGCTTCGAAAAATGCCCCTTTAAGATGACGTCACGTGACATGTGATGACGTCATCATGACGTAAACGTTCGGCACACATTGTGAGCAGTTGGGGTAAGTGTCTGCCAAGTTTAAAAGTAGCCAAAGTGGCCGGTAAGAAAGAAAACGTTTACAAATGCTATGGGCAATATTCTAGCGACTTGAAAAAAATATTTTTGTTATGACGTCATCATGACGTCACACAATTGTCGCTTTTTAGGGCATATCTTTGAGACATACCAAAGCTATAACAAAAAGCATTTTGAAAATATCTTGTTTTGTTCGCTAGATATATTGAAAAGAATGTTATGATTGAAATTTTATATAATTTAGCGACTTGAAAAAAGACTACAAATCAACCCTTTTTATAAACAGCATGCACATTTAAGCCATGGTTATCAGCCCTTCCCAGAATTCCTTTGTGTTATATTGAATTTGGTCTAAATTTTGAAATGGCTGTTATTTCTTACTTGAGTGAGCCACGATCATGAAATTTTGGAATTGGGTACAGCAAAATTCAATATATACATTTTTGTAATCAGATTGACCCTTACATGCGTTAAAAAAAAAAGCATTTTTGATGACGTCATCATGACGTCACACAATTTTCGCTTTTTAAGGCATATCTTTGAGACATACCAAAGCTATAAGAAAAAGAATTTTGAAAATATCTTGTTTTGTTCGCTAGATATAATTTAATGAATGTTACGATTTTCAAAATTCAAAAATTCATAAAAAATCACGTGATGACGTCATCATGACGTAAAAGTTCGGCACACATTCTGAGCAGTTGGTCTAAGTGTCTGTTAAGTTTAAAGGCAATCGGCTGCATAAAAGTAGCCAAAGTCCCTGGCAGAAAGAAATCGTGTACAAAGTCTATGGGCAAAAGTCTGAAAAAGAAAAAAAAAAAAAAAAGAAAAAAAAAAAAATCTTAACGAAAACAAGGGCTGTTTCGAAAAACTTTCGAAACAGCCAAAAAAAAGAAAAAAAAAAAAAACTTAACGAAAACAAGGGCTGTTTCGTAAAACTACGAAACAGCCAAAAAAAAAGAAAAAAAAAAAAATCTTAACGAAAACAAGGGCTGTTTCGAAAAACTTTCGAAACAGCCAAAAATGCGGCATTTGACACTACTAAGCACCGTAACTTCTCTACTAAAATACAGGGATGCCAGTCAGACTTCTCTTCAGGGCCTGAAATTATAGCCAAGATGAATGGATATACAGTCAAATTTTGAAAATGTACAGGATTTCAAATTTTGTAAAAGCCTGAAATCAGGCAATTGCCTGAAGACTGACAACCCCGAAAATAGCATCAGAGTTGTATCTGTACGTGCATACAGGGACGGATCTAGGTTTTAACTAAGGGGGGGGGGGGGGGTTACCTGAGGTGATTGGCCTACACACCCCAGCGTGCCGAAGGCACGCCTTGCTAGGGGGGTCCGGGGCATAAAACCCGTACAGCCCAAGGGGGGGTTTAAACCCCCAAACCCCCCCCCCCCCCCCCCCCCCCCCCCGTAGATCCGCCACTGGCATATATATCTTTTTGAATATTCGAACTGGCAAAATGGTATTCGAATATTCGCTTGGCGATCGAATATCGAATATTCGGTATATTCGGGACAGCCCTACACACAACGTCGCTGTAACGAACACCGCTACACCAAACATTTGGCTATAACGAACATCCTCTTTGGCTCTCAAATTGATGCAGTCAATACATACCATTATTCACTATAAGGAACACCACTATGTCAAACATTTGGCTATAATGAACATCCTCTTTGGCTCTCAAATTGATGTATTCAATACATACCATTATTCACTATAACGAACACCGCTATACCAAACATTTGGCTATAATGAACATCCTCTTTGGCTCTCAAATTGATGTATTCAACACATACCATTATTCACTATAACGAACACCGCTATACTGAACATTTGGCTATAACGAACATCCTCTTTGGCTCTCAAATTGATGCAGTCAATACATACTATTATAACGACTACTTTATTGAAAAAATTTTTGTTTGGTATAGTGGCGTTCTCCTGTACAGGTAGACTAAAGTAGACTGTAGATCTCAATAAGTCTGTTCGGTATCTCAAAGGTCAAAGGTTATTCGGGATAAAAATTGCTGACGTAATGTCACGCCATGTTACGCAAACACCCATTTTGATTGAATTTAACACGTGCGCGTTGTGCGACCACCTTTTGCGTTCACACGCACGTCAGATCACATGGGTCACTGAGGATAAAATGTCATTGTGCACATGCGCAGTTGAAATACCGAACTGGCTTATTAACCATTAATGTCTAAGCATTTAAGCACTTTCTTTTGTGCTGTAACTTTCGAGGTACCATTTTAAAACTTTCCACAAGTAAATTTTCAGGTAATAACACTCATTTTGGAACAAATAAATGTTCGAATGACTAACCTCCAAAACCACTAAACATTAGCAACTGTATTAAAACAAGATTAAGACAAATGATTTTCCACATTTAGATATTCACACAGTAAATCAATTTTTCGAGAAGTACTTACCATCTCGCCTTCCACCAAACGACCCTGCCAGGAGGGAAAAACAGATTGATTTATGGAATTTGTTTTTAGCAGGGCATTGTAAACACTCGGAATTTAAGCAATCCTTGCTTTTAAATCTTTGCAGTGACAAGGTTTTCCTCGCTACACTCTTACTATAATTCCAGGAATCTGTGCGTATGTGTGTCTGTCCGTAATTCGATTATCTCCAGAACCGGGCACTGTATGAAGTTGAAAATTATTGCTTAGGACCCAAGCATGTGCAGTGTCAAGTTTAAAGTTGTTTGGATGAGCGGTTCTCAAAAAAGCTGCAAAAAAGCAGCAATACCGGAGGCCTAGACCTGCAAACGTGGCAGTATAGACCGCCACGCACTGCTGCACATTTTGAACGGGCACTGCACTGTACTGTACTGTACTGCCACGGGTATAGACCACCACGCATGCAATGGGGCGTGATCTAATATGCAAATTAGACGCATGCGCATCAGTGTTACAAAACCAGTTCTTCCCAAGAAACTCACTTCCAAAGCTGTGATACACGTGTGGCATGGAAACATACACCCGTGGCTTTTTTTTTTTTTTACGAAAGCCAAGCGATTTGTCCGTTTCGAACAGGCACATTTTGAACGGGCACTGCAGTAGTCTACAGGCTAATGAACCAAATCGATGTTACCATCGTTTGTCCTTCGGTCAAAGCCATAGCCCTTGTCCTGATCACCGTATCTACCATAACTCGACCTGTCCCGATTACGGTCCGAGTATCTATTGCCTCGTCGCTCCTCCCCTGCAAAGGAAAACGGACTTCCTCAGTCAGAGGTCACTCACTGAGCGAAGTAATCTCCCACTCGTAGAGCACGGCAGTCTCACTCTTAGGAGACAGCACAAGGAAGGCTGTTTTACTAGCGCTACGCAACAGGACCAGACAATATTCCTTCCCTGACCCCTCGGCCACGTACTGACACAAGTACAACCATGACATTTTGGCCGCCTTTCAGCCGAGCCATGATCGGGGTATTGACAGCAGAGCCTGCCATCTGTAATATTCCCCTGCGGGCTTGCAGGAAGGTTTATTCGTTACTTATTTTGAAGACAGCGGTCACGAAACTCATTCCAAAGTCATCTTCTCCCTAATAAAATGCTGGCTAAAGTAAGGCACATGTATATAATGGACAAAGCTTGTTTTGACACACCAAAGTCAAGCTTCGTACTGCACATGATGTACGTGACCAATGTCTGATTGAATGTGTTAAAAAATGAACATTCACATTGCAAGTGTTCAACGCGAGATATGGTGCCAAAAAGCCAAAATGCCAAAATTTCACATTCACCATATTTAATGAATACCGACACCTCTACAAAAAAACTCACCGAGCAAGAAAAAAAAAAATCGGGAACTTTTAGTTACCTCTTCCAAAGACGGAGCTTCCGTCATTACTCTTAACTCTCCAATCACTGTTTGTGCGGTCATCTTTTCCATCTGAAATAATTACACCATTTTAATATTACAAACAATTAATATTCAAGAATCACTGATTCAAATATATAAATATATCCATGCAAGTGATTGGGTAGTTACAAAACAAAAAAACAAAAAACAAAAAAATTATGTAATAAAATCAACACCATCTTACCTTGATGTCCCTGGCCTGCAAGGTCCACTCGAATACGTCTGTTCCGAATCGTCTACGGGAAAAAAATGGTTACAATTGACATAGCTCTATATTATGATTACAGAAAAATCATTCAATTTTTAATTAATCACTGCACTGTCCACTATTTCTTTCTTTTTTTCAATATTCAATCAAGTTCGTTATTGACAAGGGGCTTTTTAAATGTCAAAAAAAGATTTGATCAGTGATTTTCATCCCAAGTGAAAATTAAAATATTCAGATCAAGGGTGACTCCCGATGCCTTTTTCCTGAATGCCATTTGTCATCAACACTTATACAAGCCTAGGGTAGCGGTTGAGGTGACATTCAAGAGCAGTAAATCTTACTGAAAGCGGAAGACTTTACTCTGGTGTTAACTTCCAGCGAGCAATGAAAAAAAAAAGACCATTTGTTACAGTTGTCGGATCTTGCTGCATTGAGAATGCTTCCCACATTAAAACCTGATGGATGAAATTTTATTGAACTGGAAATCTTGCCAAACTGCTGATTGGGGTTCCAGTTAACCAGTTCACGCCGGGATTATTTTTCAAGAGCCTGGGGTGCCAGACGGGTTCAGGCCTTTATCTGCGGGTAGCACACACCCTGGCCTCGCTCACTGCGAGCCGGTCGCTGACAGATATTTCCGCTGGACCCTTGCCTCGCTGAGTGCGTGTATACACGTCATCCGACGCGAACTGGTTAACCCATACCTTCTCAAATCCTCCAAAATCCTCTTTGCCAAATGGAAGAAATCGGAGGATTGCGTGTCTTTAAAAGTTGAAGCATCGGTGGATTTTGCAGGATTGAGGGCATTAGAGGATTTTGCCTCTGGAGGAAAATGGAGGATCCAGGTCATCATGTCCAATCTGATGCTGGATGATTTTAGAGGATTGAGGTTACTGGGGTGTTTACAAAAACTCCCTGGAGGTTTTTTGCAGGATTCATGGGCGAGATTGGCCAAAAATGAAAAATCCATGAAAAAACCATGAGGACCCCAGATCAACATATAGTTTGTATTTGCCTCAAGGCACCCCCCTTAAAGAGGAAAGAAAACCAAGTTGCATTTTTCCGCTTTATTGGCTTTTCTGAGAGCTTGTATATTCTTCTGACCGAATACAAATTGGTAAAGAACGATTAAAATTTATTTCATTGAAAAAGAAAATGACTAAAATTGCCCCTTGGAGTGAGCGTTTGGTCTCAATTCCTGCAAAGGTCATTAAGGATGCAAATGTATGCATATGACCTTATGACGCGTGTGCGCTTACTTGGCCTCAGTGGACCAGCAGCGCGGCCACTGCACCACGTCTGCAGCGTGTTGGCACTATCATCCACGTGTGTGTTATGACATTTTCGTCGTCAGCTGGTCGTACTTTCTTGGAAATTGTTGCCGAATTCACGGCCTTCCTAGCTTACTTTTGGAGTTATTCAGAGCTCGAATGTATTACAGTTGATAAGTATTATGCAGCTCAAAATCTTCAGAATCTACGCTATACTCCTCCCACGAGCCATAAGATTCTGCCATTATTCCAGAGCGAAAATGTTGTCCACGGCGACCCGGTGTCATAAAAGTACGTGTACATCTGTACATATCGCGACGTCACTGTGATGTTTTCATTTCATTGAAAATGAATTAAACTGTTGCAAACTGCTGACTGACTGAATGGACCTGAAATATACGAATCGAAAAATTTGCTGGCCTCACGTTTCGAACTTAAGCAAGTTCTTTCTCAAAGGCAAATGCCTTTGAGAAAGAACTTGCTTAAGTTGGAAACATCAGGCCAGCTAATTTTTTGATTCATTTCATTGAGACAGATACAATGCAGTTACCAGACTATGTTTGCGGCGCACACACAAATCCATCCACATTTCCGCGTTTTTGCATCCCTGTGGAGACATGGCATTGTTCTCCCCTTTGTCCCTGTACTTAAGCAAACCCCCATAGACCATTCACTGGTAAACGTATCTTGACCTCGAATAGCACATAATGGTCAGGTTACCAGTTGTGTGGGGTTGAGCAGCGCTACTCAAATCAAAGGCTAAGTGAATTCCCCCCATATCCGGCACCATTTGTCCACAGGGTACGGTATATCTCTCCATCCACACAAATTCTAAACCCAAATTTCAGGTCAAAATATGGATGAATAAGACACGAGTAAGCTTCCTGCTCCACAACGACCCCATTAACAAAAAAATGAAAAACTCATCAGTGCAACGTTCATGCAATAATGCACCGCCAGGAACATTAAAAATAGGACAAAACCAACACATAGTACACACACATGCACGCATAGAAACACAATGGGCACTCGCATAGTGACGTCATCTATCTCTACGCAGCTACGTCACACGATTGGATTGTAAACACGCGGTTGACCCTGAGCTTTTCTGATTCTGAGCGAAAGAGACTCCAAAGTAAAACTTCTCTAAAATTGCCAAATCCATGCATAAACTCTTCAAACCTAACTTTGTTAGGTTTGGGGAGGCATAAGCTCTTTCAGAAAAGCCACTAAAGTGGAAAAATGCAAATTGGTTTTCTTTCCTCTTTAAAATATCGGTTTTTATTGGTCTATATCTACTTTTACAGGTAAAACACCTTTAAGGACAACACCTCAGGAATTCCAGATTGCAAAAGAGATTCTTTCAAAATTCTGAAATCCCGACAGAAAATCCCGACAAATCCCACCCCTAGATTTTGGAGGATTCAGGTTATAGTTTGAACACTTTGAAATCATAGGATATTGGAGAATTCAGGTTACATGTAGGAAAAACTTATGTAAGGAGTTAGGGTTAATAATCAGCTTTGCCTTAAAAATTCAGTCTGGTGTATTTTTCTTTTTTTTCTTTCTGTGGTCCAAGTGAGCTTACCTGGTCATTGAGAGCCAGTGCGGCCATGAGCGACTCCATGTCTTCTACCTCTGCATATCCAAAACCTTTCAGCCTATCACCTTCTCTGGGTAAACGCACCTGGCTAACCTAGAATTCATCAATAGAAGAATCAATCTATTAGACCATTGCAAAAAAAACAAAAAAACAAAAAAACATGCAATTGCAACTCATCTCAGACTCCTTTTCCCTATTATTGGTTAAACCCTCTCACGTGACCGGCCACTCTTCTACTTACCTTCACTTAGGCATGTGCAATACTACCAACGAGTCCGTATTTCAAACTGACCGAACTCAAGCTATAACCGCAAAGAGAAAACAAATTATCTGTCACTATGAGCTTTGGACGTACATTGCAATTTATGAGGAAGGTAGTGATGTCACATTCATCAGCATCAAAGGGGATGTTCCCCAAGTAGACGGTGTAGGGTGGACTTTGTGGCAGCTTGGAGAGGTCAATTTCAGACGGCTGGGCACTGCGCGGGGCAGTCGGCAATGCGGCTCGGTTTGGCAGGGGTTTATTGTCCACAAACATCATGGGCATTTCTGGAGAGAAAAAAAAAAAAGCACAGGTAAATATTTTCAAATTCCACTGCGAAACTGAAAAACAATACCAAATTGATCAGGCGCAAACGTATAACAGAGAAATGCTCTTACGTGTTAAACAAGCAGTACAGAATAAACAAGTACCCAGTGGTACAGCCCACGGCGGGTTTACGCGTTCAAACTTCACTCTGTCCACGAACCGTACAACCGCGAATTTTCCAATGCAATGGGGGCGTGATCTAATATGCAGATTAGACCAGATTAGACGCATACCAAAACAGCTATTCCTAACTCACTTGCAAAGCCGTGATACACGCGTGGCATGGAAACATACACACCCGAGTAAACTGTCCACCCTCCAACCAACGTTAACTAACCCACCCACCCACCCACCCACCCACCCACCCACCCACCCACCAACCAACCCACCAACATAAGCAGCAGTAGACCACGGCGCGTTTCATACCGCCGTGGAAAAAAATAGTGCATGTTTAAAACATAATAAGCTGGCAACTGAAAGATGGAAAACCACTGAAACCTTTTCTACAAATTCATTTAAAAACAGGAGACAGGCCCCAAAGAGCCTTCATCCTCTGGCAGACAAATCTGCTGGATGTGCTGTGCGGTGCTTTAACCCTAACAGCCCAAGCCTTTTTACTAGAATCCTTCCCTAACCACACAAACTCCAACACTGTGTAAAACCAATGGCACATTCTTTGTACTTGGACAAAATCAGGGCATTAAGTCCCATGCAAAGTGATGGTGCCAAGGCTCTACAGTACCCAATCACACAAAATTCAACACAAAGGGGTGTTTGATTTTGGCAGGTTAGGGAAGGTTAGGGTTAATAGCTCTTTGAAGTGCGCGGTACAACCACTTAGTATCATTTAATGACCATTCATAGCTACCATAATACAACAAAGAAACCTGCGTCAGTGAATACAGTTTTTTTTCTGTTGCTAATATGTGTGACTTGGCACCGAGAAGTGGATGGAAAAGTATTATTACTGGGATTATGGTTTTTCCTTACATCCGACTTAAAACAAAACAAAAATCATCTCCAAAAAAAATCTTTTGAGATTGAATTCAGCTGTAAAACTCGGGAATTTTGTGACAGTAATTTAAACTAGCCTCACTTTTGTTTCCTGGATCTATCTTTTTTCCCTCTACTGCACCTCGGGAAAATATGCTCAAGGCTATTATTATGCCCTTAACCAGGGCTGCAGTCGAGTCTATCACAAGTCCATCAAAAGTCCCCACAAGTCCCCGCAAGTCCATCACAAGCCCTCCAGTCCTAATCCCAATCACAAGCTATTCAAATGAGCTTTGACAAAGGCATTCCTTTGTCATTCTTCATCCAGTTACTTGTGACTGGCTTTATGAAAGGACTTCTGTTTGGACTTGCGAAAGGACTTGTGAAAGGACTTGCAGGGACTCGACTACAGCTCTGCCCTTCACCATTCCTACATGGGCACACTGACCTTCCGCCTCATCTGTTTGCTCTGCCCACGACTTATTCGCCATGACATAGCTGGTACCCGGAGCATTGCTGGAGCCATCAGATAGGAAGTCGTTCAGGTTCACTGTCTTCCCCTTCACCTTCTTCTTCTTAGATGCTGTGGACAAACCAAACGGTGGGAAACAATATGCCAACTTTTAGCCACGGCAATATACAGGCATAAACCTTCATGCAAACAGTTGAGCCAATGTCCAGCACTATGTAGCGAACCAATGGCACATCCCTTGTACCTGGATACTGTATTTTGATTGGCATAGAATGATCACGTGTCAGGTCTATCAAAATGACTGGAACACTCCAAGCTAGGCCTGTGCCGGGTATCCGGCGTCAATATCCGGTTCCACTTTTCCGGTTCAGGTACCCAAAACTTACGGTGAAAAATTCAATGTAAGGTTTCATACCAAAAATAAATAAATTAATAAATAAATAAATAAAGACAATTCGATCCATTTCAAACTCTGATCCAACTCGAAAGACCCGAACCGTCTGGCGGTGTTTTGAAAACAAGGCAGTGAATGGAAAGTATCAATAATTCGGTGGCCAACGATGTTTATCTATAGCTATCTTGTTGCTTAAGCCCTGTCCGCACTGGACTTATTTTGGTAAAACTTACCGAGACGATGGGTACTTTTCCCATTTTAAGTCCAGTGCGGACAGCCTAGGACGTTTTCCTCTCAGTTACTTTTCCTGAGTCCAGCGGTTACTTCTACCGGCCAACTGCTGCCCAGGAAAACTGACCAGGTAACTTTTCCCGAGACGATAAGTCCAGTGCGGACAGTGCGAGTCGGTAAAAGCGGCTCAGGAAAGCGTACATCCGGCCAGAGCGCAAGGTCATGCTACACTGGGACACCACGCATGCGCTTTGCATTGCTTTACCGCGGTGCGGTGCACGTGGTAAGTTTCCAAATTCCAGTGCGTTGTTCCTTTTTTGTTTGCAATCATGGCAGATATTATTATTAATACAGTCAGAAGTTTGATTAGTGCTAATCGGTGTAGTCCTATGTGTACAAATCAGCACGAAAAATGAAAAGGCACGCCGTGATTTGGGTCAATCGTGTCAATGTAGTAAGGTCACGCAAAGCGCCCTCATGAGTCCTTATATTGACAGCTCGGTTACTTCTCCCACGGTCTCGGTAAAATTTTCCCGTGTCGAAAGTCCAAGTGCGGACAGTGGTCACATTTGACCATTTTTCATTTTACCATCGTCTCGGTAAAACCTTCCAGAAAATAAGTCCAGTGCGGACACGGCTTTAGTATAGTCTGTCAATGGAATGTGAACTGCGGTTTTGGAATGTGAACTGCAGCCAAACTAGCTCCGCGGTATGATCAAAGAGCGGGCAGGAGTAATATTGATCTTGAGAGAGTCAAAGTTGCTCAGACACTGGGGCAACGGGAGTGGAAAGCGCTATCGGTATTAGGCCTAAAAGGCTTTGCTTGGAGGAGGCTTTGCTTGGAGTAATTTGTTTTATGGTGTGTGATTATTTTGGTGTCCGACTACATGTGCCGAGTCAACTCGTACCCGAGTCAACTCGTACCCGAGTCAACTCGTACCCGAGTCAACTCGTACCCGAGTCAACTCGTACCCGAGTCAACTCGTACCCGAGTCAACTCGTACCCGAGTCAACTCGTACCCGAGTCAACTCGTACCCGAGTCAACTCGTACCCGAGTCAACTCGTACCCGAGTCAACTCGTACCCGAGTCAACTCGTACCCGAGTCAACTCGTACCCGAGTCAACTCGTACCCGAGTCAACTCGTACCCGAGTCAACTCGTACCCAGTCAACTCGTACCCAAGTCAACTCGTACTCTGATTTAATATTTAACCCCTTGCTTACGGAAGACGCCAAAATGGCGCCCAAAAAAACCCAACAGTACCACTAGGCGACTGTTTCACGTTCATTGTACCATTCATAAAACAGTCACAGTCATCGGCATACGGCTTGTCGCGCATGCATCCGTGCGCCCGCACAGGG
The DNA here is from genome assembly GCA_037893225.1 of Hippasteria phrygiana. Lineage (NCBI taxonomy): Eukaryota > Metazoa > Echinodermata > Asteroidea > Valvatida > Goniasteridae > Hippasteria > Hippasteria phrygiana. Next base: position 983,725 of record JAZGUH010000628.1, read on the forward strand.
GTGACGTCATAAGGTCGAGGGGTAACGATTTGAACTCCATGACAGCTAAAAGACATGTCTTAATACGGGTGTCTCTGTGAATTGAACGGTAAGTGAACCTTAGCACCTCCATCTAATCATGGAACTCCACTTGTTCCGCAGGTGGCATATCTAGTATTTTGGTGGTCGTTTAAAGGGTGAAATCGGATGTTTTTGTTGGGATTTCAGACATATTTTCAGGATTACCGCACGACCACTGCAGACTTACTTGCCTTCGCACGCGCTGCGCGCCCGCGACATGGCTGAGTGAGGCACGGCTGCCGATTTCGGAGCTGCATGGAAAGGTCCGTTTTCTTTAAGAAAGAAATCGCATTTTCAGACGTTTAACCTCTCATTTTTAAGCCCAAATCTCGTGTTGTCCCATACTTCACGGTTTTGTACCGCATTTGTCAGTTAAGAATGTGTTTTCGAGGTGTTGACGAGGTGTTGACAGTGATTAGAAATGGCCAGTTTATTCGGTAGAAAATGCAATTTTCTTACGTGCTTTACGGCAGTTGCTAGCCTATGCGAATGAACGCGGTTTTGCGTGTTTACTGTGCGTCGCGGTGATCGACATCTTTATTTTCGCGTTGCGTTTTGTCGTCTTCATCGCCGCCTTACCCCAAAATTTCCCTCAAAACTAAAACCCTGCCCTTTATTTACGGCATACCTGATGGTTTGGCAATTCCAATAACCTAAAAGTGGATTTTTGTTCCCTTATATTATAGGGAACAGGGCCCTACACTACACAATCGCCCTTTCAATTTGTATGCATGCTGTACATCATGGAACACGCCAACACATGCGCCAGTCTACAACTCAATCTTCAATTTTTTCAACTCTTTCCAGCTAGGCCTAATTCATGTCACTCCTACACAATATAAGAATATGAATATCTTTAATAAGGATGAAATACTTCTTGGTCATACCCAGGTCTGGATATCATTTGTAAAGAATGGGGAATTCGTAACAAAAAGGGCGAACATCGGGTTAGAAAAAAATGTGCGGGAAACCATGCATGCTCACCTTGGGCAGCCATTTTGAACGATCCACGAATGCAACGTGCCCGGATGTACTAAACTCTATTCAGTCTCCTCAACATTCTTTCAATTCTGGGAGATAAAAAGACGAATAGTTGTAAAGACATCATTAAATTTACTTTCATAGTTAAACTGTGTAATAAAGCTACAATGCCAATTTTTTAAAGATTGAGTGAGTACGTCTCGTTTCTATTCAGACAAAATTGTTGCAAAGACTTGTACAAACTAGTCTAATAGCCAAATGCAGAATTAAAGGGGTCGCATGTTATGTTGAAGGGGCGCGATTGAGGGGGGGGGGGGGGCTTTAGAGTGAGAACCCCCCCCCCCTCCCCCCCTTAATGTCCCGACAATTGTTTCCCTCACCTAAGGCTCAAAGGCCTACGTGTAACCAGAGATGAAAGTTCCCACCTTTGAAGGCTATAGTTCGGGTTTCCCCCTCAAAAGGTTAATTTGTGTCCCCTTCGAAAAATCCCTGATTCTTCCTTGCAAAACTAGTAGATGTATACCACAAAATTGACCGACGATTGCAATAATCCAAATTGATATTTAACTGTACAGTAAGCAAAATCTAACCCCCCCCCCCCCCCCCAACAAAAATAAAAGCTTCCCACTAGCATAATTTTCTAATGTTATGTTTACAACATTCCATGATAAATTCCATAATATCATTCAATATACTTTTTTCCTCTCTTTTTTTTCTTTGAATGAGCGAATTAATCTCCGAAGTAACTTTCTCCATGTATAAATTGTAACTACATCTTCAGTGAGGTTTATCGCGTGCTAACTTTCTAATTTGTTGACACGACATTAAAAATAACATTATTTTTTTATGTTGTGCTTTTCTTTTACCTTTGTGGCGGCGTGAGTGTAGGTGGGAGTACCGTAAGGGTGAAGGTGGGGTCGGGTGCGGCGGAACACTTTTGAAAGCGGGGGGGGGGGGGGGGGCGCAATGGCCGGCTTCTGCCGTTTTTTTTAGGGTTTTCTTGCGCGGAACTGCCAAAAGTGGGGGGGATTTTCCCTTTAAACATAGACAAAAAACGCGACCGTGACTTTTTAGGGGTCGGTCGCGGAGGGCAACACAACATTTGTTTTTGGGGGGCAGTAACTAGTCTTGGTTCCAAGACCTTCGTGTTCCTTTTTTTCCTTCCGAACGAGGGCGCTGTTTCTCAGTAAATCGATTCGGATTGTATTCGATAATGTTTTATATATTACGCGCTCTGACAAGAATCGATTCTACTGTTCTTTGCTCGGTTCTTCACTTCTAATCCGTGTACACATGTACATCCGTGATTGATCGCAAGCACGCCTGCCGGTACAGCCTGTAAATTGCGCCCTCTGTTGATGACAAGTATCAGACAGTAACGTCTTGAACCAAGACTAGGCAGTAACTTGCGTAGTGCCGGGGATAAAGGCTTTGTGTTGCACCATGGAGGAAGGTTTCCTTCCTCCATGGTTGCACACACCGAAGTGGCCGAATGTTAGTTTAATTTGTCTGGAATAACGTGAAAAGAAAAAAATAAACTGAAGGCGTGGTACAAATACAGTGATGAAGTGAAGGCTAGAAGATGGAAGTGGATTGGTCACGTTCTAAGAATGGAAGATAACAGCCACTGCAGGACAGCAATGACATGTTCCTGAGGGCAGAAATTTCTTAAGGACGTGAAAATGTCCTTAAAATAAGGAAATTTCCTTAAAAGTGGAAGCACTAGTTTAGTCTCTATGACCTGTGAGGGTTACCGAGAACTCCCCCGACCTTTTACAATCCTAATTTCATCACTGGAGGTTAGTGGGAAATAAACTAACCCCGGGGTCCCACGTAGTAACTAGGGAAATTATTCCGAGTTACAGTTGGAGGTTTACCGGTTATACCCTGTGTAGGGTTGGTGCCAACCTGTAAGAGGTCTGAAATGACTGATGAGGTTTGGCATAAAGTTATAAAGTATAAACCCCCTCAGCTGCTGAGTCAGCACAGGTATTGTAGATGTTTGCCTGATTCGTAAAAGTTGGTGAAGTAAAACCTCAGTGAAGTAAGGTCGTGTTATAAATAAACCTCATCAGTAATTTCATTGCTTGTGTAGACTACCATATTGTTGAGTTGAATAGAGGTTGAAGTCAAACTTACTGAAACATTTTTTCTTTCGAACTGCATTATTTGAGGTTATAGGCCTAATGATCATTTTATATATTTTTCATTATACAAGTATTTTTCAGCAAGGTGTGTTTTACTGATCAATACAGGGGCATATACAGTGTCTTATGAATATCCTACTCCCGAAACTCGGACTCCTTTTCCCTATTAAAAAAATAAGGGCCCTTTCACGTGACTGGCCACTCTCCTAATTATCTTCACTTAGGCATGTGCAATACTACCAATGAGCCCTTATTTCATAGTGACCGAAATTTATGCTACACCGGCATTCTCTTCAACTAAGTACGACCAGGACCACAGAAAAATCACTTTTAAAATGTGCAGATGCTTTAATTCCACTGACTTTTGGCACATGTGGCAACAGAGGCATTTGTAGAAATTTCAGTCTAAAATAGGTTAAAATATATACGCTTAACAAATCTGGAGCTGATACAAATCCACAGGAATTTCACTACCACAGGTTGATACTGATGTAAACCAGATAACCCAACTACACTGGGTGAGATAGTTTATCTCGGCAGCGTATATTTTTTTGCCAGAGTCTCGTTTCGTCGTTTTCGTGTATACGCAACATAGAATTGGATACCACGTAAACTTCCAGTTATATTAAAACTGCCTTCGTATTCTTTCTTTCCCATCCTTCTTTTCCTTCTTTTATCATTTTCTGCTAATCTTTTCTTTTCACAAGCACACTGCCTCATTTCTCAGTATTCTTGCTTTCTCAGTGGGACACAGTCACTGACTCACTAGTCTGAGTCAGTGACTATAATTTTCTCTCCCATTTCAACTAATAGTCACTTGTAGTCAGAAGAACCAATCAAAAAATGTTCTGTTTACTGCAAATGAAATACACATATAGGTTATAATTGTTATGTGCTTGTAGGAACGTGTAATTTTTTAAAGGTTTAACAAACATTTATATAGGCACAATGACAACACTGATAAGTCACGATTTTAAGAATTTAATTGTTAGAACTCATTTCCAAATAGATTCCAAACATGATGATTGAAGAAACGCTCCATGTTTGCAGACGAAAGTACGAAGTTTTGTTACGACGTATTGCCCTAGTAATATTTACGATCAGCTGACATTGTTTACCGCTTATTAATGTTTGCCGTCGCGTCGATTGATCTTAATACAATAGTAATACAAGAGTATTATTATTACGATCAATCGACGCGACGGCAGGCATTGCTATGTTGCAGGCAAGCCGCGTGCGCGTAAATTATTCCATGCACATGCAGCTACAATATTATCATGGCGTTGACAAATCCTATCGCCCAATGCCCGGGCCGGGGACAACCAAAATCAGGGTATCAGGCGTCGGGCTACCGTTTCTTGTCAGTGGCCAATTGTGTCTTACTAATATTCCTCCATGGTCCGACGGATGCTTTTACGGGTACAATAATGTTGGATCTCAGCTCTTCCTTGGTCATTTTTCACCATACAAAATCTGAGAATTGCTTCTTCTGATCAGTTTCATGCATCAACATTTAATAAGTCCTGGACAATTTTCAAAGCATTCACACAGACGTCCATGTAGAAAAATTCTGTCGGCTGATGAGGCGCTGAATCTGGCAGGGATTAACCCTGTTATCTGATAAGGCTGTTGACCGAGGCATTACCAATGTAAACAAAGTGGTACACTATGAAATAACGTTTGGGCTCAATCTGTCATCCGAGTCATGAGTTACTAATGTTAGTAAAAAAAAAACCAGTTGGGTTTTAACGGTGATTTTGTCAACGTTCATAATGTTTCTATTTCGACTGTTGGAAATCGAACTTGGAAGCAACAGACATGGGCCTTTACTGGTCCTTTTCCATTGTTCTAACCAGTTGTGCGCATGCATAGAACTGTGCGCGCATGCTCAGAGATATCAAAAAGTCCGGTTTATCTACTGCCACCAGCGTCTCAAAAGTCTCCCATTAATATCTAAAATCGTACAAATGGGGGGGAAAAACTCGCTCGAATCATCTTAATCTGCGTGAACATAAAGTACCATAGATCTTGCCCACTCTTCCCTACACCGTATACCACTTTATCAATAATTTAAAAAGTCACCTGCACTTTTTGATCAATTGAAATTCAATTGTAATTCAATTTCGCTCCAAGGCTAAGCGAATTATATATTCTTGCCATTATTATACAAGAACATCAATAACTTATTACGCTCCAAGGCAACACGAGGATTATTCCAACACTAGCCGACTGAGTTTTTTAATAGTTAAAGTCCCGTCAGACTGGACGGCGACCATCCGCGACCTTACGGCGACCAGAAAATGTACAAGGTCGCCGGCAAACGTGAACACAATGCGAGAAAAAGTTACACAAAATTAGAAACTTGAAAAAAGCTGCGCTCTTACCGCGACCTGTGCGATCATACCGCGTTCTCATGACGCGCTCGCCACGACCTCTCCGCGCTTGCCACGACCTCTCCGCGCTTGCCACGACCTCTCCGCGCTTGCCACGACCTCTCCGCGCTTGCCACGACCTCTCCGCGCTTGCCACGACCTCTCCGCGCTTATGGCGTTTCTAGTGAGATCTATGGGCTTGGCAACGGCGATCACCGGCGATCCCGCGGCGCTTTCACCACGCTCATGGGGTTCTTACCACGCGTCTTCTACGTGTATCGCGACTGCACGGCGACCTCAGGGCGTTTCTACCACGTTCTCACGTCGACTATATAAGCTGGTCAGATTTTCGGTAATATCAAGATGATCATTGTGTAGTCATACTGTATAGCAGGTCGCACATGAAAAGCATGGTCGCCATAGGAGCGTAGTGCAAGCTTGGTAAACCACGCCATGGTCGTATTAAGAACCCAATAAACGCAGTGGGAACCCCATAAGAACGCCATAGGCGCACTGGGAGCCCCATGAGGACGTGGTGCAATCGCGCAACAGTGGTGAAATCATCGTAACATCCCAGCTAACAATTTCACGTTGTGACAACGTTGCCACATGGTCACGTTTTCGTTGCGGCAACGTTAGGAAAATGACGTTGCAGCAACGGAAAAATGTCGACTCCCATACGCGTTGCCACAACGTTACCACGCAACGTTAAGAGGACGTTGCTACAACGTAAAAGAAACGTTTACTGGTACATGATTACAACCTTGACGTCACGTTAAAACGACCTAATGGGCACCTAACAGCAACGTATATGCACGTTTGTACGACCTTATGGGGACGTGGTTACAACTTGATTATCACGTTACAGCAACCTTATTATAAGGGACGTTTCTACAACCATTTACAAACGTTATTGCAACCTTGTGGGCACATCTCTGCAACTTTGTTGGAACCTAAAAGCAACTTTATGCGACGTAATTGCAACTTTATCAGGAACGTCACTGCAACCTAATTGGCACGTCACTGCAACTTTTTTGGCACGTCACCGCAACTTTGTTGGAACGTAATAGCAACTTTATGGGACGTAATTGCAACTTTATTGGGGACGTCACTGCAACCTAATTGGCACGTCACTGCAACTTTTTGGGCACGTCATTGCAGCTTTGTTGGAACGTAATAGCAACTTTATGGGACGCAATTGCAATTTTATTGGGCACGTCACTGCAACTTAATTGGCACGTCACTGCAACTTTATGGCACGCTATTGCAACTCTGTGGACACGTTCCTGTAACATAATAGGGATATTTTAAGTTAATTTCTGCAAACGATAACAAATCAAATACATGTACATGTAAACGGAATTAATGTCATTCTAATTTTATTACAAAGAATGTTGGAAATGATACAGACAAGTCAACTTTTCTTGAAAATTACAGCACGCAAGATGTCATGATTTCTCAGGATGCTTAAGACTATTATTCACTTACAATCAAGAAACATATTTCACAATAATTTGGGAGTTTTAATGTTGATGTTTGCAAATGTATATTGCATTCAAGAAAAGAAGTAAGTTCGTAATATGACCTGACCAAACTTGAAGGTCTAAAGGCCAGGTCATACCCCAGGCCGCAAGAGCAAAAACAAACGAATTAGATATCGGAAATATTCGCTTCAAAATTCAGTTATTTTCTCCCTTTTCGTAGCGCATGCGGGAATAATTTCCGTGACATTAAAAATTTGCGTTAACTTTGGCTTTCTTGCAATAATATGAACTTGTCTTTAACTGAACGAATAATAGTGTGATGGAGTGTGTATATATAGTGTTGACACAATATGTTACGGGTCTGGCCAAAGGCAATTGCGATGGGCCCCTTACCGGTTTTCAACATCTATGAAAGTCCCCCATCACACCATTATCCTCATAATAAATACCTTTTTGATCAAAAGAAAGAAAGTCGACAAGTTGAAAAAAGTTGAACCATTTCGTTCTTTCAAATCAAATTAATTCAAGTAACATACACAATGGTAAACATTTACATTCAAGCAAAATTATACAGTTAGTGTCAGTTTGAACGTCGACAGGCTAGAGAGAGGTGAGTTTTAAATCTAAAAAAATAAAAAAATGACAACGTAAATGAAGTACACATTATTTTTTAAGCCGTCCTCTGCCACTGGCATTCTATATAAAACGTTTTTACATGATCGTTTCATCTTGCTACAGGGTTTATGAAACTTGTAGGGCCTACACTAATAGGAGTACAGATTTTCTTTTCGTGAAGGTATATCGGTTTTCAGTAAAATGCGAAAATTTAAGGTAAAACAGACGCATTTTAAAATGGGAAACCAAAAAATGGCGTCTCGTAACTTTCATAAATTTCAAAGGAGTGTATCTCTCTTAATGTAAAAGAGTGAAAAACTTCACTCTCCAAAAGAGTGAATCCCTTCTCAAACCACTCCGAAAGAGTGAATCTCTTATCAAAACCACCCGTAAAGAGTGACATTTCCACTCTTTCGCGGAGCCGTATCAGGGACAACTCATTTTAGAGTTGTCCCTTATATAACGGCTCCTCGAAAGAGTGGACATTTCACCCTTTTCGAGTGGTTTTCAATTTTTTTCGAGTGGTTTTTATAAAAGATTCACTCTTTTGGAGTGGTTTGAGAAGGGAATTTACTCTTTTGGAGAGTGAAGTTTTTCACTCTTTTACATTAAGAGATTATTCAATGTGTTTTAAGAGTTAGGCTCTTTTCACAGACCGTTTAATAAGAAATTCCAAGACATCCAGAGAAGTGCAGGTTTATTCATCGGTAAGGTTGTAAACATGGCACGTCCCTCATCATGACGCGATTCTGACAAACAAATAGCAGGAACAAAATGTATCAGATTATTATGCATGAACGGGTGGTGCACTAATTCTCTAAACTATTCCAAAACCAAGCCCTTCTCAGAGGATGACAAAAGCCAAAAATCGGTAAAGGTTTTTTTGTCGATAAAACAAAACATACTGGTACCAATTGAAAATTGGTATAGGAAAATGAATTTTTTTGAGAGCATGGTCAAGCATCCTTATTCAACACACGACTGGAAAAAGAACACTTATTAATCACTTCACTCATTCCAAAAACCGTGTGCCTTTTACACTTTTTAAAAGTTATTTTCATCCTCTTAACAGGAATACAGATGTGATCGAAAAGTCAACTCTGTATGTACTTACGGAGAAAAACAAGAGATGATTCAAAAGCATCCCGCAAACGCCGTATGAAGTAGACAAGCAGTTCAAACATGTCACAGCCTGCCACCCATTGCACTCAGATGAAGCATAACTGCAGTGTGGAGACAAATTACAAAACATTATGAGCAATTTAAAGATTAATATACCAATAGAAAATAAAAACGGAACACGGTTTGTTGTCCACATGGTCTTGAAGGAAACAATTTAAAAGCACTTTACAAAAGGCTGTTACAAAAAGTTAGGGCAATTCTTTCATATGTTAGCAACGCTGACCTAGCCACGAACCTTACCCAATCACACACAATTCTAATATTTATTGCGGTCACTACAAATCACGCCAAACACAAGAGTTAACCCGAACGTCCAATTTCCGTGTACTTAGACATTCCAGCGAAATCTAGAGGACCGTTTACACTGGAACGATTTGGTCTCTGAACTTTTGGCCAGGCCCTGTGACTCAATGGTACGCACGTAGCCATGACAACGACCTCGTTAATGTACAAACCATATGGTGCAGGCTATATTTGGGGGGAAATATCTTAACGGTTATACCTGTATTATTTTGCAGTTAAATTTGCAGTATAGGCCTACTTTCCTTTGAAAATAGAAATCAAATTACAAGATACCGGCAAGTACCCCAGCTAAATGTTTCAAGTTGTTAAAGCTGGTGTGGTTTGACCATTGCTTAATTGGAATCAAAATGGTACATTTTCAGTATCAACTAAAAACAAATAAGAACGTGTCCTTTCGTGAATACGTTCGGAAAGTTGCCACTATGCCAGTATATTTAGTGATTTGCTTGAAAAAGGTTTTACATGTATACGTAAGAATACAGAAAAATTGTATTCCCGAAATTACACGAGAGAATGTCACTGATAATTTTAAGATTTATAGAAAATATACAATTCCTACCTTCTGAAGAAATGCTGCTCTAAAAAGCTATACTATTAGTACGTGTGGAGCCTGACTCAGCCGGGCATCAACTGGAGGGCGACCGTTAATAGTGGCTGCTTGCTCCCGCTCGCTCGGTAACTGAGCACCGCAATTCAAATGATGCGGAATTCGGTGCCGCGCATGCGCCGTGGTATTAGGTTTCTCTGAGAACGGGCAAATTTATGTAAGTTGGTACGCTCCATACAGTGCCGGAACACGATGCATATGGATGCAGGTACAAGGATGGGCGGAAAGGATATGTCTAAGAATCGCAACATAACAGCAACGTTTTGAAAATACCATACCACACTTTCACAACGTTGATTTGCGAGTTAACAACAACGTTAAGATATAACCTTCATACAACGTCATCACTACGTCACGTATTGCAACATCACAACAACGTTGTGAAAACACTGAAATACAATGTTGCCACAACGTCATTATAACATCAGGGCAATGTTGTGAAAATACTTAAGTATAACGCCGTAACAACGTGATTATTACAACTTAATGGCAACATTTATGAAATAACCTACACACGACTTAAGTACAACGTTGGTTATTACAACCACACCGCAACGTTGTGAAAATATTTAACTACAACGTCATGGCAACGTGAAATTAACAGCATAAACACAACGTTATAAAAACACCGAGATACAACATTACTGCAACGTCATGATTACAACATTGTAGCAACTTTGTGAAAATACTTAACTGCAACATTATTACAACGTTATTATCACAACTTAATAACAACGTTTATGAAATAACCTCCACACAACTTTATCACAACGTCATAATTACAACCACAGAGCAACGTCGTGAATATACTTAACTACAACGTCAAGACAACGTGATATTGACAATTTAATGACAACGTTATGAAAAACCTTCATACAACGTTAATGCAACGTGATATGATAACTTTTATACGACGTTGTCAAAATAACCAATATACAACATTTTTACAACCAATAAATGAACGGTCAAATGTTGTAGCAAAGTTGCTTTAACGTCCTCGTGAAACGTTACCAAATGACAACCTTTTCACAACTTTGCAAAACGTTGTGGCAACGTTATGTGTTAGCTGGGATCGCCCTGACAACGCCATAAGGACTCCGAACGCGTGGTGGGGTCGTGGCAGACACGCGAGGGTCGTGATGAGGACGCCATGAAGTCGCCGTTGCAAATGTTACCATTTTCGCAGCGTCTTTGCCACGCGTGTACTGCGCGTGTACTACGTTCATGGCGATGTTACGACGCTTGTCTCACGACCTTCGCGACCCCACCGCGTTCTCACCGCGTTCCAGGTCAGATCGCAGAACCTTGGCGTTTGTTTTGAACATGCTCAAAACAAACGCCGTGACTCGGCGATCATTGGCGACCATGGCGACCACAGCACGATGTCTGGCGTTTCCACCACGCTTATACCACGCTTATGGCGACCTTGACGCGCTCTGGGCCCATTTTCCGTCGCCGTAGCAGCGCAGTAAGGACGCCACCCCGGTCTGACGGGCTTATTAGATTCAATAGACGAGTTCAATTCTCAGGTCAAAAGCCAGCTGTACCAAATTCCGCCTCGTCGTATAGACCCTGCACGCTATTTTGGTACAGCTGACCTGTGACCTTTTACCCATATTGCATTGCAAAAGTCAATTATCGAACTGGCTTATTGTAATGATTTAGAAAGAAACCTTTCATGGTTGAGAATTTAAAACAAAACAAATCTAGAAACAACATAATTGATTATTATTTTCCATGGCAATTTTGCCCTTCTCACTTTATAAATGATGTATATAATCGGCTTCATGCTAAGAACAAGTTGAAAGCAGAAAGATTTATGACGTCACCAGACCGGAAGTTGCAATGAAAAGACCTTTAAACCTTAAAGAGACACATTGCTTTAGATTTTGCGATTTGGGCTATAAAACTGAAATAGATATGGTTGGGAAGCTTTTTTAAAAGTAGAATATAAAGATTTACATAACTATCCCTTCAAATTGCGTGGTTTTTGTTTAATTTCGTGACAAATAACGGTCCGCCATTTTGTAGAACCAAATTTTTGACTCCACAAAATGGCGGACCGTGTTCACCAGTTGTATTTGACCCAAACTTGGAAAAGTTGCGAACAAATTCAAAACTCTTTAAGGGGACTTAACTATGAATGATTAAAATTTATACTAGCGGTGCGGTACACACAATGTTAATTAATCTATCTGTATGTATTCATATCAAAAAATTAGCTGGCCTGACGTTTCGAACTTAAGCAAGTTCTTTCTCAAAGGCAAATGACAGAGTACAAGAAACAAACATGTAGGGAACACACATGCATGAGGGGGTGGGTGGAGAAACACAAAAGAGGGATGCAAAGGAGCATGGCAGTGGGTAAACATCTAAGGGAGAGGAAAGGACAGCCAGGAAGACAGGAACAAAGAAGTGTGGTTTGGGTAAGGATGAAGGAGGGGAGGGATTAAGATTGTCTAAAATAATGTGAAAAGAACAAAAATAAACTGAAGACGTGGTACAATACATACATAACAGTAATCCTGTCACGGTTTAAGGCTTTACACTCATATGTGGTCAAGAAGCTCAACTTGAAAATCATGTTTTTGGTCACCGTGAAGGCTCGATAGTAAAAAGTAGGCCTATAGACCTTTTACAGTTATCGTAGGCCTAAATTAATCCCAGTGTAGGCCTAACGCCTTACCCCACCTTCATACACCCTCACCCCTGGCACCCCACCCTCACCCTCACCCTCACCCCACCCACCCCACCCATATGCGGCGGAACAGGGAGAAGGGCCCATTGTCCCCCGACTTTTTCGAACCCTTGGGGGAACCCCCCCCCCCCCACTTTTGGTAGTTCCGCGCAAGAAAACCCTAGAAAAACGGCAGAAGCCGGCCATTGCGCCCCCCCCCCCCCACTTTCAAAAGTGTTCCGCCGCACCCGACCCCACCTTCACCCTCACGGAACTCGCACCTTCACTCACGCCGCCACCAAGGTAAAGAAAAGCACAACATAAAAAATAATGTAATTTTTCATGTCGTGTCAACAAATGAGAAAGTTAGCACGCGATAAACCTCACTCGTATTTAGGAGCCATTGTTAGCAAGCAAGGAGGAGGGGGTCAAGACATTGCTAACAGAATTTGTAAAGCAATGACAAGTTTGGAATTCAAATAAATATTCAGTGAAAACCAAAATTAGACTGTTCAACTCAATCGTGCCATCAGTGTTACTGTATGGTTGCGAAACGTGGAAGATCAATGAAAGTGACAATAAGAAGCTGGACACATTTCAATTCAAATGCCTCAGAAGAATCTTGAAAATAAGATGGCCTTATGTCGTGTCAAACGAAGAAATACTCAATAGAACCAAATTAAAGAGAATCAGTGATGAAGTGAAGGCTAGAAGATGGAAGTGGATTGGTCACGTTCTAAGAATGGAAGATAACAGCCACTGCAGGACAGCAATGACATGGGTTCCTGAGGGCAGGAGGAAAGTAGGACGCCCGAGAACAACGTGGAGGCGTACTGTAGAGAAGGAAAGGAAACAGCTAGGATGGAAGTCTTGCAACGAAGCCAAACCTATGGTCAAAATCAGAGCAAACTGGAGAGAGTGCACTGCAGCCTTATGGGCCACTCGGCCCGAAGAGGATAGGTAAGGTAAGGTAAGGTAAACCTCACTGAAGATGTAGGCCTATAGGCCGGCAGCCCAGAGCATTTTGGTCAAACCTTTCCCTCCCCTCCTTCATCCTTGATTTTGTTCTTATATTCTCGAGAAAAAAAATAGAAATTTCTTTAAGATTTCCTTATTTGTTTTATTTCCTTAGAAATTTCTTAAGAACGTGAAAATGTCCTTAAAATAAGGACATTTCCTTAAAAGTGGAAGCACTAGTTTAGTCTCTATGACCTGTGAGGGTTACCAAGAACTCCCCCGACCTGAAGTAAGGTCGTGTTATAAATACACCTCATCAGTAATTTCATTGCTTGTGTAGACTACCATATTGTTGAGTTGAATAGAGGTTGAAGTCAAACTTACTGAAAAACTTTTTCTTTCGAACTGCATTATTTGAGGTTATAGGCCTAATGATCATTTTGAATATTTTTCATTATACAAGTTTTTTCAGCAAGGTGTGTTTTACTGATCAATACTTTTCCCTATTATTGGTTAAACCCTTTCACGTGACTGGCCACTCTCCTAATTATCTTCACTTAGGCATGCACAATACTACCAATGAGCCCTTATTTCATAGTGACCGAAATTTATGCTACACCGGCATTCTCTTCAACTAAGTACGACCAGGACCACAGGAAAATCACTTTTAAAATGTGCAGATGCTTTAATTCCACTGACTTTTGGCACATGTGGCAACAGAGGCATTTGTAGAAATTTCAGTCTAAAATAGGTTAAAATATATACGCTTAAACAAATCTGGAGCTGATACAATGTCACAGGAATTTCACTACCACAGGTTGATACTGATGTAAACCAGATAACCCAACTACACTGGGTCAGATAGTTTATCTCGGCAGCGTATATTTTTTTGCCAGAGTCTCGTTTCGTCGCTTTCGTGTATGCGCAACATAAAATGGATACCACGTAAACTTCCAGTTATAATAAAACTGCCTTCGTATTCTTTCTTTCCCATCCTTCTTTTCCTTCTTTTATCATTTTCTGCTAATCTTTTCTTTTCACAAGCACACTGCCTCATTTCTCAATATTCTTGCTTTCTCAGTGGGACACAGTCACTGACTCACTAGTCTGAGTCAGTGACTATAATTTTCTCTCCCATTTCAACTAATAGTCACTTGTAGTCAGAAGAACCAATCAAAAAATGTTCTGTTTACTGCAAATGAAATACACATATCGGTTATAATTGTTATGTGCTTGTAGGAACGTGTAATTTTTTAAAGGTTTAACAAACATTTATATAGGCACAATGACAACACTGATCAGTCACGATTTTAAGAATTTAATTGTTAGAACTCATTTCCAAATAGTTTCCAAACATGATGATTGAAGAAACGCTCCATGTTTGCAGACGAAAGTACGAAGTTTTGTTACGACGTATTGCCCTAGTAATATATACGATCAGCTGACATTGTTTACCGCTTATTAATGTTTGCCGTCGCGTCGATTGATCTTAATACAATAGTAATACAAGAGTATTATTATTACGATCAATCGACGCGACGGCAGGCATTGCTATGTTGCAGGCAAGCCGCGTGCGCGTAAATTATTCAATGCAAATGCATTTTCAATATTATCATGGCGTTGACAAATCCTATCGCCCAATGCCGGGGCCGGGGACAACCAAAATCAGGGTATCAGGCGTCGGGCAACCGTTTCTTGTCAGTGGCCAAGTGTGTCTTACTAATATTCCTCCATGGTCCGACGGATGCTTTTACGGGTACAATAATGTTGGATCTCAGCTCTTCCTTGGTCATTTTTCACCATACAAAATCTGAGAATTGCTTCTTCTGATCAGTTTGGTTTCATGCATCAACATTTAATAAGTCCTGGACAATTTTCAAAGCATTCACACAGACGTTCATGTAGAAAAATTCTGTCGGCTGATGAGGCGCTGAATCTGGCAGGGATTAACCCTGTTATCTGATAAGGCTGTTGACCGAGGCATTACCAATGTAAACAAAGTGGTACACTATGAAATAACGTTTGGGCTCAATCTGTCATCCGAGTCATGAGTTACTAATGTTAGTAAAAAAAAAACCAGTTGGGTTTTAACGGTGATTTTGTCCACGTTCATAATGTTTCTATTTCGACTGTTGGAAATCGAACTTGGAAGCAACAGACATGGGCCTTTACTGGTCCTTTTCCATTGTTCTAACCAGTTGTACGCATGCATAGAACTGTGCGCGCATGCTCAGAGATATCAAAAAGTCCGGTTTATCTACTGCCACCAGCGTCTCAAAAGTCTCCCATTAATATCTAAAATCGTACAAATGGGGGGGAAAAACTCGCTCGAATCATCTTAATCTGCGTGAACATAAAGTACCATAGATCTTGCCCACTCTATCTTACACCGTATACCACTTTATCAATAATTTAAAAAGTCACCTGCACTTTTTGATCAATTGAAATTCAATTGTAATTCAATTTCGCTCCAAGGCTAAGCGAATTATATATTCTTGCCATTATTATACAAGAGCATCAATAACTTATTATGCTCCAAGGCAATACGAGGATTATCCCAACACTAGCCGACTGAGTTTTATTTAAATAGTTAAAGTCCCGTCAGACTGGACGGCGACCATCCGCGACCTTACGGCGACCAGAAAATGTACAAGGTCGCCGGCAAACGTGAACACAATGCGAGAAAAAGTTACAAAAAATTAGAAACTTGAAAAAAGCTGCGCTCTTACCGCGACCTGTGCGATCATACCGCGTTCTCACGACGCGCTCGCCACGACCTCCCCGCGCTTATGGCGTTTCTAGTGAGATCTATGGGCTTGGCAACGGCGATCACCGGCGATCCCGCGGCGCTTTCACCACGCTCATGGGGTTCTTACCACGCGTCTTCTACGTGTATCGCGACTGCACGGCGACCTCAGGGCGTTTCTACCACGTTCTCACGTCGACTATATAAACTGGTCAGATTTTCGGAAATATAAAGATGATCATTGTGTAGTCATACTGTATAGCAGGTCGCACATGAAAAGCATGGTCGCCATAGGATCGGAGCGTAGTGCAAGCTTGGTAAACCACGCCATGGTCGTATTAAGAACTCCATAAACGCAGTGGAAACCCCATAAGAACGCCATAGGCGCACTGGGAGCCCCATGAGGACGTGGTGCAATCGCGCAACAGTGGTAAAATCATCGTAACATCGCCCTGACAACGCCATAAGGACTCCGAACGCGTGGTGGGGTCGTGGCAGACACGCGAGGGTCGTGATGAGGACGCCATGAAGTCGCCGTTGCAAATGTTACCATTTTCGCAGCGTCTTTGCCACGCGTGTACTGCGCGTGTACTACGTTCATGGAGATGTTACGACGCTTGTCTCACGACCTTCGCGACCCCACCGCGTTCTCACCGCGTTCCAGGTCAGATCACAGAACCTTGGCGTTTGTTTTGAACATGCTCAAAACAAACGCCGTGACTCGGCGATCATTGGCGACCATGGCGACCACAGCACGATGTCTGCATGGCGTTTCCACCACGCTTATACCACGCTTATGGCGACCTTGACGCACTCTGGGCCCATTTGCCGTCGCCGTAGCAGGGCAGTAAGGACGCCACCCCGGTCTGACGGGCTTATTAGATTCAATAGACGAGTTCAGTAATTCTCAGGTCAAAGGCCAGCTGTACCAAATTCCGCCTCGTCGTATAGACCCTGCACGCTGTTTTGGTACAGCTGACCTGTGACCTTTTACCCATATTGCATTGCAAAAGTCAATTATCGAACTCGCTTATTGTAATGATTTAGAAAGAAACCTTTCATGGTTTAGAATTTAAAACAAAACAAATCTAGAAACAACATAATTGATTATTATTTTCCATGTTTTTTTCCTTTGGTGCACGTTCAAAGTGCAAAAACCTATTTTGACATGATACTAGAGAAATATCAGATGGAAAATCTTACGTATGACCTCTTGGTAAGACCAAAAAGAGACAAAAACTAGAGGTCTATGTCTTTTCGATTAACAGAACATAGGGCTTTTCCGCATTATTTTTTAAAATGTCATTTCGAATTTTGCTTACTAGTGACAAATGTACCTACCCACCGAGTTTCATGACAATCGGACAATCTTTCAAGAAATCGTCACAGTTTTCACGAACAGACGAATTTTGCCTCTCCGCACTAAACTAAAGTTACAAGAAAATCAGGTTTTAAGCTGCTCACTTCTTAAATTGAAGATATTACCTGCATTTATACCACATGTTGATTCATTGTTGACACTATGTTAAAGTTCAGTTCTCGGTCTTTCACAAGTCATTGGCAGCTGAGCGATAAGTCAATTAATTACAGAGTTATTAATTGATTAATAAATTTGTCTCTTCGTGAAAACTCAGAAGCGAGAAATGGCCCGTTTTGCCCCACAGAGTGTCATTTGTCTCTTCGTGAAAACCCAAAATCCATGTTATGGCAATTTTGCCCTTCACAGCTCTGAGTTCGAATTTGGCTCTTCGTGAAAACCCAAAATCCATTTTCTGGCAATTTTGCCCTTCTCACTTTATAAATGATGTATATAATCGGCTTCATGCTAAGAACAAGTTGAGATTTATGACGTCACCAGACCGGAAGTTGCAATGAAAAGACCTTTAAACCTTAAAGGGACACATTGCTTTAGATTTTGCGATTTGGGCTATAAAACTAAAATGGATATGGTTGGGAAGCTTTTTTAAAAGTATAATATAAAGATTTACATAACTATCCCTTCAAATTGCGTGGTTTTTGTTTAATTTCGTGACAAATAACGGTCCGCCATTTTGTAGAACCAAATTTTTGACTCCACAAAATGGCGGACCGTGTTCACCAGTTGTATTTGACCCAAACTTGGAAAAGTTGCGAACAAATTCAAAACTCTTTAAGGGGACTTAACTATGAATGATTAAAATGTATACTAGCGGTGCGGTACACACAATGTTAATTAATCTATCTGTATTTATTCATATCAAAAAATTAGCTGGCCTGACGTTTCGAACTTAAGCAAGTTCTTTCTCAAAGGCAAATGACAGAGTACAAGAAACAAACATGTAGGGAACACACATGCATGAGGGGGTGGGTGGAGAAACACAAAAGAGGGATGCAAAGGAGCATGGCAGTGGGTAAACATCAAAGGGAGAGGAAAGGACAGCCAGGAAGACAGGAACAAAGAAGTGTGGTTTGGGTAAGGATGAAGGAGGGGAGGGATTAAGATGAAGCTTTAAGCTGGGGAATTGGACAAAGGAGTGTGGTTAGGGGGGGGGGGGCGGGGGGGAGGGGGGGGGGGGGGGTGAATTGAAGGTGGTAATAGGGCAAGAGAAGGAACAACGAGAAGTGGCAAGGATAAACAGGAAATGGAAAGACAACCCCATTTGGCCAAGAGACCCCTAGAGGGTTTGCCAGGAGGATAATCTGTAAACAAATGACAATGGGGGAACATTTAAAGTTAATCATTCCCTTCCTGGATGTTGAGACCATGTGGTTGAATAGTCCGAAGACGTTTCATCCAAACTTTCTCTCGGCTGAGGCGAACTGAGTCCTTGCGGTGGAAAAGTGATTCTATGCCCTGTAGAATCATATCAGAAATGGAATGGTTAGGCAAGTTGAAGTGATGACCAACAGGGGTGTCCATTTTCTTGGTGTTTACAACCTGGTGTCCATTTTCTTGTATTTATTCATGATAAATATGGCAAGAATATATAATTCGCTTAGCCTTGGAGCGAAATTGAATTACAATTGAATTTCAATTGATCAAAAAGTGCAGGTGACTTTTTAAATTAATGATAAAGTGGTATACGGTGTTAGATAGAGTGGGCAAGATCTATTTGGTACTTTATGTTCACGCAGTTTAAGATGATTCGAGCGAGTTTTTTCCCCCCATTTGTACGATTTCAGATATTAATGGGAGACTTTTGAGACGCTGGTGGCAGTAGATAAACCGGACTTTTTGATACCTCTGAGCATGCGCGCACAGTTCTATGCATGCGCACAACTGGTTAGAACAATGGAAAAGGACCAGTAGGCCCATTTCTGTTGCTTCCAAGTTGGACTTCCAACAGTCGAAATAAAAACATTATGAACGTGGACAAAATCACCGTTAAAACCCAACTGGCTTTTTTTTACTAACATTATAACTCATGACTCGGATGACAGATTGAGCCCAAACGTTATTTCATAATAGTGTACCACTTTGTTTACATTGGTTATGCCTCGGTCAACAGCCTTATCAGATAACAGGGTTAATCCCTGCCAGATTCAGCGCCTCATCAGCTGAACGTCTGTGTGAATGCTTTGAAAATTGTGCAGGAATTATTAAATGTTGATGCATAAAACTGATCAGAAGAAGCAATTCTCAGATTTTGTATGGTGAAAAATGACCAAGGAAGAGCTGAGATCCAACATTATTGTACCCGTAAAAGCATCCGTCGGACTATGGAGGAATATTAGTAAGACACACTTGGCCACTGACAAGAAACGGTAGCCCGACGCCTGATACCCTGATTTTGGTTGTCCCCGCGCCCCGGCATTGGGCGATAGGATTTGTCAACGCCATGATAATATTGTAGCTGCATGTGCATGGAATAATTTACGCGCACGCGGCTTGACTGCAACATAGCAATGCCTGCCGTCGCGTCGATTGATCGTAATAATAATACTCTTGTATTACTATTGTATTAAGATCAATCGACGCGACGGCAAACATTAATAAGCGGTAAACAATGTCAGCTGATCGTAAATATTACTAGGGCAATACGTCGTAACAAAACTTCGTACTTTCGTCTACAAACATGGAGCGTTTCTTCAATCATCATGTTTGGAAACTATTTGGAAATGAGTTCTAACAATTAAATTCTTAAAATCGTGACTTATCAGTGTTGTCATTGTGCCTATATAAATGTTTGTTAAACCTTTAAAAAATTACACGTTCCTACAAGCACATAACAATTATAACCTATATGTGTATTTCATTTGCAGTAAACAGAACATTTTTTGATTGGTTCTTCTGACTACAAGTGACTATTAGTTGAAATGGGAGAGAAAATTATAGTCACTGACTCAGACTAGTGAGTCAGTGACTGTGTCCCACTGAGAAAGCAAGAATACTGAGAAATGAGGCAGTGTGCTTGTGAAAAGAAAAGATTAGCAGAAAATAATAAAAGAAGGAAAAGAAGGATGGGAAAGAAATAACACGAAGGCATTTTTATTATAACTGGAAGTTTACGTGGTATCCATTTTATGTTGCGTATACACGAAAACGACGAAACGAGACTCTTGCAAAAAAATAATACGCTGCCGAGATAAACTATCTCACCCAGTGTAGTTGGGTAATCTGGTTTACATCAGTATCAACCTGTGGTAGTGAAATTCCTGTGACATTGTATCAGCTCCAGATTTGTTAAGCGTATATATTTTAACCTATTTTAGACAGAAATTTCTACAAATACCTCTGTTGCCACATGTGCCAAAAGTCAGTGGAATTAAAGCATCTGCACGTTTTAAAAGTGATTTTTCTGTGGTCCTGGGCAAAATTATTATGAAATAACGTTTGGGCTCAATCTGTCATCCGAGTCATGAGTTACTAATGTTAGTAAAAAAAATACAGTTGGGTTTTAACGGTGATTTTGTCCACGTTCATAATGTTTCTATTTCGACTGTTGGAAGTCGAACTTGGAAGCAACAGACATGGGCCTACTGGTCCTTTTCCATTGTTCTAACCAGTTGTGCGCATGCATAGAACTGTGCGCGCATGCTCAGAGGTATCAAAAAGTCCGGTTTATCTACTGCCACCAGGCCAGCGTCTCAAAAGTCTCCCATTAATATCTGAAATCATACAAATGGGGGGGGGGGAAAAATCGCTCGAATCATCTTAATCTGCGTGAACATAAAGTACCATAGATCTTGCCCACTCTATTTAACACCGTATACCACTTTATCATTAATTTAAAAAGTCACCTGCACTTTTTGATCAATTGAAATTCAATTGTAATTCAATTTCGCTCCAAGGCTAAGCGAATTATATATTCTTGCCATATTTATCATGAATAAATACAAGAAAATGGACACCAGGTTGTGAACACCAAGAAAATGGACACCCCTGTTGGTCATCACTTCAACTTGCCTAACCATTCCATTTCTGATATGATTCTACAGGGCATAGAATCACTTTTCCACCGCAAGGACTCAGTTCGCCTCAGCCGAGAGAAAGTTTGGATGAAACGTCTTCGGACTATTCAACCACATGGTCTCAACATCCAGGAAGGGAATGATTAACTTTTAATTTTTCCCCCATTGTCATTTGTTTACAGATTATCCTCCTGGCAAACCCTCTTGGGGTCTCTTGGCCAAATGGGGTTGTCTTTCCATTTCCTGTTTATCCTTGCCACTTCTCGTTGTTCCTTCTCTTGCCCTATTACCACCTTCAATTTACCCCCCCCCCAATTCCCCAGCTTCAACCTTCATCTTAATCCCTCCCCTCCTTCACCCTTACCCAAACCACACTTCTTTGTTCCTGTCTTCCTGGCTGTCCTTTCCCCTCCCTTTGATGTTTACCCACTGCCATGCTCCTTTGCATCCCTCTTTTGTGTTTCTCCACCCACCCCCTCATGCATGTGTGTTCTCTACATGTTTGTTTCTTGTACTCTGTCATTTGCCTTTGAGAAAGAACTTGCTTAAGTTCGAAACGTCAGGCCAGCTAATTTGTTGATATGAATAAATACAGATAGATTAATTAACATTGTGTGTACCGCACCGCTAGTATACATTTTAATCATTCATAGTTAAGTCCCCTTAAAGAGTTTTGAATTTGTTCGCAACTTTTCCAAGTTTGGGTCAAATACAACTGGTGAACACGGTCCGCCATTTTGTGGAGTCAACAATTTGGTTCTACAAAATGGCGGACCGTTATTTGTCACGAAATTAAACAAAAACCACGCAATTTGAAGGGATAGTTATGTAAATCTTTATATTCTACTTTTAAGAAAGCTTCCCAACCATATCCATTTCAGTTTTATAGCCCAAATCGCAAAATCTAAAGCAATGTGTCCCTTTAAGGTTTAAAGGTCTTTTAATTGCAACTTCCGGTCTGGTGACGTCATAAATCTTTCTGCCCCTCAACTTGTTCTTAGCATGAAGCCGATTATATACATCATTTATAGAGTGATTTCAGCAAACTTCGCACACATCAACTAATTATTCATTTTAAACATTTTTCAACCTGCCGCTAGAGGGCGCTCGAACATGTTATGACGTCACAGGTAATTTGTTTGTGAAGTACAACCTAGGCGGAGACTAACATCGTTGAAAGCAAGTTCACATCTTTTTCCACTTTCAAATTATAGGGCACTTCCGGTTTGGACCGGAAGGAAGGGTCACGTGATTTGACGTACAGGAGATAAAATGAAGATCCTAGTTTATACTATCAATTCCCACAAAAATCAAGTTCAGGTCTCTCACGGTCGATTTTATATTGATTTTCAAAGATTAAATCTACTGATCTTTAATCTTCAATCTTTAATTCCTTGTAATTTGATACATGATGACGTCATCATGACGTCAGAACAACATGCACGAGGGTCTAATAAGAGTATGCCCATTTTCATTAAGATTGTACTTTGTTTAATGGCAAAAGTGACCCCGAGAATGAAACATGTGCATTGTCTATGGCATTTGTGATAGAACAAGAAGAAGAAGAAGATGGAAGAAAAAAACAAAAAAAAAACAATAGCTTTTCCGCTGAGAGCGGAAAAGGCTCAACAAAAAACAGAACAAAAACAAAGGATTTCCCGCTGATAGCGGAAAAGCCAAAACAAAATCTTTACAAAAACAAAGGCTTTTCCGCAACTTTGCGGAAAAGCCAAATAGAAACTTGAGGTTCGTGTTTGTTTATCCTTCGTAGATGGACTAGTGCGCATGCGTCAAATGAAAAAGTGGCGCACGGTCTATGCGGCGGAAACATACGTGACCCATATATGTGTTTCAAAAAAACATTTGATGACGTAATCATGACGTCACACATTTTTCATATTTATATGTACGTTTCTATAACCTAAAAGACCTATTACAATTTTCTTTTTTTAAATTAGCACGTTCTGTTTATGAGATGTCTTACAGGTTAAAAAGAAACCTGTAAAATCGTATGACGATGTCATCGTGCCGCCACATCAATTTTCATCTATAACATAGGTCGGAATACCTGCATACCAAGATTGAACCCAATCGGATCTACAGTTTTCTAGGACCATCAAAAATGCACCTTAAAGATTACGTGACATGACACGTGATGACGTCATCATGACGTCGGAGAAATATGCACTAGTTCAGCACAGTGTCTCAGTCTATGCAATCAAGATAGAAGTCTGTTTAATGGCAAAAGTGACCCCGAGAATGAAACATGTACATAATTGTCACTCAGAACAAGAAGCCGGAAATCACCAACGAAACACCCCATCAACATCATCATATTAAAGCTTAATAATAGTGAACTGCATGAGGATGAGATGCATGGCTCCATTGATAACAGGCATGAAGTCACGTGTCCCTCTCTGACCGCAAAGCTAGAAAGAGACACGTGACTTCATGCCCGTTACGGATGGAGCCATCTCAGCTCTCGGCTCTATATAAACAGCAGTTTGGTACGACTTGAACTCATTACGAATTGCACCCAGCTATCCCTGTAGTGCGATTGTACTGACGTGTGACTGAGCATTTCAAGAAGAAGGAAATTGTGAAGTTTTGGAAGACAAGTGTTTGGGCGTGGCAAGATTACGTAGTCAGCAGCCATGGGGTACATTTCCGCGAGTTTGCCTTCTCTGCGTGTGACGGTGTTGCTAGTTTTGGCGACAGTTCTCGTCCTTAACGCATCGACAGCAAATGGTGAGCTAGATATTAAGCGCATTTTCCCAGATTGCAAACACACTTTGAATTGGTATTGGCCTATGCATACATCTTAATGTGATTAGATCTAAATAATTGACTTTGAATGATCTAACTTGGTGTGTTTATATCGGCAGTGGCATAGCAAGGTGTTCAAAAGTGGGGCGGCCATTTAACGATCCCTGCGAGCGAAGGGAGTTTCCGAGCCTGTTAATAACAAATACAATGATCCTACTCCTATCACCACCCTCCTTTAACACATATTTATCTCAGACCAATGTGGAGTTTTTGTGTGTGTGTTTTTTTTTTTTACTTATTTATTTCTTAAGGATTTTGTTTTCTTTTTTTCTTTTTGAAAAAAAGTGGGGCGGCCATGGCCGCCCCTGCCGCCCTCGTTGTATGGTGTACTATAAGGGCCACCGCTCACAAAATTCAGGGTTGCGTTCCACTAACGCGAACGTTGCCAACGTTGGCCAACTACGCGAACAATTTTCCATTGGATGTGCACACAAATTTGCGAACGTTTGCGAACGTTCGCGTTGCTCACTTGAGTGAAACGCAGCCCTGGTTGAATAGCATTGTTTAGTCGAAAAATACACCTTCTTGGCAATAATATGTTTTATTCAAACAATTCCACAATAGAATTTAGATTTTTTATAAAAATAAGTGAAGATTCTCATTACATCTCCTTTTGTGTTCAAATATTGAAATTGTTCATGGGAAACCATGACTTTATATACTATGGTGGGATAAGCTGAATACAAAGCTAAAGCTCTACATATCATGTACATCATTCAGTTTGTAGTGTTTAGTAGGTTATCGTAGCATTTCTACACCCTACCATAGTAATTTATAATTCTGTTTACTTCTGTTTAGTCTGGTTCCCATTTCATTCATTTTTATTAATTTGCAGTTAATTAATGGCAACCTAGCTTCCACATTTTCCGTTTTTCAAAAAAAAACCGGTGCCTGTAGAAATTGAAGCATTTACAGACTTTTCACTGTAAAAATACGGTTTATCAGTCAATTTAAATACGGTTCGACCGTAAACAAAATTACGGTAGACGGCTGGCACCTTGCTGCACGCCTTTCGACCGCTATTTTTTACAGTGTAGGTAAATGTCTACAACAGAGGTGGTGGGGTAGTCCTCCTTTTATCTCCTAATTCATAACCGGATCCGTTTGGGAAAAGTGGATGTCACGCCAACGATGTCTTTATCCTGCCTTTTATCTTATTTAGGCCTACGTGTGTTTTATTTGTGTTTTTCCTTTTTTATCTTGGTAAAATAATCTGTATTGGTAAAGTAATCTGTATTTTAACCGTTTGAACTTTTTGGGAATACCCTGGGTAAAGAAATGTAGCCACGTTTGTAATTATTGCTCGTTTTTCGATTTCCCACCAGCCGGTGCTTGTGAAGAATGCACAACCAGGAGATGCGTCCTTAACTGCGGGGGCTATGCTGGTAAGACAAAAGAATTAACCCAATTTGGAATTAACCCAATTTGGAATTGCAAATAAGCTTGTACAGCGCATGTGCAGTTGGTCACTTTTGGATAAACAAGTCAATGGGACAATTGGTAACAAAATTGGGAGTTTTCACTATTCGATTTGCCCCCAAATAAAGCAAAAATTGCCCCAAAATAAAGCAGAAACTTTACTGATTTGTTAACGTGGAGACAGAGCTACGATCCAGTAAAAAGAGTATTTTTCCTCAAAGTTTAAAACAGGAATTTTGTTCAATAATTTCATTGGCTTGTTGAAATAAAATTTCGTCTCAAGCTTTCAGGGGAAAAATAATCCAAAAGTTGCCTACTGCACACGCACCGTATACAGTCGTATTTGTGATTTCAATACGGCGTATAGGCCTACAGAGAATGCAAGTCTAGAGACTTTACGGTCACCTTTTATCATTTTTTTGATGTGAATGCCTTGGTATGGGTACCAAACACAGACTAGTAGCGAACGACTCTATCTTTAGTCTGTGTTTACCCTTTAGCAATGTGAATGGTGCCTTGATCGGAAGTTGCGGTCAAATTCTCCAATATTATTATTGTCACCAATTGACAGTATTTTACCCTCTTTTTCTTCACAGACTATATAATTGTAGTTTTCCATTTCAACTCGGTCCGAAAACAAATTACAGGACGACGCTCACAATATAGCTTCGTTGACAGCAACTACCGTAGCAGTATTACTTGATACCTTTACAATAGGCCAAGCCATGAAAGGAACATATTGCCTTGGAGGCGCCCAATTGGGAAGAAGGATCATTAAAAAGTAAAATGTGTATTTTTGCCTCCTTTCCAATCATACTAATTTGGGACGGACGCTCTTTGTAGCCCAAATGCATGGGCGCCACCACGGCAGTGCGTCCATGTAATCAATGACGAAAGTCTTGAGATGTGTTACAGCCTTGGACTTTATTAATCTTTAATACTGTCGTTTCAAAATCATATTTAATATGCAGGTAAAAGATCTGATGTATCGAATCGAGATTATTTGAATAATCTTCAACAGAGTAAGGTAAGCTGACTTAAGTACACGTATCTCCTAACGCATGTTTGTCCTCTTCGCCATCTTTTTGAAGGGAGGAAATTTGCTTTTATACAGTAGACCAAACCATGAAGCCCCCACTCATTGACGCATTGACCAATCACATCCGTGCGCGCCACACGTCAATCACGTATGTCTGACATTTGTCGGACCACAGACGCGGCTGCGATTAGTCAAAATGGCTGGGGTGGGGATTAATGGATTGGTCTATAAGCCAGTTCGGTATTTTAACTGCGCATGTGCACAATGACATTTTATCCCGAATGACCTGCCTGACCTTACGCGCGCGTGTGAACGCAAAAGGTGGTCGCACAACGCGCACGTGTTAAATTCAATCAGAATTGGCGTTCGCGTAATATGGCGTGACATTACGTCAGCAATTTTATCCCGAATAACCTTTGACCTTTGAGATACCGAACTGGCTTATTGGGATTGAGGACGTGTCCGAAACGAGCTTCCACGGCTTTACCCTTCCAGAGGCTACGTGTCTATTGTCAGTATACTTTGCAAATACGTGGGCACATGTATTTGCAACCGGACCTAACTCTGGACACAAGATTCGGACGCTGAGTGTTCAACCCAAGATCGCACAAAACAAAACAAGAAATGAACTGGCGTACAGTTGATGTCGAAAGTTTACATACAGTGGGACATTTTTGAGACGCTGGTGGCATATACAGTGTACCGGTATTTTTTCATCTCACATGAGCAAGTTCGAACAAGGACTATAGTTAACCATAGTTCGACTAACTCTGATGGAACGCACGCTAGTCGACGGTGGTTGGACTAGTCTAGTCGACGATTCGCGACCAGCCTACCGAGGTTGGTAGCATCGCTGGTTACCAATAGCTGTTTTTAATAGCACAGTGCAAAGATGACCAGTTATCAGAAAAATGGCGAAAAAAACGAAAGATGTAATTAAATATTCAGCAGCAGTGAACGATCATTTTTTTTTTTACTTTGCCTTTCTTTGAACATGTTGAAATAATGCACACGTTACCACTTGTGACATTGTTGATAAACTGAGCAAATAGAATTAATATCGTCCGTGTCGCTTTCATCTATGAACTCGTCCAAAAACGTTTAAAAAAACTAGCCACCGCCATTTTCTCATGATCGCGTTGACATGACAGTAGTTCGACGAGAGTCGTTCGCACTTCAACTTCAGTGCTCATGCGCTACGTACGTCACGAACCAATAGTTAACCATTGGTCCCTGATCAAACTTCCTCCATGTTGTACCGTCAGCAACTGCGCGCGTCCGTATGCTCAGAATTAGCAAAATGGACACGTACGGTATGTGCCTGCTGCCACCAGCGTCTCAAAATCTGCTATTGTTCCCGGAACTGTTCTGTTTTCTTTTGCAAATTCTCAGTATATCAATGAAAATCATGTTCTAAATTACTTCCTCATGCATGTTTAATCATTTGGATTTGTTTCACAGCTTTCGGCCGAACTGAAAATTTGTTTGCAGGTCTGCGGTGTATGTAAACTTTCCACCGCAACTGCCAAACACACAACTGTTTTTAATGCACAGCCCTTTTAGTAAAATTTGACATACCTTCACATTTCATCTCATTCTGTCGTAGGCTTTGATATCCCTGTATTTTTTTTTTAGATAACTCAATGGCCATTGCGCGCTGTACAAACAAATGAATCCAGCAACCGCCATCGAATGAGGGCGTGTCCATATCAGTACAGTAATTAACGTGTTACTGTAATCAATAAACGGGATAAAAATATATGCTTATTGAATAAACAGGTCGTGTATTATTAATAGGGATCTGATATTATTATTCCTCATAAATATAAGAAAAGTGAAAATGATGTCACCCTAACATATAAAGGCACCTCCTAACAGTCAATAATTGACACAAAACTTTGAAAATTTCAAAATAATACTTGCTAGTCTCTACTGTTGAGAACAAGGATGAAAGTAGACCCCGGGAATAAGGTTGCAATGTTTTAGGGAGTGGTTACATGGCAAACGACGGCTTTAACTCGCACAGCCAATTCGCTATCCAGATATTTTTTACATGAAGATCATTGGTCGTAGTCACCGATCTCCAAGTATGCAAGTCTGGGTAGTTCATTGGCCGTTGCGCACTGGATGGCAGATGCACTCCTGGAACATCTATAAATCATTGCGGCCTAGTCTAGCGCCTGCTTGTATGATTGGTCACTGTTGCAATTTTCAGAAATGGGCGGATTTTTTAACCGTCGGGCGGATGATAGCCTTTATTCAAGGCGCGCGTTATACCTAGACGCGTGACGCGCCCCGAATGTGGGGCGACGCGCATTAAAAATGGTTTCAAACTGCGCTGCTGCAGTTTGTCACAGCAATAAAAGACGACTGGGAAGCCAATATTATTTTACTGTATTAATTTTAATCTGTTTGACGCAATGTGTGAATAAATGTTTTCAATAAACTCAATTCGATTACTTATTTTTATTGAGTGACGTTCTCACTCTCGGTGCGCGTCGCCCCACGCACTACAGCGCGTAGAGCGTCCATGAGAGAACGGGGAAATTTGTGAACACTCAATGGCGCGTCTGTACGCGCTGCCCATTAGTCTTTTAAATTCTATATCTATGGTCCGGGGCACGCTACTCGTCCGGGTAGCCACGTGCGCCTTAATTAACTAAAGGCTACATGACAGTTTTCCAACGATTTCCAGCTGGAAATCGTTGGAAAACGATATAGATTTCCACTTTTCTTGACAACGACAGCACACCTGATGCCATCATTTCACAGGATGATTGAGACTTCGGAATAATTCATTAAACAAAAATTGGAGGATTACCAATCGTGTACACTGCCTTTAATGCTTATAAACTATAGTTTTACGTACGTTCGCGTATCGCGTGGAGTGGAAAGATGGTGGATGGTGTCGTCAGCTTGAACAGCCAATGATCTATCCAGATTTGTATACATGGAGATTAGTGGTCGTAGGCGACAAACTCCTCTTGGTCGAATTTCATAATTCCTGGCATTACCAGAAGCCCCAGGTCAGAAGAAAAATGTCTTTGGTAGTTCCACTCCCACTCGGGTGATATATAGCTAGCCATTTGTCAAAATAATGGGTGTTGGCATTGTGTTTTTGTATCTGTGTGTCTCTGTGGGTTAGGGGAAGTGCACTAAACGATTCTACACTGACGCCATCCGCCATGGCTTTTCTCTTCCCCTAATTTCACATGTGTAGTTAGTTATAACTGTGTCAATGATGTGCTCGTGGAACACCACTTGAATAAAGGCACACATTGTTTCTTTGGAGAGGTTACAAAAGAAAGCCCTTCAAACCATACTGGCTGACAACTTTAGTGTAACTAAATCCTATAATGAAATATGTAACCAGGTCGGTTTATCCACTATCTCAGATAGACTTGACCAGCTTTTTATCAATTTTGGAAAAAACCTCCTTGATTCTAAAATCTGCAGGCACTGGCTTCCACCAAAAAGAAATAACTTACGTAATACAAAAAAATGTGTCCGATTAGATGTAGAACAAATCGGTACAAAAATAGTTGCATCCCATCCCTGGTCGACTCACTCAACAAAATGTAATTGATTTTTTGTGCCGTTCTATTTCTTAATGTGTCCTTTTGTTGTCTTATTTGTATCTTCTAAAAAGACATTTTAGCTTATTTCTATTATTTTGTATGTATTTTAATTTGCATTTATATGTGTATACATGTATATAACTTGTCAGCTTTTTAATTATATTTTATTCAAATGGTTTTAAACACAATTCAGCCGTTCTGGCTGCGATGTTTAAAAATGTTCTCGATAAACCATTAATAATAATAATAATAATAATAATAATAATAATAATAATATAAGATGCAAATCTGTTAATATTTTGCTTTAATTAGGTTGGTTGATTGCGTACCCAACTCCCGATTTTAAAAAAAATATTGTAAAGTTGGAGAAGAGTTGGGCGCATCCTTACAATCACTCTCTCATCGGAGATCTGTTGCAACTATTAGTCTCGTCTATACAAATACTTTCATGGTAAATGTTCCACCGGCTTGTCCAGCTTAGTTCCTCCAGTTAGGGTGTTTAAAGGAGAAACTCGGCTTTCCGCATGTACCCACCAATATACTCCATAACTGTACCTAGATGTAAAACGAAAAGTTAGTCCAATAGCCATTTCCTTTGTTCTGTATCTCTATGGAATACTTTGCCTGGTGCATGTTTCCCTTCATCTTACGATCTTTCCTGCTTCAAGAGGAATCTTAATTACTACTTCTTCCATCTTTGATTCCTTTTCCTTTTGTATCTCCGTACCTGGAGTGGTTTTTAACCTCATAGAAAAATATAATATTTCTCTTTTTTTAGATCATCGCAAACTTTTGAACTTAAAGTAGGCTACGCCTGGGTTAATAATATGTTACTATTTGCATTAATTGACTCTACTATAAAAAAGGACCTTTATTTCTTGATGTTTGTAGCCTTCTTTGGGTATTCAGTGTACGAGTAATCAGCAGTGCAGTGTTAATTTGCAATTTTTTTGCAAAAAAAGGGCGCTGTCACGACACCATTTGGGGGTTCAAACAGAAGTGAATTCACAGTTTTCAAAAGTTACATATTGCTTTCATCAAGAAGTTACATTTTTACAATTTGTAATCTTTTAATTGAAGTAAGGGTACTAAATATCAAATTGACTTCCATAAACGTGAAACCACTACTGTTTGTAGCCCAAACATTTCCAGAGCCGTAGATGGAGAGAGTTGCGAACATTTCTGACTGTGGCCCAAAGATGGCCGCTCATTATGTGTACAGTGGAGCGTGACTATTGTTTACCAATATTGTCCACATGAACTGGGGCATAATCCGCCATGTTTGGTCCAACGTTTGGGACCCCTCATGTCACAACTCTCTATCGATGGCTCTGGACATTGTATATAGTCACAGCGCTCTCACGTTTGGTATAAATGGTCTAAGAAATTATTTATTGGCCTCAAAAGCGAAAGTTGTTGAAGGTGTTTATAGCACAATGTTTGCTGGATTGACGGACATAGATAAATCATGCGATTATTAATCAAGTTTCTTGACTGATTATATTTTTTATTTCTGGACGATAGAGAGGATTAATGGACTCGGAGGTCTAGCGGTTTCCAGCCTACTAGCTTCCACACGAACTTCAAGAAGTTTATGAGGTGGGTCCTTACACATCCACAGCCACCCCCCCCCCCCCCCCCCCCCCCCCCCGAGTTTGCAAGGCCAATCCCATTCCACTGTGTTGAATGGTTATCTATTGTTTAAAAGTATAGTTCCTGTAGTAATAATTTGGGAGGGAGAGAGAGTGCGTTTGCAATTTTTCGTGGAGAGAAAAATCCGCGTTAAAGTAGCCCCTGGCGTCGCTTAACAGCCAGGTTAACAGCGCTCCCTAGCATCGTTAAACGGCCAGTGTTGAATACGCTAGTCTGGTCCCCTGACCTGAAGATTCGAGGGTACTGAAAGCTTTTCAAATTCTGCTGAACTATAATATTCTACGAAAAACCGCTCCTTGATGAACAAGTGAACTTGCAGTAGACCGATTCATTAAACCACGCCCCTTGACATGTTGACCAATCACAGCCGCAACTAGGGTGCGACAAAGTGACGGACGCGTGGCGCGCGGAGCTGTGATTGGCTCATGCGGTCAAGCCAGTCCATTGTGAAGTTGGCCTCTCTGTGTCAACTGCTTCTATGCTTTATCGCCCGTTTCGCTAGCATAGCAATACCAGCTCTTATAAGCTTCTTTAAACCTTGTTTAAATGTACGTTTGTATCTGGCTTTTTTCTTTTTTTTCTCAGAGGTCGTCATTGGCGTGAATCGATAGGAAAGGCGGGGATTGACGAATGAGACAGGAATATTGAATGACACATGGTCATCTCGACATGGACATTTTAGTTCCATTCGTTAAATTAGAATAGAATATACATGTAGTAGAATAGAATAGAATATAATACTTTATTTGTCTCGCATTTAAAATAATAAATGAAAATTGCCTTCCTGATGTACGCAATAAACATTATTAAGAAATTCAATTAACTTTACATTAAGAATTACACTAAAATGAAATCAGGTACAATAACAATTAGACAATAAATGTCAGTTGCAACGAAATATACAAAGAATGCATGATATTTGGAATGATTATCGTTGAAAGCTAAAGTTGTTTGCATTAATTGCGCTTGGTAATTTTAGTGGTGACAATCTGACGGGCACTATACCAGATTGATTTACAATAACAAATGAATTGAGTGGGTGGGTAACGTCGTTTTTAGTTTGCTCAAACTTGATAGTTAATATCTTATCTAGAGTATCTTGTATTGTGTTCCGGTCACGGTCAATGATCTTAGAGGCCATTTTAACCACGCGCTCCATCTTTTTACGGTCTTTCACATGAAGTGAATGGGGCCAGACTAATTAAACAGTAGAAAGTAAAAACGGACAGAATTGTACTGCAACAAAATAATTTTGAAATGGTATCATCTACACTAAGAAGTTTAAGTTTCCTTAAGAAATACATTCTTTGATTCGCCTTGTTGCACGTGTTTGATACGTTAGCATTCCAATCCAGACGATTATCAATGATTGTTCCCCCAAAAACTTGTACTCAGTTATCCACAATTTCGCCTTTAATTGTGATCGGTTCAATTACCCTTGCGGGAAATCAGAAACAATTTCATTTCTTTTCGTCACATTGAGAACTAAGAAACTATACTTTTACACCATTCAGCTAACCTGTGAACTATATTCTTATTTGTTCAGAGCACACCGTCAAGATGTAATCATTGGTATACAGCGAGAATGGGGGACAAAACGCATCCCTGTTGGACACCTGTGTTTGTAACAACTGTAATAGACAGTATGCTATCGAACACTTTGCAATCAATCTTGGAGAAAATCTTTAATCCAGAGGACGAGTTGCGGATTTATACCAATATCATATAGTTTGCCCAAAATAATACGTGGCTGGATTGTATTAAATGCAGATGAGAAATCGAATAAATAAAGTCCAAGACTTGCGTCTATAAAGGTGTTGGTATATGTCATATGATCATGTGTAATGAGTTTAAAACAGCATCGTCAACGCCTCGATGAGCACGGTAAGCAAATTGACATAAATCCTCAACAAATCCCTAATTGGGCAACTACAATAGTTTTTACAACTTTTTCAAAACATTTCATTTCAAAACAGACTTAAGTGCCACTGGCCTAAACTGGTTCAAGTGAAGTTTTAGTGTGATTATTTTCCGACCAAAAATTTACCCCCCCTTTTTGGAATTTGTTGAGACTCAAATTGAGGGCGCTGTTCGTGACGTAGACCGAGGCACCGAAATTCATGGATCGAATGGACACGTTCACTAGGTCTACACGTGCAATTTCGTAAGTTGCAACAACTAACATCGAACTTACCCTGATTTTCTCCCTTTTAGCGAAGGCTCCTCGGGGAATGGGCCGTTTAACTGCTTTTGCCTGTACCTTACTCACATCTGGGAACTTTGTTGGGATGGCAGTGGACTTGAGCATATTTTTAATGGTCATACCATGATTTGAAAATACCAGTATCGAAACACGACGGCTCAAAGTGGTCGCTACATAACGCTCTTGGACTTTCGCCGTCCAAATTCTCCGATATTTCGCATCAGTTGGAAATAGAGGAAGGCTTACTCCAGCCTTCGTTGTTTTGCTGCACCCAGCAGCCACACACTTTGTCGAAATGGCCGAAAAACGCTATATTTTGCTTAGATTTTGGACGAAGAATGTACACTCAATGCATACGCGTGTTGAATGGGGCCGGCTCGAGCAGAATATGTAATGTGCCTCGGTCTACGTCACATACGTATGTTAATGAGGGTCCCACTCAGGGGGCGGAGTAGCTTGGACAAACATTTTCAAGAATTTTTTTCTCATATTTAATCTGGGAAATAATTGTCTCTGGACACAAAATATCATTGTCTAGATAATACTTTGTTTTAAGCAGGAATAATGCAAAATAAATCCTAAATCATGTTTCCTTTAACGATCAAATACTTGACACGCAGTACGAACTGGTTTCCCAATCGAGGGAGGGGTTCATATGAATATTCATGATGCCTTAATTGGGATTGGCGTGGGGGGGGGGGGGGGGGGGGGGGGGGTGGACGGGGGCATCACCTGGGCCGAGGCCCTGTGGTGAGCCCACTTTGTTGCCGCACCTGAATGTGCAAACATCTTCATCGGATAAAACATATTCATGTGTTTTTAGCTTGGAGTTTCTTTACTTCGGATATTCGTTTGTGTTGAGTCTCCTCGTCCTAATAAGAGTCCTAAAGCCAATCGATCAGCCCCATCTCAAGCGTCCAGGAAAGGGTAAGATGCCAGGAAGCCGCGCGGGAGACCTCGCTCGCGTGCTACCCAGTCAGGAGTGCGTGGACGTCGGTCACGGCTGGACGATGTACCGCCTCCGGCCGGTAGGCCTAGTGGTGGTTGACACAGGGGCAGACACGAGTATCACGTGATGACTAATCGAACGGTATTGTGTTCACATACACGTGTAAGCTAATCGAACGCACCTGGGTTGACAGACAATCATGCACAATGAACAATAATTTTCAAAAACGGTCAAGGGTCAACCTTAGCCCCTCTATAGTATATAATTCACATGTGGTCAATGCACGAAACGTCCTAACTAACGTGCAAAGGCAAAATAGAGAGAAACACTACTTTTTTAGTAAACCGGTGCTTGCAAAATTAGTTGTTTTTGAGATTCGCGAGTCTTAAAAGAAACTGGATTACACTCATCTCTCGCACGAATCCGCCCGTGCAAGCAAGAGTTAATAACATTCCTATCTTGGACTTTAGGAAGAATAACTTTTTCTAAGCCATGGACTTAGGAACAACTATTCTTCCTGAGTCCAAGATAGGAATAATCCTAACTTTTCTGAAACGGAGCTCAGAGCTTACACCAACTTCACTGCACATTAATTTATTCAGTTGCTTTTAAATACAAGCATTTACTTGTAATGTTTTAACACAATATTAACAGGTGAAATGTATTGCTCAAGCTAGTACAAAACAACTATTTCGAAAATATAGCTGCATGGGTCATTACAAAAAGAAATGAATGGCTACTCGTTTACAAATTTTAGTAGAAAAAATTAAAGTTTAGTTTTGTTACTTAATGACGTCTTCAGAAAGCAAAGATATTTATTTAAACTTAGCTGATTTATATTTTGTACAAGCACGACCCAAGGTACCCATTTAAACAAAATAAAGTGACTACTTTGAGGAGTAATTAAGCTAACCGCTTCATTTTGGATTTTTATTTTTGGAAGTTATGACAAAAAAATCATTTGGGGACGACAAACCTAAGGATGGGCCAGCACCATTACACCTGCTTGAATTTTACTTAGGTATACGGTAAATATCTTCTCGAAATATCATAGGAAAAAGGCTACATCGTAAACTACCCACGGTCAATAATACACGGTCAATAATACACTGCCACATCATGAAACACATTTACTGTAATTCTACAAATACTTTCCTATAATTTTCTATTCGTTACCAGAGATGCAAAGGAATAAATTGGCCTATTTATTGATTGTAAACAAGCTGCAAAACTACAGATTCAACAATTACCACTGTTGTAATACCTACATAATAATTTTTCAATTTCGCTAGCACTATGAATTTATTTTAGAAATAAGTTCAAAATATACATCAATACTGCATAATTCCTTCGGAATGGTACTATATTTTATATTATAGCCTTGATTTCTAGATCCAAAGAAATATTCCAATTAAATAGAAATTTCAAAAATAACCTCAGGCTACGCTTCTTTAATTCTGATTTTCCTCCTTACACCTGCCTACAAGGACGGATCCAGAACACAATTTATTTGGGTGAGGGACAAACATTTTTTGGGAGGGGCCAAAAAATTTTTTTGCTGGATCCGCCCTTGCCTGCCTACATGAAAAATAAACATTTACACGTACATGTACAACGAGTTGAAGGTGATAAATGCACCAAAACAAGCAAAGGAATATCAGTCACTATAAAGAAGCAATTTGATAGAGACTGCTAACATAACAAAAAAACGCCATACTGTTCCATGTGCTACTTTGAAATTAAGTTCAGCTTGTCCTAATTTCATAGCTCTGTGCATTATAGAAAGCTACGACACATGTGATGTGGCGCATCAAAATGAGCAGAAAGTCGCCCCATAAAAAATTCTGAGTTACAAGCAGAAACAACAATTTTACACTGGCAAGTTGATTCTGGGATTTCATCATTTTTAAAACCAAAAACTCTTTTCTATCACATCACGTAACCGAAACGGGAACATGAGTAGTTGCCAGGGGGAATAGTGCGCTGTGCAACAGAGTTTAACGACTTTGAGCCTCCTAACTTCACAAGGTTATACTGTAGGTTAGGCATCGGAGCTAAAACAACATCAAATGAAAGCTTATAACCTGTGATGTAAAAAGAAACCTAGCATAAACTCGATTTTCAAACTTGGCTACATTCCACCCGTTTCATAGTGCCAGGTCACACATACTTCAACATACTTCATTGACTAAATTTCTGTCCTTTCTCAAAAACGTTCAAAGAAAACAGCTGCCTTATTATGCTTAACCTTGCGGTGTGCCATGACAATATACATGCACTGTTACACACCATGGTGACCTACTTAACAAAACAGCGCCATGACACACATCAGTTGCTGAGTAAATATAAACAAATTAAGAGTTTGTTTTCACATCAGATGAGGCAGTTGTTGCCAAAGATATTCTGGGGGTCCAGATGATTCTTGATGGCGCGCAGTGTCTCGACTCCGGGCTCCGAGATGGCCTTGGTCATCCATTGTTTGCGAAGCTTTCCAACTATTCGAGAAAGAAAGACCCAACAATTCTTAATATTGTGAACATTGATTATTAACCCCTTGGGCACGGTATTTTACGGGAGACGTCGGGATGTTGCACCGGTTCTGGCAGCCAAATCGAACCACTATAATGTGTTTGTGCAGTCAAGCATGACATACACAATAATCCAACAATGGATTGAAACTGCACAAACAGCGGCCAGTGGCGTCGGACGGACAGAGCACACTGTCCGAAACGTCGAGTTACACACATCTTCCGAGAAGAGATTTATTTCACATGGTGTTACCCGCAATTCGTGTCTTTCTCGTATCGCAACCACCATGCAAAGCTTCAAATCGTGTTTATTGTGGTTACGGCCGTTGTCCGAGAGATGACTACGTCGCAGAGGTGGTGCAACAAGAAATAGTTAAAGGTGGCATATTCTCTTAGTCCAAAACACCCCCCCCCCCCCCCCCCCCCAAAGTGGAGCACACAGGATTTGACTTTGGGGGGTCAAAAAAAATTTCCCAAAAATTCTTTTAAACTCCATCCACCCCACAAATAAAAAAAATGGCCCCCTATAAAATGTTCAGCTAGGGAAATAATTTGGAAGGTTAGGATGAGAAAAAAAACTCTTTTTGACGTTAGTGGTGCCATTCCGACATGAATTGTACTATTGAGAGATATACCAAAAAGCTTAGCCCCTATCCAACGTTTATAAGATTATGAAACATTTTGTAGCATTTTTGGAGACATACAAATTACAAAAGTACTCAATTTCAAAATTGGAACTTTCTGCATATCTGCCCTCTCCCACTTGCACCCCTTGCCCTAAGCTTGAGGTACACAAAGCTGAATACATACCTTTTTTCAAAGACCAATTTAGATTATTTGGGTACCACAGTCTCATTCCTCGGGAGTGTTGCAGTTCAGACTTGAAAGTCCCCCACCAAGGCCAAACCTTGTGGTTTAGGACCGAGACCGAGAAGAATACCAAGACCCGGTGGTCTAAGAGTGAGAACAAGATCTCAAGACCTTTGCTTTTTTAAGTGAGATAATCAAACGTTTTTGACAAAGAAACAACCTGAACAAAAATTCACGCTGCAGAATTCCCCCCCCCCCCCCGAGTTGCCGGCTTTTCAAATTAGCCGGCAAAAATTGGTCCTGAAACCCAAACCCTGTTCAGCAGAGCTGTGTATTTAATGAAAATGGATTAAAAACCAGTTGGGACTTACCTCCGTGGTGATGAGACAGACTACCCCCAATGCCCAAGATCTCATCTCTCGCTGCTGCCTGAATTGCAAACATTTTGATATAAGAAACCGTGAAATACATAACTACTTTAACTTCTTTAACCACATCAAAGTAAAAAAAGAAACAAGGTGATCAAAAGGTGATTGTCAATTTCTTTTCAAATCTATCCAGTTCAATCATGCAGGAGGTCACTATTTGCTTTTCGTAATAAGCCAGTTCGGTATCTCAAAGGTCAAAGGTTATTCGGGATAAAATTGCTGACGTAATGTCACGCGATGTTACGCGAATGCCCATTCTGATTGAATTTAACACCTATGCGATGTGCGACCACCTTTTGCGTTCACACGCGCGCGTTAGGTCAAGCGGGTCATTCGGGATAAAATGTCATTGTGCATGTATGCGCAGTTGAAATTCCGAACTGGCTTATTAGAAAGATATTCCTTGACAAAACAGCAAAATATTTTAACTGCAAACTCCTCAAAAAGAAATCGACAATGCTGCGAAGCAATGCTAGATAAACAAGGTTTCCAAATGAGCTGTTTTACATGGAAATTATCACTAAAACCTGGAAAACTCTCCAAGAAAATACACAAATCTTTATCTTTTATGACACCATGCTTGATTCATCAATATGAAAATCTGCATTAACATAAACCCAACTTTTTGTAATTGCTCGCTACAATTTCTACACACAAAAAAACCCGAAAATTTATAGTCATATGAAAATAACACTGTTGTACATGAATTCATGTCATAAAAAAAAATCCTCCTGTGCAGTCGCTTTGAAATTTCAAGTCCAAAAATGCACGGAAGATGAATACTTACTTCAATATCTTCGTAGATTTCAATGGGGTTTGAAAGGCCACGATACATATAGGCAAAGTAGAAGTACACACACGCTCCTGAATCGTACGTCTGTGTTACTCTGCAAAGAGAAAAAAAACAACACATGAAACAGCGGTTAAACAGCGCACAGCAAACTAATCACAAAGCAGTATGATGTATGGTACATAAAACAGCTGTGGACACGCTATCAACAAACTTGACACAGTAGAAACAAATTCTAAAAAATGTTTCAGAATTTTTGGTCAAATGGTACATATGGAACAGTACTGGATGGCCATACATGGAGTATTGCATGGCCCCAAAAACCTAAGTTGAGTTTCTCTGAAGAGAGAAATAAAAGATACTTAAAAACAGCAGTAGGGCAGACAACCAATCATTTCAAAATTATTCAAGTTTCACATCGATCTCTATATAAATTTTGATATCTCATTGGCTATAGTGTGCTGTACAAACAACTGAAGCTAGCAGCCACCATATTAAGACCCCCACTTTGCCACTGATCTCCATGTCAGGAGAACGAGGATGAAAGTAGACCCTGGGGACAAGTTTGGCAAACCAATTGTATTGGGAGTGGTAATATGGCGGACGGCGGCTTCAACAGACAATGCGCTATCCAGTTTACATAGTTATCAGTGAAGTTTCTCTGCACAGAGAAATAAATGACACATAAAACAGCAGTGGGGTAGACAACCAATCATTTCAAATTTCTCTTCACAAAGATATTAATGACACATAAAACAGCAGTAGGGTAGGAAACCAATCATTTCAAATCTCTTCACAAAGATATTAATGACACATAAAACAGCAGTGAGGTAGGCAACCAATCATTTCAGATCATTTAAAAAACAATATTTGCACAGAGAAATAAATGGCACACCAAACAGCAGCAGGTAGGCGACCAATCATTTCAAATCACGGCAATTTTACAAAAGGCAAACAATTTCACAGACATTAAAACAGTGTGGTTTAAGAAAATGATCACTTTTAAGAGGAAAACTCTTTTCAAGATCTTTTATTTGGTTACCTGCATGTTGCTAGAGGGCGGTATTGTATGCCATGTCGCTTGCATTCACTGTACAGACGTTCTTTCACATTGCGACACAGATCAATGACACTGCAATAGATCAAAATTATTAATACTTCTTTTTTTTTGTCAAAGTTAATTCCCAAATTGAACCACAGCATGAGTTAACCAGTTCGCGTCGCAGGACATGTTAATTAACACGATCTGGCTGTTTTTATACACGGGCACAGCTGACGGGTTAAAACGTCAAGCTTGCCTCGACTCACCTCCGGGTGACGTCTCAACACGCTAATCCCTCATTTGTTTTGTACACACACACACAAAGTCCGAGAAGTCTGTGGAGGCGGACCGTGTGTTGAACTTGAACTTGGCCGCTGTGCATGGCCGGTTGTTCTACAATTTACGCTCCGGTGGGCGCACCCGGAGTATTGAAATATATGAGGTTTCGGCAAGAAATATTGTACAAATACCGTTGAAATGACTCGTGCAAATCAGTATTTGTGGCGTTTGGCTGTATATCAGAAGCTGGCTCCTATATTTTGCCTTTTTCGAAAAATCGAAATTTTCGGCAAAAATAATCCCGGCGTGAAGTGGTTAAAAGCACAAATAATAACTTGCGAACTTGTTCAATTGAAGATAAATTTCAGTAACTTACCGATCCCAAGGAACAGTTGTTTCAAACGACTCCGCTATGACATAACAGTCCAGGCCCAGATCCTGCAATAGAAACACAAGTTTTGATCAAAATGAAAGAACGGTGGAGAAATGAATCGAAACAACCTAGGGATGATAACTAACAACCGTGAACCGTGGACTTTCTAACTACGGGCTCTCCAACTCTTACGCAAATCTGAACTTCATACAATGTAAATGTCAGTAATGTTTCTGCTAAAACTTATATGCATTTCCATCTAATTCAAACAATTTCAGCTTGTTGCTGATCTAATAAGGAGTTGACAAACAATATAAGTGGATTCAAGTGTAGTGCTAATTCCCGAAAACGTAGTGGCTGCTAGCGCTATTTAATGCCTCTCTAGAACACTGTTTGCGATGTTGAATAATCGTTGTGCATTATTATATTTGTATGTGTATTTTATTCTACTTTTAATCTTTTGTATGTACTGTGCCAAATGTAGTGTAATGAAATGTATTATGGAGGGACAAATGGCAACCAGTTTTAACTGGTCACCACCTGAGTAGCGAAATGCGATCAATGGCATTTCAAACTCACCCTGAGGTAAGCAATGGCAAAGGTCAAATTGTACCCTCTCTGTCCATTGTCTTCGCCTCCGGCCAGACCTCTGTCAATAACAAACCCAATCAATCAATATAATCAATTACCCATGATCATCAATATTCAATCAATATCAGCAATAACCCAATATGATAAGTAACTGACAATTCATTTTAAAAAGGTCAATCCGATGGGACCATTCAATCAGCAAAGTCAATCAATACATACTGATAAATGACCAATGACCGACAATCAATCATCAGTATCCGACAAAAGAAACTGATCAACTGATGAAAATGAATTAAACTGCTGCAAACTGCTACAAACTGGATTGACCTGAATTATACAAATCAACAAAATTAGCTGGCCTAACGTTTCAAACTCGAAATTGCCTTTGAGAAAACTTGCTCTAGTTTGAAAGGTTGGTCCAGCTAATTTCATCCCAAAACAGATCATCTCTCAAATTGGTAGGGGTGTGCATCGGAACCGGGTACCCGAATACCCGACCGTTCATGTCAGGAACTGGTTCCAGATTATGGAATCGAGTACCCGTACAACTTTACATTATCGCATAGTTACTTCCCAGACAATGAAAAAAAGAAAGGTTTTGAATGTTATTTGTCGGGAATTTTCAAAATTAAAACCGGACTATGTGGGGAAAACCACACAGATTTCATGTTTATGACGCTCACGAAAGTTGACAAAAAAGGGAATTTACTGGTCGTGGTTTTTTGCAGTCTGGGTATGGATAAGAGCCTCGACAGGGGCCTAAAACCGACTGTTTTTTTCTAGCTAGACTTGTACATACCCATAGTGCATGGCAATATTGTATACTTTCTTTTCTTGGGCCGCAACATCCTTCAACAGAAACATTCAGTACAAATGCATGAAAATGTAATAGTATGGAGTACTGTTTTAAAGGTAGTGTGCATGATTGGTCATTGTTGCAATTTTCAGAAATGGGCAGATTTGGGCGGTCATACTAATCACCGTCAACACGCACAAACACCGTCAACACACCGTC
This sequence comes from Hippasteria phrygiana, assembly GCA_037893225.1. Lineage (NCBI taxonomy): Eukaryota > Metazoa > Echinodermata > Asteroidea > Valvatida > Goniasteridae > Hippasteria > Hippasteria phrygiana. The sequence continues at coordinate 1,026,770 of JAZGUH010000628.1, forward strand.
AACACCTCCAAAACACATTCTTAACTGACAAATGCGGTACAAAACCCCAAAATATGGGTCAACACGAGATTTGGGCTTAAAAATAGGAGGTTAAACGTCTGAAAATGCGATTTTTTCTTTAAGAAAACGGAGCTCTGCATGTAGCTCCGAAATCGGCACCCGTGCCTCACTCAGCCATGTCGCGGGCGTGCAGCGCGTGCGAAGGCAAGATGGCGGCCAACGACCGTGCTGCTTAGAGAAAAAATTTTTGTGTGAAACAATTCCATTTTCATAAATGAAACGTTACTTTTAACAGACAGAAATTCTAATTTAGCCTAGGCATTACATTTCTATGCCTCTTTTGTTAATTTAGAATGTGTTTTGGAGGTGTTGACGGTGTATTGACGGTGTTCGTGCGTGTTGACGGTGTTTGTGCGTGTTGACGGTGATTAGTATGACCCGATTTGGGGGTTAGTATTTTATAGGAAATATCGTTTCACTGACCTGTTCAAAATTTTGCGTTGTTGGATGATAGCCTTTAGGCGCGCGTGGATACCTTGACGCAGGACGTGCCCCGGATATGCCAGCGTGTCCGGGGTGCGCCACTCGTCCAGGTAGCCACGCGCGCCCCTTGACTAAAGGCTACATTTGTTATATAGAGGACAGTTTCCAACGATTGCCGGCCGGCAATTAAATCGTTGGAAAATGATATAGATTTCCACTTTTCTTGACAACGACAGCACACCTGGTGCCCTCATTTCACAGGATGATTGAGACTATTATTAACTTACAGCCTAGTCATGTATTTCGTAATAATTCAGTAAAAAAAATGTGGAGGATTACCAATCGTGTACACTACATTCAATTACAAAAGTTCTGTGCTTGGTACAAGGTGAGTCATTTCCTGTTGACAATTTATCACAGAAATCCTTTTTTTATGTGAGAGCGACAGAGTTAGGACAATCTAATGCTAGAGCATATATATACACACGTTATTCACACTCCAATGAGTCACTGTAATCATTTGTCAGCAGGCAAAAGTTCAAAATGGTTATCTGGAGAGGGCAATTCGGCAACTCAAATGTCCCTTTTCACAGTTTAATATTTGCTTGACCAGACATAATTTATCTTTAAATGGTACATTTTAGAGCCCATGGCTATATTTAACGACGGGATTATTTTTGTAGAACAAAAAGTGGCAAATTTTTTCCCGAAACAAATATTTCTCGAATTATCATACCTCTTTGTTTCCTTCAAAAAGAAGTGTAGACACCACCATAGTGTCCGGGTCAAACCTTTTCAGCTGTACACAAAAATATGAAAGAACGGCATCTCTTAGTGAAACAGCTTTGAGCTTTAAAATTGACAAGGAATTAGTTGATTTTATATAGTCGACGTAATTTCTCCAGCCTGTCCATCATACTTTACTTGACTTTAGTCAATCTGCACATCAGTAAAAATATGTTGTTCTGCATTTTAATTGAGACTTTCAATGGTCTATTCGTTATAAAATCCCTCCCAACCAACGGGAGACTTTTGCGATGTGTGGTGGCAGCGGACGTACAGCTCCTTTTCCGTTGTAATTCTCACCAGTTGTGTGCGTACTCAGAACTACGCGTGTGCGCTCAGAACTACGCGCGTGTGCTCAGAACCACGCGCGTGCGCTCAAAACTACGCGCGCGTGCTTAGTCGAACTATGCGCGCGTGCTCAGAACTACGCGCGCGTGCTCAGAACAACGCGCGTGCGCTCAGAACAACGCGCGTGCGCTCAGAACAACGCGCGTGGCTCAGAACTACGCGCGCGTGCTTAGTCGAACTATGCGCGCGTGCTTAGTCGAACTATGCGCGCGTGCTCAGAACTACGCGCGCGTGCTCAGAACTACGCGCGCGTGCTCAGAACTACGCGCGCGTGCGCTCAGAACTACGCGCGCGTGCTCAGAACTACGCGCGCGTGCTTAGTCGAACTATGCGCGCGTGCTTAGAACTACGCGCGCATGCTTAGTACTACGCACGCGTGCTTAAAACTACGCGCACGTGCTCAGAACTACGCGCCCGGTGCAAAAGCCTACCAACTGCTTACCTTTGTAACATAAACTTTCATCAGTCTGTCCATCAGTGAAACCCCTGCCTTGTGCCTACCAACTGATTGCCTTTGTAACATAGACTTTCATCAGTCTGTCCATCAGTGAAACCCCTGCCTACCAACTGCTTACCTTTGTAACATAGACTTTCTTCAGGCTGTCCATCAGTGAAGTCCACATCGACGAAGCTGGTCCCTTGAGAGCTTGTCCTAAAAATATTTGTGTGAATGAAGTTTTAACTTATTTTTATGCTTTTCTTAAAGGTAATGTACATGATTGGTCATTGTTGCAATTTTCAGAAATGGGCGGATTCAGGTGCTAGTATATTTTATAGGAGCCAGTTAAATTTAACATACACACTTCTATGATAATTCAAATTTTGACTTCCTTTTTGTACTGTAAATCCTTAAACTTTGCAGTAAGTTCACAGTACAAAAATCAGGTAAAATTGTTACTTTATTATGGCATATGTATGTTACATTTGTTAACTGACTGGCTGCTCAAATCAGAAACGCAAACATTCAGAAATTTGACCCTAAATAAAGTGTTTTTTTTACTTTCAATTTGTATGCACAATCAACTGTGATATTGAAAGCTTTTCTACTGAGTGACATCACTCCTGTGCTCATGAATATGTAAATTCTCATTAGCATAAAATCCAAGAGTTTGCTCAGAGGGGCATACCGCGGTAAATGCCTTCAGCACAGCAAACCAAAGGTTGAAAGTACCAGTATTTAAAATTCCACTTCATGTGACCTTAACATTTTTTCTTTGTCGTGTTCTCTTGCACAGGTTTCGTCAACTTCCGCGCTACAGTAATGTGACTTTTGAGTACTCATCGGTTTCATTACGACCGAAGTATTAAATGATAACAGAATGACTCCTTTGTACATGACAAATCTTTTCACCCCACTTTATACAGTGATTCGTGAAACACGGCAATCGACCCAAATGGCACTGAAATTTTTGTTCGCCAAAAGAGAATGCTACGCGACAGGTTTCGCTGTGAGTGGTGCCAGTATATGGAATAATCTGCCTGAACAAATGAGAACCATAAACTCCTTAAGTACATTTAAATCGGAGCTAACGTAAAGCCATCTATCAGTGATATTTCTGCCATTTACGCTGATCTGCGGAGTTATAAACTTGGTTGCCACAATACTTTGGAGCCAGATGGGAATTTTCCCTTGTTTTTCACCCTAAAAGATTTTTTTTGCGGGTTTTTCGCCCATCCCGTAAATCAGCAATAGGCTTCTACTGGAGAGTTGAAAAGTTAACCGTAAATAGATGTATTTGTGTAAATATTCGTGTATTTGTTTGAATATTTTGTATGTGTGTGTAAATATTCAGTCATTGTGTAAATGGAAACCAGTTTTAAACTGTTTGGGCACACCCTGTGTAATAAATAAATAAATAAATAAATAAATAAATAAACAGAAATAACCGGATGGAAACCTGGCTCACCAAACTTGAACTGTTCATTGTCCATCAGCCTAATTGAGGCCGGGGCACACCGCTGTACATAAATAAAATACAACAAAAATGGTTGGTAACTGCCACACTTGCTACAATCTCAATTTGTTCATGTACAAAATATATTTTTCAACTAAAGATTTAACTCAAAAGCAACGTTTAACATTCAAAATCCTTTATTTTTATATTTCAAACAGAAACAAGATGCAGAAAAAGCACACATTTTAACCCTAACCCCTTGGGTACTTTACAAGAAAGTAACCTGAATCCGCCAAAAATCCACCTATTTTGTCATGCACAAAAAGTTGGTTATGGTGACTGCTCAATATGGAGGTATCGTGAATCCATCAAAATCCTGCAGTAACGCTAGGCTTACAATCCTCCATCCATCAAAATCCCCCAGGTTTCAATACGGAGGTATCCTGAATCCATCAAAATCCTGCAGTACCGCTATAGGCTTACAATCCTCAATCCATCAAAATCCCCCAGGTTTCAATACGGAGGTATCCTGAATCCATCAAAATCCTGCAGTAACGCTAGGCTTACAATCCTCAATCCATCAAAATCCCCCAGGTTTCAATACGGAGGTATCCTGAATCCATCAAAATCCTGCAGTACCGCTAGGCTTACAATCCCCAAGCCATCAAAATCCCCCAGTTTTCAAAATGGAGGTATCCTGAATCTGCCGAAATTCTCCAAAACTGGGGTATGGATTTTGATGGATTCAGGTAGGTTAGGGTTAATATGGACAAAACTATTTAGATATGAAAGTCACCAATGATGCTATTTTCTTGCAAATACTGACCAAGTATAACAAAACCCAAACCAAATATTTCCCCACATTTAGTTAAGAAATTCTGCACATTTTGTATTTCCTATTTGATGGTTTTTGTACCGACAGAAAAGCTTGAGAATTACAACTTCATGCTAAGCTTATACACGTCAAAATGACTAATGCAAAAATTACGGGGAAACTTTTCAGTTCAGTTTTTTACAGGCCCTGTATAATGCAAACAAAATACTGAAATGGTGACAAGTTTGAAAAGGAAATTATATTACACGCTTCCATACCTGTCTAGCCACCTCTCGCATGAAGTCCACGCCTTGATGAAACGCTGGGAAGACCACGGAGCCGTATCGCTTCACTTGGGGCAGGGGGCGGACTCTCAGCGTGACCTCCGTCACGACCCCTAGGGTGCCCTCTGACCCCAGGATAAAATGGTGGATGTCTGGGCCAGTGGACATTCTAGGCACCTGGCGAATAGATGGGGATGCAATTGTAATGAGTAATTATTTTTTTTCAACCCTCCTCCTTTCGTGTGAATGAAAGTTTTGTTTGAAAAAGCTCCATCTATTCATTACACTCCCATTCAAGAACAATATAGTTGAAACATGAATGGATTGAGTATGTGCATGAATGGATTGAGTATGTGCAGGAATGCGCGTATAGATGACAACCGGCCAGGTGGTCTTTTACAAACCTCAGCTATGGCCGCCGTCTGTATTCAAAAGGTTTATCAATAGTTTGTATCTATGGATGCATATATATCGTCTGTATCAGCGGTTTGAAAATTACCACCTGACCGATTGACAGCTATACCCGCATTCTCTACATTTTCAATCCATTGTTGGGTTATTGTGTGCGTTACGCTTGGCTGCACAAGCCTCTTGTGTCCGTTTCGCTTGGCTGCACAAGCCGCCCTTGTGCCCCATTAACATCTGGGTGCAAAACACAATATAAATCTCCTACATGCATCAATCCCAGACTTAAAGTATGAAATCATTTGCGTAAACAGTTGTTTCGTAAAGAAAAAAAAACCAATCTTCCGAGACATTACTTGGCAATACAACTCTGAATACACGCACTTTTAAATAGATTGCTTTTGGCCTCAACAATGTAATTCTCCTTCAATTTATCAGTCAACATGATTGCAAATAAACGTGAATCCCATTTCAAAAAAATTAGCTGGCCTGTCGTTTCGAACTTAAGCAAGTTCTTTCTCAAAGGCAAAACATGTTCATGTTAATCCTATTTGTTCAAAATCATTAATTAGGGTACACACTCAATGCTAAACATGGTTGACATAATTAACTCTGCCACTGCACTTAAAGTGTAGTTATTACGAAAGGGGCACACAGAATACCTGTGGTCAGGATATTCTACAAAAGATGCCGAGGGTTTACCCTGCCCCTCCTCCTTAAAACAAGGTGGGGGACCCTCTCCCCTCCCCCAATTAAAATCATTTCACCCCCCCAAATCCCAAGATTCCAAAATTTTAGGGAGCTTAGGTTCAGGACTGTGATATGGATTGGATGTACAAAATAAAATAAAAATCTCCAGGAAATATAGGATGGCACTCACTTGGCAGTTCTTCTCGAGTACACCCCTTGGAGTGACCATTTTAACATGGACCAGCTGCAAAAAGAAGGAACAAATCCTTAAATTAATCGTCCAATCACATCCTTAAAATTTGACGCAGAAATGATGTGCAAAATCGCAGTCTTGAGGCAATTTATAAGAAAGTTTATTCACCATGTAAAACCATACAGTGAGTCACTGAGTGTACAGCAGGTATACCATACAAAACCTGCCAGCTGTATGGTTTTGTATGGTCAAAAGACTTGCCTGTACTGAACTATGTAAGGTGATGAATGGTAAATCAACTTGACCTCTGTATGGCACTGTAAGGTTTTGTATGGTTGCACAGGCTGTGTCTGCTGGCAGGTGCAAGGTTTTGTATGGTGAACCAACTCCATTGTGTACTGGGGAACATTGATGAATAGGCCTATACCATTTTAGAATTAGCGTGGTTTCTCTTTATACATTATATATAACTCACCATAGCCCCAATTAGTCTGTTGATAAGCCACAATGAAGTTTAATTATATTCACCACACAAAACCATTTGGCATACACTGTGCACCACAGTGAAGCATGTTTACCATACAAAACCATGCATATAGTCACTTTTATTTGTAGTCTTTGAGGACATTTTAATTTATAAATGAAGTTATAAATGAAGTATTTTGATCTCAATTTTTTATATCCATGTGGTATTGGTTTGTTTGTTTGTTTTTTGCGACCCGAGGATGTGGGTTAAACTCCCTAACCCCCCCAGAAAAAAGATCCACCATTGAGTAGCAAAAAATAGCTTTGTCAAATGAGACTCTTAACCCTAACCATCCCTAACCTGCCAAAATCAAACACCCCATTTGTGTTGAATTTTGTGTGATTGGGTACTGTAGAGCCTTGGCACCATCACTTTGCATGGGACTTGATGCCCTGATTTTGTCCAAGTACAAAGAATGTGCCATTGGTTTACTACACAGTGTTGGAGTTTGTGTGGTTAGGGAAGGATTCTAGTAAAAAGCCTTGGGCTGTTAGGGTTAATTGAATTTTGCTCTCATACACAGTGAGCACCAACAAAATACAGCATAAATGGCATAATCAGGGGTGAGATTGGCCAAAATGAAAAATCCACGAAACCCACACAAAATCCACGGAAAATCCACGGAAAATCTACGAATAATCCACGAAAAATCCACAAGGACACAGATCAACATATAGTTTGTATTTGCCTAAAAGGACCCCCTTAAAATATCCGTTTTTATTGGTCTATATCCACTTTTACAGGTAAAAACAACTTTAGGACAACACCTCAGGAATTCCAGATTGCAACAGAGATTCTTAAATTTTTTATAGAAATTTGGCCATTTCGCAGGGAACTGCGCGCGACCTGTATATGCATAATTTAACAGGCAGGTCAAAAGAATAATGGCGCTTGCGCACTGGAGAACATCATGTTATAGTAATTAGCTGGCTAGTCAGGTAGCGTACGTATGTACATACGTATCTCAAGGTTTATGGCGCGGGGAAACTAGACCGGTGAGTCAGCGATTATACAATGCCCACAATGTAGGTCACCCGATTATACGCGCTCTACGTCACGCGTGCAGGCAAATACACACAGTTCTGCTCGCGATTTCGCGAGCAGAACTTGCGAAAGTGTCAAGACGTGTGTACGTGCACTGTATATATCTCCGAGGACAAGAGAAGAAAGGAAACACAAAGAAACCTTTCAGTCCTCGAACGTAGAGTCTTTTGTTGAAATCGGTCCTCGAACGTAAGGATACGTGCTTAGTCTATGGGGGTTGGTTATATTAAAGGAACAATAGGAAACACAAAGCATTGTCCTCGGACGTATTGGGGAAGTACGACTTGGTGTAGAGGGCGTGTGTAGAGGGCGTGTGTAGAGGGCGTGTGTAGAGGGCGTGTGTAGAGGGCGTGTGTAGAGGGCGTGTGTAGAGGGCGTGTGTAGAGGGCGTGTGTAGAGGGCGTGTGTAGAGGGCGTGTGTAGAGGGCGTGTGTAGAGGGCGTGTGTAGAGGGCGTGTGTAGAGGGCGTGTGTAGAGGGCGTGTGTAGAGGGCGTGTGTAGAGGGCGTGTGTAGAGGGCGTGTGTAGAGGGTGCTGTATGGCTCTGACCGGCCGGCCGTGCGCGTTATGCGTCGCACCGCTAAGGACATCTTGGAACCAAGACTAGTGTAATGTATACAGGTGGCCTCTTTATCAAAACGGCCACATTTTGCAGGTTTGACTGAAGCTCGCATCATGTACGAGATCAGGGAAATCAGTAGTCTCACCAGATCCTCAATGTTGCCGTAGACGTTTTTCTTCATGCCGGAGGCTCTCGTTGCTACCCAACCACCGAGGGAGCTGAACTCCATCGAGTCTGGCTCGTGGCCCGTGCACAGACCGTATTTCCCAAGCTGTACACACATGTATGGGGGAAAACAAGTAACTGAGTGGAAACAGGTCACTACACACTTCCTTAACCGCGGTATAAAAAAGAAACACCTGGCTGTTGCGTCTATAGGCACAATTCGGTACCCTGTGAAGACATGGAAACAATAGAGGGCAAAAGAAAGAATAGGTCTCCACAAGGAATTCCTAAAGATGAAAATGTCTCCACAAGGAAAAACGTGTAGAAAGTCTATGGGGATTGGTTATAATATAGAAACAAAGGATATAAATTTCAGAGTGTGCATTCCTGATTATTGTTCTTGAATGGGAGTGTACTGGGCCCAATTTCATGGCTCTGCTAACCACAGCTTTCCGCGCTTACGATCACCATTTTGCGCTAACAGCGCTAGCGGAAAAATTCTGCGCTAACCCTGTAAGCACAGAATCCTTAGTTACGGGATGTACGCATGCTCAGGAGCCACAATTCCCTGCTAACGCGTGAAATACGCTTGCCGTAAGCACAGAATTTTCTGCTACAGTAAGCAGGTATTTTTTCGCTAACGGTAAGCAGAGCCATGAAATTGGGCCCTGATAGATGGCACTTTTTTTAAACAAAAGTTTCATTCACACGAAAGGGGGGCTCCAAGTGCGATGAATAGGACCACTCTATTCAGTGTGGTGCCCAATCTTGGCATACCAGCCCCCATCAATAACAGCTAGAGGCAAGGGGCTGATACACTCTAGGCCCTATATCGTAAAGCTTAGCACAAAATATCGCTTGGTAAATGTTCCTGCTACGCAGAAATCGGCTTAGAACCATTCATGCATTATAGACATCACATAACACTGGGGGGGGGGGGTGGCATCTTGAAAAAGGCTTACAATAGTCCTAGACTTTTTGCCATCTTGTGATTGGCTAATATTTGCTCATGAATATATACAGTTCATCCAGTGTGAAGTGTAAGCGTCGAATAGAACAAAATAAGCGAATTTGGCTAGGTGGCTTAGTGGTAACGTGTCTAATTTTGGATCACGTGAACTAAGTTCGATTCTCAAACTGACAATTTTTTGGCTTTTTCTTATTTCCATTTTTTCTTTTTTGACAAATTTTCTGTTAACAGTTTAGAGCAAACTTCAAAGATTGCTCTTTAATCTAATTCGTGGTTTGGATGAATTTTTTTAAGGAAAAAGTCTGAGAACCAGTCTTGCAGCTCCCATATCTAAAAATATAAGTAAAATAACACGAAAAAAGGTCAAGTCGTTACCTCTTTTTCCAGATCCAATCCCATGATTCCTGCCTCTATGTGGGCCGTCAGGTTCTTCTCGTCCACCCACAAAATGCGTTTCTGATTTTTGAAAAAAAATAATGCATTTGGGAAATGTTACTGAGCGAATGGACTATCCGGCCGAAAGTCCGTAAAATTGGTTAATTTTGATTAAAGGCCACATAAAAAAAAGTTGCTGAGCGTCCTTTTTCCCAAAAATCTTGGGTGGGTGGGTGTATTTTTTGTTTTTTTATATTCAATTGAGTTTTGTTGACATGGCAAAATATGGTGCCATGCCTCGTACATGCACGTGAAATGACCTGACCTGGGAATCATACGATCGAACATTCAAAGGTCATCGAGTCATGTTTTAGGCTGCATCCGAATCTGTTGTCTAGAGCTAGGTCTAGGTCTTCGCTCCGTTGAAAATACGCGGGGACACGCTGACAATAGACGTAGCCATAGCTCTGGAAGCCCGTTTCGGACACGGCCTTAGGGTTCAAGCGAATGGCACAATGCACGTACATACGGATAGGGGACCAATCTACCGTGGCATGGTACGCGACTCTTGCGCAACACGAACTGCGCTTGCGGTGCAGAACAGCGCGAAGTTGGATTGTAAAAGATCATTGAAAAGGCCGTTTTTTATGATTTTGTTTTCACAATAAAAATTTTTTTTTAAATGGGGGCGGGTTTTTTCGTAGGGGCGGGCGGGGATGATCACCAACTTTTATTTTATGTGGCCTAATTTTACCATAACATTTATTACAGAAACCTTACAAAACTATTTGTGACACAGGTATTCTCACCATTTGTGACGTATCCAATGAAACAATCATACGCTTTTCTTCCGCTGGACATTGTAATGATTTGGTAACAGTGGTTCCACCTGTAAAAAATAAACGAATTAATTTTGTTTTAAATATCGTCAATAATAAACATCGTTTATCACCAAGTGCATGTCTCGGATTTTAAGACAAGAAAAGCATATACCAACACAGCTTGCACATAATTACTTAATTCAAACTCGTGGTACAAACACTCTGACTTGGCTAGTCACAGACTCTTCAATTTGTTTTTGCAAAATGCAAATGTACATGTTCAATTGGCTGGAGGCCAAGGTCAAATTTGCACTATTATTTGCCATCAACTTGCAATGCTCAACATGTTGTAATAGTTCTTTTTCTTTCACAAAACTACTTCATTGTGCTTGAATTTTTATATACATTTTTATTAATTTGTTTTATTTATTTATTATTTTTTTATGGCAGTTGCCCAATACAATGCTAAAAACCACTCAATGTAAAGGGCTATAATAGAGGTGGTGAGGTTGGCCACATTTTCGGGTAATTGCCAGCCCCACCACACTGACGGTTTTCCTGGGCCCAGATCTAAATAGAGGATAAATCTTCAATAGATACCAAAGGAATTTCCCTAATTTTCAGACCTGTAGACCCACGCGGGGTAACTTCCACCTTTGGGAGACCAACGTACGTCCCTCTCTTAGTGCAGTCAGATATCAATACGGTTCTATAAAATACGATGCCACAGATCGACTGCAGTGTGACCAGATGGTCCCATATTCTCACAAAATATCCCTGGAAAAAGTCGGGATTAAATTATAAAAATGTACATTTCCCACCCCAAAAAAAACCCACAGACTACTTACCTCCAAACGGGATGAGGCAAACATCGTGCTTGCAAGCCAACTCGACAATCTTACAAACGCTGTCATGAGATGCTTACAAAAATACAAACAAAAGTAATTCTTGATTATTTCAGAAAGTCTTCGATTAATACTTTCTTGCAAAATTGTGTACACAGGGCTAATGCGTGTAGGAAAGGATGGCATGCAACAGAACACTGTCGAAAAAAATGAGTACAACCAAATTTTGTTCCATAGAACACCAACGGGAGACATGGAAGACGTTGGTGGCGGCAGGCATACCGGTCCCTTTTTGCTAGTTCTGAGCATGTGCGCGTTGTTCTGAGCATGCGCACGACTGGTGAGAACAATGGAAAAGAACCTGGTATGTCTGCTGCCACCAGCGTCTCAAATGTCTCTCATTAACCCTAACCCTCCACGCCATTTTTGCTAGAACCTTCCCAGACGCATCAGATTGCATACTTTGTCACATTGACTTGTGTGGAGAGTGCAGCAATGTGGAGCTGTCGGCACATATGCAATGTGCTGCGTCTGGCAGGGTTAGGATTAAAGTGCCTAAACTGTCTGGTGAGTACCTTGATCGACATCATAGCGACAGTAGTGCCCTCACATGTCCGGAAATAACTTGAACACTTTGAAATGTGAAAAAGAACACTTAACCCCTTGAGTACGGTTAGGCAGTCGGGGTGCCGGGTGGCCTGTGCAGCAAAGCGAAACGGCCACAATGTGCTTGTGCAGTCAGGCGTAACATACACAATAATCCAACAATGGATTGAAACTGCACAAATAGCGGCTAATGGCATCATCCGACCTGGTGCCACTGTTTTTTTTTGCGCCATTTGGCGTCATCCGTACGCAAGGGGTTAATCCTTGTTTCCAGTTCAAAGGGTGAATTCGTTTTTTCCTGGACAGTTAAGAAGCACCTATGTTTGTGCAAAATCTCTTTGATAATTCTCATTCATGCGACCTTTTGAAGTTGCTCAAAGGGTGCACAGGAGAACAATACATGGTTAGTTCAATACTTTTCAATAATTATCCTTCAGAAAAATCTTTTAGAAAAAAGTGGTTTATCCCACCTTGATCCTGGATTAGTAAAAAAAAAATCAACAATAAACCATGGATCTGTATGATATTTTTGTTTACAAGCTCAGGCCAATCTCAATAGTTCTTGGCTGATTAAAATCAAACCCACAAAACCCAAATAAACACAAAACGATTATACAACCACTCTTAAAAACTTACTTGGCCATAAAACAATATCAGGAATGCGTTCAAAGGTGCCTTCACGAAGAGTGAACATTTCGTCTAACGTATGACCTGAAAAACAAATTGAAGGGAAACTGATGGTAGTCCGAAAAAAAAACCCATTCTGTGGACAAGACTATTTGATTATGCCGTGGGATTCTTATGGAATGAATATACACGTAGGACGACATTGTGGGGATCACTCAATGAGGATACAATTTTTTTTAACTGGATATTTATCGTATAATTACCATGAGCACGGAATAATCTGTCTTGAGGGTCAAAGGAAAAGGAAATGCCGGCTTTCTGAATCTCATCAAGGAAAAGCTCATTCCGAGTGATACTCGGTAGGCTCTCCGGCCGAATCTCTTCCTATGAGTAAACAAAGGGAAACATATATTTTAACCCTAGAACCTCACCTATTACTACAAAATACTACTAATAGTAAACTGTTGTATGCAGCACTTTTATTACTACCCAGGTATGTGACAAATTGTGTATATATGTGCAGTATTTTGTAGTAAAGTGTACTTTACCCAAAATGAATGCCTAGGACGTTAGGGTTAAAGAGAGATGCAATAAAACATATACGAACAGAGGGAAAACACTCAGTTTTCGACTAATTAAACCTAATAAAAACTGTGACAAGCTGTGGAGGTTATGAAGGGCCAAGAAATAAATCCCAAACTTAGATTATGATCAAAGGATTAGTGTGGATTAACTTTATTTTGTTATGTTACATTTAATCCATTCTGCGGGGCTGTTCTTAATTAACCCTCCTGTTCTCAAGGCCAAAATTGCGCGTGACACTCTCTTATCCCTAACCCTACCCCTACCAGACGTAGCGCAGTGCATCTGTGCTGACAGCTCCACTTTGCTGGACTCTGCACACAAGTCAATGTGACAAAGTATGCAATCTTATGCATCTGGCAGAGTTGTAGCAAAAAATGCCCTGGAGGGTTAGGGTTAATAAAAGTCTGATGTGAAATTTAATTTTTCAAGAAAAGGATGACCAAAACTTTTTTAAATTAAATTGTCTTTTTTTGTTTACGGTGAAAAAGTCAAGAAATGTGTTCTCAATGTCTCTACCTGTGACTGAATTCTGTGTTCAATACTGAATCCTTCTATTGTGTTGATCCATGATCTAAAATGTGGCAGTTCACCAGCAATATTGTACCTGAATAAAAAGAGAAAATAAACAGAAAAAGGAAAATTGTGACCCGCTCTGCAAAAAAGGGCACATAAGTCGCTGTATGCTTTTACGAGTTATGGGCAGTTCAATGTGAAGAGGGTGAACAATTCTTCAAACAAGTTATTTTGAAGGGAGGGAATTTTTGGCATCTTTGATACCTATATTAGTCAATTTCATAACCAAAATCTTTGATTTCAGTGAATAAAGTTGGAAAAAGAATGTGTTTTTGTTGAGTGCTTCCATCTATTGCTTTGCTTTTTGTTTATTTAAATGGCTTGTTTCTCCTTAAGTCATTTCAAGAAATTCCTGAAAACAAACATGCAAATTTCCAAATATCTCGTGATTGCAAAATGCTACAGACCTCAGACATATACCATATGAAAGCTTATAAAATGGCCTTTCCAGCTATATATAAAACACTATTTTCAAATTTTGCAACATAAGTATCCTTTTTGCAGAGCGGGTCACAATTATCAGTTCAGTTGATAGCAAATTTCACTGGAACATTTTAAGGGTATTTTAAAGGGAAGAGATCGGTCTCCCAGCACTGAAGAAATAAACCTGTTCGAAAACTGGAGTGCTTTCAATTTTCAAAGTGTAGTTACCTCAAAAGTCGTATTTCACACCAAGATCTGCTTTCTTTTCTATTTTTATACATTTTAGAGGGGTGTGGCTAGGGGCGGGGCGGAGTTATGGATTCCAATGGGCAGTAAAGCAAGTTTTGCAACATTATTTACCGGCTTCCGCTGAATAAGAAATTGCCGTCGTCGTCGATAACAAATTTTGAATCTCTGTAGCCCCAGCCATTCCATTTCAGCACCTCTTGCCTGTAAAAAAAACAAAACCATTCATCGGGGGAAATGAATATGGAGCACAGGAGCTAAATCAAACGAAATTAGTTACAGATCAACAGTGTACGATATGTGCAATTTGAAGTATGTGACTGAGTTATGTTTTCCATTGTTGAGTTTTGTCTTATTGTTAGGTCAATTAAAGCATGCTATTTCATTTTGCATCCCAACCTGCTTGTTAATTGCGGTGGCATGCACTGTGAATTTTCGTCGGAGCGGAGGAAATTTAAAATGGCAGCTTTTTACAAGATTAACACTCCCTCTCCAGGTGCCAAATTGGAGCCAACTACCCTATCTATCAAACCTATCGAGTGACAGGTTGAGACACACAAGCTGTTGGAGAGGAGAGGAGAGGAGAGGAGAGGAGAGGAGAGGATTTGAGTTTTTTCGATAGGTTGTGATAGTTATAGTAGTGGGAGGGTTAAGGGCAGGGAGAGTTTTATTGGCAGGTGGAACTGTGGGGAATTTTCAAGAACAAGTTGTTGTGTATCATACTTTGGTACAAATTACAAAGATTTGTTGTCTATATGTATGTATTGCATGTATTACAAACTCGCTGAGTTAACCCAAGTTCAGACGGACTAAAGTTGTGGAATTTACATCTTGGAGAATGTTTCTCGGTACAAACTTTCGTAAAAGGGCAGATTCTGTCAGTGCAGTGCAGTGGGTCAGTTTTTCAGCGTGGAAGGGGAAATTCTGAATTTTTCCCGGTAGAGCGGCCAGAGCGCCACGCTAAGGTATGCCTGGCAAGACCCGCTGCCAGCATGGTTCGTTTTATTTTGTTCTCCAAAAACACCATCAAATGCAAAGGGAAGAGAGGAAATGAAATGGGGCGGCCATCTTGAAAAAATATTGCCTGGCATGATCTAAAACTAGTTTAAGAAAAAAATGAGGGTGGGACTCCTTAGGCCCGAAGTCCAAATAGGGCCGGTATGTATACTGTCTCCCGGTATGTATACTGTCTCCCGGAAGGGACGGATCTAGGTTTTAACTAAGGGGGGGGGGGGTTTACCTGAGGTGATTGGCCTACACACCCCAGCGTGCCGAAGGCACGCCTTGCTAGGGGGGTCCGGGGCATTAAACCTGTACAGCCCAAGGGGGGGGGGGGGGGGTTAAACCCCCCCCCCCATAGATCCGCCACTGCCAGGTACGCAAAGGGGTTCATTTTAATCCTCACAAACCAGGTTGGATACAAGCCTCCACTGGAAGGCTGGCCCTGTTTAAGAGTCCATTGTGTCAAATTTCTGGGCTGGTGAACTCCTTTTAAATGCGGACAATGGGATGACTTTAATCCGATAATAATCTTCAACAGGTTAAAGGCCTTAATCAAAGTTTGCTCAGTTTCAAAAGAGTTTGCCACAGGACAGATCTGACCACCCAGTATTCACACTTCGGTAATCACTACACATACATGTATACTCAGTCAGTCATCAGTCAATAAACTCCCCATTGTCAACACTCTGTGGGGCCATCAGGCAGCAGGCTAGCCAAGCTCAACTGCAAGTCTATTAATTAAGGTGGCTTTGAAATGCTGGCGAGCAAGTGGACTTGTACTGTCCGAGGAGGGGTATAATACCGGTTTAAACCGGTCTGATACCGGGAGCTGGTATGCAAACCGGCCCTAAATGGAATTCGGACCTTACTTTTCTGAACATGACCTGACGATATCCATACTGTTTATTAAATTGATTTTGCCTTATGCCTTGCATTGTTAGTTTGGTGCATGCATTTTTCATGGAAGTTGCCCAATACAAGGCTAAAAGCCACTCTAGGTAAAGGGCTACAACAGAGGTGGTGGGGTTGGCCACATTTTAAGTTGCCAGCCCTAGCTACCACCCTTACGGTTTTCCTGGGTCCAGATCTAAATAGAGGATAAATCTTCAATAGATAAAGAAATTATCCCAATTTTTAGACCCATAGACCCAGGCGGGATGACTTTGACCGTTGGTGGGACCAACTCACGTCCCCCTTCAACTCACCATTTTTATTTAAATTCTCCATTACCTTCTTTTGGGGATCCTTGGTGTCTTTTCGGACTGTGCAGTCTTGGCACCACAAGCTGACAGTTGAACGGAGCCCCTTGTACTCTGGAAGATAGGACATGAAATTGTTTGGTTAACCAGTTCGCGCTGGGATTATTTTTGCCAAAAGTTTTTATTTTCCAAAAAGGCAAAATATAACAGCCAACTTTTGATGTAAAGCCAAACGCCACAAATACTGATTTGCAAGAGTCATTTCAACAGTATTAGTACAATATTTCTTGCCGAAACCTCATTCAAAACTCCGGGTGCACCCACCGGATGAGTGTAAATTGTAGAACAACAGGCCGTGCACAGCGGCCAAGTTCAAGTTCAACACACGGTCCGCCTCCACAGACTTATCGGACATTGTGTGTGTGTCCAAAACAAATGAGGGATTAGCGTGTTGAGACGTCACCCGGAGGTGAGTCGAGGCAAGCTTGACATTTTTACCCCTCAGCCGTGCCCATGTATAAAAACAGCCAGATCGTGTGAACACGTCCTTGGACGCAAACTGGTTAATAAACTTACAGTTACAGATTTTAAAACCAAAACCAACCTCATAATGATGCAAATGCAAGGGGGGGGGGGGGGGGGGGGGGGGGCGAGGTAGAGAATGGAAAACATGCAGAGATGATAAATAAACAATTGGCCTTAGCCAGGTATAGCGTGAGACCGACTTTTAAGGAAATTCTTTAAATTGTTTAAAGTTTTAACTTTAATAACCCCCCCCCCCCCCCCCCCCAAACCACCAAAATCGGTCAGGAACAGCAAATCTTCGAAAATAACCATCCATCTGTGTTCAGAATTGTATAAACATTTGCACATCTTTAATTTAAATTGGAGAATTTAGTTGTGAAATTTTAATGCAATTATAGGGGAAGAATGTTTGTGTTTTCTGTGTCAGATGTTCTTGGCAGTGTATGGTCACTCAGAAAGTCAGTGTTCACATACATGTTAATTGTTTGCTTCCCTTTATACAGATTCTGCTGACATAAATCTTGAAATTAACAGGTTGTGCCACAAATTTTCCAAGATTGTGTTAATAATAATAATACTATAGCCTAAAAGTAAAACCTTTCCCAAAATTGGTCAGGAATAAGCAAATAGGCCTACAGTCTCAATATTAAAGATTGTGCCAAGTGTTTATTCTGAACATAAATTGATGATTATTTTCCAAGATTTTGCTGTTCCTGACTGATTTTGATGGGGTTATTAAATATTAAACTAGTAAAATATTTCCTTTTGTTTATTGCAGGTAGTTGTAAAACTTGTATGACATTCGCAAAGTCAAAGATCTCCAGTTTCATTTCACATAACTGTAGTAACCATTTTTGTAACAAATTTGGCCTAGGCCTACATGAAAGACAGACTTTATACAGTACAATGAAACCTAACCCACACATCTGCACATAGCCACGATTGCCATACCACCAGCAGTCGGCTCTAATCTACCTACCGTCTCCTCGCCCCTTTTCACGGTACCACTTGCCTCACCAGCCCCGCTCCCGGAACACAAACTCCGGCTCACAAAGTCACCCCTTGATGCAGCATCCCCAGTGCCGATCGTGGGCTTAAGATGTCCCAGGATAATCCTAGTACGTTCTTCGGACGCCATAGCACTACAACTCAACGGCAAATTATTTACAAATTACATGAAACATGAACAAACACTGAAATATTAACCTAAACTTTTGGACTGAAATTCAATTAATCCTTACACAGTACACGCGATCCATATAAGATCCAGGCACCAAGTACTAGACTTCATTAAGTCCTACGCTAGGATCTAGGATACGGTCGTAATACATTTTTTTAGTAATTTGAATAATGATACAACCAATTCCACATATATTTCAAGTGTGGAATTGGAATTACACTACAATGTTTTACTTTCATTAATATTGTTCTGTGGTAATGAAAAATAAGAAAAAGACCCTTGTCTTTTGTCATAATATGTTGCACGGACTAATACAAGTTAAATGGAGCACATCACGCCATTTCACACGTGGGATCAAGATTAGTTAGTTATGTTGTGACCAAAGCGGGCGCTGTGATGTGAAGGTCTTGTTCGACGTTCACTATGGACCAAAACATTCCTGTGCTGTTGGCACCATTAACCAACAACAACAACAACAACAAAACATTCCTAATCAAGGAGTCTCTCAGTTTTTGTGGCACTACTGAAAATTATAGTTTGAATCTTAATCTGTCAAATTCTTTTCAATTTTTGGCAGGGTAGCCTTTAATAATTTTTGCTAATTTTCCCCAGAGAGTACCACCCCCAGAAAATGTGGTTTTTCCCAAACCGGCTAGCTGTCATTTTTCATACAGCATCCCTCCACTTGCCAAGCCAAATAGGACCAATTTTAAAGCCAAAATGTATCAAGTCTTCACAAAAGTTGAAGCACAGAACCCCCAGGTTATGATAGCTGATCATATAATTACACAATCTATCAATTGCATGATTTGGATTTTTTTCACCCCTGGTTGTTCACTTTCCAATGTCGAGCTGCGTGAGATTACACCATGGAGAAATGTCAATATTCCTCCATGGTTAAACCATGGAGGAAGGAACACACTTACTTTTTGCGCCCTCTAGTTTTTATGACCCGGCCGTGTCAACTTTAGTAATTGGCATATGGTGCAGTAGAGTTTAGAGCTAGAGGCGGCCTTGACAACGAATTTGGCAAACTTCTTCAGTGTCTTTAGCAACTGATAATAAGGAAAGGGCCATTGCTTTTCAGTATTTAAAACATATGCAACTGAAATGTTTGAGAAGTTGCTTTTGCAGCCTCAAACTGGCAAATTTGCCTATTGGCGCTGGCCACTTTTTGTTGGTCTTGAATCACCGACGACTCTTACATGGTTGTTAAACACTAGATGAGCGCGTTTTGGTATTTTTTAATCACAAAACATCCGTAAATAATAGGGCTGGTGTGTACAACCTTTATACCAGGGCTGTTCACGTCCTTTGTTGGTATATACATACACGGTACGAGGTTATTAAAAGAAATAATTTTGCAGTTTGCACGCACGCACGTACATGTACATGCGGCCCTTAATTGGGTTGATTTTCCCAAGAAATTAATGTCGAAAATCGACTTTAACAAGATCATTTTCGCGAATAGTATACCCAAAAGGACAGACACTGGAATAGTGTGTTAATAATGGGGAAAGAGAAACCGGCAGATGTGGAAATGGTGGACGCCACGGCAAAAGTCAACGGAAAGGAAGAGACGACTGCGAAAGATGAAGGCCCGTCGAAGAAAGAAATCGACATGATCACACTAGATGGTATCGTCTTTTTAACTTCTCTAAAAACTTGTGTATCGTCAAATGATTTCATTTACATTGCGTTTGTTGAATGAAATGAACTTTGTTTAAAGCACTTGTTGATTTTTTGGATGATTTGACCGTGAGATGGGGTACTTTTGTGAGGTTTGAATCGTTCAATTTCGCTGACTCATGTAAAAATGGTTGCTAGCGTTGTGTTAATGTGCAGTGAGGAAGTAGCAGACTGGCTGCAGTAAACCGTGTATTTCCGACACCTAAGCATATCTTCCCAAATCTTGGGAAAGTGGAAACATTTTACTTCGATACCCCTTAGTCCGAGTAACTTGGCCTCAGATACCAACTTTGTAACATTTAAATGTTGAAAAAGTTGGTATTTGAGCCAAAAGGTGCTCAGACAACTACTGAACTAGGCCGTCGGGCGATAAATAGAAGAATTTAGAATACCGTCCGGAGAATTTTGTAAACACGTGAGGCTTTTTTCATTATTCATTATTTCAAAAAATGGCTCAGAATCTTGAATATATACTGCAAAACCAAGGAGAGTATACTGAAAATGAAAATAAAGTTAAATAAATAGGCCTAATCTTCCTAGCCAAACCAAAGCTTACCCTTAGTTTTTTTTAATTTGTTGTTTATTTGTCATTTCAATTCAACTTTCAATTTCACGTGTCTCAAACGATGAAACGAGCACACTGTTTGGCTGTTTTCCCACATCTGACGTGTTATCAACCAATCCTGTCCTCCGATACAAACAGACACCCGAATTAAGCAGGGCGAGACTTCGGCAATATTTGAAATTAAATGTTCAGGATTGATTGGAAGGCGTACAGAACTGCGTTTAAAATAAGTTTTACGAAAAATGTGGCAGACATGCTTTTTTTTTTTTTTTAAAGGAACTTTTTTAAGAATAATGATTTTTTTTTTTTTGCGGGGCAAATTTAGACATGCGGGCAGTGGATGGTATTCAATGTTTTCATTATGGCCTCATGGCTGTGGGACATCAACAAGAGTCAAGAAGACCGTTGGGACAACTCGACCGTTAGTCAATGCGATAACGCGAACCATCTGTTCGCTCTCCTACTCCTAGAGACACAACTCTACCATAAAAAAATTCATTGAGATAAGTCGTCCATTGAGTTTTTTGTTTGTTTGTTTTGTTTTTATATTTTTTTAAATATTGTGCATGGTAGCCATGTTGTAGGACCATGCCACATTTTTCTAACTTTCTTGATTTTTATACTGATGTTAGATGGCAGCTGTGTAGAGCATGCACACAAAAACGCCGTAAAACATAGACGGCTGGGTTGTCTTCACTGTCGAAGTCGACTTGTCTCAAGGGCGACTGGGAGAATGGTCGAGTTGTCTCAAGTCGAGTTGTCCCAACGGTCAAGTTGTCTCAACGGTCAAGTTGTCTGACATCCTGAGCCAAGTTACTCAAACAAGATAACCCCCATCCGAATGTTACCATGGCCAAAATAGATCAAGAACAGAAAAATCTGACAAAATGATATTCCATTCGTCTGCATGTAAAAATCGAGGGCTTGTGGATTCCCTTGCAACTCGTATTCACTTTAACCCTAACCCTGCCAGACGCAGCACAGTGCATCTGTGGTGACAGCTTGACCTTGCTGCACTCCGCACACAAGTCAATGTGACAAAGTATGCAATCTGATGCGTCTGGCAGGGTTTCTAGCCAAAATACCCTGGAGGGTTAGGGTTAAGCCAGTCAAGGCAGGGAACCAGTTGTATGGTTAATCAACCGGACAGGTACTTCCGCAAAGCTCCTTCTGCTTTAGACGAAAAGGAGTTAGGGTGCCGTGCGAGACACTTTGAAATTCCTCAGACACACTTCTTATGGTGGCAAATTGCCCAATTAATATTCTTGTTTCTTGGGAATGACATTCTGTACTATTCCGCAGTGTGTTTCTTTACCATTGACGGA
Organism: Hippasteria phrygiana; assembly: GCA_037893225.1. NCBI lineage: Eukaryota > Metazoa > Echinodermata > Asteroidea > Valvatida > Goniasteridae > Hippasteria > Hippasteria phrygiana. Next base: position 1,048,520 of record JAZGUH010000628.1, read on the forward strand.
GTACATGTATGAACCAGGCTTCCACCGTGTTCGTATAATTTCATGACTAGTATTCGTATCTCCATACAAGTTCAGGTGCAACAAGAATGCCATTTTCTAAAGTTGACCATTTCTGTTGCAGTTTTTGGTCGTGGTTGTACACAACTTGTACTTCCAGAACTGTAAAGGTTTTCACAAACCTTACAGACTGCTGTGGAAGATTTTTTCCCATTTTTGCATGATCCATAGCTCTCTTGTCACGAAATGTTCTGCCCCAACATTTCATATGACCTTATCTTGATATGGCTATGTACACGTAGGTTAGGTTCAGTTCCTTGAAATGTCACAGTTTGACTTCGTTTGTCGTCAACAGAGGGCGCCTTAACACCATTGCCAAACCCACAGACATGTCTGTGCACCATAACCATGACCAAACCAAACCATGCCATTAAGACGAGAGTTCTGGATCATTAACCCTAACCTTCCCAAATCCTCCAAAATCCTTTTTGCAAAATGGAGGAATTTGGAGGATTGAGGGCACTTGGAAGTTGATGCATCGGAGGATTTTGCAGGATTGAGGTTACTAGGGGTTTTTGCCCCTGCAGGAATATGGAGGATCCAGGTTATCAGGCTCAATGTGATACATGAGGATTTTGGAGGATTGAGGTTACTAGGGGTATGCAAAAAACACCTAGAGGATTTTGGAGGATTCGTGCTATGGTCCCCATAAGAGGATTTTGGAGGATTCAGGTTATATGGAGTTTTAACACTTTGAAATCAGAGGATGTTGGAGGATTCAGGTTACATGGGGGAAAATGATGTAGGGAGTTAGGGTTAAAAAAATGGAAAAACGTCTTACTCAGCAGTTTCAATACGTCTCTCTGTAAGGTTTGTGAAAACCTTACAGTTCTGGAAATACACATATTACAAGTGGTGGCTCTATACTGCATTCTTGTCAAACCTATAGTGACTATATGTTGTGTTATTTTATTTTGAAACAGACTTCAAGGAGCATGTGAAGCACATCGAGAAGGCGGTGTCCTCCAAGGAGAAGAATTATATGTCAAGGGTCGTCAGGGCGTTGACCTCGTCTAGACGTAAACTCAACCATGAAGTATTACGCAAACTCATCATGGGCTTTTTTGCCTCTTCCAGTGCCGCCAGGGAGAATCTCATCACGTATCTTGATGAGGTTGGTTCTTCGCCAATCTTTAACCCTAACCTTTCCAAATCCTCCAAAAATCCTTTGCCAAATGGAGCATCGGAGGATTTTGCAGGATTGAGGGCATTAGAGGATTTTTGTCTCTGGAGGAAAATGGAGGACCCAGGTCATCGGGTCCAATCTGATGCTGGTTGAATTCGGAGGGTTGGGTTTACTGCGGTGTTTATCCAAAACCCACTGGAGGATTTTGCTGTAATTGCAGGATTCAGGCAGTGGCCCCCCAGTAACAAACATTGGAGGATTTTGGAATCGGAGGATATTGGAGGATTCAGGTTACATGTAGGAAAAAATGATATAGGGAGTTGATGTGGGTGTCCAAACTTGGAATTGCAGTGGACAAACTGCATCCAGATAGAAATAGGTTCACAACAAATAGTTTTGTGCTGATGTGTCATATTCGTTTTGAATTTATATTTTGATGAAAATTTGTTGTCGGGGTTTTATGCGGGACTGAGAAGGTATACCACGTGCGTTTAAAACGGCACGTTGTACACAAAGAAATCTATGCATGCAATCTGTCCAGGATTTATTTAGGCGTTGTATAAAACAAATAATGAATGTTTCACAGTCGTGCAATGGTAAGAATAATTTCATGAGGTGACAGATGGAATGTCCCATTCCACTCGGCTTCACCTCATGAAATTTTTCTTACCATCGCACGAATGTGAAACATTCATTTTTTGTATAATAACAGCTCTAGCAAAATGATACAGTCCACATTGGTCATAAGCCAGTTCGGTATCTCGAAGGTCAAAGGTAATGTCTCACGATGTTACCCGAAATCCCATTCGGATTGAATTTAGCACGTGCACGTTCATACGCGCGCGTTAGGTCATGGGTCATGGGTCATGGGTCAGTTGAAATACCGAACTGGCTTATTGTAACAAACACTAGGCGTTCCTGTTATTACTCCATTTTCTCTCACAAAATAGGCATTGTAAACCTTTTCATTGAATTTGGAAGTAAGCCCCTGATAGTATTTTCTGAAAGCGCGAACTTTTTCCGTCTCTGCAGCCTATGGACACAACAGATAACAACATCATCTTTCGACCTCGGAGTAGCAAGACATCCAATGGTCAACTGTTGCCTGAACTGGACGTGTATGTCCACCTTCTGGTGGTCGTGCATCTTCTCGATACAAAAAGATACGATGAGGTATTGGTGGTCATTGTTTACTTATTATAACTTAGCTGTTAGCATTAGTGAGCTATTATGAAGTTTTAACTCCCCACCCCTACTCATATCCGAACCCCATCACACCCCACACACCCAGCCTTCCAGTCCTCACCAATACACTTTTCACAGATTTAACCCTAACCCCCTAAGCATTAATTTGTGAAGACCCGTGTACTACAAAATACCACTTAGTATTCTGTAACACTGAGTCTCTCTGCAGTGTTCTCCACGACCTTAAATTTTAGCAGGGCGGCAGACACAATGCGAGCGCGAAGCCCTTAGGGCATGGGGTCCGGGGCCCGCTTAAGGGCCCGGGAAATTTTGGATTCTAGATGCTCTGTGGTGCAATCTGAGGCATTTCCTGGCCACTTTCCTCTGACTCTTTGAATCAAATTTGCTCGTGTTTACAACTTGAAATGAAGGCAAGATTTTTAGGGGGTTAAGCCGGCCGGCCGGTGAGCTAAACATGCACGTGGGCACAGCGCGCGTGGATAAGGTATTTTCCCGAGAGAAAAAGACGCCCTCAAGCGTTACAGAACATTGTAATTTAGGTAAACTGGTTCTCGACGCGACAAAGTGAAAATGATATTACATGGGAGATTGGAACCAGTCCAGAATAATATTACGTGTATAGTTTTATGATGTGAATGCATAATATGTTGCGTACGTTGCGTCCAGATCTGTTCGATTACTATAAACGCTACTGCAATACTGCTGAATGTTAATGCTGGCAAACTCTTCATGTTCGTTCCACAGAGTGCGGTAAACTTCTTCGTACTTAGATAAACTGTGGAGATTGGTGGAAAATCTAATGGAAAAAAATAGCAGGGCGGTGAAAAATTTGGCGGGGCGGTAAAACTTTAGCGGGGCGGCATACGATTTTGGCAGGGCGGCCCGCCCTGCTAAAACCCCACGTGGAGAACACTGTCTCTGTCTTTGATGATTGAGTGTATCATGAGAGCAGTCAAGATACTTGCAACTACAGAGCACTACTTCTATGTAATACAGTTAAGTTACTGGGTACTATCATTTACATTGTAATTAAAATTATATTTGCTTCAATGACTTGGATGGCTAAGATAAAAACAAAAAATTGTATCCTCTCTGAAAAGCAGTAGTTCATGTTGTGTTTCTGCCTGTGATAAGATATTTTCCCTCCAACCCCAGCAACAAACAGTAGTACTACATATGTACTTTATTTGGGGTGAAGTACCAAATACTAAAAATTACTACTGGCATTGCACACAAGTAGGTGAGAGTGCCGCATACTACATTTTACTACTAGTAGTATTTTGTAGGTTTATGTGAGGTTAGGGGTAGAATGCAGGGTTCGCACACCTCCTGGAAAACCTGGAAAATCCTGGAAGTTTGTACCCATCCTGGAAAGTACTGGAAAATGCTTAATTTTTAAAAGAAGTCCTGGAAATTCCTGGAAATTGTAGTAAAATAGACATTAGTTTCAAAATAAGACAAAACGGTCCAATAAGTTGCGATCTAAATTTACCGCAAATGAGTCCGCGATCCCGAGCAGCGTCGGCGTAGCTGAATAAAGTCCTGGAAAAATCAAAATCTTGACCTGGAAAAGTCCTGGAATTTTTTTTCTCAAGGGTGTATGAACCCTGAGAATGAAAAGCTATGCTGTTGGCTTTTACCCTCGTTCTGTACCTCTTGTGGAATTCCTTGCCTGGTGCATGTTTCCTGTCATCCTCGAAAAAGGAAAGTGCTAAATACTGAGTGCTAAGCAAGTGCGTGCACCTAACGTGCACAAGTTAGCACCTCACATGTTAAATTTGACCCAAAAAAGTGGAGTGCTGAAAATTAGTGCTGATTACCGAGGCTTCCTTGACTGCACCCTAAGTGTAAAATGATGTAGCAATTGCACCACCAATCAGAAATGAGATAATTTGTGATTACAAAAGTAAGGTTAAATTGCAGTTTGAGTCCAAAAACACACTTTCTTGACCATAATATGTTTTATTCAAACAATTCACCCATAGAATTTAGATTTTTTTTTTTTACGAACATAGGTGAATAATCTCATTACATCTCCCTTCGTATTCAAATATTGAAATTGTTCCTGGAAAGGCCATGACCGTTCTTTATGGTGGGATAAGCTAAATATAAAGCTAAAGCACGACATCATTCAGTTTGTAGTCTTTACGTAGGTTATCGTAGCAAGTGCACACTCTACCATAGAATTGTATAATAAGTTATTTCTGTTTAGTCTGGTTCCTACTTCAATTGTCTCTGTTAATTTGTAGTTAATTAATGTCAACCAAACTTCCGGTATTACGTTTTCTGCTTTTCTCTATTTTGTGTCCTATGAGTTGCTGAAAATAGCACCTGAAGTGCTTTAGTTTAGCTCTTTTTGAGTGCTATTATTGAAGCACGCGTGCCTGTGCTAAATCAGCACGGCACGTGCAGTCACTATACAAGCATCTAGAAGTGCACAATTTTAGGTCTTCAAGTGCTAAATTAGCTCTTCAGTTTTTTAGAGTGTACTTTAAGTTTTTCTTTTCTCATTGTAGCCTGGTACCTGGATTGACTGTTAGACTTGAGATTGAGGGATATAGCTGTAAAATGATGACACATGCATTGTGATTTCCTAGCCTGGTCAACACCCATAGTACAAGGCCTTTTGAACTCATAACAACTTTGCCGTTGTGCTAACCATGATGTATTTAGACACAAAATCTTCCAAATAATTTAATCAGAGAATTACGGTCAATTTCCTTGATTTGCTAAATACAACCAATTTGTGCCAAGCTAAAATGGGTTAAGATCCCAAGTGCCATGTGATGCATATTTCTTAGAGCTGGTTCTCATGCTCAGTTGAATTTAGCTTCCCTGATTATAAAGCAGACTTAATTTTCTAACCTGGTTTTTTGTTAAAGACATTTTTGTGGTATTTTCACCCATACTAGGCTGTTACGTGTTCAGATCTTCTCATGAAGAAGATTGACCTGCAGAACCGACGCTCTTTAGACCAGCTCTCTGCCAAGGCGTTCTTCTATCACTCCCGGGCGTACGAGCTCACAGGTCAGCTAGAAAAAGTCAGGAGGTGAGTAAGCATCCGGATGCAAACTTGCTACGACCGGTTCATTCTGGTTCAAGTTGAGTCAAGCCAGTTTGGTCTAGTGTGAGGTCGCATACATGGTCTAAATGCTTGTTTTCATCTGAAGTAAGCCAAGGTTAAAGTCCGAAGTCCTCCGTGATATGGAAAACGGACGGACTTTCACAGAAAATGAAGACAACACAGAATTCCATATTAACTGCCAAAAAATGCATGAAAACTTGAAAAGGAACCTAATAAACAGTTTTCGTGATTTTTTCGTAGTGTCGTCTTCATTTCTTTCTTACCAAATATGCACGTCGTAACAGTACTGAAGCGATTGCTGGCCAAACGCACGCACGTACGTACATGCTGCGACTCACTGGTAACACGGCAGAACTGCAGGGATTCGTATTTCATTGGGAACCAGCTGAGTTCGTGTCAAAATGCAAATTGAAGTCTTGGTTCCAAGACGCCTTTCGCAGTGCGATTCAACATGGGACAAGCACGCTGCATGCAGCGCGTGGCATAAAGCCGGTAAATACCCAGCGCTAGGAATGACCGCAAAGAACGTCTTGAAACCTAGACTACCACATCACCCCCTTTCACAACTGCTACACGACCTACTGGGCTCTCACCGCGCGCGCACAGTGGTCCCGGATTGGTGCACAGGCAAGCCGTCCGTCATGAATTATGCATCACAAACAACATCGCATCCATTGTATGTCCATGGATATGTATGACAGACAAGAGAGAAAACTTGACTCAAGTCCACACTAAGCAAATGCTGAAATTTAATGGCGATATTGAAGGGCGCTTTAACTAAGTTGAAGTGCACATCACCATGCAACCGAAAGCCTGAAGTGAAAGGTATGTTAAAAGAAACCCGAAGAAAACGGAATTTTCAATTTTAAGAAAACGGAATTTTGATTTTAGAAAAAGGGAAACTTGGGACTTGGTGGTTTTCAGTTGGATTCAAATCCGTACACTTTTCTAATGCTAGAGGGCGCCATTTTTGTTTAGCAATTGGAGGAAATCGTTATCAAAACAGTATAATAACATCATGGGATCCACAACAAATGTGAGTGATCGCTCATTACAGTGAATAATGGTATGTACTTAATACATCAATTTGAGAGCCAAAGAGGATGTTATAGGCAAATGCTCAGTATAGTGGTGTTCGTTATAGCCAAGTTGTATTGGACTGATATTGATAAATTGCTTCCAAATGAGCTATTTAATATGTAATAAATCTATGAAAATATGTAATAAAAAAAATTGTACGTCAACAGTGACCCAAGCCATTGTGCACATGCGCAGTTGAAATACCCAACTGGCATATTGCAACAAATGAGTTGGAAAGTTACAGTAAAGTGAAAAGAAATTTCTACTTGTATATATATATCATAAAAATCCTGTTGCATGATGCCTTTAACCCTAACCTACCTGAATCCATCAAAATCCATACCCCTGTTTTGGAGGATTTCGGCGGATTCAGGATACCTCCATATTGAAAACTAGGGGGATTTTGATGGATTGAGGATTGTAAGCCTAGCGGTACTGCAGGATTTTGATGGATTCAGGATACCTCCATATTGAGCAGTCACCAAAACCAACTTTTTGTGCATGACAAAATAGGTGGATTTCGTCATGATTCAGGATACTTTTCTAGTCAAGTTACCCAAGGGGTTCAGGTTAATTTCACACACTCGGTATTTCTTAATTCCTCTGTATCCTTCTCCCAGTTTCCTCCATGCAAAGCTCCGTACGGCCACCCTCAGACACAACACCGAAGCCCAGGCAACACTTCAGAACCTCCTTCTGCGTAACTACCTCCACTACAACCTGTACGACCAGGCTGACAAGCTAGTGGCCAAGTCGACCTTCCCCGAGGAAGCGTCCAACCACGAGTGGGCCAGGTTCCTCTACTACATGGGTGAGTGATGACAGCTGAACAGTATTGAGTGGGGCGTAGTGGTTCGTGGGTGCGTTGGGCACAGAACCTAGTGGTTCTGTGCGATGGAGAGATCACACAATCTATCGTTAGCACAAACATCAGTTGCAAAACCATAAGTCGATAGTGTCAACATTGGTCGATTGTGAGAAGAACTTACGTCATGAAGATCAGAAAACCTGTTCCACCTTGTGCGATTGGTAGATTGTAAACCCATCAGTGCACGATCGACCAATCAGCAAACCTGTTCCTGCACAATCTACGGAAGTTCAACCTGATTGCAAGGTCGCCAGGAAATCTCCTGGGAAAAAATACCCTGTGCGATCAGTTGATGACGTAAAATCTTCTCTGTGCAATTAACTAATGTGTGCGGAATTGACTGAGTATGTAAATACCGGCAATCATGGACTAGGGACAAAAGGGTTAGGGCGTAGACAAAGGGGTCCACGATTGACCGAACGTCCACGATTAAAAATCGTGTACAAAACATATGGGAGGCCTTCCGAAAAAGTTTAAGTACTAACAAAAGAGGGACAATAGGAAGTCCACGATAGCCGGTATTCAAACACTTGGGTGTGTGCGGAATTGACTGATCTTCGCGCGATTGACTGATGTTTGCACAATTGAATATTTGAGGAGTCGACCGATGTTTGTACGAATGATAGCGGCATTGGTCACTGAGCCCAGGGTTCGTTTTGGTACCAATGCATGCTGATAGTAACTTCCGTAGGTAAACTGCAGATTGAGTGACTCATTTAGTAGTTTCTCCATTGGATTCCTCTTTCTTCAGGTCGCATCAAGGCCATCCAGTTGGAGTACTCGGAAGCTCATAAGAATCTGTTGCAAGCCTTACGCAAGGCCCCGCAATACACTGCCATAGGCTTCAAACAGACGGTAGGTCATGCAAGAAATCCCCCCCCATAGAATGCGCATATAGATGGTCTTTTTTTTCAAACCGCGGCTATAGCTGTCGTCCGTATTCAGGAGGTGCACCCATAAGAAAGTGTATTCACCATACAAAACCATACAGTGAGTCACTGAGTGTACAGCAGGTAAACCATACAAAACCTGACAGCTGTCTGGTTTTGTATGGTCAAAAGACTTGCCTGTACTGAACTATGTAAGGTGATGATGAATGGTAAATCAACTTGACCTCTGTGTGGCACTGTAAGGTTTTGTATGGTTGTACAGGCTGTGTCTGCTGGCAGGTGCAAGGTTTTGTATGGTGAACCAACTCCATTGTGTACTGGGGAACATTGATGAATAGGCCTATACCATTTTAGAATTAGGGTGGTTTCTCTTTATACATTATATATAACTCGCCATAGAGTACCGAAGTGATGACGTCAATCAATGCAATGTTTGGAACCAGAATACATTCTAAACTGCATGTGTTTGGAACCAGTTGCCGCGGCAACTGATGTCAGACTTCGGTACTCTGTAGCCCCAAGTAGTCTGTTGATAAGCCACAATGAAGTATATTCACCACTCAAAACCATTTGGCATACACTGTGCACCACAGTGAAGCATGTTTACCATACAAAACCATGTGTATGGTTTTGCCATGTCAATAAGCTTGCTATAGCATTACAATGTATGGTTTTGCCATGTGTGTGTTAATGCTATGGTAAAAATTGGATATGAAAATTTTGTAAGGTTTTGTATGGTGAAATAGTAGGAGGGTTAACAACCTCTTTGTAAAAGTCATGTCATTTGGACTGGGAAGTGGAGTACAATGGAGTACGGATTCACTTTGCATCAGATTAATTCATGCATGAATGAGAATCGCGGCATCAATGACAGTGCAGCACACAGTCGGTGTGATTAAGCAGTACCAGTTCATCGCACCAAAAACTCGTCCAGATTCATTCTTAACCGACATGATGTTGGACTATTTCACAGAATAATGATTCTCGAATTAACTTAACCCCTTGACCTCGGGTTATCATATGGGGGCGCCATGCCGGCTTGTGCAGCCAAGCGAAACAGAAACAAGAGGCTTGTGCAGCCAAGCATAACGTACACAATACCCCAATAATGGATTGAAAATGCAGAGATTGGTACACATAGACGTCAACCGGCCTGGTGGCAATTTTCATACATGTATGTGACCCACTCTGCAAAAATGGGCAATTATGTTGCAAAATTTGAAAATATTGTTTTATATATACATTGCAGCTGGAAAGGCCATTTTATAAGCTTTCATATGGTATATATGTCTGAGGCCTGTAGCATTTTGCATTCACGAGATATTTGGAAATTTGCATGTTTGTTTTTAGGAATTTCTTGAAATGACTTAAGGAGAAACAAGCTATTTACAAAAAACAAAAAGCAAAGCAATAGATGGAAGCACTCGACACAAACACATTCTTTTTCCAACTTTATTCACTGAAACCAAAGATTTTGGTTATGAACTAGAATAATATAGGTATCAAAGATGCAAAAAATTCCCTCCCATAAAAATCACTTGTTTTCACCCTCTTCACATAGAATGGCCCATTACGCGTAAAAGCATACAGCGACTTATGTGCCCTATTTGCAGAGCGGGTCACATATTTGTGTCAACCGGTGGCGATTCGATCAGCAAATTATTTTTCCATGTATAAGCTGTACATGAGTGAATGCGACATAAGTTGTTTACTTGGCACTAAGAGCCTGGCGTTCAAACCAGGAAGTGTGCAGACCGGTGCTTGTTTTCGTCAATTCAGGATTCATCAAGTGTTTTTTGTCCAAATTTGTGTTGTACAGGTTCAAAAGCTAGCCATTACTGTACAGCTGTTGCTGGGGGAGATTCCCGATAGATCCATGTTCAGACAGAAAGTCTACAAGAAGGCACTGGCCCCCTACCTACTCCTCACGCAAGGTACTTTCAAGGTCACTTATCACATGCATTGACTACTTAAGTCGGAATGTTCCTGTTCTCTTTGGAGTGCTCCTTTCGTTGTCCGGGATCGAAATATCCACTGGACTGCTGGACCGAGTCCAGTGATTTGAGCATTGGTCTGGTGAACTCTTGACCGAACTAGTCCGGTGGTCTAGTGATTTTTTTCATACACTGCATGAAATGCTATCATTAACCCTAACTTCCTAGGGTGTGTGGAAAATCATATTGAAATTGGAGGATTTAGGACTGTTAGGGTTAAAGTTTATTTTTTTCTAAATCTGGTGAACTGAAAAAGCCCCATAATTTCTGGAATGGCCATTTTTTAGTTTTGAGGCAGGGAGTTTCAATCAAAACAGCATTTCTAACACCTCCCCCAACAAGGTCAGCAAAGGGGGAAAAAATCAAAACGGCACACTCATTCAAAACACTGTGTTCTTATTTTTACAATTGGGTTGTGAAATACCTTCCGGTCTAGTTAAATTTGTCCCCCAACATTCGTGATCTATTGTTTAATATGGCTCGTCTGTTCAATCAATAAATCATCAACAATTCGTTTTGGACTAATACATTTTACGAAATTATGGGGGTTTTTTTTATCAATAAAATTGCAGAAGTTATTTTCTTCAGATTCAAATCCCTTTTTCCGTTTCGAGGAGCAGATTCCGCGAATTCCGTACGTTTTCCACGATTGCGAAAAATCATTGGCCCTAAATACGGGAATGATAAATTTCACCAACTGAAGGGTTTTCCCAGACCACATCACATATATACCCCCTTATTGTCACCTATTGTCTTGGCTAAGTTTAGAAATTGGTGTTGAATTTATGTGTCGAGTTACAAATTTTGTCAACACTATTGGTAATAACATAAAAAAGGCTTTTGCCCTTCCGGGCATTGTAGGGGCCCTGTTTACTCATTGCAGGGTTCACTACAAGAGATCGAGACTGCTTATAGTTGACCTATGTTTTGAAGATTGCCTTGTACTACCTGTGAATTGACTTGTATGACACGGCCCTAACAACGGTGCTTCTCTGTTTTTGTTTCCGGTGCTCTTCTTCAGCCGTAAGAACCGGTGATCTCCATCTTTTCAACCAGACCCTGAAGAACTTCACCCCCAAGTTCCAGTCGGATGGCACGTACACCCTGATCATCCGATTGCACCACAACGTGATCAAGACAGGAGTACGCATGATTAGTCTGTCCTACTCGCGCATCTCTCTGTCGGACGTGGCTAGAAAACTTCAGCTGGAGAGCCCCGAGGACGCCGAGTTTATTGTGGCCAAGGTAAGGGATGATTTCATATAGATCTCTTCCATACAGGCTGCTCTCATAGGACGCCATCTTGGTAATAAAATTACAACTGCGTGTTCAACGCCATCAGGTGCGTGTGCGCGCAGTGTGCAAAATATTCTAAACGCGCGCGCATGTTTCTCGTAAGTTCTTCGAAATACGGCGCAGCCGATGAGCGTCACAAAATGCTGATGCACGTGGCAATCTGTAGGAAGTGACGTCATTTGAGAGAGACCTATTGTCTGAAAGCGGTATCAATTGCGGTTTGTTTTTTCAGTACCAGCATTAGCACCCAGCTGGCTGAGATAATGAGCTTATTATATACGGGTCAGTGCCCAAAACAGTTTCGTCACCGCAATATTCATGAGGAATGTGTGGGCTTGACTTGGCTCCGTGAAACCGTTGCAAAGTAGCAAAAAGAAAACTCTCAAATGGTTAGCCTGTAGCACAGAATTGCAGGCCGTATGAGCAGAAACCAATGTTAACCCTCCCTCTCCAGGTGCCAAATTGGAGCCAACTACCCTATCTATCAAAACCTATCGAGTGACATTAGGGCTGTCCCGATTATACCGAATATTCGAATACCTTTTTACCGGTTCGATTATTCGCAACAAAATATATATGCACATACAGATACGACTCTGATGCTATTTTAATAGAAAAGTTACGGCGCTTTTTGTCGACGGTAACTTTTTGTGGAGGGAGGTTTATTGTCCGTAAAACCCTTGACACTTATAAATAATGACTGCAAAAAGGCAGGCTTTAGTTTGGTTTCTTGTTGTCAGAACGTTATATGTACCCGTAATGATCTTGAGAGGCACAGGCAAAAGTCGATCGGGCGGTCCATAACATCGATCGCCGCACGTAAAACCCCACCGTGCTTTGCGTGCAACTTTTTACTGGCGCAGCATGCAGTTGCAGCAGACGCATGAAAAACTTGATCGGCGAGTATCAAATATTCGGTCAAACACAGTTTCGAATAATAATAATTGAATACTAAACTATTCGAAAATGAACACCCCGAAGTGACAGGTTGAGACACACAAGCTGTGGGAGAGGAGAGGATTTGGTTTTTCGATAGGTTGTGATAGTTATAATAGTAGGAGGGTTTAAGATGTTGGTCCCAGATATTGTTCCCAGAAAAATTGAATCATTCCCGGAATCGATCAAAAACAGTTGACTGATTTTGATGGACTATTCCTATGTGGTAGGCAATCCGGGATGGCGTAATCGAAGCCAGTATCGAACACGAGAAGGGCTACGTCCGGTCAAAGGAGACGGTGGACATCTACTCGACGAGGGAACCGATGGCAGCCTTCCATCAACGCATCAGCTTCTGTCTGGACATACACAACCAGGCAGTCAAGGTGATTATGCCATCATTATCCTTTTCCGGCCAATACCTGGAATATCCCTTTCCGAGCCACATGCCTTTATATCCCACCTGAGAATATCACGGGGTGCGTGGAAGAGTGCTCAAAGTAAAGTGGAATGTAGCCAGGTTCCCTGACCTGAAGATTCCCTGATGTCCATATCTTAGGTCAGGTAGCTACCGCGTTTAAAAATGACGTGTTAGTCCTTGTGACGTCAGTGGCGTCATTCAAATTTAATATTCTTGCAAAACCCAGTCGGCAAAATACTGTAAGTGTGGCATTGATTTTGCAGTATATATATATATATAATTGAGAATTTAAATTCCAGGATCTGTAACGGGCCTGACAGACATTTTGTTATTACTAACATCAACGTTAACAGCCGAATGTTACCGAAAACAAGTTCGGAAAACCTCGGACGTTTTCGGAAACTGACAGAATTCTGAGTTTTCGTCGCGTGACATTGGTGGCTACCAAACCTAATATTCATCAGGAATAGTCGGAATATTTTGGTCTGGGAACCAGACTAAGTGGAATGCCACAAAAGAGACTTCTTTCCCGACGTAGTGTATGAAGCACTGTATGCTCAGTGCTTTCCGAGAGCCTGTGGGTAAAACACAGGCATATTTGGGCGGAACACGAACCCACGACCTCCTGCGTACTAGTGCAGGCGTCTTAAAGATGATTTTGATTTCTGAGAGAAGTCTGCGTCATTTTGTAGTTTTATGTAGATTGCGTATTGTAAAATAAAACAGCCAATTATTTCTGCCATGAAATAACAAAAAACAAAAAAGTGACTTTTGATAGCTATTTTGATCAAGTCCCATCTAGCGCAGAATAGCCCTGCTGGTGCCATTTGTCTGAAAGTCGTCGCTGCGGGCAGCAAACAATTCTGACGTTACAGGACGAACTCCTCTTTTGTTCCAAGTGCTAGACCCAAAAGGGGAATTCGTCCTTTGACGTCGGAATTGTTTGCACAGATCACAAACTTTAAGACTCTGATAACTCTAAAAGATACCACAACACACAATGTATCAAATTAAAGCTCTTAACCTGTACTTTCAGGAAAAAAACATAATCTTGATTTTTAGATTTTGCTACTTAACGCCTATTTTGTGGTAACAGGTCACATTTGTGTGCCTAAAGACCTACTATAACCAAAGTTTAATTCTCTAAAAAAGATTAGTATCTTGATTATGAATTGTAGAAACCAAATTCGTGTTAAATATTGTCATTTTTCTATCTATCCATTATTAATTAACGGACGAGAGAAAGATGCTAATTAAATATTCAAATTTCACGCTTACTCTAAGTTCTCCTGCTGGGCGGTGAACATTTAGCGGGCCAGCATACAATTTTGGCAGGGCAGCCCGCCCTGCTAAAACCCCTCGTGGAGAACACTGGATGATCCAGCACTATTGTAGAAATCAAGCGATAAAGTTTGTCCTTTATTTCAGCACCGCTGAACGGCTCACGATTAGGGGTATAGCCTTGGTATCTCCTAAAAGTCTCTCTCGTTGGTTTATTTGTGGAAATATCGGCCAATCAATGAAGAGTTTAGATCACAAGCTTTAAATTGATACCAAGTTATGATTGCATTCAAAATGGCGATGTATACGAATAAAAAAAATTACGAATCTTATGAAGAAAACTAAACACAAATTTTGGTGATTATCAGTGAGTTACCTTACTAAAATCTCTTTTTTAAACATTTTTATTGTACTAAAAATAAACAAACGAAATCACAATATGATTTTATTTTACATAAACTAGCATTTTAAGCAATAAAACGAAAATCGAATGGATTTTTGCCTGTAGCTCAAAACAGAGGAATGCGACTTCCGACTGGTCCCTTGTATTGAAGAATGGCACAATTGAACATAGAAGAGTTGAGTTTAAAATGATCGGAAGAACTGTTATGTCCTCATCTTCTTGAGGAAAAACCACATTTCTTTAGCCTGTTTATTTTTGCATTCTTTTGCAGGCAATGCGATTTCCTCCCAAGTCCTACAACAAAGATCTGGAGACAGCTGAGGTTTGTGCGCGTATACGCTTTAGTTTATTATAAAATAGAACAATCTGAAGAGAAAAAGAAGAAGAAAAAATTATGAAAATTATATTTATATGAATGATTTTTAAGTTTGCAGAAGACCGTTAACTAATGATTTGTTTCCCGTTTCACAGGAACGCAGAGAAAGAGAACAACAAGACATGGAGCTTGCCAAAGAAATGGCAGATGAGGAAGAAGATGGTTTCTAGGCAGGTTATAAATATAACTTCCCCCTCCCCCTCCCCCTCCCCCTCCCCCTCCCCTCTGTCCCCCTCCCCCCTCCCCTTGTGAAAATGCAGGTGTATAAAGATTGCATACTTTAGTGGACTGATAGGTGGTCACTCTACCTGGCCCGTGTGTCCACAGAGGGTACAGTAGAATCAGTCGTATCCATTCCCGGACGGAGCGCTCAAACTGCTGCCAGAATAGACGGATGCATTAAAGCACTGCCTCTTAAAGTATTGACCAGTCACGTCTGTGAAGGTGGTCCAACAAACGTGTTGGGCTGTGATTGGTCAACACCACTGATCGCCGTGTATACAAATCTGGATAGGTCATTAGCTGTTCAAGTTGACGACGCCATCCACCATCTATCCACTCCATGCGATGCGCGAACGTACGTAAAACTAGTACAAGCATGACGTAAGGGAGCACTGCCTAACCCATGGTCGGGCCAGGCCGTTGAAAAGCCTGGCCGTTGAAAAGCCTGGCCAAGCCCCGGGAACGCCCGGGCCTTCGGGCTTCTATAATCCCCTGGTTGTACACAATAAACTGCCCACTAATGCTGGTGTCCAGCCAGCTTCCATTGTTCACCCAGATCTGGCCCCTGAATGGAATGACAACAAAAGCAATCACTACACATTAGTTTGGGAGGAGCCACAGCCTAGCCTAACCTGGCAGAGGCTGGGCTTTATCGATTAGTAGATGCTCTATTGTTAGGTGATTTGTGGCTCACAATAGCAAGACTAAAAGCCAGAAGGCCCGGGCATGGCCAGGCTTTTCAATGGCCTGGCCCGACCATGGGTTAGGCAGTGCTCCTTAAACAAGGCAGCAATCATTTATGGATGTTCCGTGAGTGGTAATATGGCGGCTGCTGGCGACAGTTGTTAGTACAGCGTGCAACGGCCAATGAGCTGTCCAGAATTTAATACGTGGAGGTCAGTGCTTCAGAAAGCAACACTTAATGGGTCACTCTGTTCACAGGTCAGTGAGTTTGTGACTCGTGCTTGAGACTAGACCCTCACTTGATCTGGTTATTGTAAAATTGGTTGGGAGTGCTAATGATGATAAGGTGACATTTTCTGTTAAAGGTGGCAATTTTTTCGTTTTGAGGATGTGAGGGCCATGTATCATGAGGTTGTGCACTTTTCTGTATCCGGCACTTTGGGCTACACTGTATAAAATATTGAGGCTAGTTATTACCGAAAGTGTTTTCTAATTCACTGTTGTTTTTACTCGACCAGTGCCTACAAAATATTGAAATCAGTACATTTGCACCTGGACGGGTAATTTTCTTGGCATTTCTCAAACGTCGTGTGCTCAATTTCGTTTTTCCACAACCTGTGTTTAAGAGCAAGGCTTTAAAACCTTAGAAGAGTCTTAACGGGACGCACGGTTGACCTATCGCAGATTGGTACGTAGCCACGCCCAGTTCAGTATCTCAGAGGTCAAAGGTTATTTGGGATAAAATTGCTGACGTAATGTTACGCCATGTTACGCGAATGCCCATTCTGATTGAATGTTACACGTGCGCGTTGTGCGACCACCTTTTGCGTTCACACACGCGCTTTAGGTCACGCGGGTCATTCGGGATAAAATGTCATTGTGCACATGCGCAGTTGAAATACCGAACTGGCTTATTGACCTATTGCAAATTGGTACGTAGCCACGCCCCTTGCACAACCCTATGGAATTTTGTGTTATTTTTTATTTTAATTCGCGTGATACAGCATTTCAGAATCTCCATTGCTGTGATTCCACCACAACAGGTTGATTGTCCACAATACGTGTGAGATCTTTTTTGAGACAGTAAAGTAAGAATGGTCCCACATTCAAAGACGAAAATAAGTGTGTGTCAAAGTGTTGATGTAAAAAAGAAAACGGTTGTACTCGTAATCTAACGTAATGCAGAGTTCATTTTCAAAGTGAACAAAGAAACTGGCAGAAACTGGATCATTGACTGATCCCCACAATGTCGCTTCCCAGGTCGTATCGTAAAATTGGGTGTGATCCCTGGCTATACGGCATTCTGGGTTTATGACTTCTGACTGGCGCCCACCCGAACAAAGATACTGACAATTTGGGAGACCGCCAACATAGGGGCAAGACAGCTCAGTTGGTAGAGCGCCGGTACGGTAACCCGGAGGTCGCAGGTTCGAATCCCGCTCCTGCCAGCTTCTTTGTTCACTTTGAAAATGTATTCAAATTTACCTAGTCAGTTTCCCTTGTGGATGGTTTGATGCAATGCAGAGTTCATTTGAAATTGTCCTTTGATGAACATGATCCACGAATGCCTCCAACAATAAAAGCACGTTTATACAAACATTTGTACTCCACATTGATTACTCTTAGTATCTGTCTGCCATATCTGCCGTGTCCACTGGATTCACTACTGTGTACAGATATTTTCATGGTAAATGTTCCACCGGCTTGTCCAGCTTGGTCCCGCCGGTTAGGGTGTTTGAGCGTGAAACTCGGCTTTCCGCCTGTTACCGTTGCTTTTTTCCTCGTTCTGCATCTCCATGGAATTTGTTGCCTGGTGCATGTTTCCCTTCATCTTACGTTTTGTAACTCTGTACCTTGAGTGGCTTTTAGCCTTGTTCGTGGCTTTCTTGCCTTTTTTTTTAAAACATAGCCGAGCAGACATTCAAGCACCCTATGCTCAGTAGTCTGGGGATAATAATAAAATCGTCACATCGTTACAGCCAAATCTCTGGTGGCTTCAGATACATTCAACCCATGCACTCAAATTTATGTATACAACAAAATATACACATCAATGTTGCTTATTCCCCTACCAGAGAACACAACTATGTCTATAGAGTACCGAAGTCTGACGTCAGTTGCCGCGGCATTGGTTCCAAACACATGCAGTTTAGAATGTATTCTGGTTCCAAACATTGCATTGATTGACGTCATCACTTCGGTACTCTATATGAGTTGTCGTTGGCAACCATGTCCGAGTTGAATATTCAGTTATACAGAATTGGAGATCAGCAAATTTTGGCCTTTTTTTTTTCTGTTATAAAATATGACAAATTTTGAGAGTTGCGTTTGTGGCAATGAAAAAGTAACTTCTTAATGTTATGATCGCAAACAAAATTTGTCATTTTTTGTAACCCCCCAAAAAAGAAGCCAAAATGCTGATTGTATTTCCAATGCAGTTTTGGGTTTTTTTTTAATGTAAAGCATCTGTGGTTCTGCGCTTTGGTAGTGTTTTTCAATTTTATTTGGTATGGAAATATGTTGGAAATATTTTCTCTAAACAAACGGGGCACATTTATGTAAAACAGTACTGAAATGTGTGTCAGTCTGGCCTGGTGAAACTGTATTAGGAGGAAGAAATTGTCAAAATTTGTGTGTTTTTTGAAGAATGGTTTTCTTCTGCAAGTATACATGTATTATTGCACTACGAGAAATCTGACTGAAATATCCCACAGTTCAAAGTGTGGAACCACTCTTTAATATGATATTGATAGCAAACATTATACATGTAGTTCAAATTGTCTGTTAACAGACAAGTTTAAAGGAACACGTCTTGGAGGTGGAAAAGCATCTGTGCTATGGTTGGAAAGATCATGAAAAAGTGGAATATAATAATGTACACGACCATCCCTTTAAAATGTGCTGTTGGTGAATTAATTAAATCATTGACGAAAAACTGTGCTACTACGCGGTTTCCAGCGGTCCAACTTTTCGAAGCAAACTTTTGTCCCCGGAAGTAGTTTCATCAATGATTTTCTGCCAAACTGTACATTTTAAAGGGATACTCGTGTAGATTACTTTCTACTTTTTAATGGTCTTCCCAACCATAAGAAGTTTAGGCTGAATGCTTGTGGTAGCCCCAGTGGGTCCCTTTAAGATAAACGATACTGCCCTCTGTCAAGTCAACGGGATAAAATGGATTAACTGATTTTAACTGTTATGTTAAATTCAAATTGGCTATGATTGGCCAACCGACCCCTGTAAGCTCAATTTTTGGAGCGGTTAAGACCTCTGCACAAGTAAGCCGTAGGTTGTAGTTATGAGTCTGACCCAAAATTTTTTTTTTTTTTTCAACGGGTTTTTTGGAAAGCACTGAGCATGCGAGCCCAGTTTACTGGTCAGGCAAGTCGATGCTTATCACACTATTTATCTTGGGCTAACTTGTAAACTCGGTTTGTCTTCTTAATTCAGTGACTACATTATGAGTCATTCAGCAGCACTTTTGTGTTGAATTGAGACGGCCCTTTAACCCTAACTCCCTCCACCAATTTTCCTCCAAGTAACCAGAATCCTCCAATATCCTCTGATTTCAAAGTCTTAAAGCCTGCATGTAACCTGAATCCTGCAAAATCCTCTTGTGGGGACCATTGCATGAATGCTCCAAAATCCTCTAGGGGTTTTCGTGAACCCCAAGTAACCTCAATCCTTCGAAATCCACCAGCATCAGATTGGGCCTGATGACCTGGATCCTCCATTTTCCTCCAGAGGAAAAATCCTCTTCTGCCCTCAATCCTGCAAAATCCTCCGATGCTTCAACTTCCAAAGACCCTTAATCCTCCAAATTCCTCCTTTTGGCAGAGGACTTTGGAGGATTTGGGAAGGTTAGGGTTAAATGGCTTGGACTTATTGATAGTTTTAATTTATAATCCTTTTATTTTGTGTGAGTGAAATTTGAGTAGCTCTCCGTATTCAGCTCTTCATTCACCCCTTGAGGTAAATGTAACAAATCCGCCTAAAATAATCTTTTTCTAAAAAAATGAAGTTGACATTTTGTATGCCATTTTACTTCACCGCTCTGATATTAGTTGCCAATTGGTAGTGAATTTAGAGCAGGCTCAAATTATGTTTCTAGATGCCCTCTTTGAAGAATAAAGCGTTCTTCTTGGCCTGTTATTGTATAAAAACCACTTTAAAATAATTTAGTAAACTTACACTGCATGTGTAAAATTAACACTGGTGTTAAATTAACACTGCCTAGTCACATTCAAATTCACACTGGTGTCAAATTCACACTGGTGTCAAATTCACACTGGTGTCAAATTCACACTGGTGTCAAATTCACACTGGTGTCAAATTCACACTGGTGTCAAATTCACACTCGTGTCAAATTCACACTCGTGTCAAATTCACACTGGTGTCAAATTCACACTGGTGTCAAATTCACACTGGTGTCAAATTCACACTGGTGTCAAATTCACACTCGTGTCAAATTCACACTCGTGTCAAATTCACACTGGTGTCAAATTCACACTGGTGTCAAATTCACACTGGTGTCAAATTCACACTGGTGTCAAATTCACACTGGTGTCAAATTCACACTCGTGTCAAATTCACACTCGTGTCAAATTCACACTCGTGTCAAATTCACACCATGCAATATATACATAGTGAATAATTCGTTCAATATTCAGATACCCATGGTGTCAATATAATACCAGAGTTTTAGTATTTGCAGTGTTCCATTGAATTCTTTCTTTTGGTTTTGTACCATTGCCCCATCAGGCAACATCCGCATTTATTGTTATTTTTTTGTTGGATCCGCTGGACATCTTGTTTGTATGTATCTCTCAAATAAAGAGGAAATCTTCAAGAATATTTTTGGAAATGTCCAGAGTCTCGTATTCATTTGGGAAAGATTTTGCTTTAATACCCCACACCAAAATGGGTCAGAAACAGAGGAATCGTGGAAAATAGCCTACCATCCCTGGTCTAAACTATCTAAACATGTGGCACAGCCATTTACATGTAGTTAGATTGTTAGTAAAATCCGGTAAAATTTGTCAGAAATTAACATAAATGCGTGCACTGTCAGAGTGAGGATACACTGTGTACAGTTATGGCAAGAACATCTAACGCACTAAACGCACCATCTTCCCCGATTTTGCTCGAAAATTTTCGAACAAAAGTCTTAAGCTATTTAATAAGGCTG
Source organism: Hippasteria phrygiana (assembly GCA_037893225.1). Taxonomy (NCBI): domain Eukaryota; kingdom Metazoa; phylum Echinodermata; class Asteroidea; order Valvatida; family Goniasteridae; genus Hippasteria; species Hippasteria phrygiana. The sequence continues at coordinate 1,069,633 of JAZGUH010000628.1, forward strand.
TGCCATGTGTTCATACAATTCAGAGCAAAATTGCATGTTTTTTTTGTCTGATTTGTTTGGTTTTCGACCCACAGGTTAAAAAAATATAAAGTAAAACCTTTCCTTTATCTGTGTCTCCTATGCCTGCAGGGGCGGATCTAGGTTTTAACTAAGGGGGGGGGGGGGGGGGGGGGGAGGTTTACCTGTGGTGATTGGCCTACACACCCCAGCGTGCCGAATTTTCGACACCCGACACTGGTTATTTTTTATTTTATTTTCAGCCCAAGGGGGGGGGGGTTTAAACCCCCCCCCCCCCCCCCCCCCCCCCCCCCGTAGATCCGCCACTGGCCTGTTTGCAGTTGGCAGTTTTGTGTGAATCGAGGAAAGTTGCCGGCATGACGAAAAAGTACATTCTTGTATAGCTTTCGAGAAAAATTATGAGATAAAAACGTCAACCTCCCACCCCTGTTTGTACTATTATTTCAATATTCCATTTAAATCCCATCAGGAGAAATTTTGTTGGCCTTTCCATAAAAACACATGGTGAAAAACTACTTGTTTGGTATTTTGGAAGTCTGAAACTCGCCTCTAACGCACATGCGGATACCTCCTGCGGGAACTGAATTACTGTCGGGCCGCAAATAATTCGGTGCGTCTTAAGTAATTGTTCGATAAGTAAACATTTTCGTTCAGTGTCGCGTCTTATTCAGAAGTGAATAACTTTTGCTTGTTAGACAAATAGCAACTTCAAAAAAAAAAAAATTTTCGGGGTGAAACGAGAAGAGCGCGGCCAGTTATCTGTCAGAAGCCCCAACAAAAATGGATAATTTCACGGTGCATCCTATAAAGTTACATGTATGTATATCAATCTTTATTCGTTGCACAAAATACAAATGTACAACAATAATAGTGCAGTGTAATAAGTGCTTCTTCTTTCCAAAAGAGGCTCTCTTTTTTTCGATGAGTTGTAATTAGGGGGGCAAATCCATTCAACTGAAATGTTCGGTCAACTGCAGAGCACGTACATAGCACAAATTTAATCATCAAAGTTCAAAATGGGATATCGACTGTTGCTGCCTGTGCGTCTTAGTAACTATGGAAACTGACGAAATCAGTTTGGAAGAGAAAATAGATGTCTTCCACGGGAGACGTTTACGCTCGATGGACCTCCAGTCGCCAGGAAAAGTGACAAATTAAGGCATTGTATCCCGATATCCCCTGGAGCAAGGTCATAACCAGAAAACACCGAGATGGACTGGGCATCTCTTCAGAGTATACCAGACGTGCCAGCGTAGACTTGGTTCCAAGACGTCCTTATCGCGCGGTGCCGTGCGCGCTAAACGTCGCACCGCTAAGGACGTCTTTGGAACCAAGACTAGCGCCAGCCAAACTTGCAACCATCCACACAAACGAAAAAGAGGTGGACAAAGAACCAACACGCCTGACACCACTTGGCAGATGACATGCGCCAGATGATGAGATACTGCTGCGAGTCAAATGTTAATAGCGCCCTCTTAGTTGCTCGGGTGAATCGCCTTTATATTTTTTAGAATGAATCAGAACACTGCCCCGCCCCTCCCAATTTGCGATACGGCCATGGGTTGGAGGGGGATTTCATGGTGTCCGTTCTTACAGCGTACTTTTCTGTTCTTCATGGTCGATCGGTCGGTTAGTCGATCGGTGCTCAGAGTTGGTTGTTTGGTTGGTTGTTTAAAGATGATGTTGATCATCTTTGCTGAGAGAAGTCCCCTGTGTCACTTTTTAGTTTGCGTCATTTTTTTAAGGGGACTTGATACACTTTTAGCTCTCAAAGGTCACTTTGTTGTTATTTCATGGCATCAAAAAATTTGCTGCTTTATTTTACAATAGGCAATCTACATATAAAACTAAACAATGATGCAGACTTCTCTCAGCAATCAACATCATCTTTAATCCATGAATCGGTTGGTTGGTTGGCCTTGTTGTTTGCGTGAAGTTGGGAGTGACGTCTTAACTTTCCCTAAAGCAGAACAAAAACTTTCGGGGACTTAGTACCCATTTCCTGGGTGTTTCTAATCATAGAGCAACGAAAGTGCAGTAAAAATCACCAGGAACGATTCCTTATCAGGAAGTAAAATATTGTGCGGGTGGGGTCCATCACTGGGTCGATGTACGCAGTTTGGCTGGCACCCTTCAAAACTGTTACAAAAGTGTTGAGACTGCGGGTACCAGGGATTCGTGCGCGAGAACCGCCAACGCGCCTCCGGGTTCAACGATAGAGGGCGCTTGTATGGTGGTTCCTTGAAGCCAAATAAAATTCCAAATTAGAATGGAAATGGTCCTTTATGACCAAATATCATCAGATTCAAACAAAAAAAGTAATTTAGTTTTCATTTACTCCCGTTAAAAATCGCAGTAGATTTATTTTACACTTCATGCATATTGTCTTTTTACGTTACTTATGAAGGAATTTTGTTTCCAAAAGTTGATGCGTTTGGCATTTAATGGCCATTGTAGCTTGAACAAATCGTCAACCAACCCAGCCCAGGCCCATTGCTCACTCGGCGCCTCGTTTTAACGCGTTGTTGTTAATATCGATTCTGGAGCTGGAATTCCCTCTTTCTTGGTAATATTTTCCAGTTCAGGAGCAGACCAGAGAGACAGTCAGCAAGATGAATCCACCTTGTGCGAGATGCAACAAGACTGTTTATCCGGTGGAAAAATTGTCATGCTTGGATAAGGTAAAACGGCCAACGAAAGAGTCGATCGCGGACGTTTGCACAATCACGCCAATCATTATGATTATGAATGATGGAGGAATGCATTGCAGTTTCAGCATGTTCAGTCCGGGAAAATTACGAATTAGGAAACGTTTCCCAATTCGGACACCCTGCGTTTCCTAACTGGGACACGTTTCCGACTTTTGTAAACTTTAACTTTTCTTAATTCGGCAATTCTACATTCAAACACACTGGCGGAAATGTTGATGCAGCCATTGGCAGCCGTACGGTATAGGAAAGAGTTCCATATCCGGCCATCACTTGGACCTCGTGCACAAAGTCTATGGGCCATGACAGAAAAAGTCAAAGTATTTTCAAAGAAAAAGTTGAAATTTTTTCCCTCCTAAATTCGTGTTTCTTCATCAGATTTACACTTTTTGGTAGTTTTTAAGTCATAACCCTCCTATACTTATAACTATCACAGCCTATCAAAAACTCTAATAAACACCAACTCTGACAGTTTGTGTGTGTTTCAATCTGTCATTTGATAGGTTTTGATCTGTACAACAACTGGGTCGATTTAGGCCAGGTGCATAGGAGGGTTAAGGGAAAATAAGTGATGGCCGGATATGGAACTCTTTCCGTCCAAGGCAGTTTGCCGCTATCGACATCCCGTTAACCCTAACAGTCCTGAATCCTCCAATTTGAATATGATTTTCCACACACCCTAGGGATTTAGGGTTAATCTAATCCATGATCTAATTTGCCTGAAGATCCAACAAAAACATCAGATTTTACCCTTACAACGGCCACCAAAATACTAGATACGCCACATGAGATACAAATTACAAGTAGAGTTATTAAAAGATGGAAGTACCATAGGTTCACTAAAGATCTGATGAAAAGTGAAATTTCCCGTTAAATTCCGAGGGGCACACGTACATGTAGCGTGACTGCATTTTGTGAATTGATCACATTCTACATCACATCACGATGGCGATCCGACTGCATATGCCACGCCTACATTTTGTACAATTGCATGTATTTGTGTTATAACCCTAACCCTCCAGGGTATTTTGGCTAGAAACCCTGCCAGACGCATCAGATTGCATACTTTGTCACATTGACTTGTGTGCAGAGTGCAGCAAAGTGGAGCTGTCGCTACAGATGCACTGTGCTGTGTCTGGCAGGGTTAGGGATAATGGGGTGCACCAAGCCTTACAAACCCAAACTGCAGGTTTTGTCTAATTTTGATGGGTTCAGTACTGTAGGGCCTTGGCACTAGTATTACTTTACATGGAGCCGGAGCTACATGTATGATGCCCCAATTTGTCTGTCTTAAAGGGACACCTTGCTTTGGATTTTGCGATTTGGGCTATAAAACTGAAATGGATATGGTTGAGAAGCTTTTTTTAAAGTAGAATATAAAGATTCACATAACTATCCATTCAAATTGCGTGGTTTTTGTTTAATTTCGTGACAAATAACGGTCCGCCATTTTGTAGAAATAAATTTTTGACTCCACAAAATGGCGGACCAGTCATATTTCCAGTCGCATCTGGTTGAAGTACGTTCTGTTGATCCATTTTGATGTAGTGTGGCACGGCGCGCAGCACTGGCGATATGTGTCGCGAGGTAGAGAATTGTACCTGCCGATCATCTGATAGGTTCACAAGGCCACTGGCTGCGGCGCCAGCCTAAAGACTCTTACAGCGTATTTTGCACATTATTTAGACGGTGGTATTTACTACTGGAAATAAGTCTATTTTTCGCGGGTCAGGAGTCAGCGGCTAATTTTTTGTTTTGTAATCACTACTCACTAATTGCAACACATTATACGTGGTTTTTTTGCATGAACAACTCTTATACAAGACAAGGAACATTTCCAAACAGCAAAATTTCATGACATTTGAAGGCAATGTGTCCCTTTAAGTCAAAAGAATGTGCCATACATGTAGGTACATGTATACTACATGTACATAGTGTTGGATTTTGACAGGTTGAGGAAGCCTCCTAATAAAAAAGCCTAGGGGGTTAGGGTTAATAAACATTTAACCTCACGTTCCCCTGATGGACCTTGAAGTAAAACACTCTCAATTTGTACATTAGGTCAACAGATGCATTAAAATGTTCTTCTGTTTTGTCTCAATGTCAGTGTTGGCACAAAGGATGCTTCACGTGTGAAACGTGCAACATAAAGCTAACGATGAAAACGTACAAGGGCTACAACAAAATACCGTACTGTGTAACGTAAGTATTTTCATCTCGGGGTCTTTCCACAATAACAGTTACAAAAATATGGCATTTAGAGGGAACCAATGACAGGAGTCAATACATCAAGTCATTTGCATAAAGGCGATAAAATAAGAGTTTTAATATACCTTTTCGACATTCTCAAAGCATCATGGGAACAGCATCAGCCCTTACTGGCATTAGAAGAGCAAGCACATTAGAATGGACGTGATTGGTCGCATTGGTCACATGTTGGTTGTCATGGTTGCAAAAATCCTCTTCTAATTGGCTAATAATGTGACATTAGCTGTTCTAATTCCAGAGAGTTGCACTCATCAGTAACTGGTACCCCGAGAACGATTCTCCAATTATTTCCTTTATTTTTAGTGCCATTTAAAATAAATTTTTCTGGTTATTATTTTCCTTATGTTCCATGCAAAGATATGTGAAAAAGGTATCGCTCAACTCATGACGGATATTTCGAATAAAAGCAATTAATATTTGGACTGATTCACAGTGCCATAGGCTTGTGTATAAATTACATGGTTTGTTTGGCCATCAATACCCACAATGCATTGAGAATGTCGAAAAGGTTTATTTTATAGGGCTGTCCCGAATATTTTGAATATTCGATCATCAACTGAATATTCGAATAGCTTTTAGCCGGTTTGAATATTCGAAAAAATAAAACTTTGCACTTTTAATCGTAAAGTTTCATTTTTATTGTCAGATGCCACTTTTTGTCCACGGTAACTTTTTACTTGTTTATTGGTCTCTTTCTTTTAACTGGGTAAAAGCCCCTTGATAGTTATACAGTACCGGTCCTGACTGCAAAGCACTCAGCAGCCTATAATATCAACCGCCTCATGCAAATTTCAACCGGTGCACTTTGTATACCGTTTGGCTAGCAAGGATGGCAGCTGTACCTGGCATATGTATAAACCTTGATCGGCGAGTTTCGAATATTCAATTATTCAGCCAAATGCAGTTTCAAATATTCGAATACTAATTTATTCGAGAATGGAAAGCCCTATTTTAATTAGTTTCATATTTTAAGGTATCCTGATAAGTGCAAATATATCTTCCCAAGGAGCACATAAGAAAAAAAAATACATTTTACCTGTTTTAGGAAAATCAAATGGACTGCACAGTGTTCTGCCATACATGTACATGGGTCATTCCATAAATTTGGGGGTCCAAAAGTGTGACATGTCCCTGTTACATAGTGTAAGATTTTGCAATTTTGCAATGTACACATGTACACCTCCAAGTACACCTCCAAGAGTGATTATATGTAAAGCAAAGTACCTGCCAAACAAGTAAAAAATAGTGTGAAGTAAATTTTAATTATACTTGATGGGAAATTATACAGGTCATGTGTAACAGGGACACCAAAAAAAGTCCCACTTTTGGACCCCAAATTAAAGGAATAACCCACATACATACAGCAGCTATCAGTGTTCATAACTGTACCTTCAAAAATGAGAGGGGATCGAAATCATCAGAGCTGCCAGGAATAATCCAGTTCGGTATCTCAAAGGTCAAAGGTTATTCGGGATAAAATTGCTGACGCCATGTTAGTAGGCGAACGCCCATGATTGAATTTAACACGTGCGCGTTGTGCGACCACCTCTTGCGTTCACACACGCGCGCGCGTTAGGTTCACGCGGGTCATTCGGGATACAATGTCGTTGTGCACCTGTGCAGTTGAAATACCGAATGGCTCATTGTGATTTCAATTGATTTTCGTGTTCCCACAGGCACTACCCAACCACAAGATTTACGTCAGTTGCAGACACCCCAGAAAACAAGCGCCTTGCAAAGCAAACGAAGAATCAAAGCGATGTGAGTATACACAATTGGTTGTCGTGATTTATTTTTAAAATACACGTATCTGGAGCCAACATGTAGAACCATTGTATAGACTAGAATTACTGTATAACAACCTTCTGATGAAACCAATTTGCATCAGGCCAAGTAAAACATTTTTTTTAACAATCCATGCAGCCCCCGAAAAGGAAGTAGGCTAAGACGCTAAACATTTTTTTTTTTTTTTACTTCACCTTATTTAACCCTAACGCTGCTAAATGCAACAGAATGCACCAATGTTAAAAAGTTGTTGCATTTAGCAGTCAAGGCATGTCTCCTGGTCTGATGCATTCTTTTGTTTTTAAGCCTCCAGCAACAAGGCTGGTACAGATGAGTTCACTGCACAGTGCAGCATTGCATTTGCCAGGGTTCTTATTTCAGCTGTGTTGCATTTGGTAGGGTGCTCAGAGAATACCTCGTGGGGGTTAGGGTTAAATGGAAAAAAATTTCATAATAAAAACATTTAGCATCAAGATTTAAGGTTACACACATACATTGTACATGTACATGTACGTACCTATGTGCCCATCACGCACCAATGCAATAAACCCCACCTATGTATGTATGTCTGTCTGTGCCAAGTTTAAGTACGTACATGTATGTATTTAAGATCTGAGGCTATTTACTGACCCAAAATTCCTGCTCAAAATTGGCTCCTAAAGCTTATGTTATGTGATACGTGATTGCATCGTAACTCTTCGGCATACGTCTCTACATGTATAGGGTCTATCTGTGCCAAGTTTGATTAAGATCCAAGGTTGTTTATGACCAATGTGCCAGCTACAATATCTACTTGTACATGTATATGTCCAAAGTCCATGGATTTTGGGATAGAACTAAAATTTAAAAAATCGGAACCCCCCCAAAAAATGCTTTTCCAGCAATTACATTGTACATGTACAGTACATGTACACATACAATGTATGCATTTTAGAAAAGCCAAAATCACATTTATGAACAAACAAACAAACAAACGAACAAAAAAACACGAACAAAGACACAAATATAGACAAAATGTAAACAGCTACACAAAGGTCAAGATAAAAGGACCAGTTGAGGTGACAAGGGATCAGAAAGGGTAGAAAAGACCATGACTGTAAAGAGGGGGAGGGGCTTAAAACAGGATAGGGCGGGTCAGAGGATGTATACATGTATGTCGTGTATCTGGGTTATTCTATACATTTTGGGGTCCAATTTTGGTGTCCATGTTAGATCTGACATGTATAAGATTTTTGCAATTCAGGACACTTTCTTCAATGCCTTCAATCTCCAAGAGTGATTGTAAAGCAATGTACCTGCCAAACAAGTAAAAAAAAATAGTGTGAAGTCAATTTTAATGATACTTGATGGGAAATTACACTGATCAGGTGTAACAGGGACAACAACAAAAAGTGGGCCGAGGATAGCTAAACACCTCACTGAAAACCCTCTTTTTTTCAAATTTCACCTCTGTCTTGAGTAGCTGGCCTACCACAAGGATCACGTAGACAACTTAAGGAATTTCCACCAGGTTTCCGACACGCCAGCATTGCAGACCACTAAACGGACCCAGCAGATTGCAAGCCAAGTGAATTACGCCAGCCAAGCCCCAACTAACCCGCAACAGAACCGCTTCCCGGATGAGCAGCAGCGATGTAAGTACACGCATTCAACATTTGAAGGAAATTTTATGGCTACGGGTACCACCCGGGTACCACCCGGGTACCACCCGGGTACCACCCGGGTACCACCCGGGTACCACCCGGGTACCACCCGGGTACCACCCGGGTACCACCCGGGTACCACCCGGGTACCACCCGGGTACCACCCGGGTACCACCCGGGTACTACCCGGGTACCACCCGGGTACCACCCGGGTACCACCCGGGTACCACCCGGGTACCACCCGGGTACCACCCGGGTGGTACCCATTAACCTTAACCCCATGAGTACGGTATTTTACGGGAGAAGTCTGGGTGCCTCGGCGGCTCAGGCAGCCAAGCGAACCGTTACAATGTTTGTGCAGTCAAGCGTAACCTATACACAATAATCCAACAATGGATTGAAACTGCACAAACAGCGGCCAATGGCGTCATCCGGCCTGGTGGCACTGGTTTTTTGCGCCATATGGCGTCATCCGTACGCAAGGGGTTAACGTCCTAGGCATTCACTTTATTTAATTATTTATTTATTTATTTGAAACATTTCTTTTATTTATTTTTGTTTGAAATTATTTGCGGCCTTCTTAGTTACTGGTACAGTAGAACGCTGCTATAACGAATATCGAGGATCCACAAGTTTTGTTCGGCAGTGTTCGGTGTAGCGATCGTTCGGTACAACGATTTTGAGCCACCGGTTCGCCATGTGCCCAATTTTCAACATGGTGTCCGTTCTTTTAAATAGTGCCCTCTTGCATCGTATTTGAAGTGCGCCCTCTTTTGATTGTAATTGAAGGTTTTATTCAATTGTACTACATATTTCCCCAAATGTTGTGGTTTTCACCCATTAGCAGCGCCCTCTTTTGACCATGGTCAGTGTAGTAGCATTTCTCGCAGCCACGCGCGGAGACACGAAACCACTGTCCATTCATCATGGCAGCACGTCACCCTGCACGCCCTGGCAGTTACCTAAGGACCACTTTGAACATGTGCCGGCCATTTAATCATGTAATTACATGTTCGTACTTTCTAAGCTTACCGAATTCTAAAGCAATAGTTGGCTTTTCCCTTCTATTCCTTGGGGAAATAATAGCCACCTTTCACTCTTCAACATTTAAATCGGCGGCCGTTTGGGAATTACAAACAGCCCAAATACATTTTTTTAATCCGCTGCCTTTTAAAAAACAAAAGCAATGTTTGGTAAGTTTTGTACACAAAATTTGGGAGCCAAGGATGGTGTTCGGTATAGCCGAATGTTCGGTATAGCGGTCTTCGGTATAGCAGCGTTCCACTGTACTCGATTCCATAATCTGGAACCAGTTCCTGACGTTAGCGGTCGGGTATGTGGGTCACGAGAATCACCAGAAAATAGTGGGAAAAAATATTTGTATATGTAACAGTGATTTTGTACACGTTATGTGCTTATTTTGACTTTTTAAATCGAAATGAGCCGCAGTATTTTTGAAGGTCTTTAATAAAAAGTAGGTTTTCTTTCCATAGTTTTATGTCTTAGGTTCGTTTGGCTTTTGTTTGATAAGGAGGCAGATATTTTCAAAGAAAAATAAATGAAAGAAATGTTTTAAATAAAGTTTGAATAAGTTTATTTTCTGCTGATGTGAGACCTAATTTCATTTTCATTTTTTCTTCTTCAGTTGTATCCGGCAATAGTTGCTTGCATGGAAGTTTTAACCTTGTCTGTGTCCCAATTTACGTTTTTTTTTTTTTTGTAAATTGATATCGTCTGTAATGCGTTTCATTTATATATCATAAACTTTATTGCTACATGTACATGTACACATACATACATGTATACATGTACATGTACATGTACGTGTACACTCAGTCGTGTTTTACTATATGTACAACTGAGGACAATGCTTTGTGTTTCCTATTGTTCCTTTACTTTAAAAACTCCCGTAGACTATAGCACGTATTTTTACATTCATTTGGGTGTACAAGTTTACATGGTAAGAACTTTGGGCGGCGTTCATGTTCTTTTAACCCCTTGCGTACGGATGACGCCAAATGGCGCAAAACAAAAAACAGTGCCCACCAGGCCGGATGATGCCTGCAGCTGCTTTTTCTGCAGTTTCAATCCATTGTTGGATTATTGTGTATGTTACGCTTGACTGCACAAGCACACTGTGTCCATTTCGCTTGGCTGCACAGGCCGGCGCGACACCCCGGCGCCTCCTGGTGATAACCGTACTCAAGGGGTTAAGAAGGTATTTTACATGTATTATGAGGCCCACTTTACAATTCAGTTAAATTCATGTGTGTGTGCATATTTTTACACGTAAAATGGACCATGTGTATCATACATGTATTACACGTAGTGTTTAAGTTTTAGATAAGTTTCCATTTTCTGATATGGAGAAATTTGGATTTCTTTAAAGAAAATACATCTAAAATACACGTACATGTAGTCATGTGCATGTTTCGAGACCAGCAGGGATTATGCCACTTGTGTCCTTGAGCAAGACACTTTGTCACAAGTTGCCTTTGTCTACCCTGGAGTAAATGGGTACCTGTGAGGGCAGTGATGGTTAAATGTGTTTGGTTAGCCCATGTGCGCTTAACTTGCAGCCAGGGCTGTATACTCCCAGGAAGCTGAGAAGGTTACAGGAATGATTAACCCTTAACTCCCTACATGTAGGTGGTGTGAAAAATCGTATTAAAATTGGAGGATTCAGGACTGTTAGGGTTAATAGGCCTGATGAGCAGGGGTAATAATGCAGTGCTTTGAACACCGTGATTATGATGAATATGTGCACTTTACAAATGTGTATTATTATTACTTTTATTACTATAAAAAGGGGAGAGTTTTTGCTGGGGAAAAAGGTGGGTTACGGTGACAGTTGTGCAATAGGGCGACACTTGCGCTGTTTCCCTTATGTATGGTTTTTGTGCGAGGATTAACTACTGTGAGATCTGTTTCAACTCAATGAGAATTGTTTTACAATGATCGTACATGTATGATGTACACGTACATATCTCTGACTTATTGCGCATTGTTGCAAAGTTCACAATGCACCGACAAATTCATGCTTGTCTGAACTTCTATAACTCCTACCACACTTTTCATTTGATAAGAGCAGATGTCAACATTTGAAATATCAGACTCAATCTTACAGCCTGTTTGCACTTTGCACAGACTCTAGCAAAAAAGCCTTGATTAAAACAACATTCATTGTCAACAGAGAAATTTGGACACCAATTATTTTCAGCATTATAAGTGTCCAGATCTTTTTTTTATCAAGCCAATCATTTTGTCTGCCTTGTTGAGCTGGCATGTGCATGAACTGTTGTCTTTAACTGGCTGGGTTTGTAATTTCCTGTTCGGGACGAGCGTACAAAACACATGAATTGTGCATTTCCTTCCGCCGTTGACACATCTATTCCTTCCTCTACATGTATGTGGTTGGCTAAAGGTTGTGTTTTCCCTCATCAGTGCCCTAGAAAAAGGACTGTACGAGCCATTATCTTGACATGGCATGGATGTCATGAAAGTAGTGATGACTATGATACAATGTATATTTGATGTTGGGCACACAGTCGTGTTTTTCTATACTACTGAGGACGATGCTTTGTGTTTTCTGTTGTTCCTTTACTTACAAACAAACTCCCATAGACTAAGCACGTACATGTATGTGTACGTCCGAGGACCGATTTTAACAAAAGACTGACTCCCGAGGACAAGAAAGATTCCTTTGTGTCTACTTTCCCCTCTTGTCCTCGAACATAATACAGTACATGTAGCACCGTAATTGTGGGGACATTGTTGTACATGTACACTGGTCGTGCGATAGATGTCGTGGGGACCAAAATCGTTACGGGGGATAGAGAACTGTCCCCATAAACTCGGTCCTAATTTGCTAACAAATAGAAATTCCCCCACTACACGGTCGATGCCTACCCACACATTTTCCTGGAATGGAATCTCTTTTCAGAGTGTTGCATACATGTGAATATTGTTACCATATTTTAACTCTTCTATTTTTTTACAGCTACAAATGTACATGTATGTTTTATATTGCGGTAACACTTGCACTTTTTAGCATACAGTCATGACAGTAGAGGCTGCATGCATTCTTGGATTTGCTAGTTTGACTGTGCAGACTTGTCGAGATTTAAAGTTCTCAAATCCTTGGTCCAAAATGTCAAGTGTCAAAATCAGCCGGTTCGGTATTCCAACTGCGCATGTGCACATCAAGATTTGACAATTTTTCTTTCGGGAGAAACATTTCATCGTATGTTTTACAAAAGCATAACGGATACCAGCAAATTTGAAGAGATATAGTCTTGTGCTGAAGTAACATTTTTTCAGAAAAACGTTTGGGACAGCGAAGTGTTTTCAGGTGTCTTGTGTGTCCAAATTTTTGTTCGAACGAAAATTTCCATTGTCTTTTCGATTGCACGAAAAATTGCACAGATCTGCAGATTCGGTTACCACGTCCCCCATAGCCTTGTGTGCATTTATCTGCCACGTTCCCCCCCCCCCCCCCTCCCCAAGAGAAAAATTGTTGAATCTTGTTGTGCACGTGCACAGTTGGAATACCGAACTGGCTTATTATCGCCAAACAAGGAAACTGATTAGGTAATTTGAATGAATTTTCAAAGTGAACAAAGAAAACTGGCAGGAGCGGGATTTGAACCTGTGACCTCTGGAATACAGTATCGAAAATGTCAACATTTGTTCTCTACAATGTATGCACATGTACATGTACATGTACATGGTGTACATGTACATGGTGTACATGTACATGGTGTACATGTACATGGTGTACATGTACATGGTGTACATGTACATGGTGTACATGTACATGGTGTACATGTACTTTGAGTGTAATGCTCCACTACAGTACTGATTGAGTCCTTGGGCCAAGTCCCCTTCCTGTGGGCGGAGTCTGAGTTTGTTGTCAATCGGCTGAGTATTAGAGACCAAATCTGAGACCTTATAGTTATATGGTACATGTACTCAAGTTGGGGTCCAAAGCTGAGAATATCTGTGTTGTGGCATTTGACTTTGCAATCTCATGTTGAGCCGCTGTGCACCGTGACTCAAGTTCTGAGTTAGCAATGAGTCAATTAGCATTACAATTCAAGGCCGAGTCTCGGACTGAGTCATTGTGACTTGAGTTTGAGTCAGAGTTCAACCCGAGTTCTGGTACGTGTTTGTTGGTGCTGAAGTCAGGGTCTAAAAATGAGAATGCATTGTGAGAGTTTGAAGAATCATAAATGTTGACGTACATGTAAAGTATGATCTTGTAGGATGTTACTCGGTTGAGTCACAAGTCATAATGTAGGAGCAAGTTCAATCAAGGACTAGGGCCTATAGTTAACCATAGTTCGACTAACTCTGACGCTAGTCGACGATTCGCGACCAGCCTACCGAGGTGGGTCGCATCGCTGGTTACCAATTGCTGTTTTAATAGCACAGTGCAGAGAGGACCAGTTATCAGAAAAATGGCGAAAAAACGTAAATATTTAGCAGCAGTGAACGATCGTTTTTTTGTTACTTTGTCTTTCTTTGAACATGTTGAAATAATGCACACGTTACCACTTGTGACATTGTTGATATACTGAGCAAATATCGTCCGTGTCGCTTTCATCTACATGTATGAACTCGTCCAAAAACGTAAAAAAACTAGCCACCGCCATTTTCTCATGGTCGTTCGCACTTCAACTTCAGTGCTCATGCGCTACGTACGTACATGTACGTCACGAACCAACCACTAGTTAACCATTGGTCCCTGATCGAACTTGCTCTAGGCTTTCCACCCAGTCTCTGGGTAATGCTGGATTTTGTTTAAATTCTATTTTCTCAAGCGAGCTGATATGAAAGTACAAAACGTACACTGTATGTATACTTCCACTAGCTCTTTGCATGTTGCATTAATACGGTGTGCATTCTCTACCTATATATTTCCCTCTTCAGACGAGGAACCGGATGATTACAACCCTGCTGGCGAATTGGAGTCAGGTCAGAACAAACAAACAAACAAATAAGAACATTTCTTTGCCGCTAACCCGTCATTTAACCCACAGTCTTTTCCGTTTTCCAGGTTGTGCGTCTAATCACACTTATTTTCTTCATTTTGTGCATTTTTTTCTTCCAGTACAGATCGTTCTAATATTTGTTCAATGTTTCAAAACTCCCTCTGGAGCCATTCTTCATGTTGTCTGAAAGTTCTCTTTAAAACTCTTTCGCGTGTTTTCCAAACGGAGCATTTGATCATTCTATCATCAATGATATTCACTATTCTACTTTATTCTGGCTTTAGGATATATAGACTTCAACACACACACACACACACAAAAACATCTTGCAAAATTAACTCCCCGGAATTTGAAGTATGTGCATGTAGATTTATTGCAAGTCAATGTACAAAAAAAAAGCACATGTACATCAACATGCAGGTATCGAAGATGGAATATTTTTAAACCAGGGAATTAGTTTGACGCATAGACAGCAATTTAAAATCCATCCGTCACTGAAACTTCTCATTTCAAACCTTGATGTTTTTTTTAGATGTTGTCAGAGATTCATGCACTTTGTTTTCTGAAAAGACGTGGCATTAAAACGCATTATATTTACTGGATCATAGATATTTTTTGTTCAAAATTCTTTTAATAATGCAGCGATAAAGCACCACAAGTACAATTTCTTTTACAAGTTCTTAAAAAAAATCTTGCAAACATTTTTTTTTTATTGGCTTGCTGTACATGTAGTTTTTCTTTGGGTCGTACAGTTTATCTTCCAATAGTTTGGTCGTATTGGTTTTGGCCCCCTGCATTGTATACCTTTTATTTCCAGCTCCTACAAGCGTGTAGAAAAACAAGCTTAAAGAAATAATGAATGTAGCAGAATATCTTGACGTATTTTACAAGAGTTCCTTTCAAGTCGAAAGTTTAAACCGCCGTGCTGCGGAACACCGTACAATTCATTACACGTATCAGGTATACCTTCATTACTGTCCGCATTCTGTTCATAGTTTCCAATTTTCAGTTTTCATATTTTTGTTTCGCAATCATCCATTGTAAACATCTATCCACAAATAGTAGTATTTACGTGTAGCGGCTTACAATTAACGTCGGGCTGTTTGTTATACATTTCTGTCTCGGTGGGATAGTTTTGAGACGGACTTGTTTCATTTCTTAGTTTGTTCACATCGATAATTGGGACAGGAAGAAAGATGTTAAATTATGCCGGCGAAAAAATTCCTCTATCAAATTTGACAACTCTTGTATTTTTGTATGGATGTGTATATCCTACAAGAATCGTTTTGCTCTGTGATGAAGACATTCTTCTGATAAAAACAGACATGTTTGCATTTCTGGAAAACGTGATTTTTAGGAGGAAGCAAAACCAAAAGTGGAATTACTATGTACACGTAGATTTCAGGGGTGAGGGTTGTCAGGATTTTAGGATTTTTTTTTGTGAGGAGTTTTACTGATTTCAGAATTTTTCAAGAATCTCTTTTGAAATGTGAAATTCCTAAACCCTAAAGGTGTTTTTACCTGTAAAAGTGGATATAGACCGATAGAAACTGGTATTTTCAGGGGTGCCTTTAGGCAAATACAAACCATATAACCCCACATTGCTCTGGGGTCCTTGGCGACCCCTAAACACTGCAAATTTTGTGGATTTTTCATTTTCACCCAATCTCACCCCTGAGATTTAATTTGTATGCAAGAAAATATGGGAAAACTGCTTTTGTTAATTGTTGACGGTGATGGGAGGGGTGGGGGGTGCTGGTGGGGGGATGTTCATGTCGTTCTTGTAGTTCTTGTATCCAATTGGTCCATTAAATAGCTTCTGCATGACAAGTCCATTTGACGACTTACATGTACCATGTATACTGGTGTGCGTTTTAACTGTAGCTTGTATTGTGTTATGAGTGGTTAGAACTCCTGAATAAACACAGTTAAGATATACAGGATGAACCCAAATAAACGAAACTGAGAAGAAAAAAACGGTTACTATTCCAAAAATATACATGTACATGTCCTGGATATATCAATTATTGCAGCATGTCGCGAGGCTACAGTCACGGATGGCTGAGTATCATTGTCCTCAAAACCATAGACAGAATTCCGAAAAGTCCCTTGTTTTGAGAGAAAAATGAACAGAACCACTCGTTATCTTACCATGTCTTGACTAAATGAATGTGTGGCCATTCGTGCATGGGAGACATTGGCTAATGTAACTGTAATACCTCTCTTGTGGTCACCATTTAAGTGGGTATGTGCATTTATAATCATTCACAGCAAAGGCTTCATCTTGGCAAGATGGTTCAGCTGACAGTTGAACAGAGGGTTTTCGTCTTATAAAAACGTTCCACCAAACAGGAAGTTTGCAGGCAACCCAAGATGCATTCAGGGCGAACTTTTCTAGCCTGATCGCGATCCACCAGTAAAATCGACACAACAAACAGATCATAATGAAGAAATTGTGGTTTGTTTTTGGGTCATTCTCCTGTTTTCCAGCAGACATCCATTGCGTACATGTACTATGCAAGTTCAAAGCATAACACCCGACTTGTGCATTTCCGAATTTTGTCTATGGTTTTGAGGACAATGATACTCAGCCATCCGTGACTGTAGCCTTGCGATAGGTACTAAAAGAAAGGTTGTACAATGTATATCTCCTACTTTATGATGCAATAATTGATATATCGATGACATGAATATTTTTTGAATAGTAAACCTTTTTTCTCATTTAAAAAAAAAAATTTTGTTAGGTTCACCCTGTAGAACTATAATAAGGGTTTGTCCGGTTTTACGATTCTAATTTGCATTCTGATTCTGATTTCGATTCTGATTTCGATTCTGATTTCTGATCGTTCAAACATTCAAATGGTTTTGACTTAAAGAAGAAAAGTTCTGTGATATTTTAATCATTTAAACAAAAACAACACAGCAAATGAGCGAAGTATTTTCTTTTTCCTTGTAAATGCCTGTGATAATGAAAGTTCTTTTTCAAGGATGAGAAGAACGATAATCAAAAGTTGGCTTCCAGTTTGAAAAAGTGATTGATACTGTTTTTCAGCCGCCGAGTTTGCTTCGTTAATTGAGTGGAGAGACTCGAGTGTTAAAATTAATCAAAACATTTTAAATCAAAACTTTTTAAAAAAATTTGTCAAAATGTGTTTTAAACGTTTAGAAAATTCACAGAAAGCCACAGGCCTAGTTTTGCACGCACACCAATACTGGCACAGTATATGAATAAGCCAGTTCGGTATTTCAACTGCGCATGTGCACAATGGCATTTTATCCCGAATGACCCGCGTGACCTAACGCGCGCACGTGTGAACGCAAAAGGTGGTCGTGCACGTGTAAAATTCAGTCGGAATGGGCGTTTCGCGTAACATGGCGTCAGCAATTCTATCCCAAATAACCTTTGACCTTTGAGAAACCGAACTGGCTTATAGAGTACTGAAGTGTGACGTCAGTTGGTATGACAACTGGCTCCAATCAAATGGAGAGTTCGACTGTTCCTTTGTTGACAGCCAGTCATGCAAACACATTGACGCAAAATAACAAAAGTATTCCGGTTCCAAACATTGCATTTGACGTCATCAGATCACTTCGGTACTCTATTGCTGTGTTACAAATTACAGAAACATCAATCTGAAATTCTAGATGTACGTGATTTCTAACAGGATTTTTTGGGGTTTGTGCAATACAGTACATGGCAAAAAAGACTCCAAATTATCCATATGGTTGCAGACCAGTAAATCGGCCCAAATTTCCTACGCCAGCCAAAACAGGATTTGCGACCCCTTAAATTCTCTGCTTTTAGAGCATTTTGTGGGCCATGGACTTAAGGGTTTGTAATAGAGAAGGCTGGAAGCCGTGCACAGGACTGCCAGCTTGTATTACTGTGAAATTCGGATGAAATTGGGCCCTAAAAGTGCTCTATTTTGCAATGGTGCGTAGGCATCATTTTTCTTGCTGGCGATGGGCTACGGGACTACTTTTAGGGGGGATCATCTTTGGATGGAAATTTCTCCCAGAAGTCATTTATAGTTAATACCCACAAAATTGAACAGAAACTGAAAAATGACGAAATAAGCTTTAATTTGATGTGTGTCGCAAACACATCGGAGAGTTCTATGTATTTGTCCTGAATTTTGGAAGTTGTCGTATTTATCATTTGGGTCTGTGGAAATTGATTTACTGGTGTGCAACCATTTTGAGCTCTTCCTTTCAAAGGCTCATTTTTAACTGAGTGAGTGTGCAGTGATAACGTGCTCAAACGGATCCTATGTGTGCCCAGATTTACACAAATGTAATTAGTACAGTGCCCTCTTTTGGCTGTGCTTAATGCTATTAACTTGAAGTTGCTCTTCGGTACTTCTGTGCAACTTGACTATACCCATGATTGATATACACTTGTTAACACTCATTCTTTTTTCATTTTTGTTTAAATTGTTACTTGTGTCTGAATAGCACTTGGTTCTGTCTGGCAAGGTGCAGGTAGGTACAATGTACAACATGTGTTGTTTAATTGTGTCTTCGTTGGGAAAACATGTAGTATAGTGTATTCATCCATGGATACATGTACCTGATGCATGTGCATTCTGTCCGGTGTAATTTGTGAAATTCCGAGTTTGTACTGAACATTTATTTTCTATAACCATGGTAACATGTACGTTTAGCTACATGTGTAGGCAGTTTCCAATGTGAATAATCTGTGCGCCATTTTCATAGGTGATTAATGATGGCGTATTGACTGCATAATGTCTACTATTTCGTAGGCTGTACAGCATTGTACAGATAAGTTTTTAGTTTTATTTTATTGTATAATTTTTTCATGAAATGCACAGGGCTGTCTTGGAGTCCCCGCCAGTCCGTTCACAAGTCCTTTCGCAAGTCCAGTCAGAAGTCCTTTCATAAAGCTGGTTACAAGTAACTGGATGAACAATGACAAAGGAATGCCTTTGTCAAAGCTCATTTGAATAGCTTGCGATTGGGATTAGGACTGGAGGGCTTGTGATGGACTTGCAGGGACTTGTGATGGACTCGACTACACCCCTGGAAATGCATGACACATTCTGATAATCTGAAGCAGAACTCGATTCTTGTATTAAGTCAAATACACAGATGATTTTATCTGTGATGAGTTAGCATTAAATATTTTGGGATAATTTGTATTTTTTTTTTTTGTGGTAAAGACAGACTTTGTGCTCAGAATGTATTACGCTCAGAATGAGCAAATTGATATATCAGCTGCAGTAGAGTTGTTTGGTTTGTCGCTTTGTCTGATTGTCTGAATCGGCAACTTGACAGCATGCAAGAGATGTTTGTTTTGTGCATACATGTACATGTACATTACATGAATGTCCATAATTTGCATGGAGAGTAGTAGATATGATATTGAAAGTCACTCGGGTGTTTGGTGTGCAAGATTTTAAGTCAAAATATATATTTTTTTAAAATATGTTTAGCTTCATTTTTTTTTAAATTCAATTTGTAGATCATGCCAGGCGAGGTTGTCCAAGATGGCTGCTCCCATTTTATTTTTTTTCAAGATGGCTTTTTCTGACTTTGGAGGACCCCAAATTAATTGAAATTAATTGAATTGAATTGAATTGAATTGAATTGAATACATGCAATATTGTGGATGACTGAAGCATTTTCTCGCTTAGTTTGCATTTTTCGGGATGTTTTTGGGGAGAAAAAGGAAGCGGCCTTGAAAAAGAAAGTGGGCGGTTATACTAAAAAAAAATTTTTCCCTATTGCATGGGTGTGTTGTTAGTTTTTTTTTCTCTGTCTTTTAGAACTGATGCCTTTTTTAGGTAGGACAGATAATAGTAACAGTGGAGTGTCACAAAATGAACTTCACTATAGTGGTCATTCGTTACAGTAAATTATGGTATGTATTGAATACAAAAAAGGTGTTCATTATAGCCAAGCATATCATATAGCGGTGTTTGTGACAGTGTTGTAGTCGAGACAATTTCAAGACCAGGCACAAGACCATGCACACGACCATGCACAAGACCATGCACAAGACCATGCACAAGACCATGCACAAGACCATGCACAAGACCATGCACAAGACCATGCACAAGACCATGCACAAGACCATGCACAAGACCATGCACAAGACCATGCACAAGACCATGCACAAGACCATGCACAAGACCATGCACAAGACCATGCACAAGACCATGCACAAGACCATGCACAAGACCATGCACAAGACCATGCACAAGACCATGCACAAGACCATGCACAAGACCATGCACAAGACCAGCTTGTAACAGGCACAAGTAACAGGCATAAACCATGACAAAGGAATGCTTTTGTTACAGTTCATTTGAATAGCTTAAGACTTGGATTAAGACTGCTGGTCTTGTGCTGGTCTTGTGCTGGTCTTGCAGGGTCTTGTGTGGTCTTGTGATGGTCTTGACTACAACACTGGTTTGTGATAGCAAAGTTTTACTGTACACCTTTTGGAACTGAACATATAAACGATGGCACAAGGAAGTTCATCTGTGATTCCAACTCATTCATTGCTCAAAACTTCTCGTTTGAAAATTATTGTCAGTATTGTCAGTTTTTGTGTTCATCATCCAGGGCAGAGGCCCCCTTCTTCAAGTTCGGACCATATATAATAGTACACCTTTTTAAAATTAAGGGAAAGTCCCAAGAATTGTTTTTTTTGATTACATCACCTTGCCCGATGTTGGCGGTCTCCCAAATTGTCGGTGTTCGACTAAATTAAAAGTTGTATCCTCATTGAGTGATCCCCACAATGTCGCTTCCCTGGTTGTATTGTAAAATTGGGCATGATCCCTAAACTATACGGCATTATGGGTTTATGAGGTCTGACTAATGCCTTCCGAACAAAGATGCTGATGACAATTTGGGAGACTGCCAACATAGGGCAAGATAGCTCAGTTGGTATTCCGGAGGTCGCAGGTTGAAATCCCGCTCCTGCCAGTTTTCTTTGATCGCTTTGAAAATTCACTTCGCAAAGAAAACTGAAGAACATAAAAACATTTCAGTTGGTCAGTTTGTTGAATTCGTGTGATAACAGAGAATGCACAAAGGAAATGGTGGAACTGGTGGTAGACGTGTAAATTGGGTTAAAAAAAAAAGAAAAAGGAATTTTGTAGCTGAAAGCAAGGCTTTGGTGCATTTCAATACAAGGCCATGAGCCATTCATTCATCATGCTAAGCTTCAATAAGAAATTGACCTTTGTTGAACGACTACTTATGAATGCTCCCATTGTTGATCTTGAATGGGAATTTTTTTTTCAGCACTCTTCTGGCATTTATTTATTTATTTACCAGAACTCATTTTTTCCCCATTCTTTCGAAATTTGATTTTGATCTTTATTGCCGAGGGAAAAGGGCTAATTTAAATATGTTTAGACCCTACTTGCATGTACTTGTACCTTAATTCAGCAGCATAACTCGGGCCCAGTAGACTAATCTAAGTTTCGAACCTCCGAGGTCAGCTGGCTGGTTCGAGTCCCGCCTGAGTAAGCCTGTGCATATTTTCCCACAGGCTCTCGGAAAGCACTTGATGAGCACACAGTACATGTTCTCTGTCGGTAAACGAAAAAAAAGAATCTTTCTAATTTACATTATCCCGGACGCAAATTCCATCTGCTCACTAACCACAGCTAGCTCGAATCCAGCACATAATTACCTCATTCGCTGAAGAGCGACGAGATTTTTCTATGATTTAGGCCCGCTATATCTTCTCTGTTGCAGTCTGTGTCTAAGGACCCATTACATTATTCAGTGAAGAAGAGGAGGCTTTTTTGTTTATCTAGGACTTCGGTTGCTCTATCTTCTCATTTGCATGAGGCGTGTTTTTCAGAGAGTCACACACACATTTATTTTCATGTTGGCATACAATTCAAATACATGTAAGTTGATAATTAATAATTCATGAAGTTGATCATCCATACAGTTAATTGGTTGTTGTAATTAAATTAGTAATCTAATATAACAATATAATATAACGATTATCATACACTGCGATACCAACATGTAGGAAGAGCGAAGCAAGCTTTTATGCTCTCCCCGTGAGGACAGAGGACAAATATATATTTCTACAAACGTGGGACGAGGAGACAAATATGAGACCAAACTGAAGTGACAGTATATGTAAAATGATACACAAATTATTACTGGTAACAATATTTTACTGACAAGGGACAAGAAGACGGAACTTGACTTAAATAGTATATAATGATAGAAATCATCTTTTCTAGTTAAATAAACGAATTGATAATTTGTAATATTGACTAATATTGACTTAGTACATTATCTTTAAATTCCTTTGCAAACACTTTCAAACTAGTGGCGTTCGTAAGTTTTCTGTCTAGTTTATTCCAAAGGAGAGCACCCCGAGTAATTAAGCTTTGTTTTGCAAGTGATGTTCTATGGTAATTTATATAAAGATCACCTTTTGATGCACCACGAGTACTGTAGGAATGAACCGATGAAGACATTGTGAAGAGATTACAGAAATTTGAAGGCAGCATACGATGGTTGTACTTATACATGAATTTACCGATGTTAAGACTGTATAAATCATTAAACTTAAGTACTCTCAGCCGTGTTGATTAAGGCAGCCGCGCTTTGATAGTTGTCGTGATTATCGCAAATGCAATAAGTGTAGAATCCGACTGAACGTGTTGAAACGGGATGTATATAAATGCTGCCCATCTCAGCAGTGCATGTGTGTGGAGATATGTAGAGGTCATGAGGTCAAATACTAGGAGAATGTCAATGTTGACAGTAATGCTCAGTGGAAAAACATGTGCTAAAAATAATGTATATTGCATGATGGCTTGATGTGGAGAGTACAGTGATTATCTGATTTAAATTAAGTCGCCCAATACAAGGCTAAAAGCCACTCTAGGTAAAGGACTACAACAGAGGTGGTGCGGTTGGCCACATTTTTGGTTGCCAGCCCTAACACCCTTACAGTTTTCCTGGGTCCAGATCTAAATAGAGGATAAATCTTCAATAGACACCAAAGAAACTATCCCAATGCTGAGACAATGTCACCTTCCCCCTTTACCCATTTTTAGTAGGTTTTGTTGTTTGGGGATTTTTGAAGAAGGGAGGCTTGTAACCCAGTTTTTGGCAATCGTTGAACTCATACCTGAAAATAAGATGAGAACAAAGGTAGTCTATTCCTTCCCTGACTTGTAAATCAACCGGATTTGTTGAAGTTATGATTAATTTTCTAACTCAGAAAAATTGTACCATATTCAAATTGTTCGAATCATTAGCACTGGATTTGTGCATTATGCGCAAAAATGTCTGCCTCACATAAATTGCACTTCGTTTACAAACACACATTGTAGGTTATTGTATGTACGTGTATGTACGTCAGTACGTACGTATTGCACCTATACACTTCAAGTACAAACACAGTCGCTGGCCTTGTTTTTCCCCCCTTTTTTTTTTTTTTAACTTGATGACATCACCAATGACTCAACACATTCCTCCATGCGTGC
Source organism: Hippasteria phrygiana (assembly GCA_037893225.1). NCBI lineage: Eukaryota > Metazoa > Echinodermata > Asteroidea > Valvatida > Goniasteridae > Hippasteria > Hippasteria phrygiana. The sequence continues at coordinate 1,093,545 of JAZGUH010000628.1, forward strand.
CTCTAAAAACACATAGATCTAATAAGATAAATTACAGACACTCTGTCATTACGAACTAATACGAGCGAGCCGTTTGACCGGTAAGCAGTCTGACTTTTGAAATATTTAGAAAAGCACTTAGGAAAATGTCATTGAGAGGGCAAATGACAAACTGAATGGAGTTCATGAATTAGTAGATATGACCGTACGGCAATAAGCCTTACAAGTACAATGTACGTACAAAATGTACAAAATGTACTTCAACCCAACTGTTACGTAACTTTTTCGTTTAACTTAGATGGAGTATATGTTCATGTGCATGTATTAAGTATTGTTGGGCAGTTTTTAATACTGTGTATATATCCTTAAGATTGCTCTTTTTTTTCTTTTTTTTCTTCTTTTTTTTTGGGGGCGGGGGGTTTCAAATCGCCCATGACAAGGCCAAAGGCCACTCAAGGTGTGGGCTACAGAGGAAAGTGTGGAAGAACCAGCCCCTCGCACTGAAACAAGACAAGATAATCTGATCTCTTCACAGTATGAATAGGGTCGGGATGGGTAACTAGTCCACTGCAAGGCATTAATATTGCCTCTACCTGTATTAAGCGTGGTAGTGCTATAGCCCAGGACTGGGTTTGAACCCACAACTTGCAGAATTACCCGCAGACCACGAATTCAATGCTCCAAAACCACGAGGATACTGCACTTCCGGTTAACCGTAAACATTGTTGAAATGTTGAATACATACATGTGGTATTCCACAATTTGCTGAAAATTGTCAGATTATGAAGGTGAATTGTCCAGAAATATATTTTGGCACGGCTTGCCAAATTTTGTGCAGATAAATAGAATTGTTTTTATTCATTTTGTAAATTTGTCACAAAGAAAAATAGGAATATTTTCATTCTGTAAATTTTGTTTGGGGTGAGGGGTAATATTCATTTAAAAACCCACTTCAAAGTTAACTTTTGCACATTTAAAAAAAGGTTATACGGTATATTAAAAACAAATATGCGGCACATGTTTATTTTTTTAAAATACAGAATATTTCCTTGTATGCTGCTATTTTGGGTGTTCCTATCTTAATACTTCCTTTTACTGACAAAACACTTTTACGACAATTAACGAATTCAGTTTTTATTTCCAGATCTATCGGTGCAACATTACAGCATTTCTTTTAAATTATTGAAATCACCCAATACAAGTTTAAAAGCCACTCCAGGTATTACGATCAGAGGTAGGGTTGGCCACATTATGAATTGCCGACCCAACATTTACCAGCCGTAAGGAGGCTACAACTCTTCAGGCAAAATTATCGCCAGCCCTTGCAACCTAAAAAAAAAACATTGATTGTTGATAATGCCAAACATTTAATTCTGTTACTTCATTCTGCTCAATAAATACAGACTAGACCCCACTCCCGTGATGGAATTCATAGCGGTTCACTATGCCAGTTTTTAACCCGTATTATACATTCAGGGCATTTGAAAAAATAAGTTTTGTTATTGTAGAATACACAGGTTGATTTTAATTATTTAATGAGAAGTTTTTTTCTGAGTTATAATCAGAAACAGCAGTTTCTCACTGAAAAGTCCATTTTGGGATTTTGATATTTTTTTATTTAGAAAAAGCCCTATTCTGTCATGCACTCGGTAAAAAAAAAAGTTCCTGCCTTGTACTTTTTTGAATAACTCAAGAATACTGTAATCATTTTAAACACCTCAAAAAGTCATAAATACAGGAAAAAAAGGTTCTGCTTTAAATGATGCGTCATTCATGGCCCACAATGTTTGCTTAAAGGGGCTGTGTCGTCGCGCCATCTCGCGTTAACGAATCAAATATTGGAGTGCGCCCCCTTGCGCTTCATTTCGGTTATGTGCTATTTTGAACCTCCATCCGTTTGTTATGGCTGTTCTGAGAATTGGCTTTTGGAAACTACACCCCCTGGAACACGCACGCATGTCCAGCGTCTGCGTACTAAAATACACATACGTGTACACACATACTTCTAAACAAGTAGCACACATCGTGGCACTCAGTTCTCTAAGAGTATGATTATTAGAAAAATCGTTCAAATTTCATCTGTTTATTTCATAAAATTTCATTCACAAGTACACAAGTGCCATGGAATATTTGTCTGAAAGTTGCATGGAATTGGAGGTTGGCGATATAGAAGTAGAACCTTACGCTGGAGAACCTATGACATGTACATGCCGAAACTCTTGCCAGAGAGGACGACTCGGCACACGGGGTGCTTGTCCATGTAAATGTGCACAGCAAAACTGCAACGTGTCTTGTCGCTGTGGGACAGTTCGCGCTAAATTTTGTACACAAAATCCCACAGGCGGGGTATCCGTAAAAGGGTCTATGTATTATGTGTACATTCATTTGGATGTATCTTGTTCGTATCTTGCTTGTAAACTTAGGTCGATAAAAAGCTTCAGGGTTATTTTGACCCGTCACTTTAATAACAAAATTATCATGCTACTAAAAGAGGGGTAGTGGCTGCAGACAGTTCTTTAGCAGCGAAAAAAAATATTAAAATCTAGAACTTAGAAGTACATTACTTTTTTTAAACAGTTGATAGATGGAGCTGAAACAACTTCAATTGGTCGCTATTCCAATGGCACTTGTCAACAACTCGCTGTGTGAAACAATATTTCCGCACATCAAGTCTACATGTAATGTATAGTCAACATGTACAGTACATACATTACATGTACAGTACATCCGATCCATGTACTCGGTATGTGAATTGTTCATGTCATAAAAAGTAATAAGCGAATAATTCGTGCAAAACAGGTGAAAATTAGGGTTGTTTTAATATTTGTCTGGGTGTTTATTTCTTTTTTTCTTCGGTAGTCATCTTTATCATAGTGATGTGGGGATCTGTGCGCCTGTGTTTCGTAAATTTAAGAAGGGGAAATTGTACACAAAGTGATGTTTCAAATTTCAAGCGGTGTTTGGGGCGGGGGTATCCCCCGTTGAGAAAAAGTTGAAGATGCAGTACTTCGTTGACAAATTCAATAATCATCCCCACTTTTCGACACGGATTTACTCGCCACTGGTGAAATCTCATTTCATTGGCGTATATTATTTATTGGAAATAACTGTTATTATTGTTTATTATTTGATAGTGTTAAAATAACTCTTATGATGTAACTTTCCATAAATTCCTGCCGTCAAATGTAACACAAGGTAGTGGACTCAATATCACCACCAGTATAGCTGTTTTACTTTGATTTGCTCATCATTGCACGCACAGCCGATTTTAGTCGAAATGTATTTCGATACATAGGCCTACAACTCTATTTTTGTATAGGAAGGGGCTGGTGCATTATTTATTTTACAATTATAAATACAGATTTACTTATTTTCGTTTGGTTCTGTCATGGTACATTTTGGCGTTTGGCGGGTGGGGTGTCACGGACTATGTTCGACTGTAGGCCTATCGTATATTTTTGGTGGCACAAACACATACAAAATACTTGTACATGCAGTATGTATCATAACTACAGGATCATACATGCAGCAGTCATTGCAATTGTAATCTGATCTGGCGCGCGCGCCCTGTGGGTCAGCGCGCGCGCGCCCTGTAGGTCAGCGCGCGTGCGCCCTGTAGGTCAGCGCGCGGTCGTGGGGTATTATTTGAAGTTACTGGGTTCATCTGCGTTCATCAGTTCGGGATTCAGTGTACAGCCGAAAGCCTGCTATGATCGTGACGACACAGCCCCTTTAAGGGGAGAAAAAAATGAGATTTGTCAAATTGAGTGCAAAAAGTAAAGTGGCACTTTATGAGGCAGACTCAATATTGCATTGAAATTTGAAACCGTGTGTACAAACGCTTTCATTAATGTCAACACTAAATGTGGTTTATCAAAACTGCTGCTGAAATGGTGAGGTGTTACACACAAATCAAAGTAAAAAATCATTTTGTCTGAACAATTTCAATGTAATCTATTGCCTGCATTATACAAAATTCCACTTTTATTTGTGCACTTTCTATTTTTGTACATTTGTACACGTACATGTACATCATACATGTACATTTATAATTGTACATGTAAATTTGTACATGAATAATTAAAAAGTTTAGGACATTTATGTAGGATGGTGGAAAATAAGTCAACTAAATAAAATCCGTCTTACTGAATTTGAGAGAGGCTGTTTTCCAACAAACCAATTTTTCTTCGGACGGCTGTCAACATGCAAATTTATGAGAAATTGCAACCTTGTAACTGGACATGAAGCCAACGATATAGAACCTGCGATTGCTGAAGGGAATAATCACAAGGAATGCTTGGAATGATTCTCATATCTAAAGGCCAAATTGCTGCATCCTAAATATGGTGCCTGGTTCCCCCTTCCCATGGTGCCTTTGTCCATGGCCTGATTATTATTCATGACCCAAATTAACCAGTCGGCATGAATTATTCAGTTTATCTACATGTATACTCCAGCCATCTTGTATGTAAATTTTGTTTGCATTTTAAGGGAGACATGTGTTACCTAGGATAAATTAAAAATGAACAGATAAATTGTCGCATTTCAACAGCCAGTCCTGTGGGCCAGCCCCTCGAAATCTAGGCCCTTCTCGGTCCCTAGTGTGTCTGCGTTGCAGGTTGAGTCCAACTTGCACAGTTCCTGTTTCCTGTCGTCATTTCTGTCCCCTGCATTAACGAGACATTTCCTCAAAAACAGAGGCGTGTTGAATGAGGCATGTTCGTTGGACTGTATCCGAAGTGCAGCCTTTAGATATGAGCCCAGCCTTCTGTCATATCATATCGCACATGACTGGCGTTTAGGACTGGGTTGAGTCGAAGTGCATTTTATTTTTGTGTCACTTGATGTGTGGTATACAGTCTTTTTGGGGGGTTAGTCATTGTCGGGGATGGGGGCGGACAGGGGGGCTAAGCCGTGTGCGAACGGCCGTCTGTGTGCCTCTTCCATTCGAAAAATAAGGGTGCTCGAAATGAATATCAATTTTAAAGCCTTAATTGTAATGTTTTTCTATTTCTACCAACATCATTTAAGCTTTTATTCTATATAAAATGTATACATTGGTCAGTTATGTAAAGAAAATCAATGAAAACAATCTGTAATTGCTCCGTTTCTTTTCGTGCAATGAAGCATGCTGCAACCACGTATGTTAATACATGTACAATGTCAGTGGTTTTGAAACTTCAATATGACCCCTATAATTTGTGCTAAAAAAAGGGTTTGTTCTAAAAACACTTTTTTGACATTTCATTGCTTTAAGGTCCTTTCTATTAAACTGTAACAATTTGAAGGAAATCCGTTTGTTCAACGTGACCGTTTTTGGGCTGCTGTGACGTTGCATAGTCGGATACCGGTTTCAAAGAATCGCCATTATTGTTTAGGCAGCTTTGACCAAGCTTTGTGTACAAGCTCTGTGTGTACGGATAGCGTTGTGTACAATACGTGTGCGCGCATGCCTGTGATGTGTGTGCGCCGCAGTCCACGAAGGGAATGAGATATGACCCAATGTTGGTAGCGCCCACCCTGTCGTCCCCCCCCCCCCCCCCCCCCCCCCCGTCATTGTTGCAGAAATTCCAGCTTAAATATATATGCATGTTTATTTAATGTTTCATTCAATACTGACAACATGTTCACAACAGTGCAATTAAACAAAAAAAATTATGTCCAAAAATTGTTTTAAACATGTTAAATGGTTCATCAATAGGAGATTGTGGTGCAATATATTTGTTATCTACATGTACTGTACTGAAAACAGAAGAAGAAATTAGATTGGCGGTTAGATTGTTTGATGTTACCTACATCAAACGGTATCGGAAGTACAAAATAGAAATGTGTACACAGGCCCCTCTGACTTCCTCATTTTGTAATGACTGTTGACTTTGTTTGCAGTTTTGACTCAAATTGCGTGTGTTATAATTTGCTCTGAAAGTGTACTTCTTTGTATGTACAAGTCCTGTCGTGGCAAGTGTAACTATAATGCATAAAACATTGTTTTTAAACATTTCTTGTGATTCAATGTACGTACTTGTTGGATTGTATGCATGCTTAGTTTTTAGCACAGGTGAAGTTTTAACCTACATGTACGTACATGTAATTGTTTTCACAGATGGTAGTATTTTCCAGAACCCCCTAAAAAATATAGCAATTGGAGACTTTTGAGATGCTGTGACAGTAGACATACCGGTCCTTTTTGTTAGTACATGTATAGAGAAATGCGCACATGTTTCTGAGCACGCGCGCGTTGTTCTGAGCATGTGCGCGTAGTTCCGACTTCTGAGCATGCGCGCGTAGTTCCGAGCAGGCGTCGTTCGGATGATGCGAGCGTCGTTCTGAGCATGCGTGCGTCGTTCTGGGCAGGCGCGCGCAGTTCTGGGCAGGCAGGCTAGCGCAGTTCTGGGCAGACGTGCGTAGTTCTGGGCAGAATTCCACACTGCCCCGACAGTGATTTGCTTAACCCTAACTCCCGACATCATTTTTCCTGAATTTTTGGATAATAAACACCCCAGTAACCTCAGTCCTCCAAAACCAACCAGCATCAGATTGGGCCTGATGACTAGTCTTGGTTCCAAGACCTTCGTGTTCCTTTTTTTCCTTCCGAACGAGGGCGCTGTTTCTCAGTAAATCGATTCTGATTGTATTCGATAATGTTTTATATATTACGCGCTCTGACAAGAATCGATTCTACTGTTCTTTGCTCGGTTCTTCACTCTCACAAAGGTCTTGGATATCTCTGTCCGCGGGTCTTAACTTTTTCTTAACTTTTTCGACATTCTCCCCCGACTTTCCGGGGGAGCCAATCAGCGATTGAGTTTGACCTTGACAAATGAATTATTCATAACTTGGCGAGCATGCACGATTAAATAGGACGCGGTGCGGTCATCACCCTCTGGGTGCGGTTTTTTGTGTATGTGTGTGTTGTGTTGTCCGGAAATTTGAAGTTCACCGCGCCCGGGCCCAACGCCTCGACCGTTGTATTGTTTTGGATGAAGGATTGCGCGATCCGCGTGACCCACTGATCTCTACTACGATTTCCATAGTCGGGTCCCGCCCTCAAAAGTAGAAATATCCAAGACGTTACTGTAACTCCGTGATTGATCGCGCGCTCGCCCGCCGGTGACAGCCTGTAAATTGCGCCCTCTGTTGATGACAAGTATCAGACAGTAACGTCTTGGAACCAAGACTACCTGATGACCTGGATCCTCCATTTTCCTCCAGAGGCAAAATCCTCAGATTCTTCAACTTACAAAGACCCTCAGTCCAAATTCCTCCTTTCAGCAAAGATGATTTTGGAAGGTTATGGTTCTGGTGGATATACATGTAACGCTGGCATATTTGAAAAGACTGTGTACATTTGTACCACTTTTCTGATTTTAAATGATTATTTTCATTCCTTCTTTCTCTTCAGTCCCGTCTGGTGGTTTTGAGCCTGCAGCTGCACCTATGCCAGCTCCAGGCCCTCCTCGAGCTCCAGGCCCTCCTCCCCCACAAACACCATCGGTAAGCAGAAATGAAGAAGTACCAGTGTTGGAGCATAGGCTTCGACCCTCAGGGCCAAGGCTTCGACCCTCAAGGCCCACAGGCCAAGGCTTCGACCCTCAAGGCCCACAGGCCAAGGCTTCGACCCTCAAGGCCCACAGGCCAAGGCTTCGACCCTCAAGGCCCACAGGCCAAGGCTTCGACCCTCAAGGCCCACAGGCCAAGGCTTCGACCCTCAAGGCCCACAGGCCAAGGCTTCGACCCTCAAGGCCCACAGGCCAAGGCTTCGACCCTCAAGGCCCACAGGCCAAGGCTTCGACCCTCAAGGCCCAAAGGCCAAGGCTTCGACCCTCAAGGCCCACAGGCCAAGGCTTCGACCCTCAAGGCCCACAGGCCAAGGCTTCGACCCTCAAGGCCCACAGGCCAAGGCTTCGACCCTCAAGGCCCAAAGGCCAAGGCTTCGACCCTCAAGGCCCACAGGCCAAGGCTTCGACCCTCAAGGCCCACAGGCCAAGGCTTCGACCCTCAAGGCCCACAGGCCAAGGCTTCGACCCTCAAGGCCCACAGGCCAAGGCTTCGACCCTCAAGGCCCACAGGCCAAGGCTTCGACCCTCAAGCCAAGGCTTCGACCCTCAAGGCCCAAAGGCCAAGGCTTCGACCCTCAAGGCCCAAAGGCCAAGGCTTCGACCCTCAAGGCCCACAGGCCAAGGCTTCGACCCTCAAGGCCCACAGGCCAAGGCTTCGACCCTCAAGGCCCACAGGCCAAGGCTTCGACCCTCAAGGCCCAGGCCAAGGCCCTCTCAGGGTTCCCACCGCATCCTGGAAATCAGGGAAAACCTGGAAAATGAGTTTCGCTTTTTCCAGTCGGGGAAAAAGTCAGGGAATTTGAGGGAAAATATGCCTCAAATCAGGGAAAAGTCAGGGAATTTGATTGGCCCAAAAAGAGAAAGTGATCAGTCTGTTATATTTTGTCTCATGGCCAAACAGCGTATCCACTGGATGATTGGCTATGGTGGCGTTTTAGTGTGGAAATCGCTCTTTATCTCTCTTTAGCCAGGTGGCTGTGGTGCATGGCCTAAAACCTCTAACATTGAAGACGTGTCAAACCGGATATAGGTTGAAATGATTATCCTGGAATTTTGAAAATTCATCGGGGAAAACTCGGGGGGGAAAAATCAGGGAATTATGTTTTCATGAAATGGTGGAAACCCTGCCTATACAAGACTCCTATTTTGTATTTGGCCTTGGTCTAGGGTTGTCCCAAATATACCAAATATTCGAGTGTTCAACTGTCAACCGAATATTCAAGTACCTTTTTTTTAGTTTTCAGATATTTGGGAAATGCACAAATATGCAGATACGACTCTGATGCTATTTTAATAGAAAAGTTACAGCGGCTTAGCAGTGTCAAATGGCGCATCTTTGTGAACGGCACCTTTTTGTGGACGGAGGTTTATTGGTCCCGTCCACAGGCTGGAGTTCTTGTTATCAGAACGTTACACGTACCCGTAGTGACCTTGATACAGCAGGCGCATGCAACAAAAATGTCCATCGAGCGGGTCCATACTATCGATTACCGCACGTAAAACACTGGCATGCTTTGCGTGCAACTTTTTACCGCTACGGTATGCAGTCAAACCCAGTTTCGAATACTGAATTATTCGAAAATGAACAGCTCTACCTTGGCCTGGTCCTTGAGGGTCCAAAGCCTTGGCCTTGGGGGTCAAAGCCTTTGCTCCAACACTGATGAGTACAATGACCAACATGAAATTGTCAAGAATTATGCTGATCTTTTATCAACCCAGTTTATTACTTCCAAGAATGATGCAACTCCGCCATTCATTGCAATTCGGTCGATTCACAACTCAGTGCGCCACCAGCGGCAAGCCAGGAAAGGCCAATTCCCCACTTTCGGGGTTGACATCACGTCTATCGCGTTGTATTAGATGGTGGACAGTACAGCAGTATGGATTTCGCGCGAACGCGAGTGGATGAGTTAAAGCAATTTTTGACTAATCGGGGAATACCTTGTGGGGCAAAGAAGAAAGAGGAGTTGATAGATTTAGCGGAGAAGGGGTGTAAGAAGTACGGTCGATGCATTGGCGATAACCCACTTCCAGTTTTGCGATGTCGACATTTTCCCATGATGCACTGCGTAATTTGGCCCCGCCCCGGCTTGCCGCTGGCGGCGCACCGAGTTGTGAATCGACCGAATTGACCAATCGCCATTCATACGCATTAGCCACTCACAGTGTCTGTTGAAGATCACGTGACAAACAGTAACTTTCAAGCACGTTGCAAGTGTTGCATGTGCATCTTCAATGTTCGTTGAAATGCAGTAATGGAACGCGCGTCAAATGCAAATGTTTATTCAACTACAGGCAGGATGTCGTCGTACGTTAATGCAAGTAAACACTGAGAAAAGTTAAACCGAGTTATCCTCGCAATGTCGCTTCCCAGGTTGTATCGTAAAATTTGGTGTGATCCCTGGCTATACGGCATACTGGGTTCATGATGTCTGACTTGCCCCCACCCGAACAAAGAAAACTGACATTTGGGAGACCGCCAACATAGGGCAAGATAGCTCAGTTGGTAGAGCACCGGTACGGTATTCTGGAGGTCGCAGGTTCGAATCCTTCTCCTGCCAGTTTTCTTTGTTCTCAGACAAATCCCAAGACAAGTCCGGTCGGACAAGTAGCGCTTGCGTATCCGTTGCACCATTTTATGCAGTAGTTGCATATTTGCAAAGTTGTAGCATGGCACCCAAAAGTTAATTCTTGATTAAGTTGCCTTTTCACTACAATACAAAATTTACCAACTTTTATTTGAGAAATCAAACCCAAAAAAAATTTCCGCAATCCTTACAAATGTTGAATTATTGGCTTCCTGCCAATCTTTTTTGCACATTGGAGGTGAGAATAAAAATTATGAAAAGAATAGTTTCATAATCTATGATTGATAGGTGTTGTAAAACAAATATGGGCAGTTTTCACTCATGGCACGGTAAAACTAACCTTCCTTTGGGGATTCCCATAGCGTTCTATTTTTCCCTTGGCTGCACCTTGGGGGACATTAGTACGCTCCAGAAATCACTTTATCACTTGTAACCAGAAGAGTTGTATTCAAGTCCTTTCGCAAGTCCTTTCGCAAGTCCTTTCGCAAGTCCTTTCGCAAGTCCTTTCGCAAGTCCTTTCGCAAGTCCTTTCGCAAGTCCTTTCATAAAGCTGGTCACAAGTAACTGGATGAACAATGACAAAGGAATGCCTTTGTCAATTAAGCTCATTTGAATAGCTTGTGATTGGAATTAGGACTGGAGGGCTTGTGTGATGGACTTGAAGGGACTTGTGATGGACTGGACTACATCCCTGGCAACCAGCCCATATTGTATACTGTAATAATGTGCTTTTGCGACCGATTTCGTAAAAATCCTGAATATTTATGATTGACATTTTCTTGTCCCCTGCAGGTTCCGAAGTATGTGGCAGTGTATGACTACGTAGCAGCAGACGATGATGAGGTGTCTTTCAACGAGGGCGACTTCATCGTGAACTCCACCGTCATCGACGACGGCTGGATGGAAGGCACGGTGGAGAGAACTGGAAAGACCGGCATGCTGCCCTCTAACTACGTCGAACGTTCCTAAATGGCGCCGCGGCCGCAACGCATGCACTCTGTACACCCTTTCCCCCCATATATATACCAGGATGTAATCTCGTGGAGCTGCTCAGTGCGAAATATTGCATGGCAAATTTCCCCGCTAAGTGAAAATATGCCGAGAACCAGTCAAGTTGCACACATCCCATGCAGTTTTTTTGGCTGGTAACCATTTTGGGGAAGCAAAACTATTCTGTGTTTAGCAGCAAGGTGGCCATGAAGAATTGTTGACTGTTGTGATATCATCCGTTGCAAATTTTGTTTCAATGTGCAGACCTTTTTTTTCCACATTGTTCAACTTTGTTGTCTTCCTATATTCTCTAAAAAGAAAATTCACTTTGGACAGATTTTTCATCCTTGAGTCGAAAGAAATTGTAGGGTGGGGGTTGAGTTTTGTTTGCAGAAGAAAGCCTGTTCTAAAGATTATGGTGTGTAAGTTCATTGGCTAGTGAGCATGTTTTTTGGAGAAAATAAATATGCTGTGAGTTTTGCCCAAAAAAAAAAGGCTGGCAACTGTCAGTTGCATGTTGCGTTGACTGTGTTTCGTCTTCCGGATGCCAGACCAAAATGGCTGCAGTGTGATGGATATATTTACATGTATGGCCATAATCCTTTGTCTAACAAAAGACCTCTAAAGCACTTTGCAACAGTCAACAATCGTTTGATCCTGGAATTTCTTTAATCTTCCTCTCTTTTTTCCCCATAATTGTAATCCCACAACAGAAAAAGTATTGTTTATCAAAAGATATGAAATGTAGAACCCTCAGTTGGTCATAAATGTCGTCACATTTCTCCAAAGTTTGTCATAAATTTTAGAATAAATCACAGATGACATTGACATTTTTTTGTGTACATGTACATTGGAGAAATATTGGGAACAGTGTTGTAGTCGAGACCATTTCAAGACCAGGCACAAGTAACAGGCATAAACCATGACAAAGGAATGCTTCTATTACAGTTCATTTGAATAGCTTGAGACTTGAATTAAGACTGCTGGTCTTGTGCTGGTCTTGTCTACTACACTGATTGGGAAATCTTGAAGAGAGCATTGTGACATATGCCACCCCCCCCCCTCCCCAAGAAAAAAAAAAAAACCAAAATGAATCATGTACAAAAACATTTATTTTCAGACTTGAGGGCAATTACGCACTTATCTTTTTTTTTAGCTATTACCTTCCCTGAAATCTTTCTTATCCTTAAATGTTCCAAATTTTTCTGTCACTAAAATGTTGGTAATTTTTAGATCAGTGAAATTTTGTAAAAAAGATTGCGCATAAATCTGTGACAGAGAAGGATTTTTTTTGTTTTTGTGCCTTCAAGTTTGCATTGCAAGATTTATATCCAGCGTTGTGTCCTTTGCAGGGAATAGTCTGAATTAGAAGGTCTGGACTTTTTTCCTATTTTTTTTTTTTCCCTACAGGACAAAATACTCTTATTACAAAATGTGTAGCAAGGCATCACAGTTGTGCACATACCTTGGAATATTTCACAGAAATACTCTTAGCTTGCTTGGTTTGTTGGAACATTCCTGGATATTGCGAGGCTGTTTTTGGTGCTAAAAAAAATAGGAACACGTACGGTTGATAAAATAGCTCTTCGTTTGTAAATCTGTTTCCAGAACTTCGCAAACCTCTTGCTCTAAGAAGCGTCCATCAGTTAGGAAAGATTAATTAACAGAACAATGCTTCCGGCAGCTTTGTAAGAGTGCAGTTAATTCTGAGAATGGTCACGAAGTATTGGTATGGAACAATTAAGTGATCCCAATTAATAAAGTGTTTTTGCATGAAAACAATTACATAAAAACTTTACAGATAATAGTACATGTACACATGTATTACAAAGCTTTTCTCTTCTTTTATAAGCTGACGAACCATTCTGTTGAAGAAAAAAAAAATAAAGTTGAAAAAGTTGTATTTTCTTAATTCTGTAAACCAAGTAATGATGAATAATAGACCGATGAAAATATAGTATGCTTCTAGCTTTAATGTGATGAGAATAATTGCATACATGTATACTGAAGGTAAGAGGGAAATTATATTATATAGAGTTTGATGCTTTCTTTACTAACAGAGTGCTTATAATTAATAACGAGATTTCTTTCATTTTCGTTGGTGTATATTTCCCCGTTGTGATTTATACAATATTTGACTAGGAGGAACAGTGCATGCCTGTGACGAATAGAAAAGTCGTTTAGCAATTTAGTAGTTTTTGGTTAATGTTGGGTAAACATGGCTACGGTACTTACATTGTAAAACACATGAAAGGGACCTTGTTTTAAAGTTTTAACAGCAATAAGGATTTTCATGAATGGAAGAGTTATTGCTGCTGCTTTAATTCGGGCACATAATCCATTGTCTTTTCTTTTGAAAATCAAATGGTGTAATAAATTGACATGCATGTTCTTTAAAAAAAAAAATTATGGTTATAAAAGACAGAGATTACTTGTAGTTTAGAATTAGCTGAAGTTCGTTCCCATGTTAGGCAGCATGTATATATATACTGCTTTTTGTTGTGTGAATAGGCAAGAATTACACACTGTAACTACATTGTATTAACGTTTTTGAAGAGAATCTGGTTTAAAGGTGGAATCTCACAGTTAGGAGTTGAGGGTGCTAAAGTAAAGAAAAACATTTCAAGAGAAAAAGCATCTTTGCCCAGTGTTTTAAAATGATAAATAACACGAGGGATTCTTTGAGAGTTTTCTCACCGACACACTGAGATTTTTGTTCCATAGGCCATGTGGACATTGCTATATTCTGCTGTACTTGGGACACGTTTCAAAACATTTCGGAAGTGAATTTTCGACTGTCATTTTCTTGATTATTCTAGTTCATTTTGTAACAAATAACTGGAAAATGCTTGTGTGGACATTTTTTTTTTTTGCAGGTTTCTCACTTATGCCTGTTAACAAATACTATTCGCACACCCATAGGATTCTTCTAGTAAAACTCTACCTGTGTGTCACTGGCCCCCCCCCCCCCCCCCCCCCACACCTTTTTTTTAATAATCAAATGTACCCGTCTGTGTTCTGTGACTCCGTGGTTACCCCACCCGTCTATCGTGGCAATGATAGTGTGTAAAGTGCATGGTGCTTTCTAATGCAATGTTTAATCAAAAGCATCTTTGAAATTTTCCAGACTGACGACTTCCACTTGAGAAAAAAAGGTTGAATTTGGAAGATGGTTAAAGAGAGGCTTTGAGTCGGTTGAAAGTATTGTCGGGCCTGTGTGCTCCAGTTCACGCATTGTATGTAAAATGCAAGCAATTATACTACGTGTCAAAAAAAAGTCCTACTTTTGATCCTAAATAACTGTGTTGTTTACCAATGGAATTAAACCAAAATTTCAGATCATGTAAACAAGGCATGACAACTTTTATGGAGCGAATTTCATCAGCTTTGTGCAAGAGAGTGAGATTTAAATGCCATACGAAAAAAACTCGCTTTCAGAATCCGCCACTTTTAACTTGGCATCCTCCAATCTTTCTTTTTTGACACGTAGTAGAAACGTGGCTCATCTCACATTGAGTATCATAGATGAGTATAAGATGAGTGTAACCAAGGTTGACATGCGGAGTAGGTACCAAACGGCTTTTGGATGTAATCGGGTTTTGAAGCTTCCTGGCTGTGTGTATTTTGTTTTCCTAAACCATATCTGTACAATGAAAGCTTGCTTAATTTGTGTAGCCTGTATATGTAACATAACAATATATCCATTTGTTACTCAGAAATGTTTGGAAATGAACAATTTGGTTTTGCTTTGTAAAGCCCGACGATGGACTTGCTTTATCAAATAAAACAATTCGGGTGTCCAGCCACAATATTATGAAACTGACCCTCCATTTGCTAATTTTCTTTTTGGCACAAGTTACGAGGATGTTTCTGTTCTTTTGGTAATGTTTTGCAGAGGCATTTTGCGATGAAATTACTGCAAACATCAGTTCTAACAAGTCTGTATATTGGGGCACACATGATAAAGCAATTACATAAGCGCTGTTATTTGTATAAGACATTTTCTTACTGCATTTAATTGTACTTAACGAAAGCATACTTTTCTGTACGTCCAAACTTCCAACCTTTGAACTGTATAATTTGGATTTTGACGTGAAAAATACCAAGATACCATTGCAGTGTTAATCAGTGGATTAATCTACATGTACATTGCCATCAATGACTTTTTAGGAATAGGATTAAAGTAATTCTTAACAAACCAACTGCTCTTCCAATGAATGTTGCCCTCTTTTTAAAGACTTCTCTCTAGCATATGAATGAAATAATTGCGGTACATTATGCATGTAATTAAAACAATGCATTTAGTTGCAATGACGGTAGCGTAAGTGGCTTGACTATGTAGTTCAGTATGTAGCACATTGTGCCTAATAAAAATGAACTCAATTTCATAATCTCAAATTTATCATACCTCCGTGTTTCCTTGTGTGCTTTTGTTTCACAAAATTAATTTTCTGATTATTTTTTACAGGCGAATGTGGCTATAATTATTAGAATAATTTGTATTATAATCTAGAGGTCTTTGAGCATTTTAAATATAGGGATGAAGTGTACTTTAGTCAGAGCTGTAGACAAAAACACAGCTGATGAAATCCAACATTTGCAAACGTCAAACAAAACTACAATGTACTGAATTACATGTAGTACGAAATCCCTTACTTGACTAAGTAAATAATAGTCGCAAGCATCCTGTGAAATCACGGCACCTGGTGTGCTGTCATTTTCAAGAAAAGTGGAATTTTTGTATCGGTTTCCAGTGCTAACCCCCAAATCCATTCATTTCTGAAAATTCCATCAAAAGCAAATGTTGTATACTAGCTTTAACTGACCTTAACATTTATAATTCGTCAAACAAACCAGTTTCATTTGTGGTTCGTTTGACAAAATAAAATCTGTTAACTACACATACATGCCTATTTCAAGAAATGATGTTTCCAATGTAACTTTATTTGCGCAGAGCAGGGCTTGTTCTAGCCTTAAGTCAAGGCGCGCGTGGCACTCCGGATGCTGGTAACACGAAAAAAGACCAGTGCGAGTGGCGAAGCCACGAGAGCCTTTACTATCTTGTGGAGCTATTCATTTATTCGAGTTGTCTGAATCATGCATTATATGCTTGCTCATTGGCGCTGGGGAACTTCCCATGACCTTTGTATGTAACATGCGAGTGTTGTAGCAAGTGGCCATGGGGCAGTTACAAAATAATTCAAATGCCGCCGTGTCGCGTGCTTCATTTCATCAGCGCCCAGTACGCGCACGCACAACTGCAACATGATGATTCGTCATCATCATTCCGTGCGTTAGTTTTAAACAGATGCGAGTAATTCTACGTTTTTATTGGTCAATAGCCACAACATGTAATGCATTATGCATGAGAATTTCTCTACCAAATCGGTAGAGAAATGTAAAGAAAAACGTAAGTCTTCACCACGAGATAGTAAAGGCGCTCGTGGCTTCGCCACTCGCACTGGTCTTTTTTCGTGTTGAATGTAAGCATCCAGGGTGGCACGCACGCCTTGATTTAAGGCTAGGCTTGTTCCAGAGGTAAGTTTTTCCCAAGTACAGTACAGCGTGGTCAGATCTAGTACATATTTTTTTAGCCCCAGAGGGGATTTAGACTTAATCACATTAGACACCATTTGGTGTTAGTGGGAAAATCTAACAAAAGAAAAACGGTGCACTAACAATGAACATCCATTGTTACTTGGCACTGACTCCATTGTTCACAGTGTATTACTGTATGTTTGATGAACTTGAAAACTTCACAGAGAAAAATGTTACAATCACGCATATATACATCTGCATACTTATATTTACCCAATATAAATAATTCACTAAAAAGTACATAAATACTCTGTTGAAATATTTAAAATACATGGGTCTAAAAATCAAAAGAAATCAAATGCAATTCTTTTAATAAAAAGTTTGCAGGTGAAATCAGCCCACTGTGCGAGTATATTGGACTTAAATAAGAGGATAAAAGTGTGATGACCCGGTCTTTACCACGTCAATAATAACCTGGGAGGGGCACGACCCTTCAAAGTTATTATTGACAGGTAAAGACCGGGTCATCACATTTTTATCCCCATTCATAAATGCCTTCTTACGAAAAATGCAAAAACCTCCCGTAAAAAAGGACAAAATGCGAAGCTTTTTCACCCCACTTTTTCTCCCATTTGCTCAGTACAAAACACACGTACCGGGGTACGTATCGGCCTTGTGAGCGCGTTAAGGCGCTCCGCGCCTGTCTGTCATGTGCGCGTGCGCGTACGCACACTTACACGCCCGAGATGCAGCGTTTTGTACACGTGCATTAGCGTTGTCTTACATTATGAAGTTCAGTACATCTTGTGCGCGCACCTGCTACGCTCTCCCTGTTGCGTATCGGCTGAGAACAGCTGGTTATGACGCGCCGTGTTTAAACAACTTCCAGCCGTGTTTAAACAACCGTTTAAACACACCCACGTGACAGCCTCTCGACCAATAGGGAAAGTGAAACTCGCTGAGGCATTTATGAATGCCAATTAAATGTCGACTACCAACACTATTTTGTTTTAATTTGTGACAAAGACTAATAACTTCCATTGAGAACCGTGGTTGGACTGTAAAATTGATATTTCTAACTTGGATACTTGTAACTTGACCAAACTTGTGAACATTTTCATTTTAATGAAACCACACAAGATAATGAAAGTCTATAGTATCAGTTTCTGGCTCAAAGACCATAAACCGATTTAGTTGCATTCAAAAACCAGTTGCCTATACAAGAAAAGGCGTACTTGACATCACAACCATTTTATGGACACATCAATTATATTCTGTGGTACACATACAAATGAAAATAATGATCTTGATACAATGCAAAAAATGTCCATCGGGTGGTCTATAATATCGATCGCCGCATGTAAAACATTGACGTGCTTTGCATGCAACTTTTTACCGGTGTGGCATGCAGTTGCAGCAGACGCCTGAAATACTTCATCGGCGAGTATCGAATATTCAAATATTCGGTCAAGCCCAGTCTCGAATAATCGAATACTAAATTATTCGAAAGTGAACAGCCCTCGCATTCATCCTTGTTTTAGAACTATTTATCGCATGCAGTTTGATTTCAGTGACCTTTAACCTCGCCAGCTGGCCAGGACAGCCAAGACGAATAGGGTGGTGACTCCAACTAGAGACAGCGTGGATGTGGCATTGAACATGTATCTATACTGCCACCGTAGGTACCAGACGAAGCCCAGGATGCATGCAAATAAGGGGATCATGAAGCGGCCGAGATCCACGTCGGCCTCTTGAACGTCCAGCCGTGCGTCGGACGGCGTCGCATTCTGCGAGAGCAGACAGTGGATGACGCAGTTGTGGTTCACGTTAAGATCCGAGAGGGAGGAGTTGTCGTCTTGTAGCAGATGGCCATTGAAGATGAGCCGCACTGTCTGCCCCGAGCTGATCTCTTCGGCAAACGTCCGCCTGAGTAAGACAAGAACATAAAACACGGTTGCTTGGTAGGGGGTCAATCTACTTGTGAAACAACCACAATTTGTCTGATGGCAAATCCTGCATCAGGTAATGTGTTGTCCCACAACATCAATCGTCCATTTTGTTACATGCTTGAATTTCTTTTGGTTTTTCATTCTTCATTTTTTTGAAACAACAATTTTTGAGTGGCCTTAACAGCACACCAAGGTTGGTATCATTCGGATGCACCTCATTTTTGACCCCAATTATAACAAGTTTAGAGAAGACATTTTCAAAGTGAACAGAGAAAACTGGCAGGAGCGGGATTCGAACCTGCGACCTCCGGAAGTTTGGAGAAGGTTGAAAGGATGTTTTAATGCTACAATTTAAGGCAAATTGCCTCAAATATTTGAACTTATTTGTATCTGCTCTTTTAATTGAAATCACCCAATAGAAGT
Organism: Hippasteria phrygiana; assembly: GCA_037893225.1. Taxonomy (NCBI): domain Eukaryota; kingdom Metazoa; phylum Echinodermata; class Asteroidea; order Valvatida; family Goniasteridae; genus Hippasteria; species Hippasteria phrygiana. The sequence continues at coordinate 1,112,571 of JAZGUH010000628.1, forward strand.
CTAAAAGCCACTCTAGGTAAAGGAGTACAATTAGAGATGGTAGGATTGGCAACATTTTGATTTGCCAATACTACCACCCTTACGGTTTTCCTGCGCCCAGATCTAAATAACGGATAATTATAAACAGATTTCAGAGAAACTATAAAATGATAAACCAAGGAGGGGTAACTCAACACCACCAAAAAAAACTTAAGTTTAACACTAGTCAGGGCTGTAGTCTAGTCCCTGCAAGTCCTTTCACAAGTCCTTTCGCAAGTCTAGTCACAAGTCCTTTCATAAAGCCGGTCACAAGTAACTGGATGAACAATGACGAAGTAATGCCTTTGTCAAAGCTCATTTGAATAGCTTGTGATTGGAATTAGGGCTGGAGGGCTTGTGATGGGCTTGTGATGGACTTGCAGGGACTTGCAGGGACTTGCAGGGACTTGCAGGGACTTGCAGGGACTTGCAGGGACTTGCAGGGACTTGCAGGGACTTGCAGGGACTTGCAGGGACTTGCAGGGACTTGCAGGGACTTGCAGGGACTTGCAGGGACTTGTTAATTATGGACTTGTGATGGACCCGACTACAGCCCTGACACTAGTTAAACTCATGCTCAACAAAATATTTTGATGTTTACAGCCTCAGTCCTACAGTCCTCGTGGAGACCAGATTGAAAACAGTCTTGAGCTTCCAAATACAATACAACCGAAAGTCATCCGAGTGTACTAACCGCCTGAAACTGCCCAAGGTCTCGGTCGGGTTTGTATAGACCACCCTCTCCCGATCCGTCAGGTACTTGATGCGGATGCAAACACTGCCCTCTGCAGCTTGCTCTTCTTGTGTCGGCTCCTCTGATTGGTTAGTATCTTGGCTGTTGCTAGGGATGCCATCTAACACTCGCTCTGAGTGGCTGTCTCCATCAACAGCAGTCTTTGTGGCATCTGCTGATTGGTTGCTATCGTTCTGTAGGGAATTAGTACTGGTTTGAATACCTTGGCTGTTAGGTTCGTCTATAGGGGGATTTGTTTGTGCTGTTAATTTGTTTCTAACGACACAAGAAGGCAGACTTTCACTGACTCCCTGGCTCTCTGAGCTCTCCTCAATTCTTCTGATTTCAGTTTCTTCAAGACTCGTCCTATCTTCATGTGGAACAGATCCAGAATCAGTGTCCGCTACTTGTGGTCTCTCCTGAGTTGCTTGTGAAGTGTCAGGGGTTGTTTCCGTCGGTGATGAGAAGTCAGCTTCGTCTGTCCTCTGATTTTCTGTGCCAACGTCTGCGTCGATTCTGGGTTCATCTCCAGTTGCGCTTGCATCACTTGGGGATGCGGTTCTCACACCGGGCCTATCCGAAACAAATGTCGACAGCCAAGCCACTAGAAGGGTCGTTGCTACAACGAGAATGGACGCGATCACGGTAACCTCGTCTCCTATTCCCTCGATGAAGGACATTGTTACAATGCCACAAAAACTGATTTGCTAGGACGACATAACCTGCAATGATTAACAGGAATAATAATATGCTAGTAGGAAAATATACTAATTTTTAAAGAAAATTTCATGTCTATTCAACTTGACCATCTTGTTAAAAAAAGATCAGCATTCAGTTTGAAAATGTTCACTTAAATTTGTATTTGAATTACATGTACATACACTAGTGAATATGTTCCATGTCCATTTTTAGTTGCGATAATCTTAACCAACAGTAATTAAGTCAACAAACAAAAACAAACAAACAAACAAAATCCCAGTAACTCGGTTTTTGTTTGTATGTTTGTTTGTTTGTTTGTTTGCTTTTTGGAGTTTTTTTTGCCAGAGTTTCACTTGCGGTGCAATTTTTGGGGAAAAATTTAATTCAAGCAAGTTCTTCTTAGAGAAAAAAAATCAAAGTATGCCCGGTTAGCCGAAGCGCCATCAATATTAATAAAACTTCTGAGTGCTTGGGCAGCCAATTCTTTTCTAGACAAGAATTGCATCATGCATATTCGTGATTAAGTTAACTTACATAATTAGCATCACGTGATGCTGTTGTGGCTATATTGGTAGATCTACATGTAGGCTGTGTAAAGGTTTTAGGGAAAGATTTTACTTTAATACACCCCACCAAAATAGGTCAAGAACGGCAAAATCTTGGAAAATAACCAACCCTCCTTGATAACAACTGTCTAAACATGTGGCACAACCTGTTATTTCAAGATTTATTTCAGCAAAATCTGTAAAAAATGAGGAAGAAATCAACATGTATGTGCACACTTTGGAGTGACTATACATGGTGCCAACTGCCAAGAACTTCTAACACTGAAAACACAAACTTATATTGCACTAAAATGTCCCAACAAAATTCTCAAAATTAAAGGTTGTGCCAAGTGTTTATACAATTATGAACACAAATGGATTGTTATTTTCCAAGATTTGCTGTTTCTAACCGATTTTGGTGGGGGGTATTAAAGTAGAATCTTTCCGGTTTTGGAGCAGGAGGCCTGGATTCGAATCCTCTTCCCTGTTTATATTTCTTTTTTTTCTTGTACTAATTGTGGTGTGGAGGATTTTATTTCAAGCGAAAACAAGACCGAGAAACTGTCTTGTACTTAGGGTAGCAAAGTACACCATGTAAAAACACTCTGGCGATATTTGACAAGGAAAAAAAAGTGCCAGGAGGCAAGTGCAGTGACCAGTGTTCAACCATCCATGGACATGGTTCAACCTGTCCTCCATGGTCCAACTTGTTTACATTTTTTTGACGATCGATATACACGTACAAAAGAGCCCTGATCGTAATAACAGAACTGGCTTTAGGCCTAATCATAACATACCATAACTATGGTGATTCATTACCTAACCTTGTAACACCGGCTTTTTCACTCGATTACAGCATTGTACATGCGTTCGCGTTATTTACCATACGGATTCGTTCGTAGCGCTGATTGTGCACAAAATGTCGTAGAACCGGGACTCAGTCTGGTTCCATGCCGATGCCGACATTACACGTTGAGCATATGAAGAGGACTCCAGATAACTGAAGAACAAACCATTATTTCATCTGGGGGATGACCTGGAACTTTGTTACAGAATGCATATATTTTTCAAATATAAAAATATTGTTTTTTTCAGACAAAAGATAATACGATTTTTAAAAATAATTATTTCTTACTCTATTGACTTAAAAATGCTTTAGATATTTAAGTTTGATTATTTTTTAATAGAGTAAATAATATATCCACCCCCCATAATTTGTTGAACATCCGAGCAATCACCTGACCTGCATTGTGACTGAATCCTGTGGATGAACAGGTGAAGTTTATTAACTCGTCCAAGAATTTAGAGTTTTAGTGGAATTAGATAGGGTTTTGAGCGGTTTCAGAATGGCACACGCAGGAAAAGGAAAACTTATTGCTGTCATTGGTGACGAGGTAATGTTAGCGTAGTTTTTGCGAATTTATTCATGATTTAATTAAGTGCCTAACTCTAAATTTCGATTGTAAACAAATGCACTGATGAGACTGAGTGCCATCCCTCCTCCCTGCAATCCCGCCCCCAATGTGGTGACTGATTGTCATTTGGAAAGTGGGTAAAATCCCCATCCCATTTCAGTTTCAATTTATATCTTACTTATCCTGAATGGCCTGATAATATATGTACAATGTACAGTTTGTGAAACCTTAATTTCTTAAACTGTACACTACAGATAAACCGATGTCGGAGATTGTCAATAAACCTTTTCGACATTCTCAATGCATCATGGGATTGGATGACAAAAATTACGGCAGTAGGAGAGCATGCACATATAGAGTGCATGTGATTGGTCATATTGGTTGTCATGGTTGTAAAATCCTATTCTGATTGGCTAATAAAACATATATGACATTACATGTAGTCTTAGCTGTTCTAATTCCAGAGCAGTTGCAGTCATCAGTAACTGTACCCCTAGAAATATGCGACAGGAACCCCATAGAAAGAAGCCTATTTTTTCCATAGGCTAGTACAGCAAGAATAAGAAATTCATTCCGATGCACTCACGTTTGACATGTTTATGTGCGCACGAAAACCGCTGCACAGTTTTCCCCCAAAATCCCACTCGGCCTCATTTACATCCTCACCTTGTGTGCGCCAAGCAAAAGATCGCCTGAAGCAGTTCAAATTTTCGAAAAAAGGTGAGAAAAAAATCTCCGATCCGTACTGACAGCGAATGACACGACATGCACGATGCGACTGTTGCCATTAATTGAATTTCACTTTGTTTTTTTGTGCGTAGGATACTTGCACAGGATTTCTGCTGGGAGGCATTGGGGAGCTGAACAACAAGCGACATCCCAACTTTTTGGTAGTTGAAAAAGGTACGCCCGTTAATCCTGTCCTTGACATTTTTGCTTGAAGGGCTTGGCTTGGGCACAGGAGTACAGCAACTTTACTTCCAAGAGCTGAGTTGAGGATGGAGCACAAGTGTTGCGAATACTGAACCGAACATGCCAAATGAGGCTTATGGTGGTGTGGACATGAGTATCATTAAAAACTACTCCTAAAAGCCCGCAAAAGGCTTACTTTTACCCTAACCCTCTAGGGCCAGATGCATCAGATTGCATACTGAGTCCAGCAAAGTGGAGCTGTCAGCACAAATGCACTGTGCTGTGTCTGGCAGGGTTAGGGTTAAAGGCCTGAGCAAAGTACTTGGCTGGGCTCTACTGTTCTCAATCATGCAAAATCCTCCACAACTTCAAAATGGATTTTGAAGGATCTTGGAATGTGGGGGCCAAAGTTACCATGGCTACATTGTCAGTGCTCTTTTCGAATGTCACCCCGAAATATAATTTAAAATTACTATTTTTCTAGCGATACAAAAGTTATTCAGTATTTAATGAGACATTGAATTAAAAACCCACCCATGCTTACAAAATTTACAAAATGTATCAAATAATTACATTACAGATATCAAATTATTTGCAACTTGACAATAATTCAGGCATATCTTTGTGTGCATTACAATCAAGCAATTAAGAAAAAATCCATTTTAAAAGGTTGCAGATGCATAAAATTGCAAAAGTATTTTTTGTTTCATTGCAAGAAGAACTGAGAAGAAAAAAAAATTGATTGAACAGCCCGATCACTAAACCATGCTAAATCCAACAGTGGGTATTTCTGTTGGATTCTGTTGGATTCTGTTGGATTCTGTTGGATTCTGTTGGATTCTGTTGGATTCTGTTGGATTCTGTTGGATTCTGTTGGATTCTGTTGGATTCTGCTGGATTCTGCTGGGTTCTGCTGGGTTCTGCTGGGTTCTGCTGGGTTCTGCTGGGTTCTGCTGGGTTCTGCTGGGTTCTGCTGGGTTCTGCTGGGTTCTGCTGGGCTCTGCTGGGCTCTGCTGGGCTCTGCTGGGCTCTGCTGGGCTCTGCTGGGCTCTGCTGGGCTCTGCTGGGCTCTGCTGGGCTCTGCTGGGCTCTGCTGGGCTCTGCTGGGCTCTGCTGGGCTCTGCTGGATTCTGCTGGATTCTGCTGGATTCTGTGGTTAGGATTAAAGGTGTTATTGGGTCAAACTCTCCAATCTAACCAAAAACTGTAGCTGTGGCAAAATCGTACCATAGATAACCACATGCAGACTAACACAATGACAGCTGATCTGAAAGCGCTATTTCATGTAGTGGTTTAATAGATTAGGCCAAAAAAAATTACATGGCATTTGAAAATAGGGTAGGTGGGTGGGAATTTTTTTATTTTTTGGGCACTTTTTTTGTGCTGATCACATGTAGGTGGCTACATGTAGTTAAGATTTAAAGGTAGTATTTACAGCATTTATGTTTTTTTGTTTGTTTTTTTTTTACTTTACTTTTTTCTTCGAAAAAAAAAAGGTTGGGGCTGTTAAAATAGGGTAGGTAGGGTAACCGGAAGCAGAACTATTTAATTGTTTTCCTTATATAAATCTTGGACCATAACACTTTGTTCTATTTCTATCCATCCAAGACACGAGTGTTCATGAAATCGAGGAGACCTTCAAGAACTTTGTGACGCGATCGGACATCGCGATCATCCTCATCAATCAGAACTATGCTGAGCTGATCAGGCACCTTCTGGACAACCACACTGACCCCATACCAGCCGTCCTAGAGATTCCGTCCAAGGACAGTCCCTACGACCCCAGTAAAGATTCCATTCTGCGCAGAGCTAAGGTTGGTTACTTCTAACCTCAGGAATTTATTTGATTGAACACCATGCTCCAAAAGTTAGTGTCTGAATCATGTGCGATGGTATGTGGGTTTGATACTAACAGGAGATCATAGTGCTTGTGTTCTTGGGCAAGACACTTTACTACAATTGTCTCTCTCCACCCAGGCATATAAATGGGTACCTGTGAGGGTTGAGAATAGATTGCGACGAACTCAAACTGCTACATAAAACTGATCTCATGGCCTCATAAATATGTGATAATTGTGAAGCTATTTAACCCCTTGAGTACGGTATTTTACGGGAGACGTCGGGGTGCCGCGGCGGTTCTGGCAGCCAAGTGAACCGCTACAATGTGTTTGTGCAGTCAAGCGTAACATATACACAATAATCTAACAATGGATTGAAGCTGCACAAACAGCAGCCAATGGCGTCATCCGGCCTGGTGGCACTGTTTTTTTTGGCTATATTCCGTCATCCGTACGCAAGGGGTTAAAATATTTGTGTGAACAGGGGTGAGATTTGTCAGGATTTTTCCTGATTTCAGGTTTTTTTGTCGGGGTTTCAGAATTTTTTTAAGAATCTCTTTGCAAACTGGAATTCCTGAGGTGTTGTCCTAAAGGTATTTTTATCTGTAAAAGTGGATATATATAGAACAATAAAAACGGATATTTTAAGGGGGTGCCTTTAGACAAATACAAACTATATGTTGATCTGGGGTCCTTGTGAATTTTTCGTGGATTTCGTGGATTTTTCATATTATCATACTGTCGTAATAATTGACAGTACCAAAAACTGTTCCGTGATTTGCTATTAAGCCTAGGCCTAATAGTTATTTTCAGGCACTCGGTAAAGAGAACCGAATCCTAGACCATCTCCGCACTATACTTTTTTTTTGGAGGTTTTACCGAGACGATGGTAAAATGAAAAATGGTCAAATGTGACCACTGTCCACACTTGGACTTTTGACACGGGAAAATTTTACCGAGACCGTGGTAGAAGTAACCGAGCTGTCAATATAACGACTCATTAGGGCACTTTGCGTGACCTTTCTACATTGACGCGATTTACCCAAATCACGCGTGCCTTTTCATTTTTCCGGCCGATGTGTACAACGTAGGCCTACGTCTTTAGCACCAATTAAACTTCCGACTGTATCAATAATAGAATATGCCATGATTGCAACCAAAAGAGGAACAACGCACTGGAATTTGGAAATTTGCCACGTGCACCGCACCGCGGTGAAACAATGCAAAGCGCATGCGTGGTTTCCCTGTGAAGCATGACCGTGCGCTCGGGCCGGATGTACGCTTTCCCGAGCCGCTTTTACCGACTCGCACTGTCCGCACTGGACTTATCGTCTCGGTCAGTTTTCCTGGGCAGCAGTTGCCCAGTAGAAGTAACCGCTGGACTCAGAAAAAGTAACTGAGAGGAAAACATCCTAGGCTGTCCGCACAGGACTTAAAATAGGAAAAGTACCCATCGTCTCGGTAAGTTTTAACAAAAAAATCCAGTGCGGACAGGGCTCTAGACCCAGACAGCAGGCCACGCCCCTAATTATGTCTCATTCAGAAAAGCTTGTTTATGTTCCATTTATTACTTTCTTTTCTATCGACACAGGGTATGTTCAGTGCAGACGATTTCAGATGAAAATGCCAGACAGTCCGAGACTGAATCCTGTTGAACTTTGTGAGCACCTGGGAGTGGACATCCTTCACAGTGCAATGCGGACTCAACGGACTCATACGAAAGCTATAGAGAGAATTTTAACCTTCTAACAACTCCACCAACATTTACCTAATTAACATGGAATGGGCATTATGAGGGTTGCAGACAGGCGTGCTGCGTTAAAGAAATATATATGCATTTCAGACACTGAGGTCAGTGGAGATGTCTTACTCTTAACCAGCTATGGTTCTGGATCGAAAATATGTGGGGGTGGGGGGGGGGGGGGGAATGCCAAAAAGGACTAATTTAATAGAGCGGCTATAAGCATGAACATTTGCGTGTAAGAAAAACCTTTCTTGGCAAAATCAAGTTACCAACCAAAACTCCATGTGATTGTTATGCTAATAATAATTAAATACCAGTTACAAGCAATATACATCATGTGGGGTTTTGGCTGGTAAGGTGATTTTACTTTAGCAAAATGTTGTGCTTAATTAAGCAACTCAATATTGTTGGCCCCTGTTTTTGAAGACTTAAATTGCAGTAATCTTTTGTGAATTTCACATATTGATAACATTTTTGAAAACCTTTGAAAGAGTAAAAAAAATAAAAAAATTAAGAATGCCCAAGAAAAGTACAGTCACTTATAAAAATGGTCAAAGCAGACAAAACCTGACCGGAGCGGGATTCGAACCTGTGACCTCTGTGTTACCGTACCGGCCCTCCACCAACTGAGCTATCTTGCCTTATGTTGGCGGTCTCCCAAATTGTCAGTGTCTTTGTTCAAATTGTTAATTGATCAAATAGCCCAGTTACCCTTGGGGTTTGTTCTGTGATGCACTAAATAGAAAGGATTTGGGGTGGAGGTGGGGTGGGTGATAGGGGCTGGCCACAGTTCCTTCTTAACCCCTTGCGTACGGATGACGGAATTTGGCCCAAAAAAAACAGTGCCACCAGGCCGAATGACGCAATTGGCCGCTGTTTGTGCAGTTTCAATCCATTGTTGGATTAAACAGTGCCACCAGGCCGGATGACGCCATTGGCCACTGTTTGTGCAGTTTCAATCCATTGTTGGATTATTGTGTATAGGTTACGCTTGACTGCACAAACACACTGTAGTGGTTCGCTTGGCTGCCAGAGCCACTGCGGCACCCCGACGTCTCCCGTAAAATACCGTACTCAAGGGGTTAAAGCAACCCCTGCCCTCAACCGGGGCTCAATTTCATAGGGTGGCTTAATGGTAAGCAGAAAAGTTCTGCTCACTGTAGCAGAAATATTCTACTTGCTTAAGCGCTATTTCACGGCCAAGTCGTGCCAACGTCCACACATGCATGGAGATTTCCATTGTGGCTATTTTTACTATTTTCAGCAAATTCTGCTTCGGAATTTAGCAAGCTCTTTGCTGTACTTAACCCTAACCCTCCAGGGTATTTTGGCTAGAAACCCTGCCAGACGCATCAGATTGCATACTTTGTCACATTGACTTGTGTGCAGAGTGCAGCAAGGTCAAGCTGTCACCACAGATGCACTGTGCTGCGTCTGGCAGGGTTAGGGTTTTAAAGCTTACATTCGCTATTATAGTCCATGGGCCCAGACCCAAAATTTCACTTATCGGTACCATTTTGGTGGGCAAATTCTAGTTGCCATTTTTGAATAGTTCAACATCCCTAGATTATGTTTGGATATTGATAACCCTTCTAGAGTGGTAGCTTATTAGTGGTTATCATCGGTTGAATGGACAGACCCTCTAAACAAACCCTAAAAAGGCGCTTTGTCCAGGCATCATCTATTACAGCATTACTACCTTCCCAAGGAGTCTGATTTTTCCCCTAATGAACATGTGCCCTGCATGTAGAATAAACCTAGACTAAATGAAAGAAAATGCATCCCAACATGTTTATTTGCTGGCCTTCAAACTCATACAACATATACTGATAATGTGTATATTGAAACAAATTATACAATTTCAGTCAATTGTGCATAGGTGCCTATGGGCGAAAACACTAACATGCAAAATAAATGGCTTAAGCTGCTCGCGTGGCAAGGTTATCACATATTAATTTACTTGTACAGGCATCATCTATAACAGCATTACTACCTTCCCAAGGAGTCTGATTTTCCCCCGATGAACAAGTGCCCTGCATGTAGAATAAACCTAGACTGAATGAAAAAGTGCATCCCAACATGTTGGTAAGATGGTACCGATTTTTCTGTCTTACCCATGGACTATTAAATGAATGAAGGTTCTGTTTGCAGAAACTTGTATGGTTAGCCACTCTATGAAATGACGGGGGTGTTGTTTTCAGGTGCATTTTTTTAAAACTCTCACTCAACCTTAGGGTTGGAGTACTCATAACTATAATCGTACTCAAATAGATTTTTCCTGTACTCAACTCATAACACTATGCTGAACAAGGTAGCAGCCAAATTGGATGAGTCGTGTGAACCCTCTTCGATGCCATTCCACATTTAATAGTCGGCTTTTTTGAAAATGTTTGTCTTGTGCTGAAAAGTATTTTCATTCCATTGAAACATTCATATTAAAACTAAGTAATATCTTAACCTTATTTAGACTTATAAAAGTGTGATAGATAAAAATACAGATGTGAAATGTTTGTGTATTTTAATGTGTGAATTATTGAAGTTGTAATAATGTGAGTTTTTGAGTTGTAAAGCCCAAAACTCCCCACCTGTGCGTTGTCTATTATGTAATAAAAATATTATTAATCTCTTATCTCTCCAGTGGTCAGCAGTGAGTACAATTTGAAAACTCGGTTTATGCGGTGTATTCTTGCCATTGTACAAAATATATTATATATCTTATGTTCCAGTGAGTCTGGGTTGTTCTGTTCGTGGTTAAAGGATGTATCGACTTGAGAATTATGCTTTCCAGAGTTCCATAATGTGTTACAAAGCAATTATCGAACTTTTTCGCCCACGTGACCAGGTAGCGTGAAACGTAAACAAAGCCACTATATGGGGACCGCCTTGGAGTAACCATCGTGGGTGTGTCGTGTGGGTACGCAGCACACTTGGCTGGTTTGCTTTATGAGCACTTATAATTAATAAGCGTCACTACAGATTGCAGTTCATGGCCATGCGTGAAAACATCTATAAAATCCCATATTACTGACTTCAAATTCAGTTTTAAATTATAGAAATTATTTTCTCTGCTACAAAGAGGGTCTGCAGTTCGACCTCCACCCTTCTCCCCTAATCAAAACTCTAAGAGTATATGCCAGCTTTGATAATGTCTGTTAAATTTCTGGATCGCATACACCAAATTCTTTTCGGGTATAGAAAATTGTAAGTAAAATAAATTAAAGAATAGAGAATGGTTTCAGTAATTTCAAATGGCAAAAAACGGAAAATCCTAATTGGCCTTTTAGAGGTATGGCGGATAGGAGGGCGCTATTTGATTTGGGTATAAATACACAGGTTTTACCCAAATCAAATAGCGCCCTCCTATTGTGTCCGCCATACCTCTGAAAGGCTAATGGGGCCCGCCAAGAGGAAGTATATTTAAATGGCAGAAGGGGGGGGGGGGGGTCCGGAAATCGCCCAAAAAAGTGACAACCTCCTTCCGTCTGGAAAAAAAATCCATACCGGGGTTGGGGGGTTAGGATACGTGAACGTGGGGGCGCTGTTTAAAATGGGTATTGTATTCACATGTAGCAATTAACTGCTTGCATTTTTAAATTCACGTTTTAGCGTTTTCGTCTGGAAATGGGCTTGGATATTCTTTTACGGGAGTGAAATCTCTGGGGGAACTTCAGGGGAGGTTAGTGAAATCCGGCCTGTGGACAACCCCGGTCAAAACAAACTTATTGGGGGAGGGATGATCTACCCCATCCTCTGGGACGTTAAAACAACGATTTTTCTCTATTTTCTCATGATTCGGATGACACACTGAGCTCAAACTTTAACAAGTTTATTATTTTCAAAGTGAACAAAGAAACTGGCAGGAGCGGGATTCGAACCTGCGACCTCCGGGTTACCGTACCGGTAAATTTATTATATAGCCAATGTTGAATGTTTAGCTCTACAAATAGGCCTCACGGTCAAATTTACCAGCCTCGATATTGTCATGATCTTTACTCCAAACTGATAAAGGTGGGTCTATAAAGTGTTGTCGCGATCGGCTTCGAATTTTATCAGCCAATGAACAGATGTGTAAAAGTGGTGGAAGCGGATTTCAAGGGAGGGCGCCCAGTTCCGGAAAATGTGTGCCAAAAAAAGGAAGCGAATATTCCAAAAAATTGTACGTATGTTATTTTAGGCGTATGAAATGCTTTCTTTCATTACAAAACCCTCAAATGAAAAACAGAAACAAAAACGGAAGTTGGAGACGCTGTTCGCGTGCACTTAATGCTTCCCCTATCCAGAGATAACGCTGAACTATCCTAGGGAAAATTTACGCGGACTTGTCTATTTTCTTTTTAAGGCCGAGACACCTTAACCCTCCTACAGGAAACAAAAATTAAAACACGACGTATTTTTCTCTAGGATCGAGACACCTTACCCCTCCTGCCTAAAAAATAATCTGCTCTTGTTTTCTTTGCGTCTCGCCCTTTTCTTCCTCCATGCCCTAACCGTCGTAGGAAAGAAATACGCGTATCGTGTATTATATTATTTTCGACGATGCATGGCAAGGGCCGGCGAGGCACCTTATAATTAGCCATCATAGAAAAAAAATACGCTATCGTGAATTTTTTTTCCTAGGGGGGGTTAGGGCGGGACACCTTAACCCTACTAGGGGAAAAAAATACGCTATTGTGACTTTTTTCCCTGGGAGGGTTAGGGTGAGACACCTTTACCGTCCTACTCCTAGACAAAATAATAACGTGTCGTGTTTTGTTTTCCTAGGACGGCTAAGGTAATCAGATCTGAGCTAATATTTGGAACTGCAACAAGACTCTTGCATGCAGTGGCCAGAAGGCGAAATTGCCTTCGTGTTTGCAGGCTGCAAAAGCAACTTTTCAAACATTTATTTTGCATAAGTATCAAATACTGAAAAGCAATGGCCCTTTCCTTATTGACAATGCTAAGGACACTTTAGAATTTAGCCAAATTTGTGTTTGTCAAGGCCGCCTCTAAACCCCATTGCATCATGGGAATATCTCCTGCTTGGCATGACCACAAAAAACTAGAGGGCGCATGTATAACTTCACGCAGCTCGACGGGCCATTTTGTAATTTACCTTTAATAGCCTTCCATAAGCAAAACTTCAAATTGAAAAAGTTTTATTATAAACATTATCCGAAATACCTCTATATTATCAACTATAGACGGAATTATAATTTCTTCTCTCAGGTAAAATCCAGGAATGACTCCTATCGACATAATTATACAAATTAACACATTATTTGGGGGGGGGGGGGTGATGGGGTGGAGTATCCTGTAAAACAAGAAAATAGCTAAATTATTGCAATTGGCAGCAAAGTTTATATTGTCCAAGGTTTTGTCATTGCCAAGTTTCCTGAAATCCTCATTTAAGGCTACCTTTGCCTTTTTTTTCTTCAACCATTTTGATTTTGATCTCCCTTAACAGTTGCAACTACCTACAAGTACCTTGGTGTCACAATAAACAATACTCTAACATGGAACGACCATGTCAATAGTGTGGTTGCTAAGGCAAATAAGACTCTTGGTTTCATCTGGCATGTAGCAGGAGGAACTTCTACAAATGCACTGATGTCTCTCTACCGGTCACTCGTCATACCAGTTCTTGAGTATGGGCTGCCTGCCTGGTCCCCATATACAGCAACTTCATCAGATAAATTAGAACGCGTCCAAAGAAGAGCTACAAGAATGTTCCTTAAACAACAAAGAGGGGCAGTATCGTATGAGGACAGACTAGCACAACTGAACTGGCAAACTCTCAAATCTAGACGTCAAAGAATAACTGTCCAATTTACCACTAAATGTCTATTTGGACTTGTTGACTGTTACACTGTCAACTCACATACTTCTGTTAATACCCGCCACATGGACACACTCACTTTCAATCATCTGTACGCGAGGACGCAAAGCCTTAAGAACACATCTATTCATTCATTCCCTCGTATTTGGAGTAGTCTGCCTACAAATGTTAAGAACGCCCTAATTCTAGATTCATTTAAATGTTTCAACAAGCACTTGTGTAACCATTTCATTGATATTTAGATGTACATGTACTTATGCTTATTTTGCATGTGTTTACACCTGTTTTGCTGATTTGTTGTTTTTGTTAACCTGCTTGCTGGAGGTTTACTTGATTGCTTCATCTCACTTGATTGTCTGTAATAGTGTCATTTATTGGTTGTTTGTTCAATTCCTTTATTGTTTGTTAGTACCCGTTTTCACTATTTGCCTGTCTAATTTACTGTGCCATTGGTTGTTTACCAGTTTTTAGTGTCCCTGTCTGTGTGACTGCTTGAATGGGTGTGTTTTTGCTCCTTCAATCTGTTTGTTTTATATGGTTTGGCTCAGTGTTGCATGCATATTCATGTTTGTGTAGCTCACACATTATTGTTGCCTTTTGGGGATTTTTGTCCTATATTTTTTACTTATATTTACCATCCCCCAACTAAAATCTTCGTTCTTTACAGTGTTGTCTGTTTAATGTGTAAACTGAGTTCTTGTCCATCTGAATATTAATTGGTCTGTTTGACTTGATCAAGGTAATGTTTATTCTTCTTATATTATAAATATATATATATATATATATTTATTAGTCTCTTAATTTTTACAGATTTTTTGTTTTTATTTATTGAGTGTTTCATCTTAAGATTGGATTGATAGGCTCTCGAGTCACAGTGATTAGGTTCGCTTTTATTAATCCTGGCCATCTTAGAATGAATTGTTTGTTTTGTCATGTTTCTTTCTTGCCTTTACGATTAATGTTGCCTTTAATTATTAGCCTGTGTGTTCAATTGCTGCTTTATTAGTTGTTACTTGGACTTTCAATGTTTGCTCTCTACACCCATACCCATTCTCTTCTCTCCCATCCCCAGCCACTTACTCCTGCTTTTTAATTCAATCCATTTATTAATTTCAGTCTGTTCATTTATAAACTAGACATCCTGTTACCTATCCTATTATATGTTGATTTATTTGATTACTCTCATGTATGTCTGTATGATTGTTGCGTATTTTGGCCGAATAAATAATAATAATAATAATAATAATTCCAAGAAAATAAACGCATGCATTATTTGGGCAGACTGCATAAATATGACAAGTGCATGCAAGCGCTTAATAAGATATTCATATTCATCCGCAATGCACACCGTCTTGTTGACGCCAGCGGCATTAAACAATTTTGGCATAATATGTGAGTTTTCCTCCCGTTTTGGAACTTTGATTTTGATGAATTTGAGGTGGGTGATTTTTGCAGCAAGAAAATCAACGACTTTGTTGATGATTTCTAACAAGGCAGTATAGTACCCCGCGTATGCACCAGACTGGAACTACGTAATGCGGTCCGTAGACTTATTTCGTGTCGTTTGTGCGTTTGTGGCAGCCTTCAATATGAGACTAGTTCCCAGAACCACCGTGCCATAATGAGCGTACAAATTTAGTCAAGGGGGCAGACTGCATGCATTTTGTGCACGGATAATCGCGAAGTATCTGACGTATTCACCGAGACTGCACCAGAAATGTCGACGATTTGTGCAAGATTTATAGAGTTTCAGGGTTTTAGCGTCTAAGTGGGTTGAAGACGAAAGGATTTAAACCGAAGTTTATCCACATAAAAAGATGTAGGGTATTGAAACCAGCGACGATAGATTCGTCGGAATCTGGCAGTGGCGTTTGTAAACGTAAACTTTCCATGATTCATTGTGTACAAAAATAAATGTAGTGTTTTGCACGTTGAATCGCGACCGCATTCGCCAAGGATACCATTCATCTGGTCATGCCAACGCTACTGACCCAGCTAATATTTGTATGGTAAGTTATTATTATGCACCTATTTAACCCTCCTACTATTTAAAAGGTCAAAATCAGTCAAAATTTCCTTCCACCTCCCCTGCTATACTTTTACACAGACATGATCAGATTACATGTGGTTTTGTACTATGGCAGGAGGGTCAAAAACAATCACCTTGACTGATTTTGACCCATACACAACATGGCTCAGAATGTATGTTTGCATAGGAGGGTTTTTAATGCACTTTACATCAACCATTTTTTTACGGGGTAATTATATCTTCTTTTCATTGCGCAATGTTACTTATGTGCATATGACGCGCTATGCAGTGTTCTGTCTGTAAATGTTCATTTCAAACCGAAGGAATGTTCACACAGACAGAACTTGTCGCGTGGTCATATCCACACAGCACCGTTGCGCGATGAAAAGAAGATATTAAATTTCCCCGTCAAAAAATGGTCGAGCCCCAGAGCCCCACAACCCCACGCACATTGCGCAGTCTGATGCTGCTGTGTGCTGTATAGTGTTTATGTTTGTGTCTGCTGAACATGTCGGTTGGTGAGTAAAAACTCTGATTTCTCAATAAATTGTCCGTCCCCATGTACGTTCCACAAATGTGCCGCAAAAGTCAAAGATCGGAAAGATTTTACTTTAATACCCCCACAAAAATTGGTCAGGAATAGCAAATTTTGGAAAATAACCATCCATCTGTGTTTAGAGTTGTATAAACACTTGGCACAACCTTTGAATTTGAGAATTTATTTGGGAAATGTTTGTGTAATATAGGGGAAGAAAGTTTGTGTTTTCTGTGTTAAGATGTTCTTGGCACAGTGCACGGTCACTCAAAGCGTTCACATACATGTTAATTTCGGCCTCCATTTTACAGATTCTGCTGAATTCTGCATAAATCTTAAAAATACCAGGTTGTGCCACACATTTAGATAGTTGTTATCAAAGAGGGTTAATTATTTTCCAAGATTTTGCTGTTCCTGAACGATTTTTGTGGGGGTATTAACCCTAACCCTCTAGGGTATTTTGGCTAGAAACCCTGCCAGACACATCAGATTGCATACTTTGTCACATTGACTTGTGTGCAGAGTGCAGCAAGGTCAAGCTGTCACCACAGATGAACTGTGCTGCGTCTGGCAGGGTTAGGGTTAAAGCAAAATCTTTCCCAAAAGGATATTCCCAATCCCATTGAGTTACGGGGTCCAAAATAGTTCAGCGTTGTAAGGCTCATGGGGAGCCTTACATTTTTGGAAGTATGCCAGGACCTTGATTTGGAACTGTCTGCAAAGTTGAAATCAAGTCGACCTGGCAGAAAACTAATTATCTGTGCGGCTGTGCACAAGCTAGATAAAACCCATGTATGCCATGATGTTACAGGTTATTGTTTGCACGTATTCTTTGTTCGGTTTGGTTGTTCGTATTATTTTTTGTTTTGTTTTGGTTGAAAATGTAACTATTTCGTCAAGTCAGTCATGTCAGTATTTCAGCTACTAGTCTTTACTACCCCCGTCCCCGGTACACTCGTCTTGACCAATCAGAGATTGGGTTTTAAAAAGGTAACTTTCCATCAGCCTATCAGGGCCTCTAAACCAGGTTCTTCATTGTTAAATCTTCAGTTTTGTCACCATCAATTTCTCAAGTAGTTTTTGCGAAGCATGTCCTACATTATTTTAACATATAATTCTCTCGAAAATAACAACTCTAGGCTTTATTTTTCCACAAAATAACCTTACCGACATTCGAGAGAATATCATCCCCAGCTACGTGGATTCACGTTCTCTTTAACCCTAACTGCCCCAAGCCTTACAAACTCCAACATGCCCAACAGCAGGTTTTGTCTAATTTTAATGGGTTCAGGACTGTAGGGCCTTGGTTTTCCTCTCAGTTACTTTTCCTGAGTCCAGCGGTTACTTCTACTGGGCAACTGCTGCCCAGGAAAACTAACCAGGTAACTTTTCCCGAGACGATAAGTCCAGTGCGGACAGTGCGAGTCGGTAAAAGCGGCTCAGGAAAGCGTACATCCGGCCCGAGCGCGAGGTCATGCTACATGTACAAAGGGACACCAGGCATGCGCTTTGCATTGTTTCACCGCGGTGCGGCGCATGTGGCAAGTTTCCAAATTCCAGTGCGTTGTTCCTCTTTTGGTCGCAATCATGGCAGATATTATTATTGATAAAGTCGGAAGTTTGATTGGTGCTACCAGTGCATCATTCCCAGATGATAATGAAGGACGTCAACGTGTACACATTGGCTAAAAGAATAAAAAAGGCGCGTGCGCTTTGGGTCAATCGGGTCAATGTAGAAAGGTCACGCAAAGCGCCCTCATGAGTCGTTATACTGACAGCTCGGTTACTTCTACCACGGTCTCGGTAAAATTTTCCCGTGTCGAAAGTCCAAGTGCGGACAGTGGTCACATTTGACCATTTTTCATTTTAGCATCGTCTCGGTAAAACTTTTCCTAAAAAAAAGTCCAGTGCGGACACGGCTTTAGTCCAAAGAATGTGCCATACATAGGTTTACTGCACAGTGTTGGATTTTGACAGGTTGAGGACACTTCCTAGTAAAAATGCCTAGGGGTGAGGGTTAACAGTCGCGAGCAGGGTTACGATGTATGTCGTGTGTTACAAACTTTTATCCATTGTTTAATATGTGTTACCGACCAGTATTCTTAGATCATTCAGTTTGAATAGAATTGATCTGGGAACTAGCCGCTGCTTATGCTAAGTTCGTGGATAATCTGCCCCAGGGGTCGATCCTAAACGACACTATTGCCCGAAAATTCCATTATGAACTGAATTTGCTGAAATGTTATCCATGTCTGTCTACTTGCAGGAAATAGAGAAATTTCAGTGAAATGGCTCGTTTACTCCTGTTTTCCATCCTTGCAATTGGTAAGTAACCAAGTTTATTGTTTTAAAAAGGTGTAAATTCAATTGGACATGAAATTTTGCTTGACATTAACATCTCACAACTAAAATTGTTGCAAAGATTTTACTTTAATACCCCCACCAAAATCTTGGAAAATAACCATCCATCTGTGTTCAGAATTGTACAGTGAACACTTGGCACAACCTTTAAATTTGAGAATTTACAATGTATTGGGAAATTCCCGTGCAATATACATGTAGGGGAAGAATGTTTGTGTTTGCCGTGTTTCTTGGCACAGTGTATGGTCACTCAAAGTGTTCACAAGTGTTAATTTTTGCCTCATTTTTTACAGATTCTGCTGACATAAATCTTGAAAATAACAGGTTGTGCCACATATGTTGTTATCAATAAGCCAGTTCGGTATCTTAAAGGTCAAAGGTTATTCGGGATAAAATTGCCGACGTAATGTCGCGCCATGTAACGCGAACGCCCATTCTGATTGAATTTAACACGTGCACGTTGTGCAACCATCTTTTGCGTTCACACGCGCGCGTTAGGTCACGCGGGTCATTCGGGATAAAATGTCATAATACCGAACTGGCTTATTAAAGGAAGGTTAATTATTTTCCAAGATTTTGATGTTTCTGACCGATTTAGTTGGGGGGAATTGAAGTAAAATCTTTCCGCCAATCATACTCATAGTGTCTATTAACCCTTTAAAGCCGGATGACATACATGCCAAAAAAAATTGCCACCAGGCCGTATGACGTCTATACACGCCATTCTCTGCATTTTCAATCCATTGTTGTATTTTTGTGTATGTTATGCTTGGCTGCACAAGCCTATTGTGTCCGTTCCGGCGAGGCCTTATTATAAACAACCGTACTCAAGGGGTTAAATATCATCTGACATTCTGCATCTTGGACCAACAAAAACTTCCAAATGCTTGTAAATGCCCGCATGCCTGTCTTGTTTGTTGAAACACAATAAGCGAACACACGTCAAACGCAAATGTGATTCAACTACAGGCGTGATGTGGACCTAAATTCATGCGCGTAAACACTATGACAGCAGTTGGGTCGGACAACTCGAAGACAACTCGGGACAGAGTACGTCCAGCAAATGCTTCACAAGGGCTTTATAACCATGCATTGCATCATTACACGCTACATGTACACATGTCACATGTACAGATAATGTACATGTACGTGCTGTACATGGGCAAAGTTGTCCAAGAACTATGTCAGTTGGATCACCAAAAACGGTGTACATGTACCCATTTATAGCTCTGGCTCTGCACTTCAGGTAAAATCTTTTCAATTTTTCAAAGTGAATTTCAATTTACGATTCTAAACTCATATTGCATACATACATGTACATTGTGTATATATGTTGAATACCAGATGTTGGCTGAAAAGAATGCGCATTGTTTGCACATATGTTGACATTTCAAATAGGCATCTGCTCAAGCACTTTAGTTTCAATTTCAGAATTTTGAAGTCCCTGGAAAATGTAACTTATACAATATGTAAATCTAGGGTTGCTGAAATGAACATGTGACATGTTGTGTTCTAGGCTATTCAAAAGAATGAATTCATGTACATACGTGTATGTACGTACATTGTACGTGTACATGTACGTACATACGTGTATGTACGTACATTGTACGTGTACATGTACTTGTATAGATCGACTCGGGTTTCAGGAATTTCGTATTGTTCTGTGTGACAAAAATTCAGTAATCCCAGTCATTGAACTTTTCATCAACTGCCATGACTGCTCAAATGGTTCAGCCAATCCTGTTTGTCATGTTTGTTAAGATTCTGTCGGGTGGGGTGCATTCATTTAAATGGACACATTGCATAATGTACCTTGGAGGCACCCAGTCAGGCTACAAAAAAAACATTCTGTCTAAAATTAGTAATCCCTTGTGGATGGTTTGACAAATTAAAATTGCTAAGGTTAAATAGAAAATAAAAAAATAGAGTATACATTTAGTACAAGTGTAAAGTACCAGACCATCCCTTGAAAGTTTCCCATTTAAAAATCCTGTGCCAGCCAATACCAGCCAGTTTTCTTTGTTCACTTTGAAAATTACTTAAAAAGTCATTGGAAATGGGCTGGGTATGTACATTGTACACGTAAGAAAACAATGCATGCCATTAATTTATAAAATTGGATGTACATGTACATGTACATTGCTGTCCTTTACTCTGCACCCCCAACCCCATAACAATATGAAACTCATGTACATGTAAGCACCATTGACCCTCTACTTGTTTCAGCCTGGCTTGTTAATTGCTCATCGACTTGAACAGAAATTATTCAATTAACCTAGGGTGAAGATTTGGCATCTGTAGTACAGCAGTTGTATGTAAAAGATAATTTCTCTACTGGGGTTTTGCTAGTGAACTGTGCAAGGACTCGACAGCTGACAGATTTTCCTTAGGGGTGTCAATTTGTACTGGAGTTGCCGCGTACATGTGTGTATTTTTAATGTTTGTGTCGCCGTCAGGGCTGCTTGGGACCCACGTGTCAAGCTATACCTTCTGTGCATACAAGAACGAGAAGGTGAATGGTATTGTTGGAACCGAGGTAGACGAAGTCGTCGGGATCCTACAGCCTGATAATGAGAGCATCTTGTGCGACGGCCGGTTGGACTGGTGCTTTTCCCTGTGGTACACTCGACCGGGCTGGGACGAGATTATAATATCCAAACAAGGTGAGTTGCAGGACCCGCAGCTTGCATGAGTCTTTAAGCGAACCCTAACCCCCTAATGGTTCACCGGGACTACCCTGCTAAATCCAACAGAGTCCAACGGTGATTCATGTGGGTTTCCTGCTCAATCCAACGCAGTCCCAACACGACTTGCCTAAATTCAACAGAATCCAACTGTGGCATATTTTTCTGTTGTCTGCTGAATCCAACAGGATTGTAACACTACATGTATGAGTTAGCTGCTCAATCCAACAGATTACAACAGGAATATCAAATTGTTGGATCCTGTTGGATTCAGCAGGGTTAGGGTTAATTACCTAGTCAGTTTACCTTGTGGTTTATTTAAGGACATATTGGCTACGTTCAGACATCGTTTTAGTTAAAAAGGTAAAAGTTAAAACGGTCATTCACTATGGGTGGCTGGTCGTAAAATTAAAACGTACCGAGCGTTCAGACACAGTTTTAAGTATAGCGAGTTTAACTTGAAGTGGTTTATCTCCATTCTGGGGTCACATAGAAACTTCCGCTCATTTACATAAAGCGCACGCTACAGTGTAGTTCGTGTGTACATCATCAAATTGTGTGTATATGGGATGCATCATGTATATTGTGCATGTATGAGTTAGCTGCTCAATCCAACAGATTACAACAGGAATATCAAATTGTTGGATCCTGTTGGATTCAGCAGGGTTAGGGTTAATTACCTAGTCAGTTTACCTTGTGGTTTATTTAAGGACATATTGGCTACGTTCAGACATCGTTTTAGTTAAAAAGGTAAAAGTTAAAACGGTCATTCACTACGGGTGGCTGGTCGTAAAATTAAAACGTACCGAGCGTTCAGACACAGTTTTAAGTATAGCGAGTTTAACTTGAAGTGGTTTATCTCCATTCTGGGGTCACATAGAAACTTCCGCTCATTTACATAAAGCGCACGCTACAGTGTAGTTCGTGTGTACATCATCAAATTGTGTGTATATGGGATGCATCATGTATATTGTGCGTGCACAGCTTTCAACTGGTTGCCGGCGTACGTGCTTCGTAACCATTGATATCTATTGCATTCATCGCGATTGCGCGCACCACCATTACATGCATTACTGTCAACATGGTGCTGTCACAAGAGTTTCTTGTTCGAATAATTTTGGATTCGAGATGCTCTGTGGTGCAATCTGAGGCATTTCCTGGCCACTTTCTTCTGACTCTTTGAATCAAATTTGCTCGTGTTTAAAACTTGAAATGATGGCAAGATTTTTAGGGGGAGGGGGTTTGGTCATCAAAAGTTGATTTTTTTTCGGGGGCAATTTTTTTTGCTGAGTGGAACTCGTCACCGAGCGGGGGGTTCAGTAGTCTTGGTTCCAAGACGTCCTTAGCGGTGCGACGTATAGCGCGCACGGCTGGCCGACAGCGCCCTCTCGCTACACACACACACGCCAAGGCCAAATCGCTAAGACCGATTTGGCCTTGGCGTGTGTGTGTAGCTAGAGGGCGCGCTGTACGTCGCACCGCGCTAAGGACGTCTTGGAACCAAGACTAGTAGGGCCGTTTTCCAAGCCCCAGCTTCGTCTCCGTCTTTGGCTTCGTTCATGCAGTTTGGCAATGGTGATGGAGCCGGAGACGGAGCCTAAGCTGGGGTTTGGAAAACGGCCTAGGGGTTCAGAGTTAAGCCGGCCGCGCCGGTGAGCTGAACATGCACGTGGGCACAGCGTGCGTGGATAAGGTATTTTCTGAGAGAAAAAGACGCCCTCAAGTGTTACGGAACATTGTAATTTAGGTAAACTGGTTCTCGGCGCGACAAAGTGAAAATGATATTACCAGGGAGATTGCAACCAGTCCAGAATAATATTACGTGTATAGTTTTATGATGTGAATGCATAATATGTTGCGTACGTTGCGTCCAGATCTGTTCGATTACTATAAACACTACTGCAATACTGCTGACTGTTAATGCTGGCAAACTCTTCATGTTCGTTCCACAGAGTGCGGTAAACTTCTTCGTACTTAGATAAACTGTGAAGACGGTGGAGAATGGGGGAAAATCCAATGAAAAAAAATAGCAGGGCGGTGAAAATTTTAGCGGGGCGGAAAAACTTTAGCGGGGCGGCATACAATTTTGGCAGGGCGGCCCGCCTTGCTAAAACCCCTCGTGGAGAACACTGTCTCCATTTAAATTACCCAATTCTCACAAAACCGAGCTTGGAATTTTAGGATGACTCGCTTGTCATAAATACAGTTTGACAATCCATACAAGATCAAATACAAAGTTTTCCCAAGAAAAATTCAGTATTTTCAGTTCAAAATTGAAACCGGATTCATAATGATATATTTTCCCCCTCGGTGTTAAACATTAACTCAATTTTAGTAATAAAAAGAAGAACTAGTCACTGATTAATTACTGGAAAGATCGCTAACCAATGCTTGCCCGGATACGCTGATTTTAATACAATGTGATGTCAGGTACATGTATACATGTACATGTACCTTGACATGAATTGTATGTGCCTCGGCAAAAGTTCAGTGTTGCAACATTAATGTATTGTGAGGTATCATTGTACAAACATGTACATGTACAGTACCTGTGTGATATGTAGATAAGGTTTTAACCTCTTGCGTACGGATGACGCCAAAGGGCGCAAAAAAACAGTCCCACCAGGTCAGATGTCGCCATTTGCCGCTATTTGTGCAGTTTCAATCCATTGTTGAATTATTGTGTATGTTACGCTTGACTGCACAAGCACATTGCGGCTGTGTTGCTTGGCTGCACAGGCCGCCCCGGCACCCCAACGCCTCGCTACGATAACCGTACTAAAGGGGTTAAGTGGCTTGTGTACTGTCTGGTAAACACCTTCTTGCTCCCCACCCCCAATATCCCGTAAGGTAAACGGAAGGTACTCATTAAACTTAAAGGTAGTATGCATCATTTGCTTTTGCTGTAATTTTTACAAATAATTGGGTTTGGGGGTTAAGCCTTTGCGTACGGAAGACGTCTGTGGATGCAAAAAAACATTGTGGCCATTTCACTTGGATGCCAGAGCCGCCGCAACACCCCGACGTCTCCCGAAAAAAAACGTACTCAAGGGGTTAATCGCGCTCTAGCAAATACTGTACAACAAAGATGCAGCTAAAACAAAGAAAAAATTATGTTCTAATAGTCTGGTTCCCTGACCATACAAAACAAAGCAATTTATAGAGTCAGGGAATTATCAGACGTGGAACTAGACTATTTCCAACGATTGTCGGCCGACAATCGTTGGAAAACGATATAAATTTCCACTTTTCTTGAAAATGGCAGCACACCAGGTGTCATGATTTCACAGGATGCTTGAGACTGCTATTTACTTAGTCTAGCATGGTATTTCGTAATAATTCAGTTGTTTTTTGTGTACGTGCACTGTATATATCTCCGAGGACAAGATGAGAAAGGAAACACAAAGAAACCTTTCAGTCCTCGAACGTAGAGTCTTTTGTTGAAATCGGTCCTCGAACGTAAGGATACGTGCTTAGTCTATGGGGGTTGGTTATATTAAAGGAAAAATAGGAAACACAAAGCATTGTCCTCGGACGTATTGGGGAAGTACGACTGTGTGTGTGTGTGTGCGTTTGTATAGCTATTCAGACCGTGGACCTTTAACAAAGAGGACAATAGGGTCCGCGATTGTGTCAAGGTCCACGATTGAAAATCGTGTACAAAACCAATGGGAGTATTAACAAAAGAGGGACAATGGGAGGTCCACGATTGCACCCGTTTACATGACTGTGTTTGTGTGCACAAATGTTGTACATGTACAACATGTACATTTGTACCTTTAATTTTACAGTAGACCCCATAATTGTACAATGCAGTTCATCAATAACATGTAGCCTATACATGTACATGTATGGATTTTTAACTCATTCATCGTGATTATAATTTGAATGTAAATATGTAGTTAAAGATTATGAGGCTTTACAGTGCAGTACTTATGTACATGTACTATGTATATTTGTATGTGTACATGTCACAACGGATCACAAGCAGACAGCTTGAAATTGTTAGCAGCCAACATACATATCTGAGAGGGTTGAATTATATTCTATTTTCTTTTAGGCAATGGCACTACACGTGTACAACATGTAGGGTGACCAACTACATGTACACTTACATGTACATGTAATATTTTGGTTTTCCCAGACTGATGCTTAATAAATCCCTCCTACTATTTAATAGGTCAAAATCAGTCAAAATTTCCTTCCACCTCCCCTGCTATACTTTTACACAGACATGATCAGATTACATGTGGTTTTGTACTATGGCAGGAGGGTCAAAAACAATCACATTGACTGATTTTGACCCATACAACAACATGGCCCAGAATGTATGTTTGCATACACATGTAGGAGGGTTTAATTTTTAACTAACCCCTTATGGTTGCCTAAGTACCCTGCTAAATCCAACAGAGTCCAAGGTGACTCATATGAGTTTCCTGCTCAATCCAACACAGTCCAAGAAAAGTTCAAGAAAGAGTGGGCTTTGTTTCCAAGTTACAGAGAAATGAAGTTCTCGTGCCATATTTTTGTAATGCAGTCAAGTTAACCTGTTGAGATTATTGCAAAATTGCATTCTACATGTACTTTGGAACCGATACTTCAGGTAAAACTGACGCAAAGTTTGATTAATTCTGGGGATTTTCAGATTTTGTTATTAGAATGAAATCTCATCCAGCCACTACCGGTACCAGTACAGCGCCGTGGGTGTTTCTGGCGTATTACGCTTGCGAAATGAACCGAAAGCCCGAAGGCATGCATGTAATCAATGGATGCGCACGGGTTCCAAGTATTTGGCGTGTCATTAGGCCAACAAAAGAATAGTTCTGCTTCCGGTTACCCTACCTACAATGTACACGTACCCAATTTTAATGGCCCCAAACCTATATTATTTTTTTCTGGGAAAAAAGTATTAAAAAAACAAAAACAAAAAACATAAATGCTGTAAATACTACCATTAAACCTTGACTACATGTAGACACCTACATGCTCAGCACACAAAAAATGCCCTCCAAAAAATCCCTACTTACATGTACATTGTACAATGTACAGGAAAATGTACCCTATTTTCAAATGCTATGTAATCGGAAGCAGAACAATATTTGTGTTGGCCTTATGCATGTATACAGATGACCTGTACACGTAATCATCTGAGATACTCGGATACAGACCATGGGTGGCTATGGCACAGCCCATCCTTTCCATGCTAAAGTCGAGAACCTGTTTCAGACCCATTAAGAAACTCACCATCAAGCGCTGTGACAACTTTAGTACCCAGATAATTGATAGAACTTCCAGTTTCCTGTCCACCCATCCCAAACCCCATACATGCCATATCTGGTTTGTAGCTGATTCAATTTCTGGTTTATTCAGATAACAACACCCAAGTAAAAAGTCAAAGACTTGCACAACTTGGTTTACAAAAGTAGAATAGAAACAATAACAAACTAGAGGCATGAGGTTGGTGTTTGTGGACAAACACAGGGCTGTTTCGTTTTTTTTTTTTAGTTTGGATGTGAAATGTGAATACAACAATTAAAGTTTGTCAAACAATCGCACTACTGCCACTTTTCTTTGTTAATTTTGAAATTAATTAAAGTTGTTTGTAATAGTGACATGTGATGACGTCATCATAAAGTCACATAAATTTTCATCTATAAACTTGCTGACCTACCTAGATATAACTTTTCAACTTTATCGGACTTGTACTTTTGTATGGCTTCAAAAACTGGCTCTTTAAGATGACGTCACGTGACATGTGATGAAGTCATAATGTCATGTCAATTTTCATCTATAACCTGCAGACCTGCCTGGATATTACATTTCAACTTAATCGAACTTGTACTTTTGTTTATATGTGGCTTCAAAAACTGCCCCTTTAAGATGACGTCACGTAACATGTGATGACAACATGATAATGTCATGTCAATTTTCAACTATAGACCTATTGGGCTACCTAGATTACTTTATAACTTAATTGGACTTGTACTTTTGTATATATATGGCTTCAAAAACTGGCTCTTTAAGATGACGTCACGTGACATGTGATGAAGTCATAATGTCATGTCAATTTTCAACTATAGACCTATTGGGCTACCTAGATTACTTTATAACTTAATTGGACTTGTACTTCTGTAGATATGGACCTTCAAAAACTGCCCCTTTAAGATGACGTCACGTGACATGTTCTGACTTATAATCATAACGTCATGTAAATTTTCATCTATAACACCCGGTGGCATACCTAGATATCACGTTCCAACTTAATCGGACTCGTACTTTTGTAGATATATGGCTTCGAAAAATGCCCCTTTAAGATGACGTCACGTGACATGTGATGACGTCATCATGACATAAAATTCGGCACACATTGTGAGCAGTTGGGGTAAGTGTCTGTCAAGTTTAAAAGTAGCCAAAGTGGCCGGTAAGAAAGAAAACGTTTACAAATGCTATGGGCAATAGTCTAGCGACTTGAAAAAAGACTACAAATCAACCCTTTTTATAAACAGCATGCACATTTGAGCCATGGTTATCTGCCCTTCCCAGAATTCCTTTGTGTTATATTGAATTTGGTCTAAATTTTGAAATGGCTGTTATTTCTTACTTGAGTGAGCCACGATCATGACATTTTGGAATTAGGGAGAGGAAAATTCAATATATATACATTTTTGTAATCGGATTGACCCTTACATGCGTTAAAAAAAAAACACATTTTTGATGACGTCATCATGACGTCACACAATTTTCGCCTTTTAGGGCATATCTTTGAGACATACCAAAGCTGTCACAAAAAGAATTTTGAAAATATCTTGTTTTGTTCGCTAGATATATTGAAACAAATGTTACGATTTTCAAAATTCAAAAATTCATAAAAAATCACGTGATGACGTCATCATGACGTAAAAGTTCGGCACACATTCTGAGCAGTTGCTTTAAGTGTTTGCTAAGTTTAAAGACAATCGGCTGCATAAAAGTAGCCAAAGTGCCGGTAAAAAGGAAAACGTGTACAAATGCTATGGGCAATAGTCTGAAAGAGAAAAAGAAAAAAAAAAGAAAAAAAAAAAAATCTTAACGAAAACAAAGGCTGTTTCGGAAAACTTCCGAAACAGCCAATTAAGTAATTACAGCATTTAAATTTAAAATTTCATTGCTAAAAAGATGCTTGGATACACCAAACAAACGACCGATTAAAAAACACACAAATATACAACAACAACAACAAAAAACGGGTACAAAACTATAAGGATGGGGTGTTGAGAATATGAATCATTGAAGGAACCGGGGATTGTTTATATCTTTGAGTTTTTGTCCGAGGATTAAGAAATTGTTGTGTATGCATGTCGTAGAGTATGGTTTGATAAGTACTCAGATTTTCGCTCGTTTGGTAATAAATGGCGATGCCTATCAGATGTAAGGAGGGTTTTGCAAATTTAAACATCAGATGAACACAGGCGTTGACTTCGATGGTGAACAAAGACGTTGACTTTAACCCTAACAGCCCAAGCCTTTTCACTAGAATCCTTCCCTAACCACACAAACTCCAACACTGTGTAGTAAACCAATGGCACATTCTTTGTACTTAGACAAAATCAGGGCATCAAGTCCCTTGCAAAGTGATGGTGCCAAGGCTCTACAGTACCCAATCACACAAAATTCAACACAATGGGGTGTTTGATTTTGGCGGGTTAGGGATGGTTAGGGTTAATGGTTACATGTATACATGAGTTTGTATATGCCGGCAATCGTGGACCTAGGACAAAAGAATACGAGCGTAGACAAAGGGGTCCACGTTTGACCTAACGTCCACGATTGAAAATCGTGTACAAAACCAATGGGAGGCCTTCCGAAAAAGTTAGAGTATAAACAAAAGAGGAACAATGGGAGGTCCACGATTGCACCCGTTTACATGACTGGGTGTACATGTGGTGCCAATTGTGTTCACACAGACTTGGCAGAGTTTGTATGCATTGTTTTCTTCATACACATTAAACCCTAACCCTGCTAAATCCAACAAAATCCAACAAATCCAACAATGGTGAGAAGCTGTTGCAATTTGATGGATTTAGTCAACAGAAACTGCCTGGTATGTTGGATATTGTTATATTCAGTAGGGTAGCAGCTAAATACATACATGTACGTACATACATGTTGGATTTTGTCGTACGTTTGTACATTGAACAAGGCTAAACTCAAGGTACAGAGCTACGAAAAAGAAAACGAATCAAAGAACCAAGAGGTAGGAAATTTCTTCTTGAAGCAGGAAAGATGGTAAGATGAAGGGAAACATGCACCAGGCAAAGAATTCCAAAAAAAATAGAGAACGAGGGAAAAAGCTATTGGCATAGCTTTTCACATACATGTACATGTATGTCTTAATTAAATGTACAGTCTTGTACATGAAACCCAGTGTTTAAATAATTAACCCTAACTCCCTCCACCATTTTTTCTCCAAGTAACCTGAATCCTCCAAAATCCTCTTATGGGGACCACTGCATGAATCCTCCGAAATTGTTGTCAGGGTTGTTTGATTTAAATCACTCAATTTAAATAATTGATTTAAATCATGATTTAAATCACTGGGAAATTTTTTTAAAAATCACTAATAGTAATACAAATCACGTTTTGATTTTTTTTGTTCTGTTATTTTTTTTAATGTAAAAACAATTTGTTATTCAAACCTGACTGTCATTACCTTTAAATCACTTAAAAACTCACTCTAAAGGGATATACAATGTAAGGCCAGTTTCCTGAAACAGTGTACTACATTTATCTTGTGTACAATACATATGATTCTGAAGTACATGTACATTGTGTGTGTAATGTACTACCTGTATGATACAGTATTCCTCTCTTACATACATATACATGTAGGTACAGTATAAATAACTCATGCATATTGTAATGCTCCTATCAATTGATACACACCCCCCCCCCCCCCCCCCCCCCCCCCCCGACCATTTTCCTCCAGAGGCAAAAATCCTCTTATGCCCTCATAATCCTGCAAAATCCTCCGATGCTTTAACTTCCAAAGACCCTCAATCCTCCAAATTCCTCCTTTTGACAAAGAGGATTTTGGAGGATTTGGGAAAGGTTACGGTTAATAAATTGTTTTGTTACATCTAAATGCAGGGGTCGAATTTCAGGTAAAAACCTACTAGACAGCTGGGCTAGTAGTAGAACAGTTTTACTAGCCCGGAAGGTATTTCACAAGACCAATGGTAAAAATTTAAACAGTGTTTTGAATGAGTGTGCCGTTTTGATTTTTCCCCTTTGCCGACCTTGTTGGGGGAGGGGTTAGAAATGCTGTTTTGATTGAAACGTGTCCCTGCCTCAAAAATAAAAATAAACATTCCAGAAATTATGCGGCTTTTTCAGTTCATCAGATTTAGAAGGAAAAAAAATGGACTTTAGTGATAGCATTTCACGCAGTTTATGAAAAAATCACTAGACCACCGGACTAGTTCGGTCAAGAGTTCACCAGACCAACGCTCGAATCAATGGACTCGGTCCAGCGGTCCAGTGGATATTTTGATCCCTGAAATGATATTACATACATGTACATGTATATATATGCATTACATGTACACGTTGTAATTTTTCATTACACGTGTAGCACATTATGTATGTTTTGAGGAGCATTTTTCAATGTGTACAACGTACGTGTACATGTACAATGTACAAAGTACATGTACATGTATTTACAGTGGTGTGCGTACATGTATACAATTTATGGTAGACTGTAAATCAAATTCCTTGCTAGAGCCTCATCAGATACATACATGTACATGTACAATGTACACATGTACGTGTAGGCTGTGAATGGTCGAGTACCATCCAGACCTAACCATGAAGACGTACATGGATGATACAATCCTGACTCATCAACGTCTTCTCATTGTAATTGTCTGAACCCGGAGCGTTTGGGGCATGGATGTTTGTCCGACCTGCGGGGTGCAGACTCAATGGGGATTTGTGTTGCTCACTTTGCAGAATTACAATTTACAGTTGTGAATTGATGAATTTGTTTGTTCAAATGAAATATTTTGCACTGGTAAACATGTAATTTAAGTATGCTGTAATGATTGCACATGTACAGTGTGATACATTTTCATGTACAATGTAGGAGCATTCTTACACTAACATGTACAGGTAATTCAAAACTTATTAAATTGGTTACCTACTTACACTGTATCATCGATGACTTTTTTGTGTGGAATGTCTTATTGGAAATTGGCAAATGAATTTGAAAACTTTTTCTCTGTGTAATACATAACATACATATGTACACATAGTCGTACTTCCCCAATACGTCCGAGGACAATGCTTTGTGTTTCCTATTGTTCCTTTAATATAACCAACCCCCATAGACTAAGCACGTATCCTTACGTTCGAGGACCGATTTCAACAAAAGACTCTACGTTCGAGGACTGAAAGGTTTCTTTGTGTTTCCTTTCTTCTCTTGTCCTCGGAGATATATACAGTGCACGTACACGTACACGTACGATGTACATTGTACACACAATTACAAAAGTTCATGTTAAAGTGTGGTGCTTCTGAAAACCATTGATAATTTCTTTCAAATGCGTCGTTAATTCCATGCATAACTGTCTTGCACATGTTCATGTTAGCCTACACTATTTGCATTTTATATTCAAATGTGCAGCATTTACTGCACCAATGTACACACAGTATACGTGTATACATGTAATCTATGTACATGTACAGTGGTGCCTCTGGCATTCGGCTTAGCATTTTAATCCTCTTCTCCGCTTCAGTTTGTTATCTGGTTAGATGCAGCATAATCTTATTAAAACCCATCAGAGGACTTGCACATCTCTGTTTTGGACGTGTGTTTCTCAGACCTGTACATGTGTGCAGAGATATGATACACGACACATTTCAGTATTGGAAAAGGGCTCTGAATTGATACATTATATATCGATTCCTGGGGGTACAATTTCACTGAAAATGGCTTAAAGTTAAAGCTTACAGCCTAAGGAACCTAGACATACCTCATGTTGAAGCATTTTCTTGAGCATTTTTCTTTTCTCCGAATTTAGCAGATAAAAAATTGCCCCCTGAATGAGAATTTCTGTTACATCTGCTGCACTGCTGTCTTCAAAAATGGTGTTCAACCACAGAGTAAGAATACAAACAAAAAATCGGCCTCAAACCGTTTAAACTATCAATTAAAGGTATTTATAATTATAGCAACAAAAACTGTAAACATTATATTGCTTAATTTTCTGATGAAATTAAACTTATCGATTCCGTACATAACTCTTGGTGTCCGCCTCGTTGTAATGTAGTCTCGCTCTCACCTAATATCACATGCAAACATCTTTATCTCGCCTGCACATCTAAACTATGCACATGCGATCACTTTACAAAATATCAACGTCATATAGGGCCTCGAATTAGCGGCAAGCTTTAATGACTGGTTTCCTATCACTTAGATTTTTCGTGTCCGTGCGTTATGTACGCATTCCGTCACGCAATGCGGGCTCGCCGAAGTCAGAACACCAAATGTTGCAAATTTCTAGCAAGCTAGGGAGTTGTACTGTCATGTGGCCTGACCAAGGTTGGCCGTGCATTGTGTCTTCGTGTCCGGTATCTGGGCACCAGTTATGTATGGAACTGGGATAGGCATGGGTGAGTTTGTTCGTGTCATCAGTGCCCACATTTCTTGAAATTCCGGGTTCTTAGAATGTTCAAATGTTATGCCACAAATGGTAAATGTAATTTTTCTTACTACGATGGAAACATTTACATGTACAACATGTAGTGCTTCAAAACAACAACGAGAGGCTAAAGTGTTTCGGTTTTGGGGAAGTCCAGCCAATTTTTCGCTGATTTTTGTAAACATGGCGGCATGAATTTTTCGTCCGCATTTTTTTTTAATGGCGATTTACTAGTTTTTTTGTTTCTTGAGGATACATTTTTCTTTTTCAGTTTTCGTAATGGTAGTCACTACATGTAACTTAACTCAATTAGAAACGAGACATTTTGGAAGGAAAAGAATGTTTTTACGGGGTTTAGCCTTGATTTCTGGCGTACATAATTCGGACACCGAGATCTGGAGGTCATGCAAAATGTACATAATGCAACATGAAAATCAAATTAAAGCTCATAAATTAGTTAAATTGTACATGCATACAATTACTATTAAAACAAACATTCAACTATACAACTTTTTTCAAAGCATGGTGCCATAAACTGGTGAAGAGCAATGACAAATCTCCATATTAACAATTTGGTGTCCATGTTTTGATGTTAAATGTACAATTATTTGTCATGGTTAACCTTGCCCACTGTAAGAGATTTGGATTCCAGTACTTTTCTATCATGTCTTTCTATGGTTATGGGTCAGTGCCACATTTTAAGACACACTATTTAGTTGTCCACTCAAATCTCAATAGTTATTTCATAAAGATTAATACCACATCTTCTGTACATAACGGTGTCCACCTAAACACAACTCATTTTCTTTCTTTTTTTATGTATTTTCAGTATTTTGTGTATGTCATGTTGCATAGTATTAGACATACTTTAAAGAACAACTTCAATGTCCTGGGAAATTCTCTGCCCAGTATGAGAAATGTGCTCCTAAAGGACACCAAGTTATGTACAGAAGATATCTCCCTTGGCTCACTTGAAGGGCTGGTGTATCTCTTGTTTTGAGTTGTCTTGCTCCACCAGTTCATTTTTATGTTTCTATGGACTATATTAAATATCTTTACAGGGTAAATTATGGAAACATCTGTTGTTCATTTTTGGGTCTGTTTTGTAACAAAAATGTGTCGTGTATCATATCCCTGCACACGTACATGTACATACTGCTATTTTTAGAAAGTTCATGAGGGGTGGTACAATGTATGATGTATGCACCATACGTATGTGTACATTGTATGTCATGTATGTGTAGTCTAGCATTTTAACCCCTTGAGCACGGTATTTTACGGGAGATGTCGGGGTGTTGCAGCGGTTCTGGCAGCCAAATCAAACCCAATATTAAATGTACATCACCCCGACGCAAATTCCATCTTATGAATAGTTTAGCTGCGGTACCCGCCGCTATATCAGATTTGAACCAGCCAACCGACTCCGACAAGCTCGGTGGTCGAGTGGTAAGACATCTGCACTAGAAAGCAGGAGGTCGTGGGTTCGAGTGATTTGTTTCCAAATAATCTCTCGGGACAACACTGAGTATACAGTGTTTATAAAATACGTTGGTGAAGGGCAAAACCCCAATATTGAAAAATAGGTTGTGTTTTTTTCTTTCTTGTTGTTGGAAAATATATTCTTAAATTTTAAAAGTTAGAATATTTTCTTACTGAATTTTCTAGGGTGAATGACGAGAAAACACCTTTACTTTTCTGGAATCAAGAAACAATTATGATTCCATATAAATTTACACTTTTCATTCTTAATAAATCAATAACCCTGCCAGACGCATCACAGTGCATTTGTGCTGACAGCTCTACTTTGCTGGACTCTGCACACAAGTCAATGTGACAAACTATGCAATCTGATGCATCTGGCAGGGTTCTAGCCAAAATGCCCTGGAGGGTTAGGGTCAAGTTAAATAATTTCTTGAGAAGATTTGTTTTCTTAACCGTTTCGGTTCGGAGGACGTGTTGACACGATCTGGCTGTTTTTATACACGGCTGACGGGTTAAAACGTCAAGGTTGCCTGGACTCACCTCCGGGTGACGTCTCAACACGCTAATCCCTCCGAGAAGTCTGTGGAGGTGGACCGTGTGTTGAACTTGAACTTGGCCGCTGTGCACGGCCTGTTCTACAATTTACGCTCTGGTGGGCGCACCCGTAGTATTGAAATATATGAGGTTTTGGGAAGAAATATTGTACAAATACTGTTGAAATGACTTGCAAATCAGTATTTGTGGCGTTTGTTGGCTGTATCAGAAGTTGGCTGCTATGTTTTGCCTTTTTTGAAGAAAAACAAATTCGGCAAAAATAATCCCGGCACGAACTGGTTAAAAGAAGAAAAGTTTTCTTGATTGCTTGAAGAGAATTGTAGTTTTAAAATTATTAATTGCAGTTCTAAAACTCCGAAAAATTTGAAAATATTCTTGAATTGAGAAACTGATTATGGACAATCTTAAGTGAAGAAACATTTTCTAGAAGTATTAGATAATCAAAACAAATTCTAGTTTTTCTTATTATTAGTAAATTTCTGAAACCAAGAAAAAGTTCCTTATTTCAAGAAAGGTGTTTTTACTTAATAAATTATTTTTGGCAATGTGGCTAATATTAACTATATATTTGTACTAGTCTTGGCTCAAGATGATACATGTAGTGATCGATAATGGATCGTGCAGCATCGCATAAATTTGTTTCACGCAGTGCGCCCTCTAACGGTACGATTAGACCAACTCATGGGCTCGCACTATCGTCTTGGGAATCCTGCATCGATGTGGGCATGGCCGTAATATGCAAGTGAGTCCATTCATGTAAATATTGATGACCTTCAAACAACACGGTGGCTTCATGCAGTCAGCGCCCCAATCGATAGTGTCTGGTTTGTGGGAACTAGTAACATGTAAAACACATTGCTGCTTTTCTTGGGGATATCGTTGGGATTATACTTCTGTATCACATCCCGTGTGTGAATCATGTAACAGGAAAATATTAAAAGTCAAAGCACTGTTGGGAATCAGGGAGGCAACTCGATAAGCATGCTGACGACTGGGCTAGTATCAAACAGAGAGGCACCGATTGAAGAATTAAGCTTTTACCGGAGCAGGTCGGTTAAGCAAACGAAAAGGTCGTTTCCACCAAGAATAGCATAGTTTCGGACTGTTTCGGTTTCAATTTCTTCAAATTTAAGCTTGTCACAGGCAAATTTCTTTGCTTCTGCGAATCGCTCGGTGACGGTCACGCTGGCAGCCATGCTGTTTGGTGACCTTTGACCCTGACTCGTAATGTATTCGGATCATCACACGTATAATTATGCATGTAGTTCGTTTTGCGATCGCTGATTGGTTCCCTTGGAAAGCCGATGGAAAAATAAAGAAAAAGTTAAGCCGCTGGTCCACGATTCCCAAGACGATAGTGCGAGCCCATGAGTTGGTCTTATCGCAACGTTAGAGGGCGCACTGTGTAAAACGAATTTACGCGACGCTGCACGATCCATTATCGATCACTCCTGTCTTGAACCAAGACTATACATGTGTACAAAATGTACATATGTTACAGTTGAAATCCCAATTTGTCAGTAGTTGAACATTTGTCAAGTGAATGAAAATACACAAACAAATTTGATGTAAACAAGCAGGTATCCTTCATTTTATTAAAGTAGGAAGCTATTTATCAAAAGTGAACAAAGAAAACTGGCAGGAGCGGGACTCGAACCTGCGACCTCCCCTGTGGTTTGTTTGACAAATTAAAGTTAGGGGTGTGCATTTACAGGTAGTAAAAGAACCTGGTACCCAATTGAAAAGTATACGGGTACCCGGGTACCCGTTAAAGAAACCCAATCCAAAACTTCCAATCCTGGAAGTTGTAATGTCTTTCTCTGAGATTGAAAAGTCTGATTTCAGACAAAAGTCTGAAAAATCTCATGCCTGTCTAGTAAACATGATCACTACTCCACCATTACATGTTCCGGCACGTGCATGTGCCGGCATATCACAAAAGACAGAAGCTTTATACAGTTGTATTTATAGTAGCATGAGGCATGCTATTACACATGTATGTCTCGTCAAGGCTCTTTATGCATACCCAGACTACAAAAACCACAACCGGTAAATTCCCTTTATTGTCAATATTCGTGAGCGTCATAAACATGAAATCTGTGCTGGTTTCCTATGTAGGCCTAGTCGTGTTTTAATTTTGAAAATTCCCAACAAATAACATTCAAAACCTTTCCTTTTTCATTTTCTGGGAAGTTACTATGCTATAATGTAAAGTTGTACGGGTACTCGATTCCATTATCTGGAACCGGTTCCTGACATGAACGGACGGGTATTCGGGTACCTGGTTCTGATGAACACCCCTAATTAAAGTATGTGTACATTGTAGGAGGCCTGAGAGTCATTTTGAGAAATGTAAGATTGCCGAAACATCACTAAAGCCATCTTGTGTTTCCTAACCAAGGTTGCTGGACCTACGAAGCACGAGAGCATGACTGTAACCAGGATGAGTGTAACTCCTCCTCCCCACCCATTGACTCCATGCTCCAAGCCCACAACGTCACCAGTCAATTCTGCTGCTGTAAAGGAGACTACTGCAATGCCAACATGAGCAGCAGCTATGTGCCGGCCCCGCCCACTCAGCCCAGGCCGTTTCCACCTTACGGTGAATCTTCATGAGATTTTACTTTCATTGACCCTTAGTGGTGGGATATAAATCCCGATTTTTTGTTTAACATTCGGTTTGAAGGTTGTATTCGGATTTGATTTTAGATTCGGATTTGATATACGAAAGCAACTTTAAAATATTTAGCCATTTGTTTGTGACACAGGCTAAAGAAAACAACTGGAACATCCTCCAATTTGCTCCATGGTCTCTGATTGTAACTGCATTCACTCGCTAGTGGTCTTCTTGGTATATGAATAGCCTGCCCGTCCATTTTTTTTCTCCAACATTACAGCTCTGGAGTGTTTTGGTAAACATGGTAAAGGCCCAGTGGTCACTGAATCCTGCAAAACTACATGTATATCCAGTCATTGGGAGGGCTTTTTATGTGGCACCTCGCTTCCAGTGAAATCCGATTACCGTTATTCGGTTTGAATAAAATTAGGATAACCGTATTGTGAAATCTGATTACTCCCACCGCTAATTTACCTGCACATTGCCGGTAAGGGTTTGATTTGCACAGTGCTCTGAAATTGCTGCTTGGGCTCAAGACTCTATAAGGATCTGAAGATGGTTCAGGAATTATTTATTAGCACGATGAGCAATGGTAGTATAGACCTTATACACTGTTTATAGCAGCTATCTTAGATGGTAATATCCATTTGTCACCCTTGACAGGCATGGGTAGACTATCATGTGCTTACATTTTCACAGAATTTGGATGAAGCAGAAAACCTTGAATGTTGCTGACGTGCACATGTACGTGTTGTATAATAAAGTATACCAAGTTGAGCACAATGTTTGTTGGGGATGATTTGGGGTCAGGGATTTTTCGCTGAAATTGGAAAACTGACGAATTAATGGAATTGCCTTTTTGGAGTTTGAATTGGGAAGAAAGCCTTGCAGTGGAGATTCAAAACATCAAAACATTTACAAACTTTGTATAGTTCTTAGCATATTTTACAGCTTTAAGCGGCAACAAAATCGATCAAAAGAAACATTCGGCTGTTTTCAGTTGACGTGAACTACTGTTTGTAAAAGTTTATGAAGACAACAAAAAACCTTCCCTCCCTCCCCAAGCCAGGAGTTTCCTGCATTACATGTACATGTATAATGTTTGCTTTTGTTTTATACCAGGAATCAGTACACCCCCACCAGTGAATGACGAGAGTTGGACCACCATCATCGTGGTCATGGTCTGCATCCTGTGTCTGTGTCTCACGATCCCCTTTATGGTCCTCTTCATCCGCCTCTACCGCGTCCGCAGCCTCAAGTCCAAGATGGACCAGCTGAGCATGCTGGAGGCTGCCCCTCCCCAACCCAGCGTGGACCTGGACCAGCTCAAGGTCCTGAACCTGGTTGGGCAGGGCCGCTACTGCAACTGCTATCGCGGCGTTTTAGAAGAAGGCGAGGTCGCCGTCAAGATCTTCGCCGGGGCGTCGCGGCAGTGCTACCTGAACGAGGTGGAGATCTCCAGCCTGGCTCACATCGAGCACCCGAACGTTCTGAAGTTCCTCGGAAGCTGCGAGAGGATGGGGCTGGATAACTGGCCGGAGTACCTGCTGGTGGTGGAGTACATGCCTCATGGGTCCTTGATGAATTACTTGAAGGAGAACACGTACGATTGGCTGGGCATGTGTAAGCTTGGACAGACGGCCGCGGCGGGCTTGGCACACCTTCACCAGGCAGTTGACAAAGGAGGTAGGGTTTTTAGCCCTAATCAGTCTTGGTCTGGGTCTCAGTCAGGTCTCTGCGGAATATTCTTCTGTTTGGCATCTGAAGATTTATTCTTTTAGATCTGGGCCCAGGAGACCCATAAGGTGGTGGGGCCGGCAACCTAAAATGTAGCCAACCCCGCCACCTCTGTTGTAGCCCTTGACCTCGAGTGGCTTTTAGCCCTGTATTGGGGGACGTCCATAAAAAATACTTGTTTTTCAATTCGGATAGTCAGAAAATATAAAATGGACAAAAATTTGGCCACGGCGGCGTGAAACGTGCCGTGGTCTACTGCTGCTTATGCTTATGCTTACCCAGGTTGGTTGGTTGGTTGGTTGGATGTTGGGTGTTGGGTGGGTGGGGAAGACAGTTTACTCGGGTGTATATGTTTCCATGCCCCGCGTGTATCACGGCTATGCAAGTCAGTTGGGAATGGTGTTTTTGTTAACACTGATGCGCATGCGTCTAATGAACGTCTAAATCTGCACATTAGATCACGCCCCATTGCATTGCAAAATTCGCGGTTGTACGGTTCGTGGACAGAGTGAAGTTTTAACGCGTATACCCGCCGTGGGCTGTACCACTTGGTACTTGTTTTAATAGCAGCTGTGCGTTCTGTTGTATGTGCTCGTACTTTTTGTCAGAGAAATGAACAAATCTCACCAGGAGTGAAGGTATTTTCTTACTTTGTACACGTATACTGAAACTCATTAAATCATCGCTTGCTACTGCTGATAGTCACTTTAATCGAGGAGCTATCGTGATGATTATAATGTGCATTTTGTTTTTCATTATTATTTATAATGACTGCTTTTGTACGTGTTTTGGTGACTGAAAATCCTCTTCTAACATTGTGGAATATTTGATCAAATGGACATTTGAATATTTAGCAACTGAGTTTTATTTACAATATATTTGAGAATGTACATTGTATTTGTACCTTGTATGCATACAATATACGCATGCATTAAAACCCTCCTATGCAAACATGCATTTTGAGCCATGTTGTTGTATGGGTCAAAATCAGTCAAGGTGATTGTTTGTGACCCTTCTGCCACATGTACAAACCACATGTAATCTGACCCTGTCTGTGTACAAAGTATAGGCAGGGGAGGTGGAAGAAAATTTTGACTGATTTTGACCTTTTAAATAGCACAAGGGTAGGCGCACAACCACATACAAGCTTTTTCCCCGCACAGAAATGTCAAAATGAGACCGTTGTGGTCGACGGTTTGCATACTGTTGAAAATGTTCCTTCGATTGTTCCCGGAGGAGTTCTAGTTCTTACAATTTTTCTACTGCAAATTCTCAGTATTATATACATGTACAATGTATACAAAATCATGTTTCAAAAGTCCTTTCTCATGCATGTATATAATTGGATTTTGTTCACAGCCGTGAGATAAATGGGATTTGCAGGACTGTGGTGTATGTGTATGTACACTTTCATGTACATGTAATATGATTTTTTTTTCTTTTCCTAACAGTCCTGAATCCTCCAATTTTAATACACAACACCCTAGGGAGTTAGGGTTAATACATGTATGTACAGTACATTGCAATTGAAAGTTCACCCGTTTCGTACGGATGACGCTTGTGGGCGCAAAAAAACCCAGTGTCACCAGGCCGGATGACGTTACTGGCCGCTGTTTGTGCAGTTTCAATCCATTGTTGGATTATTGTTTATGATACGCTTGACTGCACAAACACATTTTAGCGGTTCGATTTGGCTGCCAGAACCGCTGCGGCACCCTGACGTCTCCCGTAAAATACCGTGCTCAAGGGGTTAACATTGTTACCGTGAATGGGGAATTTTTTAAAAAGAATTCCCATTCACATTAACATTTCCCACACAACTTTCCCCCTGTGAAATTTAAGTGGGAAATTATTTTCACACTGGTGTGAAAAGGTGTGAAAATGTTTTCCCACTTGTCAGCTTGTGTGAAAAGGCCTGAATTTGTTTTCCCACTTGAGTGAAAAGGCTTGAAAATGTTTCCCCACTGTGGGAAATTTTTTTTCTTCACATTTTTGTGAAATGAAGCCCCCGTGAAGAGAAAAAAAAGTGGGAAGGGAAAATTCCCATTCCCAGGCATGCCAGGTTAACTTTAAAATTCCATGTAAGCCCTCTCTTCAATTTCAATTTTAATCCTCCCTCGCCCCACCTGCTTAAAAACAGATGACATGTGCATTATGTGAATCATAGTTTCCCCCGTGTACTAAAAAAAAAGCCTACGTGTACAGGTAAATTATGCATATGAACTTCTAAATCATCATGCATTATGCATGGTGCACATTGTCGGTGAAAAGGTTCTGAAAGGAATGCGTACATGTACTGACACATGCAAGGGGTCGACCCAGTAAAATGTGACATTTTGAAAGGTGGTATAGAGGGGAGAGGGTAAATTATGTTAAGTGTCGTGCGTAGGGATTGACATTAGCAGGTTGCAAGGTTCCACAAACATTCTATAAATCTGTGAGAAGATTGTGTTGTTATTATTAGGCGCTACAGGAGCTCAATATTGTAAAAAGAAGTTTTTTATATTTTTAAATCAAATTGAGAGGACTTGCACACTCGTATGTTTGCGTACACTTAACATGCACGTTGTAATTATTTTCACAAACAATATTAAAATATTGTAATAATTACATGTACATGAAATAATGAGATCGTATACATTGTGTATGTTCGAGGACAAGAGGAGAAAGAAAATATAAAGGAACCTTTCTTGTCCTCGCAAGTCGGTCTTTTGTTAAAGTCGGTCCTCGGACACAAAGGTACATGTATGTGCTTAGTCTATGGGGTTGGGTTATATTAACCCTAACCCCTTGGGTAACTTGACTAGAAAGTATCCTGAATCCGCCAAAATCCACCTATTTTGTCATGCACAAAAAGTTGGTTTTGGTGACTGCTCAATATGGAGGTATCCTAAATCCATCAAAATCTTGCAGTACCGCTAGGCTTACAATCTTCAATCCATCAAAATCCCCCAGTTTTCAATATGGAGGTATCCTGAATGCACCAAAATCCTCCAAAACAGGGGTATGGATTTTGATGGATTCAGGTAGGTTAGGGTTAAAGGAACAATGGGAAACACAAAGCATTGTCCTCGGAAGTACATGTATTGGAAAAGTACGACTTTG
The DNA here is from genome assembly GCA_037893225.1 of Hippasteria phrygiana. Lineage (NCBI taxonomy): Eukaryota > Metazoa > Echinodermata > Asteroidea > Valvatida > Goniasteridae > Hippasteria > Hippasteria phrygiana. The sequence goes on from JAZGUH010000628.1 coordinate 1,155,076, forward strand.
TGTCTTTGTTGATACAAAGACACAAAGTCGTACTTTCCCAATACTTCCGAGGATAATACTTACAGTTCAGTACATGAACAGTTCAGTACACGCACTTACAAATGTGTGTGATATTGATGTATCCATCCAAACTGAGGCTGTCTAAGCACATGAATATTTCCCAGGTTGTATCGCAAAGTTGGGGCACGATCCCTCGGTATATGGCTTCTGACTTCTGACTAACACCCCAAACAAAAACACTTGACAATTTGGGAGACCGCCAACATAGGGCAAGATAGCTCAGTTGGTAGACATGGTAGAGTGCCAACGCCGGAGGTCGCAGGTTCAAATTCTGCACCTGGCAGTTTTCTTTGCTCACCATGTTCACTTTGACCATATTTGATCATTTCGATTTGTTGCCAAATTTTTCAGCTTCCTTAAGGCCGGCCATTGTTCACCGGGACATCAACAGCCGAAACATTCTGGTCAAGTCGGATCTGACCTGCGTCATCGGCGATTTCGGCTTTGCCATGAAAGTTTTCGGGTCGTCGGTCGTCCGGGAAGGGGATGAGGACAACAGCACCATCACTGATGTGAGTGTCTGCCAATAGGCCGTGGGCAGAGCGATAGAGGGCGCTATTACAGGGACCTTTGTCAAGCATTGAGTAAAGTAACTTGAGGTTCAGTGCAGAGTTTCAAGCTTTTCTGTATGTAAACGGAACGAACCAGTTGGTTTCTATTGTAACGGGTTACACAGAGCACAGAGAGTACCCACAAGAATCTGTTATGATTTTACATAACAAAGAAAACATGTAGCATTACGTATGGGACTGCAAGGGGGACCTTTTCTTGAGTGAACCAGACTGATTGCATGCTGTCCACAATTTGCTGTTAGCAAGGCATCTTGAGGCAGTTCCCCACATTGGGCAGAACGGTAATTTTTTTTAGGGAAGGGGCATTAGGCCCAACTTCAGTCTTACATGTACAATCTTCGTCACCACCCCCCCCCCCCCCCACCCCACAAACAAACAAAAAGTCCACAAATGGTATGATCTTATACTGTTAACATAAAACAAAAAAAAGGAACAAAAAATATCAGACCTGGTCTTTAACCGTTACGCATAAAAGGCACAACAAATTACGAGTACATATAACGTTCTGATAACAAGAAACCAAACTCCAGCCAGAGTTTTTGCAATAATTATTTTAGAAGTGTCAAGGGTTTTGCAATCGGGAACAATAAACCTCTGTCCACAAAAACATGCGCCATTTGACACTGCTAAGCGCCGTAACTTTTCTATTAAAATAGCATCAGAGTCGTATCTTGTACATGCATGTATATTCTTTTTCTCAAATATTCAAACCGGCAAAAAGCTATTCGAATATTCGGTTGATGATCGAATGTTCGCTATCGGAGAATGCTGACTGGAAAATCCTTGCCCAACAGCCAACTCCACCTAAGAATCCATGGTTTACTAAACATCCCATCCCCCCCCCCCCCCCTCCCAAACTTATCAGCTTTTGGCACCATCCCAAACTGAGTTGATGCCAAATAATCGGTGGTTGTTGTTTGGCCAGAATTCCTGTGAAGATTTAAAGCAGATTCCTCATTGATTTGCTGATGTAAGATATAGTAAACTTTCAGTGCCACCATTTTTCAAGGAAGAGAGGGGGACTTCACACGTTTTTTGTTGTTCAGGTGATATTGTAGAGCAGATAAGAAAACAGACATCCTGGTATGTCAGAACCTTCCGCTAGTCTGAATAGCATCCATTCAATGGAGCCGTGTTTTTATGGAGCCAGATTTTATGCAACTTGGCACGCCGGCCAATCTGAGCCACTTGTGATGTCATGTTGTGAAGAAATGTGAACCATGCTGTTGATTGGTCGATAGCTGTCAGCTGACCCTTGTGCATTGAATTAACACATCCGCTCAAGAAGAACGGGCAGGGTTGACGCATGCACAAACGCACGCCAGATTTTTTAAAAACTGGAGCATGTGTGTGAAATTACTACAGTGGAACGCCGCTATATCGAACATTCGGCTATACCGAACACCCTCCTTGGCTCCCAAATTTTGTGTACAAAACTTACCGAACATTGTTGTTGGAGAAAAAAGGCAACGGATTAAAAAAAATGTACTGGGCATTTGGGCTGTTTGTAATTCCCAAACGGCCACAAACAATTTGAAGTGTTAACACTGTATTACCCTTAAAGGAACCATGCTTCTCAAATGTGCCGGATAGCATTTTATTTCATAAATACATTCATTTATATGTATTAAATGTGAATTAAAAGCCAAACTGGTTCAAGTGAAGTTTTAGTGTGATTATTTGCCGCCCAAAAATTGCCCCCCCTTTTTGGAATTTGTTGAGACTCAAATTGAGGGCGCTGTTCGTGACGTAGATCGAGGCACCGAAATTCATGAATGGACTTGATAGTCTGGACCCGGCCCGTATACACACACACTAGGTCTACACGTGCAATTTCGTACATTGTAAGTTGCAACAACTATACATCGAACTTACCCTGATTTTCTCCCTTTTAGCGACAGCTCCTCGGGGAATGGGCCGTTTAACTGCTTTCGCCTGTACCTTACCCACATCTGGGAACTTTGTTGGGATGGCAGTGGACTTGAGCATATTTTTAATGGCCATCCCAAAGGAGTTGAAAATACCAGTATCAAAACACGACGGCTCAAAGTGGTCGCTACATAACGCTGAGAAGCTGCTGGGACCGGACCACTTCGCTCTTGTCACCTTCACTTTTGCCGTCCAAATTCTCCGATATTTCGCATCAGTTGGAAATAAATGAAGGCTTACTCCATCCTTCGTTGTTTTGCTGCATCCAGCAGCCACACACCTTGTCGGCATGGCCGAAAAACGCTATATTTTGCTTAGATTTTGGACGAAGAATGTACACTCAATTTACGCGTGATGAATGGTGCTGGCTCGAGCAGAATATGTAATGTTCCTCGATCTACGTCACTCACTTATGTTAATGAGGGTCCCACTCAGGGGGCGGAGTAGCTTGGACAAACATTTTCAAAAAATGTTTTTTCATATTTAATCTGGGAAATAATTGACTCTGGTAACAAAATATCATTGTCAAGATAATACTTTATTGTTTTAAGCAGGAATAATGCAATGTAAATCCTATTTCATGGTTCCTTTAACCCTAACCCACCTCAATCCTCCAAAATCCTCCTTGCAGTTTTGGAGGATTTTGGAGGATTGAGGATGAATGGTATTTCAAGAAAAAGAGGATTGAGGAGGATTGAGGATGAATGGTGTTTCAAGTGAGGAGGATTTTTCAAGGATTGAGGGTGAATGGTGTTTGAGAAACGGGAGGATTTTGGAGGATTGAGGGTTGAATGGTGTTTGAGAAACGGGAGGATTTTGGAGGATTGAGGGTTGAATGGTGTTTGAGAAACGGGAGGATTTTGGAGGATTGAGGGTGAATGGTGTTTGAGAAACAGGAGGATTTTGGAGGATTGAGGGTGAATGGTGTTTGAGAAACAGGAGGATTTTGGAGGAACATCAATTCAAAAATTTGGAGGATTATGGAGGATTGAGGATGGTTCCTACCAAAAAGGATCTAGGGGGTTAAGGTTAAGAGTTTTGAGTCAAAATATTGTGGTGTTTGCCCTTGTTATTGAATGATACATGTGTATACTCAACCTGACTACCCAGACCATAGACTTTATGTTCCATTTCTTCAATCCTCTGAATCTGCATACATGTAGGTTGGCACAGTGCGCTACATGTCTCCTGAGGTGTTAGATGGTGCCGTGAACCTTCGCGATTGTGAATCTGCCCTGAAGCAGGTGGACATCTATGCCCTGGGCCTCGTCCTGTGGGAGATCGGTACCCGATGCAAGGACCTCTATCCAGGTAAAGTCAGTCAGGGCTAAATTCCCCAAATTAGAGCTTTTCAAAGGGGCGGAAACATTACCCCCAAAAAATTCAGTTCATTTATTGCCATAATCCTATTAACTCTAACCCCCACGAGGTATTCTCTGAGCACCCTGCCAAATACAACTATAATGCAACACAGCTGAAATAAGAACCCTGCCAAATGCAATGTTGCACTGCGCAGTGAACTCATCCGTACCAGCCTTGTTGCTGGAGGCTTATACATGTATAATACTAAATACGAAAGAATGCATCAGACCAGGAGACATGCCTTGACTGCTAAATGCAACAACTTTTTACCATTGGTGCATTCTGTTGCATTTAGCAGGGTTAGGGTTAATAGAAATCTATGTATTTGGAAAAAGGTTCAAATAGCAAAACTCATAACACAGATTTAAAGTAAGTAATTATATAGCTTTGGTAATGACAAAAAAAGAATGATCAGTTTCCATCTGAAAATTTGCATTTATAAAGATGGTACTAGTACGGATCCTCGAAAGCACTGTGCCTTGTTTCGACAATCAAACATGCACAAAAATATGTGACCCGCTCCAGAAAAAGGTGATATAAGTCGCGCTATGCATTTTGTGTAATGGCCCTTTCAACGTTGAGAGGGTGGAATTTTTTTGTCAAAATTCATTTTTTGTTTTTTGTCTTTAATGACATCTTAATTATCTAACGTTTCAGGTTTGGTGCACAACAATGTTGATTTCAGTGAATAAAGTGAAAAAATAACCTTTTTAGAGTGCATTGTTCCATTGCATTGTGTTAGAACTAGCTATTTCAAAGCCTGTTTTTTCTGTTGTGCAATTTAAACTCCATAGAACTAATTAATATGTAAAAACGCGATATCTCCAGAACGGAAAGGTTTTTTTTTTTTTTGGTAAAGTATAGTTTTTTTGCAAGTTAAAAAGTATACTAAACTATACTAGTATACTAGTATACTATACTATACTATACTATATACTATACTTGTTTTGCACTATAGTTTGTTTGCAGTATAGTGGGTTTTTTTGCAGTATATTTTTTTTTTTCCTGCAAACTATTGTCAGTCATTGGAAGGGCCTTTCATGCAGCACCTCACTCATCACTTTTTTGTTGGCATGACTATGAGCTAGCTAGATGGGAACTTCCGGTGAAATCGGATAACCATTATTCGGTTGGAATAAAATCGGGATAACCGGATTTTGAGATCTCCGATTTTTCCCAGTGCTAGGGAAAATTTTGTTTAATTTGTATGCAGATGATGATCTTGTCTGTGTGACATTACATGTATCAGTATCTTAGTTGCTGTGCTGCAATAACCTGTTAACTTCCCAGCAATCTCGTTGAAAATATTTCTCACGGAATTTTGGAGATTTTTCAGGGAAATATCAGAGAAAACTCAGGGAATTTTTGGTTTCATAGAGTTCTGGGAACCTTCACCAATGCTACTTGTATATCATAAATGTACCTAGGGTTCTAGGCAGAGTGAAATTATAGCATGTGGATTTTGCTCAAGAATGGACAATGCAAGCGTGGAGCATGAAGCCCTTACAGCTTAGGGTCCAGGGTCCGCTTAAGGGGCCTGACATTTTTTTGATTCTAGATGCTCTGTGGTGCAATCTGAGGCAATTCCTGACTGTTTTGAGCAAAAGTTGTCAAGATTATACAGGCAAAATGTAGTTCATTTGAAATTGTTTGCTCTTAATTTTATAGCTCAGGGGCAGGATTCAAGCGTAGTGCTAATTCTTGAAAGCGTAGTAGGTGCTAGCGCTATCTAATGCCTGGCTAGAACACTGCATGTACAATATATTGTACACACACACACACACATATCTTGCATTTTATAAGTAGGACATTCTTATTAAACAGGCTGTATTATTAGAATGGGTTTTTCTTTTTTGGAACCGGTATACCCTGCCAGTTCATTACCTCTGAAGAGTGGTTGATTTCTCTGCATATTTTTGGCCGGGTTGCATCGGGGCAAATTATTTGAAAAAAAGAAAAAGTTTTTGTTAAAAATATAACATACAGGTTGAACATTTGTTCGAAGAAAAAAATGAATGTTTATTTATAAATACATAGAAGTAGTGACTGAATGGGGTTAAAGCTGGAACAAACCATTTTATTTGATGCCGTCTTACTTTTGCCTCTCCTCAAGAAGAGAGAAAACATTCCTGTTTTGTATGGGACCCTTCAAAATTCAACAATAACATTGCGTCTGTCCTTGAGTTGTCAAAGGCCGTTCGCCAACCGGGCCTCTTGCTAGAGCTTGTTGCAATATTTTCCCATTGCGAAGCTGTACAGTCATCATTTTGAAATACGTTACGTCCCCTGTGACTGCAAGTACTACTGAAGACGATTACGTTATGCCCTCCTTGAGTCCGAGAAGTCCCGGCTAGAAACCCCCATCGGAAATCCAAGTTATTCAGGAGGACGAGTCCATTTCCCGCCAAGTCTTTGTTCTGGTTTACCATCGTGTAAATACAGGAAATGCGAGGGGAGATCTAATTGCGCCAATTCCTACCGCAGAGCTTATGTTGTTACGCGTAGTTCGTGCCTATTAGCATTTGTGTGGGCAATTGTTAACTGCCGCCCCACTGTACAATGAGAGCTTTATTTCCTTCCTGAGCCACTGGGGAAGTAGAGTGGGCAGGGTCGGGGGCGTGGCTATTCTTACAAACTCCGTTAATCTGACTGACTTTTGGAAATAGGACAGCTCTGCCGAAGGAGAATGATTTGTGCCACCTGAGTACTTTTACGGTAAATGCTGTTGGTATGTTGGCTTTATAGAGTGACATTAGCCATTTTAGGGTACATGAAGGAGTGGATTGTCTATTAACCCTAACTCCCTACATCATTTTCCCCCATGTTAAACCTGAATCCTCCAACATCCTCTGATTTCAAAGTGTTAAAACTCCATACATGTATAACCTGAATCCTCCAAAATCCTCATGGGGACCATAGCATGAATCCTCCAAAATCCTCCAGGTTTTTTTTGCATGCCCCTAGTTTAACCTCAATCCTCCAAAATCCTCATGTATCACATTGAGCCTGATAACCTGGATCCTCCATATTCCTGCAGGGGCAAAAACCCCTAGTAACCTCAATCCTGCAAAATCCTCCGATGCATCAACTTCCAAGTGCCCTCAATCCTCCAAATTCCTCAATTTTGCAAAGAGGATTTTGGAGGATTTGGGAAGGTTAGGGTTAAAGAAAAAGAGGTTATCTGCAAAAATTTTAAAGGTGGACATTTTTTAACATCCAGATTGACCTACAATGTACATCTCCTATTTAGGTAAAAACCATATGTCTGAAAAGGAAGAAAATGTTAATTTACAAAAAATAAACATGTAGTAGTTACGTACAGTAGCTGTGATGTGCACGTACCAGAGGGCCAAAGCACATGCCATAGTTTATTTGCGGCCCAAAATTTCTCTTAATACCAATAAGCCAGTTCGGTATTTCAACTGCGCATGTGCACTATAATGACATTTTATCACAAATGACCCGCACGCAAAAGGTGGTCACACAACGCGCACGTGTTAAATTCAATCAGAATGGGTGTTCGCGTAACATGGCGCGACATTACGTTTATAGCAATTTTATCCCGAATAATCTTTGACCCTTGAGATACCGAATTGGCTTATTGTAAAATTCAAAATTCCTCTAATTTACGCAATGTGTGCCACAGTCCTTGTTGGACTGCTTGCAGAAAGTATTTTTTTTTTCATTGCTGTTAAATAGATTGTCAGGATTAGAAATTTAAAGTTTTTTTGTTTTTATTTTAACTGAAAAATTTGCATTAATTTGCATACATGTACAATGTAAATGTGTACATGTACATGTACATGTACATGTTTATACATACATGTTGTGGTCTTGTTCATTACTCCTGTAGCACACAAAAGCCAAATATTTAGATTTACCAAAATGTACATGTATGTGGCTCATTCCATAAATTTGGGGTCCAAAAGTATGACATTTTTGGTGTCCCTGTCATAGTCACATGTACCTGTATAAGATTTTGCAATTCAGGACACATTAAACTACATGTATCTCCAAGAGTGATTATTTAAAGCAAAGTACCTGCCAAACAAGTAAAATATGGTGTGAAGTCAATTTAAATTTTACTTGATGGGAAAATTACACAGGTCAGGTGTAACAGGGACACCGAAAATGTCACACTTTTGGACCCCAAATTTATGGATTGACCCACATACATGTACATGTACATGTACATGTACATGTACATGTACACGTAGGCCTATGCATGCAGTTGTAAATGTGCTTGAAAATCTACAGTGTAAAAATTGCACATGTACATGTACAGGTATATGTTGGCCTACTACGTGTACACATGTATTTCAGCGCCAAGTTTGCCTGACTCACATACTGACTAATATCCGGAGATGAGACTAGGCTGTGTCGGAGAATGACGACACTGCCCCAGGCTGTACCATGCCAACATCTACCTGTTTTACGATGTCATCCTAATGCTTTCATAATCATTGAAGGGTTGATCAGGTGTACCCAGGCATCGCTCAGAATATCATGGGGGAATTGGAAAGGGTTAATGCTGAGATTTAGAAGTGGCTTGTAGTAAAAGGTTTTTTATTTCTTTTTCAAAACTTACAAAATAGTACATGTAAGTCTACATTTTATAAATGCAGGTTATAGTAATGCAAGAAATTTGCTCTCACTTTTGTCTGATCAGTGCTTAAAGGTAGTACACAATATTTGCAGACATCGACAAATAAAACTACTGAATTATTACAAAATATCATACTTGACTGTAAGTAAATAGCAGTTTCAAGCATCCTGTGAAATCATGGCACCTGGTGTGCTGTCATTTTCAAGTAAAGTTGTTGACCGCCCGTGCATTTGTACATTTACATGTATTTATTGTGGCAGTAAGGTTATAGTACGTGTTCCTGTACAATTTTAATTCAACGCGATACAGTTTTTTGTGGTATCATTTTGTTGGACGGACTTGGCGTGGTCTGTATTATTGGCTGCCAGTGAATAAGGAAAGGCAGGCCGTTCACTTCTTTTTTTTTTTTTTTTTTTTTTTTTTTTTTTTTTTTTTTTAAATTGAAATCACCCAGTACAAGGCCACTCTACATGTACATGTAGGTCAAGGGTTACAATTGGAGGTGGTAGGGTTGGGCCACATTTTGAATTGCCAACCCCTACCACCCTTGTGGATTTCCTGGGCCCAGATCTAAATTGAGGATAATGGTTCCAACAGATTCCAGACAAATTATCCCGATTTTCAGACCTGTGGACCCAGGTGGGGTAACTTCCACCATGGGCGAGACCAACTCGACCTCTCCTAGGGCTGTTCATTTTCGAATAATCTAGTATTCGATTATTCGAATAATCTAGTATTCGATTATTCGAAACTGGGTTTGACCAAATATTCGAATAATCGATACTCGCCCATCAAGTTTTTCACGCGTCGGCTGCAATTGCAAGCCCGCACCGGTTAAAAGTTGCAGGCAAAGCACGCCAGTGTTTTTGCAGTAATTATTTTCTCAGTATCAAGGGTTTTACGGATGGGAACAATAAACTCCGTCCAGAAAAAGTTACCGTCAACAAAATGCAGAATTTGACACTGATAAGCATTGTAATTGTTTCTATTGAATTAGTATGAGAGTCCGTATCTGTACGTGTATATATTAATTTTCTTTTTGAATATTCGAACCGGCAAAAAGGTATTCGAATATTTGGTTGACGATCGAATATTTGTTGTATTCAAGACAGCCCCATCCTCCCCCAAATAACTAGAGTATTTCAACACCTGCACTTAACAGCACCAGCTAAGTTTTGACTGTATTTATCTTTGCGCTGTGCAGGGGGCGATGTTCTGCCCTACAAACTGCCATTTGCCGGTGAACTGTGCCCGCACCCAACCTTTGAGGACATGCAGGTTCACGTCTCGAGAGGCAGGAAGCGTCCCGCTTTCCCCGATGCTTGGAAAGAAAACAATCAGGTAAACAAGAAAGGAGCGTGTTGAACAGACGTTCGCCTGTTTTTTTAATTTTTTTTATCAATCCTGAACAAAAACTACTGCTTGATGTTTTTTGTAAACCGGTCCCAGTTCTTCAAAAGGAATGCCAGCTTTTTAAGTTCTGTTTTTATAGCTCCTGATTTTTACTCAAACATGTCAAAAGGCAGTTTGTCTTTTATCGTGACAGTTATAGACTTCGAGAAATCAACATTTTGAACCAAATTCCAAAGTTGCAGGACTCTTTCTTATAAAAAAAAAAAGGAATTTTTTTTTCTTTTAGTAGTTATTTTGCTACCAGTAATTAATGTTTGTGTTCTGTCTTCATAATCAGAATGCTTTAACCCCAACCTTCCCAAATCCTCCAAAATCCTCTTTGCCAAATGGAGGAATTTGGAGGATTGAGGGTCTTTGGAAGTTGAAGCATCGGAGGATTTTGCAGGATTGAGGGCATAAAGGGATTTTGCCTCTGGAGGAAAATGGAGGATCCAGGTCATGAGGCCCAATCTGATGCTGGTGGATTTTGGAGGATTGACGTTACTAGGGTGTTTACAAAAACCCTAGAGGATTTTGAAGGATTCATGCAATGGTCCCTATAAGAGGATTTTGGCGGATTCAGGTTACATGCAGCTTAAACACTTTGAAATCAGAGGATGTTGGAGGATTCAGGTTACTTGGAGGAAAAATGATGGGAGTTAGGGTTAATGTGAATGGAAATTCTGTGACTGTTTCTTGAGTTAAGGAAATAAATTTGTCTGTAGCGTACTATTGAAACTGGTTAAAAATTGTCAGTTTAGTCCAAGGATAGTGGAAATTATGCACAGAGCATCAATAGCACATATAGTGTTTGGCAGAAACTTGCATGCTTTTTGTCTCTGCATTATTCTCCTTTGTTTTGTTTGTTTTTCTCAGGCACTGCGTTCCCTGAAAGAAACAATAGAGGATTGTTGGGACCATGATTCGGAGGCACGTCTGACTGCCCTCTGTGTGGAGGAACGCATCATCGAGCTGATGGTGTTGTGGGATAAACACCGCACCGTGAGTCCAACCATCAACCCTACCTCTGAGGGGATGACTGTGGCCACGATGACCCTGTCACGTAGCCAGCCCGACCACGGTCCTGGCACTACCACCGTTGATTCCACCATGGCAGCCCATCACGGGCTGCCTCATGCTGACCCCGCCCCTTCGGGAGAGGTCCCTGAGGGTGTCTTTGGGATGCGCTGCGCACCAACCAGCTCGGTCATTGAGAAGAATGAGCGACAGAGGCTGCTGTCTCCCGACACCATAAGCACCAGCCTCTCGGCTCAGTCAGATCTCAACCTGATCGACCTGTCCACCATCGCGCCCAACGTCGATCCCAAGAATCTCCACTACTCCGACGAGAACATTGAGAGGTTTACGTCGGATCTCAAGTACGGTCGACCCTACAGCACGCCGACGGAGAGCTCAGCGGAGGGTTACGGATACAGCGAGCCAAACACCTCACCCAGCCAACCCCTGGTCATGCACGAGATGAGACCCAGCCTTGGCGGCGATCAGATGACCGATAATCTTGGGGTGTGGGGTAAGCGACACAACCTGCACCGACCCACCAGCCTGCCGGTCTGGGGTCAGCTGACCGTCAATGAAGCCAGGGCCCGATCCCATCCCAATCATGCCGACTTTGGTAGTGACCCGCGACCAGCCAAGCCCGACGTCAACAAACAGCGCCAGCAGGCCCGAGCTGCGGAGCAGGTTCACATCACGAGCCCCAAGCAGAACTACCCTCGACAGGAAGAGGATGCGTCCGTATCCGACAACTCGTTCTCCAGTCATGGCTCTTGCAGCAGCCTCCATTCCACTTCTTCCGATGGGTCAGCTAATGGCTACGATTCGGACCACAGCCGCCGTCCCAACACTCTTCCTCTACCAAGCAACAGCCACGGATCCAAGAAAAAGCTTGTTGCTGTTTACATCCCGGATTCTGGCCCGACGACGAAAGTCCAGACAGGCATTGCCAAGATGGACAGCGTTAGCACCCAGTGTCATCCAGTCAAAGTGACCACCAACGGTACGCACAGTAAGAACAAATCTGTGGAACCCAAAGTGACCTCCAGGGCAAAAGTTCAGCCCTCTGATACGGTCCCCCCAAACACAAGACCTTTGTCTTGGTCAGTTGGCGATAAATCCGGTGAGGACTCGGACGCCAGCAGTCTGGTGAACGGAAACTCTAAATCCAAAGACTGCATCATGGATGCGGACGCCAGGAAGACAAAGCGAAAAGTCACACCTTACAGGATAGCTGGCGCTAAGAAACTCTCCGTGTACAATGGTAAGAATCGGGGCAGTACATCGTCTGTCGACAGTTCGCCGGAATCCAGCAAGGACAGTGACTCGTCGGAGAACAGTGCTAATAACAATTCTGGAGACCAGTGTAATGGGAGTCTCGCGCTTACGCAGAACGGTCACGCCCTGCAGCCCAGGAAGCATGTCACGAATGCAGTGATGTCATCGATGGTAGACCAGAGTGTCAACAGTCATACCGCACCGACAACAGGTAACACCTTCCAGCTTGATGGGGAGAGCATACAGTGGGCGGGGCCAGGCAAGACAGGGATGGAGAACAGCCCAAGGGGTAACTACCACGTGTCTTGCGTTTGAGTGGAGTCTTTGTGAGAAGTAAACCAGTAGCCAGAGTAAAGAGTGACTTTGTGTTTCAAAGTTTAGTTTTTGGTGTCAATTTTCTTCACAAGCCCATACTAAGTGCTAGACATGTATTTGAACAGCTTCTCAAGCAAGTGGTACCTGTGTGAGTCGATTTTTAATGAGCCAAGACTCTCCATTTTTAAAGCCTTGACTTAAATCCAAACTAACCGTGATGTGTTGGAGTACAGATAAAAATCCTTGTTTACCACTATGGTTAAAGGCATTTGTAAATAGAAGTGATGGTGTAACATAGAAATTTCACATATAGAATACTTTTTATCTCACCCTGCTTACTGACAGATTTACTCACCGATCATCTGAACTAAACCAAATGAATTTGGTGTTTTCGTTTTGATTTATATTCACTTCATTTCAAAACTCGTACAAAGGTAATCTGCTTTGAGCGCCGACCGTTGAGGGCGCTCTATCCCAGCAGGCAGTGTTTATACTTCCGGCATGCATTCATCCTAACCCTCCTAAATCCTTCAAAATCCACCAGGGGTTGGGATGATTTTGCAAGATGGAGGAGAGTAGAGCCCAACTCCTATAACTTGACCACAGAGGACCGAAGTCTGACGTCAGTTGGCACGACAACTGGCTCCAAACAAATGGAGGTTTCGATTGTTCCTTTGTTGCCGGCCAGTCATGCAGACACATTGACACAAAATAACCAAATTATTCTGGCTCCAAACATTGCATTGACGTCATCACTTCGGTACTCTATGGGCTTGATGTCCCTACTCGGTTACTGCACAGCGATGGATTGTGGATTGCGGATTGCGGCTTGAATAACTGAATAATCATGAGGTCAAAAGTGGAGCTCATTAAAGCCCAGTCGGCTTGTCAAAGATTTCCAGTTTGCAGCGGTCAGACCATGGACAAAGAACCCTACCGAGTGGAGGTCTTGCTGCAATGAATGTTTATTAAGAGCTCTGGCTTGGACCACTTTAATTATCCACCAATTATCCACCCATTATCTACCAAGATGGATTAGCCAGAGAGTTAGGAGATTAGTGAATCCCCAATAAGCCAGTTCTGTATTTCAACTGTGCATTGTGCACAATGACATTTTATCCCAAATGACCCGCGTCACCTAACGCGTGTGTGTGTGTGTGAACGCAAAAGGTGGTCGCACAACGCGCACTTGTTAAATTCAATCAGAATGGGCGTTCGCGTAACATCGCGTGACATTACATCAGCAATTTTATCCTGAATAACCTTTGACCTTTGAGCTACCGGACTGGCTTATTGGATACTCTGTAAAGCACTTGCGGTGACGAAACTGCCTGTGCACTGACCTGTATAGAACAAGCTCATTATATAAGCCAGCTGGGCATTGATGCTTGTACCGCAAAAAAACACAGCGTTACTGCAATTGATACCGTTCTCAGAAAATGTAAAATGATCCCTTTACCCAATTCTTAACTTTGTACATGACCAAGTGTGAACTGAAGTGCTAATTGACCAAGTGCGAACTGCCAACATCATTCAAAAACATTTGTGTTATCACTGCTATAGAATGTAATGTGTAAAGAACCCTGTTCATACCTGTACTTATTGTGATCAATTTTACAGTAAATTTGATTATCATGTTAGATTATTATGTAACGATAAAAACCTCCTACATGTTTATGTGAAGCACACACATTTTGTGCTTTAATCTGGCAAGAACTCTATTGGGAAAATCTTGCTATATTTTTTTAGAGCCACTATTTCTACAAGTTCGCTGCCGACATGTTACCCCAACAAACCATGTGCGATCATGGTAACCATGGGAACATGACTACGCACGATGACCGTCGAACTCCTGACGTTTCTGCATATTTGTCATTCGATATTTACATTGTGAATTGTCGCAAAGTACTCAATGCTCAATACTGCAGGCATCATATAATGTGTGGTCATCACAAGATTGGCACATCATTATTTAACCCTATGGAATATTTTGCAGTAATCTCTGTCTCATATTTTTGTGAGTTTCTCATTGAATTATCCATATAGTTGATATGACTGGGCCAATATTTTACGAGCTGTGTTGGCCGCTGCATAAAATGTAAGCAGCAACTAGACACAACTGCAGTGACTTAGTCAAGTTCATTTTCTTAACCCCCTTAAGTATGTTTATTTTTACGGGAGACGTCGGGGGTGTCGCAGCGGTTCTGGCAGCCAAGCGAACCGCTACAATGTGTTTGTGCAGTCAAGCATAACATAAACAATAATCCAACAATGGATTGAAACTGCACAAACGGCGGCAAATGGCGTCATCCGGCCTGGTGGCACTTTTTATTTTTGACGCCATATGGCGTCATCCGTAAGCAAAGGGATAAAGGATAAATGTAATTTTTAATTGTGGTCATTTTGGTACATGTATAAAAGAGCCACACAGTGCTTGGATTAACAATACATTACGCATACATCTGTAGTTTTTGTATGCCACTGATGTTACATGCGCATGTATTTACACTATTTCATTTCCACGGTTTATTTAAATTAAGTCTAGATACCTACCCTAAAGCTGTTAAGGTAGTTTTATAAGCGACAGTTTACCGATGGAAATCAGTGATCATTTTTTGAGTTTTTTTATATTAAAAAAAAAACTGTAAATAAGCTGTGTCATAAAGATGTACTGGTCAAAATGTAAGTAATGTATATTCTCCGGAGTCGTTGGCAGGGCTACTGTGGAAAATGTATTCACATGTTAATGCCTCATTATGGGGATGATTTAAAATTCACAGATAAAATATGAAGGAAATGGAGGTGATTAATTTAAATTAATGAACAGTCGGTTGGTAGATTGTTTGGAAATATCACTGGGCAATTTAGGCAAAGACACTTTTATTTTTGAAGCGCAGCGAGGCACAGAGGTTTTAAGCTGAGCACTTAAACAAGATCTCCAAGTGGAAAAAATATGCCTCAAATTTAAAAGCCGACTGTTTGATACGTGTGCAATGACTTTGAACTGTGAATAACATCACAAATGCGTATTCCGTCATTCTGTATCTATATGGCGACTGTACATAGCATTTGTTGAAATCAGAATTGTAAGCAAGTAGTCATTGTCGGGGGAAAAAATGCTGCCCAAATCCTCTTATAATGCCACTTGAATAAAGGCTAGGCATGCTGGCGGCGGATCGTGGAAGTGATTGTCCACTGCTTCCCGTTTGAGGGTCCGCCCTGTTAGTCTCTTCTCCAGCCGTTTTGTAACTTAATGTGCTGAGTGTAGCATGAGCTTGTTTAGCTTTGGTGTTATTTTTCATACTCTCATTTGTTTCCCCCTTGAAATTTCTGTATTACCTCGAAGTAAGAGAAACGCAAACTGGGATTAAATTTGACTTTATAAGGTGTTGACTGGAAAAGAAATTTTGTCTTGTAATGAGTTGTCCCCTTTAAGAATTTTAGGAGAAAAGAAATTAAATTGTTCATCTCTTTGTTTCGTTAAAATGTACAGGTTAACTAAACTGTTATTATTCTGATGGAATGAAATATGTGTTTTGAGTGTGGCCAGTCAATAACTTTAATATAACGTCTTGATGTGTTTATAATATGGTTATTATTGTTTAAAAGACGAAATGCACTTGTAGAAATTTGATCTAGACATATAAGAGCAAATTAAACAAAAAAAGTCATAAATGCGTATAGTGGTAATATACATTACTTCTTTTTAAATCTGGATCGTGCCCGGGTCATTTGAGTATCATGCTTTTGTATTGCCAACTTTGCAAAATTTATAAACGCGGAGCAACTGAAAACAGTATTATAAGTAATATCCATCGTGTACATTTGTAACAAGCTTTCCATTAAATTCCCGATGATTTGTCGTAGATGTGAGTAGGGGTTATCCTTTTGCGTCGCTTGGCTGCATTTTCTGTGTGCCTTTTAGCTCGTAATATATTGCAGTTGTCTGTCATTTTGACAGGTTTGTCAACGGTAAAAATTGAAGAGGTACGGAACACAGGCAGTGTTCATACCTTGTGGGATTCAACATGTACATGAAAGAACGAAAGTTTGAGCTTTTGTGCGTCATCCAAATCACGAGAGAAATAGTGAAAACCGTTCTGATTTAACTGATTTTTCGCTTGTGCAATTGTGGCGGTACCTGAGTACAATGACAGCATATCGGACGGAAATATTTCTTGGGAGGATTGATTCTGGAACCATCTGTATATAAACAGTAAGCTTTCAGACATGTAATAATTATTTTTTTAAAAGTGAATCAAGAAAACCGACTGGAGCGGGATTCGAACCTGCGACCTCCCGAACACCGCACCGGCGCTGTACCAACTGAGCTGTTTTGCCCTATGTTGGCGGTCTCCCAAATTGTCATTGATCAAAAGTGTATGCATGTTTAGTTTTGATCATTACCAAATCTGTTTTGCACCTTTGATGTTGCTGCAAACATTCTTTTTCTCGATTATAGTTATGGATTCAAAAGCTCGGTACGGACAGTCCTTTATTCGTTTTGTGTTCTGTAAAAGTGTTTTCTTATGAAATTCCAGAGTAATACTAACCTTACAAACATTTGTGCCAAAGGATTAAAGTATAGTTCATGTTTAGTTAAGATTTGATGAAATTTTTTTTAATGGGAAAATAGAGAACGTTCCCTTAATGCAAACTGTTTCCAGAAAATATCGTCTGCTTTGTTTCATACTTCTGAGATGCTGGATTTTTGTTGGAAAAAGTTTGATATGGATAGAACACTTTAAGAGGCTGGAAAAGTGGAGTGTTTGAGTTTGCCCAGAAAAAAAACCGAATTGTTGGGTGGTATATTATTTTAAGGATTTTTGTGAGCCGTTTGGTCTTCAGTTGGCGAATAATCCTGAATCGCATTACATTGAGATTGATTTTCTTGAAATCTGTCTGGGCACTGGGTACTTGCAGTTTAACACAAACTACTGCACTTTTTCATTTTGCACATGAATGTACATTGTATGAATTTAAAGGCGTTTGTTTTAAAGGTGATGGTTGAAACATTGTCTTGGAGAATATTTTGTTTCATTGAAAAAAATAGAATGGATGATTGTTCCATTTTCCCGTATTGTTTGAAACCATTAAGAATGTCTTAATTGTTGTGGTCTTTGTAAATGCGTATTCTCTATTGACAAGGTGTCATTGATACATAACAATAACAGCCCATGCAGACAAGTGTTTGGCATTAAATTACATGTATATTTTTTTTTTGCTTCACAGTTCGCCTATGCTTTTAACGTTTATTTTAAGCCAACAATGTGAGGTATTTTATCAATTTCTTTTAGTATGGTAACAAAGGCAAAAAATGTTACCTATTAAGAAAGTGTATGTTTATCTTTGTTTTTAATTAAGCAAACAATGACCTATGTATTATTACACTTCCATTTTTGGTGTGGAGTTTGGCTCAGGCGTCACACTGTGAACAAGTAACAATGGATTTAGCGCCAAGTAACAATGGATGTTCATTGTTAGTGCACCGTTTTTCTTTTGTTAGATGTTCATAGTGTCAGCATTAATTGGATTATGTAATCCTAACCCCCTTCAGGGTTTCTTTAGCCACCCTGCTGAATCCCACAGAATCCCACAGAATCCCACAGAATAGTGTAAAGCCTGCTAAATCCAACAAAATCCAACAGCTAGAATACAAAAATATTTTGTTCACTTCAAACATCAACAAAACCCAACAGAAAGTACCCACTGTTGGATGTTGTTGGATATTGTTTAGTTACTGATTTTAAAGCCTGTGCCCATCTCATGTATTACACTCAGTCTTTACAATACACCTTTATATAGGCCTAAATATTTTTTTGTTGGACGGCAGAAGAAATGTCGACATGTTGTGATCGTCTTTGTAAACTACCCTTTTAAGTCCGCTACACTTTATGCGACCTCTTCCCACATAACTTGTACAGACATCAAGCATCGTAACTTGTAAAGATGAAGTTGTACTATTATGTAGCCTGTAAGCCAGTTTAATCCCGTCAGTCATGAATTTATAGTGTAGATTGTGATATTTTGAAATAGTAAATAAAATTAGTGTAGCGCTTATCCAAAGCACATGGAATCTGAATCGTGTCCTAATTTTTGTAAATATTGTTAATGACTTTATTTGATAAATGGATGGGGGGGGGGGGGCGGTTGGGCGAGTCGGTGGTGGTTTGATTGATTTTCCAAAAAAAATTAAAATATTGAAATAATATTTTGCACGATAAAGCTTCGATAATCTTTAGGAAGTTTCTTACAGCATTTTGGGACGGTGCAGATTAAAGGTAATATACAACATTTGCAAGCCGCGAGAAACAAAACCACTGAATATCTTGCTCGACCGTAAGTAAATATTAGTCTCAAGCATCCTGTGAAATCATGGCACCCGGTGTGCAGTTATTTCAAAGAAAAGTGCAATTTTTCTATCGATTTCCAGCGACCGTCGGCCGACCAGCGTTAGTCTATAGTTCCCCTACCCGATGATTCCCTGACGTCCATAAATGGTTCTGTTTTGTCTGAAGTAGGGTCATGGAACCAGACTACAAAACAACACTTATATTCTCTTTGTTTTTCCTGCAACTTATAGACTGCACACACAACTTTAAACACATAAGTGTTACGATATTTCCTACAAAATACTAACCCCCGAATCCATTCATTTCTGAAAATTACGACAAAAGCAAATGTTATATACAATCATGTACTACCTTTTATGGAAACGCTTTAGGGTGTCTGGCAGTATATTTTTAGTTTGTGAATATTTTCCTTAAAATACATTTTCATCCCAAAATGATCAAACACAATGCTGTGCCTTCTCCAAAATCTACACAACAAGTCTTTACCAGTTTTGTACTTAGGCGCCCGTATCTTCCACTGCCGCTTGCGCATTTTTTTTCCGTGGGCGGGTAAACCAAAAATAATGAATAATTCAGTAGATTTTATGAGAAAGTTATGTTTATTCATTATAATAGAACATAACGTCACAGCATTGTTATTATTTTATTACATTCAATCATTTTAAACAACGGCTGTTGTATTAATACAGACAAATCTAGTGGATAGTGGGCTGCGGATTAAAAGGTTCCTAGTTCGAATCCACCAGATAGAGCACACAAAGGAGACTTCAGCCGCGTAATTACAGATGTCTGGAATAAATATTTGGAGTATCATGATTTTGTTTTCTAAATTTCATATTTTCCCAAAATTATTCAAATTTTGCAATATTTCTCCAAAAATAGGCTTTCATTACTCTCCAAATTGTTTGCTACCATTGCTACCTTATGTCTCTAGAAGCAGTTTCAGGTGATTTTGGAAACTGTCATTTTTGGGCTAAAATCGACAAAAATGGCAAGGGGGAAGTACCCCTTGCCATTTTTTCAGGTCGAGAAAATAAGTCGCCCTCAAAATTGCAGCAGAGATAGAGCACACAAAGGAGACTTCAGCCGTGTAATTACAGATGTCTCGAATAAATACTTGGAGTATTATGATTTTTTTCAAATTTTCATATTTTCCCAAAATTATTCAGTTTGCAATATTTCTCTAAAAATAGGCTTTCATTACTCTCTAAAGAGGTTGCTAGCATTCCCATGTCTCTAGAAGCAGTTTCAGGTGATTTTGGAAACTGTCATTTTTGGGCTAAAATCGACAAAAATTGCAAGGGGTACCCCTTGCCATTTTTCAGGTCGAGAAAATAAGTCGCCCTCAAAATTGCAGCAGAGATAGAGCACACAAAGGAGACTTCAGCCGTGTAATTACAGATGTCTGGAATACATATTTGGAGTATTATAATGTTTTTCCAAGTTTCATATTTTCCCAAAAGTATTTAAAATTTCCAATATTTCTCTAAAAATAGGCTTTCATTACTCTCTAAAGAGGTTGCTAGCATTCCCATGTCTCTGGAAGCAGTTTCAGGTGATTTTGGAAACTGTCATTTTTGGGCTAAAATCGACAAAAATGGCAAGGGGGAAGTACCCCTTGCCATTTTTTCAGGTCGAGAAAATAAGTCGCCCTCAAAATTGCAGCAGAGATAGAGCACACAAAGGAGACTTCAGCCGTGTAATTACAGATGTCTCGAATAAATACTTGGAGTATTATGATTTTTTTCAAATTTTCATATTTTCCCAAAATTATTCAGTTTGCAATATTTCTCTAAAAATAGGCTTTCATTACTCTCTAAAGAGGTTGCTAGCATTCCCATGTCTCTAGAAGCAGTTTCAGGTGATTTTGGAAACTGTCATTTTTGGGCTAAAATCGACAAAAATTGCAAGGGGTACCCCTTGCCATTTTTCAGGTCGAGAAAATAAGTCGCCCTCAAAATTGCAGCAGAGATAGAGCACACAAAGGAGACTTCAGCCGTGTAATTACAGATGTCTGGAATACATATTTGGAGTATTATAATGTTTTTCCAAGTTTCATATTTTCCCAAAAGTATTTAAAATTTCCAATATTTCTCTAAAAATAGGCTTTCATTACTCTCTAAAGAGGTTGCTAGCATTCCCATGTCTCTGGAAGCAGTTTCAGGTGATTTTGGAAACTGTCATTTTTGGGCTAAAATCGACAAAAATTGCAATGGGTACCCCTTGCCATTTTTTCAGGTCGAGAAAATAAGTCGCCCTCAAAATTGCAGCAGAGATAGAGCACACAAAGGAGACTTCAGCCGTGTAATTACAGATGTCTGGAATACATATTTGGAGTATTATAATGTTTTTCCAAGTTTCA
Organism: Hippasteria phrygiana; assembly: GCA_037893225.1. Lineage (NCBI taxonomy): Eukaryota > Metazoa > Echinodermata > Asteroidea > Valvatida > Goniasteridae > Hippasteria > Hippasteria phrygiana. Next base: position 1,176,319 of record JAZGUH010000628.1, read on the forward strand.
TATTTTCCCAAAAATTATTCAAAATTTCCAATATTTCTCCAAAAATAGGCTTTCATTACTCTCTAAAGAGGTTGCTAGCATTCCCATATGTCTCTGGAAGCAGTTTCAGGTGATTTTAGAAACTGTCATTTTTGGGCTAAAATCGACAAAAATGGCAGGGGGTACCCCTTACCATTTTGTTCAGGTCGAGAAATAAGTCGCCCTCAAAATTGCAGCAGAGATGGAGCACACAAAGGAGACTTCAGCCGTGTAATTACAGATGTCTCAAATAAATACTTGGAGTATTATGATTTTTTTCTAATTTTCTTATTTTTCCCAAAATTATTCAAAATTTCCAATATTTCTCCAAAAATAGGCTTCCATTACTCTAAAGAGGTTGCTAGCATTCCCATATGTCTCTGGAAGCAGTTTCAGGTGATTTTTGGAAACTGTCATTTTTTGGGCTAAAATCTACAAAACTTACAATTTTTTCAGGTGGAGAAAATAAGTCGCCCTCAAAATTGCAGCAGAGACAGAGCACACAAAGGAGACTTCAGCCGTGTAATTACAGATGTCTGGAATATTATGATCTTTTTTCTAATTTTCATATTTTCCCAAAATTATTCAGTTTGCAATATTTCTCTAAAAATAGGCTTTCATTACTCTCTAAAGAGGTTGCTAGCATTCCCATATGTCTCTGGAATCAGTTTCAGGTGATTTTGGAAACTGTCATTTTTGGGCTAAAATCGACAACAATGGCAAGGGGTACCCCTTGCCATTTTTTCAGGTCGAGAAAATAAGTCGCCCTCAAAATTGCAGCAGAGATAGAGCACACAAAGGAGACTTCAGCCGTGTAATTACAGATGTCTGGAATACATATTTGGAGTATTATGATGTTTTTCCAAGTTTCATATTTTCCCAAAAGTATTTAAAATTTCCAATATTTCTCCAAAAATAGGCTTTCATTACTTTCTAAAGAGGTTGCTAGCATTCCCATATGTCTCTGGAAGCAGTTTCAGGTGATTTTAGAAACTGTCATTTTTGGGCTAAAATCGACAAAAATGGCAGGGGGTACCCCTTGCCATTTTTTCAGGTCGAGAAAATATGTCGCCCTCAAAATTGCAGCAGAGATAGAGCACACAAAGGAGACTTCAGCCGTGTAATTACAGATGTCTGGAATACATATTTGGAGTATTATGATTTTTTTCAAATTTGCTTATTTTTTCCAAAATTATTTCAAATGTCCAATATTTCTCCAAAAATAGGCTTCCATTACTCTCTAAAGAGGTTGCTAGCATTCCCATATGTCTCTGGAAGCAGTTTCAGGTGATTTTAGAAACTGTCATTTTTGGGCTAAAATCGACAAAAATGGCAGGGGGTACCCCTTGCCATTTTTTCAGGTCGAGAAAATATGTCGCCCTCAAAATTGCAGCAGAGATAGAGCACACAAAGGAGACTTCAGCCGTGTAATTACAGATGTCTGGAATACATATTTGGAGTATTATGATTTTTTTCAAATTTGCTTATTTTTTCCAAAATTATTTCAAATGTCCAATATTTCTCCAAAAATAGGCTTCCATTACTCTCTAAAGAGGTTGCTAGCATTCCCATATGTCTCTGGAAGCAGTTTCAGGTGATTTTGGAAACTGTCATTTTTGGGCTAAAATCGACAAAAATTTTCAGGTCGAGAAAATATGTCGCCCTCAAAATTGCAGCAGAGATAGAGCACACAAAGGAGACTTCAGCCGTGTAATTACAGATGTCTCGAATAAATACTTGGAGTATTATGATTTTTTTCTAATTTTCATATTTTCCCAAAATTATTTAGTTTGCAATATTTCTCTAAAAATAGGCTTCCATTACTCTCTAAAGAGGTTGCTAGCATTCCCATATGTCTCTGGAAGCAGTTTCAGGTGATTTTGGAAACTGTCATTTTTGGGCTAAAATCGACAAAAATTTTCAGGTCGAGAAAATATGTCGCCCTCAAAATTGCAGCAGAGATAGAGCACACAAAGGAGACTTCAGCCGTGTAATTACAGATGTCTCAAATATATACTTGGGAGTATTATGATTTTTTTCTAATTTTCTTATTTTTCCGAAAATTATTCAAAATTTCCAATATTTCTCCAAAAATAGGCTTCCATTACTCTCTAAAGAGGTTGCTAGCATTCCCATATGTCTCTGGAAGCAGTTTCGGGTGATTTTGGAAACTGTCATTTTTGGGCTAAAATCGACAAAAATGGCAAGGAGTACCCCTTACCATTTTTTCAGGTCGAGAAAATAGGTCGCCCTCAAAATTGCAGCAGAGATAGAGCACACAAAGGAGACTTCAGCCGTGTTATCACAGATGTCTGGAATACATATTTGGAGTATTATGATTTTTTCTAAATTTCATTCTTTCCAAAATTATTTAAAATTTGCAATATTTCTCTAAAAATAGGCTTCCATTACTCTCTAAAGAGGTTGCTAGCATTCCCATATGTCTCTGGAAGCAGTTTCAGGTGATTTTTGGAAACTGTAATTTTTGGGCTAAAATCTACAAAAATGGCAGGGGGTACCCCTTACCATTTTTTTCAGGTCGAGAAAATAAGTCGCCCTCAAAATTGCAGCAGAGATAGAGCACACAAAGGAGACTTCAGCCGTGTAATTACAGATGTCTGGAATACATATTTGGAGTATTATGATTTTTTTTCTAATTTTCATATTTTCCCAAAATTATTTAGTTTGCAATATTTCTCTAAAAATAGGCTTTCATTACTCTCTAAAGAGGTTGCTAGCATTCCCATATGTCTCTGGAAGCAGTTTCAGGTGATTTTGGAAACTGTCATTTTTGGGCTAAAATCGACAAAAATGGCAGGGGGTACCCCTTACCATTTTTTTCAGGTCGAGAAATATGTCGCCCTCAAAATTGCAGCAGAGATAGAGCACACAAAGGAGACTTCATCCGTGTAATTACAGATGTCTGGAATACATATTTGGAGTATTATAATGTTTTTCCAAGTTTCATATTTTCCCAAAAGTATTTAAAATTTCCAATATTTCTCTAAAAATAGGCTTTCATTACTCTCTAAAGAGGTTGCTAGCATTCCCATGTCTCTGGAAGCAGTTTCAGGTGATTTTGGAAACTGTCATTTTTGGGCTAAAATCGACAAAAATGGCAATGGGTACCCCTTGCCATTTTTTCAGGTTGAGAAAATAAGTCGCCCTCAAAATTGCAGCAGAGATAGAGCACACGAAGGAGACTTCAGCCGTGTAATTACAGATGTCTGGAATACATATTTGGAGTATTATGATTTTTGTCTAAGTTTCATATTTTCCCAAAAATTATTCAAAATTTCCAATATTTCTCAAAAAATAGGCTTTCATTACTCTCTAAAGAGGTTGCTAGCATTCCCATATGTCTCTGGAAGCAGTTTCAGGTGATTTTGGAAACTGTCATTTTTGGGCTAAAATCGACAACAATGGCAAGGGGTACCCCTTGCCATTTTTTCAGGTCGAGAAAATAAGTCGCCCTCAAAATTGCAGCAGAGATAGAGCACACAAAGGAGACTTCAGCCGTGTAATTACAGATGTCTGGAATACATATTTGGAGTATTATGATGTTTTTCCAAGTTTCATATTTTCCCAAAAGTATTTAAAATTTCCAATATTTCTCCAAAAATAGGCTTTCATTACTTTCTAAAGAGGTTGCTAGCATTCCCATATGTCTCTGGAAGCAGTTTCAGGTGATTTTAGAAACTGTCATTTTTGGGCTAAAATCGACAAAAATGGCAGGGGGTACCCCTTGCCATTTTTTCAGGTCGAGAAAATATGTCGCCCTCAAAATTGCAGCAGAGATAGAGCACACAAAGGAGACTTCAGCCGTGTAATTACAGATGTCTGGAATACATATTTGGAGTATTATGATTTTTTTCAAATTTGCTTATTTTTTCCAAAATTATTTCAAATGTCCAATATTTCTCCAAAAATAGGCTTCCATTACTCTCTAAAGAGGTTGCTAGCATTCCCATATGTCTCTGGAAGCAGTTTCAGGTGATTTTAGAAACTGTCATTTTTGGGCTAAAATCGACAAAAATGGCAGGGGGTACCCCTTGCCATTTTTTCAGGTCGAGAAAATATGTCGCCCTCAAAATTGCAGCAGAGATAGAGCACACAAAGGAGACTTCAGCCGTGTAATTACAGATGTCTGGAATACATATTTGGAGTATTATGATTTTTTTCAAATTTGCTTATTTTTTCCAAAATTATTTCAAATGTCCAATATTTCTCCAAAAATAGGCTTCCATTACTCTCTAAAGAGGTTGCTAGCATTCCCATATGTCTCTGGAAGCAGTTTCAGGTGATTTTAGAAACTGTCATTTTTGGGCTAAAATCGACAAAAATGGCAGGGGGTACCCCTTACCATTTTTTTCAGGTCGAGAAAATAAGTCGCCCTCAAAATTGCAGCAGAGATAGAGCACACAGAGGAGACTTCAGCCGTGTAATTACAGATGTCTCGAATAAATACTTGGAGTATTATGATTTTTTTCTAATTTTCATATTTTCCCAAAATTATTCAGTTTCCAATATTTCTCCAAAAATAGGCTTTCATTACTCTCTAAAGAGGTTGCTAGCATTCCCATGTCTCTGGAAGCAGTTTCAGGTGATTTTGGAAACTGTCATTTTTGGGCTAAAATCGACAAAAATTGCAAGGGGTACCCCTTGCCATTTTTTCAGGTCGAGAAAATAAGTCGCCCTCAAAATTGCAGCAGAATTAGAGCACACAAAGGAGACTTCAGCCGTGTAATTACAGATGTCTGGAATACATATTTGGAGTATTATGATTTTTTTCTAAGTTTCATATTTTCCCCAAAATTATTCAAAATTTCTCCAAAAATAGGCTTTCATTACTCTCTAAAGAGGTTGCTAGCATTCCCATATGTCTCTGGAAGCAGTTTCAGGTGATTTTGGAAACTGTCATTTTTGGGCTAAAATCGACAAAAATGGCAAGGGGTACCCCTTACCATTTTTTTCAGGTCGAGAAAATAGGTCGCCCTCAAAATTGCAGCACAGATGGAGCACACAAAGGAGACTTCAGCCGTGTAATTACAGATGTCTCAAATATATACTTGGAGTATTATGATTTTTTTCTAATTTTCTTATTTTTCCCAAAATTATTCAAAATTTCCAATATTTCTCCAAAAATAGGCTTTCATTACTTTCTAAAGAGGTTGCTAGCATTCCCATATGTCTCTGGAAGCAGTTTCAGGTGATTTTAGAAACTGTCATTTTTGGGCTAAAATCGACAAAAATGGCAGGGGGTACCCCTTGCCATTTTTTCAGGTCGAGAAAATATGTCGCCCTCAAAATTGCAGCAGAGATAGAGCACACAAAGGAGACTTCAGCCGTGTAATTACAGATGTCTGGAATACATATTTGGAGTATTATAATGTTTTTCCAAGTTTCATATTTTCCAAAAGTATTTAAAATTTCCAATATTTCTCTAAAAATAGGCTTTCATTACTCTCTAAAGAGGTTGCTAGCATTCCCATGTCTCTGGAAGCAGTTTCAGGTGATTTTGGAAACTGTCATTTTTGGGCTAAAATCGACAAAAATTGCAATGGGTACCCCTTGCCATTTTTTCAGGTCGAGAAAATAAGTCGCCCTCAAAATTGCAGCAGAGATAGAGCACACAAAGGAGACTTCAGCCGTGTAATTACAGATGTCTGGAATACATATTTGGAGTATTATGATTTTTTTCTAAGTTTCATATTTTCCCAAAAATTATTCAAAATTTCCAATATTTCTCCAAAAATAGGCTTTCATTACTCTCTAAAGAGGTTGCTAGCATTCCCATATGTCTCTGGAAGCAGTTTCAGGTGATTTTGGAAACTGTCATTTTTGGGCTAAAATCGACAAAAATTGCAATGGGTACCCCTTGCCATTTTTTCAGGTCGAGAAAATAAGTCGCCCTCAAAATTGCAGCAGAGATAGAGCACACAAAGGAGACTTCAGCCGTGTAATTACAGATGTCTCCAATAAATACTTGGAGTATTATGATTTTTTTTCTAATTTTCATATTTTCCCAAAATTGTTCAGTTTGCAATATTTCTCTAAAAATAGGCTTTCATTACTCTCTAAAGAGGTTGCTAGCATTCCCATATGTCTCTGGAAGCAGTTTCAGGTGATTTTGGAAACTGTCATTTTTGGGCTAAAATCGACAACAATGGCAAGGGGTACCCCTTGCCATTTTTTCAGGTCGAGAAAATAAGTCGCCCTCAAAATTGCAGCAGAGATAGAGCACACAAAGGAGACTTCAGCCGTGTAATTACAGATGTCTGGAATACATATTTGGAGTATTATGATGTTTTTCCAAGTTTCATATTTTCCCAAAAGTATTTAAAATTTCCAATATTTCTCCAAAAATAGGCTTTCATTACTTTCTAAAGAGGTTGCTAGCATTCCCATATGTCTCTGGAAGCAGTTTCAGGTGATTTTAGAAACTGTCATTTTTGGGCTAAAATCGACAAAAATGGCAGGGGGTACCCCTTGCCATTTTTTCAGGTCGAGAAAATATGTCGCCCTCAAAATTGCAGCAGAGATAGAGCACACAAAGGAGACTTCAGCCGTGTAATTACAGATGTCTGGAATACATATTTGGAGTATTATGATTTTTTTCAAATTTGCTTATTTTTTCCAAAATTATTTAAAATTTCCAATATTTCTCCAAAAATAGGCTTCCATTACTCTCTAAAGAGGTTGCTAGCATTCCCATATGTCTCTGGAAGCAGTTTCAGGTGATTTTAGAAACTGTCATTTTTGGGCTAAAATCGACAAAAATGGCAGGGGGTACCCCTTACCATTTTTTTCAGGTCGAGAAAATCAGTCGCCCTCAAAATTGCAGCAGAGATAAAGCACACAAAGGAGACTTCAGCCGTGTAAATACAGATGTCTCGAATAAATACTCGGAGTATTATGATTTTTTTCTAATTTTCATATTTTCCCAAAAATTATTCAAAATTTCCAATATTTCCCTAAAAATAGGCTTTCATTACTCTCTAAAGAGGTTGCTAGCATTCCCATGTCTCTGGAAGCAGTTTCAGGTGATTTTGGAAACTGTCATTTTTGGGCTAAAATCGACAAAAATGGCAAGGGGTACCCCTTACCATTTTTTTCAGGTCGAGAAAATAGGTCGCCCTCAAAATTGCAGCACAGATGGAGCACACAAAGGAGACTTCAGCCGTGTAATTACAGATTTCTGGAATACATTTGGAGTATTATGATGTTTTTCCAAGTTTCATATTTTCCCAAAAGTATTTAAAATTTCCAATATTTCTCTAAAAATAGGCTTTCATTACTCTCTAAAGAGGTTGCTAGCATTCCCATGTCTCTGGAAGCAGTTTCAGGTGATTTTGGAAACTGTCATTTTTGGGCTAAAATCGACTAAAATTGCAAGGGGTACCCCTTACCATTTTTTTCAGGTCGAGAAAATAAGTCGCCCTCAAAATTGCAGCAGAGATAGAGCACACAAAGGAGACTTCAGCCGTGTAATTACAGATGTCTCGAATAAATACATGGAGTATTATGATTTTTTTTCTAATTTTCTTATTTTTCCCAAAATTATTCAAAATTTCCAATATTTCTCCAAAAATAGGCTTTCATTACTCTCTAAAGAGGTTGCTAGCATTCCCATATGTCTCTGGAAGCAGTTTCAGGTGATTTTTGGAATCTGTCATTTTTGGGCTAAAATCTACAAAAATGGCAGGGGGTACCCCTTACCATTTTTTTCAAGTCGAGAAAATAAGTCGCCCTCAAAATTGCAGCAGAGATAGAGCACACAAAGGAGACTTCAGCCGTGTTATCACAGATGTCTGGAATACATATTTGGAGTATTATGATTTTTTTCTAAATTTCATTCTTTCCAAAATTATTTAAAATTTGCAATATTTCTCAAAAAATAGGCTTTCATTACTCTCTAAAGAGGTTGCTAGCATTCCCATATGTCTCTGGAAGCAGTTTCAGGTGATTTTTGGAAACTGTCATTTTTGGGCTAAAATCTACAAAAATGGCAGGGGGTACCCCTTACCATTTTTTTCAGGTCGAGAAAATAAGTCGCCCTCAAAATTGCAGCAGAGATAGAGCACACAAAGGAGACTTCAGCCGTGTAATTACAGATGTCTCGAATAAATACTTGGAGTATTATGATTTTTTTTCTAATTTTCATATTTTCCCAAAATTGTTCAGTTTGCAATATTTCTCTAAAAATAGGCTTTCATTACTTTCTAAAGAGGTTGCTAGCATTCCCATATGTCTCTGGAAGCAGTTTCAGGTGATTTTGGAAACTGTCATTTTTGGGCTAAAATCGACAACAATGGCAAGGGGTACCCCTTGCCATTTTTTCAGGTCGAGAAAATAAGTCGCCCTCAAAATTGCAGCAGAGATAGAGCACACAAAGGAGACTTCAGCCGTTTAATTACAGATGTCTGGAATACATATTTGGAGTATTATGATGTTTTTCCAAGTTTCATATTTTCCCAAAAGTATTTAAAATTTCCAATATTTCTCCAAAAATAGGCTTTCATTACTTTCTAAAGAGGTTGCTAGCATTCCCATATGTCTCTGGAAGCAGTTTCAGGTGATTTTAGAAACTGTCATTTTTGGGCTAAAATCGACAAAAATGGCAGGGGGTACCCCTTGCCATTTTTTCAGGTCGAGAAAATATGTCGCCCTCAAAATTGCAGCAGAGATAGAGCACACAAAGGAGACTTCAGCCGTGTAATTACAGATGTCTGGAATACATATTTGGAGTATTATGATTTTTTTCAAATTTGCTTATTTTTTCCAAAATTATTTCAAATGTCCAATATTTCTCCACAAATAGGCTTCCATTACTCTCTAAAGAGGTTGCTAGCATTCCCATATGTCTCTGGAAGCAGTTTCAGGTGATTTTAGAAACTGTCATTTTTGGGCTAAAATCGACAAAAATGGCAGGGGGTACCCCTTACCATTTTTTTCAGGTCGAGAAAATAAGTCGCCCTCAAAATTGCAGCAGAGATAGAGCACACAGAGGAGACTTCAGCCGTGTAATTACAGATGTCTCGAATAAATACTTGGAGTATTATGATTTTTTTCTAATTTTCATATTTTCCCAAAATTATTCAGTTTCCAATATTTCTCCAAAAATAGGCTTTCATTACTCTCTAAAGAGGTTGCTAGCATTCCCATATGTCTCTGGAAGCAGTTTCAGGTGATTTTGGAAACTGTCATTTTTGGGCTAAAATCGACAAAAATGGCAAGGGGTACCCCTTACCATTTTTTTCAGGTCGAGAAAATAGGTCGCCCTCAAAATTGCAGCACAGATGGAGCACACAAAGGAGACTTCAGCCGTGTAATTACAGATGTCTGGAATACATATTTGGAGTATTATGATTTTTTTCTAATTTTCTTATTTTTCCCAAAATTATTCAAAATTTCCAATATTTCTCAAAAAATAGGCTTTCATTACTCTCTAAAGAGGTTGCTAGCATTCCCATATGTCTCTGGAAGCAGTTTCAGGTGATTTTTGGAATCTGTCATTTTTGGGCTAAAATCTACAAAAATGGCAGGGGGTACCCCTTACCATTTTTTTCAGGTCGAGAAAATAAGTCGCCCTCAAAATTGCAGCAGAGATAGAGCACACAAAGGAGACTTCAGCCGTGTAATTACAGATGTCTGGAATAAATTATTGGAGTATTATGATTTTTTTTCTAATTTTCATATTTTCCCAAAATTATTTAGTTTGCAATATTTCTATAAAAATAGGCTTTCATTACTCTCTAAAGAGGTTGCTAGCATTCCCATATGTCTCTGGAATCAGTTTCAGGTGATTTTGGAAACTGTCATTTTTGGGCTAAAATCGACAAAAATGGCAAGGGGTACCCCTTGCCATTTTTTCAGGTCGAGAAAATAAGTCGCCCTCAAAATTGCAGCAGAGATAGAGCACACAAAGGAGACTTCAGCCGTGTAATTACAGATGTCTGGAATACATTTGGAGTATTATGATGTTTTTCCAAGTTTCATATTTTCCCAAAAGTATTTAAAATTTCCAATATTTCTCTAAAAATAGGCTTTCATTACTCTCTAAAGAGGTTGCTAGCATTCCCATGTCTCTGGAAGCAGTTTCAGGTGATTTTGGAAACTGTCATTTTTGGGCTAAAATCGACTAAAATTGCAAGGGGTACCCCTTACCATTTTTTTCAGGTCGAGAAAATAAGTCGCCCTCAAAATTGCAGCAGAGATAGAGCACACAAAGGAGACTTCAGCCGTGTAATTACAGATGTCTCAAATATATACTTGGAGTATTATGATTTTTTTTCTAATTTTCATATTTTCCCAAAATTGTTCAGTTTCCAATATTTCTCTAAAAATAGGCTTTCATTACTTTCTAAAGAGGTTGCTAGCATTCCCATATGTCTCTGGAAGCAGTTTCAGGTGATTTTGGAAACTGTCATTTTTGGGCTAAAATCGACAACAATGGCAAGGGGTACCCCTTGCCATTTTTTCAGGTCGAGAAAATAAGTCGCCCTCAAAATTGCAGCAGAGATAGAGCACACAAAGGAGACTTCAGCCGTTTAATTACAGATGTCTGGAATACATATTTGGAGTATTATGATGTTTTTCCAAGTTTCATATTTTCCCAAAAGTATTTAAAATTTCCAATATTTCTCCAAAAATAGGCTTTCATTACTTTCTAAAGAGGTTGCTAGCATTCCCATATGTCTCTGGAAGCAGTTTCAGGTGATTTTAGAAACTGTCATTTTTGGGCTAAAATCGACAAAAATGGCAGGGGGTACCCCTTGCCATTTTTTCAGGTCGAGAAAATATGTCGCCCTCAAAATTGCAGCAGAGATAGAGCACACAAAGGAGACTTCAGCCGTGTAATTACAGATGTCTGGAATACATATTTGGAGTATTATGATTTTTTTCAAATTTGCTTATTTTTTCCAAAATTATTTCAAATGTCCAATATTTCTCCAAAAATAGGCTTCCATTACTCTCTAAAGAGGTTGCTAGCATTCCCATATGTCTCTGGAAGCAGTTTCAGGTGATTTTAGAAACTGTCATTTTTGGGCTAAAATCGACAAAAATGGCAGGGGGTACCCCTTACCATTTTTTTCAGGTCGAGAAAATAAGTCGCCCTCAAAATTGCAGCAGAGATAGAGCACACAGAGGAGACTTCAGCCGTGTAATTACAGATGTCTCGAATAAATACTTGGAGTATTATGATTTTTTTCTAATTTTCATATTTTCCCAAAATTATTCAGTTTCCAATATTTCTCCAAAAATAGGCTTTCATTACTCTCTAAAGAGGTTGCTAGCATTCCCATATGTCTCTGGAAGCAGTTTCAGGTGATTTTGGAAACTGTCATTTTTGGGCTAAAATCGACAAAAATGGCAAGGGGTACCCCTTACCATTTTTTTCAGGTCGAGAAAATAGGTCGCCCTCAAAATTGCAGCACAGATGGAGCACACAAAGGAGACTTCAGCCGTGTAATTACAGATGTCTGGAATACATATTTGGAGTATTATGATTTTTTTCTAATTTTCTTATTTTTCCCAAAATTATTCAAAATTTCCAATATTTCTCAAAAAATAGGCTTTCATTACTCTCTAAAGAGGTTGCTAGCATTCCCATATGTCTCTGGAAGCAGTTTCAGGTGATTTTTGGAATCTGTCATTTTTGGGCTAAAATCTACAAAAATGGCAGGGGGTACCCCTTACCATTTTTTTCAGGTCGAGAAAATAAGTCGCCCTCAAAATTGCAGCAGAGATAGAGCACACAAAGGAGACTTCAGCCGCGTAATTACAGATGTCTGGAATAAATTATTGGAGTATTATGATTTTTTTTCTAATTTTCATATTTTCCCAAAATTATTTAGTTTGCAATATTTCTATAAAAATAGGCTTTCATTACTCTCTAAAGAGGTTGCTAGCATTCCCATATGTCTCTGGAATCAGTTTCAGGTGATTTTGGAAACTGTCATTTTTGGGCTAAAATCGACAAAAATGGCAAGGGGTACCCCTTGCCATTTTTTCAGGTCGAGAAAATATGTCGCCCTCAAAATTGCAGCAGAGATAGAGCACACAAAGGAGACTTCAGCCGTGTAATTACAGATGTCTGGAATACATTTGGAGTATTATGATGTTTTTCCAAGTTTCATATTTTCCCAAAAGTATTTAAAATTTCCAATATTTCTCTAAAAATAGGCTTTCATTACTCTCTAAAGAGGTTGCTAGCATTCCCATGTCTCTGGAAGCAGTTTCAGGTGATTTTGGAAACTGTCATTTTTGGGCTAAAATCGACTAAAATTGCAAGGGGTACCCCTTACCATTTTTTTCAGGTCGAGAAAATAAGTCGCCCTCAAAATTGCAGCAGAGATAGAGCACACAAAGGAGACTTCAGCCGTGTAATTACAGATGTCTCAAATATATACTTGGAGTATTATGATTTTTTTTCTAATTTTCATATTTTCCCAAAATTGTTCAGTTTGCAATATTTCTCTAAAAATAGGCTTTCATTACTTTCTAAAGAGGTTGCTAGCATTCCCATATGTCTCTGGAAGCAGTTTCAGGTGATTTTGGAAACTGTCATTTTTGGGCTAAAATCGACAACAATGGCAAGGGGTACCCCTTGCCATTTTTTCAGGTCGAGAAAATAAGTCGCCCTCAAAATTGCAGCAGAGATAGAGCACACAAAGGAGACTTCAGCCGTGTAATTACAGATGTCTCGAATAAATACATGGAGTATTATGATTTTTTTTCTAATTTTCTTATTTTTCCCAAAATTATTCAAAATTTCCAATATTTCTCCAAAAATAGGCTTTCATTACTCTCTAAAGAGGTTGCTAGCATTCCCATATGTCTCTGGAAGCAGTTTCAGGTGATTTTTGGAATCTGTCATTTTTGGGCTAAAATCTACAAAAATGGCAGGGGGTACCCCTTACCATTTTTTTCAAGTCGAGAAAATAAGTCGCCCTCAAAATTGCAGCAGAGATAGAGCACACAAAGGAGACTTCAGCCGTGTTATCACAGATGTCTGGAATACATATTTGGAGTATTATGATTTTTTTCTAAATTTCATTCTTTCCAAAATTATTTAAAATTTGCAATATTTCTCAAAAAATAGGCTTTCATTACTCTCTAAAGAGGTTGCTAGCATTCCCATATGTCTCTGGAAGCAGTTTCAGGTGATTTTTGGAAACTGTCATTTTTGGGCTAAAATCTACAAAAATGGCAGGGGGTACCCCTTACCATTTTTTTCAGGTCGAGAAAATAAGTCGCCCTCAAAATTGCAGCAGAGATAGAGCACACAAAGGAGACTTCAGCCGTGTAATTACAGATGTCTCGAATAAATACTTGGAGTATTATGATTTTTTTTCTAATTTTCATATTTTCCCAAAATTGTTCAGTTTGCAATATTTCTCTAAAAATAGGCTTTCATTACTTTCTAAAGAGGTTGCTAGCATTCCCATATGTCTCTGGAAGCAGTTTCAGGTGATTTTGGAAACTGTCATTTTTGGGCTAAAATCGACAACAATGGCAAGGGGTACCCCTTGCCATTTTTTCAGGTCGAGAAAATAAGTCGCCCTCAAAATTGCAGCAGAGATAGAGCACACAAAGGAGACTTCAGCCGTTTAATTACAGATGTCTGGAATACATATTTGGAGTATTATGATGTTTTTCCAAGTTTCATATTTTCCCAAAAGTATTTAAAATTTCCAATATTTCTCCAAAAATAGGCTTTCATTACTTTCTAAAGAGGTTGCTAGCATTCCCATATGTCTCTGGAAGCAGTTTCAGGTGATTTTAGAAACTGTCATTTTTGGGCTAAAATCGACAAAAATGGCAGGGGGTACCCCTTGCCATTTTTTCAGGTCGAGAAAATATGTCGCCCTCAAAATTGCAGCAGAGATAGAGCACACAAAGGAGACTTCAGCCGTGTAATTACAGATGTCTGGAATACATATTTGGAGTATTATGATTTTTTTCAAATTTGCTTATTTTTTCCAAAATTATTTCAAATGTCCAATATTTCTCCACAAATAGGCTTCCATTACTCTCTAAAGAGGTTGCTAGCATTCCCATATGTCTCTGGAAGCAGTTTCAGGTGATTTTAGAAACTGTCATTTTTGGGCTAAAATCGACAAAAATGGCAGGGGGTACCCCTTACCATTTTTTTCAGGTCGAGAAAATAAGTCGCCCTCAAAATTGCAGCAGAGATAGAGCACACAGAGGAGACTTCAGCCGTGTAATTACAGATGTCTCGAATAAATACTTGGAGTATTATGATTTTTTTCTAATTTTCATATTTTCCCAAAATTATTCAGTTTCCAATATTTCTCCAAAAATAGGCTTTCATTACTCTCTAAAGAGGTTGCTAGCATTCCCATATGTCTCTGGAAGCAGTTTCAGGTGATTTTGGAAACTGTCATTTTTGGGCTAAAATCGACAAAAATGGCAAGGGGTACCCCTTACCATTTTTTTCAGGTCGAGAAAATAGGTCGCCCTCAAAATTGCAGCACAGATGGAGCACACAAAGGAGACTTCAGCCGTGTAATTACAGATGTCTGGAATACATATTTGGAGTATTATGATTTTTTTCTAATTTTCTTATTTTTCCCAAAATTATTCAAAATTTCCAATATTTCTCAAAAAATAGGCTTTCATTACTCTCTAAAGAGGTTGCTAGCATTCCCATATGTCTCTGGAAGCAGTTTCAGGTGATTTTTGGAATCTGTCATTTTTGGGCTAAAATCTACAAAAATGGCAGGGGGTACCCCTTACCATTTTTTTCAGGTCGAGAAAATAAGTCGCCCTCAAAATTGCAGCAGAGATAGAGCACACAAAGGAGACTTCAGCCGTGTAATTACAGATGTCTGGAATAAATTATTGGAGTATTATGATTTTTTTTCTAATTTTCATATTTTCCCAAAATTATTTAGTTTGCAATATTTCTATAAAAATAGGCTTTCATTACTCTCTAAAGAGGTTGCTAGCATTCCCATATGTCTCTGGAATCAGTTTCAGGTGATTTTGGAAACTGTCATTTTTGGGCTAAAATCGACAAAAATGGCAAGGGGTACCCCTTGCCATTTTTTCAGGTCGAGAAAATAAGTCGCCCTCAAAATTGCAGCAGAGATAGAGCACACAAAGGAGACTTCAGCCGTGTAATTACAGATGTCTGGAATACATTTGGAGTATTATGATGTTTTTCCAAGTTTCATATTTTCCCAAAAGTATTTAAAATTTCCAATATTTCTCTAAAAATAGGCTTTCATTACTCTCTAAAGAGGTTGCTAGCATTCCCATGTCTCTGGAAGCAGTTTCAGGTGATTTTGGAAACTGTCATTTTTGGGCTAAAATCGACTAAAATTGCAAGGGGTACCCCTTACCATTTTTTTCAGGTCGAGAAAATAAGTCGCCCTCAAAATTGCAGCAGAGATAGAGCACACAAAGGAGACTTCAGCCGTGTAATTACAGATGTCTCAAATATATACTTGGAGTATTATGATTTTTTTTCTAATTTTCATATTTTCCCAAAATTGTTCAGTTTCCAATATTTCTCTAAAAATAGGCTTTCATTACTTTCTAAAGAGGTTGCTAGCATTCCCATATGTCTCTGGAAGCAGTTTCAGGTGATTTTGGAAACTGTCATTTTTGGGCTAAAATCGACAACAATGGCAAGGGGTACCCCTTGCCATTTTTTCAGGTCGAGAAAATAAGTCGCCCTCAAAATTGCAGCAGAGATAGAGCACACAAAGGAGACTTCAGCCGTTTAATTACAGATGTCTGGAATACATATTTGGAGTATTATGATGTTTTTCCAAGTTTCATATTTTCCCAAAAGTATTTAAAATTTCCAATATTTCTCCAAAAATAGGCTTTCATTACTTTCTAAAGAGGTTGCTAGCATTCCCATATGTCTCTGGAAGCAGTTTCAGGTGATTTTAGAAACTGTCATTTTTGGGCTAAAATCGACAAAAATGGCAGGGGGTACCCCTTGCCATTTTTTCAGGTCGAGAAAATATGTCGCCCTCAAAATTGCAGCAGAGATAGAGCACACAAAGGAGACTTCAGCCGTGTAATTACAGATGTCTGGAATACATATTTGGAGTATTATGATTTTTTTCAAATTTGCTTATTTTTTCCAAAATTATTTCAAATGTCCAATATTTCTCCAAAAATAGGCTTCCATTACTCTCTAAAGAGGTTGCTAGCATTCCCATATGTCTCTGGAAGCAGTTTCAGGTGATTTTAGAAACTGTCATTTTTGGGCTAAAATCGACAAAAATGGCAGGGGGTACCCCTTACCATTTTTTTCAGGTCGAGAAAATAAGTCGCCCTCAAAATTGCAGCAGAGATAGAGCACACAGAGGAGACTTCAGCCGTGTAATTACAGATGTCTCGAATAAATACTTGGAGTATTATGATTTTTTTCTAATTTTCATATTTTCCCAAAATTATTCAGTTTCCAATATTTCTCCAAAAATAGGCTTTCATTACTCTCTAAAGAGGTTGCTAGCATTCCCATATGTCTCTGGAAGCAGTTTCAGGTGATTTTGGAAACTGTCATTTTTGGGCTAAAATCGACAAAAATGGCAAGGGGTACCCCTTACCATTTTTTTCAGGTCGAGAAAATAGGTCGCCCTCAAAATTGCAGCACAGATGGAGCACACAAAGGAGACTTCAGCCGTGTAATTACAGATGTCTGGAATACATATTTGGAGTATTATGATTTTTTTCTAATTTTCTTATTTTTCCCAAAATTATTCAAAATTTCCAATATTTCTCAAAAAATAGGCTTTCATTACTCTCTAAAGAGGTTGCTAGCATTCCCATATGTCTCTGGAAGCAGTTTCAGGTGATTTTTGGAATCTGTCATTTTTGGGCTAAAATCTACAAAAATGGCAGGGGGTACCCCTTACCATTTTTTTCAGGTCGAGAAAATAAGTCGCCCTCAAAATTGCAGCAGAGATAGAGCACACAAAGGAGACTTCAGCCGCGTAATTACAGATGTCTGGAATAAATTATTGGAGTATTATGATTTTTTTTCTAATTTTCATATTTTCCCAAAATTATTTAGTTTGCAATATTTCTATAAAAATAGGCTTTCATTACTCTCTAAAGAGGTTGCTAGCATTCCCATATGTCTCTGGAATCAGTTTCAGGTGATTTTGGAAACTGTCATTTTTGGGCTAAAATCGACAAAAATGGCAAGGGGTACCCCTTGCCATTTTTTCAGGTCGAGAAAATATGTCGCCCTCAAAATTGCAGCAGAGATAGAGCACACAAAGGAGACTTCAGCCGTGTAATTACAGATGTCTGGAATACATTTGGAGTATTATGATGTTTTTCCAAGTTTCATATTTTCCCAAAAGTATTTAAAATTTCCAATATTTCTCTAAAAATAGGCTTTCATTACTCTCTAAAGAGGTTGCTAGCATTCCCATGTCTCTGGAAGCAGTTTCAGGTGATTTTGGAAACTGTCATTTTTGGGCTAAAATCGACTAAAATTGCAAGGGGTACCCCTTACCATTTTTTTCAGGTCGAGAAAATAAGTCGCCCTCAAAATTGCAGCAGAGATAGAGCACACAAAGGAGACTTCAGCCGTGTAATTACAGATGTCTCAAATATATACTTGGAGTATTATGATTTTTTTTCTAATTTTCATATTTTCCCAAAATTGTTCAGTTTGCAATATTTCTCTAAAAATAGGCTTTCATTACTTTCTAAAGAGGTTGCTAGCATTCCCATATGTCTCTGGAAGCAGTTTCAGGTGATTTTGGAAACTGTCATTTTTGGGCTAAAATCGACAACAATGGCAAGGGGTACCCCTTGCCATTTTTTCAGGTCGAGAAAATAAGTCGCCCTCAAAATTGCAGCAGAGATAGAGCACACAAAGGAGACTTCAGCCGTTTAATTACAGATGTCTGGAATACATATTTGGAGTATTATGATGTTTTTCCAAGTTTCATATTTTCCCAAAAGTATTTAAAATTTCCAATATTTCTCCAAAAATAGGCTTTCATTACTTTCTAAAGAGGTTGCTAGCATTCCCATATGTCTCTGGAAGCAGTTTCAGGTGATTTTAGAAACTGTCATTTTTGGGCTAAAATCGACAAAAATGGCAGGGGGTACCCCTTGCCATTTTTTCAGGTCGAGAAAATATGTCGCCCTCAAAATTGCAGCAGAGATAGAGCACACAAAGGAGACTTCAGCCGTGTAATTACAGATGTCTGGAATACATATTTGGAGTATTATGATTTTTTTCAAATTTGCTTATTTTTTCCAAAATTATTTCAAATGTCCAATATTTCTCCAAAAATAGGCTTCCATTACTCTCTAAAGAGGTTGCTAGCATTCCCATATGTCTCTGGAAGCAGTTTCAGGTGATTTTAGAAACTGTCATTTTTGGGCTAAAATCGACAAAAATGGCAGGGGGTACCCCTTACCATTTTTTTCAGGTCGAGAAAATAAGTCGCCCTCAAAATTGCAGCAGAGATAGAGCACACAGAGGAGACTTCAGCCGTGTAATTACAGATGTCTCGAATAAATACTTGGAGTATTATGATTTTTTTCTAATTTTCATATTTTCCCAAAATTATTCAGTTTCCAATATTTCTCCAAAAATAGGCTTTCATTACTCTCTAAAGAGGTTGCTAGCATTCCCATATGTCTCTGGAAGCAGTTTCAGGTGATTTTGGAAACTGTCATTTTTGGGCTAAAATCGACAAAAATGGCAAGGGGTACCCCTTACCATTTTTTTCAGGTCGAGAAAATAGGTCGCCCTCAAAATTGCAGCACAGATGGAGCACACAAAGGAGACTTCAGCCGTGTAATTACAGATGTCTGGAATACATATTTGGAGTATTATGATTTTTTTCTAATTTTCTTATTTTTCCCAAAATTATTCAAAATTTCCAATATTTCTCAAAAAATAGGCTTTCATTACTCTCTAAAGAGGTTGCTAGCATTCCCATATGTCTCTGGAAGCAGTTTCAGGTGATTTTTGGAATCTGTCATTTTTGGGCTAAAATCTACAAAAATGGCAGGGGGTATCAATTACCATTTTTTTCAGGTCGAGAAAATAAGTCGCCCTCAAAATTGCAGCAGAGATAGAGCACACAAAGGAGACTTCAGCCGCGTAATTACAGATGTCTGGAATAAATTATTGGAGTATTATGATTTTTTTTCTAATTTTCATATTTTCCCAAAATTATTTAGTTTGCAATATTTCTATAAAAATAGGCTTTCATTACTCTCTAAAGAGGTTGCTAGCATTCCCATATGTCTCTGGAATCAGTTTCAGGTGATTTTGGAAACTGTCATTTTTGGGCTAAAATCGACAAAAATGGCAAGGGGTACCCCTTGCCATTTTTTCAGGTCGAGAAAATAAGTCGCCCTCAAAATTGCAGCAGAGATAGAGCACACAAAGGAGACTTCAGCCGTGTAATTACAGATGTCTGGAATACATTTGGAGTATTATGATGTTTTTCCAAGTTTCATATTTTCCCAAAAGTATTTAAAATTTCCAATATTTCTCTAAAAATAGGCTTTCATTACTCTCTAAAGAGGTTGCTAGCATTCCCATGTCTCTGGAAGCAGTTTCAGGTGATTTTGGAAACTGTCATTTTTGGGCTAAAATCGACTAAAATTGCAAGGGGTACCCCTTACCATTTTTTTCAGGTCGAGAAAATAAGTCGCCCTCAAAATTGCAGCAGAGATAGAGCACACAAAGGAGACTTCAGCCGTGTAATTACAGATGTCTCAAATATATACTTGGAGTATTATGATTTTTTTCTAATTTTCTTATTTTTCCCAAAATTATTCAAAATTTCCAATATTTCTCCAAAAATAGGCTTTCATTACTTTCTAAAGAGGTTGCTAGCATTCCCATATGTCTCTGGAAGCAGTTTCAGGTGATTTTAGAAACTGTCATTTTTGGGCTAAAATCGACAAAAATGGCAGGGGGTACCCCTTGCCATTTTTTAAGGTCGAGAAAATATGTCGCCCTCAAAATTGCAGCAGAGATAGAGCACACAAAGGAGACTTCAGCCGTGTAATTACAGATGTCTGGAATACATATTTGGAGTATTATAATGTTTTTCCAAGTTTCATATTTTCCAAAAGTATTTAAAATTTCCAATATTTCTCTAAAAATAGGCTTTCATTACTCTCTAAAGAGGTTGCTAGCATTCCCATGTCTCTGGAAGCAGTTTCAGGTGATTTTGGAAACTGTCATTTTTGGGCTAAAATCGACAAAAATTGCAATGGGTACCCCTTGCCATTTTTTCAGGTCGAGAAAATAAGTCGCCCTCAAAATTGCAGCAGAGATAGAGCACACAAAGGAGACTTCAGCCGTGTAATTACAGATGTCTGGAATACATATTTGGAGTATTATGATTTTTTTCTAAGTTTCATATTTTCCCAAAAATTATTCAAAATTTCCAATATTTCTCCAAAAATAGGCTTTCATTACTCTCTAAAGAGGTTGCTAGCATTCCCATATGTCTCTGGAAGCAGTTTCAGGTGATTTTAGAAACTGTCATTTTTGGGCTAAAATCGACAAAAATGGCAGGGGGTACCCCTTACCATTTTTTTCAGGTCGAGAAATAAGTCGCCCTCAAAATTGCAGCAGAGATAGAGCACACAAAGGAGACTTCAGCCGTGTAATTACAGATGTCTCGAATAAATACTTGGAGTATTATGATTTTTTTTCTAATTTTCATATTTTCCCAAAATTGTTCAGTTTGCAATATTTCTCTAAAAATAGGCTTTCATTACTCTCTAAAGAGGTTGCTAGCATTCCCATATGTCTCTGGAAGCAGTTTCAGGTGATTTTGGAAACTGTCATTTTTGGGCTAAAATCGACAACAATGGCAAGGGGTACCCCTTGCCATTTTTTCAGGTCGAGAAAATAAGTCGCCCTCAAAATTGCAGCAGAGATAGAGCACACAAAGGAGACTTCAGCCGTGTAATTACAGATGTCTGGAATACATATTTGGAGTATTATGATGTTTTTCCAAGTTTCATATTTTCCCAAAAGTATTTAAAATTTCCAATATTTCTCCAAAAATAGGCTTTCATTACTTTCTAAAGAGGTTGCTAGCATTCCCATATGTCTCTGGAAGCAGTTTCAGGTGATTTTAGAAACTGTCATTTTTGGGCTAAAATCGACAAAAATGGCAGGGGGTACCCCTTGCCATTTTTTCAGGTCGAGAAAATATGTCGCCCTCAAAATTGCAGCAGAGATAGAGCACACAAAGGAGACTTCAGCCGTGTAATTACAGATGTCTGGAATACATATTTGGAGTATTATGATTTTTTTCAAATTTGCTTATTTTTTCCAAAATTATTTAAAATTTCCAATATTTCTCCAAAAATAGGCTTCCATTACTCTCTAAAGAGGTTGCTAGCATTCCCATATGTCTCTGGAAGCAGTTTCAGGTGATTTTAGAAACTGTCATTTTTGGGCTAAAATCGACAAAAATGGCAGGGGGTACCCCTTACCATTTTTTTCAGGTCGAGAAAATCAGTCGCCCTCAAATTTGCAGCAGAGATAAAGCACACAAAGGAGACTTCAGCCGTGTAAATACAGATGTCTCGAATAAATACTTGGAGTATTATGATTTTTTTCAAATTTTCATGTTTTCCCAAAAATTATTCAAAATTTCCAATATTTCTCTAAAAATAGGCTTTCATTACTCCCTAAAGAGGTTGCTAGCATTCCCATGTCTCTGGAAGCAGTTTCAGGTGATTTTGGAAACTGTCATTTTTGGGCTAAAATCGACTAAAATTGCAAGGGGTACCCCTTACCATTTTTTTCAGGTCGAGAAAATAAGTCGCCCTCAAAATTGCAGCAGAGATAGAGCACACAAAGGAGACTTCAGCCGTGTAATTACAGATTTCTGGAATACATTTGGAGTATTATGATGTTTTTCCAAGTTTCATATTTTCCCAAAAGTATTTAAAATTTCCAATATTTCTCTAAAAATAGGCTTCATTACTCTCTAAAGAGGTTGCTAGCATTCCCATGTCTCTGGAAGCAGTTTCAGGTGATTTTAGAAACTGTCATTTTTGGGCTAAAATCGACAAAAATGGCAGGGGGTACCCCTTACCATTTTTTTCAGGTCGAGAAAATAAGTCGCCCTCAAAATTGCAGCAGAGATAGAGCACACAGAGGAGACTTCAGCCGTGTAATTACAGATGTCTCGAATAAATACTTGGAGTATTATGATTTTTTTCTAATTTTCATATTTTCCCAAAATTATTCAGTTTCCAATATTTCTCTAAAAATAGGCTTTCATTACTCTCTAAAGAGGTTGCTAGCATTCCCATGTCTCTGGAAGCAGTTTCAGGTGATTTTGGAAACTGTCATTTTTGGGCTAAAATCGACTAAAATTGCAAGGGGTACCCCTTACCATTTTTTTCAGGTCGAGAAAATAAGTCGCCCTCAAAATTGCAGCAGAGATAGAGCACACAAAGGAGACTTCAGCCGTGTAATTACAGATGTCTGGAATACATATTTAGAGTATTATGATTTTTTTCAAATTTGCTTATTTTTTCCAAAATTATTTCAAATGTCCAATATTTCTCCAAAAATAGGCTTCCATTACTCTCTAAAGAGGTTGCTAGCATTCCCATATGTCTCTGGAAGCAGTTTCAGGTGATTTTAGAAACTGTCATTTTTGGGCTAAAATCGACAAAAATGGCAGGGGGTACCCCTTGCCATTTTTTCAGGTCGAGAAAATATGTCGCCCTCAAAATTGCAGCAGAGATAGAGCACACAAAGGAGACTTCAGCCGTGTAATTACAGATGTCTGGAATACATATTTGGAGTATTATGATTTTTTTCAAATTTGCTTATTTTTTCCAAAATTATTTCAAATGTCCAATATTTCTCCAAAAATAGGCTTTCGTTACTCTCTAAAGAGGTTGCTAGCATTCCCATGTCTCTGGAAGCAGTTTCAGGTGATTTTGGAAACTGTCATTTTTGGGCTAAAATCGACAAAAATTGCAAGGGGTACCCCTTACCATTTTTTTCAGGTCGAGAAAATAAGTCGCCCTCAAAATTGCAGCAGAGATAGAGCACACAAAGGAGACTTCAGCCGTGTAATTACAGATTTCTGGAATACATTTGGAGTATTATGATGTTTTTCCAAGTTTCATATTTTCCCAAAAGTATTTAAAATTTCCAATATTTCTCTAAAAATAGGCTTTCATTACTCTCTAAAGAGGTTGCTAGCATTCCCATGTCTCTGGAAGCAGTTTCAGGTGATTTTAGAAACTGTCATTTTTGGGCTAAAATCGACAAAAATGGCAGGGGGTACCCCTTACCATTTTTTTCAGGTCGAGAAAATAAGTCGCCCTCAAAATTGCAGCAGAGATAGAGCACACAAAGGAGACTTCAGCCGTGTAATTACAGATGTCTCGAATAAATACATGGAGTATTATGATTTTTTTCAAATTTGCTTATTTTTTCCAAAATTATTTAAAATTTCCAATATTTCTCCAAAAATAGGCTTCCATTACTCTCTAAAGAGGTTGCTAGCATTCCCATATGTCTCTGGAAGCAGTTTCAGGTGATTTTAGAAACTGTCATTTTTGGGCTAAAATCGACAAAAATGGCAGGGGGTACCCTTACCATTTTTTTCAGGTCGAGAAAATAAGTCGCCCTCAAAATTGCAGCAGAGATAGAGCACACAGAGGAGACTTCAGCCGTGTAATTACAGATGTCTCGAATAAATACTTGGAGTATTATGATTTTTTTCTAATTTTCATATTTTCCCAAAATTATTCAGTTTCCAATATTTCTCTAAAAATAGGCTTTCATTACTCTCTAAAGAGGTTGCTAGCATTCCCATGTCTCTGGAAGCAGTTTCAGGTGATTTTGGAAACTGTCATTTTTGGGCTAAAATCGACTAAAATTGCAAGGGGTACCCCTTGCCATTTTTTTCAGGTCGAGAAAATAAGTCGCCCTCAAAATTGCAGCAGAGATAGAGCACACAAAGGAGACTTCAGCCGTGTAATTACAGATGTCTGGAATACATATTTGGAGTATTATGATTTTTTTCAAATTTGCTTATTTTTTCCAAAATTATTTCAAATGTCCAATATTTCTCCAAAAATAGGCTTCCATTACTCTCTAAAGAGGTTGCTAGCATTCCCATATGTCTCTGGAAGCAGTTTCAGGTGATTTTAGAAACTGTCATTTTTGGGCTAAAATCGACAAAAATGGCAGGGGGTACCCCTTGCCATTTTTTCAGGTCGAGAAAATATGTCGCCCTCAAAATTGCAGCAGAGATAGAGCACACAAAGGAGACTTCAGCCGTGTAATTACAGATGTCTGGAATACATATTTGGAGTATTATGATTTTTTTCAAATTTGCTTATTTTTTCCAAAATTATTTCAAATGTCCAATATTTCTCCAAAAATAGGCTTTCGTTACTCTCTAAAGAGGTTGCTAGCATTCCCATGTCTCTGGAAGCAGTTTCAGGTGATTTTGGAAACTGTCATTTTTGGGCTAAAATCGACAAAAATTGCAAGGGGTACCCCTTGCCATTTTTTCAGGTCGAGAAAATAAGTCGCCCTCAAAATTGCAGCAGAATTAGAGCACACAAAGGAGACTTCAGCCGTGTAATTACAGATGTCTGGAATACATATTTGGAGTATTATGATTTTTTTCAAATTTGCTTATTTTTTCCAAAATTATTCAAAATTTCCAATATTTCTCCAAAAATAGGCTTTCATTACTTTCTAAAGAGGTTGCTAGCATTCCCATATGTCTCTGGAAGCAGTTTCAGGTGATTTTAGAAACTGTCATTTTTGGGCTAAAATCGACAAAAATGGCAGGGGGTACCCCTTGCCATTTTTTCAGGTCGAGAAAATATGTCGCCCTCAAAATTGCAGCAAAGATAGAGCACACAAAGGAGACTTCAGCCGTGTAATTACAGATGTCTGGAATACATATTTGGAGTATTATAATGTTTTTCCAAGTTTCATATTTTCCAAAAGTATTTAAAATTTCCAATATTTCTCTAAAAATAGGCTTTCATTACTCTCTAAAGAGGTTGCTAGCATTCCCATGTCTCTGGAAGCAGTTTCAGGTGATTTTGGAAACTGTCATTTTTGGGCTAAAATCGACAAAAATTGCAATGGGTACCCCTTGCCATTTTTTCAGGTCGAGAAAATAAGTCGCCCTCAAAATTGCAGCAGAGATAGAGCACACAAAGGAGACTTCAGCCGTGTAATTACAGATGTCTGGAATACATATTTGGAGTATTATGATTTTTTTCTAAGTTTCATATTTTCCCAAAAATTATTCAAAATTTCCAATATTTCTCCAAAAATAGGCTTTCATTACTCTCTAAAGAGGTTGCTAGCATTCCCATATGTCTCTGGAAGCAGTTTCAGGTGATTTTAGAAACTGTCATTTTTGGGCTAAAATCGACAAAAATGGCAGGGGTACCCCTTACCATTTTTTTCAGGTCGAGAAATAAGTCGCCCTCAAAATTGCAGCAGAGATAGAGCACACAAAGGAGACTTCAGCCGTGTAATTACAGATGTCTCGAATAAATACTTGGAGTATTATGATTTTTTTTCTAATTTTCATATTTTCCCAAAATTGTTCAGTTTGCAATATTTCTCTAAAAATAGGCTTTCATTACTCTCTAAAGAGGTTGCTAGCATTCCCATATGTCTCTGGAAGCAGTTTCAGGTGATTTTGGAAACTGTCATTTTTGGGCTAAAATCGACAACAATGGCAAGGGGTACCCCTTGCCATTTTTTCAGGTCGAGAAAATAAGTCGCCCTCAAAATTGCAGCAGAGATAGAGCACACAAAGGAGACTTCAGCCGTGTAATTACAGATGTCTGGAATACATATTTGGAGTATTATGATGTTTTTCCAAGTTTCATATTTTCCCAAAAGTATTTAAAATTTCCAATATTTCTCCAAAAATAGGCTTTCATTACTTTCTAAAGAGGTTGCTAGCATTCCCATATGTCTCTGGAAGCAGTTTCAGGTGATTTTAGAAACTGTCATTTTTGGGCTAAAATCGACAAAAATGGCAGGGGGTACCCCTTGCCATTTTTTCAGGTCGAGAAAATATGTCGCCCTCAAAATTGCAGCAGAGATAGAGCACACAAAGGAGACTTCAGCCGTGTAATTACAGATGTCTCAAATATATACTTAGAGTATTATGATTTTTTTCTAATTTTCTTATTTTTCCCAAAATTATTCAAAATTTCCAATATTTCTCCAAAAATAGGCTTTCATTACTCTCTAAAGAGGTTGCTAGCATTCCCATATGTCTCTGGAAGCAGTTTCAGGTGATTTTTGGAATCTGTCATTTTTGGGCTAAAATCTACAAAAATGGCAGGGGGTACCCCTTACCATTTTTTTCAGGTCGAGAAAATAAGTCGCCCTCAAAATTGCAGCAGAGATAGAGCACACAAAGGAGACTTCAGCCGTGTAATTACAGATGTCTGGAATAAATGATTGGAGTATTATGATTTTTTTTCTAATTTTCATATTTTCCCAAAATTATTTAGTTTGCAATATTTCTATAAAAATAGGCTTTCATTACTCTCTAAAGAGGTTGCTAGCATTCCCATATGTCTCTGGAATCAGTTTCAGGTGATTTTGGAAACTGTCATTTTTGGGCTAAAATCGACAACAATGGCAAGGGGTACCCCTTGCCATTTTTTCAGGTCGAGAAAATATGTCGCCCTCAAAATTGCAGCAGAGATAGAGCACACAAAGGAGACTTCAGCCGTGTAATTACAGATGTCTCGAATAAATACATGGAGTATTATGATTTTTTTTCTAATTTTCATATTTTCCCAAAATTATTTAGTTTGCAATATTTCTCTAAAAATAGGCTTTCATTACTCTCTAAAGAGGTTGCTAGCATTCCCATATGTCTCTGGAAGCAGTTTCAGGTGATTTTGGAAACTGTCATTTTTCAGGTCGAGAAAATAAGTCGCCCTCAAAATTGCAGCAGAGATAGAGCACACAAAGGAGACTTCAGCCGTGTAATTACAAATGTCTGGAATACATATTTGGAGTATTATGATTATTTCTAAGTTTCATATTTTCCCAAAAAATTATTCAAAATTTCCAATATTTCTCCAAAAATAGGCTTTCATTACTCTCTAAAGAGGTTGCTAGCATTCCCATATGTCTCTGGAAGCAGTTTCAGGTGATTTTAGAAACTGTCATTTTTGGGCTAAAATCGACAAAAATGGCAGGGGGTACCCCTTGCCATTTTTTCAGGTCGAGAAAATATGTCGCCCTCAAAATTGCAGCAGAGATAGAGCACACAAAGGAGACTTCAGCCGTGTAATTACAGATGTCTGGAATACATAATTGGAGTATTATGATTTTTTTCAAATTTGCTTATTTTTTCCAAAATTATTTAAAATTTCCAATATTTCTCCAAAAATAGGCTTCCATTACTCTCTAAAGAGGTTGCTAGCATTCCCATATGTCTCTGGAAGCAGTTTCAGGTGATTTTAGAAACTGTCATTTTTGGGCTAAAATCGACAAAAATGGCAGGGGGTACCCCTTACCATTTTTTTCAGGTCGAGAATATAAGTCGCCCTCAAAATTGCAGCAGAGATAAAGCACACAAAGGAGACTTCAGCCGTGTAAATACAGATGTCTCGAATAAATATTTGGAGTATTATGATTTTTTTCTAATTTTCATATTTTCCCAAAAATTATTCAAAATTTCCAATATTTCTCTAAAAATAGGCTTTCATTACTCTCTAAAGAGGTTGCTAGCATTCCCATGTCTCTGGAAGCAGTTTCAGGTGATTTTGGAAACTGTCATTTTTGGGCTAAAATCGACTAAAATTGCAAGGGGTACCCCTTACCATTTTTTTCAGGTCGAGAAAATAAGTCGCCCTCAAAATTGCAGCAGAGATAGAGCACACAAAGGAGACTTCAGCCGTGTAATTACAGATGTCTCGAATAAATACATGGAGTATTATGATTTTTTTTCTAATTTTCATATTTTCCCAAAATTATTTAGTTTGCAATATTTCTCTAAAAATAGGCTTTCATTACTCTCTAAAGAGGTTGCTAGCATTCCCATATGTCTCTGGAAGCAGTTTCAGGTGATTTTGGAAACTGTCATTTTTGGGCTAAAATCGACAAAAATGGCAAGGGGTACCCCTTGCGATTTTTTTCAGGTCGAGAAAATAAGTCGCCCTCAAAATTGCAGCAGAGATAGAGCACACAAAGGAGACTTCAGCCGTGTAATTACAGATGTCTGGAATACATATTTGGAGTATTATGATGTTTTTCCAAGTTTCATATTTTCCCAAAAGTATTTAAAATTTCCAATATTTCTCAAAAAATAGGCTTTCATTAATTTCTAAAGAGGTTGCTAGCATCTCATATGTCTCTGGAAGCAGTTTCAGGTGATTTTAGAAACTGTCATTTTTGGGCTAAAATCGACAAAAATGGCAGGGGGTACCCCTTGCCATTTTTTCAGGTCGAGAAAATATGTCGCCCTCAAAATTGCAGCAGAGATAGAGCACACAAAGGAGACTTCAGCCGTGTAATTACAAATGTCTGGAATACATATTTGGAGTATTATGATTTTTTCTAAGTTTCATATTTTCCCAAAAAATTATTCAAAATTTCCAATATTTCTCCAAAAATAGGCTTTCATTACTCTCTAAAGAGGTTGCTAGCATTCCCATATGTCTCTGGAAGCAGTTTCAGGTGATTTTAGAAACTGTCATTTTTGGGCTAAAATCGACAAAAATGGCAGGGGGTACCCCTTGCCATTTTTTCAGGTCGAGAAAATATGTCGCCCTCAAAATTGCAGCAGAGATAGAGCACACAAAGGAGACTTCAGCCGTGTAATTACAGATGTCTGGAATACATATTTGGAGTATTATGATTTTTTTCAAATTTGCTTATTTTTTCCAAAATTATTTAAAATTTCCAATATTTCTCCAAAAATAGGCTTCCATTACTCTCTAAAGAGGTTGCTAGCATTCCCATATGTCTCTGGAAGCAGTTTCAGGTGATTTTAGAAACTGTCATTTTTGGGCTAAAATCGACAAAAATGGCAGGGGGTACCCCTTACCATTTTTTTCAGGTCGAGAAAATAAGTCGCCCTCAAAATTGCAGCAGAGATAAAGCACACAAAGGAGACTTCAGCCGTGTAAATACAGATGTCTCGAATAAATATTTGGAGTATTATGATTTTTTTCTAATTTTCATATTTTCCCAAAAATTATTCAAAATTTCCAATATTTCTCTAAAAATAGGCTTTCATTACTCTCTAAAGAGGTTGCTAGCATTCCCATGTCTCTGGAAGCAGTTTCAGGTGATTTTGGAAACTGTCATTTTTGGGCTAAAATCGACAAAAATGGCAAGGGGTACCCCTTGCCATTTTTTCAGGTCGAGAAAATAAGTC
Organism: Hippasteria phrygiana; assembly: GCA_037893225.1. Lineage (NCBI taxonomy): Eukaryota > Metazoa > Echinodermata > Asteroidea > Valvatida > Goniasteridae > Hippasteria > Hippasteria phrygiana. The sequence continues at coordinate 1,205,754 of JAZGUH010000628.1, forward strand.
GCCCTCAAAATTGCAGCAGAATTAGAGCACACAAAGGAGACTTCAGCCGTGTAATTACAGATGTCTGGAATACATATTTGGAGTATTATGATTTTTTTCTAAGTTTCATATTTTCCCCAAAATTATTCAAAATTTCCAATATTTCTCCAAAAATAGGCTTTCATTACTCTCTAAAGAGGTTGCTAGCATTCCCATATGTCTCTGGAAGCAGTTTCAGGTGATTTTTGGAATCTGTCATTTTTGGGCTAAAATCGACAAAAATGGCAGGGGGTACCCCTTACCATTTTTTTCAGGTCGAGAAAATAAGTCGCCCTCAAAATTGCAGCAGAGATAAAGCACACAAAGGAGACTTCAGCCGTGTAAATACAGATGTCTCGAATAAATATTTGGAGTATTATGATTTTTTTCTAATTTTCACATTTTCCCCAAAATTATTCAAAATTTCCAATATTTCTCTAAAAATAGGCTTTCATTACTCTCTAAAGAGGTTGCTAGCATTCCCATGTCTCTGGAAGCAGTTTCAGGTGATTTTGGAAACTGTCATTTTTGGGCTAAAATCGACAAAAATGGCAAGGGGTACCCCTTGCCATTTTTTCAGGTCGAGAAAATAAGTCGCCCTCAAAATTGCAGCAGAATTAGAGCACACAAAGGAGACTTCAGCCGTGTAATTACAGATGTCTGGAATACATATTTGGAGTATTATGATTTTTTTCTAAGTTTCATATTTTCCCCAAAATTATTCAAAATTTCCAATATTTCTCCAAAAATAGGCTTTCATTACTCTCTAAAGAGGTTGCTAGCATTCCCATATGTCTCTGGAAGCAGTTTCAGGTGATTTTTGGAATCTGTCATTTTTGGGCTAAAATCTACAAAAATGGCAGGGGGTACCCCTTACCATTTTTTTCAGGTCGAGAAAATAAGTCGCCCTCAAAATTGCAGCAGAGATAGAGCACACAAAGGAGACTTCAGCCTTGTAATTACAGATGTCTGGAATAAATGATTGGAGTATTATGATTTTTTTTCTAATTTTCATATTTTCCCAAAATTATTTAGTTTGCAATATTTCTATAAAAATAGGCTTTCATTACTCTCTAAAGAGGTTGCTAGCATTCCCATATGTCTCTGGAATCAGTTTCAGGTGATTTTGGAAACTGTCATTTTTGGGCTAAAATCGACAACAATGGCAAGGGGTACCCCTTGCCATTTTTTCAGGTCGAGAAAATAAGTCGCCCTCAAAATTGCAGCAGAGATAGAGCACACAAAGGAGACTTCAGCCGTGTAATTACAGATTTCTGGAATACATTTGGAGTATTATGATGTTTTTCCAAGTTTCATATTTTCCCAAAAGTATTTAAAATTTCCAATATTTCTCTAAAAATAGGCTTTCATTACTCTCTAAAGAGGTTGCTAGCATTCCCATGTCTCTGGAAGCAGTTTCAGGTGATTTTGGAAACTGTCATTTTTGGGCTAAAATCGACTAAAATTGCAAGGGTACCCCTTACCATTTTTTTCAGGTCGAGAAAATAAGTCGCCCTCAAAATTGCAGCAGAGATAGAGCACACAAAGGAGACTTCAGCCGTGTAATTACAGATGTCTCGAATAAATACATGGAGTATTATGATTTTTTTTCTAATTTTCATATTTTCCCAAAATTATTTAGTTTGCAATATTTCTCTAAAAATAGGCTTTCATTACTCTCTAAAGAGGTTGCTAGCATTCCCATATGTCTCTGGAAGCAGTTTCAGGTGATTTTGGAAACTGTCATTTTTGGGCTAAAATCGACAAAAATGGCAAGGGGTACCCCTTGCCATTTTTTTCAGGTCGAGAAAATAAGTCGCCCTCAAAATTGCAGCAGAGATAGAGCACACAAAGGAGACTTCAGCCGTGTAATTACAGATGTCTGGAATACATATTTGGAGTATTATGATTTTTTTCTAATTTTCATATTTTCCCAAAATTATTTAGTTTGCAATATTTCTCTAAAAATAGGCTTTCATTACTCTCTAAAGAGGTTGCTAGCATTCCCATATGTCTCTGGAAGCAGATTCAGGTGATTTTGGAAACTGTCATTTTTGGGCTAAAATCGACAACAATGGCAAGGGGTACCCCTTACCATTTTTTCAGGTCGAGAAAATAAGTCGCCCTCAAAATTGCAGCAGAGATAGAGCACACAAAGGAGACTTCAGCCGTGTAATTACAGATGTCTCAAATATATACTTGGGAGTATTATGATTTTTTTCTAATTTTCTTATTTTTCCGAAAATTATTCAAAATTTCCAATATTTCTCCAAAAATAGGCTTCCATTACTCTCTAAAGAGGTTGCTAGCATTCCCATATGTCTCTGGAAGCAGTTTCGGGTGATTTTGGAAACTGTCATTTTTGGGCTAAAATCTACAAAAATGGCAGGGGGTGCCCCTTACCATTTTTTTCAGGTCGAGAAAATAAGTCGCCCTCAAAATTGCAGCAGAGATAGAGCACACAAAGGAGACTTCAGCCGTGTAATTACAGATGTCTCGAATAAATACTTGGAGTATTATGATTTTTTTCTAATTTTCATATTTTCCCAAAATTATTTAGTTTGCAATATTTCTCTAAAAATAGGCTTCCATTACTCTCTAAAGAGGTTGCTAGCATTCCCATATGTCTCTGGAAGCAGTTTCAGGTGATTTTGGAAACTGTCATTTTTGGGCTAAAATCGACAACAATGGCAAGGGGTACCCCTTACCATTTTTTCAGGTCGAGAAAATACGTCGCCCTCAAAATTGCAGCAGAGATAGAGCACACAAAGGAGACTTCAGCCGTGTAATTACAGATGTCTGGAATACATATTTGGAGTATTATGATTTTTTTCAAATTTGCTTATTTTTTCCAAAATTATTTAAAATTTCCAATATTTCTCCAAAAATAGGCTTCCATTACTCTCTAAAGAGGTTGCTAGCATTCCCATATGTCTCTGGAAGCAGTTTCAGGTGATTTTAGAAACTGTCATTTTTGGGCTAAAATCGACAAAAATGGCAGGGGGTACCCCTTACCATTTTTTTCAGGTCGAGAAAATAAGTCGCCCTCAAAATTGCAGCAGAGATAAAGCACACAAAGGAGACTTCAGCCGTGTAAATACAGATGTCTCGAATAAATATTTGGAGTATTATGATTTTTTTCTAATTTTCATATTTTCCCAAAAATTATTCAAAATTTCCAATATTTCTCTAAAAATAGGCTTTCATTACTCTCTAAAGAGGTTGCTAGCATTCCCATGTCTCTGGAAGCAGTTTCAGGTGATTTTGGAAACTGTCATTTTTGGGCTAAAATCGACAAAAATGGCAAGGGGTACCCCTTGCCATTTTTTCAGGTCGAGAAAATAAGTCGCCCTCAAAATTGCAGCAGAATTAGAGCACACAAAGGAGACTTCAGCCGTGTAATTACAGATGTCTGGAATACATATTTGGAGTATTATGATTTTTTTCTAAGTTTCATATTTTCCCCAAAATTATTCAAAATTTCCAATATTTCTCCAAAAATAGGCTTTCATTACTCTCTAAAGAGGTTGCTAGCATTCCCATATGTCTCTGGAAGCAGTTTCAGGTGATTTTTGGAATCTGTCATTTTTGGGCTAAAATCGACAAAAATGGCAGGGGGTACCCCTTACCATTTTTTTCAGGTCGAGAAAATAAGTCGCCCTCAAAATTGCAGCAGAGATAAAGCACACAAAGGAGACTTCAGCCGTGTAAATACAGATGTCTCGAATAAATATTTGGAGTATTATGATTTTTTTCTAATTTTCACATTTTCCCCAAAATTATTCAAAATTTCCAATATTTCTCTAAAAATAGGCTTTCATTACTCTCTAAAGAGGTTGCTAGCATTCCCATGTCTCTGGAAGCAGTTTCAGGTGATTTTGGAAACTGTCATTTTTGGGCTAAAATCGACAAAAATGGCAAGGGGTACCCCTTGCCATTTTTTCAGGTCGAGAAAATAAGTCGCCCTCAAAATTGCAGCAGAATTAGAGCACACAAAGGAGACTTCAGCCGTGTAATTACAGATGTCTGGAATACATATTTGGAGTATTATGATTTTTTTCTAAGTTTCATATTTTCCCCAAAATTATTCAAAATTTCCAATATTTCTCCAAAAATAGGCTTTCATTACTCTCTAAAGAGGTTGCTAGCATTCCCATATGTCTCTGGAAGCAGTTTCAGGTGATTTTTGGAATCTGTCATTTTTGGGCTAAAATCTACAAAAATGGCAGGGGGTACCCCTTACCATTTTTTTCAGGTCGAGAAAATAAGTCGCCCTCAAAATTGCAGCAGAGATAGAGCACACAAAGGAGACTTCAGCCTTGTAATTACAGATGTCTGGAATAAATGATTGGAGTATTATGATTTTTTTTCTAATTTTCATATTTTCCCAAAATTATTTAGTTTGCAATATTTCTATAAAAATAGGCTTTCATTACTCTCTAAAGAGGTTGCTAGCATTCCCATATGTCTCTGGAATCAGTTTCAGGTGATTTTGGAAACTGTCATTTTTGGGCTAAAATCGACAACAATGGCAAGGGGTACCCCTTGCCATTTTTTCAGGTCGAGAAAATAAGTCGCCCTCAAAATTGCAGCAGAGATAGAGCACACAAAGGAGACTTCAGCCGTGTAATTACAGATTTCTGGAATACATTTGGAGTATTATGATGTTTTTCCAAGTTTCATATTTTCCCAAAAGTATTTAAAATTTCCAATATTTCTCTAAAAATAGGCTTTCATTACTCTCTAAAGAGGTTGCTAGCATTCCCATGTCTCTGGAAGCAGTTTCAGGTGATTTTGGAAACTGTCATTTTTGGGCTAAAATCGACTAAAATTGCAAGGGTACCCCTTACCATTTTTTTCAGGTCGAGAAAATAAGTCGCCCTCAAAATTGCAGCAGAGATAGAGCACACAAAGGAGACTTCAGCCGTGTAATTACAGATGTCTCGAATAAATACATGGAGTATTATGATTTTTTTTCTAATTTTCATATTTTCCCAAAATTATTTAGTTTGCAATATTTCTCTAAAAATAGGCTTTCATTACTCTCTAAAGAGGTTGCTAGCATTCCCATATGTCTCTGGAAGCAGTTTCAGGTGATTTTGGAAACTGTCATTTTTGGGCTAAAATCGACAAAAATGGCAAGGGGTACCCCTTGCCATTTTTTTCAGGTCGAGAAAATAAGTCGCCCTCAAAATTGCAGCAGAGATAGAGCACACAAAGGAGACTTCAGCCGTGTAATTACAGATGTCTGGAATACATATTTGGAGTATTATGATTTTTTTCTAATTTTCATATTTTCCCAAAATTATTTAGTTTGCAATATTTCTCTAAAAATAGGCTTTCATTACTCTCTAAAGAGGTTGCTAGCATTCCCATATGTCTCTGGAAGCAGATTCAGGTGATTTTGGAAACTGTCATTTTTGGGCTAAAATCGACAACAATGGCAAGGGGTACCCCTTACCATTTTTTCAGGTCGAGAAAATAAGTCGCCCTCAAAATTGCAGCAGAGATAGAGCACACAAAGGAGACTTCAGCCGTGTAATTACAGATGTCTCAAATATATACTTGGGAGTATTATGATTTTTTTCTAATTTTCTTATTTTTCCGAAAATTATTCAAAATTTCCAATATTTCTCCAAAAATAGGCTTCCATTACTCTCTAAAGAGGTTGCTAGCATTCCCATATGTCTCTGGAAGCAGTTTCGGGTGATTTTGGAAACTGTCATTTTTGGGCTAAAATCTACAAAAATGGCAGGGGGTGCCCCTTACCATTTTTTTCAGGTCGAGAAAATAAGTCGCCCTCAAAATTGCAGCAGAGATAGAGCACACAAAGGAGACTTCAGCCGTGTAATTACAGATGTCTCGAATAAATACTTGGAGTATTATGATTTTTTTCTAATTTTCATATTTTCCCAAAATTATTTAGTTTGCAATATTTCTCTAAAAATAGGCTTCCATTACTCTCTAAAGAGGTTGCTAGCATTCCCATATGTCTCTGGAAGCAGTTTCAGGTGATTTTGGAAACTGTCATTTTTGGGCTAAAATCGACAACAATGGCAAGGGGTACCCCTTACCATTTTTTCAGGTCGAGAAAATACGTCGCCCTCAAAATTGCAGCAGAGATAGAGCACACAAAGGAGACTTCAGCCGTGTAATTACAGATGTCTGGAATACATATTTGGAGTATTATGATGTTTTTCCAAGTTTCATATTTTCCCAAAAGTATTTAAAATTTCCAATATTTCTCCAAAAATAGGCTTTCATTACTTTCTAAAGAGGTTGCTAGCATTCCCATATGTCTCTGGAAGCAGTTTCAGGTGATTTTGGAAACTGTCATTTTTTGGCTAAAATCGACAAAAATGGCAGGGGGTACCCCTTGCCATTTTTTCAGGTCGAGAAAATATGTCGCCCTCAAAATTGCAGCAGAGATAGAGCACACAAAGGAGACTTCAGCCGTGTAATTACAGATGTCTCAAATATATACTTGGGAGTATTATGATTTTTTTCTAATTTTCTTATTTTCCGAAAATTATTCAAAATTTCCAATATTTCTCCAAAAATAGGCTTCCATTACTCTCTAAAGAGGTTGCTAGCATTCCCATATGTCTCTGGAAGCAGTTTCAGGTGATTTTAGAAACTGTCATTTTTGGGCTAAAATCGACAAAAATGGCAGGGGGTACCCCTTACCATTTTTTTCAGGTCGAGAAAATAAGTCGCCCTCAAAATTGCAGCAGAGATAGAGCACACAAAGGAGACTTCAGCCGTGTAATTACAGATGTCTCTAATAAATACTTGGAGTATTATGATTTTTTTCTAATTTTCATATTTTCCCAAAATTATTTAGTTTGCAATATTTCTCTAAAAATAGGCTTTCATTACTCTCTAAAGAGGTTGCTAGCATTCCCATATGTCTCTGGAAGCAGATTCAGGTGATTTTGGAAACTGTCATTTTTGGGCTAAAATCGACAACAATGGCAAGGGGTACCCCTTACCATTTTTTCAGGTCGAGAAAATAAGTCGCCCTCAAAATTGCAGCAGAGATAGAGCACACAAAGGAGACTTCAGCCGTGTAATTACAGATGTCTCAAATATATACTTGGGAGTATTATGATTTTTTTCTAATTTTCTTATTTTTCCGAAAATTATTCAAAATTTCCAATATTTCTCCAAAAATAGGCTTCCATTACTCTCTAAAGAGGTTGCTAGCATTCCCATATGTCTCTGGAAGCAGTTTCGGGTGATTTTGGAAACTGTCATTTTTGGGCTAAAATCGACAAAAATGGCAAGGAGTACCCCTTACCATTTTTTCAGGTCGAGAAAATAGGTCGCCCTCAAAATTGCAGCAGAGATAGAGCATACAAAGGAGACTTCAGCCGTGTTATCACAGATGTCTGGAATACATATTTGGAGTATTATGATTTTTTTCTAAATTTCATTCTTTCCAAAATTATTTAAAATTTGCAATATTTCTCAAAAAATAGGCTTTCATTACTCTCTAAAGAGGTTGCTAGCATTCCCATATGTCTCTGGAAGCAGTTTCAGGTGATTTTTGGAAACTGTCATTTTTGGGCTAAAATCTACAAAAATGGCAGGGGGTGCCCCTTACCATTTTTTTCAGGTCGAGAAAATAAGTCGCCCTCAAAATTGCAGCAGAGATAGAGCACACAAAGGAGACTTCAGCCGTGTAATTACAGATGTCTCGAATAAATACTTGGAGTATTATGATTTTTTTTCTAATTTTCATATTTTCCCAAAATTATTGAGTTTGCAATATTTCTCTAAAAATAGGCTTTCATTACTCTCTAAAGAGGTTGCTAGCATTCCCATATGTCTCTGGAAGCAGTTTCAGGTGATTTTAGAAACTGTCATTTTTGGGCTAAAATCGACAAAAATGGCAAGGGGTACCCCTTGCCATTTTTTCAGGTCGAGAAAATAAGTCGCCCTCAAAATTGCAGCAGAGATAGAGCACACAAAGGAGACTTCAGCCGTGTAATTACAGATGTCTGGAATACATATTTGGAGTATTATGATTTTTTTCAAATTTTCTTATTTTTTCCAAAATTATTCAAAATTTCCAATATTTCTCCAAAAATAGGCTTCCATTACTCTCTAAAGAGGTTGCTAGCATTCCCATATGTCTCTGGAAGCAGTTTCAGGTGATTTTAGAAACTGTCATTTTTGGGCTAAAATCGACAAAAATGGCAGGGGGTACCCCTTACCATTTTTTTCAGGTCGAGAAAATAAGTCGCCCTCAAAATTGCAGCAGATATAGAGCACACAAAGGAGACTTCAGCCGTGTAATTACAGATGTCTCGAATAAATACTTGGAGTATTATGATTTTTTTCTAATTTTCATATTTTCCCAAAATTATTTAGTTTGCAATATTTCTCTAAAAATAGGCTTCCATTACTCTCTAAAGAGGTTGCTAGCATTCCCATATGTCTCTGGAAGCAGTTTCAGGTGATTTTGGAAACTGTCATTTTTGGGCTAAAATCGACAAAAATTTTCAGGTCGAGAAAATATGTCGCCCTCAAAATTGCAGCAGAGATAGAGCACACAAAGGAGACTTCAGCCGTGTAATTACAGATGTCTCAAATATATACTTGGGAGTATTATGATTTTTTTCTAATTTTCTTATTTTTCCGAAAATTATTCAAAATTTCCAATATTTCTCCAAAAATAGGCTTCCATTACTCTCTAAAGAGGTTGCTAGCATTCCCATATGTCTCTGGAAGCAGTTTCGGGTGATTTTGGAAACTGTCATTTTTGGGCTAAAATCGACAAAAATGGCAAGGAGTACCCCTTACCATTTTTTCAGGTCGAGAAAATAGGTCGCCCTCAAAATTGCAGCAGAGATAGAGCACACAAAGGAGACTTCAGCCGTGTTATCACAGATGTCTGGAATACATATTTGGAGTATTATGATTTTTTCTAAATTTCATTCTTTCCAAAATTATTTAAAATTTGCAATATTTCTCTAAAAATAGGCTTTCATTACTCTCTAAAGAGGTTGCTAGCATTCCTATATGTCTTTGGAAGCAGTTTCAGGTGATTTAGAAAACTGTCAATTTTGGGCCAAAATGTACAAAAATGGCAAGGGGTATTCCTAACCATTTCTTTCAGTTCGAAAAAATAAGTCGCCCTCAATATTGCAGCAGAGATAGAACATACAATGGAGACTTTAGCCGTGTAATAGCAGCTGCCTGGGATTAATATTTGGAGTATTATAATTTTTTCTAACTTTCAAATTTTCAAAAATTATTCAAAATTTGCAACATTTCTTCAAAAATAGGCTTTAATTACCCTTTCGAAAGGTTTCTAGCATTCCCATATGTCTCTGGAAGCAGTTTCAGACGATTTTGGAAACTGTCATTTTTATGCCAAAATCGACAAAAATGGCAACGGGTACCCCTAACCAATTTTTTCAGGTCGAGAAAATAAGTCGCCCTCAAAACTGCAACAGAGATAGAATATACAATGGAGACTTCAGCCGTGTACTGGGATTAATATTTGAGTATAATAATTTTACCTAAATTTGATATTTTTTCCAAAATTATTCACAATTTGCAATTTGTTTTAAAAAATACGCTTAAATTACTCTCTGAAAAGGTTTCTAACATTCCCATATATCTCCGAAAGCAATTACAGACGATTTGGGAAAGTGTCATTTTTTTGGCAAAATCGACAAAAATGGCAAGAGGTACAATTTTGTTTAGGTCGAAAAAAATAAGTCGTCCTCAAAATTGCAGCAGAGATAGAACATGCAATGGAGACTGCAGCCGTGTACTAACAGCTGCCTGGGATTAATATTTGGAGTATAATAATTTTTCCTAAATTTGATATTTTCCCAACATTATTCAAAATTTGCAATATTTCTCCGAAATGGGTTTTAATTACTCTCTTCAATGGTTTCTAGCATTCCTATATGTCCCTGGAAGCAGTTTCTGACAAAAATGGCAAGGGGTACTCCTGGGCATATTCGAAATAATTTTTGTTCCAAAATTATGAAAAAGTTGGGATTTGTCAGAAAGATGTACTTTTGTTACCCTCCAAAAGGCTTTCCAAAATGTATCTTGAACCGATTTCTGCTGATTTCGAAAAGTGTCACTTTGAGCCAAAAAATCGACAATCTGTCGTGAAGTTGGAGACTTTAGCCCTGCAATTTGAGATGTCCGGGATTAATATTTGGATAATTATGAATCAAAAAAATCATTTGGGGCCAAAATCGACACAAAATTAACCCTGCCCTTTTTGTCGATGAAGCAGACGAGTGGACGATGGAGACTTCATGCATAGATAGATGTTAGAATAGTTATGGGTTTTTAAATTACATAACCGTCAAAAATAATCGAACATTAAAAAAACATTGTTGTGGGATTCCTCTATTAGGAGCAAGTTCGGTTGGGCGACTAGAGTCGACTAGACTTAACCTTAGTCAATCTAGATGTCACTCGAACGCTGCGTGGTTCGACTAGCTAGTCCAACTGGATCAACCTAGCTCCGGACCATGGTTTCTCTAGTCACTCGCGAGTTACGTCACGGTTTCAAGATGGAGGATATAAAACTGGACAAGTTTGGCAAACGTTTACGATAAATTGTTGGTTTTGGCCAATGATATTAGAAATAATAGAAATATATAATAGGAAATAAAAATTACGTGCCAACATTTGCTTCGTTAACAACTTGCAGACGACACTCTTTGCAGTCTGTTGTTGCTTCACACTAACTAGATTTGAGGTAGTCGACCGACTGGACGCTCTTTGAGTGAAAACCAGACCACGCATGCGTGATTTAAATCGCAAATAGACAAAAAGGACTAGGTCAGCAGCACCAAAACTTGCTCCATTCTTTCGTTTTTGCCAGTGGCGTACATATGGCGTACATACCCGTATCCATAGACAACGACAAATACTATGTAGTTTTGTAGACCTTACGCTAAGATGATTGTGCAAGAGCCATGGGAAATTTCCTCTTCTGGTATCATGTCTGGTTGCAGACGTTGATGAGCATAGATCTCCAGAGTTCTCTGTTGTGAGCTGTTTGAATGAACTGGTTGTTTCTGAGATGTGTGTTATTGACCGTTGAAATAATTATATGTTGTGCGTTGACGCCCTCGGCTTCTCTTCCCTCAATTTTTCTCCACATTATCATAGGCCTTTTCATTCGAAATTTCATTGGGGATTTAGACAACCCAATTTTTGTATGCGAATTCCGTGCAAAGAAGGAAGGAAATCATTCGACATAAAATACAGTATAGGAGGGTGCATTTCTTCCGTTGGTAAACATGCGTGAAGTAGCTGGCGTCAAAACCTCACCTGACTGAAAACATAACTGATACTGGAATATGATGAGGCACCCAATTTTGTTTTGTGATTTGGGCGTTTGTAATTCCCATGAAAACATGAAATCGCTCACTGACGCTGAAAATTCCTGCGAGTATATATGGCATTTCGCGTTGACAAGACTTCGTTTTCACATCGCTAGTCTGGTGCCGGCACTTGCCGACGTCTATTTTGCATAGGAAATGCGTCCTCCCGGTCCCACAAGCGTTCGGGTATAATCTCCCCACCCCCAGGCGCGGATCCAGAGGGGGGGGGGGGGGGGGTCGAACCCCCCTTCCCCTTGCTCGTTGCCATTTTGTATTTTGCTTGTAAGGGCCCGTAGCCTAGGTACCGTAGCAAACCAGAAAAGAAAAGCAAAACCCCGTAAAGGTCTTATTTTGCGTGTACGGGGAAGAACAAAGCAAAGAGGATAAATGGCGCCACCAACATTGAGAAACGGTTTGGGCAAATGTACGGAAAAAAAATCAGAACCCGCCCCCCCCCCCCCCCCCCCCCGCAAACAATCCTGGATCCACCCCCCCCCCCCCCCCCCCCCCCCAAGTGTGTAAACGCCTGCAATCGAGGACTACCTATTGTCCTCCTATTGTTCATACTCAACCTTTTAACAAGGGCCCTCATTGGTTTTGTACACGATTTTCAAACGGGGACCTTTCTCAATCGGGGACCCTATTGTCCTCTATTGTTAAAGGTCCCCTATTGAATGCAAAAACAAACTCACAGACACACGCATAATTATGGGGAAGACCTTTGTTCCCCTTCTTTTTTTTTTCTTTGTTCCTATTGAAATCTTAAACTCCATAGCGTTTTCCCTCTGGGGAAGATAGATTTCTAAAGACTTCGTTCTGGGGTTTATTGTTCTATTGTGTTTTCTACCCCACAGGACTACCTGTATACGAACACCCACTTTGACCAGGGGATATTCCATAGGATCATCGCCCAGAAATTTCACTGCCGTAAGCCTATTCCCTAACGAAAACGCTAAAACTCACATTTATAAATGCAATCATATTTCATGTTCATAGCCAATGTATACATGTGAACCTGTTGTATATCTGTTTTGAGGAGCGCCCCCACTCTACTATAACCCTCCCCCAGGTTTTCGAAATCTTTTTTTTCTGGCAGAATTTTGTTTCTTTTTTTCTTTTTTTTGGTGGGGGGGGGGGGGACATTTTTTGTGATGAATTCCGAAAACGAAAATCTTGATCATCCTGCCCCTCAACTTTTGGGCGCGGATTTACGTTTGAAGCTGGTAAACCGTTCTTGCCAGCTGCAGTTTCGTTTTTCCTGCTTCGTCTTTAATTAAATGAAATACCGGGAAACGTTCGTTTCCTGGCGACGGCAATGAGTATTCTCTCAGTCATTAGGTAATCGAACTAAATGAGACAAGCACTTTGCAATTCCTACCTCTTGATCAGCTGTAATTCCATAGTCCTTATGTGGTCCAACCAAGGCGCCTTCGCTTCGTTAACTTACCATTGATCCTTTGAGCACCCCAAGCGGGTAGCCCGCCCTCAGGTGTCAGATCGGATTACAGGCCCATCATTGACAAGTAAGTTGATAGTCCGGGGGTACGGTACAAGTAAACCAAAGAAGGGGTGTTCACCCGGTGGACGCTTGAATTCACTTGTATCTCTGTTTGGGCCGGGAATTCTCCATGGACAGGTCTAATTAATGTGGAAAAATTGCTTTATGATTTGAAAACGAATTAATGGAGGATCTCGAGAGATCGGGAGCGAAGAGGCAATCACATTAGCTCATCACCGCAAAAAAAAAAAATAGTTTTTTAGTCTTAACCAATTTAATCCCCAACAGGTTTTTCTGCACTTTTCGGTACAGGAGAACCATTTCCACTTTTTGCGCATGAGAAATTATCGAAAACAATTATGACCTGTAAATCTACAGCCATGGTTAAAGTTAAGAGCAATTTTGGGATCAACCAAGAGAATTAGTAATAATTGTAAATTCAAAATGTACAGCAGTTATTAAAAAAGGTTTCCTGAACTTTCTCTAGAAGTGCTTTCAAATGATATGAATAAGATAAAACTAAGGGCGATTTGTGTGCCCTTTTAGCGATTTTTTTTGGGGGGTGGGGGGGGGGGGGGGTTGGGGGTTACAGCCAATATTTTTCAGAAAAGTTACCTTTTTCAATTGTCCGTCCAGGATGTACTTTGCTAGGGGGTGTCGGGGTGGGCGGCAGTGTTTCTGACGTAAGTGGCACTATTTCGTGCGACATATTTCATAGAAGTATTACCGGTATACAATTCTGCATGACAGGTCCCGCACAAGATTCTTAATTTGCAGAGTATGCATTGATTTTGATCTTTTTTGCCATACTCCTGTTACCGCCGTATCCTCAGTGCTTTCCGAGATCCCGTGGGGGAAAATTCACAGGGTTGACCAGGTGGGACTCGCACCCACGACCTCGAGCTCCTACTTGCGTCTTAACCACTCGACCGGCGGGCTTACTTGGGTCGGCTTTCTGACTCGCAGCTAATATAGCAGCGGATACCGCGCAATCAATGTAAATATTGAAGCTGAGGTTAATGTGATTTTCGTCAGATTTCTGCTTGGGGTTCACCTAAAAACGGATTGGTTGAAAACAACCAATATATTGGTAGGATTGGTTGATATGTGTCCAACCAATCCAATTGGTTGGACACCTATCAACCAATAATTGGTTGTTTTAACCAATATATTAGTTATTTCAACCAATCCGTTTTTAGAGTGTACATGTCCACCCCGGCCAGTGAAACAACTACCTTTGGACTACCAGAAATTCAATCAGTAGATTGAGGTGGGTGGGGTAAAACTGGGGTGGTCCCCTCCCATTTTTGGGGTGGTCCTCTCCCATTTTGGGGGTTGGCCCCTCCCATTTTTGGCGTTGAAAATTAGCTACAATAAAACAATATATTCAGGAGAGAATCCAGGAATTTTTGCAGGTGGGGGGGGGGGGGGGGTTGTCAGCCGTAAAAGGGGAAAAGGTCGTCCAATGGGCTCCTCTGACACCGCTACGCGTACAAGCAAAGAACAGGCGGTGTCAACCCTACCAGAAAAGATTTTTTTTCGTTCTAAATATTTTCTTCCGACATACTTTACGTTTACCTAAAACCGTCTTATTCTATTTTTGGCGTCTGCAATCCTCCAAAAAGGCTTTCATTGTTTTGGTTGCTTTGACGCCTCTGTGCACAGAAGATCCGACCGAATTATTGCCGGGCCGCAAATAATTCGCGCAGTAATTATTCGTTAAGTAAACGTGGACGAGTTTTCGTTTGATGTGTTATTCAAAAGTGATTTTTTTGTATTGCTTGAAAAACAGCAATTTAGTTGTGTTTTTTTTTTTGGGGGGGGGGTTTGAAACTCGAAACGAACACGAAAGTTTATCTTTAACTTGCCCTGTACTTACAACACCATAGTCACTGAGATGAAACGCATCACTTCAATTTGCATAAATCACATGATCTCTGTAGGTACACAATTTTATTGACATTTCATTCCTAAAGCTGCAAAATTATGCGCGAACACAAAACTCTATTATCTTTTATTAAATAAATAGCTTGATATTGTTAAGAACAGCCCGAACGTCACTGTCAAAAATAAGGTTTTATTATTTTTGACACATACAAACATTTTCAAATTTACCTAAACACCTGACAGAGCAAAAAGGCAATTTGTGGAATTTTAAAATAAATTTCCATCGATGTTGACGTAATTTGTATTCAAAATTTAGTTGCAGTCGGCCCCCATCAATTTTGAGTGTGTATTTTTTAAATTTGTCCAAATGTCTTCGACCCAATACATGTAATATACTTGAGTCGATCTAACAAACTATTTGTTCGGGCTCATTATAAACAGCAAGATGATAGCGAGTTCTTATAAAAATCCCAAAGCAGATATAATCTGCGAGTACAGCAACAGCCGGTCAGCACAATGGCGTTGTTGTCCATCTGGGTCATTTACAATAATTCAAAATCAAACTGAAATATCAAAGTTTGTCCAGTAAAACAGTGAAGTTATCAAACAATCTGTGAAGTTATTCTGCCTGGCATAGAACTATGTTTAAACTACCTGGATTCTATAAAATAAGGGGACATGAGTACAGTAATAATCAATAGTATTGGAGTAGGGACTCGTTTACGCATTTCATCCCACTCAGGCCATTGAACTAACCTCAGCTGTCTTCAGCGAGAGGATTTTTCGATTCAGTGATTTATGGAGAGACTCTTTTTGCCTTCATACAGAAATGTTAAAGGGGGCATATGAGGTTGAATCTACTGTAGTTGTTCATCATGTACCACTAAGTGACACATTCATTTGGAGTGTTGATGAATATCTATGACTGTTAAGTGATCACAACAAAACACGATTTAAAAATAAACTAGCCGTGTTATTTTTGTATCATCTTCAGAAGTGATGATTGTAAAAAGATGACGTTTCTATTACGAAATAGAATTGTAGTCACAAATAGAAAAGACTTTTAGGCAGTTTTAGCCAGTTTTAGCCAGGCTCAAACGTCCGTGCGGCTCTCTTGAATCATTACAATACAGGTTGCGGTGTAAAGTTTGCATACACCGCAGTCCTGCAGGGCCGGATTATCCAATACAGCAGGCACTGTGCCAAGAGCCTACGAAACAAAAATAGGGGCCTACCAAAAATTGGAGGGCCTACGAAAATACCTCTGCAGTATGCCATATACACCCAGACCCACGAACGCGCACCCACGTCCACTGACACAAAAAAAAAGACCAACAGCAGCTTCCAAAAGGGTGCGAGGCCCCGTTGCTTTCCAGAGTTATGGAATTGGTATTGACGTGCCGGAAGCGGAGGGCCTACGGAACACTGGTGCCTGGGGCCTACGAAAAACTTAATCCGGCCCTGTAGTCCTGCAACCAAAATTAAACAAAGCGTCCAGTGATGTCCAGCACCCCCTACCCTTTTGATTTTTTCCAAAGCCGGTGATTTCTTCCTTTGCTGTTTTCTGGTGAGTGCTTTACCCCACTCTACAAAAAAATCCTGGCGACGCCCATAATGGTAGGGTTGGCAATTCAAAATGTCGCCAACCCCACCACCTCTGTTGTAGCCCTTTAACTAGAGTGGCTTTTAGCCTTTTCTTGGGCGATTTCAATAAAAACATTCATCTGAAAATGGTCGCGTCATTCAAATGGGACGTTCAGCTAGAGGTTCTCGTCAATTCTCATTGAATTTTTGAGGACAAGGTGCATTGCATGCCCTACATGGATACACAAGGTGGAGACTTTCTGTCTATACGACTGTTTAATCGTTTCTCCCCTAGGAGTGGGGGGGGGGGGGGGGGGGTGATATTCCCGTATTGAACCCTGGTAGCGTGTGTCACAGGTAGGCCCTACTGATGAGACAAATCGATCAAGAATTCTTGTTTCGGAATGCCGCGCGATCCGGCAAGCCGGACGCGGTTGAGTCTCAGTGGAACCAATTGGAATTAATTATTCAGGCTTGAAATACAAATGACCACGAATTAATAACACTAATGGCCATCCGCATTTTTAGGCGGCTTTCCACGCCAGTGAGTTTGCTGGCTTTTCGACGAGAATTCACGGAAATTGTATCCCCCGCTAAAGAAACAAAGCCTCGCGCGCGTCGCAACAGGCAAGCGGTAGGATGACTTCGGAGTCAAGTTAACCCTCAATAATTACTCATTTCCTGTCTACAATTTAATGTCAAAACTAAGCAGCGGTTAAGATTCTGACATTCTGTGTATAGTACATAATTCATAAAGGCACTTATTTCATTAATATCGGCAAATCTCCACAAAAAAATAATTATGCACAAGTCTGCAGTTTGCGTAGATTCATACACACTATACAACACAATTTTTTTTTTACATTTTAAAACATTCAACTTAACGCAAAGCTTCAGCAGAAAAACGATCAAATTAACGCATAAAATACAGTTTTAAGTGCAATTCACGTGTTCTTTTTTCTAGAAATTTTAAGTAGGCCTCCAAGAAAAACAAAAATGTCTTGGTCAGCAATTTCCTGAAAACAATCTCTAAGAAGGAACAGAAAATTGATTGATAAACCGATTCTTCGTTGACTTAAATTCTACCTACAAGTTGTGGGAATCGATAATTTCATTGTGCTGAATCCAGCACCTTGTTGACCTTGCAGCGAGTTGGGTCGTGTAGTTCATGAAGGCATGGAGCATGCTTTACTGCAATACATCAGTTAAGAGGGACTGCTCAACCTTCTTCACCATCTGCATGTGCAAAGGAGAAAAAGGAACTGGAAAATTATGCGGACGAGGAAAAAGTCAAACAGGAAGGACGTATAGAAAGGAAATGGAGGAAAAGGGCATGTGACAAAAAGAAGAAAACAGTGAAGCAGAAGGAAATAGAAAGGAAATGTATGAGGTAAAAAGAGAAATGTGACAAAAAGAAGAGGAAGGGGATAGAAATGGCATTGATAGCAAAACGGGAAATATGACAAAAGGAGACAAGGGAGGAAATAAAAAGGAAACGGATAAGGAAACAGGAGGTAGAGAAGGAAAAAAAATGTGACAAAAAGAGGAAAATGGCAAACTTTAAGAGGAAGGAAAGAGAAGGAAATGGATAAGGACGAAAGAAATGCGATGAAATTGAGAAAGATAAAAGAGGTAGGAAAAGAAATGAAATCGATAAGGAAAAAGAAATGTGACCAAACGAGGAAAAAGTAAAGGCGCTGTACACCATTAAGAAAAACTGTAAACCTTCAATAGAAATTCAAGTAGGGCATACATATACAATTTAGAACGAATGCAATCTCATTAAGATAATCAAGACAAACATCCGCATAACCACATGTCATGGACTGATTTAGATTTGTGGTAAATACCACTTTTTCCACGAGACTTCCACCAGCTTACTCTCAATAAATTTATCAATTAGCACCGTTGCCATATATTGACCAATCACAGTGACGATCATGGGCCAACAAAAGTTTGACATCCGCGCACCCCGGATGTGATTGGTCAATGCGTCTATGGGCGGGGCTTCATAGATCGGGCTATTGTCATTTATGTTTCCAATTGAAGTGGGAAGTAAACTGAACTGAATTCTTTCATAGAAACAGCTACAAATTCGACGTATACTTTTTGACAGCAAATAATGGGTCATTATACACGTTAAAGATGATGTTGACTACTGAGAGAAGTCTGCGTCATTTTGTAGTTTTATGTAGATTGCGTATTGTAAAATAAAACAGCCGATAATTTCTGCCATGAAAGAACCAAAAAGTGACTGTTATTTTTATCAAGTCCCCTCCAACCCGCTGGTCTACCATTTATCTTAAAGTCGTCGCTGCGGGCAGCAAACAAATATGACGTCATAGGACGTGCTCTCCTTAAATTTGGGTAAGCACTTATCCAGAACCACCAAAATGACATCGTCGCGCGCATCGCGCCTTGTGCCTATTCAATAAGGCCTCGTGCATTTTCAGTAATACATGACGATGTCATTTTGGTGGTTCTGGATAAGTGCTTACCTTAAATTTGTGCCTTGTGCTGGACACAAAACCGGGGAGTTCGTCTTATGATGTCGATTTGTTTGCTGCACGCAGCGACGACTTTTTAGACAAATGGCCACTGCAGGCTATGCTGCGCTAGAGCGGAATTGCTAGAAATATTTCTCAAAAGTTACATTTTTATTATTTCATGGCAGAAATAATTGGTTGTTTTATTTTACAATACGCAATCTACATAATACTACAAAATGACGCAGACTCCCTTCAGCAACCAACATCATCTTTAACATATCCACACGTAAAGTAATAATGTAGGCCTAAACATTTTTTCCAGTCTTTAGATTTGCAGTAAACATGCAATATTCACTCCTCTGATGCATGCACCGAGGACAGGGTAATTAAATTTGTAGTTATTAAATACATTTTTTTTCTGATAGGGTATATAGGCCTATAAATAATACATAGATATTTTGAAATACGTTACACCATTTGATTATAAACAAATTTATAACAAAATGTGCAAGGTCAGAGAAAAATATTAAATTTGGTGGAAAATCTTTTTTCATTTGTGTAAAGTAACATCCCTTATTCATGAAGCGCCAAGGGTAACAACGACGAGCTCATAAATTACGTTGATGTGGCACGCAGGGGCTACCGTATTGGGTGAGGATCGGGTCAAGACGCCGTCAGCTGCTCAGTTTGTAATCAATTTCCTAAAAAATGGTGAAATGTCTCGAGGCAGCTGCAAGTTGTTGGTTTTTTTCTTTTTGGAACATTGCTATCGAAGGATGGGCGTTGATGATGTACGGTATAGGAGAGGAGCTGGGCGTATGAATGTCACTGCTCGCCAGGACACTCTCATGGGGGAAGGACTACAACTCCCTCCCGCATCCAAATGAGCCCCTCCCCCTTCGACCGAAAACAATGTCAGGAATACGTTTGTTTTCAACAGTCGTTTTTTCATCTGTGATTTTCTACTGGAAACTTTTATCCTGGTTTCGCACGCATGTCTTATTGTGTGCCGCATTTGTGTTTCTTTGTTTTTCAGAGGGCGGATTACCTTAAGAATTGTTTTGAATATTCCAAAACAAAAAGATGCACACAAATGTTTCAAGATTTGTTTCTACTATTTTTTTAAATTCGGGTAACGAAAATGTGTTACTTCTTCAACCTCCCCCAAGATTTTGGTCCAGCAGCAAGCCTGACATTTTCAAATAGAGCGCTGTCGACAGCAAAATAACATATAGGCCTAATTTGTTTAAATTACTCTTGTTGTATATAGCAAAGGGTGCTTTTTTTTCTTCTAATGGATGTATACAGTCTGGTTCTGTGTTTTACGAAAAGACGAATTGATATTGTACATAAGAGGATGGGTTGCATGCCCACAGTACATAAACAGTTTCTCTATGCGTAATTGTCAGAAGTCAGTCTGAAATGATAAATAAATGGGCCATTAATGGTCTTATTAAAGGCAGCGATATCACACCTTCTTACGAAAAGAAAAATATGTATATTTTAGAAGTACACATCAATGTTGGCTATTATTGCATACCCATCCATGTGAATGTTGTACTGCTTTTTTGCAACACCCCCCCCCCCCCCCCCCCCAAAATGCATTTTTAAAAAGGGTTCTCACTCAATTGTGTTTTACATTTGTACCTTTTAGCATGCATTTCGTGTTTGTTTGCACCTCATAGTGCAATCTTTGGGTCAATAGGATGCAGATGCCGAGCGTTGATAAGCAAATAGTTTGTCGCGCTGGGGCGATCTTTCAACAGCTGACGCTGGGGGAGTATTGAGCGTGTGTAAACTGCCGCTGGAAGGTTGATCAAGCAGGCTGGATACGGAGGGGGCATCGCGAGATGAGATTCCCCAAAATCGATGAGTGGATTTAGGTAACAGGCACAGATACCTCCATCAGAGAAGGCATGTACTTTTTATTCTATAATCTGACCAATGCATTACTTTTTTTGTATATTAAAAAATACTAGATTTTTGGAAGTATTTGATATGATGACTCAAATGCTTGCTTTGTATTAAAACACATTCAGGACGTCTTAATATAATCTACAATACAATCGTCATGATGAAGTACAGGCCTATGTTAATTTTTATATTAGTTTGTTTACTGTTTAACAAGCATTATTAATTGGTCGTCTATTCTTTTGTACGGCAATATACGGAAACAACAACAGTGCAGTGGCAACCATTGAGGGATCGTGGGCATGGACGGAAATGAAGGTTACAGTGAATATTGCCTACCCGGACATCATCATCGAGCTTCCGTCTCCAACTGGGACTTTATGGAGGCGATTTTTATCTGGAGACATAGTAGACAATCTGATCAGTGCACTCCGATCATCTGTGATGCATTCTGGGTTTCTCGACGGGATACCCTGCATACACACAATCTGCATCATGTTGGTTTAATATTTATATATTTTGTTAAACTATTAGTTCTTGAGAAGCCAAAATGCTTCAATTTTGTCTTTCTTTATCATATTTTTAAAAAGTGAACAAAGAAAACTGACAGGAGCTGGACTTAAACCTGCGACCTCCGGAATACCGTACCGGTGTTCTACCAACTGAGCTATCTTGCCCTATGTTAGCGGTCTCCCAAATTGTCAGTGTCTTAATTTATTGGGGGAGGGGGGTACTAGTTAGAAGTCATAAACTCCATACTACTGAATAGCCCGAGATCACGCCCAAATTTTACGATGCAACCAAATGTGATGTGGTCTGGGAAAACCCTTCACATGTCGCCGAACCTGCATTGAAGATAATGGCACAATAATCCCCTAGATTTATTTTTTGACAATTTGAGTTTCTGCTCCCAATTAAATTATTAATATCTAAATTATCATTCCTGAAAATACTAACAACAAATTCCATCATTTTAAATGTATACAATTTGCAATCTTTCAGTCACCTTTTGTGCAGACTCAATGAGTTACGCAGAAGTTTAAAGCTTGATTTCTCAAAATGAAGTCAGTTGGGTTTCTTAAATTCAAGTATTCAGACTTCCAAGAATCAACACAGTGCCTTCATTAATGTTATGCATAGGGCCTATAACACAGGAATGATAAATTCCAACAGGTCAAGAGTTTTCCCAGACCACATCACAAATCAATATGGGGATCACTCAATGGCGATGTACCTATACCTTCTTATAGCCAACAATATTCTCAAACAAACAACGAAGGAAAATGACTTGGTAATTTTGACAAATTTTCGTGTAAAAAAAAACCTGGCACGAGCAGGATTTGAACCTACGACCCCTGGATTACCGTACCGGCGGTATATACCAACGTCTTTATTTCAACAATTCCTTAATTGTCTTGTCTTGTTGATACTGCACTAACCGCCTCCAATGTGGCTATACACGTGCAGACCTTTGGATTAGTTCCTAAATCTTATATCCATTATTAACTGCTTTTCGTAATTTGCTTGTTTTTGGACAGGAATAAAGGTTATATTGATATGTAAACCAATTTGAATTGAATGTTCTTGATTTTGTTTCGCCATCTTAACTTTAAATCTTAACAAAACATTTGTTTTTCAACTTCCCTGCAATGTTTGTGTGAGTTTGTGTGCGTGTTTCTTAGTGAAGAATTCTATTCAATTTTCCAAGTTTGAAATCGCCTTCTATACGTTAATCGAGATATCAAACATTAATTCGCTCATTACTATCGCTTGCACTTTTGTCTGCCGGCGAAGGTCAGCTAAAGAATAATTTATCCGGTTTCATTATTGAAGACAGAAACCATGCCCAACATTGCCATAAACAACGATTACGTGCTTTTAGCATGAATGATTGGCGCTACTAAATGCTGCATGCAGCACCACAAATAGCAATGCGCAACCTTCGAGAACGGTTATAGCTGTTGTTCCGTCAATGAAGGCCCCCCCCCCAAAAAAAAAAAAAAAAAAAAAAAAACATACAAATTAATACCAAAAAAATGTATAAAAAATGTATTAAAAAAAAAGAATAATTCAGTTACTATATACTCCGCGTAGCGCGTACTACTTCGTCTTCCGTTTTATTAGGCGAAGTAAAAAAAAACATGTTTAGCGTCCCCGCACGCTTCCTTTTTGGGGGCCGCTTGGATTTTTGAAATTGGGGTGGAAAAAAGCCCAAAAATTTCAACCGATCTATTGGAAAATAGAACACTTGCGAGTCAGAACTTACTAACACTATTAAGACCACTGTAAACATGTTTAATTCTCTTGTCCGACATGTCTCTTTCATTTTTGTGCCTTTGGACAGCTGAAAATCTATGTTGTCGGAAATTCTAAAAATGAATGGCGGCCATCTTGAAAAAAATAAAAATAGAAAACCATTTTTTTTAACCCGGACGCTAAACATGTTTTTTTACTTGGCCTTATGTCCTACGCGCGAAGATTGCCCTCATAATGCATTAACACTGTCAGTTCGTATTCTAAATTTGAATTGTATTATGTCTGTTACTTATTTGGGGACGAATTGTAGGGTGTAATATCTCATTGGAAGCTTGTAACTTATCTAGTGCTAAACAATTGGCAATTCAATATACATTTTTTCGGGGTCCCAAGCCCAAAAGGCACGGATAGGCCTACATCATCTTTGACCGAGAGGTTTAATGCACCGTCTTCAAATTTAACCAAAGCAACACACACGGGCTCCAAATTTGTCGATCTATTTTAAAACTAGCTGGAATGTCTCGTGCTCCTAGTCCGTGAGTGATCATAAAAAGCTATCAACAATGAAAGTCGTTAAAATGTAATAACGCACGCAAATTATTATTATTTTTTATATTTATGGGTTTTATGAAATAAAATCTGTATTTTATAAATGCCACTGTATGATAAAAACTAGTGGCATGTTGATAGTTCATTGTATGAACGTATACAACCACGAGTCTTAATATCATTTCATTCTGTCTAAAGAAACGCAATTTCTTTCATAGTTCAAGGGCAACGCTGCGTGTGACTGCATGGGGGTGAAACATGAAGTTATTCAGCTTTTTTTTTAATCAAATTTACTTCCATCATGGTCCATCATTCGCAGGCCTAGACGTCATAACCGTATTTGTTCCTTCTTTCTTTCTTTATTCTTTCTTTCTTTCTTAGTCAGTACCGTTTCGCCTATCGGTTGAGTTGTTGAAAAGCAAAGACAATTCCAAATGTAACCTCAAACCGAGAACCAAATGGCGTCGGTTCAATATTTTTTTGACACATTCTTCCGTCGAATTCGGGGCTTCTGTGGGGTTAAACTTAACGCTGGGTCAAGCACCCCACATAAAATGACTCGGGCACTTCAAGGGGAGACTCCGGAAGGCAGTAAATAAAAGCATGGACATCAAACAGTCGCAGACAGCAGGCTTTCTCTGGTTGAAAACAGCTGTTGTTTACATTCTGTCCCTGGGCCAGTCATGTGGTATGGGGCAGAGGGAACCCCCCCCCCCCCCCCCCTTTTTGTGTTGGTCATTGTGTTACCGGAATCTCAAGAATTCTTTTCAGAGGTCTAGGGGGATGTGTTAGGTAACAATAGTCTGGCGAGTGTATAGGGTATTGGGACAAAAGAGGGAAAACCCCTCTGCCCCCATATCGTGCTGGGTATAGGGCCTGCAGTAGGATGAATGATAGCTTCCATCAGGCCGGCTAGACGGCTACACTCAAAGACTTATAGGTTTGTACACAAATGAAGAGGGCTTGGCTAGAGGCCCATATTTCGCACGGTCGACCTGACTAGTGGGTGACCTCAACATTAAAGGTGACTATAGAAGTTCAAACTGGGGGGTTCGATTGAGGATTACATGGAGTTTGAGCGGAATTGGCCCAAAAGGTGTTTATGTAATTTTAAGAATTGAAAAAAATGTGCCTTCTGGAAGCTTCCCTTGGCTTTAAACAATTGAATAACTTACCCAGTCTAGTCTCGCATGGCATGATGGGGGGACTGCGCGGTATATGTCCGTCAGTTCACAGGAGTCGGTACGAGCCGCCATTTCCTCCTTGGCTTGAATCTACCAACAAAATCGACCCGAAATCCAAGAACACGTTCATTTTGTATCTATCTTTTAGTCAATTTCTAATGTTAAGTCTTTTTATTCAAGGGCCAAATAGGGCCCACACAGCAGATTTAACGTAATATACGATGTACAGTGTACATTGTAAAAAACACCGCTTTTTACGGGAATTTCCTAGCTGTTTGGACGCAAGTACCATCCCGTAAAAAACGGTGCAAGTTGTTATCTTAACCCTGCTATTCCCGTAAAAAAGACGGGTTATGAACAAAAAATCACTAAGTCACTGCAAGCTTGGTGTAAGTAATTACAAATATTAACAGAAATTGGAACCAGACTAAATAGACGCAATTTATTATACATTACTATAAGTAAAGTATACAAGTACTACGATAATCTACTAAACACTACAAACTGATCCATGTCGCGCTTTAGCTTTATATTCAGCCTTATCCCGCCGTGATGAAGTCACGGTTTCCCATGAACAATTTCAACATTTGAATACG
Organism: Hippasteria phrygiana; assembly: GCA_037893225.1. NCBI lineage: Eukaryota > Metazoa > Echinodermata > Asteroidea > Valvatida > Goniasteridae > Hippasteria > Hippasteria phrygiana. The sequence continues at coordinate 1,231,095 of JAZGUH010000628.1, forward strand.
AAAGGAGATGTAAGGCGATTATTCACCTCAGTTTACAGAAAATCTAAATTCTATTGTGGAATTGTTTAAATAATAAAATATTTTGGTCAAGAAACCGTGCTTTTGGACGAAACACTACAATTTAATATGACTTGTGTGAACACAAATTTCCTTAGTTCTGATTGGTCAGTTGCTGCGTAATGAGATTCGTGTAGGAGAATATTAGATTTTACGTCCAAAACCCGTTAAAACTAAAATACGGGGATGGTCTGGGTTTTTTACAGGGGGAAAAGTCCGTTATTTTACGGAACTTTTTTAAAGTGTAGAATTTTGTATAGAGGTATATGGGAGCTCACATGAGGCGCAAAATGAGTCTCACAACAAATCATTGAGGCGAAAAATCCTCTTACTGAAAACAGATGAGGTTAGTAAAATGGTCCGTTTGGGATGAAACAAGTGCAGTCAAATTTTATTGTGATGGGTTTATCCAATACTTTTGATTAGTGATGCAATCCAGATAGTCCAAAAATATATCAGGTTGAATCTGCTAAACTCCTCAAAAAAAGTTTGGAAATTTGTGTTTGGTCGATCATATCTTTGTTGTTACTGTAATATTAGCATTGCATGTTATATAATTGGAAAGCCTGTTCATTTCCCTTTACAATGATGTTTCATTTGTAATGATCATGCATTTGTGGGATTAGCAGCACCATAACAAATGTTAAATATGTTTAATAGAAATGTTAAATTCCCACTGTTAAACTACTACTGAAAATTGACTTTTCAGTGGTAAAACGGTTCTCTGAATGAATTCAGAATGCCATAGAGTGAGTTCCAGCTCATTTGAATGTGCCATGTCAAATATTACGTGGCCTACCTGATCTTTGATGAAGGCACCAAAGTCGGCGTATCTTGGCATTCCACGCTTACCAGCAACTGTAAATATACAGATGTTACGGGTCGAGTGAAAATCTATAGGGCCTAGATTACAGCATTACTGGTGGCGGCTATTTTTTTCGTCTAGCTAAGAAGACACAAATTTCGATGTACCTGGCCATCATCAAGGCTCTGTCAACACAGTCACAAGCCCTGAGCAATATTTCATAGCCATGACTAAAATATTGAAGAGTGGCATAATTTCGATGTTTGTACAAACAACGAACCAAATATGTGAATAATGTTGCCTTATACAAATACATTAACCTGTGCAAGGTTCACGTGGAAATTGAACAATGAAGTGAGCAGACTAAAACATGCCATTTTACACAGAATGGCGATTTTTATTCTTTTGTGTGGAATGTATTACTTCTGTCTTGTTTTTCAAGAAGCATAAATTAAAATTAAACGATTTGGCGAGGTTTTGCTGAATTCTCGAATGAATTGTTAAAATTTTAATCACCCAAGCACGAATTCCATCTTCTGTTAAAATGAGACCAAGAAGAAAAATAAGCAAGAATGGAAAGTCACAACCAACGTTGTCAACTGCACACGGTTTCCTCAACTTTGCTTCAATAAGCGCAACAGCTTCATTCCTGCGACTTTACTTACGATTTTTCAACACTTTTGGTCATAATAAAAGTTCATATTTTAATAATATGCACAGAAAAAGTACACGTTGAAAATATAAAGAGCAATTGATGACAACTTTAACAACGCTCAACAGATATTATTCTTTTTAATGACAGAATAAGGCAAATATACTTTTTTTCATTCCTTTTAAAAACCAATCAAATATGAAATTTCGTAGCTGTTTATGAATACATGTATGTACAAGTTTTTTTCTGAACATACTAGAAAACAACATGGAATATAAAGCATATCGGTGAAATTTAACCGTGGAAAAGTAGCAAGAATATGGTTGAAATTCTACTGGTAACTCGATGGTGCCTGTGCCTGCATTAAGAATAAATCACGAGCCGTCTTGTGTAAAAGCTTCATGAATGAAGTTCCTTGATGATACTCGCCCTTCAAATGGCCTCATGTTTTGTGTTTTTGAATGATAAAAACCCGAGATAGCTACCCGTGGAAAAAGTGGAATTTCCAGTAAGCATAACAGCCTTATTATTGCGACTTTTATCACTTTTGCCGTAATATCCTTACTTTACTAACAAAATGTTTAAATGCTTTAGGGAAAAATATCAATGATATCTGCCACATGTGGTTTACGTGGTTTTGAACCATAGAGCACTTGCCTATAATTCAATGTACTGGCCCTACTTTTCATAAAGGCGGAGTGAGTTGGTCTCACCAACGGTGGAAGTTACCACCTGCCCAGACGTCTGCAAATTGGGATAATTTCTGTAACCTCCATCCCAGGAAGACCGTAAGGGTGGTAGGGTTGGTAACAGAGTTGGAGTCGAGTCCCTGCGAGTCCCTGCAAGTCCTTTCACAAGTCCTTTCACAAGTCCAGTCAGAAGTCCTTTCATAAAGCCGGTCACAAGTAACTGGATGAACAATGACAAAGGAATGCCTTTGTCAAAGCTCATTTGAATAGGTTGTGGTTGGAATTAGGACTGGAGGGCTTGTGATGGACTTGCAGGGACTTGCAGGGACTTGCAGGGACTTGTGATGGACTCGACTACATCTCTGGTTGGTAATACAAAATGTGGTCAACCTTACCACCTCCGTTTGTAGCCATACCTAGAGTTGCTTTTAGCCTTGTAGGCCTAATGGGCGACTTCCATAAAAAGAACAAATAGCGAAAAAATATCACAGTATAGCCAGTGGCAGACTTTCGCAGATTTTCTCAGAGAACAAAAACAAAATCATTGAACGATACTTACCACCACTGCGGCATTTGTCACATCTATCGTCGGTACGATAGAGATTATGGTCGTCACAGTGCGCACAGACTAAAGGACACACCAAACATAGGTACCGTTACAAGCATGTAAAAATCACACAACTATTTAGGAATAAAAGTGGTATCGCCTCAACGAGTACAGTGGTTGTTGAGATGGGGTATTGGGAATGTAAAAGATGCCATGTTCGCGGCTTTTTGGGCGTGGCACCCCGAAAAAAAGTGTACAAACTGAATTGCTAATTTCTTAGCATTAGATGAGTTTTGAGCTTTCCAATGAAACATTTCACACAAAGAAATCAATTGAAGACAAGTAACACAGTTAAGTTTCAATTTCTGCCATAGTCATATACTGCACTCTAAAAAGTCCCGGGTCAGAATTTTGACCCGGTCTCCGGGTCAGATTTTTTTGACCCATTCCGGGTCAACACAACCCGGAAAAGGGTCATCGTGTTTGACCCGGTGCCGGGTCAGACTTCGTTAACCCTTTTCCGGGTTAAATTTGACCCGGAGATGCCGGGTCAACCATAGTTAACCCGTTTCCGGGTTAATTTTGACCCGGAGGAGCCGAGTCATTTTATGCCCAGTCGTCGTTAACCCGTTTCCGGGTTAAATTTGACCCGGATTGAGATACCGGGTCAATCATAGTTCACCTGTTTTCGGGTTAATTTTGAACAGGAGGTGCTGCTTGGGTCATTTCATGCCAGGTCATCGTTAACTCATTTCCGGATAAATTGACCCGGATATGCCAGGTTATAGGCATCATTAACCCGTCAAGTTCCGGGTTATGCCGGATCACACCAAGATGATGTTTGCCTGGTCAAATTTTGTAAACTGTACATTATGTCAAAATTAGCCTAGGGTACCGTGTTAGCAGTCGCAATGGAAAGATTTTACTTTAATACCCCCCACCAAAATCGGTCAAGAACAGCAAAATCTTGTCTAAACATGTGGCACAACCTGTTATTTTAAGATTTATTACAGCAAAATCTGTAAAAAATGAGGAAGAAATCAACATGTATGTGCACACTTTGGAGTGACTATACATGGTGCCAACTGCCAAGAACTTCTAACACAGAAAACACAAACTTTCTTCCCCTATAGTGCACTAAAATGTCCCAACAAAATTCTCAAAATTAAAGGTTGTGCCAAGTGTTTATACAATTATGAACACAAATGGATGGTTATTTTCCAAGATTTGCTGTTTCTAACCGATTTTGGTGGGGGTATTAAAGTAAAATCTTTCCCTACTCTTAAATTAATATAGCTTGATGGTATCATGCATAGTGCCGGCAGTCTTAAAAAAACACTTGTATAAAACTATTTTGTTATACTAAGTTATTTAATAACGCATGTACCATCCGCACTCAATCCACTTGCGATACAACCTCGTATCCCATTACGTCGAGCAGTATGCATCTTGGAAGCGGTACTGGGGATGGGGATACATAACTGGTCCCCATGCAGCGGGTTAGTAGTCATGAAATAACATGGAAGGGTACCAGTGGAGCTTGCAGCATGTAACTTGAATGATTGGACGAGGTTGATCATGTGACCTTACTGTGCAGCGCCACGTTTTACGTTTCGTATCGTGTGCGCGCGACTTTTGTACCAACATTTGACTTTGAAACTTCGATGCTCGCAAGAACCGTCAAAGGATCACCCGATGATGTCCGAATTCTTTGAACGCTACTTGGAAAAAGTTGAAGGTAAGATAGCGTCAGATAAGAGTTTATGTTAGTTTTGTCAAACATATCACTTTTGATGCTTTACATACGATGAAGCTGTTTTAAATCAACCATTTTCATGACCATGCCGCGGCGTACTAAACTCGCTATGATCTCTACACTGACTACAGTACAGTCATGCCTAAGTCTTAACTGTGATGTATAAAGGTATAAACATTCTCCACTCAAATACATTTTATAAGTATAACCATGGAGGTAGGCCTACCTCCATGGTATATAACTTACGAAGGGTGCATGAGGGCTAAACGTAATACATAATGGTGCACGATTTGTCATTTGTTTTATCATGCACCGCAAAAAATGTGTAGCATGCACTGGTTCCCTGCTTTGACTGCGTAAAGAGAAAAGGAGTTTATGGGAAGCAACGAAATCTGCAAATAGCCTGGCCCCGAATTTTGTGTGTAATGTTTATCAGTTACGGGTGGTCTGGGTACCATTTACAGTCCCCAAAACGTGTGTGGGTTGATGCAGTTTTCGCTCACGTTTGGCCGTATTTTTATCGGTTTTCTTCCCTGTTTTTTAACATTCTGTGGACAGTATAGTTGAAGTGAAGTCATTTAGGATTGTAACGTTAGTATCACAACGCCAACATTTTAACGTTTATAAATTCTGTGCTATAAGTATAATTATATAAAAAACCTTGAACATTTCAAGTTCAACATTGTCAATGTAAAACCTTCTGAATTTGTTGAAATTTGTCTTATTTCTACAGAAAATATGGAGGACAAGGATTCATTCATGCTTCTTGATCTGTGTGCAGACTAGAGAGCTGATACCACACGTAGGTCCCCGCGTGATGTTTCCAGCCTGAAGACTTTCAAAGAAGATGAGGTACATGTAATAATGTACCTTTCCTATTTATTTGACTTGTGAATCTTTTATGCCAGTAAAAAATAACTAGCAACAGTATTTGAACATTCCAACAGGTTGTAACAGGAGGTAATGTCGTCTTTTTTGATCGGTGTATACTACTTCCAAAAATGTAAGGCTCTCCGTTAGCCTTACAAGGATATTTGATTTTGGTCCCCGTAACTCAATGGGATTTGCAATACGCTTTTGTGATATCATTTACAATGTTCCAGAATTCCACTTTCCCAAACGTTAATCTCCCCAGAAGGTTATCCAATCCCTGCTACATATCTTTCAGACTTTTGCGGCACATTTGCGGAACATTGAAACGGACAATTTATTGAGTAATGGAGTTTTTACTCACCAACCGACGTATTCAGCCGAGATGAACATGGCGTCGCACAGCTGACTGATACAGTCCACCAGAATGCGCATGCGCGTGGATTTTTCGAAGAAATTTGGGGCTCGACCATTTTTTGAAGGAGGGGGGCATCTTGTCTACATCGCGCCTTGGTGATGTGTGGAATGTATGTTTTTATCCAGATTAGATACCGCATACAAAAACAAATGCAAAATTGAATGTCAGCGAATTTTGAACGTTATAATGATCCAATACCGACTATTAATCATCACAAAAAATATTCCGTAAATGTTCATTTTAAAACTGAAGGAATGTTCAAACACACACAACAATGTGTAAAGCGCGTCATGCACACATCACCGTTGCGCGATGTAGACAAGATGCCTCCTTCAAAAAATGGTCGAGCCCCAAATTTCTTCGAAAAATCCACGCGCATGCGCATTCTGGTGGACTGTATTAGTCAGCTGTGCGACGCCATGTTCATCTCGGCTGAATACGTCGGTTGGTGAGTAAAAACTCCATTACTCAATAAATTGTCCGTTTCAATGTTCCGCAAATGTGCCGCAAAAGTCTGAAAGATATGTAGCAGGGATTGGATAACCTTCTGGGGAGATTAACGTTTGGGAAAGTGGAATTCTGGAACATTGTAAATGATATCACAAGAGCGTATTGCAAATCCCATTGAGTTACGGGGACCAAAATCAAATATCCTTGTAAGGCTAACGGAGAGCCTTACATTTTTGGAAGTAGGTGTATACATGTAATTTAATCAACCAGCAGAATTGGCCAGCAAATCCTGCAATATAAAACCAGTATTGCACAACATCCTCGCCAAGCCGGAGTTATTTTTATATAACAAATTTGCATTTGTACATTTTTTTTTTCTAGGCTAACATAAAAAGTCTCTTTGTGATAATTATGGTACAAAAATGTATCGTGCATCTAATCACTCTCAATATTTTTTAAACAATGCTCAAAGCTGATGTCATTGGTAATTTTGGAGTGTAATACAGAATCTTTGTGCTTCATGTAAAATCAAGTTCATTGGAAGTATTGTTTTATCCACAATTGGCTCATATGGCACTGAAAAATTAAATACTCATGCATGCCATGTAATGATGGTTGAGTTGCATTTGTTGCATATGGAATGTACAAACACATGAAAAGTAGCACTAACATTAGTTTCCTAATTCTTTTGCAGAGGGTGATCGCAAAAACCTAGCAGTGTTTGTTTTGCCCTGCATATTGCCAGCTGGTGTGAAAGGGAAGAACACCAGGAGTAATGGGGATGACGCCATCAAGTCATTTATAGACCGTCAACTAGTAAGAATCTTTAACTTTTCATTGATAGCTAAACATAGAAATATTTATGTATTACCGGTAAGTATAGAACACCAGATGGTTAAGCATCTGCACTAAAAATCAAGTAGGTATGATCTAAAATACGAACCGCATGTGTTATTCACAAACGTTTAGACAAACCGAATGTACAGTGCTCATCAGGCATGCAACTTTTCCTTGGATCAGCTGATTTCCTCGTTTTTCACGTCACACTTATGCCATTGAAAATTGAAAAACACTGTATAAAGTCTGTAAAGATTGGAATTTCCTGGTTTTTTAAAATTCCAAGTTGCATGGCTGTGCTCATTGAACAACGGCGCCAAAACACTTTTCAAACTTAAGGGGGGTCAAAATTAGCGCCGGTGCCGGCTGGCTGCTATCATTTTTTGGTTTTTTTTATACGGAACTGCCCAGAAGGGGGGGTGCAAATTTCCCCCTCGGACCCCGGTTCCGCCATTGAATAATAGAAAAGGGGGAAAAGACCTTAGTTGTGATGGACTGTTTCACCGTGCTACATGTACATGTACTTGCCATGCAGTTCTCCTATGGTCCCTGGCATACTAAAGACACCTTCAATATATGTAATTAAATTAATGCCATCCTATCTAACGTTTCACATTTTGAACCGCCTAGTGTTAGTTGGCCTGCCATATAGATCTAACATGTTTAAAGAGCAACTCCAACGATTTCCAACTTCTCTTAGGTTTCGATATGAAACAGATACTTGTGAATATTCTTATTTTTGATGCCGGTTTTTGTAAAAAAAAAACAGTTTTTGTTGCCTTTCTTTACGCGAGTCTATCCCAGTTTCGTGAAAAGGAGCGTGACGTCAAAGCTCATTTATATCTAATTAATATGCATTTCTGACGTATTACCAGTGAGCATGCAACAATGCGACACGTACACATGCAAAATAACAATAACATCGCGTGCGGCTTTCTACGGTACCACATGTTTTTTTCATTTCTCAACTGCGCCACCAGAAAATGGTAACAATTTCTCTCAAAATAACACAAAATTGAGACGCAAAACAAACATGATTTTGTATTGAATAAGTAATTTATTATATATTGAACACAATAACATTAATTCTATTTTAAAAACCGTTGGAGTTGCTCTTTAAAGATCTAAAGATGACTTTTGCAAGATGAAATTAATATAAATATGAAATAGAAAAGTTTATGGCTCAGAAAAGATGAAGATTGTGTTCAATTGTGTGCTTTTTCTATGCGTACAGGTCTACATAACAATTGTTATCTTTCTTTGTTTGTACTCCGACTATAGATTGGTAGAAACATCCCCGAGTACCTGGATACTCCGACATTGAAACAGCCCTTTATACTTGTCCTTGGGAAGCGACTCGAGCCAGAACAGACGCTTATCATCGTAGAGCAACATGCAATCTCCCACATATGGATGATGATCAAGGCACTAGATGTATGTTGAAATGCTTTTTTATGTACTGGATATCTCCTCCCCTTGGCAGCCATTCAGAAAGCTGTGTATGGCCTTGGAGAGGGGAAAGGGAGACAAATCGATCTCTGCGTGTGTTCGGTCACTCAGAGCATTTTTTTGCTCCCAAAAACCTGAAAACCAGTGATTATATCAATCTGGAAGTACCTAGAGGTAGGGGAGGGGCTGAGAGGATTCACCCAACACTTCCCGCAGAATGGCACTCTCTGGTTGATAATCACCGATTTTCATCAATCACTTACAAACATTGCAATGTCATCAGTGAACTCTGTCTATGGATGTGCATTCAATTTCATGTTTAATTAAAAGGAAGATAAAATATATAAACATTGTCATTAAATTTTGGCAAATCTTGACCACATCTGAGATTCAAAAATGTGGAGACAATTGCCTATGAGAGCCATAATTTGTTTTGGATGTTGTACAAAAATGTCTTCATTACACCAATGATGTTAGTGGCACATCAACCCAAACATGTAAGGTAAAACTTGAGACATTTTGCGGCAAATGATTTGTAGCCTATAAAATACCACAAGCATGTCGGTGATGATCTATACCCAGTGTCAAAAGTTCAGGTTAAATTTCATTAACATGCTGCATATGCCGCTTGATTAGAGCTCATGATAGAGAAGTAATTAGGAGTACATGTTCATGTACAAATAACACTCCATTGATATTGGGGCAATATGAGTAAGTTTATTTGACAACTTGCCTATTAAACAGTGTTTACCTAATTTTGTTTCTTCAATATTAATATTTTCATTATTTTTGAACTCTTGCCAATTGGTTCAGACCCGCATTACCGCAGAAATATCCAGATCGAATCAAAAGATATATTTCACTCTTGATTTCAGTCACATTTTAAATTGCCGTTTCTCGGTTTGCCAAATTATAATTTTTTTCACTCACATGTACAATATACCCCATGAATGTGGGTAAGCCCAAATACATTTTATAGTGCAGCTTTTATTCTCATATTTTAATTCGTGCATTTAGTGAATGCTGTAATTTTCTATCTTGTTTTGGGGTTAATATTTTATGTCTTTTTTATATTGTGCCATACTGTTTAAAGATATACTAATTCTGCTCTTCCAAAAATAAATCTTTGAACGAATTTTAAAAAAATGTGTTCTTTAACAAATACATAAACTTTTTGGTATTTTGAGCATCTCAAACTATGAGTCTACATAAGCTGCATGAGCGTAAATGGTCCATCCATCTGCAGTGGGAAATTTATGGTGTCCCACAATACATTCATTGACAGATATTTTTTCTCTGATGGCTCATCTGAAATCTAATAACTTTTGCAATGCTCCAAAATAGCAGTTCAGCAACATTTTGTGAAATTTAGGTAAGAGAACAAGGAATATACCTTTAAATCTGCAAAGGCTTGCAATAGCACCACGTGAAACTAGTTCTCAATCAGTTGATTACTACTGCATGTTGAGCACTAGTTTCACAAGGTTTTACCGCAAACTTTACCAGATAATTTCTTACTATAAAACTTTACTACGTGTACAATGTAAAGCCTCAAATCCAAAGACGTTTGACCTAGATGATTAAAATGAGATGTTTAACTGGCAAATATCAAATGTTTCTTTCTTTTCTATTTTCTAGTTTCTCTTCTTACCTTGTTAACAAGGCTCTCCAACTTGCGAGTCGGTAATGTTACCATGATTTAAGTCGGGTCCATACCAGTGTGACAAGCCTGGAACCTAAGAGTTAGTCATAATGATCTAAATACAATCCAGCTCTCCGGGTCAATCCAACCCGGCACTCCGGGTCAATACTCTCCGGGTCAATCCAACCCGGGTCAATCCAACCCGGCACTCCGGGTTAATCCAACCCCGAGCCGGGTCAGGCCCCCTGTGACCCAGATTCCGGGTCAGTTTCAACCCGGAATGGGTTAAATCTGACCCGGAATGGCTGATTTTTGACCCGGATAATTCAAGGTGACAAAATTATCGACCCGGATCTCATGAATTCAACCCACCTTCCGGGTCAATGTGTGCGTAACCCGGGTCCCGGGTCAGAAATTATTGACCCGGAAACCCAGATTCCGGGTCATAAAACTTTTGACCCGGAATCCTGGGTCAGTATTATTTGACCCGGAAACCATTTTTCCGGGTCGTTCAAAAGCGACCCTTTTCCGGGTCAGGAATTTCTGACCCGGAACTCCGGGTCATGCCAACCCGGAATGGGTCAGGCCCCCTGGGACCCGGAATCCGGGTCAGATCTGACCCTTTCCGGGTCAAATCTGACCCGGGTGTTTTTAGAGTGTGTTAATGTACAGGGCAATCATCACATATAGTTAAAGCCCAAGAGACTGCAGTGTAAGTATTTTTCCTCCATTATTCACTTGTATGCGGAAATCCATTAAATTGAAATTTTCAGAGGAATTAGAGGTGGAATATAGAGGAATATGAGGTGAGATATAGAGGAATATGAGGTGGGATATATAGGAATATGAGGTGAGATATAGAGGAATTAGATGTGGAATATAGAGGAATAGGAGGAGGGATATAGAGGAATAGGAGGTGGCATATAGAGGAATAGTAGGTGGAATATAGAGGATAGGAGGAGGGATATAGAGGAATAGGAGGTGGCATATGGAGGAATAGGAGGAGGGATATTATACAAATAATGAATGTTTATGAGTGCAATGGTAAGAATAATTTCATGAAGTGACAGATTGAATGTTCCATTCCTCGAGGCGAAGCTGAGTGAAATGGGACATTCCATCTGTCACCGAATGAAATTATTCTTACCATTGCACGAATGTGAAACATTCATTATTTGTTTTATACAACGCCTGAATAAATCCTCGTCGAATTGCATGCATGGATTTCCTTGTGTACAACGTGCCGTTTTCCCTTCTCAGTCCGGCATAAAACCGCGACAAAAAGTTGTACAGTTCCGAATCCGTTAAAGCTCAATTGTTGTTCCTGTGTGTCTTGCAAATTCATCTAATCGTTTGACTGCGTATTTAATTTGTTTCTCTGTGTTAGCAGCGTCAACACCACGAGTTCCGATACAGGGTGGTCCAAAAATAACACCGGAACGGCATACTGCCGCTACCCTGAGACTCATACAATATACCAATGCGTGGGTAATTTTTTTAAAGAAAAATGATACGAAGATATCCCGATTCGGTCCAGTAGTTTCTATTCTAGAACCTGTTTTGTGAAACAATGTCGGAGTCATTTGGTTCCGAGGTATAACAAGACTGTGCTATCATCATGCTCTTTTCTGCATGGAACAAATAACCAAGTGATCCGACTTTGCTTCACAAAATAGGCTCTGGAGCAAAAACTACTAAACCGAATCGGAAGAGGTCTTGGTATCATTTTTCTTCTAAAAAGATTCTCCATCCATCGGTACAGATGATTTGACTCTAAAGGTAGTGGAAGTATGCCGTTCCGTTGTTGTTTTTTTCGTTTGTTTTTTTGAACACCCTGTATTTCATCGTCTGTTAGGAGAAGAACGGTGATTCGCGAACATCGTCCGCCATTTAGTTTGAATTACAGCCGTGGTGTAGCGCCACCAATAGTGTGACCGTGGAATTATGGAAGTTCTATTCAGCGCGTACACTGCAAAAACTGTGGTGCTAATCTAACACCATGTGGTGTTTATATTGGGCGAGTGGTCAAATATAAACACCACATGGTGTTAATTTAACACCACAGTTTTTGCAGTGTACCGTTGAATAGAACTTCTATTTTTGCGGTGCAGTGCGTTGGTACAAATAATTCAATGCCCGTGATCGACTATCCACCAATCCGATGGCGGGGATTTATTCAGGTGCTGTATAAAGAGGAATAAAAGGTGGGATATAGAGGAATAAAAGGTGGGGTGTGGAGGAATGAGAGGTGGGATATAGAGGAATAAGAGGTAGAATATAGACAAAAATACGAGGTGAAATATAGGCAAATAAGAGGCGGGATGTACACGAATAAAAGGTGAGATATAGAGGAATATTAAAGGTGAGATGTAGAGGAGTAAGAGGTGGGATATAGAGGAATAAGAGGTTGGATATAGACAAATACGAGGTGGGATACAGAGGAATCAGAGGTGGGATATGAGGAATAAGGGTTGAATTGAACAGAACAACATCCTCCCTCGTTTTCACGGAAATGTATCTGCCGTTTAATAGTTATCGATTGTGGCGTTTTCGGGTCTTGCCCCACCCCCAAGTTTATTCCCGGGGGTTATAGCTCCACCCATTCCACCTGCTGCCTACACATGCATTCTTAATGATAATTGGGAAGTAAATGAACTCTGACATCGCCTTCCAACTCTGTGACCCGGGTTCGAATCCCGTATGATGCCGATATGTGGATTGGGTTGGCATTCCCAACATGTTATGGGTTGACTATAGCCACGGTACGAATTTACGTTTTTAGAAATCATTGGTTGCATATAATATATCGCTATTATTTTTTAAACACGTGATCGTTTTTTAAATGGGGGTCATTCCATACATTTGGGGTCCAAAAGTGTGACTTTTTTGGTGTCCCCGTTACACCTGACCTGTGTAATTTCCATCAAGTATCATTAAAATTGACTTCACACTATGTTTTACTTGTTTGGCAGGTACTTTGCTTTACACAATCACTCTTGGAGATAAAAAGCATTAAAGAATGTGTCCGGAATTGGAAATCTTATATACATCTCACTATGTAACTGAGACACCAAAAATGTTCCCACTTTTGGACCCCAAATTTATGAATGACCCATGTATTCTTCAGAGTGTAATACAAGCATAGTGCACTCCTAAACACATTTAAACCCAAACGGGAGAGATAAATATAAACAAGTGATTGAACTGATGTTTCTTCAGATGATTAGCAAATATCCGCCTACAAAAATAACAAAAAGTTCTCTATACATTAAAAGCAATGACAAAGTTTCCCACTTTAAGAAACAGCGTATATTTAGCGAGGAAGATGTTTGGGTTGGGGAGGGAAGGGGCATACCGCAAATAATTCAGATTAACTGCCCGCAAAACGCTGGACCTGTTTAGGCAAAGAGATTAGGCAACGTTGACTGTAAAGCAGTATTTGGACGAGAGACCACACCATGTATTGCTTGCATCAACGTGCCTAACAATAATATGTGCATTGGTCTAATGCATGACTGGGTGTACTTGTATGTATGTGTATATGTATATTTCATCTGAAAACGGGTCGCGTCCCTCGGATGGGACGTTCAACTGGAGGTTCCATTTGCTACGTTTTGCTAAGATTAGTGCACGTAAACGAACGCGGAGCACCTGTCATGAAAGAGTCGGGGTTTGCCCCGGTGCCGCTGATTCCCTCAGCATAAAAAGATTGGTCCACTGCTACCATCTACTGCATAAATTTAAAAACAAATACCGGTATACTTTTAAATAAATCCTAAATTTGCATAGGTTTCTAAAATAAACACAAACAGTTTTTACCTCGGTCTAGAACAGCACTATATGGAAGATTTACTGAACCAGAGAGATAACACAATAGTCTTGTCGCCGACTAAATACCGTATTATTTGAATAATAGAATCAAGGTATACTTACAATCCTCGAGGGTTTCGAATTCAACTGAGCTGGTTGGCGACACCAAAACCAAACACACTATCATGGCAGCCAGGGTATAAAACTGTTCCATTTTCGCCATCAGAAACCTCCACAACGGTTGCCAAAAATGCGTCGCGTGGATGAAAAAAAATAACGAATTTATCAAAGAGTTTGGCGGATAATATTTAGGGTCAGACAAGGAGGATGCAGAGAGAAGGGAGAGGTTTTTTTTCACGAAACTAGCATCGTCTGGAGGTGCAAGGAGAAATGGATATAACGGTGACAGCGGACGGAGAGAAGCTCAAACGGGCTAGCAGCCAGACAGGCGTTATAATGACAGGCCCCGAACAATTTGTCTCAGTTTGTGATTGGTTTAAATAATACCGTACCGGTATTCCCCCAACAGCTTGGAGTACAGAGTAGCACGCTCACCCAAGGTTGACTAATTGATTGACTGCGGTAATATGAATATAAATGGAGAATTGTCACACAGCTTATGGGTGGGCGGATGAGTTAACCGACGCATCAGTTCGGCTGCCAAATGGACACTCTTCAACTTTCATGGAAGGTCCATGACACTTTTACACGTAATTTGCGTGGAACTCCCATTTGATTGGGAACAAAAACACTGACTAACCCACGCTCGTGTTAGTGTGTGTGGGGGAAGGGGAGGGACACTGGATTTTCCGGAATTGAAAAGTCTGAAATTTGCTGATTAGGTCCCAAGCCTCGGCAAGAAATAAAGTGATACAGTGATACCCCTGACGCGGTGTCTGCACTTTCCTCTCCCTTTACAGACTTGAATTGCAACTAGCCGTCACAAAAGTCGAAATAGATACTTTAAAGTGACCGTCCAATAGGATTTGTTTATGATATGAATACATGTAGGATGGACGGCATCACTTAATATAAACTATAAAGTACCGTGTTAGTGTGTGTGGGGGAAGGGGAAGGACACTGGATTTTCCGGAATTGAAAAGTCTGAAATTTGCTGATTAGGTCCTGTAGCAATTTTAGAGAGTAATTGTGCCATTCTTACAAGGGACCAGTCGGAAGTCGCATTCCTCCGTTTTGAGCTACAGGCAAAAATCCATTGAGGGTGGAAATTTTCGATTTTTGTTTTATTGCTTAAGTTAAAATGCTAAAATAAAATCATACTGTGTTTTCGTTGTTTTAATTTTGGTACACTAAACTGTTAAAAAAATATATGAGATTTTAGTAAAGGTAACTTACTGATAATCACCTGGATTTGTGTTTAGTTTTCTTCATAAGATTCGCTATTTTTCGATTCGTGTACATCGCCATTTTGAATGCAATCATAACAAACTTGCTATTTAAATTGTGATCTAAACTCTTCATTGAATGGCCGATCTGACCGATATTTCCACAAATAAACAAATGAGAGACAGTTTTAGGAGATACCAAGGCTACCCCCTAATCGCGAGCCGTTCAGCGGTGCGGAAATGAAGGACAAACTTTATCGCTTGATTTTTACAATAGTGCTGGATCATCGAATAGAACTATCAATAATATTATCATGTTTTTTAACACTGCTCCGATTTTATTAACTCTTTCATCATTTTAAAGCTTATGATGTGTTCTTTCCAATGGTATATAAATCTAGAAATTAATTTTTGCGATGAGAGACTGTTCTCTATTGAGAGCGCCACAATTGCATTTTTTTTTATATGTTAATACGGATTTTCATAATCATTGGCCCGAGCATGATGTCATCAAGGCCCAATTTCATAGAGCTGCTTAAATGTAGTGTACACGATTGGTAATCCTCCGATTTTTTTTTACTGAATTATTACGAAATACCTTACTAGACTGTAAGTTAATAGTATAGTCTCAATCATCCTGTGAAATGATGGCACCAGGTGTGCTGTCGTTGTCAAGAAAAAGTGGAAATATTTATCATTTTCCAACGATTTCCGGCTGGAAATAGTTGGAAATCTGCCCTGTAGCCTTTAGTCAAGGCGCGCGTGGCTACACGGACGAGTGGCGCGCACCGGACATGCTGGCATTCGGGGCCGGGCGCGTCGCGCGCCCAGCTCCAGATAGCCACGCGCGCCTTGACTAAAGGCTATCATCCGCCCGATGGTTGAAAACGAGCGCCGTTTTTCTCTCGCTTTTTTTCCGCCATCCAACTACGCAAAACTTTGAACAGGTCAGTGGAACGATATTTCCTATAAAATACTAACCCCCAAATCTGCCCATTTCTGAAAATTGCAACCTACACTGCCTTTAAGCACAACAATTTCTTGAGCACAAAAATCAGCCAAAACCCTATGTGATTGTCATGCTAAACAAATCTAAATACCAGTCACAAGGAATATAGCTTACTAAATGACCCCCGCCCCCACCTTGAAACTACAAAATGTGTCAAGAATAAGCCAGTTCGGTATTTCAACTGCGCATGTGCACAATGACATTTTATCCCGAATGACCCGCGTGACCTAACGCGTGCGTGAATGAACGAGCGCGAGCAAGGTGGTCGCACAACGCACACGTGTTAAATTCAATTAGAATGGGCGTTCGCGTAACATTACGTCAGCAATTTTATCCCGAATAACCTTTGACCTTTGAGATACCGAACTGGCTTATTATAAGACATGAAGACCTGCTGGTTCAAATTTCATGGAGCTGTTAAGCACAACAATTTGCTTAGCATAAAAATCTTCCCTGGAAAAAACAGGATTAAGAACCAACATTTTATGTGATGTATATTGCCTGTGGTTGGTACTTTGTCGTTTGCTTAGCATGAAAATCACGTAAAGTTGAGGCAGGTAACATGTTTTTACCAAGCAAGACATAATTTGGCTAATTTTTGGTCAAACGTTTAAATCATACATGCAAATTGGTTATGTGCATTATAGATTAAATGTTGCCCGCGGTATGCAAAAAGATGTGCAACACCATGAGAAATTTGTGACAGAAAGTGGCCAATGAAAAAATAATTTTAGAAATTAACCCGTTTATGCATTATGTGCCGGGCCGGTTTTTAAACAAGTAGGCCCTACGTTTAAAACCGTCTTGGGGCCTGGACGTTTGATAATGACAAGAGCCGGAATACCTTTTTGTGTAATTCAGCAAAACCTCCGAAAATTATAAATGTCCAAGTTTCGCTTAATTTTTTTACCTTGGTTTGTAAAACACCCCTTTAGCTATTTAATGGTTCGTGCCTCAAGCGAATAGTGCTAAAAAAAATCCTTATTATGGCAATTGATGTGATGGCGTGATGTGGCGCAGAACGCATCAGTGCCGGTGTAGTGTGAAATTATGGACTCTAAATACGGACGCAACTGTAGTTACGCTTTACGTAATTATTGGGAGGGTGACTGGTTGCGCGAGTGTTTAACCAATAAAAGGAACCGGATTTCATAGGAGTCTAAATTTCGTGTGACACCGGAAAAGGTGTTTAAAACCGGTTGGTGTTTTATCGGCCGTTTAAAAACCACCCACGCGACGGGCTCTCGACCAATAGGAGCAGGTAAACTGTCTTGGATATTTATGAATGAAGGCTTTTAGCCAATTAGTTTGCATTTTCAAAATAGGCATATTTCAGAAATTCCGTCATATTTTTTATTGATTATTTATGTTTTTATTTATTTTATTTATAGGGAGTCAACCTTCTTCACTATTCTCCAGCCTTCTTCCTTGCTCCACAGAATAAAAGATTACTGTAATTAATAGAAATACACCAGCTTCAACCACCACTGCAGGAAAACCTCGCTTTGCCATTACATACAAAATACTGTCTTGGCGCCGTGACGACAACATGAACCTGAATAATACGATTCGCTGAAGTAGAACAAACGAGACACACTCCGTTGCTGCACCACAACAATCGCGCGTCCCACCGGAACGATTATCTATTCAACACGATCCCGACTCAAAAAGATATTAACACAATCCAATCCAAACTGCTACCATTGCATTTTGTTAATTGTCATTTTGGGGCAATTTTACCCAAGGACGCGTTTGTCATGATGGTGCAAAGTCTCATATGGCCGGTTTCCATGACAATCACCCAATTTGTGTGAATTAATAACAAACCCTGTCTTCCAATTTAGAATTTCAACAGGTGGGAAGTGAATTTAACTATTATTATCTGGACGGTTGAATTTATAAACGGTACGACCAATAAGAAATCCAAAATAGTCGGTGCAACATAATCTATTCTTCAAAATGTATTCAAATAAATTCGTCCCCTTCAAAAAACATCTGTCAACTCAATTTGAAATGACGGACAAATTGCCCCAAACAATGACAGCACATTTACGACAAAACTGAGTTCTCTATAAATTTGGCCTGGGGCGTTTGTAAACTGCGTGGAATAAATCTTATGTGTTGCGAGTACACTAAAGTGTTTGAAAACATTTGTTCCGCTTTCGCAAAGGCTTAAGAATGCATTAATAAAACAATGGTTCTCCTGTATTTTTTTATAATTTATTTTTTGTAAATCATTTATTTTGACAATTTTTGAATGATGTGGAGAGTGCATTTATCAAATGAAAGTTTTGGATTCATTATTTCGAAAATGAACACTATAAACAAATTTACATAATAATTAATTCGTCTTTAAAAAAAAAAAAAAAGAGCAAAAAGAGGAACAGACTAAAAAATCAACTGCTTTGCTTGTATTTTTTTAAACGTAAACTTTTCCTTAAAAAAACCCATCAAATTCAGCCGAATTCACTCAGCTACCCACGTTATGCCCCGAGCCTGTACCTTCAGATTTTGGGACATAACGTGATGAGGAAAGTTAGCAATGAGACGCGGATCGTGTTTCATTAATGGCATTTTGTAGCAGTAGAATCGTAAATAAGCGACTTGAAACTCGTCTTTTAGCGGCGGGTCATTAGGGAAAGTAAAGGAGGCACCCTTACATGAGTTGAGATGTAAAATGGTGCGAGGCATGTAGGTACAATACGTTCATTTTAAAAGGCAACATACAATAGGATTTGTATTGAGTACATGTTGAACAGCTTTCGTGCCATGGTACTTTGACTTTATGGCGATTCTGGAGAGAAATGCCAACATTTGGATTTCGTGCGAATGAAAATTATCATCTTCGTGAGCCAGTATACAAATAATGTATGTTTATGAGTGCGATGATAAAAAAAATTATGAGGCGACAGATTGAAAGTTCCATTCCACTCGGCTTCGCCTCGTAGAATGGGACATTCCATCTGTCACCGAATGAAATTATTCTTACCATTTCACGAATGCGAAACATTTATTATTTGTTTTATACAACACCTGAATAAATCCTCGACAGATTGCATGCATCATGGAGGTATGAAACACCTCCATGCATGCATTGATTTCTTTGTGTACAACGTGCTTTTCAGTTTTACCTTCTCAGTCCCGCATAAAACCGCGACAAAAAGTGGTCCAGTTCCGAATCAGTTAAAGCTTTAATTGTTGTTCCTGCGTGTAATCGTTTGACTGCATATTCCATTTGTTTCTTTGTGTTAGCAGCGTCAGCATCGCCTACGAGTTCCAATATTTCGTCGTCTGTTGGGAGAACAAACCGCGGTTCGGAAACACCGTCCGCCATTTTGTGTGAATGACAGCCTAGACTGGTTCCCGGTCCCCGTATGCATATAATATACATTTGATGTCCGAAGGACAATGGAGGGATCGGAAATCAGTCTGTTGTAGCGGCACCAACAGTGACCGTGAAATTAACGAAGTTACATCGCACGCCCCTACCGTGCGATGTAACTTCGCGCCGTGCGATGGAACGAATAATTCAATGCACGTGATCAACGATCCACCAATCGGATGGCGGGTATTTATTTAGGCGTTGTATAAAAAGTGATGTCATCCAATTAGGCGCAATAGCAGCGTCTCTATCATATTGTCTTCAAACATTCTACATTTTCTCGGAGTAGGTACCATGTTTGATTTATCTTCATGCAACACTAGAGGTCGCTATATCTTCAAAGACTTGTCGCTGGGCTGTGTTTATACATGATAATATCCATGAAAAAAGTTTAACTGAATAATTGTATACATTGCATGTTTCCTTTGAATTGTCAATTCATAATTTTTTTAAAGATATAAGAGCACAATGTGGCTATACTTTTCTGTGGAAATAAGAAACTTTTGGCTTAAAAATCGTCAACCCGCAATTGGTCAAGAAAGTGACTATTACCATATCCTTTCACTTTTGTTCCAAAAGCTAACGGTAGTACTGTGAGATACTCTTCAAGTTTTTCCCCTCGTACTGCCTCTCTTTGGAACTCCTTACGTGTAACAGGAAATGTGAATAGATACCTTCTATCTCTGTGAATTCTGTGATTTCTGTATTTTCTTGTCTTTTGTAGCCCACACCCTGAGTGGCCTTTTGGCCTTGTGTTGGGCGAAAAAAAGATGACAGTGCTCTACGTTGGCCTAATATACAATGCAATGAAAAGGAGTTACATTAGAACATTTCAACGGAAACACCCCATCGTTTTTCATTTTGGTTTCTCCTTTTTCGTTTCAGGAAGGGGGGGGGGGAGGTGCTCGTAATTTGATACATGAAGCGGAAGAAGCCAAACGTGCCTTCGTAGGGAATATCGCTACCAAAATCGATATCCGAATGACGACAAGACACCCAGCTGGAGTAGGGTATGCGCATTCATCTCCATATTTAACTACCTGTTTGTTTCCACCATTTTTTAGTGTGTGTGTGTGTGTGTGTTGATGCCCCTAAAGCTTCTTGTGTTTTTACTTCATGCCTCTTCATCACTTGTTTTTTATTTTTGGAAATTGCTGTCAACTTATATGACCAAAATAAGAGAGTGATTACAACTTGCGTCATTGGGTGTAGCTCGAGACGTAAGGGGAATGTTGTTATCGCAAATTACCAAGAACAAGCCACACGTAATAATTCCACATACGTTTCTCAAGAGTTTCAAAAAGTTGAAATTAGCCGGTCCGCTTTGTAAGTGTGACGTCATAGGGGATACGAAAGTGCAGAG
Source organism: Hippasteria phrygiana (assembly GCA_037893225.1). NCBI lineage: Eukaryota > Metazoa > Echinodermata > Asteroidea > Valvatida > Goniasteridae > Hippasteria > Hippasteria phrygiana. The sequence continues at coordinate 1,252,177 of JAZGUH010000628.1, forward strand.
CAAATGAGTGCCAACGAATGGAGAGCGCATGCGTAAAGCTTCACGTACTGTGTACAGAATCCCGCGAATTGAACCCAGGTGTGTATAGCGTGAATTTCAGTCACAATGAAATACAGGCTCATTAGTATTATTGCACATGCCTAAGTGAAGATATTAGGAGAGGGGCCGGTCACGTGAAAGGGTTTAACCAATAATAGGGAAAATGAGTCCGCTTTTCATAGAAGTCTGATTTTCATAGCCACCGGAAGTGAATGCTACTTTCGAAGAGGATAATCCTAGCACTAAGCCGTTAATCGGAAGTGGGTGATCAGTAAGTGACTCAGCTTTATGTAATGTTTCTACTATTCCATACTAGCTATGTAGGCCTACAGTGGACATTCAGTTCAACTTGTTTCCATGCATATTGGGCCTACTATGATATGTGTTACAACAATACACGATCTAAAGGCTTGTTTTTATTGGAAGTGAAGAAGATAGTAGTTTTTCAAATCCGGTCATCAGTGTACGTAAGACGGCGCTAATTTTTGTTTTGTCATACAAGGCACTTCTTGTCAAAGAGCATTTAAGAACAGTAAAAAAAAAACCTTCAACATAACCCACAGTTTTGAAGAAACATTGGCTGCTGATATTGTCCAAACAAGCTATTTAAAACGAAAATCAAGTACAAAATGGTGCCTTGAGCACCGTGCGTGATCATGGTTGATATATATTTACATTATTATAATCTACAATATTAGTGCTATCTCTTTTGGACATGCATGGGTAGATCTTTTGTTACAGAATTTAAATGACGAAAACATATAAGGTCTATATTCACGACAGGTCGAATCTCAATTGTGCATCATTGTTTATGCATTTACATCCCAAAAATATTCAAAGAAGTTTTCAATGCGTCATATACTTGTCTTGTTAATGAGTGACGGTGTTCGAAATGCCGCGCACAGACACGTGTGTGTAAAAGACAAATCGTGCATAATTGGAAATTGTTCAACGTGACTTGAATTCAAACCTTTGTGTCTCTTCCTTATGGCAAGGCTGCATTTCACGGGCCAACTAATATCGCCCACCATTTATATTATAAACTATTCGGCTATATCAATTATTTCGATTTGATTTGTCAGAATGATGCCCATCAACCCGGCGCTGAAACGCAGTTTGATTAACACATTAAATGTAAGGCCATTTTTTTATTCATAAATTGTTCATTTCTAGTCGTTTGTAATATTGTTTTCGTTAGTCACTTTCAAGGCAGGGTTATACGTGGATTTGCGTGCCAAATTGGAGGCTAAATTTCAGGTAATCGATTTTCAACCAAAATTGTTAATTTTTACTTAGGCCTAAAAGAAAGAATTACGTTGTGCTCTCAACAAAGGGGGTAAACAATGAAAAGTGAAAGTTCAAATGACAGGTTTGTATCTAATTTTCCTTTTCTGTTTTCAAGAGAGAAAAAATGCTGACACAAAAAGGAGGGAACATGCCGCTAAGTAATTAATGTGTTTTTTCCTGTCTTTTTTCCCCCTTTTCCTTGCCCTTCCCCTTTTTGTTAAACGTAGTGTACACTGATTGGTCATTGTTGCAATTTTCAGAAATGGGCGGAGTCGGGGCTTAGTATTTTATAGGAAATACCGTTTGACCAACCTGTTTAAAGTTTTGCGTTGTTGGATGGCGAAAAAAACCCAGAGAAAAACGGAGTTCGTTTTCAACCGTCGGTCGGATGTTAGCCTTTAGTCAAGGTAGCTACATGGACGCGTGACGCGCCCCGGATATGCTAGCGCGTCCGGGGCGCGCCAGTCGTCCGGGTTGCCACGCGCACCTTGACTAAAGGCAACATTTGTCATAGAGGGCAGTTTTCCAACGATTGCCGGCCGGCAATCGTTGGAAAACGATATAAATTTCCACTTTTCTTGACAACAGCACACCAGGTGCTATCATTTCACAGGATGATTGAGACTATTAACTTACAGTCTAGTAAGGTATTTCGTAATAATCCAATAAAAAGTTTTTGGAGGATTACCAATCGTGTACACTACATTTAAGTAATGTAAACTTACTTTGTGGTCCGGCTTTGATAGCAATTTTGTGCTTTATTCGGTATTCTATTATTTATTCTATATTGCTAAACTTCAGCCTCTTTACATTAAAAAATTAATTCATTTCGTTGATGCACTTGCAACGCGGTAACCAGCAGTGGCGTACCGGTACCACGCGGGGGTATTAAACTTGGCCCGTTGCGCAAAAAACGTGCTTACCAAAATGTGCAATTCCCCCCCCCCCCCCCCCCCCCCCAAAGGGATACGCCACTGGTACGCAGATATTAGGCAAGAACATGTCTCGGTCATGTCTTCTTTCAACTATGGAAGGCCAGGATGGGGCCCTTTTTACTTCCATTTTCATATTCTGCCAGCCTGTATTTTCCGATTTTTAATTTTTTTTTTAAAGATGCCTTCCAACGACAATGGAGCCTATCAAATCGATGAAAACAGGCAAAAAAATCGACCTTTGTATTATTACTCTGTGTGGCATTTTGACGGATTGTTTTTGAAACAAGATTTAAGAAAAAAAAGTCGCCTCGAAATCGGAAGCAGGCGGAGAAGCATGTTTTCTTTCAATATATTTTTGCCTTTGAGGCCATTGACATTTGGGAAGTGGCCATAATGAATAGCCTGTGTTGAGCAGGTGTTGTCACCATAGGGCAAGTACAAGAGGCCGTGGGGATGGACAACCCACCCAATCGGTCTTAGTGCGAGTGTATACCCCAACAGTCAAATACAGCAGATTCGTCTTGTCCAGAGCCAAACAAAAAATTGTTCAGATGCCTTGGTGTGAACTGTGGACTTCAGGGTACATGTTCAATTAAAAGTTGAAAATATCATAAAGATTTGAGCTGCATAGTAACTTTAAATAATTGCACAAGGGGATATCGCAAAATTCCGTTGGCCAAAAATAAATGATAGTTGGGGTATTCTTGTTGGGTATACAGGCCTAGTTCTTCAAATTTAAATTAAACGTCCGGTTCATGCGCATGAAATCGATTTCTTTTTATTGGGGAGTCTTCGTGTCATATTTTGTCTTCAAGTTTACGCCTACAATTTCTGTGATGTGGCAATGTGCCAACTAATTAGGATGTGTACAGAAGGGGGAAACATTGCGTCAGCCGGAATTATTTCGGGGAATGGGGGAGGACTGAGTTGTGGGAAAGCGTCCGTTAATCCGCCTTGATCTTTCTAGACATTGTTTTTCTTTTAGAACTTGGTGAATAATACATTTCCACTGAATGCCATTATAGAGCGAACAGTGTGCCGTCAGTGTGTGCCCAGTGTTAATTAATGGCAATGTCAGGGGATCATTACACCGTTCAATTCTGGTGTTGTCAAAATCGACCGTCATTAAATAAAAAAAACCGCAAAGATCATAATTATTCATACATTATTGTATAAACTGTTTTACGATACACGGAAATTAAATAGCTCATTGAGTGTTTCACTTGCTTTCACTGAAAATAGTCCGACTTTTTTCCTTGTAATCCGGATTCGGGAACATTGCAATCTACGACAAGTTGGTCATAACACGTCGATAGTAATCCTTGTTTAAAGGTCTGATATAACATGAACAGAGCTTATAACACAATTACAGGCAGTGTTCATATCTTTTTAGGATGCGACATAATATGCTTGAAAAAAAAACTTGTGAAAGTTGGAGCTCAAGCCGTCAACCAAGTCACAAGAAGATACTGAAAAGCCTTTCTGTTTGAAAAATGATTTGTACAGTTTCATAATAATGGGCTTGTTTCGATTGTTATAACTGAAATAAGCCATGTCATTATTGAGGGTCATCAGATACAACTTCCTCAAAGACGATACCCATTTCAAATGGAAATATTTCTCAGAATTGGTACTAATACATCTTATACACAGTGGACTCTTATTGACACTGATCAATTTAGTTTTTCTCCAAAGCTATATCATACCTTGAATACAATGCAATACACTCAACTTAGAACCGCAGTAACAGTGCGCTTTTGCTAAAATTTGGCAAATCGATTCCACAATTTAAATTCCACAATCTTCAAATTTGTAATATATTTTTGTATCATTTCTTATAGGCTGAATAAAGGAAAATTTACTCTTAAAGTATAAGACAGTGTTGGTATATAAACTTGTGCGAGTACACACAGCCAGAGATGTAGTCAAGTCCCTGCAAGTCCCTGCAAGTCCCTGCAAGTCCCTGCAAGTCCCTGCAAGTCCCTGCAAGTCCCTGCAAGTCCCTGCAAGTCCCTGCAAGTCCCCGCAAGTCCATCACAAGCCCTCCAGTCCTAATCCCAATCACAAGCTATTCAAATGAGCGTTGACAAAGGCATTCCCTTTTCATTGTTCATCCAGTTACTTGTGACCGGCTTTGTGAAAGGACTTGCAGGGACTCGACTCCAACTCTGAACACAGCAGTCCTACGTGAAATACATTGATGAAAGTTTGAGCTCCGTCATCCGAGTGATGAGAAAATATTGGAAAATAAACTATTTAATTGAACAGTGATGTTAGTGTTGCCCATGCTCATAATGTTCTTTAAATGTATATGCGAAAATAATTCTCCGGAGGATTGATACTGGTACCATCTTGATAAAAAAGTAAACTTTCAGATTGAAACAAATCAGTTGTTATCATTACCAAACATGGGCGTCGCTAGGATTTTGTTTAGAGTGGGGTAAAGCACTCACCAGAATGCAGCAACGGGAGAAATCAACGGCCGTGGAAAAATCGAAAGGGGGGGGGGGGGGGGGGGGGGGTGCTGAACACCACTGGACGCTTTGTTCAAGACCGTGATACCTAGGCCTATAGCGATATTTTAGGCCCCTTTCAGCAGGTTTCGAGTGTTCTAAATATACATTTATTAATTGAGTACGACATTGATTTCGACCCTCTTTTCTTTTATATTTATTTATATATATTTTTTTTAATCCCCCACCCCCGGGGTAGGGAATTAAAAAAAAAATTAAAAAAACTCGCGACGCCCATGTTACCAAACAAAATCACACCTTTAACCTTCGAAATTTGGAATCAATTTCTGTTAACATATCTTGGAAACTTCTTTGTCTCGGTTGGCTGAATGGAACTGCTTTGGCATATATTTGTGTTAAATTGTCAACAGTTTCATAATATTTACCGGTACCATTATCTAGCCAGTCTGACATATAAACAGTATTGCTTTTTTTTTATAATTTGAGTCGAAGCGTGGCTGTCAGGAAATCCCCGGGCACAATGCACAATTTCATTAGCTCTATAGAGTAATAACTCCGGTTAATTCCTCGTGGATTTATGGTGAAGTGATGACAAATTAAATCTACTCAATTACAATGGTGATCTTCAAAGCTATTAAGCTATCATTTGTCAGGACACGTGGCGAGGGAAGCCTCGCCTTCGTCATGTATTTTTAATGACGCAGTCTGCAACGGCAAAGGAGCATCCCCCAAGCCAACAACAGGTGGCACGCTCGGCCGGCAATTATCTGAATTTCCCCCGGGAGGTCTTTGGCTTCACGCCGGTGTGAGCAGAGACCCGGTAACAACCGGAATGAACGAAAAGCAAAGAGAAGAGTGCCAAAAGGCCAACAAGTTGACTGCATTTGTCAAGATGAAACGTGCGTCTTCTCGTTTTCCCCGCGAAAATTCTACTTTGAGAGTCAAACAGCGACACAGGGGATAGATTTAACCGTCAGGGGAATTTGGGAGAGTGGCTGTACGTAATGTAGGTGCAGTAGGTGCAGTAGGTGCAGTGCTGGTTTGGCTTATAGGGCTTTTGGGAGGGCAATCTTTAAAAGCCGGATGGACTGACGCGAAGGCCTTTCGATTCAGTGGTCAAACAGCGAGAAAGGGCCGCTTTGCCTCAAGAAAGCACACACGTCACCCGTGATAGAAATGAGGCTATTCGAAAGATCTCTGGGGATCGGATGCCTTCCAAATTCATTTCCCGTTTGTGATCGTACCTTGAATAGTTGGGTGTGGAGGCACATTTCTTCTTGAAAGACCTCAGAGCCTTTCTAATGCCCTCCCGTGTGGAATTATTATCTCATGGCCAATTGAAAAGCGCACTAAATTTTGTGAATATCTATACGATCCGTGAAAACCTGCTGCGGGAGCTATATACATAAAAAACAAGCACCGCACGTGGAGTTGACATTTCGCTGGCTCCCGCACCAATCTGTCGGTCTTTCCTTTTAATAAGGTAACGGCTACCAGTGAAGTGCCCCCCCCCCCCCATGTTGAACTAAAAATGAACTGCTAGAGGGCCACAGCGTGAACTCGAAGTAAACCAATTGACATAGCCTAGACACCAGTGATAACACCACAAACAAACATACACCACCCTAACAAACAAACAAACAAACAAACAAACACCGGGAAAATATAACTCACAAAGATACACTTCATATCAATGAACTACCGTATATCATTTCGCTTGGAAAGTTAAGCTGGCTTTCCATAAGTGCGTTTTACGGCCCGTTTGTGTCCGCCACGTTTTTAGCCTATTCACAGGCCTAAAACGCAACGGACTTAAAACGGAGTAAAAGCCAGCTTACCTACGGTTCTTAATATCCATCTTATTTGGGGCAAACTGCTACCTATAGCAGTTTATCCATTTCGCCCAAAATTGTAAATGTATATACCGAGAGGAAACCACGTTGTATTCTTAGGCCCTAGGCCTATATCTTCAAAAGAAAAATGAGAAAGTGGAATATTTACAGCTAAAATATGAACGCGTTTGAAGGATGATATTGAAAAGATGTTCCCCTCAAACGATGACAAACCCTCAAAGTTCCAGAAGCCGAAACTGAAAAGTCAATTTTGAGGCGACTTTCGGGTCCAGTTTTATCCCAAATGCTCAGGAATAGATATTCCATTAACAGTAGGGAATTTTCCTCAACCGCAGTCATACAAAGTGTCCACTAATGATTTTGAGGGTATACAAATAGGATTTGCTCGGCGAAGGCAATTTTGGGCCCATGTAATCATGTGCAATCTGGTATGGCTGGCTTTATACTTATGAGAGCCGATGATTGACTGGACGTTTCTGGCCAAATGAGGGCGCAACTCCTGTCTAAAATGGCACAGTGGATCAGGAGAATCATCAAATAATGTATCCATCCGTTATCATCCTCGTAATAACTGTGACGCCATCTAGACCGGAAGTGCATTGCAAACAAATGGAGTACGCGCGCGACTTTCTTCGCTAGCGCTTTCCATAGAGCCCCACGTATTGGGGACCCGAAGTTAACGCTCGAAAAGATTCTGCCATTTTACGAAAAAGCTACCCAAAAAGTATCTGTCATTATGCACGGGTAAAACTTAAATCCTTTTTGAAATGCCAACATTATGAACAATTTCCTCAAATGATTTCTCGTGAGAAATTTGTTCACATAGGCTACGCTTGCCTCAGAGTTGAATACAAACTCCAATGCTCCGTTAGTCCCTCAGATAAGATTCAGAATAAGATTATTTCAAAAACAGTGCAATACCTGACAAAGGTCAAACTTCATAAATTATACAATTTCTGCGATTACTCTTTTGCCAAAAGCTTTCTCAATATAAAAAAGAGCTTATAGGCCTAACTATTTTATACGGGTGAGAGAAAAAAAACACATCGATTTTACTTCAAAACCCCTTTATTCGTATACTGAGCCATTTTGTTTTCAGCTAACGATCAAATACAATAATTGCTGTTTTGTGTGTTAGTTTTATTGTGAGTTGATTTTAAGCGGTTTCAGTGTAGGTGTATCGCAATGAATTTTGCTGTTTTTGAATTGTCAACAATTTAGTGAATTGCTTCGTTCTTTAGGTGTTCTGAATTATTGTTTTTATATGAGAGTATTGTCATTAAATTACCGGTACTAAACATACAATTAGGGATATATTTTAGTGTTTATGTAGCATACTGTGGGGAAACATGGCGACTTAGTGAGACATTTTTATATCTGCCTAATGTCTCGGCTACTTTTTCTAGAAAGAAAGTTTCTTGTTTCAAACTGAAAACGGTTGGAAATGCTACTAAATTTAGCTTCAAGATCACAGGTCAAATGGTGTTTTTTTTTAAACACAGGTCTATGGGTATGTCTCCCTACTGTACCTTTCTCATTATAATGTGCACAAAACTAACAACCAGCACAACAGTCCATTTCACAGGCAATAAAATCTACAATTATAAGTGAAGCCTACGTTTCAGTCAAAGACAGGAACGTGTAGCATATTAAAGCAGTTTTAGAATAAATTGAATAATGCGCTTTTATTCACAATTCATGTAGGCCTATACTTTAGCTCGGGGTTTTAAAGGCGGTTTTAAACGCACTTGTTTAAAACCGGCCCGGCACATATTTCCTTACTAAAAATCAATCCTTTACAATCATTTAGTCAAATTCACACACCAACAAAGTTTGGACGAAATATTGGCTACCAATGGAGACCAAACTAGCCGTTTAACAGGAAAATCAAGTCAAAAACGGAACCCACTCTAAGAAACTGTAGACAAGTTTGATAAATTTGCACACAAAGCTATGCAAGGAGGCACTGCTGTTGCGCCTATGAGAACATCATGCTTTGGCTTCATGAGTGTGGAAACTAGCATAAAAACAAATATGTTGAAATGGGATTGCTAGAAAGGAGGTGGTGAATCAGTAACATGGAACAGAAAGCTGTTCTGCATGTATTCACTTCATAAGAATCCTTATGATTCCTTATAACTTACCCGTAAAGTCGTGTCATTTTATACACTTGTGGTGACATTTCTTCTTAACTAAACACAACTGATTTGTATTTCCGTATTAATTAGATCATTTCATCTGCACTTTAATTTTGAAAATACAATGGAATAGTCTGGGGCTAAAAGAAAAAGTGTGACCAAAGTTACCCAGGGTTGGGGTAACATTGGTCACCATTGTTTTTACATGTATATGTCACAAAATGGTTGTGTTCATGAACTCGGTATTAATATATTGTAGACGCTATAGGCAGCTGATCCGTGACATTTGACCCCTGTGGACACCATCTGGCGTTTGCGGCTCTCTAACAAACATATAATTATTATTTTCAATTAAAAACTTATTTTTTGCCAAAAGTTTGGTTTTTAGGCCCATTTTTAAACATGTTTGATATTATGAATATTAAATTTTAACTGTTGAATATTAGTTCGATTATTTCTGAATAACATGACACCAAATACGTCCCAATCTGCTGTATATTAAGCAAGAAAAACATTTTAAAACCCTACAGATGGCTACTGACCAAAGTTACCCAGCCGACCAAAGTTACCCAGCCGACCAAAGTTACCCAGCCGACCAAAGTTACCCAGCCGATCAAAGTTACCCAGCCGACCAAAGTTACCCAGCCGACCAAAGTTACCCAGCCGACCAAAGTTACCCAGCCGACCAAAGTTACCCAGCCGACCAATGTTACCCAGCCGACCAATGTTACCCAGCCGACCAAAGTTACCCAGCCGACCAGAGTTACCCAGCAGACCAAAGTTACCCAGCCGACCAAAGCTACCCAGCCGACCAAAGTTACCCAGCCGACCAAAGTTACCCAGCCGACCAAAGTTACCCAGCCGACCAAAGTTACCCAGCCGACCAATGTTACCCAGCAGACCAAAGTTAGCCAAGTCCTCTGTTTCCATGCTTGACCTCGATTTTACTGGTTGTGAGATTGAATCGAGCGAACGAGTTTGTCAGATGGCGGAGTCCCACGGTTTACATGCTATTTTTATCCACTTTCCAGATTATTTACTAAGCCGTCACCGGAAAATATATCTTATCTCATTTCAGGCTAAACAATGAAGATAAGTTTTCAAAATTGACGTCCCATTTGAATGACATATCAACGCAACTATAGGTCTGCATTTGTACACAAACACAAATATGCTTAAACAAAAGGAATAGTTATCAAGAGACGTTTCTGCGCTTGCGAAATTTACAGCTACGCCGCTGCTCATTTGGAGTCCATTTCCAAACAACATTTTCTGGTCACTTCGGTGAAAATGTTTTGAAAACAAAGATTGTGAGTCCCCCCCCCCCCCCCCCCCCCCAGGAGAGAGAAATTATAGATGCGCCATGACGGATGACGAAAACAGTTTAAGAAGAGAATATAGCGCTGGAAATACCCATATCCTTGCTGGACGACTGCTAGAGTGTTATATACCAAAGCAAATCAGACTCAGAAAACATTTGTTACATCAGTACGTATTTTTCAATATATCTCTTGTAATTAGTCTACAAAACAATTATAACTTGAACGGCAAAGCCGTCATGGCTCACTGATGAAGGCGGGAGGGGAGGCTCCACACCACCACTCCACCCCACCGGACGGACGGACGGACGGACGGAAGGGACAGATGGAAATTGGTATTCCATAGGCTCGCATCTGCTTCGCAGCTCGCAAAAATTAATATGCACATCACAAGCTTTAAAAATGATGAAAAGAATTATTAAAATCGGAGCAGTATTAAAAATGTTATGATAATTTTAGTTTTATTGGATGACACGAATTCCGCTGATTACAAGTGAGTATACCTTACTAAAAATCTCTTTTTAAAACATTTTATTGCACTAAAATGTAAAAAGAAGTAGTTGTAAAAAAAACACAGTATGATTTTATTGTACATAAACAAGCATTTTAAACAATAATACGAAAATTGAATGGCACATTAGTCAATATGGATGCGATAATTATATCGATGATTAAGCGAGGTCCAGTGTCACTGATATGTCAGTCAATCGTGACAACACGTCAATATTGGTCTGCTTTTTTATGTACTTGCTGGCTGAGAAACAGATGGGTAACAACGTGAATGGCAGTTTCTCCACAAACGACAGCAACAATAAAAGCACGAAGCAAAAACCAGACAAATTTATTGGATAGCTCACTCCAAGTTGTGCGGACATCCAAGGACGCAATCATTTCTAGAATCTACACGGCAGATTAAACGAAAGCGACCAGCGGACACGATGCGAATCTATACCGTATTCGGGCTGTGCTTCCTGGCGGGCCTTTGGGCGGGCCACGCCGGTGCTATCGAAGTGGCCTCTTTCAACATCCGAATTCTGGGAGAATCGAAAATGGGTAAACCAGAGGTGGTCGCGTACTTGCAGAAGGTATAAGCTCTTGCAAAATAATGTTCGAAGTTGCTGATTTAGTAAATAAATATAATTACAACTATGACCACAATTGTAAATTCAGTATTTTTTTTTATAGATCTTGTAACTAAATCATACCCAAATATTGGAATGTTTTTACCTGCTTTCTACATTTTTCTATGAAAACCTTATCCTACTTTCAGTTTATACACACTACAAAACGCGGTGTTAAATTAACACCGTATTTTACGGCAGTGCTATTTTGATCCGTATCTCTAGTAGCGCAACATATGGTGCATTTATTGCTGGGCAATGGGCTGGGGTAAGAACTTATCCAGAACCACCAAAATGACATCGTCATGTATTAATGAAAATGCACTATGCCTTTAATATTGAATAGGCACAAGGCGCGATGCGCGCGACGATGTCATTTGGGTGGTTCTGGATAAGTGCTTACCATGGGCTGGTGGTAGTTTGTGTATTATTAGTGTGACTGGCCATCACGTGGGCTCTAACCTTGCATACTCCTTGTGGACCTGTGAACAAAAGATGTCCACACGGGTGCACCACACTAATTCAAGCTCCCATTGACAACAGTGTAAAATCAACAAAGTTCAGGGCCAAATAACCTGTACCCCAGCATCACTGGGGTCTACAAAAACAAATGTCACTTATTGTCTGATCTTTTATCTTTCATTTTCTTTTCTATTTTTGGGGGGTTAACCAATTACATTTTTAATTATTGACAAAAAACAAACCCACCTCCAAAAAAGTCCTATTTCCCAAGCCGATCAACAGCCATTTTTAACATGGCATCCCTCCACTTTCTCGGGCAAATAGGACCCATATTTCAACAGTAATTTTATCAAACCAGGGAGTTGATGCTGGGCTATGTTTACACAATCCCACAATTTTTTGAGGCACAAACTCTCCTTTTTCAAAAAAGTTGTGGGTATACATTTTATGTTGATGAGCTGGCGCATAAATTCTGACATGAATTAGTGTAGTGCACCCACACGAAGACTGAACCTTATGCGGACTTGCCCATGGTCCACACAAGTTATTAGAGGCATTTTGGGGTTAGGGTCATCCCTTGCAAAATGAAGGGGAATACTTAATACGGGGATCACGTTTTTTTTTACTCATAGAGTATATGCATGTGCGGTGGTACATGGCACACGCACGTTGGATTGCTATGGATTCACATCGTATAGATACAATGTATTAATTCGTTCGTCATTATTTTGACAAGGATTATATATTTTAAGGCAGAAATTTAAAATAAGGTGCATTCATCACAAGACCTTAGGGAAACAATGTGAGTGTTTTATTATTTTTAAATTGGGATTAATCATGTTTTTTTTTCTTGACGGCTTTTATTGGTGGTAGTTTATGTATTAGGCCAAGTAAAAAAATTGTTTAGCGTCCGGTTATTTCTTTTAAAGGAAGGAGACTTCTACTATGACATATTTCTAACTAATGCCTTCCACATCTAAAAGTTTTGGGGATCGTTACTAAATGCAATTGGCTTTCTATTGCAGATTCTGAGTAGATACGACCTTGTTATGATACAAGAGTATCGATCTAAAACACTGGACGCCATCAACGCACTCCTGACAGCACTTAACGAGTAAGGGAAAAATTGGTAAAATTTCAGTTCAAAGGGCTGGCATTTCTAATTGCTAATTTGTTTTTGCTTTTAAAACGTACTGAGGGGTCTCCGTGTCATTTTCGTGCAAGGTTAACAGTCACAATGTTTTCTCGACTCTAATACAAAAAGATGATTAACAATAACACGTCCAGGTTGTCTTGATGAGACTGCTAATGTTGCTAATTTGGTTACAATATTATCAGGAACTTACAAGTTTGTGCCTTTAATGACCACTCCAAATATACTATAAAATGGTTGATTAATTGGCAAATTAATATTACATTTTCAGCTTAACAAACCTTGCTAAACTTAGTACCCACATAGAAACTTTTTTTCTCACTGGAGTTTTTATAGTACACGATTGGTATAGGGCAGGTTTGACCACACGGCACACTTGATCGATTTATTTGAATAAACACTCATTACTATCACTACACTAGGCGGTCCAATATGGACATCATTGTGACGTCACATAGAAAGGCTATGGGTAACGTTGAACCACGCGGCATGTTTGACTGACAAACTTGCTTAAATGTACCACTCGTGTGCCTCATACAAATACCAGATGAGGTTACCTATTTCGCGGGTAATTTGACATTTTTTTGTTTTAAGAACAAAATGTGATATGACCGATTTTAATGCGTTTAGTGGCGCCATAATCAAGGCATTCATTTATTGTATTTCTTTTTTTTATATAGATATTCCGGTCAGACTTATGACATGGCGATAGGTCCAAGAGAGGGTCGCTCCACGACTAAAGAACAGTACGTCTTCTTCTACAGGTGAGACCGTTGTTATCACTTCCATCCAACTAACACTAACAAAGATTTATTTTCATTCATGACGACCAACCAAAAGTAGTTTGCAATTACTGCCGGACTGCCGGAATTTTGTTTTAAATACTAGTAAACAAATTCAGAATTCTCTGAAAAGTTTAGAATAATCTTAATGTGAATGCTTTGTCAATATTAAACGTAGTATACACCATTTGAAAACATAAACAAAACTACTGAATTATTTACGAAGTACCGTACTAGAATGTAAGCAAAATGGTAGTCTCAAGCATCCTTTTCAAGAAATGTTGAAATTTATATCGTTTTTCCACCGATTGTCGGCCGACAATAGTTGGAAATAGTCTAGTTCCCCGACCTGATAATTCTTGATTTTTCTAAAGTAGGGTCAGGGAACCAGACTACTGAAAAAAAAATTCTCTGTTTTCTCAGCATCTATGCACACAAGACTTTAAACAGGTCAGTGTTACAGTATTTGCTAGCACGCTATAAAAAACAAACCCCCCAAATCAATCTATTTCTGAAAATTACAGCAAAAGCAAATGTTGTACACTACATTTAAGCTAACAAAATAATGACGGCAATATAAATGCTAGTTTAATTCCCGCGATTCGCTGTACAGTACGCCACCAAGAGTTTGTCACAGAGAGAACAGTTTTCGCACTGTGCATTTGAAAATATCAGTCGACACGTCCATCTAAAAGGTATGTATCATTTTGCTCCAAACGAACAAAACTGATACCATGATACGACGCGCGAACTTTGAAGTATAGTTTGAAATTCTGGACGGTCAGTTATTGTTAATATTTACTAGGCTTCCAAATGCGTTTCGAAATGAAATCTCGAATTATCTTAAGAAATACGTATCCTGTGAAATTATCCTAAGAAATACTTATTAACCGCGCAGTTTGAAAATCAACTCGCAGGTGCAACCGCATGGTGGCGCACGGTATTTTAAACTGGCCCATTTAAGCAATGATTAAATATACTACGCCCAAACCAGGTATGGTATTAATGTTCTATATTATTGTATTTCAGGACGGACTTGTTCAAGGTTGTTGGCCAATATGCTTACGTAGAGAAAGACGATGAATTTGAACGGCAGCCCTACATCGTACGGTTTCAGACTCTTACGTCATCATGTAAGTTATGAATTCCAATGCAGTTGGTATTACAGGTCAAAAGGTCAAAAGGTGAGTCACATTAAATTCCCCCTCTCTACCTTGATTGCCTGCTTGATCCTTGCAATAATTTCTATGGCAGTAAATGCATGACATGCTATCGATGTCACTTCCATTTAGCAACAAGTTTAAAATTGCAAAATTCGTCTCAAACCAATTATTTTCATGTCGGTTGAATCTCATTCAATTATGATGTCACTTGAGCTAGACTTGTTCCTGGTCCCTATGTCATTTTGGAGCTACGTCAGTCATTTGCTTATTCATGTTCGGGGCCAGGGTTTTCCTCTGTTGGTAATAAACAACTATCAAATAATGATTTAGACGCAGGCACGTGACAGATTTTCGACCAATAGGAATAGTGATACTGTCCCGGACATCACACTTATCAATAGAGGTTAAATCATGGACTTTTTCCTTTCTAATGGTTAACGTAACGTGGCAAACACTGCAAACACCAATGTAGAGCAGACCATTTCACTTAAAAAATCCATTTCGTCAAAGATTTTGTCAAAGGCTGCATTATCTTTCATCCAATCAGCTCTGCCGTCTGAATTTGCCGTCGTGAACATCCACACCAAGCCAGGATACAAGATCACGCGTTACGAGATCGACGCACTGGCTGATGTCTATGATGATGTCGTTGCGAAATGGGGAGTACAGGTAGGTACGGTATAATGGGCTAAAAATAGATGCACCAGGTTAAAACTAACGGTGCAGAGGCTAGGCTAGGGGTTGCTGCAGGTTGGCATTCTCGACTCCATGGAGACGAGGTTTGCCCCCTTTTTTTATGGGTATCGCCCAACACAAGGCCAAAAAGGCCACTCAGGGTGTGGGCTACAAAATACAAGAAGACAGAAATCACAGGCACAATCATGAGAAGGCATCAATTCACATTTCGTTTGAATTGTAAATGATTATAGGTGGAAGAGAAGCAGGTTATACAGAGACGCAGTACGAGGGGAAAATTGAAGAGTATCTCCTTTGAAACTGACAGTGAAAATGATGTGATGAGACAGCCAGGCGAGTAGAGTGGACAGGGGGAACTATAATGATGAAAGGCCACTGGAACACCTTCCATGATAGTATCGATATATGGAAACGTTTCCCCGGTTTTGTCTCATAAAAGAAGTTGACCACACGCGCGCTCTGTGGAGCGATGTGTACACAAGGTCGCGGGCCACTGACCTGCAGTGCAGGGTAGTTCCATTGTGGGAATGGGTAAATATACAATGGCACAATGAGGGGACAGGCATAGTGTAAGCATACAACGGTAACAAATTGTTGTGTAGTTCCATGTATTTTAATGCTTTACTCTTCTGATCAAAACACCAATGTAACCACTGAATAACGCGTACGCAGAAGCAGAAGTCACTAACGTACGTGGATGTAGTTGAAATTTGGCGCGCGCGGCCTGTACAGTTCCCAACCCCCTACGAGTTTTAATGGTACGATCCAATAAATAGGACTGAAAATCAGCTTTAATTGTAAAATATCACTTTAAATTAATCCCAAAACTGAAAATACTAGCTTGACAAATAGTCTTACATATTAATAATTATTAAAAACTATATTAGATATTGTAGAATTGTAGCATTTGACGAAGAAAGACACCGAGTAATAATTTATGACGTCACAAATGAAGCTTTGCGTGCTTGTGCATCCGGGACCTTTAAACGAAAGGTCATTTCAGACGCTAGCTGGTAATGGACAGTCATTTTAAAAGGCTTTCTTCCGACGAAATTATTTAACCAATCAAAATAGGTTTTATATAACAAGAAAGCTAACAATCAGCATATTCATAAACCGCTAGGCCCGAAGCAGCCTGGTCACGGTGAAACGAGTGAGGGCTTGCGAAAGCGGGTCATGTAAGAAGAAACTCGCTGTTTTGCCAACTCTCCCACGGACATCTTGCAGACTTACTATGTTTTTTCCGACGAAACTGAGGAACTGACTGGTATTATTTCTAGGTTTTGGATTTGATGAATAGTTGTTCTAGTGACTCCCGGGCGGCCCAATACTAGCAATGAAAGCACTTTTTTATAAAATCACTTTTTCATGAAAAAATGCTAATTTTCCCTATGTACGCAGGCCGCACGGAGCGGATGAGACAACGTTTCCATAAAAGAGGCCCTTGGATTACAAAGAAGGATCTAATACCATGGAATAAATCATAGCTCTATGAGATTTGCCCCTGGACGGGAATCGAACAACATAGCCACTCCCTCAAAATCTATCATGTGCCGTGGATTGCACTTTTGTCAAGTAATATGTAGATTTGTATAACTATACTGTGTAGCTCTTGACATAGTGCCTGTGAAAATCATACATGACTGCATTCACAGTACCTTAACAGTAACATAAGAAACAATACTGAGCTGTTGATGATCGGGAATGATTTCACTAATTGGAAAATTTAAATTTCTGTCACTCAGGACGTGATAATCACGGGAGACTACAACGCCGACTGCAATTACGTCAGGCCTTCTTATTGGCCGACGATCAGACTGTTTACAGAGAAGCGTTTCTATTGGCTGACACCCCACGATGCCGACACGACCGTTGCCGGCACGGACTGTGCATATGACAGGTACGAACAGTTACTACATGATTACATATACACAAGACGTAACTATACTTGAGATGATCGAATGGGGAAATATACCTATATTTGCAAGCTGAAGTGCCTTAAAAGTCACCTTAATACTTAAAATACTTAAACCCACACCATTCACCTGTACATCAAATTATTCTACCATCACTTTCAACCTTTTGTACAGGTGTGAGTTAACTTATTCCTCTTAAGCCATACCGTAAAAAGAAGCTACATATTGTGTTTTTGTTTGTTTATGTTCTTTTTTTTCTTTTTTTGTTTGGGTCATTCCAGGTTTGTGTTGGCTGGTTCGAAGATGACCGCTACACTGGCAACTTCTCGTGTCTTCAACTTCGACACTGAATACAGGCTGGATGAGGCCACCGTGAGTTGTTTTTGCTCAAATGTGGAGAAAAGCTGGAGTTCTTGTTCTGTTAAGTCAAACAAAATGCGGATGCACTTTCATACAGAATTAACGAATGCGTCTAAACTTTTACCGCTATTTCCGTAGTCCGAACTACGACAAAAGAGGGCGCCATTAAACACAATCCACAGATTTTTACGGAGCAATGTGAACAATTAGCGTGCTAACCCATCGGACAATAAACTTACTTTGCAACGGGAGTAACGCCCTCTGTTGGCACAGCTATGTTTAATCGTCACCTATGGCAGTTTGTATGCACAAATGTCTAAGCAGCTTTGCATGCTCATTTCGCCTGCCGTAAGATTTTTATTTTTGTATCATTTTTCTTTCAGGCCCTGTCTGTTAGCGATCACTATCCGATCGAGCTGACATTCAAGTAAATTCCACTTCAGCTGGGACAGGTAACAAATCTTCTACCAATCGGATTGTGTCACTTTTCATAAAGATTGTCAATTTTTAAATACAAATTCCTTGTTAAATCCACAGATTTGGAGATTTAAGATCTATTTTGTTTCCGTTTTCTACTCTTTGGCAGATCGTTGCGATGTCAATCAGACTGATGCGAACAGAGGCAAACAAATTCAAACAGTATCGATTTTTCGTTCCGTTTTACGCAACGTAGATACAATTATTAAAGTGAAAAACACAATATAAAACATGGAAATTAAAGAAAGTAGTCAGTTTTCAGTGGCACGTTGTGATAAATACACTATTAAACACAATCTTGCTATCAGTTTGTAAACATATTTAGAAGCTAAACATCAATGTTCAATGGCTAAACACTATCCGTCAATACGGTAAACATGTTTAGTATGTAAACGTGTTTACAAACTGATAGCAAGAAATTACTTAGAAAAGTGGTCAATCGCTAAACACAGTTTTTGCAGTGTAAGAAAGCTGAAAGCTGCACTCACAGTTGGCCAACTTAAAAACAAACAAACACATTTTCTTCCTTCAATTAAAAGCTGGACGCGCCCAACCAAAACTAAATTTCATAACCATCCAATACTGTTTGGCCGGGATCTGGGGCGGAATTCGCAAGTTCCGGCTGTGAGTGACCAGGAAAAACACCCGCGGTCCTGTGTTGGCAAACAAAAGGATGTAGGCCTATCTCATAATTTTCTTGATTCTTGTTGGTAATGAAACAGTGATTTTTCAGTATGCATACACGCATGGCACCATTGCTCAAATGCCTTAAAAAAAACGTTTGAATAAATACTCAGTTTTAGAGGTGGGAGGAAAACCATGGAATGAGATTACATTGAAACCCATGGGATCAGAACGACGGGGACTGACATCCTAAATCCAAGGGTGATTCGTCATATAGGTAAAGGGCGAGGAAAAAGTCACTGCATAAACCTGACTCCATGCACGTATTATCTATTTGTGTGATGAATCTGACATAATAAATGTACTAATTTACGACAAAGCAATGATCGTATCGGTTCAACATTTTTTCTACGTCAAAACTTACCCCATCCCTCAGAATATTTTGTCAGGCCACTGCACTGGGTTGGCTTCGAAGTCCACACAGAAGCTATATACGTATGGAAAAATTGTGGCTGTTCTGCACAACATTTGAATGGCCGTCAAAACAGCGTATAGGCACCGTGCAATCGACCTTTAATGACATACCGGTACATCTAGGACACTTATTTCCATGTCCTTACAGGCGAGGGTCCAGAGGGGAAGGTTTGGGGGGTCGAACCACCCCCCTCCCCCTACTCGTTGTCAATTGTTGCCAATTGTTACTCTTTTTTGCTTGTAAGTGCCTAAGCCTAGGCACCGTAGCAAACCAGAAAAGAAATTTAAAGCAAAAACCCCGTAAAGGTCTTATTTTGTGTGCACTTGTTAAATGGCGCCACCAACGTTGAGAAACTTGTTGGGCAAAAATGCGGACAACATTTCAGAACCCCCCCCCCCCCCCCCCCCCCCCCCTGCAAACAATCCTGGATCCGGCCCTGTCTTAATACATTCCCAGGTTCTTTGTAGCAATTCTAGGGAGTAATCGCAAATTTCGGATTTTAGTGGCAATAACGATTTTCATATTTATATAATCCAAAGCATGATATCATCAGAAACAAAACAGTGGTGACGTCCCCCACCCAGTGCCACGTAGGAGAAAATATCAGTGTTTTCGTTTTCTTGCAGAGGTTCCAAGCTCTAGTCGATTTTATTAATTAAACAGTAGGGGGCACGCCCACAGTATTTTTCTTAATAATACTATTATTTTCTGCGTTTGCGAAATTTACAGCTAAGCCGCTGCTCATTTGGAGTCCATTTCTAACCAACATTTGTTTTCTGGTCACTTCGGTGAAACATTTTTGAAAACAATGATTGTGAGTCCCCCCCCCCCCCCTCCCAAGGAGAGATAAATTCTAGATGCGCCATGACAGATGACGAAAACAGTTTTTCCTCAACCGCAGTCATACAAAGTCTCCACTAATGATTTCGAGGGTATACAAACAGGATTTGCTCGGCGAAGGCAATTTTGGGCCCATGTAATCATGTGCAATCTGGTATGGCTGGCTTACTTATGAGAGCCGATGGTTAACTGGACGTTTCTGGCCAAATGAGGGCGCAACTCCTGTCTGAATGGCACAGTGGAACAGGAGAATCATCAAATAATGTATCCATCCGTTATCATCCTCGTAATAACTGTGACGCCATCTAGACCGGAAGTGCATTGCAAACGAATGGAGTACGCGCGCGACTTTCTTCGCTAGCGCTTTCCATAGAGCCCCACGTATTGGGGACCCGAAGTTAACGCTACGAAAAGATTCTGCCATTTTACGAAAAAGCTGCCCAAAAAGTATTTGTCATTATGCACGGGTAAAACTTAAATCCTTTTTGAAATGCCAACATTATGAACAATTTCCTCAAATGATTTCTCGTGAGACATTTTTTCACATAGGCTACGCTTGCCTTAGAGTTGAATACAAGCTTCAATGCTCCGTTAAGGCCCTGTCACACTTTTGCGTATCCTAATTCCTTATGGGTTGCGCATTGACATTTCTTTCATACGCACAATAAGCACCTCATATGCATCTCAATCGTTTTGTGTAAGTTTTATGTACGCAGGCATGCGCACAGTACGGCCCAGTACGCCGGATAGTTTTGGGCAAGCACAAAACTACGCTGCGTACGCTGTTACGCAGGTCATAAGTTATAAATACGCAGCGCATCGGTCCCGCATCGGTCGAGCGCGGTACGAATACGCTATGTGTTCGTGGGGGATAAGCGGTTCATACGCGGTAATACGCTGACCCCCCGGCACGCACCCCGTCAGCGTATGAGCCGCGTACATTGGACGTATACATAGCGTACTTGCAGCGCAGATACAACGCACGCATAGCGAATGCCGACGTATTGCTCGAATTAGTACCGTTGGTCCTGCGATCGGGCAGCGCATTGTACTTATTTGTAACTTATGAGAAACGCACAGACAGCGTACAGATAGCGTACTTGCCGTACATCCAGGGTACACTCGAGATTTAGTATAAATATGATGGCTCCTCTACACTCCAGGGTGAACAGACCTCCTGAAGATGGCAGATCCAGGCCGGCACCGGCGAGAACACATGATTGCTGTCATCCAACACCAGCATGACATCATGAACCTGCAGCTCCATCTCCTTCGTCAAAGAAGAGAGAGAAAAATAAGAAGAAGAGCGCGCCGAAGAATCGCCTGGGTCCGGCCATGGATAGGGAGAAGACATCAGTTGGGGTCTATGATAAACTGATGGTGGAGCTCCGAAATGAGGACACAAGAGCCTTCACCAACTTCCTGCGCATGCACCCTGCCATGTATGATGAGCTGCTGGAGAGAGTGGGAGGAAGACTCACCAAGAAACACACCTTCATGAGACACCCCATGGAACCAGGCTTGAAGCTGTCATTGACCCTCCGCCACCTCGCCTCTGGGAACACCTACGCGTCCATGAAGTTTGCTTGGCGAGTACCACACAACACCATCTCTGTGGTCGTCCGAGAGGTCTGCGAAGCCATCATAGCAGAGTACCTGGATGAGCTGATGGTCTGCCCATGTACACCCAAGCAATGGCGCCATGTAGCTGACAGGTACTACCGGAAGTGGAACTTCCCCCACACCTGTGGTGCCATAGATGGAAAGCACGTGGCCATCCGCTGTCCTCCCTGTAGTGGTTCCATGTACTACAACTACAAGGGCTTTTACTCCATCTTGCTCTTTGCCATGGTCGACGCGGACTACAAGTTCCTCTGGGCAGATATTGGCGGCTTGGGGTCAGCATCCGACGCCCAGGTCTTCAATAACAGTGAACTCAAGGAGTGCATTGGTGATGGTACCATCAGCTTCCCAGATCCTGAGTCTCTCCCCAACGACACCCAAGATGTTCCCTACTTCATCGTTGGAGACGAGCGGCGGAAATGCGGCGGGAATACGCTCGGAATACGCTCGGCATTCGTCGGAAGTGCGTCAGGCATGCGGTCGGGATAAGTAGGGTGCGTCCGGAATACGCTCGGAATACGCTCGGCATGCGCACTGCATACGCAGCTATTCGCAGCAGTAAAATCGTGTTGCGCACTGCATACGCAACTCATACGCACCTCATACGCAATAGATGCGCTGAATTCGTTACTTATACGCTAGATGTGCGTCGCACATAAGTCATAATAATTGAAAAATTTCAAAATTTTGAGCGTACGGCTGCGTATTGAAAAATGTTAATAAGGAACTCATAAGGACTTGATATACGCGAAAGTGTGACAGGGCCTTTAGTCCCTCAGATAAGATTCAGAATAAGATTATTTCAAAAACAGTGCAATACCTGACAAAGGTCAAACTTCATAAATTATACAATTTCTGCGATTACTCTTTTGCCAAAAGCTTTCTCAATATAAAAAAAAGCTTATAGGCCAAAACTATTTTATACGGGTGAGAGAAAAAAAACACATCGATTTTACTTCAAAACCCCTTTATTCGTATACTGAGCCATTTTGTTTTCAGCTAACGATCAAATACAATAATTGCTTTTTTGTGTGTTAGTTTTATTGTGAGTTGATTTTAAGCGGTTTCAGTGTAGGTGTATCGCAATGAATTTTGCTGTTTTTGAAGTGTCAACAATTTAGTGAATTGCTTCGTTCTTTAGGTGTTCTGAATTATTGTTTTTATATGAGAGTATTGTCATTAAATTACCGGTACTAAACATACAATTAGGGAGATATTTTAGTGTTGATGTAGCATACTGTGGGGAAACATGGCGACTTAGTGAGACATTTTGATGTCTGCCTAATGTCTCGGCTACTTTTTCTAGAAAGAAAGTTTCTTGTTTCAAACTGAAAACGGTTGGAAATGCTACTAAATTAAGCTTCAAGATCACAGGTCAAAAGGTGTTTTTTTTTAAACACAGGTCTATGGGTATGTCTCCCTACTGTACCATTCTCAGAAATTATTTACTATTTACATTTATTGAAATTTATTTGTGTATTTATTATTTTAATTTTATATTAAACAATCTTATTCCCTTACATACATCTTGTTTTAGCCGGATACCGTACGATGTGACATTTTGATTGCTACATCATGTTTTCAATGAGAAAACATTAAACCAGTTATTTTATCCGTATATCCATACATGTAACTATAGCTATGCACACAGTGGTAAACACCAGTACGGTAAGTAGCATGACCTCGTATATTAACAATTCAATGTTAATACGGGGTTTATTGTTAATAGGAAAAAATCTACGCACGAATGATTACACATTATAATGTGCACAAAACTAACAACCAGCACAACAGTCCATTTCACAGGCAATAAAATCTACATTTATTAGTGAAGCCTACGTTTCAGTCAAAGACAGGAACGTGTAGCATATTAAAGCAGTTTTAGAATAATTTGAATAATGCGTTTTTATTCACAATTCATGTAGGCCTACTTTAGCTCGGGGTTTTAAAGGGGGTTTTAAAGGCGGTTTTAAACGCACTTGTTTAAAACCGGCCCGGCACATATTTCCTTACTAAAAATCAATCCTTTACAATCATTTAGTCAAATTCACACACCAACAAAGTTTGGACGAAATATTATTGGCTACCAATGGAGACCAATTTAGCTGTTTAACAGGAAAATGAAGTCAAAAACGGAACCACTCTAAGAAACTGTAGACAAGTTTGATAAATTTGCACACAAAGCTATGCAAGGAGGCACTGTTGTGGCGCCTATGAGAACATCATGCTTTGGCTTTATGAGTGTGGAAACTAGCATAAAAACAAATATGTTGAAATGGGATTGCTAGAAAGGAGGTGGTGAATCAGTAACATGGAACAGAAAGCTGTTCTGCATGTATTCACTTCATAAGAATCCTTATGATTCCTTATAACTTACCCGTAAAGTCGTGTGTCATTTTATACACTTGTGGTGACATTTCTTCTTAACTAAACACAACTGATTTGTATTTCCGTATTAATTAGATCATTTCATCTACACTTTAATTTTGAAAATACAATGGAATAGTCTGGGGCTAAAAGAAAAAGTGTGACCAAAGTTACCCAGGGTTGGGGTAACATTGGTCACCATTGTTTTTACATGTATATGTCACAAAATGGTTGTGTTCATGAACTCGGTATTAATATATTGTAGACGCTATAGGCAGCTGATCCGTGACATTTGACCCCTGTGGACACCATCTGGCGTTTGGGGCTCTCTAACAAACATATAATTATTATTTTCAATTAAAAACTTATTTTGGGCCAAAAGTTTGGTTTTTAGGCCCATTTTTAAACATGTTTGATATTATAAATATTAAATTTTAACTGTTGAATATTAGTTCGATTATTTCTGAATAACATGACACCAAATACGTCCCAATCTGCTGTATATTAAGCAAGAAAAACATTTTAAAACCCTACAGATGGCTACTGACCAAAGTTACCCAGCCGACCAAAGTTACCCAGCCGACCAAAGTTACCCAGCCGACCAAAGTTACCCAGCCGACCAAAGTTACCCAGCCGACCAAAGTTACCCAGCCGACCAAAGTTACCCAGCCGACCAAAGTTACCCAGCCGACCAAAGTTACCCAGCTGACCAAAGTTACCCAGCCGACCAAAGTTACCCAGCCGACCAAAGTTACCCAGCCGACCAAAGTTACCCAGCAGACCAAAGTTACCCAGCCGACCAATGTTACCCAGCAGTCCAAAGTTAGCCAAGTCCTCTGTTTCCATGCTTGACCTCGATTTTACTGGTTGTGAGATTGAATCGAGCGAACGAGTTTGTCAGATGGCGGAGTCCCACGGTTTACATGCTATTTTTATCCACTTTCCAGATTATTTACTAAGCCGTCACCGGAAAATATATCTTATCTCATTTCAGGCTAAACAATGAAGATAAGTTTTCAAAATTGACGTCCCATTTGAATGACATATCAACGCAAATAGGTCTGCATTTAACACAAATATGCTTAAACAAAAGGAATAGTTATCAAGAGACGTTTCTGCGTTTGCGAAATTTACAGCTAGGCCGCTGCTCATTTGGAGTCCATTTCCAAACAACATTTGTTTTCTGGTCACTTCGGTGAAAATGTTTTGAAAACAAAGATTGTGAGTCCCCCCCCCCCCCCCCCAGGAGAGAGAAATTATAGATGCGCCATGACGGATGACGAAAACAGTTTAAGAAGAGAATATAGCGCTGGAAATACGCATATCCTTGCTGGACGACTGCTAGAGTGTTATATACCAAAGCAATTCAGACTCAGAAAACATTTGTTACATCAGTACGTATTTTTCAATATATCTCTTGTAATTAGTCTACAAAACAATTATAACTTGAACGGCAAAGCCATCATGGCTCACTGATGAAGGCGGGAGGGAAGGCTCCACACCACCACTCCACCCCACCGGACGGACGGACGGACGGACGGACGGACGGAAGGGACAGATGGAAATTGGTATTCCATAGGCTCGCATCTGCTTCGCAGCTCGCAAAAATTAATATGCACATCACAAGCTATAAAAATGATGAAAAGAATTATTAAAATCGGAGCAGTATTAAAAATGTTATGATAATTTTAGTTTTATTGGATGACACGAATTCCGCTGATTATAAGTGAGTTACCTTACTAAAAATCTCTTTTTAAAACATTTTGTTGTACTAAAATGTAAAAAAATAGGAAAACACAGTATGATTTTAATTGACATAAACAAGCATTTTAAACGAAAACGAAAATCGAAAATTTCGACCCTCAATGGATTTTTGCCTGTAGCTCAAAACGGACGAATGCGACGGGTCCCTTGGAAGAATGGCACATAATTAGTAATTATGGATGCGATCATTATAACGATGATTAAGCGAGGTCCAGTGTGTCACTTATGTCAGTCAATCGTGACAACACGTCAATATTGGTCTGCTTTTTTATGTACTTGCTGGTTGAGAAACAGATAGTTAACACCGTGAACGGTAGTTTCTCCACAAACGACAAGCAAAAACCAGACAAATTTATTGGATAGCTCACTCCAAGTTGTGCGGACATCCAAGGACGCAATCACTTATAGAATCTACAGGGCAGATTAAACGAAAGCGACCAGCGGACACGATGCGAATCTATACCGTATTCGGGCTGTGCTTCCTGGCGGGCCTTTGGGCGGGCCACGCCGGTGCTATCGAAGTGGCCTCTTTCAACATCCGAATTCTGGGAGAATCGAAAATGGGTAAACCAGAGGTGGTCGCGTACTTGCAGAAGGTATAAGCTCTTGCAAAATAATGTTCGAAGTTGCTGATTTAGTAAATAAATATAATTATAACTATGACCACAATTGTAAATTCAGTATATTTTTCTTTATAGATCTTGTAACTAAATCATACAAAAATATTGGATTTTTTTACCTGCTTTCGACATTTTTCAATGAAAATTATATCCTACTTTCAGTTTATACACACTACAAAACGCGGTGTTAAATTAACACCGCTTTTACGGCAGTGTTATTTTGCTCCGTATCTCTAGTAGCGCAACATTGCCCTTCTCAGCCTTATGCTGAGAAGGGCAAAAATGCCAGAAAATTGATTTTGGGTTTTCACGAAGAGCCAATTTCGAACTCGGGGCTGTGAAGGGCAAATTGGCCAGAAAATGGATTTGGGGTTTTCACGAAGAGACAAATTTGAACTCCGTGTTAATACAATAGGGCTGTAAAGGGCAAAATGGCCAGAAAATGGATTTGGGGTTTTCACGAAGAGACGAATTTAAACTCCGTGTTAATACAATAGGGCTGTAAAGGGCAAAATGGCCAGAAAATGGATTTGGGGTTTTCACGAAGAGACGAATTTAAACTCCGTGTTAATACAATAGGGCTGTAAAGGGCAAAATGGCCAGAAAATGGATTTTGGGTTTTCACGAAGAGACAAATGACACTCTGTGGGGCAAAACGGGCCATTTCTCGCTTCTGAGTTTTCACGAAGAGACAAATTTATTAATCAATTAATAACTCTGTAATTAATTGACTTATCGCTCAGCTGCCAATGACTTTTGAAAGATTGAGAACTGAACTTTAACATAGTGTCAACAATGAATCAACATGTGGTATAAATGCAGGTAATATCTTCAATTTAAAAAGTGAGCAGCTTAAAACCTGATTTTCTTGTAACTTTAGTTTAGTGCGGAGAGGCAAAATTCGTCTGTTCGTGAAAACTGTGACGATATGGTGCATTTATTGCTGGGCAATGGGCTGGGGTAAGCACTTATCCAGAACCACCAATTAATGACATCGTCATGTATTACTGAAAATGCACTATGCCATATTGAATAGGCACAAGGCGCGATGGGCGCGATGCGCGCGACGATGTCATTTTGGCGGTTCTTGATAAGTGCTTACCATGGGCTGGTGGTAGTTTGTGTATTAGTGTGACTGGCCATCACGTGGGCTCTAACCTTGCATACTCCTTGTGGACCTGTGAACAAAAGATGTCCACACGAAGCAGGAAGACTGAACCTTATGCGGACTTGCCCATGGTCCACACAAGTTATTAGAGGCATTTTGGGGTTAGGGTCATCCGTCGCAAAATGAAGGGGAATACTTACGGGGATCACGTTTTTTTTACTCATAGAGTATATGCATGTGCGGTGGTACATGGCACACGCACGTTGGATTGCTGTGGATTCACATCGTATAGATACAATGTATTAATTCGTTCGTCATTATTTTGACAAGGATTATGAATTTTAAGGCAGAATTTTAAGTAGTGCAAAATATGGTGCATTTATCACAAGACCTTAGGGAAACAATGTGAGTGTTTTATTATCTGTAAATTGGGATTAATCATGTTTTTCTTGACGGCTTTTGCTGGTGGTAGTTTATGTATTAGGCCAAGTAAAAAAAATGTTTAGCGTCCGGGTTTTTTTTAAAGGAAGGAGACTTCTACTATGACATATTTCTAACTAATGCCTTCCACATCTAAAAGTTTTGGGGATCGTAACTAAATGCAATTGGCTTTCTATTGCAGATTCTGAGTAGATACGACCTTGTTATGATACAAGAGTATCGATCTAAAACACTAGACGCCATCAACGCACTCCTGACAGCACTTAACGAGTAAGGGAAAAATTTGTAGAATTTCAATTCAAAGAGCTGGCATTTCTAATTGCTAATTTGTTTTTGCTTTTAAAACGTACTTTGGGGTCTCCGTGTCATTTTCGTGCAAGGTTAACAGTCACAATGTTTTCTCGACTCTAATACAAAAAGATGATTAACAATAACACGTCTAGGTTGTCTTGATGAGACTGCTAATGTTGCTAATTTGGTTACAATATTATCAGGAACTTACATGTTTGTGCCTTTAATGACTACTTAAAATATACTATTAAATGGTTGATTGATTGGCAAATTAATATTACATTTTCAGCTTAATAAACCTTGCTAAACTTAGTACCAACATATAGACTTTTTTCTTACTGGAGTTTTCATAGTACACGATTTGTATAGGGCAGGTTTGACCACACGGCACACTTGACCGATTTATTTGAATAAACACTTCATTACTATCACTACACTAGGCGGTCCAATATGGACATCATTGTGACGTCACATAAAAATGCTACGGGTAACGTTGAACCACGCGGCATATTTAACTGACAAACTTGCTTAAATGTATACCACTCGTGTGCCAAATACCAGATGTGGTTACCTATTTCGCGGGTAATTTGACATTTTTTTGTTTTAAGAACAAAATGTGATATTACCGATATTAATGCGTTTATTGGCGACATTGGTTAATAAGTAATCAAGGCATTCATTTATTATTTTATCTTTTTTTTAGATATTCCGGTCAGACTTATGACATGGCGATAGGTCCAAGAGAGGGTCGCTCCACGAGTAAAGAGCAGTACGTCTTCTTCTACAGGTGAGACCGTTGTCATCACTTCCATCCAACTAACACTAACACTTGAGATTTATTTTAGTCATTCATGACGACCAACCAAAAGTAGTTTGTAATTACTGCCGGACTTTGAATTTGGTTTTAAATACTAGTAAAAATGTCAGAATTCTCGGAAAAGTTTAGAATAATCTTAATGTGAATGCTTTGTCAATATTAAATGTAGTATACACCATTTACAAACATAAAAAACTACTGAACTATTTACGAAGTACCGTACTAGACTGTAGGCAAAATTGTAGTCTCAAGCATCCTTTTCAAGAAAAGTGGAAATTTATATCGTTTTTCCACCGATTGTCGGCCGACAATCGTTGGAAATAGTCTAGTTCCCCGACCTGATAATTCCCGATTTTTCTAAAGTAGGGTCAGGGAACCAGACTATTAGAAATGTTTTTCTGTTTCCTCAGCATCTATGCACACAAGACTTTAAACAGGTCAGTGTTACAGTATTTGCTAGCACACTATAAAAAACTAACCCCCCAAATCCATTTATTTCTGAAAATTACAGCAAAAGCAAATGTTGTACACTATCTTTAAGTTACCAAAATAATGACGGCAATATAAATGCTAGTTTAATTCCCGCGATTCGCTGTACAGTACGCCACCAAGAGTTTGTCACAGAGAGAACAGTTTTCGCACTGTGCATTTGAAAAAAATCAGTCGACACGTCAATCTAAAAAGTATGTATCATTTTGCTCCAAACGAACAAATCTGATACCATGATACGACGCGCTAAATTTGAAGTATAGTTTGAAATTCTGGACGGTCAGTTATTGTTAATATTTACTAGGTTTCCAAATGCGTTTCAAAATAGAATCTCGAATTAGCCTTAGAAATATGTATCCTGTGAAAGTATCCTAAGAAATACTTATTGACCGCGCAATTTGAAAATCAACTCTCAGGTGCAACCGCATGATGGCGCACGGTATTTTAAACTGGCCCATTTAAGCAATGATTAAATATACTACGCCCAGGCCTATATATGTACTACCCGGTATGGTATTAATGTTCTATGTTATTTTATTTTATTTCAGGACGGACTTGTTCAAGGTTGTGGGCCAATATGCTTACGTAGAGAAAGACGATGAATTTGAACGGCAGCCCTACATCGTGCGGTTTCAGACTCTTACGTCATCATGTAAGTTATGAATTCCAATGCAGTTGGTATTACAGGTCAAAAGGTCAAAAGGTCAAAAGGTCAAAAGGGCAAAAGGGCAAAAGGGCAAAAGGGCAAAAGGGCAAAAGGGCAAAAGGGCAAAAGGGCAAAAGGGCAAAAGGTCAAAAGGTCAAAAGGTCAAAAGGTCAAAAGGTCAAAAGGTCAAAAGGTCAAAAGGTCAAAAGGTGGGTCACATTAAATGCCCCCTCTCTACCTTGATTGCCTGCTTGATCCTTGCAATAATTTCTATGGCAGTAAATGCATGACATGCTATCGTGTCACTTCCATTTAGCAAAAGTTTAAAATTGCAAACTTCGTCTCAAACCAATTAATTTCATGTTGTTTGAATCTCATTCAAAATATGATGTCACTTGAGCTAGACTTGTTCCTGGTCCCTCTGTCATTTTGGAGCTACGTCAGTCATTTGCTTATTCATGTTCGGGGCCAGGGTTTTTCTCTACTGGTAATAAACAACTATCAAATAATGATTTAGACGCAGGCACGTGACAGATTTTCTACCAATAGTGATACTGTCTCGGACATCACACTTATCAATAGAGGTTAAATCATGGACTTTTTCCTTTCTAATGGTTAACGTAACGTGGCAAAGTAGGCCTACTGCAAACACTAATGTAGAGCAGACCATTTTACATAAAAAATCCATTTCATTAAAGATTTGGTCAAATGTTCCATTATCTTTCATCCAATCAGCTCTGCCGTCTGAATTTGCCGTCGTGAACATCCACACCAAGCCAGATTACACGATCACGCGTTACGAGATCGACGCGCTGGCTGATGTCTATGATGATGTCGTTGCGAAATGGGGAGTACAGGTAGGTACCGGTATGCACCAGGCTACTATAAAACTAACGGTGGAGAGGCTAGGCTAGGGGGGTTGCTGCAGGTTGGCATTCTCGACTCCATGGAGACGAGGTTTGCCCCCTTTTTTATGGGTATCGCCCAACACAAGGCCAAAAAGGCCACTCAAGGTGTGGGCTACAAAATACAAAAAGACAGAAATCACAGGCACAATCATGAGAAGGCATCAATTCACATTTCGTTTGAATTGTAAATTATTATAGGTGGAAGGGAAGCAGGTTTTTGAGAGACGCAGTACGAGGGAAACAATGGAAGAGTATCTCCTTTGGAACAATAGTGAAAATGATGTGATGAGACAGCCAGGCGAGTAGAGTGGACAGGGGGAACTAATGATGAAAGGCCACTGGAACACCTTCCATGATAGTATCGATAAAAGAGGCCCTTGGATTACAAAGAAGGATCTAATACCATGGAATAAATCATAGCTCTATGAGATTTGCCCCTGGACGGGAATCGAACAACATAGCCACTCCCTCAAAATCTATCACACGCCTTGTGTATTGTACTATTGTCAAGTAATATGTAGATTTGTATAACTATACTGTATAGCTCTTGACATAGTGCCTGTGAAAATCATACATGACTGCATTCACAGTACCTTAACAGTAACATAAGAAACAATACTGAGCTGTTGATGATCGGGAATGATTTAACTGATTGGAACATTAACATTTCTGTCACTCAGGACGTGATAATCACGGGAGACTACAACGCTGACTGCAATTACGTCAGGGCTTCTTATTGGCCGACGATCAGACTGTTTACAGAGAAGCGTTTCTATTGGCTGACACCCCACGATGCCGACACGACCGTTGCCAGCACGGACTGTGCATATGACAGGTACGAACAGTTACTGCATGATTACATACACAAGACGTAACTATACTCGAGATGATCGAATGGGGAAATATACCTATATTTGTAAGCTGAAGTGCCTTAAAAGTCACCTTAATACTTAAAATACTTAAACCCACACCATTCACCTGTACATCCAATTATTTTACTATCACTTTCAACGTTTTGTACAGGTGTGAGTTAACTTATCCCTCTTAAGCCATACCGTAAAAAAAGCTACATATTGTGTTTTTATTTGTTTATGTTCTTTTTTTTCTTTTTCTTTTGGGTCATTCCAGGTTTGTGTTGGCTGGTTCGAAGATGACCGCTACACTGCCAACTTCTCGTGTCTTCAACTTCGACACTGAATACTGGCTGGATGAGGCCACCGCGAGTTGTTTTCGCTCAAATGTGGATAAAAGCTGGAGTTCTTGTTCTGTTAAGTCTAACAAAATGCGGATGCACTTTCATACAAAATTAACGAATGCGTCTGAACTTTTACCGATATTTCCGTAGTCCGAACTACGACAAAAGAGGGCGCCATTAAACACAATCCACAGATTTTTACGGAGCAATGTGAACAATTAGCGTGCTAACCCATCGGATAATAAACTTACTTTGCAACGGGAGTAACGCCCTCTGTTGGCACAGCTATGTTTAATCGTCACCTATGGCAGTTTATATGCACAAATGTCTAAGCAGCTTTGCATGCTCATTTCGCCTGCCGTAAGATTTTTTTTTGTATCATTTTTCTTTCAGGCCCTGTCTGTTAGCGATCACTATCCGATCGAGCTGACATTTTAGTAAATTCCACTTCAGCTGGGACAGGTAACAAATCTTCTACCAATCGGATTGTGTCACTTTTCATAAAGATTGTCAATTTTGTAATACAAATTCCTTGTTAAATCTACAGATTTGGAGATTTAAGATCTATTTTGTTTCCGTTTTCTACTCTTTGGCAGATCGTTGCGATGTCAATCAGACTGATGCGAACAGAGGCAAACAAATTCAAACAGTATCGATTTTTCGTTCCGTTTTACGCAACGTAGATACAATTATTAAAGTGAAAAACACAATATAGAACATGGTAATTTGTTCTTGATTAAGAAATTAAAGAAAGTAGTCAGTTTTCAGTGGCACGTTGTGATAAATACACTATAAAACTCTGTTTAGCAATTAAACACAATCTTGCTATCAGTTTGTAAACATGTTTAGAAGCTAAACATCAATGTTCAATGGCTAAACACTATCCGTCAATACGGTAAACATGTTTAGTATAAAACGTGTTTACAAACTGATAGCAAGAAATTACTTAGAAAAGTGGTCAATCGCTAAACACAGTTTTTGCAGTGTAAGAAAGCTGAAAGCTGCAATCACAGTTGGCCAACTTAAAAAATACAAAACACACATCTTCTTCCTTCAATTAAAAGCTGGACGCGCCCAACCAAAACTAAATTTCATAACCATCCAATACTGTTTGGCCGGGATCTGGGGCGGAATTCGCAAGTTCCGGCTGTGAGTGACCAGGAAAAAAACCCGCGGTCCTGTGTTGGCAAACAAAAGGATGTAGGCCTATCTCACAATTTTCTTGATTCTTGTTGGTAACGAAACAGTGATTTTTCAGTAGGCCTATGCATACACGCATGGCACCATTGCTCAAATGCCTTTAAAAAAACGTTTGAATATATACTCAGTTTTAGAGGTGGGAGGAAAACCATGTAATGAATTTACATTGAAACCCACGGGATCAGAACGACGGGGACTGACATCCTGAATCCAAGGGTGATTCGTCATATAGGTAAAGGGCGAGGATAAAGTCACTGCATAAACCTGACTCTATGCACGTATTATCTATTTGTGTGATGAATCTGACATAATAAATGTACTAATTTACGACAAAGCAATGATCGTATCGGTTCAACATTTTTTCTACGTCAAAACTTACCCAATCCCTCAGAATATTTTGTCAGGCCACTGCACTGGGTTGGCTTCGAAGTCCACACAGCAGAAGCTATATACGTATGGACAAATTGTGGCTGTTCTGCACAACATTTGAATGGCCGTCAAAACAGCGTATAGGCACCGTGCAATCGACCTTTAATGACATACCGGTACATCTAGGACACTTATTTCCATGTCCTTACAGGCGAGGGTCCAGAGGGGAAGGTTTGGGGGGTCGAACCACCCCCTCCCCCTACTCGTTGTCAATTGTTGCCAATTGCTACTCTTTTTTGCTTGTAAGTGCCTAAGCCTAGGTACAGTAGCAAACCAGAAAAGAAATTTAAAGCAAAACCCCGTAAAGGTCTTATTTTGTGTGCACTTGTAAGAACAAAACAGAGAGGTTAAATGGCGCCACCAACGTTGAGAAACTTGTTGGGCAAATGTGCGGACAAAATTTCAGAACCCCCCGCCCCCCCCCCCCCCCCCCCCCCTGCAAACAATCCTGGGTCCGCCCCTGTCTTAATACATTCCCAGGTTCTTTGTAGCAATTCTAGGGAGTAATCGCAAATTTCGGATTTTAGTGGCAATAAAGATTTTTATATTTATATAATCCAAAGCATGATATCATCAGAAACAAAACAGTGGTGACGTCCCCCACCCAGTGCCACGTGGGAGAAAATATCAGTGTTTTCGTTTTCTTGCATGAGCCGCTGCTCATTTGGAGTCCATTTCTAACCAACATTTGTTTTCTGGTCACTTTGGTGAAAATGTTTTGAAAACAATGATTGTGAGTCCCCCACCCCCCCCCCCCCCCACCCCCCCCCCCCCCTCCCAAGGAGAGATAAATTCTAGATGCGCCATGACATGACGAAAACAGTTTTTCCTCAACCGCAGTCATACAAAGTCTCCACTAATGATTTCGAGGGTATACAAATAGGATTTGCTCGGCGAAGGCAATTTTGGGCCCATGTAATCATGTGCAATCTGGTATGGCTGGCTTACTTATGAGAGCCGATGGTTGACTGGACGTTTCTGGCCAAATGAGGGCGCAACTCCTGTCTGAATGGCACAGTGGATCAGGAGAATCATCAAATAATGTATCCATCCGTTATCATCCTCGTAATAACTGTGACGCCATCTAGACCGGAAGTGCATTGCAAACGAATGGAGTACGCTTGCGACTTTCTTCGCTAGCGCTTTCCATAGAGCCCCACGTATTGGGGACCCGAAGTTAACGCTACGAAAAGATTCTGCCATTTTACGAAAAAGCTGCCCAAAAAGTATTTGTCATTATGCACGGGTAAAACTTAAATCCTTTTTGAAATGCCAACATTATGAACAATTTCCTCAAATGATTTCTCGTGAGAAATTTGTTCACATAGGCTACGCTCCAATGCTCCGTTAGTCCCTCAGATAAGATTCAGAACAAGATTATTTCAAAAACAGTGCAATACCTGACAAAGGTCAAACTTCATAAATTATACAATTTCTGCGATTACTCTTTTGCCAAAAGCTTTCTCAATATAAAAAGAAGCTTATAGGCCTAACCTTTTTTATACGGGTGAGAGAAAAAAAACACATCGATTTTACTTCAAAACCCCTTTATTCGTATACTGAGCCATTTTGTTTTCAGCTAACGATCAAATACAATAATTGCTGTTTTGTGTGTTAGTTTTATTGTGAGTTGATTTTAAGCGGTTTCAGTGTAGGTGTATCGCAATGAATTTTGCTGTTTTTGAAGTGTCAACAATTTAGTGAATTGCTTCGTTCTTTAGGTGTTCTGAATTATTGTTTTTATATGAGAGCATTGTCATTAAATTACCGGTACTAAACATACAATTAGGGATATATTTTAGTGTTTATGTAGCATACTGTGGGGAAACATGGCGACTTAGTGAGACATTTTTATGTCTGCCTAATGTCTCGGCTACTTTTTCTAGAAAGAAAGTTTCTTGTTTCAAACTGAAAACGGTTGGAAATGCTACTAAATTAAGCTTCAAGATCACAGGTCAAATGGTGTTTTTTTAAACACAGGTCTATGGGTATGTCTCCCTACTGTACCTTTCTCAGGAATTATTTACTATTTACATTTATTGAAATATATTTGTGTATTTATTATTTTAATTTTATATTACACAATCTTATTCCCTTACATACATCTTGTTTTTAGCCGGATACCGTACGATGTGACATTTTGATTGCTACATCATGTTTTCAATGAGAAAACATTAAACCAGTTATTTTATCCGTATATCCATACATGTAACTATAGCTATGCACACAGTGGTAAACACCATTACGGCTCGTATATTAACCATTCAATGTTAATATGGGGTTTATTGTTAATAGGAAAAAATCTACGCACGAATGATTACACATTATAATGTGCACAAAACTAACAACCAGCACAACTGACAGTCCATTTCACAGGCAATAAAATCTACATTTATAAGTGAAGTCTACATTTATAAGTGAAGCCTACGTTTCAGTCAAAGACAGGAACGTGTAGCATATTAAAGCAGTTTTAGAATAATTTGAATAATGCGTTTTTATTCACAATTCATGTAGGCCTATACTTTAGCTCGGGGTTTTAAAGGCGGTTTTAAACGCACTTGTTTAAAACCGGCCCGGCACATATTTCCTTACTAAAGATCAATCCTTTACAATCATTTAGTCAAATTCACACACCAACAAAGTTTGGACGAAATATTGGCTACCAATGGAGACCAAACTAGCTGTTTAACAGGAAAATCAAGTCAAAAACGGAACCCACTCTAAGAAACTGTAGACAAGTTTGATAAATTTGCACACAAAGCTATGCAAGGAGGCACTGCTGTTGCGCCTATGAGAACATCATGCTTTGGCTTCATGAGTGTGGAAACTAGCATAAAAACAAATATGTTGAAATGGGATTGCTAGAAAGGAGGTGGTGAATCGGTAACATGGAACAGAAAGCTGTTCTGCATGTATTCACTTCATAAGAATCCTTATGATTCCTTATAACTTACCCGTAAAGTGGTGTCATTTTATACACTTGTGGTGACATTTCTTCTTAACTAAACACAACTGATTTGTATTTCCGTATTAATTAGATCATTTCATCTACACTTTAATTTCGAAAATACAATGGAATTTCTCATTTTATAAAGGGTGGTCTGGGGCTAAAAAAAAAGTGTGACCAAAGTTACCCAGGGTTGGGGTAACATTGGTCACCATTGTTTTTACATGTATATGTCACAAAATGGTTGTGTTCATGAACTCGGTATTAATATATTGTAGACGCTATAGGCAGCTGATCCGTGACATTTGACCCCTGTGGACGCCATCTGGCGTTTGAGGCTCTCTAACAAACATATAATTATTATTTTCAATTAAAAACTTATTTTTGGCCAAAAGTTGGGTTTTTAGGCCCATTTTTAAACATGTTTGATATTATGAATATTAAATTTTAACTGTTGAATATTAGTTCGATTATTTCTGAATAACATGACACCAAATACGTCCCAATCTGCTGTATATTGAGCGAGGAAAACATTTTAAAACCCTATAGATGGCTACTGACCAAAGTTACCCAGCTGACCAAAGTTACCCAGCTGACCAAAGTTACCCAGCCGACCAAAGTTACCCAGCCGACCAAAGTTACCCAGCCGACCAAAGTTACACAGCCGACCAAAGTTACCCAGCCGACCAAAGTTACCCAGCCGACCAAAGTTACCCAGCCGACCAAAGTTACCCAGCCGATGAGAGCCGATGATTGACTGGACGTTTCTGGCCAAATGAGGGCGCAACTTCTGTCTAAAATGGTACAGTGTATCAGGAGAATCATCAAATAATTTATCCATCCGTTATCATCCTCGTAATAACTGTGACGCCATCTAGACCGGAAGTGCATTGCAAACGAATGGAGTACGCGCGCGACTTTCTTCGCTAGCGCTTTCCATAGAGCCCCACGTATTGGGGACCCGAAGTTAACGCTACGAAAAGATTCTGCCATTTTACGAAAAAGCTACCCAAAAAGTATTTGTCATTATGCACGGGTAAAACTTAAATCCTTTTTGAAATGCCAACATTATGAACAATTTCCTCAAATGATTTCTCGTGAGAAATTTGTTCACATAGGCTACGCTCCAATGCTCCGTTAGTCCCTCAGATAAGATTCAGAACAAGATTATTTCAAAAACAGTGCAATACCTGACAAAGGTCAAACTTCATAAATTATACAATTTCTGCGATTACTCTTTTGCCAAAAGCTTTCTCAATATAAAAAGAAGCTTATAGGCCTAACCTTTTTTATACGGGTGAGAGAAAAAAAACACATCGATTTTACTTCAAAACCCCTTTATTCGTATACTGAGCCATTTTGTTTTCAGCTAACGATCAAATACAATAATTGCTGTTTTGTGTGTTAGTTTTATTGTGAGTTGATTTTAAGCGGTTTCAGTGTAGGTGTATCGCAATGAATTTTGCTGTTTTTGAAGTGTCAACAATTTAGTGAATTGCTTCGTTCTTTAGGTGTTCTGAATTATTGTTTTTATATGAGAGCATTGTCATTAAATTACCGGTACTAAACATACAATTAGGGATATATTTTAGTGTTTATGTAGCATACTGTGGGGAAACATGGCGACTTAGTGAGACATTTTTATGTCTGCCTAATGTCTCGGCTACTTTTTCTAGAAAGAAAGTTTCTTGTTTCAAACTGAAAACGGTTGGAAATGCTACTAAATTAAGCTTCAAGATCACAGGTCAAATGGTGTTTTTTTAAACACAGGTCTATGGGTATGTCTCCCTACTGTACCTTTCTCAGGAATTATTTACTATTTACATTTATTGAAATATATTTGTGTATTTATTATTTTAATTTTATATTACACAATCTTATTCCCTTACATACATCTTGTTTTTAGCCGGATACCGTACGATGTGACATTTTGATTGCTACATCATGTTTTCAATGAGAAAACATTAAACCAGTTATTTTATCCGTATATCCATACATGTAACTATAGCTATGCACACAGTGGTAAACACCATTACGGCTCGTATATTAACCATTCAATGTTAATATGGGGTTTATTGTTAATAGGAAAAAATCTACGCACGAATGATTACACATTATAATGTGCACAAAACTAACAACCAGCACAACTGACAGTCCATTTCACAGGCAATAAAATCTACATTTATAAGTGAAGTCTACATTTATAAGTGAAGCCTACGTTTCAGTCAAAGACAGGAACGTGTAGCATATTAAAGCAGTTTTAGAATAATTTGAATAATGCGTTTTTATTCACAATTCATGTAGGCCTATACTTTAGCTCGGGGTTTTAAAGGCGGTTTTAAACGCACTTGTTTAAAACCGGACCGGCACATATTTCCTTACTAAAGATCAATCCTTTACAATCATTTAGTCAAATTCACACACCAACAATTTTGGACGAAATATTGGCTACCAATGGAGACCAAACTAGCCGTTTAACAGGAAAATCAAGTCAAAAACGGAACCCACTCTAAGAAACTGTAGACAAGTTTGATAAATTTGCACACAAAGCTATGCAAGGAGGCACTGCTGTGGCGCCTATGAGAACATCAGGCTTTGGCTTCATGAGTGTGGAAACTAGCATAAAAACAAATATGTTGAAATGGGATTGCTAGAAAGGAGGTGGTGAATCAGTAACATGGAACAGAAAGCTGTTCTGCATGTATTCACTTCATAAGAATCCTTATGATTCCTTATAACTTACCCGTAAAGTGGTGTCATTTTATACACTTGTGGTGACATTTCTTCTTAACTAAACACAACTGATTTGTATTTCCGTATTAATTAGATCATTTCATCTACACTTTAATTTCGAAAATACAATGGAATTTCTCATTTTATAAAGGGTGGTCTGGGGCTAAAAAAAAAAGTGTGACCAAAGTTACCCAGGGTTGGGGTAACATTGGTCACCATTGTTTTTACATGTATATGTCACAAAATGGTTGTGTTCATGAACTCGGTATTAATATATTGTAGACGCTATAGGCAGCTGATCCGTGACATTTGACCCCTGTGGACACCATCTGGCGTTTGAGGCTCTCTAACAAACATATAATTATTATTTTCAATTAAAAACTTATTTTTTGCCAAAAGTTTGGTTTTTAGGCCCATTTTTAAACATGTTTGATATTATGAATATTAAATTTTAACTGTTGAATATTAGTTCGATTATTTCTGAATAACATGACACCAAATACGTCCCAATCTGCTGTATATTAAGCAAGAAAAACATTTTAAAACCCTACAGATGGCTACTGACCAAAGTTACCCAGCCGACCAAAGTTACCCAGCCGACCAAAGTTACCCAGCCGACCAAAGTTACCCAGCCGACCAAAGTTACCCAGCCGACCAAAGTTACCCAGCCGACCAAAGTTACCCAGCCGACCAAAGTTACCCAGCCGACCAAAGTTACCCAGCCGATCAAAGTTACCCAGCCGACCAAAGTTACCCAGCCGACCAAAGTTACCCAGCCGACCAAAGTTACCCAGCCGACCAAAGTTACCCAGCCGACCAAAGTTACCCAGCCGACCAAAGTTACCCAGCAGACCAAAGTTACCCAGCCGACCAATGTTACCCAGCAGTCCAAAGTTACCCAGCCGACCAAAGTTACCCAGCCGACCAAAGTTACCCAGCCGACCAAAGTTACCCAGCAGACCAAAGTTACCAAGCCGACCAAAGTTACCCAGCCGACCAAAGTTAGCCAAGTCCTCTGTTTCCATGCTTGACCTCGATGTTACTGGTTGTGAGATTGAATCGAGCGAACGAGTTTGTCAGATGGCGGAGTCCCACGGTTTACATGCTATTTTTATCCACTTTCCAGATTATTTACTAAGCCGTCACCGGAAAATATATCTTATCTCATTTCAGGCTAAACAATGAAGATAAGTTTTCAAAATTGACGTCCCATTTGAATGACATATCAACGCAAATAGGTCTGCATTTAACACAAATATGCTTAAACAAAAGGAATAGTTATCAAGAGACGTTTCTGCGTTTGCGAAATTTACAGCTACGCCGCTGCTCATTTGGAGTCCATTTCCAAACAACATTTGTTTTCTGGTCACTTC
This sequence comes from Hippasteria phrygiana, assembly GCA_037893225.1. NCBI lineage: Eukaryota > Metazoa > Echinodermata > Asteroidea > Valvatida > Goniasteridae > Hippasteria > Hippasteria phrygiana. Next base: position 1,293,242 of record JAZGUH010000628.1, read on the forward strand.
GGTGAAAATGTTTTGAAAACAAAGATTGTGAGTCCCCCCCCCCCCCCCCCCCCCCCCCCCCAGGAGAGAGAAATTATAGATGCGCCATGACGGATGACGAAAACAGTTTAAGAAGAGAATATAGCGCTGGAAATACGCATATCCTTGCTGGACGACTGCTAGAGTGTTATATACCAAAGCAATTCAGACTCAGAAAACATTTGTTACATCAGTACGTATTTTTCAATATATCTCTTGTAATTAGTCTACAAAACAATTATAACTTGAACGGCAAAGCCATCATGGCTCACTGATGAAGGCGGGAGGGAAGGCTCCACACCACCACTCCACCCCACCGGACGGACGGACGGACGGACGGACGGAAGGGACAGATGGAAATTGGTATTCCATAGGCTCGCATCTGCTTCGCAGCTCGCAAAAATTAATATGCACATCACAAGCTATAAAAATGATGAAAAGAATTATTAAAATCGGAGCAGTATTAAAAATGTTATGATAATTTTAGTTTTATTGGATGACACGAATTCCGCTGATTATAAGTGAGTTACCTTACTAAAAATCTCTTTTTTAAACATTTTGTTGTACTAAAATGTAAAAAAATAGGAAATCACAGTATGATTTTAATTGACATAAACAAGCATTTTAAACGAAAACGAAAATCGAAAATTTCGACCCTCAATGGATTTTTGCCTGTAGCTCAAAACGGACGAATGCGACGGGTCCCTTGGAAGAATGGCACATAATTAGTAATTATGGATGCGATCATTATAACGATGATTAAGCGAGGTCCAGTGTGTCACTTATGTCAGTCAATCGTGACAACACGTCAATATTGGTCTGCTTTTTTATGTACTTGCTGGTTGAGAAACAGATAGTTAACACCGGGAACGGTAGTTTCTCCACAAACGACAGCAACAATAAAAGCACGAAGCAAAAACCAGACAAATTTATTGGATAGCTCACTCCAAGTTGTGCGGACATCCAAGGACGCAATCACTTACAGAATCTACAGGGCAGATTAAACGAAAGCGACCAGCGGACACGATGCGAATCTATACCGTATTCGGGCTGTGCTTCCTGGCGGGCCTTTGGGCGGGCCACGCCGGTGCTATCGAAGTGGCCTCTTTCAACATCCGAATTCTGGGAGAATCGAAAATGGGTAAACCAGAGGTGGTCGCGTACTTGCAGGAGGTATAAGCTCTTGCAAAATAATGTTCGAAGTTGCTGATTTAGTAAATAAATATAATTATAACTATGACCACAATTGTAAATTCAGTATATTTTTCTTTATAGATCTTGTAACTAAATCATAAAAAAATATTGGATTTTTTTACCTGCTTTCGACATTTTTCTATGAAAATTATATCCTACTTTCAGTTTATACACACTACAAAACGCGGTGTTAAATTAACACCGTTTTTACGGCAGTGTTATTTTGCTCCGTATCTCTAGTAGCGCAACATTGCCCTTCTCAGCCTTATGCTGAGAAGGGCAAAAATGCCAGAAAATTGATTTTGGGTTTTCACGAAGAGCCAATTTCGAACTCGGGGCTGTGAAGGGCAAATTGGCCAGAAAATGGATTTGGGGTTTTCACGAAGAGACGAATTTAAACTCCGTGTTAATACAATAGGGTTGTGTGGGGCAAAATTGCCAGAAAATGGATTTTGGGTTTTCACGAAGAGACAAATGACACTCTGTGGGGCAAAACGGGCCATTTCTCGCTTCTGAGTTTTCACGAAGAGACAAATTTATTAATCAATTAATAACTCTGTAATTAATTGACTTATCGCTCAGCTGCCAATGACTTTTGAAAGATTGAGAACTGAACTTTAACATAGTGTCAACAATGAATCAACATGTGGTATAAATGCAGGTAATATCTTCAATTTTAAAAATGAGCAGCTTAAAACCTGATTTACTTGTAACTTAAGTTTAGTGCGGAGAGGCAAAATTCGTCTGTTCGTGAAAACTGTGACGATATGGTGCATTTATTGCTGGGCAATGGGCTGGGGTAAGCACTTATCCAGAACCACCAAAATGACATCGTCATGTATTACTGAAAATGCACTATGCCATATTGAATAGGCACAAGGCGCGATGCGCGCGACGATGTCATTTTGGCGGTTCTGGATAAGTGCTTACCATGGGCTGGTGGTAGTTTGTGTATTAGTGTGACTGGCCATCACGTGGGCTCTAACCTTGCATACTCCTTGTGGACCTGTGAACAAAAGATGTCCACACGAAGCAGGAAGACTGAACCTTATGCGGACTTGCCCATGGTCCACACAAGTTATTAGAGGCATTTTGGGGTTAGGGTCATCCGTCGCAAAATGAAGGGGAATACTTACGGGGATCACGTTTTTTTTACTCATAGAGTATATGCATGTGCGGTGGTACATGGCACACGCACGTTGGATTGCTGTGGATTCACATCGTATAGATACAATGTATTAATTCGTTCGTCATTATTTTGACAAGGATTATGAATTTTAAGGCAGAATTTTAAGTAGCGCAAAATATGGTGCATTTATCACAAGACCTTAGGGAAACAATGTGAGTGTTTTATTATCTGTAAATTGGGATTAATCATGTTTTTCTTGACGGCTTTTGCTGGTGGTAGTTTATGTATTAGGCCAAGTAAAAAAAATGTTTAGTGTCCGGGTTTTTTTTAAAGGAAGGAGACTTCTACTATGACATATTTCTAACTAATGCCTTCCACATCTAAAAGTTTTGGGGATCGTAACTAAATGCAATTGGCTTTCTATTGCAGATTCTGAGTAGATACGACCTTGTTATGATACAAGAGTATCGATCTAAAACACTAGACGCCATCAACGCACTCCTGACAGCACTTAACGAGTAAGGGAAAAATTTGTAGAATTTCAATTCAAAGAGCTGGCATTTCTAATTGCTAATTTGTTTTTGCTTTTAAAACGTACTTTGGGGTCTCCGTGTCATTTTCGTGCAAGGTTAACAGTCACAATGTTTTCTCGACTCTAATGCAAAAAGATGATTAACAATAACACGTCTAGGTTGTCTTGATGAGACTGCTAATGTTGCTAATTTGGTTACAATATTATCAGGAACTTACATGTTTGTGCCTTTAATGACCACTCAAAATATACTATTAAATGGTTGATTGATTGGCAAATTAATATTACATTTTCAGCTTAATAAACCTTGCTAAACTTAGTACCAACATATAGACTTTTTTCTTACTGGAGTTTTCATAGTACACGATTTGTATAGGGCAGGTTTGACCACACGGCACACTTGACCGATTTATTTGAATAAACACTTCATTACTATCACTACACTAGGCGGTCCAATATGGACATCATTGTGACGTCACATAAAAATGCTACGGGTAACGTTGAACCACGCGGCATATTTAACTGACAAACTTGCTTAAATGTACCACTCGTGTGCCAAATACCAGATGTGGTTACCTATTTCGCGGGTAATTTGACATTTTTTTGTTTTAAGAACAAAATGTGATATTACCGATATTAATGCGTTTATTGGCGACATTGGTTAATAAGTAATCAAGGCATTCATTTATTATTTTATCTTTTTTTAGATATTCCGGTCAGACTTATGACATGGCGATAGGTCCAAGAGAGGGTCGCTCCACGAGTAAAGAACAGTACGTCTTCTTCTACAGGTGAGACCGTTGTCATCACTTCCATCCAACTAACACTGACACTTGAGATTTATTTTAGTCATTCATGACGACCAACCAAAAGTAGTTTGTAATTACTGCCGGACTTTGAATTTTGTTTTAAATACTAGTAAAAATGTCAGAATTCTCGGAAAAGTTTAGAATAATCTTAATGTGAATGCTTTGTCAATATTAAAGGTAGTATACACCATTTACAAACATAAAAAACTACTGAACTATTTACGAAGTACCGTACTAGACTGTAGGCAAAATGGTAGTCTCAAGCATCCTTTTCAAGAAAAGTGGAAATTTATATCGTTTTTCCACCGATTGTCGGCCGACAATCGTTGGAAATAGTCTAGTTCCCCGACCTGATAATTCCCGATCTTTCTAAAGTAGGGTCAGGGAACCAGACTATTAGAAAAAAATTCTGTTTTCTCAGCATCTATGCACACAAGACTTTAAACAGGTCAGTGTTACAGTTTGCTAGCACGCTATAAAAAACTAACCCCTCAAATCCATTTATTTCTGAAAATTACAGCAAAAGCAAATGTTGTACACTACATTTAAGTTACCAAAATAATGACGGCAATATAAATACTAGTTTAATTCCCGCTATTCGCTGTACAGTACGCCACCAAGAGTTTGTCACAGAGAGAACAGTTTTCGCAATGTGCATTTGAAAAACATCAGTCGACACGTCAATCTAAAAAGTATGTATCATTTTGCTCCAAACGAACAAAACTGATACCATGATACGACGCGCTAAATTTGAAGCATAGTTTGAAATTCTGGACGGTCAGTTATTGTTAATATTTACTAGGTTTCCAAATGCGTTTCGAAATGAAATCTCGAATTATCCTTAGAAATACGTATCCTGTGAAATTATCCTACGAAATACTTATTGACCGCGCAATTTGAAAATCAACTCTCAGGTGCAACCGCATGGTGGCGCACGGTATTTTAAACTGGCCCATTTAAGCAATGATGTTATTATATTTCAGGACGGACTTGTTCAAGGTTGTGGGCCAATATGCTTACGTAGAGAAAGACGATGAATTTGAACGGCAGCCCTACATCGTGCGGTTTCAGACTCTTACGTCATCATGTAAGTTATGAATTCCAATGCAGTTGGTATTACAGGTCAAAAGGTCAAAAGGTCAAAAGGTGGGTCACATTAAATTCCCCCTCTCTACCTTGATTGCCTGCTTGATCCTTGCAATAATTTCTATGGCAGTAAATGCATGACATGCTAGCTATCGTGTCACTTCCATTTAGCAACAAGTATAAAATTGCAAACTTCGTCTCAAACCAATTAATTTCATGTTGTTTGAATCTCATTCAAAATATGATGTCACTTGAGCTAGACTTGTTCCTGGTCCCTCTGTCATTTTGGAGCTACGTCAGTCATTTGCTTTTTCATGTTCGGGGCCAGGGTTTTCCTCTGCTGGTAATAGACAACTATCAAATAATGATTTAGACGCAGGCACGTGACAGATTTTCGACCAATAGTGATACTGTCCCGGACATCACACTTATCAATAGAGGTTAAATCATGGACTTTTTCCTTTCTAATGGTTAACGTAACGTGGCAAAGTAGGCTTACTGCAAACACTAATGTAGAGCAGACCATTTCAATTAAAGAATCCATTTCATTAAAGATTTTGTCAAATGTTCCATTATCTTTCATCCAATCAGCTCTGCCGTCTGAATTTGCCGTCGTGAACATCCACACCAAGCCAGATTACACGATCACGCGTTATGAGATTGACGCGCTGGCTGATGTCTATGATGATGTCGTTGCGAAATGGGGAGTACAGGTAGGTACCGGTATATGGGCTAAAAATAGATGCACCAGGCTAAAACTAACGGTGGAGAGGCTAGGCTAGGGGTTGCTGCAGGTTGGCATTCTCGACTCCATGGAGACGAGGTTTGCCCCCTTTTTTATGGGTATCGCCCAACACAAGGCCAAAAAGGCCACTCAAGGTGTAGACTACAAAATACAAGAAGACAGAAATCACAGGCACAATCATGAGAAGGCATCAATTCACATTTCGTTTGAATTGTAAATGATTATAGGTGGAAGGGAAGCAGGAATATACAGAGACGCAGTACGAGGGGAACATTGAAGAGTATCTCCTTTGGAACTGACAGTGAAAATGATGTGATGAGACAGCCAGGCGAGTAGAGTAGAGTGGACAGGGGGAACTAATGATGAAAGGCCACTGGAACACCTTCCATGATAGTATCGATACCCTTACAAAAAAGTTCTATAGAAATCTATAAAAAAAAATTCTGTAGAATTTCTATATGATATTCTATAGAATTCCTTTATAGAGTTTCTTTAGAGTTTCTTTAGAGTTTCTGTAGAGTTTCTTTAGAGTTTCTTTAGAGTTTCTGTAGAGTTTCTTTAGAAAATGGGCCACTTCTCTATAAGACATTTTATAGAATTCTATAGAAATTTTACAATTCTATAAAAGATAATTCTATAGAATGTCTATAAGATTCTACAGAATTTTTCTATAGATTTGTATATAATTTCTTTAGAGATCCTCTATAGTTTTTATAGAATTCTATAGAAAAATTACCACTTTTCTATAAAACAGCTAGTAGAATTCTATAGAAATATGACCACTTTTCTATAAAACAGCTAATAGAATTCTATAGAAATATGACCACTTTTCTATAAAACATCAAATAGAATTCTATAGAACTAGGACCACTTTTCTATAAAACATCTAGTAGAGTTCTATAGAAATAGGACCACTTTTCTATAAAACATCTAGTAGAATTCTATAGAAATAGGACCACTTTTCTATAAAACATCTAATAGAATTCTATAGAAATATGACCACTTTTCTATAAAACATCTAATAGAATTATATAGAAAGATGACTCCATTTTTATAAAATGTCATAAATATTTACAAACTTGGTAACTTTTCTAAACATTTTAATTAAATATCAACGTGATACACTTCATCCTTCAAAATTAATATAATTGGAGATCAATACTTTTTTGCTGTGTACTTTTCACTGCATTTATTTCCAGCATAGGCCATGGCCAAAACGTCCTGAATTTTTCCAAATCTAATACTGTACATGAATAATTTCACACAGGGAATTAATGAAAAATTTATAAATACATGTATAAGCACCTGATATGCGATCAACATTAATTAAATAGGAAACTAAATAATTCCACATACATCATTGTTTTTATATTTAAAAAATGGTAGGCAAAAAGGAATTTAAAAAACTTTGGACGGATACAAAACAAGTAAATTAAAGAAGGCTTGAATAGTTTTGTATTTTATAAACAAATGCAAGAAGACGACCAAGAATGATTACAGTATGAAAGATAAAAGAGCCTAAAACACATGAATCTTTAACAATGAAAAAAGATCCCACCAAAAATCTCTGAAATTTAACTGAGATTTAAGGGGGGAAACTACATTTTGGTTGTTAAAATATTAATAGTGAACAATCACCCCTGTTGGCGCACTTGGAAAATTTACATTGATCTCTTCAGAAAATCAGCCCTGAAGACGGCCTTTGTGAAACTTTTACTAGTATATACATTTGTGGAAACTGATAAATCACCTGACGTAAAGAGAAATGTCCTGGCGAAAAATTTAACTCATACTTCCGAAAATCTAAAATACACACGGACTAGTGAAACTCGGTTTACTCCGGACACAGATGAAAATTTATGAAATAATTTTGTGGCGATCAATAGGCAAAAATTAAAAGTTATAAAATAAAACTATTTTTGAGGGTTAAATGGACTTTCTGATGGACTTAAAGCATGGGCAATCATGGGGGGCAATCATGGGGGAAACCCCCCCCCCCAATATTTTGGGAGTTGACGGCTATGGCAGTGTGTCCCCCCCAAAAAACAAAAAGATTCTCCTTTGTCATATACACTTTATTTTCCCTTTTTATTTGAAATTTAGACAGCTGGCTAACAACTGTTTTGGTATCACTAACGTACAAAGCAACAATGGGTACAATCTTTACAGAATATTAGTCAAAATATGATTGTGTAAGCCAAAAAAAAGGAATGTCACCTCCTACTATAGTAACAATTGTAGACTTATACTGCATTCAAAAAGGTTTAACAAGTGTACAATTAAAAAAATAGCTGGCATGTGTGTTCCCTACAAGTTTGTTTCTTGTACTCTGTCATTTGCCTTTGAGAAAGAACTTGCTTAAGTTCGAAACGTCAGGCCAGCTAATTTTTGTATTTGTATATTTCAGGTCCATTCAGTCAGTCAGCAGTTTTATTCATTTTCAAGTGTACAATTAAGAAAAGATCTTATATAATATACATGTAACTCGTAAGATCTTACGGGAGAGGACTTGAGCGAGGACTCAGACGACTTAGGCAGCTCTGTAATGGGCGAAGACTTGGACGACTTGGGTAGCTCTGCATATGCAATGGATGAGGATGACTCCAAATGGTGCGGGCAAACACAGTTCGATGCTAACGAGCTTGAACACGGGGCGAATTCACCTCCAACAAACAGCCGCAAAGAGACGAAACAGCGGGGGACGACATTGGCTCCCGACGCAAAAATATGGGGATATGAGCCCCAAATACTGAACCGTAGGCCTATTACACAGATAACAATTTATGAAATAATTTTGTGGCGATCAATAGGCACAAATTTAAAGTTAAAAATGGACTTAAAGCACGGGCAATCCGGGGGGGGGGGGGACACGTCCCCCTCCCCCAATATTTTCCCCTTTGTCATATACATTTTATTTTCCCTTTTTATTTGAAATTTAGACAGCTAACTGGCTAATAAACAACTGTTTTGTTATCACTAACATACAAGCAACAATGGGGACAATCTTTACAGAATATTAGTCAAAATAAGATTGTGTAAGCCAAAAAAGGGAATGTCACCTCCTACTATAGTAACAATTGTAGACGTACCGCATACAAACAGCTTGTGATCAGCGTGACGACATGGTTCAACCATTCCTTCCTCTATGGTTCAACATGTTGCTTATAATATCTTGTACGTGTGATCGATCATGTCCAAAGACTTGTCCATCCATCCAGCAATCACCAGTGTATTTTTTACATGTCATGTACAGGTTGAGTGTGTACATGAGCAGTGAATTATGTCCACAGGCGTACATGTAAATGCCATGCAAATATCCACGATTTTGACCCAGTTTTATACAATTTCTGCCATCAAGCCCATACTGCACTGCTAGCTGCACTGACATTCAACTGACTGTAGTGCAGATTTCAAATTTCCCACACTGACCGTTTATCTCTGGTGTGCAAGCAGCAAGGTCACCTTGTCATGTGACTTGAGTCTAAGTAACATGATACTCTTGATGATGTAACAGTACATGTAGGCTTTGGTCTGTACAGGGTCTGTGTACACATCAACTTCCTGTTTGGCTTAGTAAACTGTTGGGCTAGCTGTGTGGTGTACTTACATGTATCATGGAGGAAGGAATTTCCTCCATGCATGTATGTGCTGTTGCATATATTCAGTGTTGCATGGTGTACACCCAGAGAGGTACATATTATGTACCAAACCTGCACCGAATTATGATGTGGTGTACAGACACCACAGTTCGGTAAGGGAAAACAAATGAATACTTTGAAAATGCTTATAATCGCTTCTTTAAAAATCATAGTCCTCAGCCTTGATCTTGTTAGTAAATTTGATTGAAAAAAAAAGATTTGTTAAAGTATTATATAGTTATACTCATCTTTAATTTCTACCGAAAAATAAAATCATATGGAGTGTTCCTATAGAAATTAGGGGCATATTGTGGGTTACTTTAAATATGTACATACTTTCTACAAACAAATTAATGTGTCTATAATTTCTATAGAAACATAGAATTCTATAGAAGACTGACAGGAATTTGTTTAATCAGTGCTCTATAGAAATCTATAGATTTTTAAAAAAATCTCTATAGACAGTCTTCTTATTGAAGTATTCTATACAATTCTATGTTTCTATAGAAATTAGAAACATATTGTGGTTTACTATATAAATGTACATACTTTCAACAAACAAATTGATATGTCTAATTTCTATAGAAACCATTCTATAGAACTGGAAGATTTGTTCTATAGAAATTTATATATTTTTTTAAAATCTAAAGGAGAATTCCAGTCTCTATAATATTTTATCTGGTCTAAAAGAACATATACTAACATACAGATTGCACAAGGAGTTGGCTTTTCTTGGTTATGGAGAACGACACACGCGCCCTTTATAGTCACGATTTCTTGCCATTCAGCAGTACAAAGGGCGCGTCCATATTGTTCGAAATTCCCGCGACATCCGGGAACTTATGACGTAGTGCCCGCACCTCAATGAAAACACTTGGTAGGTTTGGTGAGTGTTACAAGCTGTATGCAGTGGTATCACGCCTTGACGCCGGCGACTGCATGAATACGTATGTTGTATAAGGCGCCCGACTATTGCGTGTACGCGTTCCTTTCGAAAGCTGATGTTTACTTCGACTTGATGTGCTGTAATTTATCGTAGTTTTTCGTATTTTCCGAGAAGAGCACCAAGTCTGTTTCTGGTAATTATGGCTTCAGGTCCATCCCCGTATGATTTTGAGCCTACTTTTACCCAAGAGGAACTTCAAAACCGAAATACTGGGAGTAACGAAATGGAAGTAGACGTCGACAATGTGCAACTTCCTGGTTCGAGCGGACCGACAAATCGCCGTGAACATACAAACTGGTGCAGTTGCGGCAACTGCCAAATAATGCCTTTGGAAAAAGAATGCCTCTGTTGCCATGAAATTGAGAAACTCAAGTGGCTGATGGAGGATACAATATGTATCACATCCCATGCTGACTTTCTGGATGTCTGTACCAATAGAGCGGTTCTCCGGGCAGCCCACATCATGAGGAGAGATGTTCGTGGCCACGACCGTCAAGGCTTACGTGATTTGAGCAACCGGTAATACTGCATTGCATTTTATTATTCCATTAAATCGAAATTATTTACATGTATGTTTTGATACATACACATAGGTAAATGTAGAGAATAATGCCAACAAATGAAAATGTGGCTCATGTAATGAAATTCCCTTTCACTGGTATAGCCTAGGCTCAATGTGTATTTTTGCTTTGGTAATTACAAGAACAGTACTGACTACGTACTGTCAGTATAGTCCACATGGTGAGAATTTCCCTAAACTTGTACAAAATTAATGTTGGCTGGATAATGATTCTTCGGAATTTGTCTAAAAGCCTGCAGTTTACATGTAAACATAACTTGCTTCAACTGTCATCCTTTATTTACATGTACATGTGTACATGTACATAACTTGTTTTTCATGTTACAACCCTTCATGGTAGGCCTACTATTATGTTGAGTTTGCTTTTCCCTCCCCTCTATTTCTTTTGCACAGATCTTTGCGGTACTCTGCATATCGGATGTTTGTAAGCTGGTCGCATGGACATCTTGGAAAGGGAATCAGACGTGTTATCCCTGCATGCGCTGTAACTGCAATCCGCCGTGCATATCCAGAAGTCGACGGGATATACATCGGTTTCCGTGCAGGTGATGACGATGAACTGCTGGAGGATAGTGAAGTTTATGCTAGTGCATAGACCAGTCTGGATATTCCACCCCCCCCCAAAAAAAAAATCAATCAACAAGGCCAATGGAAATTGATTTTTAGTTTCTCATTAGCAAAAATACTGAAAGTGAATCCTATTTAACAGTATATTGAATTATATAACTAGGCCTCTGCACTGCAACCATGTGTGCTGTCATTTTGAATTTCCTATCATAAGACATGCATGTGCTTGAAATAAACACGCATTTTGACTAGTACAAAAAAAAGGCAAATTAAAAAGAAAAACAGTTGATCGTCCCAACCCACATACTTTTTTAAAGCTGCCTCCCTTTTTTCCCTCCAAAAAAAGTAGATTTTTCATGTATTTTCCTTTTATGAAATACATAGAACACTGTTTAACATGGATATTTTGACTCCACTTTGATGTACTACAATAGCTAATAAGCAGCTTGCGTTTATTTTGGGAATGAAAAAACCCGGATAATTAATATTTTCCTTTGTCAGTCTTTTGGGACTGGTTGACGACAAACTTATACCGTTTTAATACAATACATGTACTCGCAATAAATGTCACCCGATGCAATTTGTAGAATATATTTTACCATAACTTTTATTTCATTGATCCTTTACTCTTCGATGCACTAACTGTATAAACATCACAAAACGGGCCAAAGATTTGTAAGTACACTGCATAAATTTCATAAACTTTCTATATGTACATGCTCATTAAGAAACTGCAATTTGTACGGATACAAAATAAACCTGTTTACTTTGTTAAATGTAAATGTAATTTAGTTTTATTGAAAGAGAAAGTCAGGTTTGACTAAATTACCTTTCAAAACAGCAACCAACACGTAATAAATATTGAAGGTAGCCGTTTGAAGACTAACTTCAATACATCTGGTAAATTACACTAGCTGTGAAAGCTAATTCATGTCGTTAGTCATTAAAATGAAACCTTCAATATTTTTCAGTTTCTTGCTGTTCAACACAATACATAATAAATTGCATCTGATCTGGCACTCAATCCTTTTTATTAATGTCAAAGTTTTTGTTTTTTGAGTACATGCCTTACACAAGCTGTAAATGAATTATGTTATAAAACACTGAGCATCCTACATGTATGCCATGTCTACTTTACTGAATTAAAGCCCACCCATTTTATATGAAATAAAATGAATACAAGTCCTTACACTTAAAACAATTTTGATCTGGTTTTTATCAATTTGATGTACCGGTACATACATGTTTGTAGAGTGCAGTGACTAAAACTGCATTTTTCTCAATACATATACAGGCTACAGCAAGAGTGATTTACCTGCATGGTATGGGCGTAAATAGGCTAATTAAAAAACACCAGTTGACTGTCCCAACCTACATCCTTTCTTTTTGTAATTTTTGACAACCCCCCCGAAGAAAAAAAACCCTGGATTTTTCATGTATTTTACTTAAAAAGAACATGCGTGGATATTTTGACTCAACTTAAAAGATGAATAGCTAATAAAAAGCTGGCGGTCATTTTGAACTGAAAATTTGGCAGCCATCTTGGGAAAACAATAAAAAGGCCTGCATTGTACTCTTTTTGAAAACCCGGACGATCAACTTGTTTTTTTAACTTAGCCTTAGTTGGTTTTCCAGTTAATCTGAAAACCCTTTTCATAACCACGTACACTCGTATACATGACAGTCTATTTCTTCAGAAACCTGCTTTTATCAGCATTTGCAATCAGAACATCTTTGGATGGCCTGGGGATTGGAGCAATGTTTGCAGGTAATTCTGGCAGAGTTGGTTTAGTTAGGTGGATTTCACCTTGCTTTGCTTTGAGTACATCAACCATAATGTCACATATGTAATCATAAGACTTTCCCTCCATTATCTTTTTGGAGACCCACATTTTGGTCAGTTTTGAGTACACATGACGATACCGCTTGACAATGACTTTGGTCCCATCAGGGTTACTTTGTGTGCAAGTTGCCTCCTGCCGATCCAAGTTATTGTTGTGATCCAAAACTGCCAATTGCAACCTGGCAAGCATTTGAGCATAGTCAAACTCTTGCCTTTTGGGACAGTACTTAAGAAGAAGGCTGTGAAATACTTCCAACTGACCTGTGTGACAAGCCTTGGTCAAACGGGGGAAGTCCTTCACAAGCCTCTTATTAAACAGTACCTCCCGAAGGGCAATGTGTGGGGGAGAACCAGCAGTTAACCACTTTTTTGATCTTGCCTCTTCTGCAGATAGAGGAGTGTGGTCACATTGGTTTACTAGATCTCCATCCCACTGGTGAATGTTAACAATGTGATGTATTACAGACTGGATTTTTTCTGTAAGGAGTGCTGGATTTTCTTGGCAGTTTTGGCATGCATGCCAGATTTGGTTCGAGATGGCTTTGATCCAGTCAAAGAGCGGTTCATTTTCTTTCCTTTTGGCTTTTGCTGCGAGCTTCTTTTTTATGGATTTGGTTACGTGCCAGACATCGTATTGGTGAATTATGTTTTTATAATTTTCTCTGACCAGTTTGACAATTCCAGTATGTCTGTCAGTTGCCAGTTGTGACACAGTTATGTCTTTGGACTTTAGGAGATCAATTGTCCGAATACAACCAGCCTTTTCCATTGCATTGGCATTTTTCACCTCACTTACCTGGACCAAAGCCATTGCCAGTATTTCATTTGTGCTACTATGCATGAGAGTATAACTACCATATTTTGCATTGTACCCTGGTGAGTCACACCTTCCATCTCCAGAAACCATGACTGACTGACCTTTGTATGCGTGATGGAGGTCATTCATGTGACGTACATAGGCTGTATTAACAGCTGGCACAAGTATATTTCTTTGGATATCATAATACGTCGTTTTCCCAAAGAACTGCAAGCCAAACAAGTTTGCAAAGTGAGAAATGTGGCCATAGGTGTTTCCACTACACAGTATAGAGGCTGCCCCAAGGAGGTTACCTACTGGTGCCTGGCCAATTGTGGGTTGGGATGTCCATTTCATAATTTCGTGGCCACTTGTGCAAGTAATGATAGCTCTGACCATTGACCCAACGTATGATTTCTGCACAGAATCAACAGCCCCTATACAGAATGGGCATTTCAAAGCATACAAAATCTTATCAAGCATTCCATCAAAGACTATGTACTTTTTCTCTGTGCACAATTTCAGCTCTTCTTCAATCTCATCAACACTTGTCTCTGATGAGGATTCTGATGATTTGAAATACTCGGATGATGATTTGTTCGCATCTTCACAATCACAGGCATTATGAAAATCAGCATCATCAAAGTCAGTGTCGGAATACATGTCAGTGTCAGAATACATGTACATGTCATCACTGTCAGAGTCAAGGTCAGAGCTACCATCCAAATCTGTTGCATTTGAATTTACAGGGAGATCGACAGGGTTGTCAATATGTAGTGGTGCCGATTTACTGTTCATAGATTCAATTTGAGAAATACAATATGAATGGTCAGCAAGTGCTCTTTCCTTTGACACGGCCCTTGTACGCCCTAGTGTTTGCGTACTTCCTTCAGCAGTGGGTTCCGACGATACATGTAAATCTTCTGTTTGGGTTTCCTTACTGCACATGGCGGTGAAACTGACGTATGTCTGGACTGACGCTTCCTGCGAATGCTTCAGTTTTGTGTCCTGCAGATAAATACAGAAACGAAACAAATAGAAATTATGAATTTAGCCTCTCAATGTTGATGCCCAAGTACATGTACATGTATTCACCACAGAAATAAATACATGTACATGCATTCACAGTTGAACTTGTTTCCACCCCCACCCCCCCCCCCCCCAATATAATGTTTTTTTAATTCATTTGCTAAGATGTAAAATCAATTACATGTACCTCATCCCATTTTCTAGTTTGAAGCATGTCCATGAAGAAAACATGTTATGCTACAGGGATGTACATTTGATTTCTTTAATCCTAAACCTCTAGAGTGATTTACGAGGAACCGTCCTATTTTTACAAATGCCAACACCATACTGTAAACACCACAGCCAAACTTTTGGACATGTGGTGGTATGCATAACCCCATGTAAAGCATAATCAGTTTACTATACTGCAGTACCCATCCTAACGGTTCCCAACAAAACATGCAATTGGATTTTGATGGGTTGGGGTGGTTAGGGTTAATGCCAAGCACCAAACGAATCGATAAGCTGGCAAGAAATTACATATATTGGCATCTTTCATACCTTTTTGTACCGTACCCTTCTTCTCTTCCGTCTGGATGGGCGAGGCTTTTGTGCATGGGGGAGTGTACCCTCCGAGTCCGACAACTGCATTGGAAAGAAACAAAATTAAATAAGACTAAAACAGGAATTTTCAAACTGTTGTACACTTACATGTACATGTATTGGCTTAGGAAGTGCATATTGTCGCCTCAGTACTACATGTACATGTATAACTAAGGCCGAGTACAAAAAAAACCTGTTTCACATCCGGGTTTTAAAAAAAAGGAGGAAGAGGGGCTTTTTATTTTATTTTCAAAATGGATTTCATTTTAAAAAAAATCTGGCAACGGTTGGGGTTTCCCTGTCCAAAGACGCATTAAAAATGAAAGTAACAATATAGACTCTCACAAAGACGTGTTTAAAAAATGCACGGTCGACTACGTGATGTGGAAACGTCCGACTCACTAGTATTTCTTTTCCGATTGACTGGTTGAAATTTTTTTATACATAATTTTTCTGTGGTAAAAAAAAAGCTTTTAAGATCGTTTGGATGATGAAATGAAATAGGGACCTTACAGTCCTGAACTAATATCATTCTATGCAACATGAATCGTAGAATTTCAAATGCTACTTACATTGATGCTCGAATTATCAGGGTGATCCACATCACCTGCATATGAAGTAGATGGCTGCTCCTGTATGGCCTGCACTTCAGCTTCTACTGAGACTGGGATGGATGGACCAGATTCTGAAGTACCAGTTCGCAGTAGTGTGTCAACAATCTGAAACCAAGTACATAAAAAAGCGACACTATAAATTCACATGTTATTGGGTCATGCTCTTCCTCATATTTTTATCATTTATTTTAGCCTTGCGTTAATTTATCTCCACCTATTTTATCTCGTACAACCCAAGAAAATTTAAGGTTTAAAAATGCTTGGAGAATTTTTTTGCTAAGAACAAATGTACTGGATCCCAGCCACAAGCAGTATATACATTGTTAGCTGGTAATCTAATTTTGCTAAGCAAAACATTTCCGTGCTATAAAAAGCATGCTTTTTGGGGGGGGGGGGGGGGGGGGGGCAGGGGGATTTGAGGTAAAGAAATGATAAGGACGGCAAAGGGGAAACATGAACATGACGAAAATAAAAATGGCGATCACCACGACGCAGAGTGAACATGCAAAAATGCATTGATTCTCAAAGCTCCAGTCTGTCACCAACAATCATAAATCTCATTATCTACCCGACTACCGCCCAAAAAACTGTTCAAATTTTTTAATGTTGGTACAATTAAGATTGCAAATGTCGATAAAAGAACACCATTGATTCTAATTTTGTCAACTAAAGAGGGGCCATGTTTTCATTCCTCCATCATTCATGGACTGGTACATGCTACCATGGAGGAAGAAAACAGTTTTTCTTCCTCCATGATGCTACACAATCGCCATTGATTGTTTCGCCGTAGGGATCTCGCCGCGCCGTGGGGATCCCGCCATGTTCGCGGCCGGCCCTGCTAACGTTAGTAATAATTATAAGGATAAAAATCTTACATCTCTCTTCTTGGCAAAATCAAGTCTCCTCTCTGTGGACTCTCGACGCTTCACCTTAGGTCGGAAAGAAAATATGGTAGGCACTGCATCATCTCGAAGTTTCTTGGACCTTGGTTTATACCCCAGGAGAACTGCCTGCAGATTTTCCTCGAAGCAATCTGGTTCGAAGTGGTCTTCGCAAACGACGAACACTTTATTTGGCACAAAGGTTTTGAAGTCGAACTTCGCGTTTTTTATATTGTGCAGCCATTTCTTACAAATATCTGGTCGTTTTTGGGGATTTGGAATTTGGAAGAAGCTAAGACCTTTTCGAGAATTCGGTTTATTTGAGCAACCAAAGGCTTGACAAATCGTCATGATGTTGCATTCCGCTACAGCACGACCGGATTTGCTTTAGTAGTCAGGTAACACAATTCGCCAGTAATACGGAATACGGACGTATGCGTCAAGGAACAACACTCCAACGTTCTCGCGTGTGTTGCATGCATACCTGGCGGAAGCTAGCCCGAGATTCAGCACGCGATTCAGCCTGCGATTCAGCCCGCGATTCAGCCCGCGATTCGCAATAGGGCCCGCGATTCGCCCGATCAGAGCAGCCGCATATAGAAAAGTAGAATCCATCCGACAAAAGGAGTTTTTTTTTTTTATGAAATCACTGGATTCAGGCAACGAATTTTCGAAAAATATCAAGAAATTACAAACCAATTTTGCTTGAATTTTCAGAATAGGTATAGGCAAAGCTGTACATATTATACTGAACGCTATTTTATGTGTATTTTTTATGAAATAATTTGTCAATTCGCGAGGGCCCATTTCAAAAGCTTCTCTACATCAATTCCTTTCGGCTCAGCACAATAGCTTCTGTTTAAAAGAAAGTGTACCGCACATGTTTTGGAAAATTCACATTTTTCTTTCATATTCATAATTCCCACCTTCCTGGGCACACTTAATTTCAGTAAGGGCCTATTCCAAGAATGGCTTCTGCTCCAATTGGCCGCTTAAAGACGGAAAATTTTTAAGAGAATTTGGAAATGCGGTATTTGGAATACCGTTTTTGAGAGAAAATGTACCGCACATGTTTTGGAATATTCATATTTTTCTTTCATATTCATAATTCCCACCTTCCTGGGCACACTTAATTTCAGCAAGGGCCTATTCCAAGAATGGCTTCTGCTCCAATTAGCCGCTTAAAGACGGACCATTTTTAAGAACATTTGAAAATGCGTTATTAAGAGTTTCGGGTGGAATGCCGTCTTTGAGAGAAAGTGTACCGCACATGTTTTGGAAAATTCACATTTTTCTTTCATATTCATAATTCCCACCTTTCTGGGCACACTTAATTTCAGCAAGGGCCTATTCCAAGAATGGCTTCTGCTCCAATTAGCCGCTTAAAGACGGACCATTTTTAAGAACATTTGAAAATGCGTTATTAAGAGTTTCGGGTGGAATGCCGTCTTTGAGAGAAAGTGTACCGCACATGTTTTGGAAAATTCACATTTTTCTTTCATATTCATAATTCCCACCTTCCTGGGCACACTTAATTTCAGCAAGGGCCTATTCCAAGAATGGCTTCTGCTCCAATTGGCCGCTTAAAGACGGACCATTTTCCAGAATATTTGAAAATGCGGTATTTGGAGTTCGGGTGAAATGCCGTCTTTGAAAGAAAGTGTACCGCACACGTTTTGGAAAATTCATATTTTTCTTTCATATTCATAATTCTCACCTTCCTGGGCACACTTAATTTCAGCAAGGGCCTATTCCAAGAATGGCTTCTGCTCCAATTAGCCGCTTAAAGACGGACCATTTTCCAAGAATATTTGAAAATGCGGTATTTGGAGTTCGGGTGAAATGCCGTCTTTGAAAGAAAGTGTACCGCACATGTTTTGGAAAATTCACATTTTTCTTTCATATTCATAATTCCCACCTTCCTGGGCACACTTAATTTCAGCAAGGGCCTATTCCAAGAATGGCTTCTGCTCCAATTAGCCGCTTAAAGACGGACCATTTTTAAGAAAATTTGGAAATGCGGTATTGTAGTTCGGGTGGAATGCCGTCTTTGAGAGAAAGTGTACCGCACATGTTTTGGAAAATTCATATTTTTCTTTCATATTCATATTTCCCACCTTCCTGGGCACACTTAATTTCAGCAAGGGCCTATTCCAAGAATGGCTTCTGCTCCAATTAGCCGCTTAAAGGCGGACCATTTTTCAGAACATTTGAAAATGCGTTATTAAGAGTTTCGGGTGGAATGCCGTCTTTGAGAGAAAGTGTACCGCACATGTTTTGGAATATTCATATTTTTCGTTCATATTCATAATTCCCACCTTCCTGGGCAAACTTAATTTCAGCAAGGGCCTATTCCAAGAATGGCTTCTGCTCCAATTAGCCGCTTAAAGACGGACCATTTTCCAGAATATTTGAAAATGCGGTATTGTAGTTCGGGTGGAATGCCGTCCTTGAAAGAAAGTGTACCGCACACGTTTTGGAAAATTCATTTTTTTCTTTCATATTCATAATTCTCACCTTCCTGGGCAAACTTAATTTCAGCAAGGGCCTATTCCAAGAATGGCTTCTGCTCCAATTAGCCGCTTAAAGACGGACCATTTTTAAGAACATTTGAAAATGCGTTATTAAGAGTTTCGGGTGGAATGCCGTCTTTGAGAGAAAGTGTACCGCACATGTTTTGGAAAATTCACATTTTTCTTTCATATTCATATTTCCCACCTTCCTGGGCACACTTAATTTCAGCAAGGGCCTATTCCAAGAATGGCTTCTGCTCCAATTAGCCGCTTAAAGACGGACCATTTTTAAGAAAATTTGGAAATGCGGTATTGTAGTTCGGGTGGAATGCCGTCTTTGAGAGAAAGTGTACCGCACATGTTTTGGAAAATTCATATTTTTCTTTCATATTCATATTTCCCACCTTCCTGGGCACACTTAATTTCAGCAAGGGCCTATTCCAAGAATGGCTTCTGCTCCAATTAGCCGCTTAAAGGCGGACCATTTTTCAGAACATTTGAAAATGCGTTATTAAGAGTTTCGGGTGGAATGCCGTCTTTGAGAGAAAGTGTACCGCACATGTTTTGGAATATTCATATTTTTCTTTCATATTCATAATTCCCACCTTCCTGGGCAAACTTAATTTCAGCAAGGGCCTATTCCAAGAATGGCTTCTGCTCCAATTAGCCGCTTAAAGACGGACCATTTTTAAGAAAATTTGGAAATGCGGTATTTGGAATACCGTCTTTGAGAGAAAGTGTACCGCACATGTTTTGGAATATTCATATTTTTCTTTCATATTCATAATTCCCACCTTCCTGGGCACACTTAATTTCAGCAAGGGCCTATTCCAAGAATGGCTTCTGCTTCAATTGGCCGCTTAAAAGACGGACCATTTTCCAGAATATTTGAAAATGCGGTATTGTAGTTCGGGTGGAATGCCGTCCTTGAAAGAAAGTGTACCGCACACGGTTTGGAAAATTCATTTTTTTCTTTCATATTCATAATTCTCACCTTCCTGGGCAAACTTAATTTCAGCAAGGGCCTATTCCAAGAATGGCTTCTGCTCCAATTAGCCGCTTAAAGACGGACCATTTTTAAGAACATTTGAAAATGCGTTATTAAGAGTTTCGGGTGGAATGCCGTCTTTGAGAGAAAGTGTACCGCACATGTTTTGGAAAATTCACATTTTTCTTTCATATTCATAATTCCCAACTTCCTGGGCACACTTAATTTCAGCAAGGGCCTATTCCAAGAATGGCTTCTGCTCCAATTAGCCGCTTAAAGACGGACCATTTTTAAGAACATTTGGAAATGCGGTATTGTAGTTCGGGTGGAATGCCGTCTTTGAGAGAAAGTGTACCGCACATGTTTTGGAAAATTCATATTTTTCTTTCATATTCATATTTCCCACCTTCCTGGGCACACTTAATTTCAGCAAGGGCCTATTCCAAGAATGGCTTCTGCTCCAATTAGCCGCTTAAAGGCGGACCATTTTTCAGAACATTTGAAAATGCGTTATTAAGAGTTTCGGGTGGAATGCCGTCTTTGAGAGAAAGTGTACCGCACATGTTTTGGAATATTCATATTTTTCTTTCGTATTAATAATTCCCACCTTCCTGGGCACACTTAATTTCAGCAAGGGCCTATTCCAAGAATGGCTTCTGCTCCAATTAGCCGCTTGAAGACGGACCATTTTCCCAGAATATTTGAAAATGCGGTATTTGGAGTTCGGGTGAAATGCCGTCTTTGAAAGAAAGTGTACCGCACATGTTTTGGAAAATTCACATTTTTCTTTCATATTCATAATTCCCACCTTCCTGGGCACACTTAATTTCAGCAAGGGCCTATTCCAAGAATGGCTTCTGCTTCAATTGGCCGCTTAAAAGACGGACCATTTTCCAGAATATTTGAAAATGCGGTATTGTAGTTCGGGTGGAATGCCGTCCTTGAAAGAAAGTGTACCGCACACGTTTTGGAAAATTCATTTTTTTCTTTCATATTCATAATTCTCACCTTCCTGGGCAAACTTAATTTCAGCAAGGGCCTATTCCAAGAATGGCTTCTGCTCCAATTAGCCGCTTAAAGACGGACCATTTTTAAGAACATTTGAAAATGCGTTATTAAGCGTTTCGGGTGGAATGCCGTCTTTGAGAGAAAGTGTACCGCACATGTTTTGGAAAATTCACATTTTTCTTTCATATTCATAATTCCCACCTTCCTGGGCACACTTAATTTCAGCAAGGGCCTATTCCAAGAATGGCTTCTGCTCCAATTAGCCGCTTAAAGACGGACCATTTTTAAGAAAATTTGGAAATGCGGTATTTGGAATACCGTTTTTGAGAGAAAATGTACCGCACATGTTTTGGAATATTCATATTTTTCTTTCATATTCATAATTCCCACCTTCCTGGGCACACTTAATTTCAGCAAGGGCCTATTCCAAGAATGGCTTCTGCTCCAACTGGCCGCTTAAAGACGGACCATTTTCCAGAATATTTGAAAATGCGGTATTTGGAGTTCGGGTGAAATGCCGTCTTTGAAAGAAAGTGTACCGCACACGTTTTGGAAAATTCATATTTTTCTTTCATATTCATAATTCTCACCTTCCTGGGCACACTTAATTTCAGCAAGGGCCTATTCCAAGAATGGCTTCTGCTCCAATTAGCCGCTTAAAGACGGACCATTTTCCCAGAATATTTGAAAATGCGGTATTTGGAGTTCGGGTAAAATGCCGTCTTTGAAAGAAAGTGTACCGCACATGTTTTGGAAAATTCACATTTTTCTTTCATATTCATAATTCCCACCTTCCTGGGCACACTTTATTTCAGCAAGGGCCTATTCCAAGAATGGCTTCTGCTCCAATTAGCCGCTTAAAGACGGACCATTTTAAAGAAAATTTGAAAATGCGGTATTTGGAATACCGTCTTTGAGAGAAAGTGTACCGCACATGTTTTGGAATATTCACATTTTTCTTTCATATTCATAATTCCCACCTTCCTGGGCACACTTAATTTCAGCAAGGGCCTATTCCAAGAATGGCTTCTGCTTCAATTGGCCGCTTAAAGACGGACCATTTTTAAGAACATTTGAAAATGCGTTATTAAGAGTTTCGGGTGGAATGCCGTCTTTGAGAGAAAGTGTACCGCACATGTTTTGGAAAATTCACATTTTTCTTTCATATTCATAATTCCCACCTTCCTGGGCACACTTAATTTCAGCAAGGGCCTATTCCAAGAATGGCTTCTGCTCCAATTAGCCGCTTAAAGACGGACCATTTTTAAGAACATTTGAAAATGCGTTATTAAGAGTTTCGGGTGGAATGCCGTCTTTGAGAGAAAGTGTACCGCACATGTTTTGGAATATTCATATTTTTCTTTCATATTCATAATTCCCACCTTCCTGGGCACACTTAATTTCAGCAAGGGCCTATTCCAAGAATGGCTTCTGCTCCAATTAGCCGCTTAAAGACGGACCATTTTTAAGAATATTTGAAAATGCGGTATTTGGAGTTCGGGTGAAATGCCGTCTTTGAAAGAAAGTGTACCGCACATGTTTTGGAAAATTCACATTTTTCTTTCATATTCATAATTCCCACCTTCCTGGGCACACTTAATTTCAGCAAGGGCCTATTCCAAGAATGGCTTCTGCTCCAATTAGCCGCTTAAAGACGGACCATTTTTAAGAACATTTGAAAATGCGTTATTAAGAGTTTCGGGTGGAATGCCGTCTTTGAGAGAAAGTGTACCGCACATGTTTTGGAATATTCATATTTTTCTTTCATATTCATAATTCCCACCTTCCTGGGCACACTTAATTTCAGCAAGGGCCTATTCCAAGAATGGCTTCTGCTCCAATTAGCCGCTTAAAGGCGGATCATTTTTCAGAACATTTGAAAATGCGTTATTAAGAGTTTCGGGTGGAATGCCGTCTTTAAGAGAAAGTGTACCGCACATGTTTTGGAATATTCATATTTTTCTTTCATATTCATAATTCCCACCTTCCTGGGCACACTTAATTTCAGCAAGGGCCTATTCCAAGAATGGCTTCTGCTCCAATTGGCCGCTTAAAGACGGAAAATTGTTAAGAGAATTTGGAAATGCGGTATTTGGAATACCGTCTTTGAGAGAAAGTGTACCGCACATGTTTTGGAATATTCATATTTTTCTTTCATATTCATAATTCCCACCTTCCTGGGCACACTTAATTTCAGCAAGGGCCTATTCCAAGAACGGCTTCTGCTCCAAATAGCCGCTTAAAGGCGGACCATTTTTCAGAACATTTGAAAATGCGTTATTAAGAGTTTCGGGTGGAATGCCGTCTTTGAGAAAAAGTGTACCGCACATGTTTTAGAAAATTCATATTTTTCTTTCATATTCATAATTCCCACCTTCCTGGGCACACTTAATTTCAGCAAGGGCCTATTCCAAGAATGGCTTCTGCTTCAATTGGCCGCTTAAAGACGGACCATTTTTAAGAATATTTGAAAATGCGGTATTTGGAGTTCGGGTGAAATGCCGTCTTTGAAAGAAAGTGTACCGCACACGTTTTGGAAAATTCATATTTTTCTTTCATATTCATAATTCTCACCTTCCTGGGCACACTTAACTTCAGCAAGGGCCTATTCCAAGAATGGCTTCTGCTCCAATTAGCCGCTTAAAGACGGACCATTTTCCAGAATATTTGAAAATGCGGTATTTGGAGTTCGGGTGAAATGCCGTCTTTGAAAGAAAGTGTACCGCACACGTTTTGGAAAATTCATATTTTTCTTTCATATTCCTAATTCTCACCTTCCTGGACACACTTAATTTCAGCAAGGGCCTATTCCAAGAATGGCTTCTGCTCCAATTAGCCGCTTGAAGACGGACCATTTTCCCAGAATATTTGAAAATGCGGTATTTGGAGTTCGGGTGAAATGCCGTCTTTGAAAGAAAGTGTACCGCACATGTTTTGGAAAATTCACATTTTTCTTTCATATTCATAATTCCCACCTTCCTGGGCACACTTAATTTCAGCAAGGGCCTATTCCAAGAATGGCTTCTGCTCCAATTGGCCGCTTAAAGACGGACCATTTTCCAGAATATTTGAAAATGCGGTATTTGGAGTTCGGGTGAAATGCCGTCTTTGAAAGAAAGTGTACCGCACACGTTTTGGAAAATTCATATTTTTCTTTCATATTCATAATTCTCACCTTCCTGGGCACACTTAATTTCAGCAAGGGCCTATTCCAAGAATGGCTTCTGCTCCAATTAGCCGCTTAAAGACGGACCATTTTCCCAGAATATTTGAAAATGCGTTATTAAGAGTTTCGGGTGGAATGCCGTCTTTGAGAGAAAGTGTACCGCACATGTTTTGGAAAATTCACATTTTTCTTTCATATTCATAATTCCCACCTTCCTGGGCACACTTAATTTCAGCAAGGGCCTATTCCAAGAATGGCTTCTGCTCCAATTGGCCGCTTAAAGACGGACCATTTTTAAGAAAATTTGGAAATGCGGTATTTGGAGTTCGGGTGGAATACCGTCTTTGAGAGAAAATGTATACACATGTATATTTATACACATGTATATTTAGGTAATCTGTTCAATACAATGTAAAGTATGTAGTACCTCCCTGACTATGACGCTCCAACATGCAAGATAATTTTTGAACCGATTATTTTTATTTTGAAATTAATATGTAAACCCTAAAAGTGTACAATTAATATATCTTAAAGCTGCGTCCGAATCGCTTGTCTATGGCTATATTGTCTATAGGTGTTCGTCCATTACAACTACGCGTGACGTAGCCGTAGCTGTAGCTCTAGACGCCCATTTCGGACACGGCCTAATAATCATCCAATATAACTGATAAACGGGTTGCACACAACAATGAATGTGCATGCAGCTTTGTGAACCCCGACAGCGGCGGCGAGTTGTCGTCAAGGTTGGGGGACGGAGGAAAAAAGCAGACACCCAAGAATAATTGTTAAGCATTTTCCACTCGGTGTACATCTTCTGTATCCTGGGAAATATTTGAAAGTGTGTGCCGATCTTTGCGTATTCACGAAATTATTGGGGGGAGGGGGGGACACTGCCATAGCCGACCCCTCCTCCCAAAATATTGGGGGACGTGTCCCTCCGTCCCTCACCTCGTTATCGCCGCCCATGAACCCTGATGAAGACAGACACCGGTGAATTATGTTTAAGTTTGTTCAATTTTATACACATCATGCGGTGTTCAAGAGGCCAATCAGCAGCTTACTTAGCCCTTTTCAAATTGAGGGCAATTGTCAAGTTAAAAACAATTTGAATTGCGATTTATTTTTACTTGAAAATATTGAGCCAATGTTTGTAAACCAAAGAACCAATGTTTGTGAAGAGTTCCATTTTCAATGCTGCTAATTGCCCTTTCGTCAAATTCATGACTCATCAGTTGAACTTGCAATGAATCCTAAAAGAAACTCGAATGGTTATATGGACACGTATACATCTTTGGCATTATACCTTCTATATAGTCTGAAGCAGCTTGCAAATCTTCCAACAGTTCGCCGCTAGTCACGACTCATTCCAACAGGACAGCCTCCCCCTGAAAACAACTGAAAAACATCCTCCAAAGAACGGTTAGGTTTGCTACGTTTATCGGCCATGATCACCTTTAAATCACAACTTTCGCAATCAAAGTTTAATAACAGCAAGTTAATATGAGAAAGGAATAAAAAAATGTTCAAATCTGAAATTTCAAAAAGATTAATTGTTACACGTACTCGAAATTAACAAACAAAATGTGTGATCAAAACCGGAAAAACTAATAATGTTCTTGCTTAATACTAAATGCAAGTCAGACAATTGAAATGATTTGAGAAAGTGCAAAATGTTATGACGAAGGCGCTTAAATATGACTGTGACAGAAATACTTAAATTCATGCGCAGAGAATAAATCGTAAATTAAAAAATCATCAACATTTATGTATAGGCCCTAAGCTACCAATGTTAGTGACACGTAAAACACACAAAGAATTTGGAAAAATATAAGTTGAACTACAATGTATTACTAAAAGCTATTTAAACAAATCTATACAAATTCAATTAAGGTTAAAAGGAAAGCATTAAAACAAATTCCAAAAGTGAAATTAATATAACAAGCGGTGCTGTCTGCACGACGTCTTGACAGCTCAACAGCAAACCACGCAATAGAATGAACGCTACACGAGGACAATATTTGGCAAGCTTCCGTAAACAATGTGACGTCATAGGTGTATGACCAGTCAGATGCAAATTGTTTCACTTTACCCAGTGTAGCATGCAGCTTTCTAAATTTCAGTGTTACGTTAAAAAGGTGATTTCCCGATTGCATATGAATATAAATTATAAGAGCCTTTCCAATGTGATATAAAGTTTTAAATGAAGCGATTGTACTTGTCAAAGGCAAGATCAAGCATAATCAATACATTGCACCAACAGAGATTAGATAATATTGTAAAATACCAAAATGACGCAAATTGTCATTAGGGTTCATCTTATTTATTACAAATTCATATAAGTTGAATATAATTGTTGAAGCTGAGGATCAACAATGTTGGATCGTTGTATTAGCTGAATCGTGAGATACATTCGGAGTTCTTCACTATCATTGCCTATGTGAAGTTTTCTCTCTCCCAGACACATTTCCTCGGCAAACAAGCAGCAATAAACACCACAACTTGCTGAATCTGTTTGCTGCAGACAGGGTGCTTGTCTTATGTTAATCATTTTTTCACACTGAAGAACACCGTGAGTATTATTCCAGTATCTCTTGATTAGACCGTTCTGAAAAAACTCCCTGAATGCATGACCATGGGCTAACCTCTTCTGCCTGGTGTCTTTCCTGTCACTCATGGAATCCAAACAATCTATCCTGCTACTTTTAGTGTCGATGGCGTACAGGGTGAAGTGCATATTTTCTAATAGGGGAAATAACATCACCTCGCAGAAACGCATACCTACAAAGCAGTGTTTGGCCACTGATCGATACGTTTCTGGAGTTATTTTATTATGCAATATCTTCTTGGTCACAAAGCACTGCACGGACCCAAACTTTCTTTTCTGGTGGGGATCATTATGTGACAGTTTGCAAAGCTGGTTCAGGTAAAAATCTATCACTCCTTCTCCCAACCATCCTGGTTGATAATTTGTGTATGCATGTTTCAGGCGCTTCACAATAGCAGGGGAGGGAGAAGAATTAATCGTTGCCAATTGGGAAAATGTTAAGAACTCGGTGTTCGTTGTGTTTTCGACTGCAACGCTATGCAGGTTTTTTCATTGAGCGAACACCATAGAATGTTCACAAATTCTCTCTCCTTATCGCTTACCACGAAATTGTCATCTGAAGTGCATGAGCCCGTGCAGTCTTTGTCTTTCCTGTGAACATCTGTTCTTTCAAAAAAGTATATGTAACCAGATTCCGATATCTGGGTGGTAAAAGCAAACGTGCCTATGCGGTCTACCCGTGAGTCGTCGAATTTCGTGACTGAACCAGTACCGTACAAATTTTCCCTAACAAAGGCTTTATAATGTCCGCTTTGTAGGGATTGACCCTCGTGCGTTATTACAGATCTCAGGCGGTAAACGGCGGGTGTTTTGTTCAAACAGAATCGGCGTAAATCTATTTCTACACTGGGGAGAACTTCTGTAGTAATTTTTTCAAGTTTGTTTTCAACGACACGGGTCCGTAGTAGTTGCACGACTAACACAGACGGACAATTTACGATGCGCGTTGTCATGATCTTTTTACACAATGTCTCGCGGCAAAAATCACAGTTTACGTCCGAAATCATTTCATCTTCAAAAACCTGTTGAATGCATTTATCTAAAGTGGATTTATTCAGAGGAACCGGCAACACTCCCGAACTTGAATTTTCTGTTGGTTCGCTTTCGTCACAACGTAGGCACATCACTGATTTTATAATTTCTATTTCGTTGGTGAGACAAGACTCCCCCCAAAAAGGTACAATCAGTTGCGAATAAAATTCGGCAGCATCTTGCTGGTGTTTGGAATTAATTCCCATTTGCAATGCACTCTCTTCTACCAATGGCTTCACTTCGTGGAATGGAACAGCGGATGTATTTCCATTGTTTAATGATTCAAAAAGCTTCAATAGGTTTCGCCAAAGAAATACTTCGCTTCCTTGAAACTTAGCAACATTGATTTTTGTTGCATCAATGAATGGTCGAACAGCTTGGATGGTTGAAATCCACCAACAAGATACTTGATTGTTTGAAATCCCCCTGAGTAAAGACGATGTTGACTGATTTGTCGTGTCCACGACTGCGGTTTTCTTGTGTTTAGACGAGTGGTTCTTTTTCACTTTGTGAAGAAAGGCGTTTGCGCTTTCCGGTTTTGGTTGTTCTTGCTTTCCCCTTTTTTTGTTTGACCCGTCTTTAAACCGCAATTCCTGAGTTGGGGGAGTAAGGTAGACACCTTTATTTGTTGGTGTGCTTGTTTTTGGACGTTTGGACCATTTCTCAGTAGACAGTTTCAAAGATCGTTTACGGATGGTCCGTTTAGAGGTGCAGAATGCTTCAACGAATTCCCTTTGTAGGGGGAGCATGTCTCTTTCGTAAATGAGAACGAAATTAATCAATTTTCCAACCCTATTGTACATCAATTTCGCTCTTTTCGTCTCTTGCATGGATTTTTCAACTATCCCTTGTGTCCGATTGTCCCTTGATATATTCTGAAATTTTGAATTTTCTAGAACCCTGTACATCTTTGAATAGTTTTCATAAATCTGCGATGTTCCGTGCCTTCCATGATCATGTAGTAAAAGTGCTGACCAGCTAGCTATGTTTGAGAGTGGAAATTGCAAAAGATAATTCAGAAATTCTTTCCCTAAGTAGGGATTTTTGAGATGCTGTACTGCAGTGTTTGTACCCTTGCCATATTTGTCAATTTCCCTTTTTCCTAGCTCGATAATCCCTTGAAAATGAGCCTTAAATGGTGAGTTGTATCCTTTTTGAATATATTCGTCCTCCGAAATATCAAGGCTGCTTGTTTCGCTCTCAGCCAAGTTGTGGAAGTCTGATGTGGAAGGGTCTCCCTCTCCATCGGCGTGTTCAGATACATTCTCTTCCAAGTAATCATTTTGGGTGGAATTCTGATGTTCAATTTTAGATTTTAGTTTCTCAAAGTTTGATTTTACAAGATCCGTTGCAAACTCCGAACATGTTATTATTGTCATAGACAGTATGATTTCATCGATTTCGTCAAGGGTGCTTGCTTGTACGAGAAGACCAATCCAATACATTGCATCACGAAAGTTGGAATGATAATACTTCCTGCACATTTTGGCACTGTTTTTCACGAAGTGACTGACACAGGAATGAACGTGTGTTTTTTTCAAATCGTTCTCCCTTGCCTTTAATACCAGTAACAATTCTATAACACCTTTCAGTGTATTCAGTCACAGATTCAAATATTCTGGAAAATGGTCCGTCTTTAAGCGGCCAATTGGAGCAGAAGCCATTCTTGGAATAGGCCCTTGCTGAAATTAAGTGTGCCCAGGAAGGTGGGAATTATGAATATGAAAGAAAAATATGAATTTTCCAAAACATGTGCGGTACACTTTCTTTCAAAGACGGCATTTCACCCGAACTCCAAATACCGCATTTTCAAATATTCTGGGAAAATGGTCCGTCTTTAAGCGCCTAATTGGAGCAGAAGCCATTCTTGGAATAGGCCCTTGCTGAAATTAAGTGTGCCCAGGAAGGTGGGAATTATGAATATGAAAGAAAAATATGAATTTTCCAAAACGTGTGCGGTACACTTTCTTTCAAAGACGGCATTTCACCCGAACTCCAAATACCGCATTTTCAAATATTCTGGAAAATGGTCCGTCTTTAAGCGGCCAATTGGAACAGAAGCCATTCTTGAAATAGGCCCTTGCTGAAATTAAGTGTGCCCAGGAAGGTGGGAATTATGAATATGAAAGAAAAATATGAATTTTCCAAAACGTGTGCGGTACACTTTCTTTCAAAGACGGCATTCCACCCGAACTCCAAATACCGCATTTTCAAATATTCTGGAAAATGGTCCGTCTTTAAGCGGCCAATTGGAGCAGAAGCCATTCTTGGAATAGGCCCTTGCTGAAATTAAGTGTGCCCAGGAAGGTGGGAATTATGAATATGAAAGAAAAATGTGAATTTTCCAAAACATGTGCGGTACACTTTCTCTCAAAGACGGCATTCCACCCGAAACTCTTAATAACGCATTTTCAAATGTTCTTAAAAATGGTCCGTCTTTAAGCGGCTAATTGGAGCAGAAGCCATTCTTGGAATAGGCCCTTGCTGAAATTAAGTGTGCCCAGGAAGGTGGGAATTATGAATATGAAAGAAAAATATGAATATTCCAAAACATGTGCGGTACACTTTCTTTCAAAGACGGCATTTCACCCGAAACTCTTAATAACGCATTTTCAAATGTTCTGAAAAATGGTCCGCCTTTAAGCGGCTATTTGGAGCAGAAGCCATTCTTGGAATAGGCCCTTGCTGAAATTAAGTGTGCCCAGGAAGGTGGGAATTATGAATATGAAAGAAAAATATGAATATTCCAAAACATGTGCGGTACACTTTCTCTCAAAGACGGTATTCCAAATACCGCATTTCCAAATTCTCTTAAAAATTTTCCGTCTTTAAGCGGCCAATTGGAGCAGAAGCCATTCTTGGAATAGGCCCTTGCTGAAATTAAGTGTGCCCAGGAAGGTGGGAATTATGAATATGAAAGAAAAATATGAATATTCCAAAACATGTGCGGTACACTTTCTCTCAAAGACGGCATTCCACCCGAAACTCTTAATAACGCATTTTCAAATGTTCTGAAAAATGGTCCGCCTTTAAGCGGCTAATTGGAGCAGAAGCCATTCTTGGAATAGGCCCTTGCTGAAATTAAGTGTGCCCAGGAAGGTGGGAATTATGAATATGAAAGTAAAATATGAATTTTCCAAAACATGTGCGGTACACTTTCTCTCAAAGACGGCATTCCACCCGAACTACAATACCGCATTTCCAAATTTTCTTAAAAATGGTCCGTCTTTAAGCGGCTAATTGGAGCAGAAGCCATTCTTGGAATAGGCCCTTGCTGAAATTAAGTGTGCCCAGGAAGGTGGGAATTATGAATATGAAAGAAAAATATGAATTTTCCAAAACATGTGCGGTACACTTTCTCTCAAAGACGGCATTCCACCCGAAACTCTTAATAACGCATTTTCAAATGTTCTGAAAAATGGTCCGCCTTTAAGCGGCTAATTGGAGCAGAAGCCATTCTTGGAATAGGCCCTTGCTGAAATTAAGTGTGCCCAGGAAGGTGGGAATTATTAATACGAAAGAAAAATATGAATTTTCCGGAACATGTGCGGTACACTTTCTCTCAAAGACGGCATTTCACCCGAACTCCAAATACCGCATTTTCAAATATTCTGGAAAATGGTCCGTCTTTAAGCGGCCAATTGAAGCAGAAGCCATTCTTGGAATAGGCCCTTGCTGAAATTAAGTGTGCCCAGGAAGGTGGGAATTATGAATATGAAAGAAAAATATGAATTTTCCAAAACATGTGCGGTACACTTTCTCTCAAAGACGGCATTCCACCCGAAACTCTTAATAACGCATTTTCAAATGTTCTGAAAAATGGTCCGCCTTTAAGCGGCTAATTGGAGCAGAAGCCATTCTTGGAATAGGCCCTTGCTGAAATTAAGTGTGCCCAGGAAGGTGGGAATTATTAATACGAAAGAAAAATATGAATTTTCCGGAACATGTGCGGTACACTTTCTCTCAAAGACGGCATTCCACCCGAACTACAATACCGCATTTCCAAATTTTCTTAAAAATGGTCCGTCTTTAAGCGGCTAATTGGAACAGAAGCCATTCTTGGAATAGGCCCTTGCTGAAATTAAGTGTGCCCAGGAAGGTGGGAATTATGAATATGAAAGAAAAATATGAATATTCCAAAACATGTGCGGTACACTTTCTTTCAAAGACGGCATTTCACCCGAACTCCAAATACCGCATTTTCAAATATTCTGGGAAAATGGTCCATCTTTAAGCGGCTAATTGGAGCAGAAGCCATTCTTGGAATAGGCCCTTGCTGAAATTAAGTGTGCCCAGGAAGGTGAGAATTATGAATATGAAAGAAAAATATGAATTTTCCAAAACGTGTGCGGTACACTTTCTTTCAAAGACGGCACTTCACCCGAACTCCAAATACCGCATTTTCAAATATTCTGGAAAATGGTCCGTCTTTAAGCGGCCAATTGGAGCAGAAGCCATTCTTGGAATAGGCCCTTGCTGAAATTAAGTGTGCCCAGGAAGGTGGGAATTATGAATATGAAAGAAAAATGTGAATTTTCCAAAACATGTGCGGTACACTTTCTCTCAAAGACGGCATTCCACCCGAAACTCCAAATACCGCATTTTCAAATTTTCTTTAAAATGGTCCGTCTTTAAGCGGCTATTTGGAGCAGAAGCCATTCTTGGAATAGGCCCTTGCTGAAATTAAGTGTGCCCAGGAAGGTGGGAATTATGAATATGAAAGAAAAATATGAATATTCCAAAACATGTGCGGTACACTTTCTCTCAAAGACGGTATTCCAAATACCGCATTTCCAAATTCTCTTAAAAATTGTCCGTCTTTAAGCGGCTAATTGGAGCAGAAGCCATTCTTGGAATAGGCCCTTGCTGAAATTAAGTGTGCCCAGGAAGGTGGGAATTATGAATATGAAAGAAAAATGTGAATTTTCCAAAACATGTGCGGTACACTTTTTCTCAAAGACGGCATTCCACCCGAAACTCTTAATAACGCATTTTCAAATGTTCTGAAAAATGGTCCGCCTTTAAGCGGCTAATTGGAGCAGAAGCCATTCTTGCAATAGGCCCTTGCTGAAATTAAGTGTGCCCAGGAAGGTGGGAATTATGAATATGAAAGAAAAATATGAATATTCCAAAACATGTGCGGTACACTTTCTTTCAAAGACGGCATTTCACCCGAACTCCAAATACCGCATTTTCAAATATTCTGGGAAAATGGTCCGTCTTCAAGCGGCTAATTGGAGCAGAAGCCATTCTTGGAATAGGCCCTTGCTGAAATTAAGTGTGCCCAGGAAGGTGAGAATTAGGAATATGAAAGAAAAATATGAATTTTCCAAAACGTGTGCGGTACACTTTCTTTCAAAGACGGCATTCCACCCGAACTCCAAATACCGCATTTTCAAATATTCTGGAAAATGGTCCGTCTTTAAGCGGCCAATTGGAGCAGAAGCCATTCTTGGA